>CM038228.1:27847409-29332289 GCA_021442155.1 Cymbidium sinense | reverse complement strand
ATAAGTAAGGAGCATCCAAGATACTAGATAGCCTAGTGAATGCACCAGTCTACCCTATGATGAGGATTTATATTTTTAAAGGGGAGAACTTATTTTGTTTAAGTTGAAATTTTGTTAGAGTGCTAGAATTTATAACCCAACAACACAAGATTGTGGAGATGCCTAAGAAGTGAGGACTTATACTCATAGCCCAACAAAAATAAGTAGCCTCGGAACTTAAGTCTAAAATTCTTAGCATAAGCCAGAAGCATGGCCTAAGTATAATCGGGGAGGATGGGATATAATGGTCTACCTCCATAATAGAGAATAAATACATCCCAACTATTCTGAACATATAACTGCATAGAGTGGCTGTCAACTAACACTTTATACGCTTTAAAATCATGTAGATATGTCTTATGTAGATGCAAGATAGTTAGGCTATTATTTAATTAAAAAGGAAGCTAGAACCTTAAACTCACTCCATAAGAGACTAGATAATATTTGGTATGCAAACATGACTTAGGCTATGATTTCTAAATTTTTGGATCATTTTGACACATTTATTTTAGACCAAGGCTTAGGAAAATTATGCTTACATGCATGATAAAATTGAGTTATGGGCTAAATCAGCGAGAAGAGGTGTTCTCCAATACAAGGGACCACTCTCAAAGGTCAAGCTTACCTCATATCATGTAAGAGTGGAGATCCTCTATATTCAAGAATGGAAAAATATGACATTCATGTTGTTACATCATACAACCATTCAACTAAGAGATCTCTAAATCTTTTATTATCTTGTTTATATATCTAGCCTTTAGAATGAGATTGTTAGTTGCATTAGAATTTAATTATGAGTTATTTAGTGAGAATAGAAAATTTAATTTTATCCTAAAGAGCCTACATCTAGGCCACACATCAAACATTCACACTTAAAAAACCTATAAAAAGCATATCATTTCTATTACACAATCTAAACATAATAATAAAACATTTAATTTTTTGTAAAATAATAAAAGGCTGGTGTGGTCGAGTACCACTGTACACTTGAGAAAAGAAAAGAAATTGGGTAGTTGAGTTCTACTCTTATATAACTCAGATTACAATTAAACTTTACAAATGGAATAAATGCTGAGGATCTTCAATTCTTGTTCTTCTTTTCTTTTTTGGATTAGCATACTCCATATTGGCCTCCTAGGACTTTTCCTAGCACGCTAATCTTAAACCCATAGCACTAATCCTAATATTATTATAAAAATTACATCTTTATAAAAAATAAAATCTAACTACACCTAAAAAATAGATGTTAGCTAAAACAAATTTACAGACCAAGCAGTTATATTTCACATATTTAGACTTAGCGTCATGCACTTGGGTAACCAAGCTCACTTGTCTTAATTAGATTATGCTTATGGACATAAATAGCACCTCAAGCTCAATCCCCCCATAAAATATTGTTAGGCTAATGATGACCTAACATTCAGTCTATGCACAAATAATCTTAACAACTAGTCTAAAATATTACATCACAAAATAAAACATGTCGCCATAACATACATCGACCTAACCTAATACTATGATATGTGACTAAGTATTCTAAAGTGTGTGCTAAGGCTTAGTGTGGTATGTCTTGATTAAGCTATAGGATTAAGATTCTCTAAGGTTTAAGATTGTCTAAATTACCCATTAAAGGTGGTTTCACTTTAAGGTTTTTAGTAGCTTGATTTATTTTTAACTTATGCATTTTTTTTGTTCACTTGTTTCTTAAGATCTAATCATTATGAAGAGAAGAAAGAGACTTGACTCTTTTATCCCTAATCTAAGTTGATTTCTAAAGGTAAATCATTATTGCTTTAACTTTCTTAGTAGACCATTTATGAATTTTATTTTAGGATAAGTTTAGATTAGGTTTAATGAATCTTATCCAAACATGAAAGGCATCTTAAGACCAATGAAATTGAGTCAGCATCACATGAATAATTCTCCACTACTTCCATTCATTATAAAAAACATCAATATTCTTTCCCTCTTTTAGTTTTTTCAATGTTTTATTTAGTGTGTGTGTGTGTGTGTATATATATATATATATATATATATATAAACGTATATATATATATATATATATATATATATATATATACATATATATATATATATATATACATATTTATGCACACTTAATGAATGTTGATGCATGGATTTGATCAAAAATTTCATATGCAAACATGTATAAGGAATTTAAGCAAGTATGTGCCATTGTTAAACTAGGGAAGTGAGATTATCTAAGATATCATTGGATCTACTTAAAACCTCATTTTCTCGGGATTTCTAGACTATATACTTGCAAATTCAAATACACATAAGCAACATAAACATAGAAATAAAATCATGAAAAGGTTGTGTATAAATTTCTTTTACATATGTAAAGCTTAATGGTAATGTTCTAATGTATATACACACATAAATCAAATTAAGCAAGTATGTGTTATTGTTAAACCAGGGAAATAAGATTATCTAAGCTCTCATTCTACTAAAAGCCTTGTATTCCTAGGATGTCTAGACTATATACTTGTCAATTCAAATACATGAATGCATAAGTATGAACATAGGAATAAAACCATCAATTGCCATCTTTTGATTACAAGTAAATGAACATTTCATTTTTCACATAATTAATTATTTATAATAAGCATTAATTTAAGCTTCAAATTATTTAATTTATAACTAACATATAGTTTCAAATTAGTTTAAGATTTACTAATGATAATAGCTACACCATATGATAACATTTGTCCAACTCATGAAATTTAAATGCAATCATATTCTTTTGTCTTTAAAGTATGAATACATGAAGCACATGGCATACACATTTATAATAAATGAAAAGAAGTAATTGAATACCACCACACAACATACTTGATTTCATTAGGACCTAAGTACAATCAAGTTAGATAAACATCCCTTAAGTCTAATCAAAGTTTCTTTAATATTTGACTTTAATATTCAAGTTATTGAAACCTAAAGAGGAGAAAGCAATGCTTAGAATTCACCCTATCCCATGTTGGTTATTTAATATGTTAATGGGATAAAATTAGATATATTTTATGGATTAACTAAGTTCAATATTAATTATATCAATTTGATCACCCTTATTAAGATTTTTTAATTTAATTAACTACCTAAACATGAGCTTCAATGAAATGCTTTGGAAGAAAAAATTGCAATGATTTGGGCATGTGAATTAAATTAAAGAAGGAAAAGATTTAACATAAATACTCTTATGATTTTTCCATACTAATAGGAAAATCATAATTTCCATAGACTTTATGTTACTAAACACATAAAAGGATTAATGGGTTGCACTTGAGTTATTTAAATTGATTTCATTCACATTTAATTATTAATTTTCCTTAATAATCCTTAATTATTAAATATATTAATTATACCCTTTTAGAGAATACATTTGGAAATTCTTAGGAGAAGAGGTCCTAATGGATTTCCATGTTATCCCCACTATTTACATTATTAATTAACCTTAATTACTTAATTTTACTATTCATTAATTTTAATAATTATTAAATCATTTAAAGAGGGCAATAAAAATTTAAAATTTGAACTTTTGAAACCACATAAATAATTCCAAGAAAATGTGTGGAGGACATCCCCTAGAATCAACATGCCAAATTTAGAATTAATTAACAAAGTAAATTGGTCTTAATTAAAGTAAGCCTAAGTTTGAAATCTTAATTAAGCACTATTCAATAAATATTAATTAGATTTTATTTTTATTAACTTCTCTACATAAGCTTTCCAAAATTGGTTTATTTGTATTTTTTGAATTTTCTACAATTAGTTTTGATTTTTTTCAAGTTCTTTAATTACTTTTAAAACTTAATTAAGTCATTTTAAACCATCGCCATGAGGATCTTGGCGTGACGCTTTACATGGAGCCACAATATTAGTTATTTAAAATGTCCAATACAGCTGCTAACTCATCAGCAATGGACACAGTTTTGTCTCAGGAATTTGATCTCGGATCGGACGGTCGAGAATAATCTTGTGATTACTGTTGACTTCACTTTTGGAGTGAGGATTAATCCTTCTCATATTAGATCTAGTAGTATTCTAAACACTTGGACTTCCTCAGTGTTTGTACACTTCTAGTGACTAAGGGAATACTAAACTTCAGCCTAAAGACTTATAAGAGCATAACCCTTAGCTTAGAGTTTACCTTGGGACAAATAGATTTCACTTTCTCTAAGGCTTGAAGCAAGACTCATACTAATCCACTTATCCAAACTTAAGTTCATGTAGATGGAGCTAAACAAATCTCAAACATGTTCAATTAATGTTAATTGAATTGGTTTTCTAATGCAAGCTCCAAGCCAAATTAACTTGGACCTTAACCCAAGTTAACCCCACCACAATTCTATAACTCCATTCAAGCAAACTAAACTCAATTTGATTTTCTCAATTGCTCTAATTATTCAATAGATTATTTCAATCCCCTCCAACACTTGCAATCAAGCCAATTGAACTAAGGGCATTTGATCAACTCAAATTAGCCCATTTGACCTAAAGGGTTCAAATGAGCCAAAACCTAATTAAGCCTAAATAAATTGCAATCAAAGCCACCAATCAACCTCAAATTTATCATTAAACACATCCCAACCATCCATAACCCCAATTAGTCCAAGTTGGCTTTACTAAACCACTTAATTCAAAGTGACCTAAAAGGGGTAATTGAGCTAAACTCCAATTAAACTCCCATCAGATTAAATCAAGCCATCTAATCCCTCCATTAATGATTGTAGGTCATTAGTGAATGCTCCACTATAATCAATTGAATCTAGTCAATTCAATTTGACCCATTTCCCAATTTGGTCAACCAAACCCAATTAGCCCACTTAACCCAATTTGACTTAAAGGTTCAAATTGAACCAAATCACTCCATAATCCAAATCGATACAAATCAGTTACAAATGACTACTTGAACATAAACCTAACCCATGCTCAAGCCAATTTGGTCAAATTGGTCAACATGACCCATTTGACCCAAATTGAATCATATGAGGCAAATCCAAATCTAACCCAAATTGAATCAAACCAATTACACTTGTTCACTCCAAATGACCAATTTAACTTACCCAATTCATCACTTTGACCCAATTTCATCAAAATGGTCAACTTAGCCCAACTTAACCCATTCGACCCATATGAGTCAAATTGAGCCAAACCTAACCAAACCAAACCTAACCAAACTTGGCATGAATCATCTTTGGGTCACCATAGGCCTGGCCCAACTGGGTCCTACCAGTGGTGAACTCAGTTTGGGTCAAACCCATTGAACCAAGTCACCCAAATGGAACAAAATCCCCATTTGGGTGAGTTCTCCAACCCCTTACCCCATGACATCCACCTTTGGCTCTTCTTGGACCACTGACCTAACCTAACCCAAAGCTGTTGGGGTCAGCCTTTAGCCAAGAGAGGGTGAGTTCACCAATGGAAAATCATTGGTCCACACTAAGCTCAGACTTACCTAAAGTGACTATTATGTGAGGGCCTCTAGGGGTGGGTCTTATCACAGCTTAAATAGTCAAGGTGATTTTTATATGGAGTTTAGCAAAAAGTGATTTGGTTTAATTTGGAATTAATTTGAATTTTGGTCAATTTGGGCTAGGTTGGGTCAAGTTAACCAATTGGTCAACTTGGAATCAATCATGGCTTTGGTCAAGTTCAATAAGTGATTTGGGATGAACTTGAGCCATTGGTTGCAACCAATTTGGGATAAAATCATGATTTGATCCATTTTGGCTTTTTAGGCCAATTTGGGTCAACTTAGGTCAAGTGGCCAATTAGGCTTGGTTTGGCTCAATTGATAGTTTGATCATGTTCAATCATTGATTATGAATGGGTTTAATTTAATGGTTTTAATCAATTTGGTATATGATAGATTTTGGCTAGTTTGGATTTCATTTGGGCTAAGTGTTGGCTTCGTCAAAGGCTAGGTTTGACTTGGTTCAACAAAATTCAAGGTGGTTGATCACCCAATGATGATTGTTGATCATGATTGAGGTTTAGATGAGCTTAGTTCAATCCAATTTGGGTTGGATTAGAACTTGGCTCAAAAAAGTCCTTTAGGTCACTTTGGGTCAAGTGAGCCTAAATGGGTCAATTGGCTTGATCAAGGTTTGATTCAAGTTTAGTTGAACTCACATATGAGCCTTAGGATTGAAATATAAATCCAATTGCAATTGGTTTGAAGCCAAGTGGGTTTTGGTTCATATGACAATTTCAAGCCAAAGGGGTTAACTTGGGCTTGATTTGGGTTGACATGGATTTAGTTTGATAATGGTGGTTTATGTTTATATTTGGATCAATAATTAAAGGAATAATTGAATCATGAAGGAATCCATGAGTTTTGAGTTGATTTAGATGTCATTTAGCCAAGTTCAAAAGTTTGGCTAAAAGGGCTAAAATTGGGAATTCAATTTGATTTGAGTTTAGTTTTGGTCATTTAAATTTATATTTCATTTATATTTATAAATATAAATGAAGATATAAATAAGTTATTAGAAAACCACTTGAGTTTGGAGTGATTCAAAAGCAAATTTGATTAAGCTTAGGGATGTAGGTTTAAAGAGGCTAACTTGAATTTTGAATTGGTTTGATTTATTTTTGGTCATTGGAGGGTGGGTTTCATTTATATTTATGAATATAAATGAAGTAATGATTTATTTATAAAGAAATCAATGATGTTTGGGTTGATTTGGATCAATATTTGATTAAGTTTATGGAGGTGGGTCCATATGGGTTAATAACGGTCTTGATTTGGTTTGATTTATTTTGATTTGATTTAAATGGTTTGAATTTAAATTTCATTTATATTTGTGAATATAAATGAAGGAATGATTGATTAATAAAGAAATCAACCAAGTTTTAGTTGTTTTGAAAGAGTTTTGGCTAAGCATATGAAGGTGGTTCATATGGCTTAGGGAAATATTTTGGAATTTGTACTTAATCATGGGTTTCAATCATTTGGGGTTTGGAATTGATTTATGATTTGAAATTTGATTTGAGATAGAATTTGATAATTGATGAAATCAATTGGATTGGGGCTGATTTGGATTTGGTTAAGGCTAAGTCCATAAGATAAAATCAAAGGGTTAGGAAGGGATTCAGAGTTCGAATTTGGTGATGATTTCAATCATTGGATAGTTGGATTTGATTTTGGGATTTCGAATTTAATTTGAGGTTTTGGTTTGAAAGAGTGAAGCAAGGATTAGGTTTGGGCTATAGGGTAGGAAAGTATTCCTAAGTCCCTAAGGTACAACCTATTCCTATGGCTAACTCTTCTAAGTCTCTAGGGTTAGGTTAAGTGTTCACCTAATCACTAGAAGTGTCTTAAGATTAAAGAACTCTTAGTGTCTATGAGAGTCCTAGATCTATGATGAGAAAGTTGAGAGCTCACTCCAAAAGTGAGGTCAACAAAGGGCACCCAATAGGTGTGGTGTGACTGACAAGGCATACCACGATTAATGACCGAGATGATCAACAACGTCCGAAGGATCGTAAACACTAATAGAAATGATCTACTCTTAAAATCGAGGTGTAGAAAAAATCAAGATCTTAGTACAATGCAACTCAACTCATGCCAAGGGCATAAGGGAGGAAGAAAGGATCCACCAATGGATCAAACATATGAACCTTCCACTAGGGAAGCATGTTTAAATTATCCACTAGGGATAAGCGGATTGGATTTGGATGCAAGGTAGGATTTGGGTAGTGTATCCACTAGGGATTAGGATGTGTAACCCACCGGGGATAGATGCATGAACCTTCCACTAGGGAAGCAGGTTTAGGTTATCCAATTGGGATAAGGAGGGTTTGAATTTTTTTTAGGTGCACTCAAGAATGCAAGTTTGAATTGTTTTTGACTCCACGGGAGGTGATGATTGATGTCTTCGGGAGAAGTTGATTGATTATTTATTTTAAGTTTAAATTTTGAGATGACATCGATTTGATGGACCACACTAAAAAGGGGTTATGTCGGACTAGGCCCATCTTAGATTTACCAATCCAAAGGGGTAGTCCACGAGCCACATGGTAGAACTATCCAACCTAAGGGGTTGCCTTTCGGTGTACAATGGTCAAGTTAGGAAGAAAGCACAAGGACTCACATCCTCCTACATAAGGAACCACTAGGGTGATCTATAGGACGCAACAAATCAAATCCGACCTAGAGTGACTACTGAATGAATGCCTCTAGGGGACTTATATCAACTCGGAAGTTGTCAAGATGATATTATTTGATTGAATCACATTTGTTTTAATTTCATTTATTTTAATTTGATGAATCCTGTATGCGATAGATCCACTAAGAAGGGGCTAATATCTAGACCTATCTTAGATTTATAAATCTAATGAGATAGTCTCATGAGGTAGAACTAACCAACCCAGGGGGTACCTTTCGGTGTGCAATGGTCAAGTTAGGAAGAAAGCATGGGGACTCACATCCTCCTACACAAAGAACCACTAGGGCAATCGATTGCTTGCACAATAGATCTAGCTCGACCTAAGGCTGCCCATCGGTTTGTGATGGTCATGCTGGAAAGAATGTGTAATAGATTTATACCTTTCAAAGCAAAGATGATCATCGGGGTGACTCATGGTGGCACAACAAGTTGAACCCGACCTAAGGACAACGAGAGTGCCGCAGGGACTTATCTCAACTCAAAGTAGTCGCAATTCTAGGAGTTTTTCACCCTAAAGATAGGATGTTTGCTTGGGAAAGGGGCCACAGTGTGCTTGAATTCCTAATCCACAAGTGAAGATATGTTTTTTTCTTTTATTTTATGTTTGCATGAACCATGTTAGTTTGTGAGGACCATGGAAGGAGCTTATATCGCCTAGTCTTATTTCAAACTTTGGACCAAGAATCCATTTGAATAAATTCTCCAACCAGGGGTGGCTACTAAGAAAGGGGCTCAATCCAAGAGTAACGGGTAGTGTCTAAATGGGGTCCCTAAGGATGTGATCCAAATCGAGTGTCCACAGGGGAGGTGTTGCTGGGGGCATTATCCAAAACCTTATAAAAGTAAGCCTATAGGTATTCAGTGGTCAACTCAAGCAGAAAGCTAGGGGAGTCACATCTACCAAGAGTGGTGTATCCATCGGGTGGGTCATCATCAGCATGGCGATAATCAACCAACCTAAGGTGCCCATCGATTTGTGATAATCAATCTAAAAAGAAGACATGAAGGCTTACTTCTCCCTAAAGCGAAGCGATTATTATCTCTTGACACGATAGGAAATCAGACTACTCTAAGCAAGGAGTCTGTGTGTGGACTAAACCCAAGCTTGAAGTAGTCAGAAGGAAAGGAGCAACTGAGGGACTTATTGTAATCCTCAAATATACTCGACCTAATAAGTACATGATAGCTAGTTCAAGAAGAAATCATGTAGGCTTACATCCTCTTAAATGAAGTCAACACGGGGTTATTTTATGGCTTCACAGTAATGCCTACCAAACTGACAAGGCACTCATTGGTTTGTAGTGGTCAAGTCAAGAAGAAAGCTTGGGGACTCACATCCGCCAGATGAGAAACAACTGGGGTGACACACTAGCAAGGTAGTATATTACCCCAACTTGGAGCAGTTAATGAATGAGTGTCATGGGGGCTTGCTCCCACATCAAAGTAGCTCAAGACAAAAGATATATGTTTATTTGTGATGTGAAAGAAGGAATATGATGCCGCTTGGGTTCTCTTATGCCTATTCTAACAGCATTGGAGGATCAAATGTAGTTTGTGTTTGTGTTGTAGAGGGATAGGACACCGCTCGGGTTCTCTTACTCCTATCCTAAACACATTATGGAGGATTCACAAGCGAAATATATTTCTAACATATAAGAGAAAAAATTTGATATGAAAAGAAGTTTTATTGATGATTATTTTCAAATAAAATTTATGGATAATATTTCTTTAGGTAGTGCCCGTTGATTGGAAGCATACGGCGCTCTCCTTTATAGTTTATAAGTTGATAAGATCCTCCTTGGTAGGCCTTATCTATCGTAAAAGGGCATTTCCAAGTGGGTTCAAACTTACCTCCGATCTTTCGATGGGTAATAATTTATCTCCTTAAAACTGAAACAAGCTCTCCTACTTGAAAAGCTCTAAGATGGACCAACTTATTGTGAGCTTGAATCATTTTGGCTTTGTACAACTCGAGGTTCTAACATGCCCGGAGGCATCTCTCCTCCAGACCTTGAAGCTCTTCTAACTACGGCTTAGTGTTCTACTCAATAGTAATCTTGCTACCCACTGCTATCCTTAGTGATGGGAGTTGGACTTCTAATGGTATAATTGCTTCAGACTCATACACTAAAGAGAATGGGGTAGATTGAGTTGGAGTTCTGTATGTGGTATGGTAGGCCCACAAGGCTTCAACCAACTGCTCATGCCACTATCATGTGTTATCATTGAGTGTCTTCTTCAATATTTGGATGAGAGTTTTGTTGAATACTTCTGCTAAATCATTCGCCCTGGGGTAATAGATGGTGGAATACCTCCAATCTATGATGTGTCTCTAGGAAAAGCTGATTTTGCTCTTGAATGCTTTATCGTGCACCCCAAACCTATATACGATATGATTCCTAAAAAATGGGAGCACATGCTGAGTTGTGACCTATCTAAGTGGGATTGCCTCCACCAACTTGGAAAAGTAGTCGGTGGCAACTAGAATGAATCAGTGACCCTTGGTAGGAGGATCGATCAGACCCACTATGTCAGTACCCTAACACTCAAAAGGCCATGAAGCTAGTGTAGGATGTAGAATGATGGGTGGTTGGTGTAGGACCACACTGTGCACCTGACATTGGTGGCATCTCCTAGCTACATCCATGCAGTCTATAATCATTGCAGGCCAGTAGTATCCTAGTCTTTGATCTTTGCTTTTATCTTCGGACCAGACTGGTGAGCTCCACATAAACCTGAATATACCTCGGTCACAATCTTATGGGCATCATGTTTGGCTAAACAATGTAACCACATATGATCGAAAGATGGCCGGTATAAGGTGCCATCCATGAGAGCATAGGAAAGAGCTCTCTGTTTCATCTGATGAGCTAATGACTTCTCTTGAAGTAGTTTGCCTGGGTTTAGGTAATCCATGTATGGTTGCCTCCAATCTGACTCATCATCCTTTTTAGCAACGGCAACCTCCCCTTCAAGAGAGATTCTCTCGATGAGTTCAGTGTCAATAAGGGATAAGACTTGTCTATTTTGGACCCTTATTAGAATGGACTCATCTTTTGGGCATGCCAACTCCTTGATGAGCTTGGCCAATGCATCTGCTAGTATTATCTCCTCAAGGAATCTTATAGATAGTGACCTCTGGGATCTGAGCCAACAACTCCATGGTATACTTATGGTAATGATGGAGCTTAGACTTTAGAACTTTGTAGGACCCAACGATTTGGTTGATGACGAGTTGAGAATCTCTGAAGATGTTAATGCTCTAGACGCATAGTGTAATGACTAAATCTAAACCGGCAATCCGAGACTCATATTTGACTCTATTATTGGAGCATGGATTGGATAGATGATATGAGAATCTCATCACATCATGATCCAAAATTAGGAGGATTATTCTACCCCTGCCTTCCTAGGAAGAGTAGATCGTGATTCTTCTCCTTTTTGAGAGGAAGTCACACCATCAAAATACATCTCCAATGGTGAATGCTAGTGTCTCCTAAGTTCATTATTTGTTCATCAGGTAGGTCATCACTAAACAGAGAATCAATAGGAAGTGGGTGTCTTACAAAAAATCCGTTAGCGCCTGTCCTTTCACAGCATGGAGGGTACAAATGTGATGTAGAACTGTGATAAAATCATGGACCAATGAGTCAACCGTCCAGATAACATTAGTCGTGTCATGAGATATTGCAGTGGATTGATTCTAGAGATCAGATTCACTTTATGAGAAAGCCTGTTATGTCATAGATTTTGGGATGCAAAGATTAAAGCTAGGCAGTGCTTTTGAATAGGTCTGTAGTTTGCCTCAGCAAAAATTAGACGATGACTAAGGGAGTAGAGAGCATTTTTTTCTCTTTGTCATTGGTCTGAGCCAATAAAGTGCCAAGAAAGTCATCTAATGCAGTGGTGTAGAGGATCAATGGCTTGCTCGAGATAGGGATGGCTAGAACTAGTAGCGTCATCAGGTAGTGCTTGACGTCTTCAAAAGCATGCTAGCACTTATCATCCCACTTGAACTTGGCATCCTTTTTTACAAGTGCTGAGAATGGTTGGCATCTTCCTGATAAGTTGGATATGAAGCTTCTTAGATACGCCAATCTCCCTTGAAATGATCTAAGTTAAGTTAGACTTTTAGGGGGTGGCATTTCTAAGATAGCATTGATCTTCTCTGGTTTGATCTCTATTCCCCAGTGTCAGACAACAAACCCAAAGAATTTCTCTAAAGCTACTCTGAAAGCATGGTTCAAGGGATTCATTTTGAGGTTAAATTATCTTAACTGTTCAAAAACTACTCTCAAGTCAAAGAGATGACCCTTCTTTTCTTTGCTTTTGACTACTAGATCATCAACATAACATTCAACTTGATGGTCAATGAGTTCATTGAAAATCTGAGTCATGGCCTATTGGTATGTAGCATCGGCATTTTTAAGGCCGAAAGGCATGATCTTATAATAATAGATTTTGATAGGGGTTTGAAAAGTAGTGTTTCTTTCATCCTCAAGGGCCATCTTGATTTAGCTATAGCCAGATGACCCATCCATAAAGGAGAATACTTCATGAGATGAGGCAATGTCCACAATCAATTCTAGTATATGAAGTGGAAATTCATCCTTAGGACATGCCTTATTCAGATCCCTAAAATCGACACATATACAAATTTGGCCATTCTTTTTCTTAACTAGGATGACACCAGCTAACCAAGTAGGATATTTTTCTTCCCTGATAAAGCTAGCATCGATCAATTTCTTGACTTTAGAAGTGACCTGTTGTTCAATGTCTAATCACATGTGTCTAGGAGCCTACTTTATAGAGTTAGCATTAGGTTCTATTACTAGTTTGTGGACTACTATGTCAGAAGATAAATGAGGCATTTCTTCATAACTTCATGCAAAGTAGTCCTTAAACTCAGCTAATAGCCTAGCTAAGTCATTGGTTTCTTATTCATTTAACAAGGAACTGATGTTCATCGGGCTTGGATCTTCTTTTGTTCCCAAGTTGATTTCTTTGACTTTGTCACTGGTTGATCTGATTTCTTCTTCAAACTCTAGTGGTGCATCTTTGACTTCAGAATTATTTGGGTCATCTGAAGTTTCTAAACATGCCTCTTCATAAGAGTTAGCATGATTTGAGTAGAACCTATCAGACTCCAAATGAGTGGTGATGACTAGGCAATGATTGTCATCATCAATCAGACCCACTATGCCAAATCCTAATCCTAGTCTTGATTGAGAATATCCACTTTGGTTGTCCCATAGTTTTTCAAAGTAGTCCGACCTATGTTTAGACCAAGTATGTGGGATTAATTTCTTCTTTGCTAAGATAATAACACAAGGCGAATACCAATCAAAGGATAGTTGTACTAAATCTTTATATGAATCATCCTTAAGTTCTACATCGGCTTCTTGACTTGAGGATGTTGCTCCCAACAAAAACCTCTTCATCCAGACATCTGTGGATGACTTGGGGCCACCTTAACTACCAAACCTTCAACTTTATGGAAAGAAAGTGAGGTTAGAGCTAAAGTTCCCAACTATTGCCTGACTATTCTACATAATGATGATTTAGATACATTCATGCTTTGCTTGGAGGCTTGGTCTTCACCACTGTCTGGCTCAAACATCACCTCCAAAGGGACCCACTGAGAGGGGTTGGTTGGAGTGCTAACTACATGAGACTCATCCTTCAAATTGGACTCTAAGTCTATGTGGATAGTGGGGTACTCCTGTGAGCTGGAACATAGCTCCTTTCAGCTATCCATCAACAAGGAGGTCTTCCATCTCTAGAACTTCCTCTAGATTTGCCGCTTCTCTACCTAGTGGAGGTCTTGTTATCCTACCATATATGCTGAATCTAACATGCTCTGTCTTCCTCGATTTCGATTCTCTCACTTGTACTTTCTATTTCTTTTCCTTTTTTCTTTTCTTTTTCTATTTCAGTCTCTTTTTTCTTTTCTTTTGTTTCTTTTTCATTTGATTTTGAACTTTCACCAAGTTCACGAGAATAGACTTTTAATTTGGAGGAAGATAGTAGGTTGCAACCTCATAAATCTCAACCTCTCTTACTGAAAATGGCTTCAAGTCTCCTTTGACATAATACTCGATTCCTTCTCTTCTGAATTTGATGCACTAATGTAAAGAGGATGGAATCATGTTATTTCCATATATCCAAGGCCTACCGAGCAAAACAGTGGAAGATGTATTTGAATCAATTATGTAGAACTTGACTTCTTTCTTTCAGTCATCTATCTCTAATGGAAACACTATGGAGCCTAAAGCCCTCTCGTCTTGCTCATTGAATCCTCTCAATATCATTCTATATCCTCAGAGTTTAGAGATGTCGATCCTCAAGTAGGCAAGGGTCTTTAGACTCATAATATTCACTGATGCACCTAGATTAACTAACACCCTGGAGTGTCTGAATCTGCCCATGTCCACTATGATGTAGAGGGGGTGGTTATGCTCTGTTGTCCCCAAAAGAATGTCTTCACCGGTGAATGTAACTCCACGGGCATCTCTTGAAAAACATGCCTTCTATCCAATAGCAGTCAGCTGAGCTAAGCATATTTTGGATCAAAAGGGCTTTGATCAATGACTCCCTTATCTCTTTGGATAAGACAAGGACATCATATATGCTTAGTTTAGCTAGCAACTTTCTAAGGTGAGCGAGAATATTGTAGTCAACTCTGGGTTGGTCCTCCATAAGCATATCCATAGGTGGAGCATCCTATGGAAGGGCTTCTTGATCACTAGAACCAATGACTTGTCTATCATTATCCTGAGGTGCTACCCTAGGAGGTAGAACTCTACCACTATGAAGGATGACTTTAGTGACTTCATGAGATGGTTTAATGAAAAGTTCTACCTGCTCATCAAGTTCACCTATAACTTTTCCTATAGGATCATCAAAGTCAGATGACTCTAAATCTATCTCAATGGGTGAACCCAGGTGATTTAGGAATGGGTAATCCATTTCAAAATTAGAAAGGAGTGGAACAAAATTGTTATAATTTTAGAGAGCTTTCTATAGGAATGAAATCATCAAGTTCATCAAAAGTAGAGAGAATGTATGCAGAATCAGTCTTCTTCTTCATTGATTTCTTATATTTGGATGAAGGTACAAAGTATAAATCAAGTAAAGTAAGTGGAGTGAGGGATTTGGCACCCCCCTCTGCTGATACAATACAACTGCTAAAAAAAGAGTCGGCCAAAGGAACTATAGCTGCAACTGTGGTAGGAGTGTTGGACTCCATCGGTGGTTGCTCTAATGTGATATCCTGGGCAACTGGAAGCTGTCGTTGCTGCTGCTCAGCTTCTACCTCCCTCAAGTTGTCTTTTGTAACTTGCAAACCTACCTTAGAGTAGAAGGTTTGAGTTGCTTCAGGCACCTACAAGAGTAACTTTCTGATCTTAGAAATGATTTTCTTGGAGGTTCGAATAGGAGATATCCCAACCTTCCTCTATGTTGAGAAGATCATGTGTACCCCCAAGGATTACCCTAACAGAACTAAAGGGTTGTTCTAGTAGGCATTCCTTAGGGATGATAGTGGCCCCCGACTTATAGCTATGCTCAAGCCAGTCTTTAAAGTTAAAGCAATCTTTCGAGACATGTCCTAGCAAGCGGTGGTAGGGGAAAAAGTTTGGATCATGACTCTTGCCCGCATCCTCCAGCATCCTAGGTGGTGGTAACTGAAAATCAGGCTTCTTTAAGAGGTTCTTAAAGATCTTCCTGACTACCTCCCTATTGAATGAATAAGGTTTATTCAATTTATCGACAAGAGTAGGTAAGTGATAGCTTCCTGGTGGTGGATAGGAATACTGGATGATACTGCGGATGGGGATACTACTGAGCAAGAGGTGATGGAGGCCACTATGGTGACTGAGGTGATCAATTTGATGACAGAGGCAGTGGCAAAGGAGGTGGTAGAGGAGGCTTCTGAGCTTGAGGCTGCTAAACCACACACTCCCTTATCAACTATTATGTCTTGCTTTTTCCAAATGCCTTCTATGGGCTTGGGCGATCTTGGAAAGGTAACTGTTTGACCTCTCCTTATAGACTAGCCACCTTGTTGATTAATTTCTTAAATGTCGAAATGGTGAACCCTTCAAGCATGAAGGTGACCGGGCCATAAATATTCTTGAGTAGAATTTTAATGGCATGCTATTCAAATAGTTGTGGTTTGCATTTCATACTTAAATTGTGCCATCTAAGGATGTAATCAACAAGGGACTCACCAGGGTGTTGTTGAGCTACAATGTGATTACTAACAATTACCCTTTGCTGAGCTCCAGTAAATCTCTTAATAAAGAGCTGCCCAAACTCAGTAAATTTCTTCACTGAACTATTGGGTAGCTCAACGTACCAATCAAATGTGATGCTTGTCAAGCTACTAACTAAGAGGAAAAATAAGAGTGCATCACTGCCATCGGTATTGCAACATCCAGCCCTGAAATGTACTATGTGTTGCCGAGGGTTCCTACTACCATCAAAAATTTTGAAGGATGAAGGCATAAAGCCCTTAGGGTATTGGACACCATTAAATTCTTCTAGGTAGGGTCTACCTTTTGGAACAGATGAGCCATCTATGGCTTATGCCAATGCATCCCTGACTTGTTGCTCCACCATGTGTTTGATTTCTTTTTCATGCACGGAGGTGCTATCCATCACCTTCCTATGCAAGCTACCGCTGTCTCCCTCTGCAGGAATGCATCTAGAATGGTCTAAAGTATGTGCCAACTCTACTATCATACTACGGAGAAGGCTTGTGGCTGAGCTCAATCGACACCATTATCATCAACTTTTTGATCTTCTTTCCCATTTGGTCAATATGATCATCCCTCTATCTAAGCTGTTGGAGGAGGTGTTAAGTTGAATGGACAACATCATCTTCTTCAACAACAATACCTTCCTGACTACTATGGAGGGACCCAATAATATCAATCATGTGAACTTTGGTTGAATCCTCAAGAAGATCATCCTCATCTAAATCAAAGCTGACCTTTCCTTCCTCACAATCTGACCGGCCACTCCCTAGAAGTTCTCTCTTCTCTGCAAAGTACTGTGCCAAAATATCATCTAGGGATCGGTCTAACTGTGCCGATATGAATACGCGCTACTGACCGGTAGAGAGGTAGTGCTCACTGACAGAGATGCACCTAACACTGCCTGTCACTAGAATGCTGGCTCTAGGAGGGTCATGCTCACTAGAAGAGATATGCTCATGACTGCTCATGCGTGAAGTGGTGTCCTTAGGGAGATCCACTACCATGGAAACTACAAAACTATCCCCTTCCCCCTCTACAGTTGCCTCAGTCACTAGCTCTGATGGTGGTGGTGGTGGTGCGACCATGATGCTGCGGGGTCTCCACCCCTTCTTCACCAAGACTGAAGTAGGAGGTCGAGTGGGGGAACTTGTCCTCACCTCAGTTGATGGAGTAGATGAAATTGGATCCTTTGTCCATAGGCGGATCACCAAGGGGGCTTTCTTTTCCTTAGATGCTGTCTTCTATGCCTTTATAAGAATGATGGATGGCGTGACTTAACTGGTAATAGTGGGTGAGGATTAGATCAGTGTGATGGAGACAACATCAGCTCTACCCTCACCAGGTCTTTTTCCCTGTGACTGGTGGTACCCATCAACACTATGTTATCGGTCCCTCGACCGGTGGCACGATGATCATCGGCGGATGCCACTGACTACTTGGCAAACCTCTATCGCTCCCTACTCCCGGCGAGCTACTGCCTCGATGCTCTATCAGTGAATATGCCCGTACTTGGGGATGATCGACCTTAAATCAAATAATGTGTTAGACTCTGAACGTCCCTGAGTCCTGCATACCTAGTGTAAAACTGTCCGTAGAATGGAATAGGACTTCCTCCTGTCCCTAGATGAAACCTCATGGTTTGTAGGAGGTAGACGTAATGAAGCTATCCTCTTGTAATTTTCCTCTTCATCTGATGCTGATAGGGGGTGGAACTAGTTGCTAGTCAGAAATGGCAAAACCTTGCGGGGAGAACCCTCCTCTACAATGTGGGATGTGGCATCTATCTCTTGGGTGGCATGCTCATGGTTCTGCTTGATCTTACAGCTCCTGTTGTGTCACTGTGTGTGGCTGAGTAAGGTGGTGTGAGAGCTAGATCCTACCTCGAAGGTACGGGAGACTATGTTCAAAGTCAGGATAGCCTTCCCCTCAGAGGAGACCAACGAGGAGGTGCTAGCACACACCTGAGCGACTGTGAAAGCAACTAACTGAGTGGGAAATGAACTGACTGGTGGAGCCTCAACCTCCTTCCTCTTCATGGAAGGATACTCAATGTCAAAAGGCAGGTCAATGCAGATTAGTGGTTTCTGCCCAACCACCTCATCCCAACTAACAGTGGTGAGGATAGCCCCCTCACAAGTAACTCGTGCTTTCTTGAATAATCAGCCAAAGAACACTAAATGGGTGGAGTCAGTCTCAGGGAGGTGACCCGATCCAAGGCAAAATCCATCTTGAATGGAAAGGTCAAAATAAACTTCTAAGAAGCCATGTGTCGCAAAAGCCTGATCTAAGTTGTATATGCATATGTTGAAATATAACTTGTATCATATTTCTATCTTTGATATTTGTTCCAAGAAAGTAACAGAAGCTTGGAGTTTTGAACCCAAACTAAACAATTTAAATATGTTAAGTATGGTTCATTGGAGAGATTTGGATGTTGGAGGAGAGTCTTTTGCCATTTGATTTTTTATTTTAGAACCCATACTCAACCAATTTAGGTAGGTTGGGTGGGGTTTAAAATTTTGAGGAGAGATTTCTTTTCTGTAGATTATTTGCATTTTATGTTTCTTGTTTGAAAAAATATATAGTTTGAAGGAACCCCTACTTAGCAAATTTGGATATGCTATGAAGAGGTTGTGATTGTGTGTTTGAAATATTTTTTCTTGTGAAGATTTGATTATGTGATACTTTGATTTAAAAAATAGGGATTCTTACTTAACAAATTTGGTATGTTAAGTGAAAGCCAAGTGTGATTGTTAGATAGATTTGCTTTTCTTTGAAGATGGGAGTCCCACTTAACAAATTTGGTATGTTAAGTGAAAGCCCCAAATGTATTTGAGATATGTTTATTATTAATTTTTTGAAAATGAGACTCTCACTTAACAAATTTGGTATGTTAAGTGAAAGATCAAGTGCGGTTGATATGAAAAATTAGATCCTTACTTAATAAATTTGGTATGTTAAATAGGGATCAAATGTGTGTTGAAAAGAGACCCTCACTTAACAAATTTAGTATGTTAAGTGAAATCCTAAATGTGTTTGATATATATTTGAAAATGGGACTCCCACTTAACAATTTGGTGTGTTAAGTGGAAATCAAAATTTGATATGACTTGAGAATGGGATTCTCACTTAACAAATTTGGTATGTTATATGGGAATCCAATATGGCATGATTATGTGATTCTTAACAAATTTGATGTGTTAAGTAGAACCAAATATATGCTTTGAAAGTGAGACTCTTACTTAGCAAATTGGATATGCTAAGTGAAAGTCTAAATGTATGTTTTGAAAATGAGACCCTCACTTAACAAATTGAATATGTTAAGAGAAAGTCAAATTTTATGCTTTGGAAATGAGACCCCCACATAAGTGAAAGTCAATTTTATATTTTGAAAATGAGACCCCCACTTAATAAATTGAAATTGTTAAGTGAAAGTCAAATTCATGTTCTTGAAAATGAGACCCCTACTTAACAAATTGAATATGTTAAGTGAAGGTCAAATTTATTCTTTGGAAATGAGACCCCCACTTAAAGAATTGAAATTGTTAAGTGAAATTTAAATTTAAATTTTGGAAATGAGACCCCACTTAACAAATTGAAGTTGTTAACTGAAAGTCAAATTTATATTTTGAAAATGAGACTCCCACTTAACAAATTCAAATTATTAAGTGAAAGTCAATTTTATGTTTGGAAATGAGACCCCCACTTAACAAATTATAATTATTAAGTGAAAGTCAAATTTATGTTCTTGAAAATGAGACCTTCACTTAACAAATTGAAATTGTTAAGTTAAAGTCAAATCTATGTTCTTGAAAATGAGATTCCTACTTAACAAATTGAATATGTTAAGTGAAGGTCAAATTTACTCCTTGGAAATAAGTCCCTCACTTAACAAAATGAAATTGTTAAGTGAAAGTCAAATTTATGTTCTTGAAAATGAGACTCCCACCTAACAAATTGAAATTGTTAAGTGAAAGTCAAATTTATATTTTGGAAATGAGACCCCCACTTAACAAATTGAAATTGTTAAGTGAAAGTCAAATTTATATTTTGAAAATGAGACCCCCACTTAACAAATTGCAATTGTTAAGTGAAAGTCAACTTTATGTTTGATTTAAAAATAGATTCTCACTTTAACAAGTTTGGATATGTTAAGTGGGAATCAAACATGGCATGATTTGCTCTTGAAAAGAGGGGAGCTTCAACTCCAACATATGTGGAATATGTTGAGTGGAGCTTCAATTTTTATTTTATGATTTGAAAGTAGAATCTTAATTTAACAAATTTGAGTATGTAGAATGAAGATTGCTATTTTTGAAAAGAAGTGCTTTTCGAAAGTGTCATTTTGTCAAAGAAATTATATCTTTAAATTTTGTGATGAACCTTGCCTCACCAAGATAGTGGTGAGGAGGTTCTAAATTTTTGTTATCTCTCCCTTCATTGATAAATTCTATTCTTTACCTATTGAGGAGCCCAATAGGGATTTCAAGTCCAATATGGAGTGAGGTCCTAAAACCTAAAGGATGTTGGCTAACTTTACTTAAGAATGAAACAAGCTAAGTGACAATGGAAGGAAAGATAGTCTCAGACTCATATAAAATGCAAGTCCACTATCGATGCTTGGAGACAACGATCATCTGCTAAAGATGTAGAGAGGAACTATCTCCAGCGGAGTCGCCAGAAAAATCAATGGTATTTATTTTGGATTGCATTTGTGTGTTGTGTATATGTGAGTGAACACCACGCAAAATTGAGGATGTACTTATTAAGATGATCAGGTTCTACATCAAGAATAGTGTACTACCTCGAGAGATAGAAGTCACTATCCTATAATGAAATTAATCACCTAATAAGGACCCCTAAGGGATGATGGGTCTTCAAATATACTAGAGATTTTTCTCTACTTTATATGGAAAAATAAAGCAGGGTTTATTTAAAATCGAGTTCATTCCTTATGGAGGCAGGCCACCATAGTTAATTATATCTTAAGGGAAGTGAGTCCCTTAAGAATACTCTCGATTAACAGAGGCAATTGTTGTCTCCAAAGAATTCAATGATAGGACTATCAAAGGATTCGTTGTGTTTTAGAAAATCAAGTGGAATAGATCAAAAGTGGAGGGTTATTATCGAAACCAAAGGGGATGAGTAGGAGTGATGATTAGGGGTTGAACTCCAATTTTATGGTTGAGCTTTATTATTTAAAATTGAAGAGATTTATTTATTTGAGTTGAAATTTTATTTAGAAATCTAGGACTCATAATTTCATGGTGCAAGATCATAGAAATTTCTAAGAGGTGAGGATTTATGCTAGTAGCCCGCAAAAGGAAACAACAACAGATAAATCTAGAGCTTTGTGAGAGCAAACATGACTAAATCTAAGAAAAAAGTGGGTATATGGTTTACCTCCACAAGAGAGTAAATCACTTTGGACTTATCTCCGAGTGGTAACTCCTCTTATGCTTTAAATCCATGTGGGCAAGTCATATGCTTTGCAAGATGGTTAGATTGTTATTTATTTAGAAGAGAAACTAAGTCCTTAAATGCACACCCTAAGAGATAAGAGCATGAAGGGTATAAATAATGACTTAAATCTAATGCAAATTTTATCACATTTTATTTAATTTGGGATGCTTTATTTTGACACAGGCTATGTGATTTTGTATGCCTAACATGAGAAATTGATTATCGGCCAAATCAAGAGGGAAAGATGTGTTCATCCATCATAGCCTCTTAAAGGTTAAGCCTATTTTATCTAGTAAAGATGGAAGCCCTCTCTTAGTAAGAGTGAAACAAGATGGTTATGCATGATGTTCGATATATAATCATCTAGCTAAGGGGTTGCTAAATATTTTATTATCTTGATTTAATGCCTAGGTTGTTTTATGTGAGGTTATGAATTATTTTAAAATTTTTGTTATGAGTTGTTAGTGGGGTAGAAATTTTATTTTTCATTCTAAGAGCCTAATAACATCCAGGCCACACAGCAATCACCAATCATAAAGAAATTATGAAAAGATATGCTATTTCTAATGCAAAAGCTAAACAGAACATCAAACGATTCTATAAAGTTATTGCAAAAGAATAAAGCATCGATGTAGTCAGGTATCACCATCAAAAAAAAAAAAATGTGGGTAGCCACTTTACCCTTAAACATCATGGTATAATGAAAGAATAATTATAATTATAAATAAGTGTTATGGGGGGTCTTCATTCTTCATCCTCCATTCTTCACTCTTCATCTTTCATTTCTTCATTTTGATTTGCTCCATTTCTTTCTTTCTTTTGGTTTGGTTGGGATGTTATTTGCTCCAATAGCATCACATAGTGTATAAGACTTGGTCTTATAATCAATGCTCATCCTAATCTCCCATAATGCTTATCCTAATCCTAATACAAAATTACATTAAAAGAGAAGAAATGTAAATCTAACTACACCTATAAAATAAGTGTTAGCTAAACACACCATACAACTCAAGCAGTTATATGAATGATTTGGACTTAGCACCCTACATATGGGTAACCAAGCCCACCAATCCTAGCTTGGGCTATGCCTAGGGGCTAAGCAACCTGCACAACAAAAAGTATTTATATTTTTATTACAACGGCCCCTTAAGCACAATCCCCTACATAAAACATGATTATGCTAATATCTTACATATAACATCATCAGTATAAAATAATACATCACAAAACCAAACATACACTAACCCATGCATATCCTAACATAAAACTAGAAATGGTGACTTAATCTAATGTGTATGTGTTAAGGATTGTGTGGTATGTCCTAACTAAGCTTTAGAGTTATGATTTGCTAAGTGTGAGGAATTTAATTTATAAAGGGTTGATTTCTCTTTAAGTGATTTAATTGATTTAAATATTTTACTTAGTATTTTCTTTTGTTTCATATAGCCTACACTTAGCAACTAAGTGTTATAAAGAGAAGAAAGAGTGAGAATCCCTCTTTTATCCCTACCTTAAATCATTTTCGAGGTAAGTTAATTAACTTAGCTTTCTTTAATAAATGGCTTATTATGTGTTTTAATTAACCCTAAGTTTAGGTTCACTTTAAATAATCCTATTTAATAAGAAAGACATCTTAAGTTTAATTAGAATGGGATTACTATCACATAACACACATTCAATCATTTCTTCCCATTATGTATATCATGCATATGAATAATCCTAAGCATACCTATACATGCAATGTAAATCTTAGTACACTTTGATGATGAATGCAAAGAAGTGTATTTTGAATTTAAATATTTCATTTTTTTATTGAATTATGAATGCATGCCTTTTTACATATAAAAGAGGGATTTTTCATCCATTAGCTAGATACACATTCACATGTATAAAAGTTTTAAGTGAGCATGGCACTATTATTTTCTACACCAGGGGCCTAAGGTATAAGACCTACTTCGGGCTACTCAAAGCCTCGCAGCCCCGGGTTGTCCAGACTAATATACCACTTTTCTTAGATACATGTAGATGTATAAGCAACTATAAGGATAGGAAAACCCATGCAAAAGTTATGTTTAATTTATTTAATTTATGATTCTTATTCATTGGCCAAATCATACATGCATATGCATAAGAGTTTTAAGTGAGTACGGCACCATTATTTTCTACACCAGGGGTGTAAGGTACAAGACCTACTTAGGGCTACTCAAAGCCTTGCTGCCCCGGGTTGTCTAGACTAATATACCACTTTTCTTAGATACATGTAGATGTATAAGAAACTATAAGGAAAGGAAAACCCATGCAAAAGTTATGTTTAATTTATTTAATTTATGATTCTTATTCATTGGTCATACATGCATATGTATAAGAGTTTTAAGTGAATGCGTGTCATTATTTTCTACAATAGGGGCATACAAGAATAGGGCTACTCAAATTTGAAAATGTTAGAATATACAACTTTTCTCAAATACATATGAATGTACAAAAAAGAACAACATGGATAAGGAATCATGAAATAAATTATATTTGATTTGGTTGTATGATTTACATATGTGATATGAAATTCTTCCTAAGTCTTAACATGGAGATGCATAGGAATAGATTTAGGCAAATGTTGTGTTCCTTTTAAATAAATTATACACTTGCAAATCCTATGTGAATCCATATTAAGATAAGGAAAGAGAACTTCATATTACATATCTTATATTATCATCACAGGCAAGCTTATATATATTTGTAATGAACATTACTTCAATTATAATAATTGAATTATAGGCTTTTGAAAATGGCTTTTAATATAATAGTGATATTAGCCGCACATATTTAATTTAAGTCAACACATGCAATTTTATATAAAAGAAAATATTTTATTTAATTAATTTCTAAAAGAAATGAATGCATGATTTCATATGGCAAGCAATATTTAGCATGATTGGAAAGAAATAAAGGAATGTAAGCACATAATTTCATTCACCCCAATTAATTTCTAAGGACAATCACATTAAATTAGGCTATTTAAATTAAACCAAAATTCTCTATAGACATTTTTAACTTTGAGTTTGATTTAGAAAATATGAAAGATGTTTGCTAATCCTAACCCAATTCCTCATATCTGAATTAATTTGATTTAATGAAGAATATTTAAGTTGATTTTATATTTTAATTAGGTTAAGATATGAATTAAGTGAATTAATAAACCCTTACCTATATCACCTTAAGTTAATTAACTAATTAATAATAAGCCAATATGATATACAACCATATGAAAAGTAAATTTGCAATGCTCCTAAGAAATGATGGGGGCCTAATACAATTGACTTATGATTAATAGTTAATTTAGATTAAGGGATCTCACTTAATTACTTTTATGATTTTCTCACACATGTGAGCCAACCATAATTTCATTATCTCTCACCTTGGGTTAGTGAACACCCAAGGAGCTACCCAAGATCAATTTAAGGTTGCTTATGTGTGCATGAATTGATTTTTAATTTTAATTTCATAAAGTCTTTAATTTGTTGATTGAACACTTTAGTTATGTTTTAATTTGAATGATGAAATTGACTGAGGGGAAAGGATCAAAGGCAAGGCCCCAATCCAAATCCCTAAATCATTTTAAACATTCAATTAGTTTTTGATTTCCTTATCTTGAGGATTAATCGCTTAATTAATCAATTAATCATTCCATTAACTATTAATTAATTTGACTTTTAAAGGTAAAGAAGACTTAGGAAATGAATTAGGAAATGTATTCCTAATCATATCCCCTAGGTTATCTTACTATTCAAGAGAGGTGACTAGGTTTAAATGATTAATCAAGTTACTATTCATTCATTAATTATGACTAATTAGATTAAAAGAGTGATTAGGGCTTAATCAGATGATTTCCCTAATTAAACAATCAATAAAATCCCAAAACAATAGAGGAGGCAGAGGTCATCCCCTTAAGCATCCACAAAAAATTTGAGATTAATTGAGTGTTTAATTAAGGTATAATTAAGCTAATTAGATTTTGGTAAAACCTTAATTAAGACAAAATTAATATTCAAAATCAAATAATAATAATTTCCTAGATTCTACTCTAAAATATCTTCAAAATGAGCCTAAGTTTGTATTTTTTTGGATTTTTCCATAATTAGTTATGATTTTATGAAGTTTTAGGATTAAAACAATTAATTAATTAAAGCCTTAATCTCATCGGGCCACGTGGCAACTGATGCAGCACACTTTTCACATGGTGCAAGAGGATTGACTATTTAAGTAGTCACATCCGCGCTCTGACTTAGTTGAAGGTGGATGCGATTTCTCTGTGGTGGTCCGATCTAAGATCGGATGGCCACGATTCGATCCAAGGTTTAGGAAAGAAATCAAAGGATTTACCATGGGATTTGATCAGAGCTGCCCATTCCAATCACGTGGGATGGACGGGTCATGATCTATCTCATTTGCAAGCATTGAAAGATAGATGTTGTCCGTCTTTCCCTCAATCGATTTGAGCTCACCCGAGCTCGGATTGTCTCCAAATTCTTATCACACCTTCGGGGAAGGAAGACACACACATCCAACGATCAAAAATCCTTGAATTT
Organism: Cymbidium sinense; assembly: GCA_021442155.1. Classification (NCBI taxonomy): domain Eukaryota; kingdom Viridiplantae; phylum Streptophyta; class Magnoliopsida; order Asparagales; family Orchidaceae; genus Cymbidium; species Cymbidium sinense. The sequence continues at coordinate 29,305,748 of CM038228.1, read as the reverse complement.
TGAATTTCCATCACAAAAGACCAACCCACTTTTCCATACAAGGCTCAGTTTGAGAAATTACCTCAACGAGCTAATATCCGGTGGTGTAATGCTAGAGGTAGCTTCGCCTAGTTGAGGCGAGGCCTTGCTGAAAAGCTTTAGGCTTGATTTGGGATAGAATGCTCGGTTGACCAATCCACCCATGCAAGAGGCTTGGCTCCGATCAAACTCACTCCTCACGTGGCTTGGAAGCTTGGGAATTGGTTTGGTTGGCTTTGATAGAATATGGTGATGGTGTGGCTAAGAGGAATTTGGATTTGATTGCGAAACGAGGGAGTATGGATTGAGATTGCCCTCCCCTATTTCAGCCTTACACAAGAATGGGAAATCCAGATTTTGGAGCACTCGAGAAGGCATGGAATCACTCTATGGGATTTGAAAATGGCTTAGGAAGGCTCATTATGGGATAGTGTCTGATTTTCTACTTGAGTTGAGGGGGTATACCCCTCAATTTCCCATCATGGAACAGTAGCGTGCAAATAATTTTCAGCTCACCGTCCAGAACCGCTTGTCTCCATCAAGTCAGTGCACGGGGATGGGAGGTAATGGGTACCATGGATCCATTTGGATCCAATGGGTTCTAATTTTGGGTTGGAGCCGAGTCAACTCACCTCCCAAAGGTACTTGGTCGACCTAAGGTGGGTTAGATGGGCTAGGTGGGCTAGGTGGGGTCAGGAGAAAGTTCCATACAGTGCTAAGGGGCTGCCATGGAGATGAGAGAGTTGACTTTGGCTTGGATCTATTAGTTTTGAAGTTTAAATCACATGGTTTGATTGCTAATCCCCTTAGTGGGCCTACTTGGATTTTGGGGAGGTCTTAAGCTAGTCTAAGATGAGTTTAAGTTGAGTTAGGTCAGCCCACAAGATCCCATAAGTTGGATTTGAGTGGTTTGGCTTGGATTGGTCAAATGGGTTCCATTTGGGCTAGGTTGGGTTGGGTTGACCAATTGGTCAAATTGAGTCAAACCAAGGCTTGGGTTAAGTTCATATGATGATTTGGGATGTTTTGGTTCAATTAATTTGGATTGATTTGGCTTAGGTTTGGATTTGACTCATTTGGATTCAAAAAGGTCAAATTGGTCAAGTTGACCAAATTAAATTAGAATAAGTTGGGTTAGGTGTTGAGTCAAGTTCAATTGGTTGATTGAAAATGATTGTAGCCTTTGGTTTGATTTAATTTAGAATTAATTTGAATTTTGGTCAATTTGACCTTTTAGGTTAATTTGGGCTAGGTTGGGTCAAGTTAATCAATTTGTCAAATTGGGCTCAATCATAGCTTTGGTCAAGTTCAATAAGTGATTTGGGATGAACTTGAGCCATTGGTTGCATTCAATTTGGGTTAAATCATGATTTGACCCATTTTAGCTTTTAGGCCAATTTGTGTCAACTTAGGTCAAGTGGCCAATTAGCCTTAGTTTGGCTCAATTGATGGTTTGGTCATGTTCAATCATTGATTATGAATGGGTTTGAGTTAATGGTTTCAATCAATTTGGTATATGGTGAATTTGGCTAGTTTGGGTTTCATTTGGGCTAAGTGTTGACTTGGTCAAATGCTACGTTTGACTTGGTTTGAACCAATTCAAAGTGGTTAATCACCCCATGATGATTGTTGATCATGATTGAGATTTAGATGGGCTTAGTTCAATCCAATTTGGGTTGGATTAGAACTTGGCTCAAAAAGGTCCTTTAGGTCACTTTAGGTCAAGTGAGTCTAAATGGATCAATTGGCTTGATCAAGTATTGATTCAAATTTAGTTAAACTCACATATGAGCTTAAGATTGAAATATAAATCCAATTGCAATTAGTTCAGAGCCAAGTGGCTTTTGGTTCATATGACAATTTCAAGCCAAAGGGGTTAACTTGGGCTTGATTTGGGTTGACTTGGATTTTGTTTGATAATGATAGTTTATGTTTAAATTTGGACCAATGATTGAAGGAATAATTGAATCATGAAAGAATCATGAGTTTTGAGTTGATTTAGATGTCATTTTGCTAAGTTCAAAAGTTTGGCTAAAGGTCTAAAATTGGACATTTGATTTGATTTGAGTTTATTTTTTGTCATTTGAATTTATATTTCATTTATATTTGTGAATATAAGTGAAGATATAAATGGGTTATGAGAAAATCACTTGAGTTTGGAGTGATTCAGAAGCAAATTTGATTAAGCTTAAGGATGTAGGTTTAAAGAGGCTAACTTGGATTTTGAATTGATTTGAATTATGTTTGGTCATTGGAGGGTGGGTTTCATTTATATTTATCAATATAAATGAAGAAATGATTGATTTATAAAGAAATCAATGATGTTTGGGTTGATTTGGATCAAGATTTGATTAGGTTTATGGAGGTGGGTCCATATGGCTTAAGAAGGGTCTTGATTTGGTTTGATTTATTTTGATTTGATTTGAATGGTTTGAATTTGGATTTCATTTATATTTATGAATATAAATGAAAGAATGATTGATTTATAAATAAATCAACAAAGTTTGAGTTGGTTTGAAGGAGTTTTGGCTAAGCATATGAAGGTGGTTCATATGGCTTAGAAAAATTTTGGAAGTTGGACTTAATCATGGGATTGATCATTTGAGTTTAGAATTGATTTATGATTTGAAATTTGATTTGAGATCGAATTTAATAATTGAGAAAATTAATTGGATTAGGGCTGATTTGGATTTGGTTAAGGCTAAGTCTATAAGATAAAATCAAAGAGCTTAGGAAGGGATTAAGAGTTTGAGTTTAGCGATGGATTTTAATTATTGGATAGTTGGATTTGATTTTGCGGTTTTGAATTTGAATTTGAGGTTTGGGTTTGAAAGAGGGAAGCAAGGATTGGTTTGGGCTATAAGATAGGCAAGTCTTCCTAAATTCCTAAGGCACAACTTATTCATATGGCTAACTCTTCTAAGTCTCTAGGGTTAGGTTAAGTGTTCACTGTCACTAGAAGTGTCTTAAGACTAAGGAACTCTTAATGTCTATGAGAGTCCTAGATTTATGATGAGGAAGTTGAGAACTCACTCTAAAAGTGAGGTCAACACAGCCTTAGTTTTGTCACTCAAATTTAGAACATACATAGTACAATTCTTATTCATTTATATATATAATACAAAAAAATTAATATTTATAAATATAGCATTTTTATTATGTATGAAAAAAGGCATTTCACTTTAAAAGGTTGATGGTGATATTTTTTATGTAATATTAAAATTTTGGTTGATAATTATATAAATATAAAAGTTTTACAAAAATAAATCACTCTAATATGTAACAAAATTAAATAAAAAAATATAATATATGAAGGTATAGGGCCTAAATCACTTCAGCTAAAATGAACTAAATCCATCTTACACGGTCTAATAATTGTTCTTTGTTTTTCCATTTTTCTTTCTGTTCTTTATTTTTTTTCTTTTCCCTTTAATTTTATTTTTTTATTTTTATTTTAATATTTTTTAATTATATATTATTTATTTATATATATATTTTATATATTATTATTATTATTTTTAGGTGGTTACGTCTGCATTATTTAGGAATATGATTGTACCACTTGGCTTGCATATTGTCCACTACGAACATGAAAACGCTTATCATATTCCAAATGAATATAGAAATGAAAGGACTAACGGAAAAGCAGAACACGCAACATTAATGTTCAATATACTTTTATAATATGAGATATTTAGATTTATTAAAACCTCTTTTTGATCAGTTCATATTCCTTTACAAAATTAAAGAGTGCCTGCACTTATAAAATAATAATTATCAAAATATTTTTCACATAAATTAAAATTATTTAGAAAATATTTAAAAATAAAAAATAAATTGCAGTTAAAATATGCTTTTAGCATATGTGGAATTTTTAATTCATTCTAAATATAAAATTAAAATGTTCCTTAGATGATTTGAGTACATGGGTGAATTTAAATTAAATATTATAATCATCCAACTAAAATTTAATTAAATAATAAATTTAATAAATCTCAATTTTATACCATTTTTGTAATAAAATTATTTGCATTAAAACATATAGAATATAAAAATTAAATATAAAACTATGTAATAAATCATCAAAATTAAAATTAAATAAATATTTCATAGAGCACTTTACAAATTATTTAATAATGAATGGGCATTTTTACAGATCATAAAAATGCTGCTAAGTAAATATTAAATTTTATTTATTGATATGATATTATTTTTTTTTCAAATTTATACACATTTAAATTAATTAATACAAATAAATCATATATATTTAAATTAATTAAACATTGCCTTTATGGGGTTTCAAGTCCCAAATGTAAAAAGTGGAGGGTTGCATTAGGCAGTCGACAACCATAACAAGAATATTTTAAAACATTGTGTGAATGTATCGGTACCCATGTGCAGTGTTAAATAAAAATGGGTTTCTATATTATGGATGGAATAGGGCAAAGAAGTTAGTCCATGAATCTAGAATTAGATCATGATGTTAAACTCTAATGATAATTTTATTAAAAATTAATTATTAATGTATATTTTTCTTTGGGAAGATTAATGTATATTTTAGATTAGGTCTTCTAATTAATGAAAAGTACACCTTTTTTATGAGATGGGGCTCACTATCTGACAATTACATGAAAAATGTGCTGAGTAGGGCATGAGAAAAATTAATAAAAAAAGAATTATAAATGTACAATATAATTTTTAGGTATTTCTATATTCAATATTTAAATTTAATATTTGTTATATAATATTTTAAAAGGATTTACATACATAATATTCAAAACATTCTAATTTATATATCTAACAGCTTAAACTTTATATTTACTTACCTAACACCTAAAACCTTCAAATACAATAAAAATACAACCTTGTGGACTCCTTCGTAAAATCTCTATAGGGAGCACTGATGCTGTTAAATCTTCCGATAGCCGACGATATGGGAGGACAGTCATTCTCATCTTAACTTGTGCTGACCATCTCCTCAGCTCTGTCATAGTCTTTCAACTGCTTCGAGTCTTTCATCATTTTTAATCGGATTTAGGCATGCAAGTCACCATCACCTTCGACCGCTTTAGAGAGGAGCTATTCCAACGAATGCAACGATGTCTCCTTTCAAACATAAACTCCATTCATGGCACCAAGCACACATCTTAAGCCAATATAATTAAATAAACCTAATAATCCAATTAAGTAAATTTCAAATTCATTAGGATGATATATGAAGACTAGAGGTTACAAAACTAGTTACATATCCAAGAGCAGAAAGCTAGCACTTATATAGATGAGTTTAGATTTGATAATATATCATTAAAATCCATTAGAGAAAATGTAAACGATAAATACAAAAAAATTAATTATCATAAAACCTTAAATATAGATATTGAAACTAAAATGAGAGTCATTGTGATTAGGAATTCCTTCTAATCAATTTAACCAATCAATCTCCTGGAGTAATGGAGCGGCACCAATGGGAGACGACCAAATTGTGACTTGAGAGATGAAGCCAGACTACAAGGGACTAATATATATGTAAATCCCTAGGATATTTTGAGTGTTATGTATCTAAACCTATATATTTTTTCTTTTTATTTTTTGATAGGAATAAAGAAATATATATATATATAATGTCATATGTATAGAAGGTTGTATTTGAGATAGCTTTCTACCTATGGTGCGATCTCAATCAAACCACAAGTGGTATTTTGGAATTTGCATTTTGGCTTCATCTTAAAGAAGCTATTATGGAAAAGCTACATTTTCCAACTTGACTGTTAGAGTGTGATCGATGTGAGAAAGTTATTGTCTAACATTATTGAAATAAAAATACTTATAATAATCACTATAGTTTCTTCTACACTAGAAGCTGTATAAAGAACTGCAATGGTTATTAAAAGTTTTTTTTTTTAAAGTCAGTTCATAGTTTTCTAGAAACCACCACACTTTACTAGGTCAAGTTAAAAGTGCAGCTTTCCCACCATAGCTTCTACAAAATGCAGCTAAATTTTATTAGCCAAAAGATAGTTGCAGTGTGGTTCAAACATATCAGAGGCAAAATGCTACCTCGAATGCAGCCTAAATCTCCAGAAAGGGCTTTACAGTTGGTGCGTCAAGCAAGCATCATTAAGGTCTACATCATTCTTATAATATAAGATATTGTTATTTTTGTTTAGCACAATCATGTTAATATTATATTTTATTTATATTATATAAACAAAATGTTATAGTTTATATAGAAATAATATAACATGTCTTCCAAATCATTTCATGGAGTTATAAAATCAGATCAAATGTGAAGTTAGTAAATTTATTATAATTACATTAAAATTTGACCTATTTAAAATCATTTCATACTTTTACAAAATTAGGCTTAATGTGCATATATAAAATTATAATTTACAAAATATTTTCAAATATATTATAAATATTTTAAAATATGATAAATACATGAAATCAATGTTAAGAACTCATTTGACTTGCTTGAACTTGATAAATATATGTTAGAAAAAAGAGAATTTTATTTTCACCCATTTTAAGTTTAAATTTAAATTTCTTATTTTTTTTATCAGCTTTGAGGAGATTTCTAGAGTTCTTTGTCAATATTAGCATCCAACTTAATCCAATAAAATGATAAACATAATAAATTTTATCTTCCTTCAATATATGATTTTAAGTAGAAGCAACTATGTCAATGTTCAATTTAGTAATTGCTAAAAACATGCCTAGACAAGTCCTTGAATAGGTTCTATCCAATAAATACATGACATTATATTATTATTGAATCACTTTAAGTAAGGTTTATATTTTTAATCACTTTAGTCTATACTGAATAGTCACTGAAACCTTTAAGATTAATTATTCGATGTAGTGTTGGTGCGGTCACGACAAGTCATAGTGGAGGGAGGAATGAGTGCTCTAGATGCGAGAAGTTCTAGCCACTAGGGTAGAACTATGACGAGAGATCTTCAAATCTCTTAGATGGTCAACCACCAAACCCTTGTGAAAAAAAACAACTTAAAAATTGTAACAACTTGAAACCTATCATCTCACTGCACCTAGGCACTAGGCTAGCACTTAGGTACCAACTACTTTGTCCAGAGAATCCATAACATATCGGATGTAACGCCATAGTGACAGAAAGACAACACTTTAGCGTCATAATGCTGATGCACTTCTAACACTTAAATACTTAATAGTCTCAATCACAAGTCCCATACGAGACTTAAACATAGCAAAATATATCTTATACCATAAATACAACACATGGGACACAAATATAAAATATCACAACACATAGAACACATTATAAGTCTCATAGGATTTCATTTTTGGATTATAACCTTATAACGGGTCCTTTTCTCCATTGATGTGCTACATCAAGTGTACTCAAGATAGCTTCTTAGTAATTAAGGATGTGCTTAGGATAACTTTCTAGCTACTTTGCCTTTTAGAAAGAAATTACATCTACATTTAGCTACTAGCTTTCTAGCTATTTTTTTAAAAAAAATTTGTGGTGAAAAGTTGCTTTAAAATCCATAGTAGTTAAAGTATGGTGGATATCAAAAAGGTATTGTTAGACATTTTTTAAAAAAGGACAATATTTGTGAAACCCATAATAGCTTTCTAAATGGTTATTTTCTCCACAATAACTTTATAAATATCTTTACAAAATGCTACACCTGCTCCAAATTACTCTAAAATTCTAGTTTATATTAACTTCATTATTCTCAAGGCTTATTTAGATTTAAAATGAGAATTTAAGACATTAAATGTCTTATAATTATCTATTAATTATTGCTCATTTGTTCCCATCATGTTCTTCTCATATCAGGATATGTGTCAAGTGTGACAAAAGGCAAATTTATAACCAACCTTTTTTGTGAGGTGATTATATATATTTTTAATATATGATCAATAGTTCTGTGGTGTTTTAATTTGGAGTCATAAAGACACCACATAAATCTTAGGGGGTACTTATTGAAGTGATTGAGTGTGACATTGGGGTATGGTACACTATCTCGAAAGATAGAAATATCACCCTACAATAGACTTAATCACTCAATAAATACTTTGATGGTAGATGGGTCTACATAAATACTAGAGATCTTTCCCCTACTTCAAATAGATGAATAAAGTAAGATTTATTTTATGTTGGGTTCTTTAGTTCCCTATGGAGGCAAGCCCTCATAGTTAATTACATCCTTGAAAATGAAAGTTTTTAAAGAACACACTCAATTAAAGTAGTCAATAAATATCTCCAAAGATTTCAAGGCTAGACTATCAAAGAATTTGTTGTTATTAGAAATCAAATGGGAAGAGTTTAAATAGGAAGACCTATTTATGGATTCCACAAGAAGATAAGTAAGGAGCGTCCAAGATACTAAGAAGCCTAGTGAATGCTTTAGTCTACCTTATGATGAGGATTTTGTATTTTTAAAGGGGAGAATTTATTTTATTTAAGTTCAAATTTTATTAGAGTGCTAGGATTTATAACCCAACAACACAAAATTATGGAGATGCCTAAGAAGTGAGGACTTATACTCGTTGCCTGACAAAAATAAGTAGCCTCAGAACTTAAGTCTAAAATGCTCAGCATAAGCCAGAAGCATGACCTAAGTATAATCAGGGAGGATGGAATATAGTGTTCTACCTACACAATAGAGAATGAATACATCCCGACTCTTCTGGACTTATAACTGTCTGGAGTGGCTATTAGCTAACACCTTCTATGCTTTAAAATCATGTAAACATGTCATATGTAGATGTAAGAAAGTTAGGCTATTATTTAATTAAGAAGGGAGCTAGAACCTTAAACTCACTCCATAAAAGACTAGATAATGTTTGGTATGCAAACATGACTTTGGCTATTATTTACAAGTTTTTGGATCATTTTGACACATTAATTTTGGACCAAGGCTTAGAAAAATTATGCTTACATGCATGATGAAATCAAGTTATGGGCTTAATCAGCGAGAAGATGTGTTCTCCAGTACAAGGGATCGCACTCAAAGGTCAAGCTTATCTCATATCATGTAAGAGTGTAGATCCTTTATATTCAAGAATAGAAAAATATGATATTTATGTTGTTACGGCATACAACTATTCAACTAAGAGGTTTATAAATCTTTTATTATCTTGTTCATATATCTAGGCTTTAGAATGTGGTTGTGAGTTGCATTAGAATTTAATTATCAATTATTTAGTAAGAATAGAAAATTTAATTTTATCATAAAGTGCCGACTGCAGCTAGTGTGGTCGGGTACCACCGTACACCCTAGAAAAGAAAAGAAATTGGGTAGCTGAGCTCTACCCTTATAAAACCTAGATTATAATTAAACTTTACAAATGAAATAAATGTTATTAGGATCTTCAATTCTTGTTCTTCTTTTCTTTTTTGGATTAGTTTACTCCAATCATCACAGGACCTCCTAGATCTTTTGCTTCTAGCCATTGCTCATCTTAAACTCTATAGCACTAATCCTAATCTTATTATAAAAATTACTTCTTTATAAAAAATAAAATCTAACTATACCTACAAAATAGATGTTAGCTAAAACAAATATACAAACCAAGTAGTTATATTTCATATATTTGGACTTAGTACCCTACACTTGGGTAACCAAGCCCACTTGCCTTAATTGGATTATGCTTTTAGACATAAATAGCTCTTCAAGCACAATCCCCTGCCTAAAATATTGTTAGGCTAATGACGACCTAACATCCAGTATATGCACAAATAATCATAACAACCAGTCTAAAATATTACATCATAAAATAAAATATGTCACCATAACATACATCAACCTAGCCTAATACTAGGATCTATTACTAAGTATTCTAAAGTGTATTCTAAGGCTCAGTGTAGTATGTCTTTATAAAGCTATAGAATTAGGATTCTCTAAGGTTTAAGATTGTCTAAATTACCCATTAAAGGATGTTTCACTTTAAGTTTTTTAGTAGCTTGATTTATTTTTAACTTATGCATTTTTTTGTTCACTTATTTTTTAAGATCTAATAATTATGATAAGAAGAAAGAGACTTGACACTTTCATCCCTAATCTAAGTTGATTTCTAAAGGTAGATCATTATTGCTCTAACTTTCTTAATAGACCATTTATGATATTTATTTTAGCTTGAGTTTAGATTAGGTTTCATAAATCTTATCCAAACATGAAAGGCATCTTAAGACTAATGGAATTGAGTTAGCATCACATGAATAATTTTCCACTACTTCCGTTCATTATCAATAACATCCACATTCTTTCCCTCTATTAGTTTCTTCATATTTTTGCACACTTAATGAATGTTGATGCATGGATTTGATAGAAAAAAGGGATTTCATCTATACGAACATGTAAAAGAAATTTGAGCAAGTATGTGTCATTGTTAGACCAGGGAAGTGAGATTATCTAAGACCTCATTGAGGCTACTTAAAGTCTCGTGTTCTCAGGATGTCCAGACTATATACTTGCAAATTCAAATACACATAAGCAACATAAACATTGAAATAAAATCATGAAAAGGTTGTGTATAAATTTATTTTACTTATGTAAAGCTTAATGGTAATGTTCTAATGTATGTACACACATAAATGAAATTAAGCAAGTATGTTTTATTATCAAACCAGGGAAGTAAGATTATCTAAGCCCTCCTTCTACTAAAAGCCTTGTATTCCTAGGATGTCTAAACTATATACTTGTCAATTTAAATACATGAATGCATAAGTATGAACATTTAAATAAAACCATCAATTGCCATCTTTTGATTACAAGTAAATGAACATTTCATTTTTCACATAATTAATTATTTATAATAAGCATTAATTTAAGCTTCAAATTATTTAATTTATAACTATCATATAGTTTCAGAGGAGTTGAGATTTACTAATGATAATAGCTACACCATATGATAACATTTATCCAACTCATACAATTTAAATGCAACCATATTCTTTTATTTTTAAAATATGAATACATGAAGCACATGGCATGCACATTTATAATAATTGAGAAGTAATTGAATACCACGACACAACATACTTGATTTCATTAGGACCTAAGTACAATCAAGTTAGATAAACATCCCTTAAGTTTAATCAAAATTTCTTTAATATTTGACTTTAATATTAAAGTTATTGAAACCTAAAGAGGAGAAAGCAATGCTTAGAATTCACCCCCATCGCATGTTGGTTATTTAATATGTTAAAGGGATGAAATTAGATAAATATTATGGATTAACTAAGTTTAATATTAATTATATCAATTATATCACTCTTCCTATGCTTTTTTAATTTAATTAAGTACCTAAACATGAGCCTTCAATGATATGCTTTAGAAGAAAAAAAAATTTGTAATGCATCTAAAGAGATCTAATATAATTAGGCTCATGTTTAAGAATTAATTAATTTAAAGAAGGAAAATATTTAAGATAAATATTCTTATGATTTTTCCATATTAATAGAAAAATCATAATTTCCTTAATGATTTTATGCTACTAAACACATAAAAGGATTAATGGGTTGCACTTGAGTTATTTATATTGATTTCATTCACATTTCATTGTTAACTTTCCTTAATAATCCTTAATTATTAAATATATTAATTAAATCCTTTTAGAGAATACATTTGGAAATTCTTAGGAGAAGTCCTAATGAATTCCCATGTCATCCCCAGTATTTACATTATTAATTAACCATAATTACTTAATTTTACTGTTCATTAAGTTTAAAAATTATTAAATCATTTAAAGAAGGCAACTAGGATTTAAAATTTGAAATTTTTTAAGCCACATAATAATTAATTCCAAGAAAAATATAGGAGGCATAGGACATCCCCTAGAATCAACATGCCAAATTTGGAATTAATTAACAAAGTAAATTGGTCTTAATTAAAGTAATTATTCTAAGCTTTAAATCTTAATTAAGCATTATTCATTAAATATTAACTAGGGATTTTATTTTTATTAAATTCTCCTCAATATAAGCTTTCCAAAATTAGTTTATTTATATTTTTTGGATTTTTCTATAATTAGTTATAATTTTTTCAAATTCTAGCTATTTAATTACTTTTTAAAACTTAATTAAGTCATTTTAAACTATCTGCGCCATGTGGATGCTGACGTGACAGTGCTTTCCATATGGAGTTGTCGTATTAGTTATTTAAAATGTCCAACATAGCTACTAACTCAATTGCGGAGGACATAATTTTGCCTCAACAATCTGATCTCGGATCGGACGGTCGAGATTAATCCTGTGATTACTGTTGAACTCACTTTTGAAGTGAGGATTAATCCTTCACATCTTAGATCTAGTAGTATTCTAAACACTTGGACTTCCTCAATGCTAGGACTCTTCTAGTGACTAAGGGAATGCTAAACTTCAGCTTAAAGACTTATAAGGGAATAACCCTTAGGCTAGAGTTTACCTTAGGACAAATAGATTTCGCTTACTCTAAGGCCTGAACCAAGACTCATACTTATCCTCTTATCCAAACTTAAGTTCACGTAGATGGAGCTAAATAAATCTCAAACATTTTCAATTAATCTTAATTGAATTGGTTTTCTAATCCAAGTTCCAAGCAGAATTAACTTGGACCTTAACCCAAGTTATCCCCACCACAATTCTATAACTCCATTCAGGAAAACTAAACTCAATTTGATTTTCTGAATGCTCTGATTATTCAATAGATTATTTCAATCTCCTCCAACACTTGCAATCAAGCTTTGAACTAAGGGAATTTGATCAACCCAAATTAGCTCATTTAACCAAAAGGGTTCAAATGAGCCAAAACCTAATTAAGCACAAATCAATTGCAATCAAAGTCGCCAATCAACCTCAAATTTATCATTAAACGCATCCCAACCATCCATAACCCGATTTAGTCCAAGTTTGCTTGATTAAGCCACTTAATTCAAAGTGACCTAAAAGGGGTAATTAAGCTAAACTCCAATTAAACTCCCATCATATTAAATCAAACCATCCAATCCCTCCATTGATGATTGTAAGTCATTGGTGAACACTCCACTATAATCAATTGAATCTAGTAAATTTAATTTGACCCTTGACCCAAATTGACCTATATCGACCTAAAGGGTCAAATTGAACCAAATCAAATCTTAGACCAGATTGGTTGAAATAAATGCTGCCAACCAATCATCAATTCAATATTAAACATGATCCAACCTTAAATTGAACCTAATTTGGCCAACCTAACGCAATTAGCCCACTTAGCCCAATTAGCCCAATTTGACCTAAAGGGTCGAATTGAACCAAATCATTCCATAATCCAAATCAATTCAAGTTAACACCAATCTATTATAAATGACCAATTAAACATAAATATAACCCATGCTCAAGCCAATTTGGCCAATTTCATCAAATTGGTCAACATGACCCATTTGACCTAAACTGAACCATATGAGGCAAATCCAAATCTAACCCAAATTGAATCAAACCCATTACACTCATTCACTCCAAACTAATTGAACTTACACAAGTCATCACTTTGACTCAATTTGGTCACAATGGTCAACGTTGCCCAACATAATCCATTCAACCCATATGGGTCAAATTGAGCCAAACTCAACCAAACTCAACTAAACTTGGCATGACTCATCTTTGGGTCACTATGGACCTACCCAAGTGGGCCCAACCCATGGTGAACTTAGTTTGGGTCAAACCCATTGAATCAAGTCACCCAAATGGGATAAAATCCCCATTTAGGTGAGTTCTCCAACCCCTTACCCCATGGCAACCACCTTTGGCTCTTCTTGGATAGAGGACCACTAACCTAAACTAACCCAAAGTTATTGGGCTCAGCCTTTGGCCTAGAGAGGGTGAGTTCACCCATGGGCAATCATTGGTCCACACTAAGCTTCGACTTACTTAGGGTGACAATTATGTGAGGGCCTCTAGGGTGGGTCTTATCCCAGCTTAAATAGTCAAGGTGATTCTTATAGGGAGTTTTGCTGACACTACGAAAAAAGATAGGTTGCCCATTTGGGAAAAGGTGTCATTGGGGTTCTTACCCTAATTCATAAGAGATTGCATTTTATTTTTATTTTTTTGTTTAGTGTGGATTTTATTAGTTTGTGATGGGCCAAACTTAGAAGGAGCCACAGGGGCTTTGGCCTCTCTCAAATTTACTAGCCTAAGAGATAGTCCATATATCTACAGTATAGGGCTTCTGACCAACGGGGTGGCTACTAGGAAAGGGGAATTATCCAATCTAGTAGTAACCTGGGTCATGTCTAGATGAAGTCATGAATATGTAATCCAAATAGAATTCCTATAAGGAAGGTGCCTCAGGGGGTCTTATCATAATCATTGAAATATATAAATCCTGTAGATATATGGTGGTCGACTCGTTGAGAAGGAGTGGGGAATCGCATCTGCTTGAGCGGTGTTATCCATCGGGTGGGTTGTTATCAACAAAGTAAATACCAACCAACCTAAAGTGCCCATCGATTTATGATGATCAATCTAGGAAGAAAGCATCAGAGACTCACATCTTCCTAAGTGAAAATGATCATCGGGATAGTCTATCGTCAACTAGACAGCCACTATTCAACCTAGGGAGACTAGGGAGCATAAAAGAGGACTGAACTTGAGCTTGAAATAGTCAAGAGGAAGAGGAGCCACTAGGGGTCTTATCATAATCTTCATATATATATATATATATATATATATATATATATATATATATATATATATACGACACACACACACACACACATAGTCAGTGCATGAAGGTCAACTTAAGAAGAAAGCTCAGGAATTCACATCTTCTTTAGCACAACCAACCATCGGGGTAGCTTATTGGTCATGAAATAAGATGTACATAACTAAAAAGGTGCCTATCAGTTTGTAGTGATCGAGCTAGGAAAAAAGCATGGGGAGACACATCCTCCTAAGCAAAATTGACCACCAGGTAGACCCACTAGCCAAGTAGTGAATCAAACCTTACCTAGAGCAGCTACTAAGTGAGGGCTGTTGGGGGTGTTATCTCAGCTTAAAGTAGTCTAAAGCAATTGGATTTGTTCTTATGATTCATATTTGTGTGTGATTTTATGTTTATATTGTGCTTATCAGAGTATGATGCCACTTGGGTTCTCTTACACCTATCATAAATACATTGAGAGTTTGTTAATCAAAGACATTTAAATTTGAAGCCAAATTGATTGAATGAAATTTTCATTAATAAAGAGATTATTTGAATCATTATTTATGTGTAATATTTCTTTAGATAAATATCATTAGTTGGAAGCATTGAGCGTATGCCTTTATGGTTGATTTGTTGGTAGGAATCACATTGGTAAGCCTTTTATATGGCTAAAGGGCCTTCCCAAGTAAGTTCAAACTTGTCTCCCATCTTGCAACGAGCTACAATTTATCTACTTAGAACTAAAATAAGGTCTCCCACCCTAAAAGATCTAGGTCAAACCAGCTTATTGTGAGCTTCAACCATTCTAGCTTTATATAACTCGAGGTTCTAGCATGCCCACAGACATCTCTCTTCTAGATCTTTAAGTTCTTCCAATCGTAGCTTAGCATTTTGCTCAGTTATGATTTTATCACCCACAGCTATCCTTAATGATGGGAGTTAGATCTCTAAGAGAAGAATGACTTTAGACTCATGCACTGTGGAGAATGAGGTAGATTATGTTGGAGTTTTATAAGTGGTGTGTTAAGCCCATAAAGTTCAACTAATTTCTCATGCCACTATCATTTATTATCGTCGAGCAACTTCTTGAGTATTTAGATGAGAGTTTCATTGAAAGCTTCTGCTAAACCATTTTCCTATGGGTAGTAGATGGTAGAATACTTTCAATCTATGTTGTGTTTTCTGGTGAAGTTGGTAATCTTAATGCTTTTGAAGGAAGTACCATTATCGAATATGATTTGGTGGGGTATTCTAAATCTATATATGATATGGTTCCTTAAAAAAT
Organism: Cymbidium sinense; assembly: GCA_021442155.1. Classification (NCBI taxonomy): domain Eukaryota; kingdom Viridiplantae; phylum Streptophyta; class Magnoliopsida; order Asparagales; family Orchidaceae; genus Cymbidium; species Cymbidium sinense. Next base: position 29,289,791 of record CM038228.1, on the reverse strand, counting down.
TGAGCACATGTTGAGCTTTGACTTCCCTGAGTAGAATTTCCTCTGCCCACTTGGAGAAATAATTCATAGCTTCTAGGATAAACTGATGACCCTTGGACGATGGAGGACCCACTATATCAATACCCCAACACTCGAATGGACTTGAACATATAGTCAGGTGTAGAATGTTGGGTGGTTGATGTAGAACTACTCCATGCACTTGATACTGGTGGCAACGCTTGGCTATGTCCATGCAATCTGTGATCATCACGGTCAGTAATACCTAAGCCTCTTAATTTTGGCATTCATCTTAGGACCAGACTGGTGAGCTCCGCATAATCCAGAATGCACCTCAGTCATGATTTTATAGGCTTCCTATTTGCCTAAATAGTGTAACCACATATGATCAAAGGATCATCAGTATAAGGCACCATCAATGAGAGCATAGAAGAGTGCTCTTTGCTTGACTTGATGGACTTGAGATTTCTCTTGAGGTAGTTATCCTTTATTTAGATAATCAATGAAAAGTTGCCTCCAATCTAGCTCTTCATCTTTTATGGCAATGACAACTTGTCCTTTGAGAGTGTCTTTGTTGATGAGTTCAACATCAATAAGAGGTAGGATCTATCTATTATGAATTTCTATTGATATGGACACATCTTCTGGACATGTCAATTCTTTGGCCTAAATTAGCTAAGGCATCCACAATGGCATTTTTTCTTCGAGGGATATTATAGATTGTGACATCTAGGATATAGGCTAGTAACTTCATAGTGTACTTGTGGTAGTGATGGATTTTGGGCTTTAGAATCTTGTAGGACCCAACAATTTGGTTGACCACTAATTGTAAATCTTCTAATATATTGATGCTTTGGATGCCTAAGGAGATGGCTAACACCAGACCAGTGATTAAAGCCTTATTTTTAGCTTCATTACTAGTGCAAAGTTCAGATAGGTGATATGAGAATCTCATCATATCACAATCTGGTGTTAGGAGGACTATTCCTACCCTTGCTTTTACCGAAAGAGTAGATTGTGGTTCTTCTCCTCTTTGAGAGAAAGCTGCATCATCATAATACATCTTCCATTGATGAGTGTTTATATCTCCTAGAATCATGATTTGTACATCAAGAAGATCATCATTGAGAGGGGAATCTATAGAGAGAGGGTGCCTCCCAAGAAGTCTGCAAGTGCTTGCCCTTTCATTGCAGCAGTGTAGAGTATGAGAGATTTATTCGGGATAGGGGCAGCTATGACTAGTGGCATCATGAGGTGTTGTTTGATGCATTCAAATGCATGTTGTAATTTTTCATCCCACTTGAATTTGGCATCTTTCTTGACTACTATTAAGAATGGTTGACATATGCCTGATAGGTTGGATATAAAGCATCTTAGATATACCAACCTTAGTTGGAAAGATCTGAGTTGAGTTATGCTCTTAGAGGGTGGAATTTCCATTATTGCTTTGATCTTCTCTAAATCAATCTCACTCTCATAGTGTCAAACAACAAATCCTAAAAAATTCCCTCAAGTTACCCCAAATGCAACCTTAAGAGGGTTCATTTTAAGGTTATATTGCCTCAACTGCTCGAAAACTACCCTCAAGTAAAAAAAAATGGTCTTCCTTTTCTTTTCTTTTGACTATGAGATCATTGATGTAGCACTAAACTTGGTGGTGAATGTGTTTATTGAAGATTTGAGTCATGGCCCACTGATATGTGGCACCAGCATTTTTGAGGCTAAAAGGCATGACCTTATAATAATAAATTTTGATTGGGGTTCTAAAGCTAGTGTTCCTTTTATCTTCAAGTACCATCTTGATTTAGTTATATCTAGACTAACCATCCATGAAAGAGTATACTATGTGAGATGAGGCAATGTCCACTATCAGTTCTGGTGCTGGTAGTGGAAATTCATCTTTCGAGCATACCTTATTTAGATCCCTAAAATTGATGCATAGGCAAATTTGGCTATTATTCTTTTTAATTAGGACAACACTAGCCAACCACGTAAGGTATTTTTCTTCCTAGATAATGCTAGCATCATTCAATTTCTTAACTTCAGAAATGACACATTGTTCAATGTCCAATTGCATGCATCTAGGAGCCTTCTTTACCGGGTTAATGTTTGGTTGTATTGCTATTTTATGAATTACAACTTCAGGAGCTAATCTAGGCATTTCTTCATAGCTCCATGCAAAGAAATTTTTAAACATAGTTAGTAGACTAACTAAGTCATTTATATCATATTCATTCAATAAGAAATTGAAGTGTGTTGGGCGTGGATTGTCTTTAGTGCCCAAGTTGATTTCCTTGAACTCGTTGATGGTTGACTTGATTTCTTCTTCAAATTTTAGGGTGCATATTTTAGTTGAAGATCATCTAAGTAATGGAAGAAAACATAGAGTTTTTTATGTGATTCCGCCAAACCCCAAAAATTGTCGTACGTCCACGCCTAGCCACCGAGGTTAGGAATTCACTAAACCAAAGTTTAGATTATAACAAATCTTTCGTACTCTCTTTTAAGGGCAAGTACAACCCAAAATATACTCTTCTTAATGGGAAAGTATAACCCAACACGTACTAACTTTAATGGGGAAGTACAACCCAACATGTACTCTCCTTAACAGGAAAGTCCAACCAAACAAAAAATCAAGATAAGGAAAAGAGAAAGATACAAGTCTAACTCTCAACTTTAAAATGTTTTGTACTGAAAACCCAATCGATAGTAATATTAAGACAATTGAATATTAATGAAAAAGAGAGCTCACTTTAACTTTGAATGAAATTAAAATAAGATCTTTAATCAAATGTTTAATGCAATTAAATACCTTAATGTTGCTTGAATGATCTTTAAAAAGGTTGAAATGGTTTTCTTGAATGACTTTGAAATGCAAACTAAAATGCAATCACAAAAACTTTACTTTAAATTCTTTCTCACACAAGCTGATTTTTTTCAAATGATAAATGTATGTGCAATTAGAATAACTAAACAATCACTTGAATAAAAGTTTGAATGATACCACAAGAAAGCTATCACATAACATATACATAAACCAATTGAACACAAGTAATCAACAAGCACAAAATAATTTATGCAAGTGGCGGAGAAGTCGGCCAAATAGAAAATGAAATGAAATAAGATGTTAAGCCCAATAAAATTTAACCAACCTATATGAAACTTTAAGCCAAAGTGATAAACAATGGATATTCAAATGATTTAGCACTAGGAAATTAAAAACCTTTGAAAGAGACTTCAACCAAACGAGAAACAAAAGGATTATCCAATGATTAAGCACAAAATAAATTTTTCTCCTTATGTTAGCTTTAAGTCGAACAAGAAATCAAAAGATTATCAAGTAGTTAAGCCTAAAACAAATTGATCTTATTATGCTTGTTCTTGGCCAAATAAGAGCTAAAAGTTATGAGGTGAATGAACACAAGATAATTTAAATTACCTTGTAAACTTCAAAGCCAAGAAGAAATAAAAGAAGTATAAGAACTTAGCACCTTAGAAATTCAAGACCAATGGTATGATGCTTTCGGCCAAGGGAGGAAACACTCCAAGCCTTCCCTTTTCCCAACCAATCTTCAAGACAACTAAATGTCAAAGGGAAAGAAAAGAATAATGAAAAATGCTTTCACTTGAATCACAAAAAATCTCCAAGTATTTGGTTTTGCAAGGATCGGCCAAGGTGGAGAAGATGAGCAAGAGAGCAAGAGAGAATATTACCTTTTTAGAACCTTTTTAAAGTTGAAATAAGACACTTAAATAAATGTGGAAGGAGTCTAGGGTCGGCCAAAAATTGATCCAATGAGAGAGAAATTGATTTAACATCAATTTGAATTCCAAATTCTAAGGAATAAGGATCGGCCAAGGTAATCTTCAATAGGCTCCTCTACAAATTTGTTTCAACCTAATATAGAATTTTTTCTATGTTATTCATGGCTAAAGATAGAGAAGATCCCATAGTAAATTCGGCCAATGAGATTTTAACATTAAGAAGGGAGTTTTGAATAAAATAAATCCATGAAAAATCACTTCAATAATTTTGGCCAAAGTGTTTCCTAAATCATAAAATCCTCAAAATAAAGCATGAATCAATTTAGATCAAGGCTGATTGTATTATATGCTTATTTAATGTTTAAATAATATATAAATTATTTAAAGCAAAGTGTGGCCCCCCAAAAACTTTCCTAAAATAGTTCAAATTAAAAAAGGAATTATTTTGAAAAAGAGGGCTAATTTGAATTTAAATTTCAAATAACTTCTAATATATTAATTAGGCTCTAAATAATCATAATTAATCATGCTTTTGACGTTCAACATATTTCATAAAAATTTTAATTTGATTTAGTAAGATATGCCATGCATAAAGAAGTTTGAATTAAAGAATAATTCAAAATAATTCAAATTCATAAATTCAATTAATTGAATTTTTAAAATATGAAAAATAAGGTAATATAATATGAAAATGTTTTCAATGCTTCACACATTTTATTACACAAAATGCATTAAAAAGTTCGACCATAAGAATGTTAAGATGAAAATGATAATAGGCAAGAGAAGAAAGAATAATAGGAGAGAGAATAAAAGGAAAATAAGGATAATTTTAGTATAATTCAATTTTCATGCTATAAAAATATGAATAAATATTATGAATGGCATGGAAATGATTTAATAAAGTTTAAACATAACTTATCTTGGTTGAACACACATTTAATTGAACTAAGTTTATGCATTTAATTCTTACTATCCAAAATGAATAACTTAATAAATAATTGTAATATAGAGAAATATAAATAATTTTAGAATGATGAATATAAAAATGAATGAATCATTTATTTTAATTTAGTGACCTTTTCATTTTCCTTAATATAGTAATTCCTTAAAAAAATCCCACCTAGTTCATGACCAATAGCTTTGGCAATTTGATATAACTAAAGAACAAGGAGCTGAAGAATTTTTCCTACACACTTGAATTTAACTTGATTAGTAGCATTTGAACATGTGTTTGTTATCATCAAAATCAATCTCATATGAGATGGGGCTCATGAAGTAAACAATCTTCCCCTTTTTGATGATGACAAACATATGTTGGTGTTAAATAATGATGAAGGTGCAAAGCGACCTTTCATCAACGTTTTGAAATATAATTTGCATTAAAGAAAATTTATAGCAAGTAATAAAAAAATTAATTAAAGTTATCCTTGAAATATCACTTCATTAGCATTTCATTCAAAAGAAGTGTTTTCAAGGGAAGCTACTCTATCTTAGAAAACTTATTTCAAGATTATTAGAAGAATGTCAACTTTTCAATACCTTAAATCAAATAATTGAAAATTTTATTAGGGATGAGAAATATCAAGATACTTTTAGGAAAATCTAAAAGTAAAATCTAAAAGTTTGCTTGTCCATGCTACTCCCATTCGAGAAAAAGAATAAATCTTGTATAATGTTACTTTAGAAGAATCTATTGATGCTTTATTAACTTAAATAAATAAAGAAAACAAAGATAATGCCTTTTAAATAAAGATACACATTAAAAGAAATGAAATTTCCATCAATTGAGAATTATTATTTGACTTTAATTTTTGCTGCCTATACATCTTTTTGGTTTGGAGTAAGCCTTCATGCACCATTCTCACAGGTTTAAAGTAAGCCCTTTGTGGCACCATTCCTACTTCCCATATGTTGGAAACTAGCTCTTCATGGCACCTTTCTTATGTGCCTTTCTCAAGTTTGGAGTAATCCCTTTATGGCATCATTCCTGCTCCCCACAGGTTTTGAGTAAGCCCTTCATGGCACTATTCCTATCTTTATAGTTTGGGAGTAATCCCTTTGTGGAAACCTTCCTAAATCTCTCTTAGGTTTGGAGTAATTCATTATGCACCATTCCCATAAGTTTGGAGCAAGCACTTTGTGGCACCATTCCTATCGTTTATAGGTTGTGAGTAAGCCATTTATAGCACCCTTCTTATACACCTATCTTAGGTTTGGATTAAGCCATTGTGCACCATTCCCACATGTTTAAAGTAAGACTTTCATGGCACTATTCCAATCTTTTTTAAGTTGGGAGTAAGCCCTTTGTTACACCCTTCTTATTCAGCTCTTGGGTTTGGCATAACCCATTGTGCACCATTCTCACAGATATGAGGCAATCCCTCTGTGGCAACTGTTGACCTCACTTTTGAAGTGATGATTAACCCCTCCCATCTTATATCTAGGAGCCGTCTAGATACTTAGACTTTCTTAGTACTAGGACACTTCTAGTGATTAAGAGAACACTAAACCTAGACCTAGAAGCTTATAGGGCATAACCCTAAGCCTAGTGTTTACCTTAAGATAAGTAGGTTTCACCTACCCCAAGGCCTAAATCATGACTCATGCTTATGCACTCATCCAAATTTAAGCTCATGTGGTTGGACCTAAAACAACTCAAACCTATTCAATTAACCTTAATTGAATTTGGTTCTCCAAGCCAAATTAACTTGTATCTTAACCCAAGTTAACCCAATATAATTCTATAACTCTATTCAAACTCATTCAAGTAAACTAAATCTAATTTGATTTTCTCAATCACCCTAAGTATTCAATAGATCATTTCAAACTACTCCAACATTTGCAATCATGCTCATTGAACCAAGTGAATTTGATCAACCCAAGTTAACCCATTTAACCTAAAAGGTTCAAATGAGCCAAAAACTAATCAAGCCCAAATCAATTTCAATAAAATCTAACAATCAACCTTAAATTCATCATTGAACACATTCCAACCATCCATAACTCCAATTGGTCCAAATTGACTTGACCAAGCCACTTGACCCAAAGTGACTTAAAAGGGATAATTAAGCCAAACTCCAATCAAACTCCAATTATATCAAATCAAGCCATCCAATTCCTTCATTCATGATTATAAGTCATTATTGAACACTCCACTAGAATCAATTGAACCTAATAAAGCCAATTTGACCCTTTGACCCAAGTTGACCTAATTTGACCCAAAGGGTCAAATTGGACCAAATGAAATCTTAGGCCAAATTTATTGAAACTAGTATTTTCAATTAGTCACTAATTGAGTATTAAACATGATCCAACTTTTAATTGGACCCAATTTGATCAACCCAATCAAATTGGCCTACTTAGCCCAATTTGACCCAAAGGGTCAAATTGAACTAAATCACTTCATATTCAATTCAATTCAAATCAACTCTTCTAATCAATTACCAATGACCAATTGAACATAGACCTAACCCATGCTTAAGCCAATTTGGCTAATTTGGTCAAATTGGTCAACATGACCCATTTGACCTAAATTGAACCATATGAACCAAATCCAAATCTTACCCAATTGGATTTCATTCCAAATGATTAACTAAACTTACCCAAACACTCACTTAGACCCAATTTAGTCAAAATGATCAACTTTGCTCACCATTTGACCTACATGGATCAAATTGATCCAAACCCAACCAAACCAAGTCCAAACCCAATCAAATTTGGCATAACTCATCCTTGGGTCACCATGGACTTGTCCAAGTGGGCCCAACCCATGGTGGACCCGGTTTGGGTCAAACCCATTGAACCAAGCCCTCCAAATGAAACAGAATCCCCATTTAGATGGGTTCTCTAACCCTTGGTAGCCACCTTTGGCCTCTCTTAGACAAAGGACCACTAATCCAATATAACCCAAGGATGTTGGGTTCATCCCTTGGCCAAGAAAGGGTGAGCTCACCCATGGAAAACCATTGGTCCACCTAAGGAGGAGTGTACACGTCAAGGAAGCCCACTACACTCCCTCAACCTCTCATATTGATCAACTTTAGTAGTCCTCTGCCACCTCCAGCCACCTACTCTAGCCGAACAGTTGCTAGAGGCTAAACTAATCCTAGCCAATGGCTCAGTCTAGGAGGAGAGTCTACTCCTTCCCATTCATTCAAACTCAATAGAGAGCTTCCCTAGAGCATTTCGCACAGTCACATCCCCTTTCTTGAGCTTCTCATGCACTCCACCATCAGAGAGACAAACTCCTGATCAAACCTGAGTGCTTCATACATATGAACTCCTCAAACCTACACCAAACTTAAATTAACTCTTCCCACACCATCACCTCACTCCAGTGAGCCAAAATGAATAATTTCTCTAGTGATTAGGCCACCAGAAGTTATCCCTAGACCAACTCTAGCAAGTTTTGTGGCAGCAATTGGTCTACAGATTGATCAACAAGGAGGCAGTGCATGATCTTCTCAATACGGCTTCATCTCTTCGATACAAAGCTACCTCTATGAGTGGACCATCGATCTATAGCTCTGGCGAGGTAAAAATCTGGAAACTGTAGTCTGGCCTCTATGTATTGGTTTTTTTTGAAGTGAATCATATTTTCATGCGATCTCCACCATAGGATCTCCTTAGATTCATTCCCTGATCACTTTGGAGACAATTTCACCATTAAATGAGCTTTGATGAGCTAATCAAGCAGTAAAAGGATGATGACATCCATCTTTTGACACTCACAGGATGACGGATCATCGTCCATCTATTTCCAATGATTGGAATGGATGACCATGATTAATCACATTATAAATCTCGATTTAATCCCTTTGAAATCATGATATTAATCTCGACTATCTGATCTAAGATCTGACGGTTGAGACAAAACTGCATCCTCCGCCACTGAGTCAATTACTATGTTGAACAATTTAAGTAACCAATATCATGGCACCACATGGAAAGTACTGTCACATCACCATCTGTGTAGTGCCAAAGGATTACTTAAGGCTTAAAAATTTTATTAAATGGAAAGAACTTTAAAAAATCATAAATAATTATAGAAAAATTCAAAAAATACACATAAACACAATTTGGAAAGCTTATATAAAGGATAATTTATAAAAATAAAATCCTTAATTAGCACCCAATCAATAATACTTAATTAAAGTTTGAAGCTCAGGATAATTACCTTAATTAAGTCCAAATTACTTCGCTAATTAATTCCAAATTTGGTGGGATTATTCAATGGGATGTCCTCTACCTCTCATAGTTTTTTTGAAATTATTTGCCATTTGGTTTAAAGGTTTTAGAATTTTAACCCTAATCACCCTCTTTAATTAATTAAATGACTATTAAAATTGGTGAATAGTAAAAATTTAACAATTAGTGTTGATTAATTAATGTAAATAGTGGGTATGATGAGAGAAATAATTAGGACCCTTTCCTAATTATTTTTCCAAGTATACTTCCTTAAGATGGTTAATTAATATGTTTAATAATTAAGAAAAAAATCAATGATAAAATAAAATATATATTAAAATTGATTTAGATAATGTGTTTAATAGCATAAAGTCATTAAAGTAATTGTGATTATCCCATGGGTGTGGGGAAATCATAAGAGTATTTAACTTAAATTTTTTTCACCATTAATTAATTAACTCTTAAGCATGATCCAAATTGCATTAGACTCCTTTAAGTGCATTGTTGATTTTATTTTTTCCAAAGCATATCATTGAAGGCTCATGATCAAGTAGTTGATTAAATTAAAGAAGCTTGGGGAAAGATAATTATGTCATTGTGATTAATGGCTTGAACCCAATCAACTCATAAAACATATTTAATTTCCATCTTTAAATATGTTAAATAATTGACATGGGATGGAGTGAATCCTAAGTATCATTTCTTCTCTTTAGGTTTTACTAACACATTGAAATTAAATCTTGTTAAAGCTTTGGATAGTGTTAAAGAATATTTATTTGACTTGATTATCTTTTGTATTCAATGAAATTAATTATGATAAGTGGTGACATTTGATTACTTCTTTTAAATTATCATAAATGTGCATGCCATTTGTTACATGTGTTCATGCTTTCAAAAAGAAAATTAAAAGAATATGATTGCATTAAAATTATGTAAGTTGGATAAATGTTGTGATGTGGCTATTATCGCTAATAAATCTCAATTTATTTTATAATTATAAATTAATAATGAATCAAAGAGTATGAAATTTAAATCAATGTTTGTTGTAAGAATTTTATAAAACCACCACTTAGTTGTGACTTAAAGATAGTAAGGAATTATTTTATCTTCATGTTTTATGTGTATGTTTACATGTATTTCAATTAGCAAGTATATAGTCTAGAAATCCCTAAAATATGAGGCTTTATGTAGCCCTAAGGAGGTCTTAGATAATCTCATTTCCCTGGTTTAACAATGGCACGTACTTGCTTAATTTCATTTATATGTATACATATGCTATAATATAGGAAAAACTTTTCTTTTCATGTCATTGAACTTTACATGAATAAAAGATTTTATAAATCCTTTGCATGGTTTTATTTTTATGCTTCTGTGTGTGTTTATATGTATTTGAATTAGCAAGTATATAGTCTGGATATTTTGAAAATATGAAGGTTTAAGTAGCCCCACGGAGGTCTTAGATAATCTCATTTCCTTAGTTTAATAATGGCACGTACTTACTTAAATTTATAATACATGTTTGGATATGCTTAGCTATGAGATGGAATCTTTCTTTTCTATAAAATTCATGCATTAACATTCATTAAGTGTGCAAAAATATGGGTATATTGCATGTATATATGTTAAATTAAATATTAAGAAAACTAAAGATGAAAGGGTATGAATGTTATCGGTAATGAAATGAAGTAGCAGAATATTACTTATGTGATGGTGACTTAATTTTGTTAATCCTAAGATGCCACTCATGTTTGAATAAGATCCCTTAAAACTAACCCTAACCTAGGCCCACTAAAAAAATTTCATGAGTGTTTTACTAGAAAAACCAAAGCTATAATTATTTACCATTTAGAAAATAACTTAGGATAGGGATGAAGAGGCCAAGCCTTTCTCTTCTCTTTTTAATAGTTAAATGTTAAGTAAGTATTAAACAAAATGACATTATGCAAATTAAAATTAATCAATCTACTAAAAGACTTTAAGTGAAACCATCCTTAATGATTAATTTAAACAATCCCAAAAATTTAGACAATCATACTTCCAAAGCTTAAGCAAGACATACCACACTACATTTTTAAAACACACATTAAAATGCTAAGTCATCAATCCTAGTATTAAGTTAGACCGGTGTATGTTATGGTGATGTGTTTTATTTTATGATGTAATATTTTAAACTGGATGTTAGGATAGTTTGGGCGTAGATTGATGTTAGGTCATTAGTAGCCTAATAATATTTTATGCAAGGGATTGTGCTAAAGGGGTTGATATAATAATAAATGAATATAAAAGTTCTTGCTTGTAGGTGTTGCTTATGCCTCCTAAGCATAATCCAATTAAGACAAGTGGGTTTGGTTACCCAACTATAGGATATTAAGTCTAAATATGTAAAATATAATTACCTGGTTTATATATTTGTTTAGCTAACATCTATTTTTCATGTGTATTTAGATTTTATTTTTCATAAAAATATAATTTTTATAATAGGATTATGATTAGTGCAATGGGGTTTAGCATGAGTAGTGTTTAGAAGGAAAAGACATGGTAGGTCTTGTGATGCTTGGAGCAAACTAATCCAAAGAAGGAAAGAATAACAAGAATTGAAGACCCCATAACATTCATTTCATTTGTAAAATTTAGTTGTAATCTAGGTTATATAAGGGTAGAGCTCGACTGCCTAATTTTAATTATTTTATGGGGTGTACGGTGATACCCGGTTGCACCGATATTTTATTCTTTTATGAAATTCAAATGTTTGATTATTGTGTTTAGATTGTGCAATAGAAATGACATATTTTTCATAGGTTTCTTAAAGTGTGATGATTCAATGTGTGACCTGGATGTGGTAAGCTCTTTAGGATAAAATTAAATTTTCTATCCTCGCTAAGTTTTAATGCAACTCATAACCTCACTTTAAAGCCTAGGCACTTAATCAACATAATAAAAGATTTAGCAACCCCTTAGCTAAGTGATTATATGATACAACAACATGCATATCAAATTGTGTCACTCTTTAATAGAGAGGATCTCCACTCTTGCATGATAGGGGATATGCTTGACCTTTGAGAATGATCCCTTGTAGTGGAGAACACCTCTTCTAATTGATTTAGCCCATGACTTAATTTCATCATGCACATAGGCATAACTATCATAAGCCTTAGTCTAAAATAAAGGTGTCAAAATGATCCACAAATTTGTAAATTTTAACTTTAACCTAAGTCATGCTTGCATACCAAACATTATCTAGTCTCTTAGGAAGTGAGTATTCAATTTTAGCTTCCTTCCTAATTAAATAATAGTCTAACTATCTTATATCTATATAAGACCATCTTATATGATTTTAAAGCATAGGAGATGTTAACTGAAAGCCATTCCAGGCAGTTGTAAGTCTAGGAGAGTCAAGATGTGTTCATCCTTTCTTGTAGAGGTGAACCATTATATTCCACTTTCCCCTAGTAGAGTTAAGTCAAGCGCTTGGCTAGTGTTAAAGCACTATAAATTTAGGTTTTGAGGTAGCTAATTTCTCTTTTGCTATGAGTATAAGTCCTCATCTCTTAGGCATTTTTATAATCTTGTGTTGCTAGAATCTAATTCCTAGTATTCTAATGAAATTTCAATTCAAATAAATAATTTTCTCTCTTTTAAAAATGTAAAGCCTCACTATAGGTTAGATTGAAGCACTCATTAGGATTTCTGGTATCATGGGTTCTTCCAACTTATTCTTCTTTGGAATCTATGAAGAAGACTTCTTATTCAAAAAATCATGTTTGATTTTTAATAGTACCTAATTCTTTGATAGTCTAGCCTTGAAATCTTTGGAGATACTCATTGAATGCTTTAATCGAGAGTATTCTTAAGAAATTCTCATTTCCTAAGATGTAATTAACTATGGTAAATTGCCTCCATAGAGAACAAAGGAACCCAACATAAAATAAATCCTACTTTACTTATCCATTTAAAGTACAGGGATATATCTCTATTATATATATAGACCCATCTTCCATAGGAGCCATTATTAGATGATTAAGTCCATTATAGAGTGATGTTTTTACTTCTCGAGGTAGGACACATACCTTAATGTCAAACTTGATCACTTCAATAAATATCCCCTAATATCTGTGTGGTGACCTATGGTGTTTATTTTTCATTTTGTCTGTGTTTATGTGAGGGGACACTACGTAGATCCACATATGTACTCATCAGGGTGATCGGGTATGACATTAAGAAATAGGATAGTATCTCGAGAGATAGAGGTCACTACTCTATAATGGACCTAATCACCTAATAAGGACTCCTAAGACATGATGGGTCTTCGAATATACCAGAGATTTTCCCCTTACTTTATATGAAAAAGTAAAGCAATGTTTATTTAAACCAGGTTTGTTAAGTTCCATATGGAGGCAAGCCTCCATAATTTATTACATTTAAAGGAAAAATGAATCCCTTAAGAATACTCTCAATTAAAGTAGGTGATTGTTGTCTCTAAAGAATTCAAAGATATGACTATCAAAGGATTAGTTGTATTTTTATAAATCAAGTGGGGGAGATCAAAAGGAAGAGTTCTTATCGAAACCAAGGGAGATAAGTAGGGAGTGCTCATGATACTAGGAAGCCTAGTGAGCACTCTAACCTATACTATGGTTGGGCTTTATACTTTTAAAATTGAGAGGATTTATTTGCTTGAGTAGAATTTATATTTGAAATCTAAGACTTATAATTCATAATACAAGATTATGGAAATGCCTAAGAGGTGAGGATTTATGCTTGTAGCCCACAAAAGGAAACAACGATCTTAAATCCTAAATCTAGGGAGCTTTGGTGAGGACCAAAGCAAGACCTAAAGCTAAGGCAAAAATGGGTATATGGTTTACCTCCACAAGAGAGGATAAATCACCCGACTACTGGGCTTATTACTGCCTAGAGTGGCAGCCAGCTAACTCTTCATACACTTTAAATCCATGCAGGAAAGTCATATTCTTTGCAAGATGGTTAGGTTGTTATTTACTTAGAAAAGAAACTAAGTCCTTAAACTCACTCCCTAAGAAACTAGATCATGAAGGGCATGAGTAATGATTTAAATCGAATACAAATTTTGTCAAGTTTTATTTAATTTTTTGACTTTTATTTTGACATGGGCTACAGGATTTTGTATACCTAATTGCATGAGAAATTGATTGTGGGATAAATCAGGAGAGAAAGAGGTGTCTTTCCATCAAAGGCTATTACAGGTTAAGCCTTTATTCTCTAGCATAGATGGAAGCCCTCTCTTAGTAAGAGTGGAAGAATATGACATGCAAGGTATTATACATTTAATCATCCAGCTAAGGGGTTGCTAGAAAATTTTATTATCTTGATTTAATTCCTAAGCTTTTATATGAGGTTATGAATTGTATTAAAATTTTAGTTATGAGTTGTTAATGGGATAGAAATTTTATTTTTATTCTAGGAGCCTAATCACATCTAGGCCACACAGTAATCACTTATCATAAAGAAACTATGAAATGACATGTTATTTCTAATGCACATGCTAAAAAAACCATCAAACAATTTTATAAAGCTATCGCAAAAGAATAAAAAGTTGGTGCGATTAGGTACCGCCGTACAACCCAAAAAGAAATGTGGGTAGCTAAGCTCTACCCTTATACATCTCGATATAGTGAAAGAATAATTACAATTATAGAATGATTAGTATTATGGGGGTCTTCATTCCTCATCCTCTATTATTCACTCTTCATCTTTTATTTATTCATATTTGATTTGCTTCATTTCTTTCTTTCTTTTGGCTTGAGTGGGATGTAGCTTGCTCCAAAGGCATCACATGCTATATAAGACATGGTCTTATAGCTAATGCTCACCTAGTCCACCCCATAACACTTATCCTAATCCTAATGCAGAAATTACATTAAAAGGAAGGAAAGTAAATATAGCAACACCTGTAAAATAAATGTTAGCTAAACACACCATACAACTCAAGCAATTATAGGAATAATTTGGACTTAGTACCCCACACATGGGTGACCAAGTCCGCGTGTCCTAACTTGGGCTATGCTTAGGGGCTAAGCAACCTGCACAGCAAAAAAGCATTTATTTTTTTATTATAGCAGCCCCTCAAACATGGCCCCATGCATAAAATATGGTTAGACCAATATTGGCCTAACATTCAGGCTACACACATACATCCTAATATCTAGTCTAAAATAATACATCACAAAACTAAACATTCATCAAACCATGCACCGCCCTAACATAAAGCTAGAAATGGTGAAATAGCCTAATGTGCATGTGTTAGAGCTTGTGTGGTATATCCTAACTAGGCTTTAAGTTTATGATTTGCTAAGTGCGAGGGATTTAATTTATGAAGAATTGATTTCTCTTTAAGTGGTTTATTTGATTGGAGATTTTTACTTAGTATTTTTCTCTTATTTCATATGGCCTACACTTAGCAACTAAGTATTGTAAAGAGAATAGAGAGAGAGAGAGAGAGAGTCTCTCTTTTATCCCTACCTTAAGTAACTTCTAAGGTAAGTTGATTAATGAATTTCATTTAATAAATGGTTTATTATGTGTTTTAATTAACCCTAAGTTTAGTTTCATTCTAAGTAGCCTTATCCAATAAGAGAGGCATCTTAAGATTAATTAAGGTGGATTACTATCACATAACACACACTCATTTATTTCTTTCTATCATGTATACCATGCATATGAATAATCCTAAGCATACCTATACATGTAGTGTAAATCATACCATACTTTGATGATGAATGCAAAGAAGTGTTTTGAAGTTTAAATGTTTTATTTGTTAATTGAATTTTGAATGTATGTCTTTGTTATGTAGAAAAGAGGAATTTTTCATCCATTAGCTAAATACACATTTACATGTATAAAAGTTATAAGTGAGTATGATTCCATTATTTTCTACACCAGGGGCATAATGTGCAAGACCTACTTAGGGCTACTTAAAGCCTCGCAGCCCCGAGAAGTCTAGACTAATATTTCACTTTTCTTAGATACATGTAAATGTATGAATAACTTATAAGGATAAGAAAAATCCATGCAGAAGTTATGTTTCATTTACTTAATTTTTTTATTCTTTATTCATTAGCCACATCACACATGCATATGTATAAGAGTCTTGAGTGAGTACAACACCATTATTTTTTATACCAGGGGCGTAAGGTACAATACCTACTTAGGGCTACTTAAAGCCTCGTAGCCCCGAGATATCCAGACTAATATACCACTTTTCTTAGATACATGTAAATGTATGAATAACTTATAAGGATAAGAAAAATCCATGCAAAAGTTATGTTTCATTTACTTAGTTTTTTTATTCTTTATTTATTGGCCACATCATACATGCATATGTATTAGAGTTTATGTATGCCATTATTTTACCATGGTACAAGACCTACTTAGGGCTACTTAAAGTCTCGCAGCCCCGGAATGTCCAAACTAATATGCCACTTTTCTCAAATACATATGAATGTACAAAAATAACTAAATGGATAAGGAATCATGCAAGAAATCATGTTCGATTTGGTTATATGATTTACATGTGTAATATGAAAACCCTTCATAAGTCTTAACATAGAGATGCATAAGAATAGATTTAGGCAAGTGTTGTGTTCTTTTCAAATGAACTATACACTTGCAAATCCTATGTGAATCCATGTCAGGAGAAAGAAAGAGAGCTTCATAGCACACATCTTAGACTATCATCACATGCAAGCTTATAAGTATTTGTAATATGCATTACTTCATTTGTAATAATTGATTTATAGATTTTGAAAATAGTTTTTGGTTTAATAGTGATAATAACCACTGATATTCCTAATTTTAGCCAACACATGTGATTTGACATAAAAGAAAACATTTTATTTAATTAATTTTCAAAAGAAATGAATGCATGGTTTCATATGGCAAACAATATTTAGCATGATTGGAAAAAAATAAAAGAATGTAAACAGAAGATTTCATTCACCCCAATTAGTTCCTAAGGACAATCATATTAAATAAGGTTATTTAAAATGAATCAAAATTCATTAAGTAGATTTTTATCTTTGAATTTGATTTAGGAAATATGAGAGAGATTTGCTAATCCTAACCCATTTCGCCATGTGTGAATTAGTTTGGTTTAATGAAGAAAAATTAAGTTGATTTTATGTTTTGATTAGCATAAGTTATGAATTAAATGAATTAATTATTCCTTACCTATATCACCTTAAGTTAATTAACTAATTAATGATAAGCCAATAGGTTATGCAACCACATGAAAAGTAAATTTGTAATGCTCCAAAGAAATGAAAGGAGCATAATGTAATTGGCTTATGATTAATAGTTAATTAAGCTTAAGGGATCTCACTTAATTAATTTTATGATTTTCACACATATGAGCTAACCATAATTATATTATCTCTCACCTTGGGTTGTTGAATACCCAAGGAGCTATCCAAGATCAATTAAATGTTGCTTAAGTGAGGATGAATTAATTTTTTATTTTAATTTCATTAGGCTTTTAATGAATTGATTAAATATTTTGGTTATGTTATAATTTGAATGATGAAATTAACTTAGGGGAAAGGATCAAGGTCAATGCCTCAATTCTAATCCCTAAATCATTTAAACATTCAATTAGGTTTGATTTCCTTATTTTGAAGATTTAATCACTTATTTAATCAATTAGTCACTCCATAAGGTAATGAAGACTTAGGAAATGAATTAGGAAAAATGTCCCCAATCACATTACCTAAGTGATCTTACTGTTCAACAGGGATAATTATGTTCAAATGATTAATTAAGCTACTATTTATCCCTTAATTATAAATAATTGCATTAAGAGAATGATTAGGGCTTACCCAAATTATTCCCCTAATTAAACAATCAATAAAATCCTATAAAAAATCAGGGAGGCAGAGGTCATCCCCTTAAACATCCATAAAAAATTTGAGATTAATTGAGTTCTTAATTAAGGTGTAATTAAGCTAATTAGATTTTTGATAACACCCTAATTATGCCAAAATCACTATTCAAAATCAATTAATTATAATTGTCCTCGATTGTCCTCTAAAATATCTTCAAAATGAGCTTAAGTTTGTATTTTTTTTGGAATTTTCTACAATTAGTTATGATTTTAGAAAGTTTCAGGATTAAAAAAAATTAATTAACCCTAATTAGACCCTTAATCTCATCGGGCCACATGGTTGTTGACGCGGTGTGCTTTGCACATGGCGTGATGAGATTGGTTATTTAAGTTATCACATTTGCGCATTGACTCAGAGGCGACGGACACACTTTCTCTAGGTCATCCGATCTAAAATCAGACAAACATGGTTTAATCCGCAGGTTAAGGAGGAAATCAACAGATTTATCGTAGGATTTGATCAGAGCCGTTCATCTCGATCACGTGAGATGGGGGGCTCATGATCTATCCCGTTCATGAGCGATGAAAAATGAGCACCATCCATCTTATGTCATTCAATCCAAACTCACCCAAGCTCAGATTGGCATTAAATGCATCCCACGCCATCTAAGGGTGCATACAATCACATCCAATGGCTAAAATCTCTTGACATGGAGATTCCTTTCATAAAAGACCAACACATAGAGGCCTAGAGTTATGGTTTTGAGAAATTATATCACTAGAGCTAATGTCTAGCAGTGTAACACCAGATGTAGCTTTTCCTAGTTTAGGTGAGGCCTTATTGAAGAAATCTGAGCTCAATTTAGTGTGGGAAGCTTGGTTGACCAATCCACACACGTGCACATCTCAGCTTCGATCGAACTCACACCTCCCATGCTTTGGAAGGCTTGGAAACTGTTTGGTTGGCTTCGATTGGGTATGAGGATGGTGTGGGTGCAAGGGATTTGGATTTGGTTTAGTGGAGAAAGATTATTGCTTGAGGGAAGGGTGTACTATTTTAGCTTGATCACGAGAATGGAAATGGTTGAATGAAGAGGGCTTAGGGATCCTTGGATTTGCTTTGAGGAAGTTTGGAATGTTCTTAGGGACTCACACGAGCTTATTATGTGTGAAATTGGCTTCGAATGGAGCGGGTATACCCCTATATTTACCATCATTGATGGACGGGAGTGTGCGCACGTTTGACTCTTGCTCGCCACCATCTGGGCACCTGATTTGTCTCCATTAGGGTCAGGTCGTATGCCAGGGATAGGAGGAGTCATGGGGTACAGTCATGGATCCATTGTGCCAAGTTCCCATGGGTTTGATCCAAAGGGTTCTCGGTTTGGATTGGAGGTGAGTTAACTCACCTACCTTTGGCTGACCTAGGGTGGATTACGTGGGCTAGGTGTGTCATGGGATGGTTCCTTTGAGTGAAAAGGAGCTACCATGGGGATGGGAAAGTTGACTTTATCCTTGATCTATTGGGTTTAAGGTTCCAATCCTATGGTTTGATGGTTAATTTTCTTGGTGGGGTCCACTTGGATTTTAGGATGATTTTGGAAAGAAGTAGGCCATGCTTGGGTCAGGTTGGACTAAGCCTTAGGGTCCCATAAGTTGGTTTGGTGGGATTTAGCTTCATTTGGTCAAAATGGGTTCATTTGGGTTAGGTTGGGTTGGGTTGACCAATTGGTCAAATTGGGTCAAACCAAGGCTTGGTTTAGGTTCATATGATGATTTGGGATGTTTTGGTTCAATTAATTTGGATTGGTTTGGCTTAGGTTTGAATTTGGCCCATTTGGATTCAAAAGGCTCAAATTGGTCCAGTTGACCAATTTGACCAATTTGACCAAATTAGGTTGGGTTAGGTCTTCAGTCAAGTTCAATTAGTTGATTGAAAATGATTGTAAGCTTTAATTTGGTTTAATTTAGAATTAATTTGATGTTTGATGAATTTAGGCTAGGTTGGGTCAAGTTGATCAATTAGTCAATGTGGGCTCAATCATGGCTTTGGTCAAGGTCAACAAGTGATTTGGAATAAACTTGGGCCATTGGTTGCAATCAATTTTGATTAAATCATGATTTGACTCATTTTGGCTTTTTAGGCCAATTTGGGTCAACTTAGGTCAAGTGGCCAATTAGGGTTGGTTTGGCTCAATTGATGACTTTGTCATGTTCAATCATTAATTAGGAATGAGTTTGGGTCAATGGTTTCAATCAATTTGGCATGTGATGAATTTTGGCTAGTTTGGGTTTCATTGGGCTAAGGGTTGACTTGGTCAAAGGGTTAGGTTTGACTTGGTTTGACCCAATTCAAGATGGTTGATCACCTCATAATGATTGTTGATCATGATTGAGGTTTAGATGGGCTTAGTTCAATCCAATTTGGGTTGGATTAGAACTTGGCTCAAAAAGGTTCTTTAGATCACTTTGGGTCAAGTGAGCCTAAATGGGTCAATTGGCTTGATCAAAGCTTGATTCAGGATTGGTTGAACCCACATATGAGCTTAGGATTGAAATATAAATCTAATTGCAATAGGTTTGGAGCTAAATGTGTTTTGGTTCATATGACAATTTCAAGTCATAAGGGTTAACTTGGGCTTGATTTGTGTTGAGTTGGTTTAAGTTTGATAATGGTGGTTTATGTTTATATTTGGATCCATGATTGAAGGAATGATTGACTAAGAAAGAAATTCATGAGTTTTGAGTTGTTTTGGGTTTCATTTAGCCAAGTTCATAAGTTTGGCTAAATGGCTAAAATTGGGAATTTTATTTGATTTGAGTTTGGTTTTGGTCATTTGAATTTATATTTCATTTATATTTATGAATATAAATGAAGATATAAATGGGTCATGAGAAAATCAGTTGAGTTTGGAGTGATTTGGAAGCAAATTAGGTTAAGCATGGGGATTTAGGTTGAAAGGGATAATTTGGATTTTGAATTGGTTTGATTTATTTTTAGTCATTGGAGGGTGGGTTTCATTTATATTTGTGAACATAAATGAAGGAATGATTGATTTATAAAGAAATCAATCATGTTTGAGTTAATTTGGATCAATATTTGATTATGTTTATGGAGGTAGGCCCATATGGATTAAGAAGGGTCTTGATATGGAATTTGGGGTTGCTCATGGGTTTCAATTAATTTGAAATTTTTGAATTGATTTATAATTTGGAAATTAATTTGAGATTGAATTTGATAATTAAGAAAAATGAATTAGATTGGGGTTTATTTGAATTTGATTAAGCCTAAGTCCATAAGATAAAACCAAAGGGCCTAGGGAGGGATTTGGAGTTTGAATTTAGTGATGGATTTCAATTATTGGGTAGCTGGATTTGAGTTTTGGATTTGAATTTGAATTTGAGGTTTGGTTTGAAAGAAGGAAGCAAGGATTTCACTTGGGCTATAGGGTAGACAAGTCTCTTTTAAATCCCTAAGGCACAACCTATCCCCATGGCTAACTCTTTTAAGTCTCTAAAGTTAGGATAAGTGTTCACCTAATTACTAGAAGTGTCTTAAGACTAAGAAATTCTTAGTGTCTATAAGAATCCTAGACCTATGATGAGGAAGTAGAGGACTTACTCCAAAAATTAGATTTACATGTCCCTATGACTCCAAATTAAAATACCAGAGCACCATTCTTATCTTTTATAGATTGAGAGTAAGTCCTTTGTGGCACCCTTCCTATGCACCTCTCATAGGTTTGTAGAAAACCATTGTGCACCATTCCTATAGGTTTGGAGCAAGCCCTCTGTGGCACTATTCTTGGCTTCCATAGATTTGTAGTAAGGCATTTACGACACCCTTCCTACACTTCTCTCTTGTGTTTAGAGTAAGCCATTATGCACCATTCCCATAGGTTTGGAGCAAGCCCTCCATAACACCATTCATGTCTTTTATATGTTAGGAGTAAACACTTTGTGACACCCTTTCTATACATCTCTCTTAGTTTAGAGTAAGACCATCACAACACCATTCCCGCCATCAAAGAGATTGGATTAAGTCATCATGACCCCTTTCCTCTTTTAGCCTATTTAGGTTAGAACTAAATCATTGAAGGCCCCTTTCTATTAGTTGAACCTTATTAGGTTATGTACTAAGGCACCACACGACACATGCCTATCAACCAAATCCCTAATTAGGAGTAAGTATACATAGTGGCATCCTTTAGGGATTAGTACAATGAGAGTAAGAGTAAGAATCCATAGTGGCATCCCACCTCACAAGTATAATTAGTTAGGAATAAGTCCTATAGAGGCATCCTTACTGAAGGAAAACTTTAGGATTTATTCTATCCTAAAATAAAAACATATAAATCTTCCCCTTATGTTGGTTAGTCATTTGTGTTATTCCTTTGGCTAGTTCCACCTAGGAAGATGTGAGTCCTTGTGCTTTCTTCCTAAGTTAGTCATTGAAAACTAATGGGAAAGAAAAATTTTGGATTTAGTCTATCCTAATATAGACATCTATAGATACTCCCCTTAGGTTGGTTAGTCTTTAGTGCTATCCCCTTAGCTAATTCCACCTATGAAGCTGGGAGTCCCTATGCTTTCTTCTTAGGTTCATCATTAAAAATCAATGGGAAAAAAACTCTTAGAATCTAGTCCATCCTAGTATACACACTCATAGATCCTCCCCTTAAGTTGGTTAGTCATTAAGGTTATCCCCTTGGCTAGTTCCACCAAAGAAGATGTGAGTCCTTACACTTTATTCCTAAGTTAGTCATTTAAATATGATGGAAAAGAGAACCTTAGAATATAGTTTATCTTACTATAGACACGTATAGATCCTCCCCTCAGGTTGGTTAGTCATTAGGGCTATCCCCTTAGCTAGTTCCACTTAGGAAGATTGAGTCCATGTGCTTTCTTCTTAGGTTAGTCATTAAAAACTAATAGGAAAGAAAACCTTCATATCTAGTATATCCCAATATAAACACATATAGATCCTTCCCTTATGTTGGTTAGTCATTAGAGCTATCCCCTTAGCTAGTTCTACCTAGAAAGATGTGAGTCCCCGTACTTTCTTCCTAGGTTAGTTATTGAAAGCCGTTGGGAAAGAAAGCCTTAAGATATAGTCTATCCTAGTATAAACTCTTACAAATCGTCCCTTTAAGTTGGTTAGTCATTAGACTATCCCTTAGCAAGTTCCACTTAGGAAGATGTGAGTCCTTTTGCTTTCTGCCTATGTTAGTTATTGGAAATTGATGGAATCCCTTTGGTTGGTTAGTCATTAAGGCTATCCCTTTGACTATTTCCACCTAGGAAGATGTGAGTCCATGGGCTTTCTTATTAGGTAATTCATTAAAATTTGATGAGAAAGAAGAATGTTGGATCTAGTCTATCTAACTATAAACACCTATAGATCCTCCCCTTAGGTTGGTTAGTCGTTAGGGCTATCCCCTTGACTAATTCCACCTTGAAAGATGTTAGTCTTCATGCTTTCTTTCTAGGTTAATCATTGAAAGTTGATGGGAGCCTTTTAGGTTGGTTAGTCATTCGAGCTATCCCCTTTACTAATTTCACCTAGAAAGATGTGAGTCATCGTTCTTTCCTCTTAAGTTAATCATTGAAAATTGGTGGAAAAGAAAACATTAAGATCTATTTATAGATCCTCCCTTTAAGTTTGTTAGTCATTAAGGATATCTCCTTGACTAGTTTCACCTAGGAAGATGTGAGTTGACATGCTTTCTTCCTACGTTAGTCATTAAAAATCAATAAGAAATAAAACTTTAGGATCTATCTATATATCCTCACCTAAGGTTGGTTAGGGATTATGGTTACCCCCTCGGCTTCTTCCATCTAAGAAGATGTCAGTCCCCGTGTTTTCTTCCTAGGTTAGTCATTGAAAATCGATGGAAAAGAAAAATTAAAATATATCTATAGATCATCCACGTAGGATGGTTAGTCATTAGGATTATTCACTTTGCTAGTTTCACCTAGAAAAATATGAGTCTCCATGCTTTCTTCCTAGGTTAGCCATAGAAAACCAATGAGAACTAAAGTCTGTTGTAGCAAATATAAGAATAAGTCCCCTAAAGGTATTTTTTTGGCTATCACCACAATGTTTGGAATATATTCCTTAGTGAGTCCTTTCCTAATAAAATCATTATTTTTCTTAAAGACTAGTAAATATAGATTCTTCTAAGACTAAGCCTTTTTAAATCAAAACAACCTAATGTAGTTCATGCTTATCTTTCACAATCAAATTAAAAAAAAATCAAATCAAAATCAAAACTAAATTTCAAACTTAAATTTCAAACCAAATTCAAATCTTTGCAAGCATTATTTCTTGTAACCATCATGAGATATGTTGATTAGTTCCATCAATGCTTATATATGTGTTGTACTCTAATTAGTCTACCACACATATTGGGGCCCATTTGTTGACCTCATTTTTGGATTAGGTTGATATCATCCCTGATCCTATTAATTACTAATCATAGATTAAGAGTTTCCCAATTAGGTACTTAGGACATTACACTTGGTGACCAGGTGTATAAATAAACCAAGATCAAATAACAAATTAAATTGAATATAAATCTAAAACCAAAACCAAATTTGAAAGAAAATAAAACTTAATACCCTTGGGTGAACTTTAGGTCAACCCAATGGACCTCATTAAAACCTAAAATAACTCAATTAAATAAAAAATTAATCAAACAAACTTAATAAAATTCAATAGAAATCTAAATTAAACACATTTCAATTGAAATTTAAATTCAATCCAGTTTAAAATGAGGTCATTGGGATGATTGACCAAATGACCCATTTAATCTCAAAATCACTTAAGTCCAAGAATAATCAAATAAAATTAAAATCAAATAAAAAAGCATAGAATGTAAACATAAATAAAAACAATTGCAAAACTAAATTCAAATAGGGCACAAAGTGACCATATAGGTCATTTGACTTAAGTTGACCTATATATGCCCTACCAACTCAAAAGTCAACCCATCAAATTCAACAAAATTGAGCCATTCCAAATGCTCAAAAATCATCAACTAAACATGTTTAAACATAAATTTGAACAAATCTGAATCCAATAGGGTCACAAATTAGTTAATTGGGTCACTTGATCCAAATGGACCACTCTGAATCTAAGTTAAAATAAAATCAAAATTAATTCAAATCAAGCATCCAAAATTATTTAAAATTCATAATTAAACATATTTCAACCAATCATTTAATTTTCAAATAATTTAATGACTTTGAGCATTTAGAATGGCTCAATTTTGATCCAATGACTTTGAACATTCAAAAGTATTTGATCCAAATGGACCCATTTGCAGTGATATTCAAGTTTTCAAAACCAGCTCCAAACTTAATGATGGAGCCATTAGTTAGTCGGTTACTATCCACAGAGAAGTTTATCTTGGATGTAGCGGCAAAGATTATTTTTCCAACCATTTCTGTTTATAATCATAATAATTTTTAAATCAGAATTAATGAATAATAACCAAAATAACTAAAATGTTGTCAAAAGAAAAAGTTTTGACCCATTAGAAAATGTTAGCCAAATTTATGGCTAGGACTCTTTTATTTTATTTTAAAAGATATTTTTCTCGAAATAGAGGAGTTATAAAATCATCCCACTTGATTTCCATAAATGGGATAGTTATATACTTTCTCTTTTATTTAGTATATGTTGAACATGCTCTACCAAAGATGAAATGGAGAGATATTCAATGAGAAGAAAGGAAATCTTCACCCGTGTAAACACAAGTACATTATCGATTATAGAAATAATAACTTATTTCTAAAGATGGAGAGAGGAACCATTCCCCAGTGGAGTCGCCAAAAAATATGCTCTTATGTGTAAAAATTTGTGACACCAGATAGAATTTAGAAATTTCTTATTTGGATGATCAAATGTGTCATTAAATAACAAACATATTATCTCAAAAGATAAATATGTTATCCGATAATGAATTCGATCATTTAATAAGAGACTCATAAGGCTTATTGGCCTTTTGTGTACTAGAGATTTCCCCATGTACTACATGGAAAGTAAAACATGGTTCATTTTAAATTGGGTTCATGGCTCCCTATAGAAGCAAGTCCTATAATTAGTTACATCTTAAGAAAGGTTTCTTCCTAGGAATACTCTTGATTAAATAAATAAGTCATTATTTCTAAAGATTTTTAAGTTGATTTTAAAGAATTGATATTTGGTATTTTCAAATAGGAATGATCCAAAGTGGAAAGAGTTATTCTTGGAACCTAAATGGGATGAAGTAGGAAATGCCTATTGATTATGGGATGCTTAGTAGGCATTTCAACTATCCTATCATTGGGCTTTAAATTTTAGAATTTTACTTTAAGTTTTGTGTTGATATTTTTTTAGAAGTCTAGGATTTAGATTCTAATAACACAAGACTACAAAAATGACTAGCATTGAAGATTTACTCGAAGGAGGATGCTTCAGAACCTAGTCTACACATACTTCTGACACATGTTAGATGCTCAACCTTGTTTTATTTTGAGAATTATTGGTCATTTCTTTCACTTGAGGAAACTAACCTATCCCTGGCTCTTCTGGACTTACAACCCACCTAGTGAGTGTTCCCAACCAACATCACCTAGGCATTTTAAATTCATGATGCTAAGTCTCATGAATGCAAGATGGCTGGGTTGTTGCATTTTTAGAAAAGGAATCTATGAACCTAGATTCACTCCCTAATCTCTAAGATAATGTAGGGTATGAAATGCATCTAACTAATGCACATTTTTTTAGATTTTTAATATTTTGACTCAATAATTATTTTTAGGCCATGGGTATGCAATTTATACCTAATGTTATGCAATTAGAAATTATCGTGGGCCGCCAAATCTGTAATAGAAAGTAGGCTTTCCCAAGAAGGTGGTCATCCTCACAAGTTAGAAGCCCCATATGTGTAATGGGAAAAGTTGTCAGATTCAAGGATTGAAGCAATATGATTATATGATTTTCAAGAGCTAATTAGTTTCTAATTGATTTTAAGTTATTTTCTAGGGTATTAATTTATGTGAGGTTTTGAATTACATTAAATATGGTTAAATTAATTAAAATAAATTGGTTAGAAAATTTAATTTTTCCTATAGGCCTATGTCCAGGCATTCATCACAGAAAAGCACAACACAAAAAGAAACCTAGAAGAGTAGGTTGATTCTATTATGCACCCAAAAATAATTTAAACCAATTTAAATTTATAAAATAGGCTAATTCAGCTGAGTACCATTGTACACCCCAGAAGAAAGAAAAATGGGCAGCTGAGCTCTACCTTATACAGCTCAGCCTAGAACTACAAGTCTAGATCTATGGGTCTTCTTTCAAGGATCATCTCCTTCTTTAAGGACCTCCATTGGGCTTATAGGGGACCTCTACACCATCTCCTCGTAGGGTCAGCTCCTGCTAATCTTAGACCCCATAGATCATAATCGAATTCTAAGCTTAATTTTACATTTTTAGACTCAAAAATAAATCCTAAGCCCTGCAAAATAAATATCAAAAAATAAAAATAACACACAACAGTTATATTTTACAAACATGTGAACTTAGCATTAATTTCTTGCCAAGTACACCTCTCTTATGGGCTATGTTAAAGGACTATTCAGCTCCTACAAGGAAATAACAATTTTATAATGTTATTTATAATGGCAGTCCCTTTAACACATCCCTCTGCATAAGATAATGTTAGTTCTAAATATAATGTTCTACCATCCAGACTAACGATAATCAATCCTAGCCATCCAGTCTAAAATAGTACACTACAAAATAATAAAAATAATTTTCATCACAACATCATAGAAAATTATAGAAAATCACAAAATGGCATAACTTAAGTCTAGGGTCTATGATCTATAATTCTAGTGTGTGAAGAAAAAGGGTTTGTGTGGAAAGACATTACTAGGCTATATAATTTCAACTGTTTGTATACTTAGTTTTTAGTATTGGTTTATTTACCTTTGGATGATTTCAATTCAAATGATTTAATAATTTACTAAATTTTTGTTTTTTTACAATCATTTTATAATGTTAAAGTTACATTAGATTCTTAAGAATGAAGAATACAATATGTTCCATTTTGGGTGGAGCTCATTCCATTCAACATCCTAGTCCTCATAAAATGATTCTTTATTCTAAGGTAAATATTCATCCTAAAGATCTAACTAAAATCCTATGTATTTTAATTAACTTGAATTTAGAGGGTTTAATTTAGTTTACTTATTTCATTTTGTTTGAAATTTCATTATTAATAATATGATGATGTGGTTTAAATTAAATTAATCTATTTATTATTATGATTCAACTTATTTTCTCTTTAAGTTAATCCACTTGTCATTATGATTTTAGGTTCATTTAATTTCTTTGATTTAATATTATGATATTTTATATTTATCATTTATTCATTTAATTATATTTATTTTACATGTTTACCTTATTAATTATAATGACTTATATCTTTCTATTGAATTCATCTCTGATTTAATATTTATGATTGTTTATTGAGTTTTCTATACTTGATTCAGGGTAAAACTTCATGTATAGTCTACTCATTATATGTAGGTATAGATACTTTATTTATTCAAATCAAGTTAATTTTATTTATTCATTTTTATCAATGTTCATTATCCAAATGTGAAATTTTGGAATTTATTTTCATTAATGTTCATCAACCTAAGTAAAGTTATATTCAATTTATTATATTTAATATTATTTAATTTATTATATTTTAATTTTATAACTCATTTATATTAATAATTCTTTCATTATGGAATGGATCCAAATTGTTATGTTTAATGATTCCAAATTGTATATTTCATATATTATGGAATGGCTTAATTTATCTTAGTGTAAATTTATTTTATGATTTAAGGAATTGAAGAAAGGTTATTTCTTTGTTTATTAAATGTGCCTTATGTTTCTTTGTTATTTTAAAGTTTTAATTCATCCAAGTTAAAGGGTTTAATTACACTTAACCTTTTATGGTTGCATTTATACTATTTTATTCTCTTATTCAAATGGTATTAGTGTATTTATATATTGACAACTTATGTATTTCAAAGATCAATGATCTTTTCATACTTTAATATATAAAATGGGATTATTATGGTTTAAAGTATTATCATAATTAAATGTGATTAAGTTTCATATTTTACTTTAATTATGATCTTTAACTTAGGGTTATCTGAATTCTATTATTTTTAGTTCACTTATATATTTTATTTAAGTGTTCTGATATTAATTATAATGTTTTAATTTATACAATGGATTTTATAATTTTTTTGATTTTTTTTATTTAATATTTCCCTTAAATTGGCTAGAGACTTGGAAATTCAAATACTCCCAATTCAAAGGTCAAATGGATTTGAGCTTTTTATCACAAGTGGGATTCCTTTTTATTTAATTTCCTTAAAGTTTCACTTAGATCATATATGTAATTAAGGTGTAATTATAATTTTAATTATTTAATTAAAACTTAAATTAGGCTTAGTTTAGTGGAAATTATTTAGAGGTTTTATTTTTCTTTGATTCCCCTCTAGAATATGCATCCAAAAAGGGTTTATTTATAATTTTTGGGATTATGATGGATTTATTATATTTTATTTAAAATTGGCTAGAGACTTGGAAATTCAAATACTCCCAATTCAAAGGTCAAATGGATTTGAGCTTTTTATCACAAGTGGGATTCCTTGTTTATTTAATTTCCTTAAAGTTTCACTTAGATCATATATGTAATTAAGGTGTAATTATAATTTTAATTATTTAATTAAAACTTAAATTAGGCTTAGTTTAGTGGAAATTATTTAGAGGTTTTATTTTTCTTTAATTCCCCTCTAGAATATGCATCCAAAAAGGGTTTATTTATAATTTTTGGGATTATGATGGATTTATTATATTTTATTTAAATTTAGGTTTTTTAATTTAATTAATTAATTCAATTAATGGCCTAATTAAGCCATGTCGTGATTTATTATGTTCTCATGAGTTTGAATGGCTTATTTATGACCATTAGGGTATATTATGATATTTTGAATTGGTTCAATTAATTTCCATCATTTATTTCATTTATTATTAATTAATTTCATAAAAATTAAGGTTTAGGGTTTTGAAATTTCTAATATTAAAATTGAGTGCTCAATAAATCATGAAGAATTTACATAATGTGCATCTTAACATCAAATTTAATCCCCCAAAGTTTCATATCAATTTGATCATTGGTTTAGGAGTAATTAGGGTTTGAAATTTTTCACTAAAACATAAATTAAGATCAAAATACCCAAATAATTGGGGATTTTAATTTTAATGGATTCCTCTCATCAAGATGAATCCATATAGCCCAAGTTTATAATTTTTGGATTTGTATTTAATTTCTTATGATTTTTTTAAGTTTTATGTATTTTTTTAATTTTTAATGAAGAAAAACTCATTTTTTTTCATTTTGGCACAACAGATCCATGTGGATTCGACGTGGTGCTGCTTTCCACATGGCGTCGAGTCATTTTGCCATGCAGGATCCATATGGATCCATGTATTAAAAGTGACACATGTGGGTTAATTATGGACCGTCCGATCGAAGATTGAATGGCCATGATCCGACCCATGGTTCCCCTTATAGAATTTAATCAGAGATCTAGCTAGATCTTTGTCGTCCATTCTTTTTAAAAGGAAAAGTAGGAGAAGATTACATCTCCTACACTGACGGTGGAGGCCGAGAGCCATCCGTCATTTTCACCTTATTTTCTTCCATCCGATCATTGAAATCGTGCAATTTTGATTGCAGATCCATCAATGAAAGAAAAAAAAAGAGATCTAAATGGGTTTGATCTCATTTGAGATCAAATTTTCTTTGAAAAGTGCAAAACCCGAAAGCTTAAGGGGATGTTAATTTCATACCATAGTCCTGGCGATCTCTGGTGGTGGGGTTGACTCCAATAGCTATGAAACAATGTAGGAAGCATATATGCCAAAGGAATTAAATTGCCTCCCTCTATATTGCTCCCTAGACCAACCTCTGCTTGGATTTTGCCAGCTTTGTTGGTTCTTCAGCCTCGCAGTGGCAAAAGAAGTGGGGAAATATGGGATTTAACTTCGTGTGAGGTAAGGAAGGTGATGGATCACTTGGAAAATGCTCTCTCTCACTCAAAATACCACGTATGTCATGAGCTTTATAGCTTTTTTTCTTCTCCCCTTGATCGGCTGAGATGATTGCAACCTTTGGGAGTTAGGTACCATACTTTCTAGCCATCTAACACCTGTCTAGGCTGAAGAGGTGGAGAGGGAATTGGATTATGCAAATGGGATTTGGCATTTCATACCTTTGACTTGCCATGGCATCTTTTGTTTTGGATCTTTGTAAATATTCATACGTAATTCAATTTGGGTTGGGAACCTTCATTAATTAAGTTTAGGAATGCTTTAGTTACATCCTAAAGGAATTAATTGGAGGTTAGATTGAGGTATTTTTAAATTAAACCACTTAACCATTTTTTATTGGTTTGATTTAAGTCACCCCACTCAATGGATTAGCCTTGGTTTAATGCTCAGGATGTGTCCATTTAATCATTAATGGACACATTAATCAAAAGCTCTCAAGGGTTAAGAAGTGTTTACATTAGGTTTAGTCCTTTTCGATGTAATTAGATTTAGGTTGATTTTAATTAAGTAAAATAATTTATTTGACTTAATTACAATGTGTTAAATTTTCCGTTAGGTTAATCCAAGCAATTTGAAATGCATTGGATCAAATAATTCCAATTTATTTCATTTTGAACCCATTTGACCCAAGTTGGGCTTAATGGGTTAAGTTTGGGTTCATTGGGTCAAATGAGCAAATTGGAAAAATTGGACCCAATGATGGATTAGTTTATGTTCAACAATCATATTCAAATTATTTTGGGTATTTGATTTGAGTTTATTTGAGTTTAATTTGGGTTTAAATCCAATAATAGAAATTTAGACAAATTTAGGTTAAATGACCTAATTAGTCTAATTAAGGCCACATTGGACTTATATTCCTTCAAATTCAAGTCTATATATGTTCATAGAATCATCTTAACTATTTGGGATGATTTTATTTGCCAAATTTTGGTGGGTTGACCATTGACTTGTTGGGACCCACATAAATCAAACCCATGTAAAAGAGTTGATTAACCTTTGACCTTTGATTTAAATTTGGATTCATTTAATTTATGTTTCTAATTTCATTTTATTTGAGTTTATCTTGGATTTAATTCTATTTTTTTAGTTTTATATGGTAATAAGCTTAATTAAGGTAATTAGGTTTAGTTCCCTAATTAAACCCTAATGTAGGCTTAATTAATTTTAAATTTAGAGTTGTGTAAGTTTAAGTTAAAGATTTGGATTGAATCAAACTAACCCATTAAGCTAGATTAATCCAAAAAAATTGCACTAGATCATTCAGTGTGATGACCAAGGTGCTTAGTTAGAAAGCTTCTAATTTAGTATTAGGATTTTTAATGAATGCCTTTAGAAGAAATGTTAACCTCATCCAAAAATAAGGTCAATAAAAGGTAGAGCTATGGTCTCAATGCCAATCCAAAGCAAGGCAAGGCACCAAATTACATCCACCACTTCATCTTGATGTGGCGAAGGTGCTCGAAGTTTTGCCACCATAGAGGATCAACGTAGACGAGGCATGCCTCAAATTACCTCATATTGTGTTTTGGTCTTTTGTGAAATGAAATTGATCTCCATTGAGATCAAACCATTGGGATTTATTGTAAATTGACCTCTAATGGATCTGTTGTAAATTGATTCTTGATCTATTTGCAATCAAAATCCATCATAATCTCTAGCTATATCACTAAAAATTAAGCATTTTATACAGATGACACTCGGTCTCCGCCACAGGTGGGGGAGATGAAATCACAGTCATCTATTCTTTTCATTTATGGGTTTGATCTAGTTAAATAAAAATTATTTAAATTCCTTTACAATTAAGGGTTTCATTATGGACCATCCAATCTTTGATTGCACGGTCCTGATAAAACCCACATCCTCAATGCCATCATATGTGGGATCCACGTTGATCCTGCATGGACCAATGGCAAGCTGTTGCATGTAAAGTGGCACCTAATCAATGTTGTTTGGGTTAAATAGGAAATTCAATTTTTTTAATTTAAAAAAATATTAAACGAAAAAAAGGCTCTATGGATTTATCTCAGTTAGAGGAATTCATTGAACCTCAAAACCCCAATTTTAATCGGGTAGTTTTTTTGTTAATTTGAGTTTAATTGAAATCAATTAAACATAAAAATTAATTTAATTACTTTGAAACTTTACATACATGAACTTAAGGGTAAAATACACATTAAATAAAAATTTGGGAAATTATTGGTTAAAAAAATGAAAGATATGAATTTTTCAATCTATAAGCCGTAATTTAATGAAATCACTTCAAATCATCATAATGAATACTATTAAATCTAAAAGTATCATTAAAACTCTCTGAAATTTGATAAACACCAAAATAAAATAATTAAAGATTAATTGAATTAAATATTTCAATTAATTAAGCTGAATTTTGATAAAAATATAATAAATCAATCAAAAATTTAAAATATACAAATAAACCCTCAAAGGATTCATCTATCTGAGAGGAATTGAAGAAAGTTCAACGTCATAATTAGTTTTTAATATTTTAGGCGTTATTTGAGTTTTATTGAGAACTCTAAAACCTTAATTAGTCTTAAAATATATCTCTTGATCATGATGAAACTTTAGAAAATTGAAACTAGTAAAGAACCTCACTTGCCATAAAAAGTTCAAAGAAAAATGACTTCGCAGTCAGAATTGATTCAACTTTTAAGTTGCAAATCCATTTAAACTAAATAATAAATTAAAATTATAAAAATTTTGAAAAATAATAAAAACCAATTCAAAATACTTTAATAACAGCAGAAGACTTAGAAAAAATTTCTTAGTCCATTAACGGTAATAAACCTTAAAAATCCCATGTTTATGGTTTAATAAATAATTAAACAAATTATATTAATTAAAGACTAAATCGATAAATTCATAATAAAATTTATAATTGGCTGAAAAGTATGATTAATCAATTCTTAAATTCAACATTTAAATAAGAATCAATTAAAATTGAAATCATTCCAAACTTAATACTAATTGATCAAATTGAATTGTAATTTAAAATGAATAAATTATCCATAACATAAACATTTAAATAATGTCGAGGCCTAGAATGGCTTAGCTTTGGTTTGGTACCCTAGGGATTTCACCTATGTAGTTTTCATAAGATAAGGTTAGTAAGCAAACAAAAAAAAACCAATTTGTTAAAACAAAAAAAAAAAAAAAAAAACTATTTTAGCAACACCTCCATAATTATAAAATATCCCTTTTAATCAACATAAACATATAAATTGTTAAAACTAAAACAACTCAATTAAATCAAAACATAAAATCACAAAATCTCATGTAATAATAAAAATAAATCAAACAACATAAAGAATTTAAATAATGAAGCTTAATAAATTTAACAAATCTTTAGATCAAATCTAATGAATGGTTGAATATAAATTGAACATTGAATAAAAAAAGAGAGTAATTTAGTCAAATTGAAACTCAATATAATTGAACAACCATTAAATCATTAAAAAAATAAGTTTAATAAATTGAACCTTAAATTGAAATTAATCTTCAACCTAAATTTGATCAAGAAAATCAATTTTGCTAAATCAAACATAGTTAAATTAAACCAAATAATCATCAAGTTAAAATAATAAACATACAAACTAAATAAGTAAATTTAATAAACTAAATAATCAAACACTTAATTGAAATTTAAATAAAAGATCACTTTAAACTTTAATCAAATCACAAGTTATTTAAATTAAAGCATACTAACCAATTCAAATCAAATTTAAATGAAGGTATAAGATCATGAAATTCAAACATCATTAAAATTATTTAATTACCACAAACCATATAAACTTAATAAAATATATAAAATGAAACCTAAAGAAAGGAATTAAATATTAATTCAAAGAAAAGACTTAAACATTAATTGAATTATTAAAATTGAAGTAAACTAAACTAAAACCAAATAAATCTATAATCAATATCAACAATAAAAATACATGAAGTTAAACAACATCAATAAACTTGATCTTTGAAATCTTATTTAGATCAAGCAAACATTAATCAAATTAAGCCTAATTCAACTAAATCATTCAGGCAAATCAAAAATGGTTAGTTAAAATACATAAGCTTTAGTTTGAACATTATAGTGGATTTTTATCTACAGTTGAAATTTTATTATATTAGGATTAGGATGTTGAATATAATGGGTTCTACCTCAAGCAGATTTATTTTATTCTTCATTCTTTAAAACCTAAATTCAACACTAACACAAAAATAAACCTAAAATTAAAATACAATTCAAAATCAATTAAATCGTTTAAACTAAAATCATTCAATGGAAAATTGTATAAACTTTGACTTCAAATTAAAACATAAACCCTAAAAAGGGCTAGTGCAGTCAAATGTGATATTCTTTTTATTTTATGGTGTACTATTTTAGACTGGATGACTAGGAATAATTTGCTCACTAATTTGAATGTTAGGATGCCTTTATATGCTAATATTATTTTCTACAAAGGTGTTGCTTAAGTCCCTAGGCATTTCCCAATAAGACAAGTGACTTAGTAACAATTAGTGCTAAGCCCATATGATTGCCTTATATATATTTATTTACTTGTTTATTTATTTATTTTTTTATTAGAAATTATTGCATTAGCTAGGAGTGTAATATACCAATAATTGTCAAAGTGTTAGAAATTGAGTAGGCTCTTGGCTTCCTTCTTTAAATGTAATAGCACAATCATCATGCATAACACAAGAATGAAATCATGGATTAAAAATTGCTTTGGTGGAGCTAGCTGACAATTAGGAAAAAAGTAAGTCCAAAAGAGTCCGGGATAGATTTTTATTCTCAAATGAGATAAAGACCCATAATTCTCAAGGATTATTTTAAGTTTAGCTTCTAATTTGTATTAAAAGAATTTATAGAAATAGGGTTCAAAGCATCCTATTAGAATACATCTTCATCTTTTGGGCTTTTTTTTGTAGTCTTATGCTATCAGAATCTAAGTCTTCACTTTCTAATAAAATATCAACTCAGAATCTTAATAATTTTAATTTCAAAAATATAAAGACTAATGATAAGATAGTTGAAATGCTTACTAGGTTTTCCAATATATAAAAATGATTCCTACTTACTCCCTATTGGCTTCCAAAAAGAAGTCTTTCTTTTTGAAGTACTCCCTTTTGAATTTCCAAATTAACTATCATTTTAAGCCAAGAATTGAAATCCATATAGAGGTAAAAATCAATTTCTTTAATCAAGAATATTCTTAAGAAAGTATCTCTTTTTTAAGATGTAAACAACTATAAGGGATTTCCCTTATAAGGAACTAAGAACCGTATGATAAAATAAACCCTGTTCTATCTCACTATATAGTTCAGGGGAGAATCTCTGGAATATTATAAACCCATCTATTTTAGGAGTCATTTTTTAAGGAATTAAATCCATTGTAATGTGGTATTTTCATCTCCTTAGATGATATATTATCTTTTAATAATGTATTTAATTACCTAAATGAGAAATTCTTAAAATCTATATGTTGTCATAACTTTTCTCCACAACTATGAAAGTGGCATGTCCTCTCTCCCAAAAGAAGGTGTTGTTGTGGGGGAGACTCAGCCATCTGCCCATTCTATCAAGAAATTTATTAAAAAGGAGAGTAACTCTCCTTGAAGAAGGCACAAACTTAGTGGGGCAAATTGTTGTTGAGTTATTAAAGAAGCTAGAGACTATAAAGGCTAAGTTATAAGATAGCTAGAGGTTGTGGAAGTCAATTTGCTATAGAAGCTGGCATCTATGGATGCCGAGTTAACCTCACTTCATCATAGAATTGAATCAAGTTGGTCTTCTCCCTTTATCATTGGTGTTAATTTTATGTTTGATTATCTATTTGATAAAAGAGAAATCACTGTCCAGTGGCACTCAGATCAAATAGCTAGGAAATTCAAGAAATAATGTAACAAAAAATACTATGGTGAGCAAATTGTGAAATAATATTTATCTAAATGAAAAAAATATTTACTTTACTTTTCTTTTTTATATGTCGAGTTCAATTAATTGTCTACTTGGTTGCAATCATACACATTAAATTTTTTTTTGTGACACGTGTCATCTAAGATTTCTACAGGACTTTGTGATGATTTCTTTATTTAATTCTTGATGTGATGCTCATATTTTTTGTGATCGATTTAGCACACTATCAATTCCTTTGATCACTTTTAGGTAAGACTTTATTATGCTACCTCTATTAATCTTGAGTGTGTGGATCTCTTTTCATGCGAGTGCTTCTCCTCTTTCCTTGCTAGTCCTTACACCTTTTAGCAAGTCTTTCAACAATTATGATCATAGCGACTTTGAAGAAGGAACCCGCTATCTTTGTGCCTAAAGTAGTGCATGGGTCCTCTATGGTGTTTTAATTTAGAGTTGTAGGGACACCACGCAGATCTTACGGGGTACATATTGAAGTGATCACATGCGATATTAAGCTGTGATGTATTATCTCGGAAGATAGAAACACCACCATAAAAAGAACTTAATCACTTAATAAGGACTCTTAAAGTAGATGGGTCTACGTATATATTAGAGTTCTTTCCCTTATTTTACATGGAGAAGTAAAGTATGGTTTATTTTATGCTGAGTTCTTTAGTTCCCTATGAAAGCAGGCTTCCATAGTTAATTATATCTTAAAAAATGAAAATTTCCTAAGAACACTCTCAATTAAAGTAGTCAATAACTATTTGCAAAGACTTGAAAGCTAGACTATCAAAGGATTAGATATTTTTCAAAAATTAAGTGGGAAAGATCAAATAGAAAAACTTATTTTCAGACTCCATAGGAAGATAATTAGGGAGCACACAAGATACTACGAAGCCTAGTGGGTGCTCCAATTACACTAGAATGAGGCTTTATATTTTTGGAAGAGAAAATTTACTTTTGTTTGAGTTGAAATCTCATTAAAATGCTATGGCTTATAGTCCAACAACACAAAGAGGTGAGAGCTTATACTCATAGCCCTAAGGAAATAAGTAGCCTTAGAGACTAAATCTAAAATGCTTTAGCATAAGCTAGAAGCATGACTTAAGTCTAATCAAGAAAGATGAGATATAATAGATTACCTCCATAAAAGAGAATAGATGCAGCATGACTCTTCTGAACTGACAACTACTTGGAGTGGCTGCTAGCTAGCACCTCTTACACTTTAAAATTGTGTAGGCTAGTCTTATATAGATGCAAGATAGCTAGGCAATTATTTAATTATGAAAGTTAAAGTCTTAAACTCACTCCCTAAAAGACTAGATAATATTTGGTATGTATGCATGATTTAGACTAAAGTTAAAAATGTTTTACAAATTTTGGATTATTTTGACACATTCACTTTGGACCAAGGCGTAGAATAATTATGCCTATGTGCATGATAAAATTAAGTTATGGGCTAAATCAATTGGAAGAGGTGTTCTCTACTACAAGGGATTGCTCTCAAAGGTCAAGCATATCCCCTATCATGCAAGAGTGGAGACCCTCCCTATTCAAGTGTGGCACAATATAATATGCATGGTGTGATAACATACAATATTTAGCTAAGGGGTTGCTAAATTTTTTATTATCTTGGTTAAGAACCTAGGATTTAAAATGAGGTTATGAGTTATATTAAAATTTAGTTATGAGTTATTTTGTGAGGATAGAAAATTTAATTATATTTTAAAGAGCCTATCGCATCCTAACCACACATCGAATCATCACACTTTAATAAACCTATAAAAAGTATGCCATTTTTATTACACAAACTAAACATAATAATCAAACATTATAATTTCATAAGAGAATAAAAGGTCGATGCGGCCAGGTACTACTGTACACCTTGAAAAAGAAAACAATTTGGGTAGCCGAGCTCTACCCTTATACAACCTGGATTATAATTAAATTTTACAAATGAATGAATGTTATGGGGGTCTTTAATTTGTGTTCTTTTTTCCTTCTTTGGATTAGTTTGTTCCAGGCTTCACAAGGCCTCTTAAGTCCTTTTTAGTCACTGGTCATCCTAAACCCCATAGCACTAATTCAAATCCTATTACAAAAACTACACATTTATGAAAAATAAATTCTAACTACACCTATAGAACATATATTAGTTAAATAAACTAATAAGCCAAACAATTATATTTCACATATTTGGACTTAGCACTCTTCACTTGGATAACCAAGCCCACCTATCCTAATTTAATTATGCTTAGGGGCATAAGTAGCACCTGCAAGCAAGAACAAATATATTTACTTA
This sequence comes from Cymbidium sinense, assembly GCA_021442155.1. NCBI lineage: Eukaryota > Viridiplantae > Streptophyta > Magnoliopsida > Asparagales > Orchidaceae > Cymbidium > Cymbidium sinense. The sequence continues at coordinate 29,250,571 of CM038228.1, read as the reverse complement.
TTATTACAGTGGACCCTTTAGCATAATCCCCCACATAAAATATCATAAGCTACTAATGACCTAACATCCAGTCTTCACACAAATAATCCTAACATGCAGTCTAAAATATTACATCATAAAATAAAATACATCAACATGACATACACCGGCCTAACCTAACACTAGAATTGGTGACCTAGCATCCTAATGTGTGTGTTAGGGCTTAGTGTGGTATGTGTTGATTAGGCTTTAGAAGTATGATTGTCTAAAGTTTTAAAATTGTTTAAATTAATGGTTAGGGGTGGTTTCACTTCAAATATTTTAATAAATTTACATTTTTTTATTTAATACCTACTTAAAACCTAATTATTGATATCCTAAGTTATTTTTAAAGGTATATTATCATGGCTTTAGTTTCCTTAATGAACCATTCATGAACATTTTATTAAGTCTAAGTTTAGATTAATTTTAAGGAATCTCATTCAAACATGAAAGTAATCTTAGGATTAATGAAATTGAGTCACTATCACATGAGTTACATTCCACTACTTCTTTCCATTATCAATAGCATACACACTCTTCCAATTTTATTTTCTTTTCTTCTTTGTTCTTAATATTTGATTTAATATGCATATTTGTACATGCAATACATACTCATTTTTTGCACACTTGATGATCATCAATGCATGACTTTAGTAGAAAGGAAAGACTTCATTTCATAGCTAAGCATATGCTAACATATATTAGAAATTTAAGCAAGTACGTGTCTTTGTTAATCCAGGGAAGTGAGATTGCCTAAAACCTCCTTGGGGCTACCTAAAGTCTCATATTTCTGGGATGTCTAGACTATATACCTACCAATTCAAATACACATGAACATATCCATATGCATAGGAATAAAATAATGCAAGGGTTATGTAAAAATAAATTTTCTTTTCATATAAATTTTAATGACATGAAAAGCAAAGTTTTATCCTACATACTAGCACATGTATACACATAGATGAAATTAAGCAAGTATATGGCATTTTTAAACCATAAAAGTGAGATTATCTTAGACCTCTTTGGGGCTACTTAAAGCCTCATGTTCCTAGGATGTCCAGATTTTATACTTGCCAACTCAAATATATGTAAATATGCACATGAAACATAAAGATAAAATAATCCTTTACTATCATTTAATTAGAACTAAATGAAAATTTTATTAAGCATTTATAGCCAACATTAACTTAAACTTCACACATATTTATTCATTCTTAGCTTATAGTTTCAAAAATAATTTGAGATTTATTAGTGATATTAGTCACACTTTATAATAACATTCATCCAACACATGCAACTTAAGTGCAATCATATGAAACAAATGGAATGCACATTTATAATAATTGAAAAGAAGTAAATAAATGTTGCCACATAATATACTCAATTACATTAAGTCCTAAGGACAATCAAGTCAAATAAACACTCCTTAACACTAACCAAAGTTCTTATAAGATTTGATGTTGATGTTTAAGTTGTTAAAACCTAAAGAGGAGAAATGTTATTTAGTAATTACCCAATCCCATGTTGGTGAATTAATATATTTAAAGAAAGAAATTCAATGGATTTTATGAGTTGATTAGGTTCAAGCCATTAAATCGTATCGACTTAATTACCCTTCCTTAAACTCTTTGATTTAATTAACTACTTGATCATGAGCATTCAATGATGTGCTTTTAGGAAAATAAAATTTGCAATACACCTAAAGGAGTTTAATATAATTAGGTTCATGTTTATAAGTTAATTAGATTAAAGAAGAAAAGAATCTAAATTAAATACTCTTATAATTTTTCTACACCAATAGGATAATTATAATTTCTTTAATGAATTTATGTTATTAAACACATAAAAGGAAAATTAATGAATTATGTTTGACTTACCCAAACCAATTGTTAATCTTTTATTTTTGTCATTAATTTTCCAAATTATTAATCATGTTTAATAACCCTCTTAAGAAAATATACTTAGAAAAATAATTAGAAAAAGGGGCCTAATTATTCCTCCTCATTATCTCCACTGTTCAAATTGATTAATTAATAGTAATTATTTAATTTTTTTTTAATGTTCATCAATTTAATAATCATTTAATTAATTAATGACGGTAATTAGGGTTGAAATTATAATTTATTTAAATTGCATGCCAAATAATGTCAAGAAAATTATGGGAGATAGAGGACATCCCATAGAATCATCCCACCAAATTTGGAATTAATTAGCCAAGTAATTTGGGCTTAATTAAAGTAGTTAGTCTAAGTTTCAAATCTTAATTAAGCATTGTTCATTGGGTATTAATTAGGGATTTGATATATCCTATTTTCTCCTCCGTCTAACCTCTCCAAATGGGTTTATTTGTATCTTTTGGATTTGTTTACAATTATTTATGATATTTTTTAAGTTATGGTCATTTAATAACATTTTTAAAACATTAATTAACCCTTTAAACCATCGATGCCACATAAATGCTGATGTGGCAACGCTTTTCCAAGTGGCACCGTGACATTAGCCACATAAATAGTCCGACGTGGCAGCTGACTCAATGGTGACAGACGTAGTTTCATCTCGGCCATCCGATCTTGGATCGGATGGTCACGATTAATCCCATGATTTTAAAGAGATTAAATCAAAATTTCTAATGTGATTTATCATTGACATTGGTTATAATCTCGAGGATTCATCATTTCATGAGCACCTTCCATTAATTGATATGAGCTTATCGAAGCTTGTTGAAGCTAGTTCGATAGTGAAATCGACTCCAAAATGATCAGGGAATGAATCTAGGAAGATCCTATGGTGGAGAGCTCACAAAAATATGATTCAATTCAAATCAGACCAACACCTAGAGGATGGGACTACGGTTGCTAAATTTTTACATCATCGAAGCTATAGACTGGCTGTCCCTCAATAGAGGTAGCTTCATCTTGAAGAGATCAAGCCCTGCTGAGAAGATCTCAAGTTTCCTCCATGTTGATTAGTCTGTGGATCAAACATCACCACAAAGCTTGCTGGAGTTGGTCTAGAGATGCCTTTCTGAGGTTGAATCGATCAAGAAATGATTCATTTTGGATCTCTAGAGTGATGTGAAGGTGTAGGAAGAGTTAATTTGAATTTGGAGGAGATTTGGAAAGTTTGGATGGATGGAGCTCTTGGGTCCAATCGGTAGCTGGCCTTGCATGCAATGGAGTGCACAGGATGCTTGAGAGAAGGTATGGGACTGTGCGAAATGCTCTAGGGAAGCTCCATGTTGAGTTTGAATGGATGGGGAGAAGTATACTCTCCTCCCAAGCTAAATCAAAGGTTGGGATTGGATCAACCTTTGACAGCCATCTGACTATGGTAGGTGGTCGGAGATGGCAGGAGACTGCTGAGGTGGTTGAGGATGAGAGGCTGAGAGAGTGCATTGTGCTGGCATGAGGTGTACACACTCCATTAGGTGGACCAATGATTGACCATGGGTGAACTCACTCTCTCTTGACCAAAGGCTAAGCCCAACAGCTTTGGGTTAGGTTGTGTCAGTGGTCCTTTTCCCAAGGAGAGCCAAAAGTGGTTGCCATAGGGTAAGGGGGTAGAGAACCCACCCAAATGGGGATTTTATCTCATTTAAGTGGCTTGGTTCAATGGGTTTGACCCAAACAAGGTTCACCATGGGTTGGGCCCACTTGGCAAGCCCATGGTGACCTAAGGATGAGTCTTACCAAGTTTGGTTAGGTTTGGGCCTTGTTTGGTTGGGTTTGACTCAATTTGACCCATATGGATCAAATGGGTCAAGTTGGGCTAGGTAGACTATTTTGACCAAATCAGGTCAAAGTGATGACTTGGGTGAGTTCAATTAGTCATTTGGAGTGAATGAGTGTAATTGGTTTGATTCAGCTTGGGTTAGATTTGTGTTTAGCTTATATGGTTCAATTTGGGTTAAATAAGTCATGTTGACCAATTTGACCTATTTGACCAAACTGGCTTAAACATGGGTTAGGTCTATGTTCAACTGATCATTGATGATTGATTGGAAGAGTTGATTTTAATTTATTTGGGTTATAGAGTGATTTGGTTTATTTTGACCCTTTAGGTCAAATGGGGCTAAGTGGGCTAATTAGGTTAGGTTGATTAAATTTGGTTCAATTGAGGGTTAGATCATGTTCAATATTCAATTGGTGATTGATTGGAAGCATTGGTTTTAACTAATTTGGTTTAAGATTTGATTTGGTTCAATTTGACCTTTTAGGTTAAATTGGGTTAATTTAGGTCAAAGGGTCAAATTGACTTGATTAGGTTCTATTGATTATAATGGAGTGTTCAATAATGACCTAGAATCATCAATGAAGTGATTAGATGGATTGATTTGATCCAATGGAAATTTAATTAGAATTTGGTTCAATTATCCCTTTTAGGTCAATTTGGGTTAAGTGACTTGGTCAAGCCAACTTAGACCAATTAGGGTTATGGATGGTTGGGATGTGTTCAATGATAAATTTGAGGTTGATTGGTGGCTTTTATTGCAATTGATTTGGGCTTAATTGGGTTTTGGATCATTTGAACCCTTTAGGTCAAATGGGCTAACTTGAGTTGATCACAATCCTTTGATTCAATTGGCTTGATTGTAAGTGTTGGAGTGATTTGAAATGATTTATTGACTATTTAGAGTAATTGAGAAAATAAAATTAGATTTAGTTTGTTTGAATGGGTATGAATTGAGTTATAGTATTATAGTGCAGTTAACTTGGGTTACGATCCAAGTTAATTTGGCTTGGAGCTTGGAAAATCAATTAAGTCTAATTGAATAGGTTGGGGTTGGGTTAACTCCATCTACATGAGCTTAAGTTGGGATAAGTGAATGGGCATGAGTTTTGGTTCAAGCCTTAGGATAGGTGAAACCTATTTATCCTAAGGTAAACTCTGGCTTAGGGTTGTACCTTATAGGTCATTAGGCTTAGATTTAGTGTTCCTTTAATCACTAGAAGTGTCCTATCATAAAAGAAATCCAATTATCTAGAAGGTTTCAAGATCTAAGATGATAAGGATTAATCCTCACTCTGAAAGTAAGGTCAACATCCTCAACTCTCGATCTGGAGGTCAAACCCATGTTTTTCTGAGGATATTGCTATGGAAATTCTAACTTTCGAGTAAGATTCACTCACAAAAACAAGCAAATACCTTAAAGATAGATGAGTTGTATGTTCTATTTGACCATTTTCAATTCAGCCTCTAATTCCCTCTCTCTGTCGAGTGAGTTGATATCTTGAATTTCATAGTGTTGTACTCACTCAAGTATTGTTGAATTTTATAGAGAGTGACACAACCTTCATTCTACATTTAAGACAAGTTAGAATGGTATAGAGCTTGACTCTTTTTCACCTTATTTTTTGGTTTAAGGTCATAAAGATGGGAATATAGAATTCTTGATAGTTCACTTGAAAATTGTTGTTCTACAAAACAAGGTTAGAAACTAGCATTCCATGCTTTTCTTCATCAAATTCTTGGTCAAGTGGGCAATGTCAACTGTGTCCACTCCCTTCACTACTGACAAGATGGTTGTTCCCATGCTGAGTGCCAAAGAGGCCAAGACTTTATGAAATTTGGATGATAAGACACTCAACATTAGGAATTACATCCAAATTAACAAAATTCACAAGCATATCTATAATAAGTACTCATTATTATAATGATTAATTCTTCATTTTACTTTTCTATGTGTTACTATTTACACACACTTCTGTCATGGGATGATGTCTATACTCGCTTGTCATCCGACCTTGAGGTCATAAAATTTCTTGGCGATCTCAAACATATGGGGGGAAATGAAGGAAAGTCTACACCCATTGAGGTCATCCCTAAGAAGTCGATCGATGAGGCTAGGTTGAGTTCTAATCCCAAGAAGCCTAAGAACATATCGGCAAGTAATACTTTTTTAGCTTTATCGAGAAAGAAATACAATAAGGGTAAGGAGCCGGTGAGAAAGCCTTTGTTGACCTCACTTTTGGATTGAGAATAAATCTCTCTCATCTTAGACTTAGGAACTTCTAGACACTTGGATTTCCTTAGTGCTAAGACACTTCTAGTGATTAAGGAAACACTAAACCAAAGCTTAGAGACTTAGAGAAAATAACCCTAAGCCAATAGTTTTCCATAGGACAAATATGTTTCTCCTACCCTAAGGCCTAACTCAAAACTCATACCCATTCACTCATTCAAATTTAAGCTCATGTAAATGAAATGCAACCAATCTCAAACCTATTCAATTAATCTCTCATGAATTTGTTTTTTAATCCAAACTCCAAGCCAAATTAACTTAGACCTCAACCCTAAGTTAACTCCACCATGATCTTATGACCCAGCCTAAACCATTCAAGAAAACTAAATCCAATTTGATTTTCTCAATCACTCCAATTATTCATTAGATCATTTCAAGCCATTCCAATACTTGCAATCAAGCCAAGTGAACCAAAGGAAGGTGGTCAACTCAAGTTAGCCCATTTATCCTAAAGGGTGGTCTAGATAATCCAAAACTTAACTGAGCTCAAATTGATTGAGATCAAAGCAACTAATCAACTCTAAATCCATCATTGAACCCCTCTCAATACTTAGTTGACACCAACTCAACCTAACTCAACCCAATCGGCCCAATTAATTCACTTGACCTAATGAGACCTAAATGATCAATTTGATTCAAACATCAATCCAACCTAAATTGGATTAAAAAACTCATCCAATCCCTTCCATAATGATTGTTGATCATCTTTGATTACCCAATTACAATCAATTGGGTCAAACAAGCCAATTTGACATTTAACCCAAGTTGACCCAACTGACCTAAAGGGCCAATTTGGGCCAACACTCATTTCAATACAAAATAATTGCAACCAATATCCCTAATCAATCATAAATTGATTATTGAACACCCTACAATCATCAATTGAAGCCAATTTGACTAAGCCAATGCAATTGACCTACTTAGCCTAAGTTGACCTAAAAGTTCAAATGAAATCAAAACTCATTCTAATCCAAATCAATTCAAACCAACACCTACAATTATTCCCAAATGATCAATCAAGCATAGACCAACCTTTCATTCAACCAAATTTGACCAATTTGGTCAAATTGGTCAACATGACCCATTTGACCCAAATTGAACCACATGAGCCAAATTCAAATCCAACCCAAATTGAGTACAACCAGTTGCACCAATGCATTCCAAATGACCAATTGAACTCACCTAAACCATTATTTTGACCCAATTTGGTCAAATTGGTTAACTTAATCCAATTGGACCCATTTGACCCATATGGATCAAATTGAGCCAAACCCTCAAGCCTAAACCCAACTAAACTTAGCATGACTCATTTTTGGTCCTACAAAAGTGGGCCTGACCCATAGTGAACCCATTTTGGGTCAAACCCATTGAACCAAGCCCAAATGGGACAAAATCACTATTTGGATGGGTTCTCCAACCCCATGGCAACCACCTTCTGTTCTTCTTGGACAAGAGGACCACTGACCCAACCTAACCCAAGGTTATTGAGCTCACACTTTGGCCATGAGAGGGTGAGCTCACCCATGACAACCCATTGGTTCACCTAAGGGAGGCTGTACACCCCATGTCAGACCACTACACTCCATCAGCCTCTCACCCTGACTGTTGTCCCACCAGCCACCTACCCGGTGGTCCTAAAGGTTGAACCAATATTAATCCTTAGTTTAGTTGGGCAAGAGAGTATACTCTACCCCATGGATTCAAACTCAACAAACAACTTTCCCAGAGCATTCCGCACAGTTCCATACCCTTTTCCCGAGCTCTTCGTGCGCTCCATAACCGGCGAGACCAACCCATGATCGAACCCAAGAGTACCTTCCGTCCAAGTTTCCAAAATATTCACCAAACCCAAATAAACTCTTCACATACCTTAACTCACTCTGGCGAGCCAAAATGAATCATTTCCTGAATGATTTAACCACTGGAAGACTCCCCTAAACCAACTCCCATGAGCTTTGAGGCGGCATTTGGTCCACTGAGAAATTAGCGGGGAGGTAGCTCGTCATCTTCTCAATAGTACTTCACCTCTATAAGACAAAGCGACCTCTATCAGTAGACCACTTATTTTTAGCTTCAACAAGATAAAAATTTGGTAACCATAGTAATGATAAGCTAATGATATTAATCTTGGTTATAAATGTTCAATGAAATTTACATTTATTTATAACTTAAACATGGTAAAGGATTATTTTATTTTCATGATTCATGTGTATGTTTACATATGTTTGGAGTTAGCAAGTATATAGTCTAGACATCTTGAGAATACGAGGCTTTAAGTAACCCCAAGGAGGTCTTTGATAATCTCACTTCCCTGGTTTAATAATGGCATGTACGTTCTTTATTTCATTCATGTTTAGGCATGTGCTAGAATTTGGGATAGAACTTTGTTTTACATGAGTAAAGGATTTGCTCTTATATAAAATTTGCATGATTTTCATTCTAATGCTTGTATATATATTTACATGTATTTAATTTGGAAAGTATATAGTTTGCACATCCCGGGAACATGAGGCTTTAAGTAACCCCAAGGAGGTCTTAGATAGTCTCACTTCCTTGGTTTAATAACGACATGTACTTGCTTGAATCTCTAATACATGTGTATATATTCTTAACTAAGGGATGGAATCTTTTTTTTGTATCAAAATACATGCATTAATGATCATTCAAGTGTGCCAAAATGCAAATATGCATTGCATGTATAAATATGAGTATTAAATCAAATATCATGAATAATAAGAATGAAGAGATATGTATACTATTGATGATGGAAATAAGTGGTGGAATGTTATCCATATAATGGTGATTCAATTTTATTAATCCTAAGATGCATTTCATGTTTGAATAAGATCCCTTAAGACTAACCCAAACTAAGGTTTAATAAAATATTTAATAAATGATTCACTAAAGAAACCAAAGTCATAATAATAGTCCTTTAGAAAATAACTTAGGATAAAGATGAAGGGGGGCAAATCCCTTCCCTCTCTTTATAATAACTAGATGTTAAGCAGGCATCAAATGAAACAAAAATTTAAAAAATATAAATTAAAATTGATCAATTTATTCAAAGATTTGAAGTAGTACCTCCCCTAATATTTAACTGAAAGAATTTTGAACTTTAGATAATCATACCTCTAAAGCCTAACTAAGACATATCACATTAAACCTTAGCACACACAATAGAATACTAAGTCACCAATTCTAGCTTTTAGGTTAGGTTGGTGTATATTGTGGTGTTATATTTTATTTTATGATGTAATATTTTAGATTGGATATTAAGATTATTTATGAATAGACTAGATGTTAGATTGCTAATAGCCTAATGATATTTTCTTTAAGGGATTATACAAAAAGGGTCGCTGTAATAATAAATATAAATGTTCTTGCTTGCAAATTGCTTATGCCCCTAAGCATAATCCGGTTAGGATAAGTGGGCTTGGTTACCCAAGTACAGGGTGCTAAGTCGAAATATGTGAAATATAATTGCTTGACTTCTATGTTTGTTTAGCAAACATTTATTCTGCAAGTGTAGTTAGATTTCATTTTTCATAAATATGTACTTTTTATAATAAGATTATGATTGGTGCTATAGGGGTTAGGATGAGCAGTGGCTAGAAGGAAAAAACCTGTGAGACCCTATGAAGCCTACAGAAAAACCAATCCAAAAGAAGGAGAAGAAAAGGAGAGTGCAAGATTGAAGACCCCAATAGCATTTATTTCATTTGTAAAAATTTAATTATAATTCAGGTTGTATAGGGTTAGATCTCAGCTACCCAATTAATTTTCTTTTTCGAGGTGTACGACAATACCCAGCCACACCGACCTCTTATTCTTTTATGAAATTCATATGTTTGAATATTGTGTTTAGATTGTGCAATAGAAATGGCATGTTTTTTATAGGTTTCTTAAAGTGTAATGATTTGATGTGTGGCCTGGATGCGGTAGGCTTTTTAGGATAAAATTAAATTTATTATTCTCACTAAATAACTCATAGCTAAATTTTAATACAATTAACAACTTCATCTTAAAGCTTAAGTTATAATTAAGATATGCAAAAGATTTATAAATCCCTTAACTAAATGTTGTATGTTATCACACCATGCATATCATTTTGTGTCACACTTGAATAGGGAGGGTGTCCACTCTTGCACAATAAGGGATATTCTTGGACTTTAAGGGCGATCCCTTGTAGTGGACAACACCTCTTCCCGCTGATTTAGCCCAACCCACTATTTCATCATGCATATAGGCATAATTGTCCCAAGCCTTAGTCGAAAATGAATGTGTCTAAATGGTGTAAAAGATTATGAATTTTTGTATTAGTTTATGTCAAGTTTTCATACCAATCATGATCTAGTCTCTTAGGGAATGAGTTTAGATTTTAGCTTCCTTCCTAATTAAATAATAGCCTAGCTATCTTGCATCTACATAAAACTAGCCTACATGATTTTAAAATGTAGAAGTTGTTAGTTAGTGACCACTCTAGATGGTTGTAAGCCCAGAAAAGTCAGGATGTATCTATCCTCTCTTGTGGAGGTAAACCATTATGTCCCATTTGTTTGATTAGACTTAGGTTAAGCTTTTAGCTTGTGCTAAAGCATCTTAGATTTAGGTTCTGAGGCTACTTATTTCCTTCAGGCTACGAGTATAAGTCCTTGCCTCTTAGGCATTTCCAAAATCTTGTGTTGATGGACTATAAGTCCTAACATTCTAATTAGATTCTAACTTAAACAAATGTAAATTCTCTCGTTCAAATATGCAATGCCTCACTTTAGGGTAGACTGAAGCACACACTAGGATTCTTAGTATCATGGGTGCTTCATATTTATTCTCCTTTGGAATCCATAAATAATTCTTCCTATTTGAACTCTCCCCTTTGATTTGCATGTATACCTAATCCTTTGATAGTCTAGATTTAAATCCTTGGAGATACTTATTGACTACTTTAATCGAGAGTGTTCTTAGAAAATTCCTATTTTCTAATATGTAATTAACTATGGAAGCTTGTTTTAATAGGGAATTAAACAACACAGCATAAAATAAATCTTGCTTTATTTCTGCATAAAAAATAGGGGAAAGATCTCTAGTATATACGTAGGTCCATCTGCCTTAGGAGTCTTTATTAAGTGATTAGGTCCATTATAGAGTGATATTTTTATCTTTCAAGATGGTACATCATACCTTAATGTAGCACCTGATCACTTTAATAAGTATCCCCTAAGAACTACGTGGTGTCCCTACAGCTCCAAATTAAAACACAACAGCCTTGCTACACTTATCATACACATAATTATACTCTCAACTTATAAGACCATATGAGTAAAGCTTTTAAGTTTGGTCACTTAATTTATTCCTAAATGTTGGGCATAATCTTTGAAGAGATTCCCATGAGGTAACTCCCTTACACTACTTTTACTGCTCAAGTGATGGCATGGTAGTTAATCTTAGAGCTTAGTAGGGAGTTAATGTTTATAGTGAAAGCTCTTATAGCCACCAAGTAAGAGGGCAACTTAGAGAATGATGAGATCAAAAATTTCATGTCCAAGCTGGCCAAGCTTAAAGAGGAGACGAAGCAAAAAAAAGGATGAGAAGGATCAGACAGTCAAGGAACTAACTCACCACTCCAAAATAAATAAAGAGCTAGAGGTAGAACTTTCTCATCACACCTATAACTTTTAGAAGAAGCAGCCTGAGTTATCTAGATTTATTGGCATGATTAGGGCTCATTGCATAAGAAGTTAAAAGACAACACCAAGTTTGTTACAGACAGGTTATTGAAACATAACCAACTAGACACTAAGTACTTGAACTTTGACAATCTGCTAGATTTGTTAGAGTTGGACTCTAAGGTGAGCAATAAGGAAGGGAGCACCGGCTAGCTCATTTTTGTGATATTCTTTTATCTTCTTTTTTTGTACATGTGAGTTTGAGGAGTATATTTAAATTTTTGTGTGCTCTTTACTCGTATTTGTACTTAGATATTTTTCTTAATAAAAAGAAATTTTTTTCATATTGCCCACCTTTTTGTTGCTATGCTTTTAAATATACTTGCTTTATGAATGTACTCATTAAATGAATACATTACTAAATTGAATATACTCATTGAATATAATTGAATATGCTTGTTGAATATAATTGAATATACTTATTGAATATAAATGAATATACTTGTCAAATATAATTAAATATACTCACTAAAAATAATTTAATTTACTCGCTGAATATAATTAAATATATTTGCTAATTAATAATAACTTTAAGGGATCACTTTATAATATTAAAGTAACATTATTGCCAATCATGGAGTATTGTTCTTTTATTTTTAGTCACCAACATATGAAGTACTAGAATTATATTTGAGTCACCAACCACAAAGAGTATTGTTTTACACTTTATTTGCCAATTGCATGGAGTGTTGATATTTTTATATTTGCAGTCACTAACCACATGGAGTGTGAGTCTTACATTGGAGAGTGTTAGTTTTAAACTTTTATTTATCAACTGCATCGAGTGTTGGTCTTTTCCTTTATAGTTACCAACCATAAGAAGTGTTGCTTTTTTTCTTTGTGATTATTTGCCAATCACACAAATTTTTGATCTTTTGCTTGTATTCCTTCATAAATTTTATAAAGTTCTTAAAGAGAGTAAGTTTAAATGATCCAAATCTAGTTTTGCTAAACTATCGAGTCGATCCTTATACACTTAGGCTTGAAGCAACTTGCTGAGTGACCTGGGTCGACATAACTCCCTGAGTGATAACTTGAATCATTATAATTCATTGAGTGCTTTGGGTTTATATAGTTTTCCAAGTCACCAAGCGAGTGTAGTTTAAATTTTTAGTTGCAATATTTTGAGTCTTGAATACATTTTAAAAGTATCAAAAAAATCATTCAGTGAATAAGAATAATAAAATTGTATTAATTCCTTCTAATCATATGCATTCACTCAAATGAATAATTATTCTAAAAGAAAATAATAACTAGGTAAAATAAAATAAGTATGAAGATAACTTATCTAATGGTCAAAATATCTTCAAATCTCTTGCACTCCATGTGCATAACACATCTTATCTTGAATGTGTTTGTAGTTGGTAGACTGTTAGACCAACTTGCTTCTTAATAATGTAAGGTCCATCCTATATGTGGGTGAGTTTACCCAATGCATTCTTTTGAGCTACATCATATACTTTCTTTAACACTAAAATATTATCTCATGGACAAAATATCTTCAAATCTCTCATACTCTACATGCGCAACACATCTTATCCCTAATGTGTTTGTAGTTGGCAGACTAATAGATGAATTTACTTCTTAATAATGTAAGGTCCATTCTATATATGGGCAAGTTTGCCAAATGATATACTTTCTTTAACACTAAGTTATCACCTAAAGTGTTTTTCCCTAATGTTGTAATTATAATACTTATCCATTCTCCTCTTAGTTTCTTCTTATCTGAGCAACACTTCAATTCGTAGCTCTTTGAGTAGGTCAAGTGTAGTTGGCTTCTATGTTCAACCTATCCCAATCTGTAGTTTTTTTACATAGCTAGTAGTCACCATAACAATTTTATTATACATTTCATGGTTGACTAGCAAGACTACTTCTATTCATATGGTAAGGCGAATGGTGTTTCTCTAGTAGCCAAAGTATAGTGGGTAGAATATCCACCCACTTATGTATGGTTCTTTCCACTTTCTTCTTTAGCAAGTTGAAGACCTACTAATTCATTGCTTCCATTTGGTCGTTGGTCTCTAAGTGATGTATTGAAGTGTAATTGAGGTGGATTTAGATAATTGTAGAACTTCCTTAATTACCTATCGAAGAATTATGATCTATTGTCTATAATGATCAACATGGGTAGTTCGTACTTACAAATAATGTAAGTGTAAATAAAATTTTCAACTACATGAGTGGTTATTTCAGTGAGTGATTTAGATTCAATCCACTTTCTAAACTAGTCAATCATGATAAGTATAAATCTTATTTTCTTACTAGCAACTGGTAAAGGGCCAATCAAGTCCATTCTTTGAACCATAAAAGGTTAGAGACTTGTAATGAGTTGTAAATACTATGATGGCTACTGCTATAAAATAATGAACTTTTGACACTGTAATAGCTACTACTATATGTAAAGGTGCTCTAGGCATAAGCTAGAAACTTGGCTTAGAATAATTAAAAAATTAGGATGTAATGATTCTCTCTCACTATGCTTTAAAATCATAAGTTCAGTCTTATGAAATATATGTTGATTTAGATTGCTATTATTTAGTAAAGAATCTATAAGCCAAGTCTCACTCTCTAGATCTAAGATCATGAATGTAATGATATGCTTCTAACTAATATATCTATTTATAAATTTTAATATTATGGACTCTTAGATTTATTTTTAAGGCTTAAGGTATGCAATCATGCTTATGATGAGATGAAATCAACAATAGTCATGGAATAAATTAAAAGAGAAGGAAAATTTTTTCAATAAGGGTGGTCATCCTCAAAGGTCAGATGTCCACTTATGTGTAATGGAAGAAGGACCTAATTCAAGAAGTGGCAAAAACATATGCAATCATGATTATCAAATTATAGTGGTTTCTAGTCATTTTTTTTTTTTAACCCTAGGACTTTGATTAAATGAAGTTATCGATAAATTATCTTTATTTTGAACTATTAAATTAAGTTGGGTAAAATTTTAATTTTATGCTAAAAGACTACCAAATAAACTAGGCTTTGATATCACATCACAAAATCACAAAAAGAAACTTATAAAAACCACGATGTTCTAGTGCACATACAAAATAAAAATACTAATCAAATCAAATTAATAATATAAAAGGCTGGCGTGGCTGGCTTCTGCTATGCACTCCAAAAGAAGTAAAAAAGGGGAAAAGTGAGCTTTTTCTTTATATAGCCTCAGATAGAACTAGAAGTTTAATCTATGAGGTTTTTCATTCGCCTTCTTCTTTTGATCATCACCTTTTTTAGGGACCTCTTCTTGCTTAGTCCACTCCTACTAATCTTAAACCCTATTGATTATAACTTAATTCTAGAATCAAATTATAGTTGAAATTCAAACAAAACCCCATTAAAACCTACAAAAAAAAAAGATTAGTAAATCACACATACACTCAAGTAGAATATATAGGTTTAACACTAACAGGTACCAAGCCCATCTGTCATAATTGACTATGCTTAGAGACTTAAGCATAATAGCATCTTCAAGAAAATAAAGGTAATTTTGGTTTAATATAGCATTCTATTTGATTTAGAACAACTCCTTGCAAGAAATAATATTAGTCTAATAAGCAATGCCCTAGCATCCAATCTATGAGAAAATAATTTTTAAATTTAGTCTAAACCATAAAATAACAAAAACAACACATCATAAATAAAGCATCACCCTAACCTAAATCTAAACTCGGTGACCTACTAGTCTAGTGTGTGTGATAAGGCCGATGTGGTAGGGTTGTGATAGGCTTTTAAACTTTATGTTTCAATTTAAGTCAAAGTTAAATTTATTTTATCATAGGGTGACTTTAATTCTGTTGTTTAAAAGATCTTGAGATGAACTTTAGGTTTAATTTAGTTCATGTTAATGTTAGATTTAAAGTTTTAAAGAGTGAGGAAGATAATGGGCCCTATTAAAGGTAGGGTGTAGGTTCCACTCCATAACACCCTAATCCCAAAAGAATAATTATTTCACAAAAGGGTGAAAAGGCTTCTCCTATATTCTAATTTATGTGATTTTTATAAATTTTAATTATTTAAAATGATTAACTTAATTAAGATTTGATAAATGATTGATTATTTGATTAGGTTTGATTATGTAATTAAGCATCTTTAATTAAGTTCAAAGGGTTCAATGATTTTAATTTAAAATTAATTTTTAATTAGATAATTTATAATTTGATTTACTCATTTATATAATTCTTTTATAATTAATAGTTGATTAATCATTTTTTTGTCTTTATTTAATTTTTAACTTAATTACCAATCTTAGGTTTGTGTAGATTCTTCAAGAATATTATTAGAAATAGAAAATACTCCTAAAAATGTTCTTGAATCTTTCATCATGATTAGACTTTAAAAGTGATTAATTTCATTAAGTAAAGTCACTATAACCTCATAATTAGACCTTTATCAATAAACATCGCTTAGGATTGTAATTTTTATAAGATTCCCCTTTCAATACTAAAACCAAAGAGGGCTCAATCATAATTTTTGATTTCGTATTTGATTTTATTTATTTATTTATTGAAGTTTCTAAGATTTTGTTTTTAATGAGTTAATTAATTTAAGTTAATTTAAGTTTTGGATTTCAGAATTTTGTGCCTTAACTAAGATGAGTGAGTTTAATTATTTTATTTGAGTGAGTCTGTATCAAGGGAGATGTTTTAAATTAATTAATGCTACTTTATGATTTTAAAATTAATTATTAGTTTAAATTATTTTTGGAGAGTTGAAAAGTACTAACATTTATTTAAATGATCAAATTATTTTGAAATTATATTGGAAAGTTAAAATTGTTGTGGTGAAAGTATCATAAAATCTTAAATTACTTAAGCATTTATTTTAGAGTAATTAAGAATATTTGATTTTAAATTCAAGTCAAATACTCTCATAATATTTAAGAAAACTTAGAGCTTTCAAATTTGTAGGAGTCCTCTCGTGATGCTTTTCAGAGAGGGTTATACATAATTTTTAGCTTATTGATTAATTTATTATGAATTTTTGAAGTTCGAACTGAATTAAATTAATTAATTATGTTTTAATATTTTGTTAAACTCTAATAAGTGCTTATTATGATTTAATTAAATCCATAAAGTATTTAATTATCCCTAAATTGATGATTTTGAGATTTAAACAAGCCTAAAAAGCTTAATTAATTTTCTTAGGATCTCTGATGTTAATAAAGATGTTTAAAACCATTTTAGTGTATTTTATAATTTTATATTAATTATTTATCTAAATTTCTACAATATGTTTCAAAAGTTATATCTTTTAATCCAAAGCTCTAATTTACTTAAAACTTTTATGGTAAGTAGATATTTACTTTAAGTTTCTATTTTAAAATTAAACCCATTCAGATTTGTATTATAGAAGTAACTAAAGTGATATTAATTTTAATAAAATTCAAATTAATTCCAAAATACTTGATAAAATTTAGGGATTTTAGAATCATTAGATTATTCTCTGAATTTTGAATTGAGAAAATGTTATTTGCTATTTTTAGCTTGATGATTGAATTTTAATGAATTTTTGAAGTCTAATACATTAAATAACTATGATTTAATTAACCCTATGTTCATGATTTTGTGATTTTGTGATTTTGTGTGATTTAATTAAAATTTTAAGCTATTTGTTGGTTAAGAAAGTGTTCAGAGCCATTCAAATGGATTTTTATAATTTCTATAATTTTTGAATAGTTATTTACTCAAAATTATTCAAGATAGTTGAAAAATTAAAAACTCTTAATCCAATGATAAATTTAACTTAAAAATTTTATGGTATGTAGGGAATAACACTAGGTTTATTTCTTAAAAATTTCAACTTTATTGAATTAATTTTTTATTAGTAATTATGGAAATTTTATTTTCAATCAAACTCAAATTACTCCCAAAATAACTAACAAAATGTAGACTTTCAAGTTCATTGAATTCATCTCTAGATGATGAATCCATAGATTAAATTATATATATATATATATATATATATATATATATATATATATATATATATATATATATATATATATATATATATATATATTATTAGTGTTTTATGTTATATGATTTTTGAAAGTTTCAAACCATTTTATGTAATTTTAAATCTATAAATTACAAAATTTTCAACTTATTCCCATCAACACTAATGGAGCAAGTACTTTACATAAACGGTACTGGAAACATAGAAATGCTCAGGACTATTTGATCAAAGATCGAATGGTCTAGATGCAATTTCTGGTTTCTAAAGGCTTTAAAATTGGATTCTATGTATATTAATATGAGCCATCCATCCTAATCAAAAGGGCTGGATGATTAGAGTGTCATCTTTACCAACATTGATAAGAAATGAATTCCATCCCCATTTCGAGTCAAAAATCCAGTGATTCTTGTAAAAAATTTGAGCTTTTTAATTTTGTGAAGCTTTAAAAAATAAAAATGCAATAGGATTGTATGGATCTTTCCTAGAATTGTGCGATGTCAATTCACAAAAGACCAACACCTATGGTGTGGCTATGATTTGATTTAACTACCTTACTCAAGCTAATGTTGAGTGGATTTTTTGGTTCAAAATTCTTTCTTGGTTCAAGACAAAAATTTAGGATGAGTTTGCTCTTATGCCTCTCAGTGGATCGCTTTAGACCCTAACTGTTGCTACCCCTCACGAGAGTTTAATCAAAATTAATAGTTTTATGCCTGGGAAAAGTGGGAAAAAGCTTGTTTCTTCTCTTTAGATCATAGAGAACGTGTGTGTAAAGTGTCAAAGGTGGTTGAGAAGACTTTGGGTGGTGGTGTTATACGTAGCCAACCCTTCCACCATTGGTGGAACTTGGAAGTGGCCAGCCAAGGGAAATTGATGCTTGGAAATTGCTACGGAAGGTGGTTAACTAATTAGAGATCACTCTAAAATCTAGTAAGTGGGAAGAAGGATATAAGATAAGAGGGAGATTAAAGATTTTCTAGTTTTCAAAATTTTATTTATTTGTTTTTTATTTTTGGCCTTTGACTTTTTTTTTTAAATTCTCTTAGGCTTGGATATCAGTCCAAATATGATAAGATGTATTTGGGTTTGGAGAGGGTTTAATTTGGGTTAAATTTGTTTGAAACCTAGTTGACTCAATTTGGTTCAATTAAGTAAAATTAGGCTAAACTGCCAATTGGACTTTTGGTTCTTTGGTGAGGTCTAATCATGTTTGATGAGCTATTTAGAGGGATAGGATTAATGGTTGTAATTAGTTTGAGTTAATTTTGGGTTTTGCCTATAGTGACTTAATTAGGTCAATTTAGGTTCACTTTGGTCCAAAGACTAAGTATGTCAAATAGGACCCAAGAAAAGATAAGATTGGGTTTAATTATTAATTTAAATTAATTTGAAATATTCAATTTAGTTTAATTTCAATTTAATTGGATTTTATTCTATTTGGGTAAATTATCTAATTGGCCAAATTAGATATCAATTGAGCTTGAATTGGCTCTCATTTAATTAGTATAATGATTTTATGCATTCAGTAAAGTTTAATTTGATTTAGTTTAGATTTGATTTGATTTGAGCTTAGTGGGTCCATATAGGTCTATTTCGGTCAAAGAGCTTAATTGTCAAATTGAACCTAAATTAGATTTAGATTTGGATTTAATTGAGCTTGAGTGATAATTCAAAGTTTTCAACTATTTTTAATTTAATTTGAATTTTTGATTCAATAAGACCCAAATAGGCCAATTTATGTTAATCAATCTAATTAACCTAATTAAGAGTCAATCAAATTTAGATTTTAGTTCAAATGTGTTACATTTTGAGTTTTATTCAATTTTATTAGATTTAAGACTATTTGAATTTATCTAATCTAACTAGGCTAAGTTAGGTCTTGGTGGGGCCTACTAGCATATTCTATGTCTATCCTTAGGATTTTGTTTTCAATTTAGTTTTAGATTAGGATCAAATTTTGAATTTCATTTCACTTGATTTTAAGTTTAATTTTAGTTTTAGTTTTGAATTTGGTGTTCATCTAACCACTAAGAATGTGTTCTAATGACTTAAGTGAGGAAGCCTCTAGTCTAGGATTAAAACCTTAAGTGCTAAAAAAATGATGGGCATTAACCTTTTTAAAAATGTGGTCAATTTACTGTGTCAACTACTATTATCATATTGATGAATATGCATGGCAGTCAGCACTTTAGGTTAGACTATATCTCATTAGAACCTAGACTTGACTTTAATTATTGGTAAACTAGTTGATATTATTAGATGAGTATTAATCTAATAATAAAAATATTGGACCATAACAAGATCCTCATATGGCTAATTAGCATATTTTGAACAGCCTAAAGCTTATCACGCGTTCTTATGATATATATATATATATATATATATATATATATATATATATATATATATATATATATATATATATATATATATATATATATATATATATATATATATATATATATATATATATATATATATATATATATTTATATATATTTATATACATAAAGTAATAAGCCTTATGATGGTAAAATTGATCATTTGACCTAGCTTGGTAAGTCATAGTTATATAGGATACACCTGCCTACACACACTTACATGTTGTGATAGTTCACAACTCCATAGTTGATAGCATGGGAAGATTATAGCTAAGTCATTTTTTGTACTAAGTTTGTAAATCTTCTTATTATTTATAAGTCATAGGATAAATTCATTTTATGTCCTACTAGATATCCAACATAACATGTACTTAAAAAAAATTTTTAGGAACAAATTGAATTAGAAGAATATCAACTATGTGCCCTCGCACCAGATACACTAAAAATCACATAATGAATATTATTAATTTTTCTATTATAAGACTAACAACAAACTCAATGGAATGAGAAGAATTTATCTCAATAAGATAGTTCCCACGTAGTCATTTGAATGATGTAGCTAAGGGAGCATGTCACTTACAATTTCATGATTTAATAGAATTGTCCATCAATGTGAAAGCTTTAATTTGATTGAACATTCTAGGTTACATATATTGCATTCATGGCCTATCCATACAAGTCCGGGTACCCATTATCATAATATAAGAGGTAGTTCATCCATAATCTACTTTAACTAGAATTAAGATTATGTAGTTGGGACCTCATGTTTGGTAGTAGGTGCAGTAAGAGAAGGAGTCGGAAGAGCTACCATAGGCACTAGAGGTTCCCCACTACATGAGCTGAGACATTAGTTCATGTAAAGTGTTAAGTAGTTTGTAGATTAAGGGGCTTAGTTTAATGTCCTGAGCAATAAGATAGATAAGAATGAAAGGAGGTCATGGCAAATGCATGGGATAAGGGATGCTGCATTTGGCAACTTAATCAAGAGCAAAATACTGCACCATGATTATGATGAAAGGTTTAACACATGCCTATTAAACATGTTCTCTCACTGGCATATCAATTATAGGCCAAGAAATGTTATATTCCCATCATTGTTGTAGCACCTAAAGGTTCTTTATTACAAAGAGAAGGAGAAAGAAGAAGAAGATTAGTAGCTCTGCCTCATAGGATGTTATTGCCCTTCTCTTTTTGTTCTTTCATCTATTTATTTTTATTTATAAATTTCATTATATTTGCAAAGTTTAAGTGTGAGGGGATAGCTAAATTATGTACTTCACTTTATTTTATTCTTATGAAACTTTTATGTGTTTTAATTTTGTTATTTTAGTATAAAATAATATTAAAATTTTATGTTCATTATTTGCATTTGCTAGTGTCATTTCACCATACATTGCATGCCATCTACAATATATGTTTTGAAAATGGAGGAGTGGGTATGAATTACGTGTTGTTAAGCATAAATCATATGGAAGCCTTGTTTTTTTGTGCAATATTTTAGTAGAAGTATTATTAACTATTCATGAGAGTTATGCAAATATAAAATTTAGACATCTATATAAACTTCTTAAACTAATTATTTGCATAAAAAATAATTATTGCAGAATACACTACATGTTAATTATACTATTCAATTAAATCAATAAATTAGTGCACTTTTGGGCCATTAAATAATCAAAATGTTTACTTATGAGGTTATATAAGTGAGTTGCATGAGTGAAGCAGAAATGTGACAATGAGTTGGGAATCTCAAATATTGAAAAAATGGGGTCTCAATCCACATTTATAATAAACAAAGGATATGAACCAATGTTTGTCATAAATATATGGCCTGATGATTGGAGATATAAAATTCTTGTAATAAGTTCTAGTATCTATTTTATCTAATGTGAAGACTTGTTTGATGTGTGTGCACTTTTTCAAGGGATGGCCATAAATCTAAAAGCATACTTATTGAAAAATTTTCACTTGGTGATAAATTTAATTGTATAAAATATGCAAAGTCAATATTAAATGTGTTCTAATAAACAACAACTCAGGGCATGATAATATGTTAGCATCCTATCAAAAAAACTACTATAGATGGCTATTAAATTAAATTATTTAAAAAAGTTTGACTAAATTTGAGTTGGACACTTCTAAAATAATATGTCTATTAAATTCTCTTATTCTTTATTTAGATTATCTTCAAAGATATAGGAGAATCATGGGACTAATAAAATTCTCAATTATCAGGACTCATTCAAAATAGGTTGACCCAATTTAGTATATAATGTTGAACCTTAGTCAGCCAAATTAGACTAACCAATCTATTAAAGTTGTTGAGACCTCAGTAGACTTATCTTTAAATTCAAATCAATATACTCAATTCAAAATACTTAGCATAAGGGCCAACTAGGCCCAAGCTTCCAATAATTCAACCATTTTCTAAAGGCAACTAATCCCAACTCATAAAGAAAACTTGCTTAAAGTATGAAAAAACTCACATGTACTAAATAGTTCAAAGTGAAGCTAGCAAGTGACTAATTATTAAATTGACCTCTAGCAATCAATCAATATATAATATTTATGAATTTAAGGCCATGAGCCTTATGAATTTTATAATAAACACTTGTTAATATTTATTATTTTTATTTTTTATTTTTATAGTTTAAGAATAATAATTTTTTTAACATTGCACCTTGATCCAAGATAGGTAGACAAATGGTGAGCATAGGACCATGAATTATCGATACATAAATATTCTATTTTTATAATTTAATCAAATATCAAAACATCTCACTCTACATTCTTTTTTCTCCTTAATTATTCTCTCGCTCTCTCTCTCTCTCTCTATATCTTGCTTCTATTATTAATAAGGCTATGTTTGGAGAAACTTTACTACAACTTTACTTTTTGAATGTTGTCACACATTCATTTAGCTATGTTGAATTCATGAGCCCCATCTCATTTAAGATTAATTTTGATGATAACAAACATATATTCAAATATTAATAATTGATATAATTTAAGTTATGTAGATAATTTCTCAAACCAGAATTCTTCAATCAATTTGAAAAGCTAAAGCTATTGGACTTGAAATCATTGGGAATTTTCTTGATCTTACAATACTAAGACAAATAAGTGCTCAATAAAATAAAATTAATCTACATTTTAAAATCACATTATTCTTTAATTATTCCTTGAATTATCCTCTTAGGATAATCTAAATCACTTACATGAGTTTAATTATCATCTATTGTGCTTTCAAGTAAGATTAATTAATTTTATATTTTATTTAATTATTTTCATGCTTAATCACATTAATTACTATTTATTTCATGCATGACTATAAAATTATTCTAGAATTATCAAAATTATTATTTTCTCTCTCCTATTCTTTTATTTTCTCTCATATCATAATTATCATCTTAATTGAGTTTTAGCCAATTTTTTTTATAATTTGTTGAATGATAAATCATGTGAGATTCATTGTAATTATTTTTATAAAATTTTCCTCATTTATTCAAAATTTAAGAATTCATTTATTTCAATTTTGAATTTAAATTATTTTGAAACTAAATTAAATAAACATTGCCATATTAATGCAAAATTAGATTTATTCATTTATGCAATGTTTTGGCCGACCCTATCATACTTTAATTAAGCTAATTTGAGTTTATTTGAATTACTTTAAGTTAATTTAAATTTGAATTCAAATGAACAATGATTTTATACTCTTTCTTTTTTTTCAATCTTTACATTTTTGGAAATTGTTGGTCGACCCCTATTAGATTTAATTTGAGTTATTTTAAATCATTTTTATTACTTAAAAATCCACTTAATTAATCATCCTTGATTTAGATTGAGTGATTGCATTGATTGAAGATCATGTTTATTAAGGGAAGTCCTCTTTAGCCAAAATTCCAACGGATTTTCTCTATTTATTTTATTTGAAAATTCATGTAGTTTTCTCTTTAATCTCTCCATAATTAATTCATTAAATCTTCTATGTATCATTCATTTAAAATTAGTTAAATTCATCTTTAGAAATCATCTTGGTCATTCCATACATCATATAGTTTTTTAAATTAAATTGATTTTGAAATTATTCAAATTTTTTTTCTCCCTTGACTATTTCATTAATGGATTTGAATCTATTACATTAATTGCATTAATCTCCTTCTCCCTCTTGTCTTGGCTGACCACTTATGTGTTTGGAATTAATTCAAATTGCAATCTTATGCTAAATAATTTTTCCTTCTATTCTTCCTTATCTTGCCTATGAGCATCTTTGAATCTTTTCCAATTTTAGCTTAAGGTTTAATATGTTAAGAAGCCTTATCATTCATTATCATGCATTGGTAGAATCACATAATTACACCATGTATTCTTGAATTTAAAATTAAATTTGCTACAATAAAATTTCCTCTCTATCCTTTCTAGAACCAAGCATATATAAATTAGACATCATTTCATTAGGGATCATGTAAGCAAAAGTGATGTTAATATTGATTTTGTTAATACAAATATGGAAATTACTGATGTTTTTTATAAAAATTTTACCTAAAGAACGATTTTGTATATTGAGATGCATGTTATGTATGCTAGATCCATCCATTTAATTTATTTATAATTTAAAAAAAATTTGACGTTGCCAAAAGGGGGAGAAAGTATTATGTTGGTCTGATTATTCATGTTAATTCTTTTCACTTGTATGCATAAATTTATGGGGAGCTTATGCTTATTATATTTGTTTCAAGCTTACAAAAATTTTTATATACTTGTTATTATCTTGCCATATTTTATCTTAATGCAAACTTTTATTTCAAAAAGATTGATATAGGGTTTCTTTGCACCTTCATCCCTATATAATACCAACATAGGTTTGTCATTATCAAAAAAGGGAGATTGTTGACTTCATGAGCCTCATCTCATTTGAGATTGATTTTGATGATAACAAATATATGTTCAAATGTTACTAATTGATTTAATTCAAGTGATGCAATAAATTTTCAAACTAAAATTCTTCAATCAAATTTGGAAAGCTAAAGTTCTTGGATTTGAAATTGTTGGAAATTTTCTAGGACTTAAAATACTAAGGCAAATAAGAGATCAATAAAATAAAATTAAAGGCTTAATCCTTTCAAAATATTTTATTTAAATTTTTTAATATTTTCAATATATTAAAATTGCATTATTCTTTAATTATTTCTTGAATCATCCTCTTTGGATAATTTAAATCACTTACATGAGTTTAATTATTATCTATTATGCTTCAAGTAAGATGAATTAATTTCATACATTATAATCATTTACATGCTTAATCACATTAATTATCCATTTATTTCTTGCATGAGAATAAAATTATTCTACAATTATCCAATTTATTCTTTTTCTCTTCTATTCTTTTATTTTCTCTCTCATATCTTAATTATCATCTTAATTGAATTTTGGCCAAATTCTTTATAGATTTTTGAATGATAAATCATGTGAGATTTATTCAAATTGTTGCAATAATATTTCTCTCATTTATTAAAATTTTAAAAATCCATTTATTTGAATTATAAATTTAAATTATTTTGAATCTAAATTAATTATACATTGCCATATTAATGCAAATTTGGATTCATTCATTTATGGAATATTTTGGATGACCTATCATGCTTTAATATAGCTAATTTGTGTTTATTTGAATTACTTTAAGTTAAGTCAAATTAGAATTCAAATGAGCCATAATTTTATACTCTTTCTTTTTTTTTTACAATTTTTGCATTTTTAAAAATGTTTGGCTGACACCTATTAGATTTAATTTTAATTAATTTAAATCATGTTTATTACTTAAATAACCTCTTAGTTAATCCTCATTTATTTAAATTGAGTGATTGCATTGATTGGAGATCATGTTTATTAAGGGAAGTCCTCTTTGGCCCAAAATTCCAACAGATTTTCTCCATTTGTTTTATTTGAATTAATTCATGTAGTTTCCTCTTTCATCTCGCTCTAATTAATTCATTAAATTTTTTATGTATCATGCATTTAAAATTAATTGAATAAATCTTTAAAAATCATCTTGGCCATTTCATACATCATATAGTTTTCAAATTAAGTTGATTTTGAAATTATTCAAATTCTTTCCTCTGTTGACTATTTCATTAATGGATATGAATCTATTACATTAATTGCATTAATCTCCTTCCCCTATTGTCTTGGCCAACAACTTATGTGTTTGGAATTTATTCAAATTTCATTCTTAAGCTGAATCATTTTCTCTCATATTCTTGGTGGTGAGCTTCTTCGAATCTTTCCAATTTTAGCTTAAGGTTTAATATGTTAAGGAACCTTATCATTCATTATCATGCCTTGGCCGAATCTTGAAATTACACCATGTATTCTTGAACTTAAAAATGAAGTTGTTACCAAATAAATTTCACTTTCTATTCCTCATACTTTAGCTGAACCTATTGAATTTTATCATATGTTCTTGAAATCAAAATTGAAGATATTTTCAAATCAATTTCCCTCTCTCTCTCCCTTGGCCAAATATTTTAGAATGAAATCCTTGCTTATTTAATTGAGATTGTGAGATCAAAGTCAAATAAATTCCTTAGTTTCCCTCCAATCTCTCTTCATGCTTGACCGAGGTTGACCCTTGACTTTTGCCTCTCTTGCTTCCTCTTAGGCGACCCCTTGCAAAATATATTCTTGGAGTTTCACTTGAAGTTTAAGTGCAAAATCCTCTTTCCCTCTCATCGAAATCCTTTGGTCGAAACATTGGAATCTGTTTGGTGACCTTACTGGAATTGAAACAATAATTTATGATGTCATTGAACATTGATTTAGTTCACCACTCTGTAAGTCTTACATGTCATTATTCGGTGGGTAATGAATTTATAGCGTCTGTTGTATCTAATGATGAAGTTTGTGATGTTACACTGGACGAAGCTTCCCGTCAGATATTAGTGTTGTATGTGAAAGTGGAGGATGCTAATGTTGCATCCACATTAGTTGATCCGGTAATAAGGTAAGTAGATATACCAATGACACATACACAAGATTTTATTGCACATGTACCTGTGGAGATACAGAGCAGCTTTGATAAATTGATTCCTAGGTAATACCTTGTCAACCTTTTCCTGTTTATACTTGTAATATTTAATATCAAAGGTTGTCATCTTGCTTATGAGTTTTGTAGCAACGATGATGTTATTTATCGTTCAGAGGAACCGTATGTGCCTTAGAGTGTTGTACGCAATGATGAGTATCAGATTATAAGCAGTGGTACAAGTAGTGAGTCTCAACAGGATATCAGTGATGATGATTGTCCACTTGGATTAGAAACTACTGTGATTGGGAATGTAGCCAATCATGATCTTTTAAAAAATCATTCACTCTAGAATATTGATAGTGAATGTCAGATGTTGTCTACAAATGAGTATGTACGGATGTGTCAAACTACGAGAGAGTGAGACAATGATATTTACTTTGACAGTCTATCTAATGAAAATGTCTTAATAGACGATATTGAAATCCCAAGTGACCTTGTCGAAGGAATGTATTTTACAAGTAAACAGAGTCTTCAGTTTGTTGGTATTGGGTGGTGTGTAGTGAATAATGTTCATTCCAAATAGTTACCTCTAATCAAAAGAACTATACAGTTACATGTGTACATCATGATAGTCCTACCAGACCATGTAATTGGCATTTATATTATAATAGTAGTAGACGCTTGGGGGGTTCTTGGAGAATATCCAGAATTGGGGAACACCATAGCTGTATCAATGCAATTAGCGCAGGTGGTCATCGGTAGTGCAGTTCAAAATTCATAACTTATTTCATTATACCTATGATCAGGCATCAAATTGATCTGAAATCTTGGGAGATTATAAATAGAATGGAGTCAAAGTCTAATGTTAAAGTTTCTTACATGAAGGCCTGTGATGCAAGGCGTAAGGCAATAAAAACAATCTTTGGCAGTTAGGATGAGTCTTAAAGGACTCAGCCTTTACATTGAATTAGTTTGTACTACTTTACCTGGTATAGTCTACATAATTCAGTCTAGCAGCACATAACACTTCTAAAGACTTTTTTGGTCATTTGGTCCTTCTATTATGGGCTGGGGTAGCTGCCTCCCAATGCTTAGCTCAGATGATATATTTTTTTTAGGCAAGTACAATGATATGTTATTAACTACTATTGAAATAGATGGAAATAATGGGTTGTTTCCTCTTATCTTTGCTATTGTAGAGTCTGAGTAGACTAATTCTTTGTTGTGGTTCTTAGTATGCTTACATGATATGTTGCTTGTAGTGTCTTCTAGATGTGATTTGTGCATTATATCTGATAAATATGCTGGTTTGTTATATGGGTGTAGAGAAATTTTTCCATGGGCTGCTCACAGACACTTATTGTGCCATCTTCATAAAAATTTTAAAAAAGTGATACATAGATTAGGGATTGGTGATGTTGAATTTCTATACTAGAAGATGTATATGGCGGAAAACATTAACGATATTCATGAGTTTAATCATTTCATGTCAGATATTAAAAATGTGAAAGAAGAAGCTCACAAATAGCTTATGGAATGCGACCCTGTTAAATGGTCACTTATACATGATGGTGGGATACGTTATGGTACAATGACGATTAATGCATCTGAATGTTGCAACGGTGTTCTCAAATGTGCTCATGGTTTGTCGATTCAAACTCTAATTACTGCTATTTATTACAACTTAGTTGCATTGTTCATGAAAAGACTTGCCTCTACAACTCAGTAACAAGAGGTTAACTTATCTATTTTCACCCAAAGGGTATCCACAATGTTACAGCATACTGAGAGGGAAGCCAGACATTTCCTTGAATCGGTGAACATCAACCCCCAGGAGATGCAGGTGTTTGACAGGTCAAGCCGATCATTTAAAGTTGATTTGCTTGATAATATCTAATGTAACTGCAGTTGCAACAAAACAGTCATATATCATTGTCCATGCTTGCATGTTGTTACTGAACTGGGATTTAGAAGATTAAATCACGTAACGTGTGTGTAACAGTACTACATGCTACATCTGTATAAGCTCACGTACTTAAATGAGTTTCACACTTTGCTTGACTATTCTGACTAGCCATCTTTTAGTGCAGAGCATGGATTAGTAGCATTATAGCCACCTAATTTTCATAGAAGGTCAGGTAGACCTCATACCACTAGGTTCAGAAATACAATGAATGAAAATAGAGCTAGCAGTAGTAGAACTTGTAGTCTAAAAAGACAGCTGGCCACTATAGGTCATCATGACCACACAATGTTAATAGTAAAAGGTACGTAGATACCTCAGCATACAATGTATATGTTAATGCAAGTTATTTAGACTTTTCTTGTAGGTTGCAGTACTTTTTTTGGCTTACTTTACACTACAATTTTCTCTTTCATTATTTAGAACTGTCTCACATTAACTCCTGCATTTATTTTCTTCAATTGGCCGAGGAGCACCGCCCACCAGTTAGACGTTGGCGTCGGGGCCATGCTAGGGAGGCCACCCCACAGTTGGAGCAGCCACCTACTGAGGTCCACTCTAGCATAGCCTCCCTACATGGATGGCATAGAGCCGCTCACCCTGATACTGTAAGTAATATTTAATTTTTTTTATGTTATACCTTCATAATATTCATTTTGACTAATGACTGCTTGGTCATATTATTTTTTGCAGAGCACTATTCTAGAGATTGTTTCACACTTGCTTATGCTGAAGGAGTGGCCCATCACTTGCAGAAGATTCATCAAGATGAGGCAGGCTCGGTGCTAGCGCCTTCATTTCATCTACCTAGATCATCATCTGCTTACTGCCCTGGTTGAGAGATGGTCTCCAAAGACCAATACCTTTCACCTAGCTGTTAGTGAGATGATAATGACGCTACAAGACGTGGTGATGATCCTGGGATTACGTGTTGATGGACCACCTGTTATTGGACTAATTGTGATCGGTGAGGGGAAGAGATGGGCTAGCTGGCCAGATTGCTGCAATGAGTTATTGGGATGACGCTCTATACCAGATGTGGTGTACCATGACTCGATCAGTTCACACATCATATCAACCTTTACGATGGGTCAGGCACAGGCACAGACATGCATGCCATTGAGGAGGCTTAGGTGGGATTTTTATAGAGAGTCATGCGTGCATCTAAGCATTGAGGAGTACTTCAGGTACCTGCGTGCCTACATTCTGTTTCTTATTGGGTGTTTCTTACTGTTGGATACATCAAGTTCTGAGGTCCACCTGTAGTATCTTCCACTTCTCGAGGACCTAGATTCATTCAGTATGCTGTCTATAGGAGGAGCAGTTCTGGCCCAACTCTATAGAGAACTCTATGAGTCTACTAGGCCTAGTAGGGCCAACATGAATGGCTGCTTACACCTCCTACAGATATGGTCTTGAGAGCATCTTCATGTGGGGAGATGGACATTATATGTGCCATATCTGACTGATCTTGACGGTCTCTGCATTGGTTTAAGGTATATTGTACTTTTTGCACTTTCAAATTTTTAGCATATATGTTTGTTTTAAAAGTGTTGTGTGCATAGGTGGAACAAGAGATATGTTAACGATGCCAATGGCTTAACAGCATTGTATAAAATGAGTTGGATGGTTTGCATACTGTTGGACTTGCCAGAGTACATTTTGATTCAAATTTTTATAATGCATATTCTAATTTAACATAATTTTTAATATGTGCAGGTGATTTGGGAGCTGTACATTGAGCGGCCTTCGTCATCACATACATGCTTTTCGATATATGGTTGGCATGAGTTACGTCGTTAGAAGAGGGTGGAGTGACATTTACCTGATTAAGTGCTACAACAGTTTGGACTCATACCTAGAGTAGATGTGGCACCAGTTGACCCTAGTTTCAAAAGGGTCGATGGTCGAGGGAAAGCGGATGTTGACTGGGTTGATTACCACCAAGTGCACAGTGCCGCTTGGGAGAGGCGAAGGGATTACCTCTTTTAGGGCTTAGATGAACATGAGGATAGGTTGCGGCTATCAATCAGTATATGTGCTAGATCAGATCTTGGGCTTCTCTCTACTTACTGGCCGCCCCGACAGATCCTCAACCACTTACTATCCCAGAGCACCTGTAGAGTGTATATATGTAAGTGTTAACATAAGTATTTAGTTGAATTCAATATGTTACTTGAGGCTAATTTTACATACTATTTTTTCATACAGTCGGAGCACATCTTGGCGACTCAGGACATCTTCCAGCAGTACTTCGGCCTATAGATGAGCACGAGCTACAGGGAGCCGTAGATAGGTATGAGGTGTTATGCAGAGACTTGCGGTTGCGTGTACATATCGGTGACCCACATTACGGATCAGAGCCTGCAGATGATGTCCCACAGCATGATTGGGGCGTCGGACCATCTACATATCTTGTCCCAGGTCCATTTATCGTCTAGGTCCTTCTACATACTAGCCCTACGATGAGTCCGCAGCCTATCTTCCCATCACAGGACTATCCTACACAGACTTTCAAAGATCTTGCATTGGAGGGCCACCATCAGCTGCGTGATCGTCTATCATGTGCACCTGACCAGTACACACCTAGGAGTGGTGCAATTCCACGCAGAGGATAGAGGCGTTAGATGTTTAAGATAGTCTATTTGTGCGTCTGTACTACATTTGTTCTTATCTATTTTATCTTTGTTTCTGGATCATCCATTTATGTAAATACTTGTAATCACCTTTTGGAATGACTTGTAGAACCTATATTCATTTTTGTAATGAATCATCCATATACTTAATTACTAATTAGGTGACTAGCATTACACCGATTCTTCTTGCGTCGGAGTTGACGTGGCTATCTAGTCGCCCACTTAGTGGGTGACTAACATATTTCTAATTGTTTTAATGATACTTAATCTCTTAATTAAGTTTCTAACGATACTTATTTTTAAAAAAATTCCCTAGTCGAAAGTCCGTTGTTAATTTTAAAAAAAAATGGTGGAAACGTATTTTACTTATTGCACAATATCAAACATCAGCAACATGTTGCTTGTGGCTTGTCTGTGTTGAATGGTCACCCCACTAGGGATGTCAAAAAAGCTTGTTGTTTCTTGAGCGAACTTTTGTGTTAATTTCGTTATGTAGCTCGTGTTCGTTGGTTAACTAAACGAGACCTAATGTTAGCTCGATATATAAAAGCGAGCAATCGTTGTTGATCGTTCGACTCGATTTAGCTCAAAATAAAAAAGTATATTATATTATATTATTATTATTATTATTTTTTATTACTATTATTTATATTTATTACTATTATTATTATTATTATTATTATTATTATTACTATTATTATTATTATTATTATTTTATTACTATTATTTCTATTATTACTATTATTATTATTATTATTATTATTATTTTATTATTTTTATTTATTACTATTATTTATTACTGCTATTATTATTTTATTATTATATATACAAACGAACACATTTAAATATAATAAATGTAAGTATTTCGATTGGTTAAAATTTTTGTTACTGAAAAGATTGGCCGTTGAATCCTCCTCATATAAGGTCAAAAGCTCGTTGTTCATGATACTTTCGTGTTTGGCTCGTTCGAACACGAACACTAACAACTCGTTCTAAGACGAGCAGACGTTTATTTCGATATATAAGCGGTAACAATAAATAAACGAACCAACACCGAGCAAGTTCGTTCGCTCAAACTCGGCTCGTTTACACCCCTACACCCCCACTCCCTTTTTCACATAAAATCAAGATAACATTAGAGTAAGAGTGTCAACATGAATTATGCAAATTGTATGGCCCCAATTAAGCTTCAGATTGTGCAATCTTTGATATCAATTTATTTGTCTAGATAAGTTAGACATTTCGGAAATACTTCGCAATATTTCATTCTTGCTTGTGATCAAATTTAATTTATCAGAATAAATTGTCTATTCTGTTTATTTTACGTTGAAAGTTTTGTTGCACCATAGTAGAATTTTTATAATTCTATTTTTTCCAAGCTTGTTTTCAAGCGTAAGAAAATCCGTCCATTAAGATCTTCTATAGCTTTCTTTTTTTGTTTTCTTAACTCCTATGCAACGACAAAATTCTGATTATACCCTCTGCATATTACGTCAATAATGATCTCTATAATTTAAACTCTTTTCAGTTTCTTCAAATATTAAAAGTCAGTCAAGTCTTTGATAACCAACTACTAACAATTTCGTACTTTCTGGCCTTCAGTAAATAATCATTAACAAAAAATCACAAACCGAACACCTCTCTCTCTCTCTCTCTCTCCAGCGCTCTCTGTTATCGACCATGACAAAAGTCTGCTACGAAGAACCAGAGGATGATGCGCCGCAAGTCCCCAAATTCCTCATCGCCTTCATCATCGCAGTCATTCTGGTGATAATCTGCAACCAGCCGCGGCGTCGGCGCCGAATCATCGTGGTGCGCCACTGCTAATTATTTCTTGCAGGCAGATTAAGCCTTGGTTTCAAGCTTTTAATTATTATGTTTTTCTCTTTCTTCTCTGTTTTATTTTTGGGATTTCGATTTTCCAAATTTGTCGGTATCACAAGAAACTAACCGATTTTGTATTAATATAGAATCGGAAAAATTAGGGTGATTTGTTGACGCTTTATTTCAATTTTTATGTTCTTTGGCTTTAAGCCTCTTTGGTTTGCTTTTCCTATGCGGTTATTTATAAAATGTTCTGTAGTAACCATCATCGATATTTCAATATACTCTCAAGGGACAAAAAAAAAAGAAGAGAGATTATCTAACCTGTTTCTTGAGGAGCACCAGGAATCGAGAGTTTAGTTTGAAACTTGTAGGAGAGGTTTCGTTTCAATTCAACGCAGGGTTATCATAAAGTGTAGCTCAAAAAAAAAAAAAAAAAAAAGTTGTCTGACAATTTTGGCTTTTTTTATATAAAACAGATAAATCGGTTCTTTGACACATTTTAGTTGTCGCAAAAACCTAAATAGTTCAATCTTAAGTACCAGGTAGCATCAGCGGAGTTTCTTTTCTTTTCTTTGTTTCTTTTTTTTTTTTTTTTTTTTTTTTTTTTTGTTTTTTGGTAGTTAGGCAACAGTGCAAAAATAACTTGCTTTGGTGGCTAATAAAAAATGTAAGAAATGTAATATACCTTGACTTGAATGCATAAATTGCCATCTAAGCGAAATATGTTGATTTTAATTTAATTATTTTGGGTGCTGTTTTATTTTCTTTTCTTTTCTTTTTTATTATTTCTTTGACGTGAAGCTTTAGTCCTGAAGCAAAGGAGCCAAAGGGAGGGTGATGATGGAAAGCTCTGGCTGGCAATAATACATTTGTTAAGGGGATATTTGACATCAACAACAACACAACAACAACAACAAGCCTTAATCCCACTAGGTGGGGTCGGCTACATGAATCCTTCGTCTCCATTGTGTCCTATTATGTGTCAAATTCATTTAATTCTTACCAAGATCATTTTTATACATCTTAATTCTTTTTGGTCTCTACCTTTCTTAACATAAATTAATCTGCATCTACTCTCTAATTTGAGGACGACGCTTTATGTGGTAAACCATCTAAGACGACTCTCCTGTCTTATCTACTGAACTCCAACTTTTCCGAACATACTCATTTTGCATTCTATCTCTAAGGGTAAAGCCACTCACCCGAGCATCATCTCTTGTAACACTTAACTTAGTCTTTATGTTTCTCTTTTATTGGCCAACATTTTGCACCATAAGTCATTGCAGGTCTTATCACCATCTTATAAAATTTTCCCTTAAGTTTAAGTGGAATATTTCATTACATAATAGGCCAGATGCATTCCTCCACTTCAACCATCCAACTTGAATTCTATTAATAACATCTCCATCTATTTCACCATCATTTTGAACAATAGAATATAATCGTCACTCTTATTAATGACTTGATCACCTAAAGTCACAACACTACTACTAAAACTTCTACAACTTAAATTACACTCCATATATGCAGTTTTAGATCTACTTAAACGTAAACCTTTAGACTCTAAAGTTGACCTCCATAATTCAAGTTTCTATTGGACTCCCTCTCTAGTCTTATCAACAAGAAGAATGTCATTAGCAAAAAGCATACACCAAGGTACATCTTCTTGTAAATGCCTCGTAAGAACATCCATAACTAAAGTAAAAAAGATAAGGGCTTAATGTTGATCCTTGATGTAATCCAACTGAAATAGGAAAATATTTTGTCAATCCTCCTTGTGTTTGGACACAAGTAACAGCTCTAGTATACATATCCTTAATGACTTAAATATAATCAATATTAACTTCTTTCTGTTCTAGAACTCTCCAAAGAACATCTCTTGAGACTTTATCATAAGCTTTCTCTAAATCAATAAATATCATATGTAAATCCTTCTTATTTTCTCTATGCTTCTCCATCAAACCTCTTAACAAATGTATTGCATCGACATCACTTTTATTTATTTTATTTTTCTTGCATTTTTGTTTTATTTTATTTATATTTTATTTCATAATAAAATATATTTGATGACAACATTCAAAATATCTCAAAACTATTTTGAATATTTTTAAAAATAATATTATTTATTTTCTTAAATAAAAAAATAAAATTATTTTAAAAAACAGCAAATAAATTTTTTTTAAAAAAATAACATAAAAATAAAACCAAATAATGCAAAATAAGGTTGATCCAAAACAGGCCTTAAGGGAGAGGTGGGGAGGGGGAGATGTTGGCAAATAAAAAAGGCTCAAATAACGAGGACACCAAAAATGCAAAATTCTCTCCAAGAGACTATATTCCATTAGAAATAAAATCCCAAGTAGCCAAATAAATCGTCCAAATAATCAAAGTAAGCTTGGTAAGCCTATCCACTAACTACCAAAGACAACAAATGAAGAAAAAACAGATCGATTAATGACTACTGAGATGAAGCTAGAGAAGTCGATAAAACATCTAAAACTGATCGCCAGGATAAAAAGAAGACTAACAATTTGATGACAAAGCGTATAACTTTAGCAAACCGAAGGGTATAAGTTCGCCAACTTACCATGAAAATATAAAATAGGTAGCCATTCAAAATTCAATGAACACAGCGTTAATCATAGCGAGGCAACAAGTGGCTGATGTCAGCCAATGCAAAACCAGTAGTGGTTGAAAGATATGTTCTAGCCAAACATTAATGCATCAACCAAAATGAGAAGGAATATAGAGAACCAACGAGAAGGTGCTTCAGGAATGATTATAACCCAGAGTGTTATGAACATTACAGAGCTTGGTTTTGTATTGTAGTTGGTATATCGTCCTACTAAAAGTGTTGGTGGTTTTGAAGAAATAATTTCCATAAATTTTATCATTTCTTTCTCTCAAGATATTATGAGAAAGACAAAAAAAATAAAAAATAAAATAGTGATTCGGTTGATTATTCCTCACCACTCAAGGTAACATAGTCCATGAGTTTGGTTACGGTGAGGCTTGTGAGAAAAATATAACTAAATGACAAGCTTCAAATCATCAAGTGAAGTAGAGCAATAAAAAAATAGATGATTTGAATTTTTCATTTTTCAAAATGATAGAGATTGTAGAAAGCATAACTTCCCATCTCCTTCTATACACCCCACCACCTTTTCTTCTAAATAGCTAACCTGCTATAAATAAATGACTACAACACATATTACTTACATAAAACCTAACCGACCCAATAGACATCCCAAATATGTGAATAAAATGATTCTTTGATGGTACTCAAGAGTAGGACACTACATATTGTCCTATAAATGGTGTTGAATAAAAGATGGGAAATAACTTTCTTAGCTGAGTAAGAGATAACCTCACATGAAGGAGCAATAGTAAGATAAAGAGATACTACAAAGTAGACTAGCTAAATAATGCTACTTAATTTTCTAATATTTATCGAAGGATAATTAAATAATGAGATGGAGATGCTTCAACCAATAAAAAAAATATAAATGACAAATATTCTTGTAAGCTATGTTAGTAATATCTTTTTTTTTTTTAAAAAAAAGAAGAATAAGAATCTCAGACATGAATATGCCACATCTTAACATGAGTAATCTTCCACCATGAGTTCAATTAACTATTGGACATGACTATTTTTTCTATTCCGTCGATTGAATTTTACTAATTATTTCGTAAATCGTTGGCCTCTGGGAGTGGTGCTTTAAGCGATGGAAATAGCTGCCTCAACTCTTTGTGGGCAAGCTTAAATTCTTGTAGATCCAACTCAGACCTCATCTTTTTTTGGGTGAATCAAACTCTAATATGGCTCCTATTATGAAATCTTTCAAAGAAGTTCTTACATGTAAGGATAACTCATTTGATCCTTCTATTAATTTGATTCATATAATGTTTGATGGTTTGACAACAATTATGTGCTCGGATGCTGAATTGAGAAATTAGATAAACCCTATGTATTCACCCTTCTTCGTAAATTCTCACTCAAACGTCCCTTGATTGATAATATTAGATCTTTTTTTTTCTTAATCTTAAACTTACTATTACTTTTTTTGTGGGATTAATTGATGTCAAGCATGTAGTGATTAAGTTAACTAAAGATCTTAATTACAGTGGACTGTTCATTCGTCGATCTTATTACCTTAATAACTATCAAATGTAGCTTATTAAATGGACACTACTTTTTATGTCAAAGAGGATTCTCTTATAGCTCATGTTTGGATCTTGCTTCCGAACATGTGGATTCATTTTGTTAATCATCAAATCTTGTATGCTATTGGCTGAATCTTTGGTCATCCATTAGAAGTGGATAATGCTATGGCATTTAGGACCAGGTCGTTTGATGCAAGTACCCTAGTTGAACCTAATGTTATAAAAAAAAAAGTACCTTAATGACATTTAGGTTGGATTAAAAAAATATGGTTATTTCTTAAAAAAGTAAAATTAAAAATTTTCTGATTTCCTATAATTATTGTAAAATACATGGGCATGATTTTTTTGATTATTTTTTTGCTCACCTCTTTCTAAGGAAAAAGCCTAATAAAAGCCTAATAAATTTTCTAATCTTATGGAGAAGCTTATCTAGGATCTTGGAAACTCTCTACACCATGGTAATAAGGTTAGTAATCTATGGAAACTCTCTAGACCATGGGCATGAAGGTGTTCTTATCACAAATTTTGAAACCTTGAAGGTAACTAAAAAGACTGATCTTGATAACGCTAGTCCTATGGAAATTAAGGGAGACTTGAAACATAATCAAGGTCAATTTGATACTCATTTTAATCAAAATTATGTTGAAGAATCCTTTGCACATTTTATTAATCAAAATGGTCAAAGCAATAATAATGAGGCAGTTTCAAATCCTTCTCTTCTAATTGAAAATGTGAATAATTAGGATTTTCAGAAGTTGGAAACAAGATTGGTTTTTTTAAATGAAACTTTCCTTCTTAATAAATAATGTTTAGCACCATCTCTTGATTATAATCTTAATTTATATAAAAATCCTAACATTTCTATTAATTAAGTATTAGAAGAAGGGGAATAAACCTCTAATCCTTCATTAGTTATCCACAATTCTCATTCTAAAACAATTTTTAAATATCTATCTAATGCTGAATTGGAAAAGGTTCTGGCGAAAAAAAGACACGATGGTGTTTCTCATAACTTATCTTCTATGGAGAACTTTAATCACAAAACCAATTTAAAGCACATCAAATAATATTAGAGAACTTTAAGAAAATTCTCCAGCCCTCTAAAATTAGTGAATCCTAATAATTACATATTTAAGGATTGATAAATAATTAAGGGAATTAAATTAATTAAAATCATAAGGATGAAATAAAAAAAATCTCAAAAAATTGAATAATGGATCACAACTTATGATTAATCACTCTTTGAATTTAACATTTCAATAGAATATATTAAAATTAAAATCATTAAAATTCACCAAATATTCTAATAATAATTGAATTTTACCAAAATAGCTAATTAAGAAAATTAACCTCAACATATACGTATTCAAAATATCATAGGAGTTTAGAATTACTTAGTTTAGGTTGAACTCCTTAAGTACCTCATCTCTATAGATTTTATAAGTTAAAATTGAACACCAAATAAAAATGAACAGACCTTAATCTTAAAAAACTTATTGGAATAGTAAATCCAAAATTATAAAAATGCCCCTTTAATTAACTTAAACATACAAGTTGAATAATCACATCAATTTTGTTTAATTAAAATGTAGAGGTTGTAAAGTTCAAATAATGATCAATCAATATAAATAATTCAACAACAACAACAACAAGCCTTTATCCCACTAAGTGGGGTCGGCTATATGAATCCTTTGTCTCCATTGTGTCTTATTATATGTCAGATTCTCATTTAATTCAACTATACTAAATTCATTTTTTATACATCTTAACCAAGTTTTTTTAGGTCTACCTCTACATTTCTTAACATAAGAAAAATATAATGCATCTACTCTCCTAATTGGGTCATCGAATGGTCGATGCTTTATGTGGCCAAACCATTTA
The DNA here is from genome assembly GCA_021442155.1 of Cymbidium sinense. NCBI lineage: Eukaryota > Viridiplantae > Streptophyta > Magnoliopsida > Asparagales > Orchidaceae > Cymbidium > Cymbidium sinense. The sequence goes on along the minus strand of CM038228.1, from coordinate 29,210,953 downwards.
AGGCGACTCTGTCTAATCTTATCTGCCACTGGAACTACTCTAAATTTTCTTGAACATACTCATTTGGCATTTTATCGCTAAGAGTAAAGGCACTTTTCTCTTTGTTTTAGATATACAAAACATCAAACAAAACTAAACTAGGTAAATTCAGCCCTAGATGTAGGTGACCAAAATAAAGGTTTACATTTAGCCATTTTAGGGAAAAAATTTAAAGATAAATATTTTACTAGATAAAATACTTCATTCACAACATATGCAAAATAAATTTTTAGAAAAGAGTAACACATGGATTTCATACCACTCACCGAAGTAGCCTCGTAAACAAGATCAACAAATCCTCCTCTAATGTTCGCCTACCAACAAGAACCAACACCATGATAATTATAATTTTCTTTTAAATTATAGTTGAAATAGCACAAAAACTTTCATTCTAGCTAAAACATGAGTTTTAAACACTCACACAAGTTCAAAATCACAATTGAGGGAAATGAGATAATTAGGGGTGAAGTGTGGGGTTTGAAAGTGTCGGGTGTGTGGCCATTACTACTCCCTCCAAAACCAAACCAAAGCAAAGCCAGCAACCTCCTCCATGGGATAATTAATATATAATTACATAATTATAGTTAAAATTTGGCATCTCTCTCATTAAAATGATACTAAATCACCATGCATGACATTTAATACATATGCTTCACACACATAAAACAACATATTCTTAACATAAAATAAAACAAAGCTAAAGTTCTTCCAAATCATCATTTGGCTTTCATACTTTTCTAATTGGACCATCATGTTTAGCATTCAATTTTCTTGCTTGAACTCTTGTGATGTGACATCCTTATGCTTATGCTACACCATATAAGCATATAATGAAATTAAATAACTAAATTTAGTCATTATTTTATTCATTAATTTCATTATTATTAAGAATTAAAATTATACATTTAGAATTCATGCAAACATAATTTATTTCATATAAAATTTTTGACTCATTTTCTTATGTTAAAATTCATGTTGTGCAACTTTTTTAGTTACATCATTAGTCAGATATATCATTATTATTGTGAAAATTGCACTTTGTTAATTAAAATCATTGCATGCATTAATTAATTAAACTATAAGTATACAAATAGTTATATTTTTAAATAAAATTAAATTTTAATTAATTTCTTCAATAACTAAAGATCCAAATTCCAATTTTGGTTAAGTTGTGGCGATTTTACCTTAATTTTAGGGGGAGGGATTGGGCTCTCCCTCCCTTTTTTCTATGGATGGCTGACAGCTTCTTTTATGGGCTTTTTGGTGGCCAGAATCCATCCACCGGTGGTGGCAGGGCTGGCCAAGGGGTGGATTCAATCCCACTTGGCCTTATGATGCATGGGTGGTTACTTGGAAGGGAGGAATGCTTCTTTCTTACTTTTCATGCTTGGCCAAGCCATAGGCTCCTCCTCCTCCTCCTTCTTGTTCCTTGGCATTTGGCTTCTTTCCTTAGAGAAGGAGAAATTAAAGCTTCCCTTGGCTTGAGGGCTTGGTGGCCTTCAATTAATGGCAGCCATCATCTCTTAAGAGGTGGGATGAGGCATATGGAAGAGGGGAAGTGAAACTTGCCTTCTTCTTAGAAATTTTTAAATTTTTCTTCTTTTGAATTCCATTTTTCTACTTTTTAAATTTTTTTTGATTTATGGCATCATCACCATAGTCCCTGGACTAATGTATGGCAGCCCACTTCAAACTTAATGTGGATTTGAGGTCAAGTTTGAACCCGTTTGACTTAGATTGGAAAATTGAATCCAAACCAAGTATTTGAATTCAAAGTGTTTGGTTTCAATTTAATTCTTGTAATTTTAAGTTTAATCATCTTTGGTTGATGATTGATTGAGTTTTGATTTGATTCATTTCATTTAATTTTAAATTGATTTTGAATTTCATTTCATTTTAACCCATTTAGCCTAAATAGGTTAAGTTTGGCTCCAAATTGAATCAATTGGATTGGGTTTGGAATGCTTGATCACATGTGTGAGATGATTTGGAGTGATTGATTTCATTTAATTTTAATTGAATTTTAATTTGAACCCATTTGACCCAAAGTGGGCTTAATGGGTTAAGCTTAGGTTTCATTTAGGTCAAATGATCAATTTGACCAAATTAGACCCAATGGTGGGTTGGATTATGTTTGATTATCATGTCCAAATAATTTTGAATAATCAAATTGAGTTAATTTCAATTTGATTTGGGTTTGAACCCAATAGGCCCATTTGGGGTCATTTAGACTAAGTGGTCTAATGAACCCAGTTAATGCATAATTGAATTTGATTTTTCTTAAAATTCATGATCAAACATATTTATTTGATCATTTGAGACATTTGGAATGATTTAATTTGTTCAAATTCTTAGTGGGTTGCCCTTTGACTTGGTGGGACCCACATAAGTCAAACCTATATCAAATGGGTTGATTAGATTTCACTTTGGATTTGGTTTCCTTAATTTAATTTAATTTTATTTTGATTTATTTTGATTTGATTTGATTTAATCCAAATTTGAAATTTGGGTTGATTCCACCTAAAACCAATTATGTTAGATCAAACCCAAGGATGATGTTCTAGGTCACTAGGTATAGTGTCATAAGCACTGAATTAGGTGATTTCTAATTGAGATTAGGACATCCTAATTATTGATTTCAAAGTTCAAGTTAACCTCATCCAAAATAGAGGAAGCTGACGACTACAAAAGCCGAGTTGTAGAGTAAGCTTGTGGTCATGGAAGTTGAGTTGACTTCACTTCATCATTGTGATGAGTTGAGTGGTCTTCTATTTTGATTATGAGCCCCAATTTTATATTTAACTACTTGTCTAATAAAGGATCACTTTTCCCTAAGTGGCACTTACATTCTATAGTTAGGCAATTCATAAAATAATATAAGAAAAAAGATAGAGTATAGTGTATGTAAACTTTTTGTTGTAATAATAAAATATTTTTTATCTTAATAAAATAAAAATTTTAATTTTACTCACTTTTTTATTTTATGTCGAGTTAATTTAATACTTTAGTTGAAGCAAACTAGTTTAAAGTTTTGTCATGATTTACATCATTTGATATTTTTTACAAGATTTGGTAATGATTTTTGCATTAAATGCTTGACATTATGCTAGTATTTTTAAAAAACTTTTACCATGCCTATAGATTCCCTCAATCATGGTTATGTGAGACTTTATTGTGTTTCCTCTTGGGTTTTTGAGTGAGTAGTTCTTTCTAGCATGAGTTCCTTTCTTTTTTTCTTGTGAATATTTTTACCTTTTAGTGAATTTCTTTCTAGTTATGGTCTTGGTGGCCCTAAAGAAAGTAGCTATCAATTTCATAGTAACTATGCTAAATGAAGCTTCTAACATCAATCATGAGATAGAGCCCTTCATTTTCTATAAGTATTATAATGGAAATTTAAACTTCAAGGTGCACTCATGAAAATGTGGGAGTAAAGGTGAATGAGTTATGCATTCCCATCAACCATTTCTAGTGCGGCTTCCAATTTCTTTTGCAACCAGTTCATAGAGGTATTGAATTTTTATGGAGCGGTACTTTCCCGCACTATTAAATCATAGTGAGTACTATGACTTCTATTTTGTTTTTGATGCAAGAAGGTTTAAACTAAAGCCCTTTTTTGGCCTTGTCTTCATCATCAAGGATCATAAGGATGGTACAATATAATTCTCAATAGTCCATTTAAGAGTTGTTGGATTTTCAAACAAAGTCAATAAGTGGCATTCCAATTTCAGTTTCATCAAATGCTAGATAAGGTAGGTAGTGCCAACTACACCACTCCATTCACCATTAATAAAAATAGTGATTCTAGAGTCAACTGCCCAAGAAGTGAGGATTTTGAATAAGCTGGTGGGTAGGATGCTCAACATCAAACTTTTTCTCAAGTTCAGCAAAATCCATGATCATGTTGCTAACCTCATTTTTGGATGAGGAAAACATCATTTCTAAAACTAAGAATTAGAACACCTAATCCTGATTTAAGCACTTTGATCATTATGCTTAGTGACCAAATGGATTCTCCTAGGGTTTGACCAAACCTAATGGGATTAGATGGATCCAAACCCAACTCAAATCTAAATAAATAATTAATCTGAACATACTCCAAATGAAAATTAAGTCTAATTGAACTTAGGCTAAGGTAATTGGGATGGCTAACCCAACTACCTTGCTTAAGCTCAAAATCACTTGAACCTAAAGAAATTCAAATAAAATCAAAATGAATTTAAATCATATCAAATTAAAAGCATAAAATTCATTACATGAATATGAATGGATTCAAATCTAAATGCAAGTCAACCATTGAACATAGGGTTGACTTATGTGGGTCCCACTATGTCAAAGGTCAACCCACCATAATTTGACCAAATTGAATCATTCCAAAAGCTTAAAATCATTAAATAGACATGTTTAAATATGAATTAAATAATTATAAATCTAATAAGGCCTTAAAGGGGCTAATTAGATTATTTGATCTAAATAGGCCTAAATGGACCTTATTGAACTCAAACTCAAATTAAATTAGAATTACATCAAATTAATTTTCCAAAATAATTTGGAAATCATCTTGAAACACAATGTAACCAATTTTAGGGTTTAATTTGATCAATTTGATCATTTGACCCATTCAAACCCATGTTGACCCATTAAATCCAAATATTTGTTTAAATTATTAATTTACTTCAAATGAAATGAAATTTATTAATCCAAATCATCTTAAATACTTGAATAAACATAATCAAGGCTCAAGTTTAAATTCAATATATCAAATGAAATAAACCAAGTTAAACCCAAGGAAAATAAATGCTTAAGTGAACTAACCTAAGGTATTTGTCCCTAAACCCAATTGAAATGAGTTTTTTGAACTCATAAATCATCTTAAATATAATTTGAATAATTAATTATGTATTTAAACCAATGGATACTAAGCATCGATTACACATAGCTTAAGAAAAATCAAATCAAACCCAAATGAACCTATAGTGGATATTTGAACTCAAACCCACACTAATCATATTCAAATGAATCCAAACTCATCCAAAGATGTGTTTAAAATAATTAATAGCCAAAATTAAGATAATTTGAAGTTTACAAGTCAATCCAAGAGCGATAATATGCTATGGAGAAATACAGAGAAGCTTGGAGACAAATTTCTTCCCCAATCCACTTGCTCACCTCCATTCCTCATCTTAGCTGCGTTGGACTAGCCGCAATCAATTGACCACCCCATGGAGCTAGCCTCTAAGGGTGGCAATCACCATGGCTAACAAGGTTGACCACTCTCCTCCTTAAAGCTCTCTACCATTCAGGGCAAAATGAGAAAGAATTGATCTCAAGCCAATTTGAGCTTTCCATCATCTTCTTAAAGCAAAATGAAGAAGAGTGCACCTTTTCCCTGATCTCCACATCACCAACAAGCTAGATTTTGACCAAAGCTCATAGAAATAGAATGAAGCTTGGTCCATAGACCAATCCACAGGGATGCAATCAATTTTCTCCTTCCCAGAGCTTCATCAGATCCCCATGAAGCTTTTCAAATTATCCCGACTACTAGAGAACACCGCCAATGAGGTATGGAATCAAATTGACCTTTCAAGCATTTGATTTTGGTCCTTCATAAAATGAAATTGATCATAAGTGAGATCAAGCCATGCATTGATTCTAAATGCATCCTTGATGGATTTACAAATGAAATTAAATGATTTCTCCACTTAGATCACTGAAAATCACTTGAAATTTATGGACGATGCTTGATTCTCATCATTAATAAAGAAGGAATAATCTCTATCGCCCATTCCTTCTATTAGGAATGGGTGGTTGAGATTTAGTCAGACATCTAATTTAATCCTGTATAGGATCTGTAGGTGAAATTTTGGCCATTCGATTCGATCGGACGGTCATAAATCATCTCGCATGGCCATCGCTTTTTGAGCTGGATCGACATGGATTCTGCTGGTCCAATGGCCCCATGCCATGTGGCAAACAGTACTGCGTCGATGTCATGTAGCTCTGACCATTTAAAATGGAAAATCTATGCTTTTATAATTTAAAAAAAGAGTAAAAATGCATAGAAATTCAAGAAACTATAAAAAATAAAATTCTCAACAAAATAAATAAATAAAGGCTCTATGGATTTATCTCAGTGAGGAGAATCCATTAAACCAAAAATCCCCAATTTTTATTTCATGTTTTTGGGTTAATTTGAGTTTAAATAAAATAAATCAAACTCAAATTACACACAAACCATTAACCCAATCAATTTAAAATTTTAAAAAAATTAATAATATGGTTAAAACATAATTTAGATAAAATTTTCAAGATTTATTGGCAAATAAATCTCAAAGAACAAAATTTTTAAGCCATAGGTCTTAATTTAATGAATAAATTTATTTAAATTAAAAAAATTAGAAAAAGTTATAAATTAATTTAAATTATCATAACAAACTCTAATGGACTTAAATACATCATTAGAACTCTCTGGAATCTAATAAACCCTAAAATTACCTAATTTGAGAATTAATTGAATTTGAATTTTAAAAAATCATAATAAGTAAACCAAATTTTTAAATTTTTTAAATAAATCATCTAGGGATTCTCTTCCATAGTAGATTTCAAGAAAATTAAAACCCCTAATTAATTATTTTTAATTTGGGCTTAGTTTAAGTTTCTTTAAAAAAATTAAAACCCTAATTAGTATTAAATTATACATCTGATTAGGTTGAAACTTTAAGAAACTTAAATTTAAAGAGAATCCCACTTGCCATAAAAATTTTAAGGTCAAAAGTCCTCTAAATTTGAAGTTGTCAAATTTCAAATCTCAAGGTCAATATAATTGAAATAATAAGTTATAAAATTATAGAAATTATTAAAGTTTGTAAAATAAATTTAAAACATTATTATCAACATCAGAACAGCAAAGGAAAAATTTTCAACCCTCTGAAATCCTTGAATTTGATTAATCATGCACTTAGGGTTTAATGAAATGTGTAAAGAACCAATTAATCAATTGAAATGAAAATTTAATTAATCTCTAAATTTCATACTTAAATATGGAATTCAGTAAATCCTTTGAATTCATTTAAGTTAATAAACAACATAATTTTTCATGTAAATAAAAATGAAATAACTAATTGAATTAATCAAATAATTGTAAACCCTAATAGCTTGAAATGGCTTAAATTTAAGTTGGAAGCCCTAAAGTAGTTCATTCCATAGGCATCCTAGGTTATGAATAGTAAACAAAATTCTATCTTAATAAATTAAACTAAGTTATGAAACTTTAACATATATTGTTACATTAAGCTTAATTTGAATAAGAAATTATAAAGCATAAGATAATGAATTTCTTAATTGATAAAATCAAGAATTCCCAAAAATTGATTCAAACTAATGAATTAACTTACCTAAAATTCATATACATTAATGAAACAAATGAATGAAATCATCATTTGAAATTAACTATTAACTTATTCAAATTCCCCAACAAAATATTAATGAAATTTATAAATGAAATTAATTAAAATCAAGTAAACCTAAATGATAAATCAAGAATATATAAATGAATAAATCATGAAATGGAATCATAATAAATCATTTAAATGATGAAATCAAAACCAAGTTTGAATTAAGATATTCAAGCTAATATGCATTAATTAACATAAACATAAACATTTATGAAAGAAATAAATGAGATCAATCCAAATCAAATAAACAAATAATTAATTCAAATAAGATCAAAAAAAATTATAAAAATGACTAAGTAACATAAGATATAAATGAATCAAATCAACTTTAATTTAAAAACTAAAAATCAAATTAAATCATGGTAACATGGACTCTAAATTAAGATTCAAAGGAGCATCTTTAATTCTAACTAAAGATCATAAATCAAATCACATAAAACTTTAACTTTAAGAGAAAAAGGTGAAACATAAATAAAACTCAACTTAAAATGAATTACTCAAAAAAATCCAAAAGAGGTTAAGTAAGATAATAAAGATCTTAGTTTGACCCTTAGAATAAATCTTTATCTTAGGATAAAGATCTCATTTTACAAGGATTTAGAATGTTGAATATAGTGGGTTCTATCTAAAGTGGAATTTCATTTGTTCTTCATTCTTAAAAACATAAATTCCACTTTAACATAAAATAGAATTAAAAATGAAAATAAAATCATAAATCAATTAAATCACTTAAATTAAAACCACATAATAGGAAATTGAACAATTTTTTAAAATAAAAGAAATCAAAAGAATGAAAATAAAATTTTTGTAATTAGCAAACATATGGTATATAGTCTAGACACCTGAGGTTACAGGGCTATTGGTCTGAAGGAGATCTTGATATCTTGAACTTCTAGTTTAATAATGACACTTACCTATGAAGCAAAATTATGAAAAGTGAAAACCTCAAATAAAATTAGAACCAAACTTTGAAAACTAGATCAAAACTTGAATCTAAAATTCTTAGTAAAGTCATACCACACAAGCTCATTTTTCTTCACACACTAGATTATTAGGTCATTGACCCTAGACTTAAGTTAAGTCAATGTTCTATTATATTCTATGATGTGATGTGAAATATTTTTCTTATTTTATGGTATACTATTTTAGACTAGATGGCTAGGATTATTTACTAGCTAGTCTGAATGGTAGGACATTCTTTTTAGCATAATATTATTTTCTGCAGAGGGTTGTGCTAAAAAGGAATGTTGTAGTAAAAGAAACATAAATGCTGCTTGCTTCTGGTATGCTTAAGTCCCTAAGCATAGTCATCCATGATGGGTGGGCCTGGTATGCAACTAATGCAAGCTTGTATGTGTGCAATTATAACTACTGGAGTGTTGTTTATATTTTTTAACATCTATTTTGCAGGGTTTAGAAATTTATTTTTAAAATTTTAATTGTAATTTGAGAATTAGGTTAGGATCTATGGCATGTAGGAATAATAGAAGTTGGCCCTACTAGAGCATGGTCTCAGTGGTCTCTTATGAAGCTTGTGGAGGTCCTTAAAGAAGGTCACAATCCTATAAGAAGACCACCATAAATCAAACTTTTAGTTCTAAGCCGGGCTATATAAGGGTAGAGCTCAGCTGCCCATTTTTCTATTTCTTCTAGGGTGTATAGTGGTACCCAGACACATTAGCCTATTTTAATTAAATTTGTTTGATATATTTTGAGTGCCCATTAGAAACAACCTCCTTTTCTAGGTTTCTTTCTATGATATATTTCTGTGATGAAATGCCTAGAACATTAGGCTCCAAGGAAAACTAAATTCTTTACCCAACCTAAATATAAATAACTTAAACACAAAAACAAACTCATAACCTCACATTAATTAAAACCAATAAGCACAACTTAAAAGAAACTAGAAATAATTAGCTTTTTCGTAACATGACAGCATATTATTTGTACTCTTTTAATTAGGCGCTTCACCTATTACACATAAGGGGGCATCTAACCTTTGAGGATGACCACCCTTCTTAGCAAAGTATGCCTTCTTTTTTGATTTGTCCCATGACCACTTCTAACTGCATATCATTGTAGGCACAAGATTGCATACCTTGAGTCAAAACATAAAAGTAAAATAAAATTTATTATATTAGTTAGGTGCATATCATAACTAACATGATCTTAGGGTTATGGAGTGAGTTTAGGTTCATAGATTCATTCTTAAAATATAACAACCTGGCCATCTTACATAGCATAAAGACTAAACTCATGGATTTAAAAATTTCTTAGGTGGTGTTACCTTCTAGGTAAGTGATAAGTCCAGAAGAGTTGGGGATAGGTTCATTTTCTTAAGTGAGAGAAAGAGCCTTTAAATCCTAAAAATTAAACTTGGTTGAGCTTTTGACTTATGTCAGAAGCACTTGTAGACTTAATTTTGAGGCATCCTTTTAGGCATAAGTCCTCAAACCAAGGTATTTTTGTAGTCTTGTTCTGCAAGAATCTAAATCTTAGACTTCTAGGAAAATGTTAATTCAAACCTTACTAAATTCAATCTTGAAATGCCTATTAGGTGTCCAAGTATCTATAGGCATTTTCTACTTAATCCCAATTGGCCTCTAAAAGAACTCTTTCCCTTTTGAAAGCATTCCCTATTAAATTTTAAAATTTTCATCCTTTAAGATAAGCTTTAAAATCCATAAAAATAAAAAAATATTTTTTTAATTGAGAGTATTCTTAGGAAGAGATCCTTAAATCTTAAGATGTAATTAACTATAAGAGCTTGCTTTTATAAGGATCTATAAATCCTATAATAATATAAACTCTGTTCTACTTCTCCATGTAATTCAAGGAAAAAATCTCAGGTACATTGAAGACCCATTAGTCCTAGCAGTCCTTATTAAGTAATCAAATCCATTATAAGGAAATATGTTTATCATTTGAGATATTATGTTTATCTCTAAATGATGAATTTGATTACCTAAATAAGTGACCCCAAGATCCTCATCGTGTCCAATCAATAAAAGTTACAACACATGTCTATAGTAAGTACTCGTCATAGTAGAGACTTATTATCTTCCTACCTTATGAATTAATCTTTTCACTTGCTTCTTTCATTGGATGAAATCTATAATACTTATCTGATCACAAAGTCATTAAGTTTCTTGGTGAGTTTGAGTAAGGTGAAAAATATGAAAGCAAGCTTATACCAATTGAGGTTATTCTTAAGAAGCTAGATAAGGAGGCAAGTGCAGTAGAGCAAAGTTCTACTCCAAAAAAGTCTAGGAAGAGGCCAGTGAGTGATCTTATTTATGTTCTATTAAATAAGAAGAGAAATAAGGGCAAAGAGCTGGCAGATGATCTTCACTATTTTTCTCCCCAAAATAATTACACTCTCAATATAGATAATCTAAAAAGTCAAGATTTTAAGTTGGGTCTTAGATTAGCTAGGCACATTACTTGAAGAGCTTTCCAAGGGGCAACTCTATTATGTAGCTCTAAGTGCTCAAGCATTGGTGTAGTAGTTGACCTGGGAGTTTGATATAGAATTTTGTTTTCAAAATAAAATTTTTTGTAGCCAACATAACCCAGTGATGGATGAGCTTTAGATCATCTAGTCCAAATTAGATGTGCTTCAAGAGGAGAAAAATCAACCAGTTATGGAACTAACTTGCATCTTTGAGATAAATAAAGAGCTGAAGCAAAACTTTCTCACCATAATGAGGAATTTTAGTTGATTGAAGCCTAGTTTTCTAGCTTTCTCGACTATAATGAGTATAAGAGTTTATTGCAGTTGAAGTTTAAGGAAGCCATCAAGTTCATCATTATCAAGTTATTAAAACATGGTCAACTAGATGCTAACTTCTTAGGCTTTGATGATGTGCTCACTCTGTCAGAGTTAGACTCTGAGAAAACTGATGAAAAAGGAACCACTAGTTAGCTTTTTTGCCTTCGCAATTTTTTTCTTTATTCCTACAAGTTAGAACAATAATTGTCATTTAAATTTTTGTATATTCACTACTCACTTTTGTACGTAAATATTTTTTTAATGAAAAATATATTCATATTATTTATTTGTACATTGATTTGCTCATTAATATACTTGCTTTACATTGAATAAACATATTTTCTTAAATAAGTGTATTTCTTGTGTGAATATACTAGTTGGACATATTCGTTGAATGAATACACTTGATGAATATATTCATTGAACAAATATACTTGCTAAATATGCTCGATGGTTAATTTTTATAAGTAATTGCTTCTTATTATTAAAGGAGTACTAAGTCACAAATTATAGTGTGTTAGGTTTATATTTTTAGTTGCCAATCACAGGGAAGATTAGTCTTGTACTTTAGTAGCCAACCACATGAGAGTTGGTCTTTTATTTATAGTCATCAACCACACAGAATATTAATCTTACATTTAGTCACCAACCACATGAAGGGTTAGACTTTTATTTGTAGTTGTCATCCACATGAATTGTTAATCTTTTATTTGTAATCCCTTATATATATTATGACGCATTTTAAGGTGAGTGAGTTTATATGGTTGAGATTTAGTTTTGGAACTATACCAAGTCATTCATTGCACACATTGGCCAATAGCAACTCACCAAGTTTTAGGCTTTCCTTTATTTATAGTCGATAAATAATGCTTGTTTCTTGGGCCAAATGTAGCTCACTAAGTGGCCTAAGTCAACATGTTGCTCCTGATGTATTAACTCAAATTATTGTGAATTGCTTAGAGACTTGGGCTAATGTGGCTCACCAAGTTACTAGATGATTATAGTTTACTGAGTATTTTAGGAATATCATGACTCATTTAATGACTTAGGCAAAGTAGCTCATTGAGTAAATTGGGTCAAATATAACTCACCAAGTTACTCAGACTAGTGTAGCTCTACAAGACATTTGAATGGGTGTGATCTATTGAGTAAATATGCAAGGGTTGATAAGTAGCTCACTAAGAATTTTCTCATACTATGTTTAAACACTCAATCACCATACTTAGTTTAAATTTTAAGTTGTAAATTTTTATGAGTATTAAAAATGATTGGGCACGTGAGAATGAAAAAAATATTTAAATTAATCTAATCATCAAAGTGTTTTCCTACATTCATTTGAATAAAAGAACATTCTCAAAATAATAATTTGGCAAAAAACTATAATAAGAATAGGACCTCCCTTATGGGTAAAACTTCTTTAAGTATTTTGTATTTCAAGTCTGTGGCACATGTCCTAAGTGTGTTTGTAGTTTGTAGGCTTTTAGTCCAACATTCTTCAGAACAATATAAAGATCATCCCATGTGTGGGCGAGTTTGTCTAATACATTTTAGCATGTTGAAGCCTCTATTTTCTTCAACACTAACTCTCCAACCTTAAAATATTTTTCCTTGATTTTGCGGTGGTAGAACTTGTCCATTCACTTCATATTTTCTTCTAGTCCAAGTAATTCTACAATCCATAGTCCTCAAGTAGGTTAAGTATTATTTTCATGGCCTCTACATTTGACCTATCCCATTTAGCAATCTCTTGACCAACTCAATAGTCACCATAACTCTCTAATTGTGTAATTTATACTCAACAAGCAACACAACTTCTATTCCATGTGACAAGGAGAAAGGTGTCTTCCTAGTAGTTGATGATGGAGTTATCCAAATGTCCTAGAGTATAGAGGGTAGGACATCTACCTACTTGGCTCTAATGCTTTCTACTTTCTCTTTCAGTAATTTGAGGATTTGTTTATTTACTACATTCACTTAGCCATTAGTTTACAAGTGATGTACTAAAGTATATTTGAGGTGGATTCCTTTCAATTGACATAATTCTTTTAGCTGCCTATTGATGAATTATGGACCATTATTCTTGATATCAACATGAGTGGTCATACCTTCAAATAATGTTAGTATAGATAAAATTTTGAACCACATGGGCGATTATCTTGGTGAGTGGCTTGGCTTTAATCCATTTTCTAAAGCAATCAATCATGATGAATAATAATCTTCTTTGCCCACTTGTGTTTAGCAGAGGGCCTATCAAGTCCATTCTCCATACTACAATGGGGACAAGAACTTGTAATAGGCTGGAGGAAACATGCTAGAACATCAAATCTTATAATAAGGATATTTTTGGCCAATATTAAGAAAGAATACTAAGGATTTTGCTAAGAGATGTGAGTAGTGTCAGAAGTTTATTCCTTTGTAGTAGCTACTGCCATAATCTCTATAGTCCACATTCGTCTGAGTGTATTTCACCAAGTACGTTACTTTGTTTATTTTTTTTACACTCCTCAAGATTAATGAAGTAGCCAACCTTCAAAATAATTTTCCAATAATTAGTGGATGCTGACAGCTTTAATTTTAACTTTTTTGGGTCCTCAGTACCTTCTTTGAGCTCTCCAATCTATAAGTACTTCTTGATGGGATAAATCTAGTTAGGTGAGCTTTCACTATGAACTTGTATGCACTCACTTTCTTCTATACTTGGCTAGATGACTTAGAGGGAAGGCTACTCCATTAATCGATTTGATCTTGATAGTAGGTCAATGAGTTAATTCTTGTCTCTTTGGGACTTGCTCAATGTTGAAGGATTTTAGCCTACCAATTTTTTCTTTTGCTTTAAGTAAATATTTTTGTAGTGACTTGTCTCTTACTTTATACTCTCTATTGATTTGATTCACCATAAGCTATGAATATGAATGAGCAATGATATGCCTAGCACCTAGCTCTTGAGTGAGTCACAATCCATCAAGTAATGTTTCATAATAAAACTGATTATTAGTTACTTAAAATTTGAACTTCATTAATTGTGTCACAATGATTCCTTTTGGGCTCAACACAAAGCTTGACCTACCAATCCTTGCATCCAAAAGAGCACCACATACAAGTGCCATAAAGGTTCTGGGTTGACATTGCATTATGTGAGTCATTGAAATCTATAAGAAAATCCCCTAATTGTTGAATCCAAATCTATTCATTAATGAGGAAGAACCTTCTAAGATACCTAGAAAATAGAGTTAAGTAGAAAGATTACTAGCAAAAAGATAGGAAAGTAAAAAAGTGCAAGACTCATAATCTTTATTGTTCATAATATGAGTACAAAATATAGGGGTCAAGAGTGATAGCCAAAAGGACCCTCTATAATAAAGAAATCCACCTTTTATATTATCTAAAGGTGACCATACATAGAAAGATCATATAAGATAAATTTAATACAAGTGAATTCCCACCTAAGCTAATGGCAGTGAGAAGTATAGATATACCAATGAGTAATCCATTATCTAGCGAGTATGCGAGTAAGGCTAGGGCAAGAAGAGTAGTCGTGTTGTTCCTCTACATAGTCACTAGAGGCTAGAGCATTGGAATATGCTTTACCTTCAAGTCTGTAGTCTCTAAGTCTTTTGGCTCACTGGGTCAGATCTATCTTTCCTTTTCAAGTGAACCTTTCGATGAGTATAGTTGTTAGTTGTCGAGTGCCATTTATGTGAGTACACATGTTTTAACATATGGGCTCTCTTAGTCTTGCTTGCTACTTTGGGTATACATTTAGAGGTACCTAAAAAAAAGCTAAAAGAATAATTAGCTATAAATATATAATAATGTTAGAAAATTCATGTAATTATTGAGAGGTTACATCACCTTTGGATTGATCTAATTTTTCAATGTTCTAGAAGCTATAAATGGATCTTTTCTTTTTCTTTTATCGCTTACATTCCTTTAGCTACTCGCTTGGATAAATTTTTTTGCCTCTTAAGGGTGGACTCTACAGAACTTATTAAAACATAATCATCGTAAACCCAGAGAGACCTCACAATGACATTGATCTGGTGATTCTATGGGAAAGCCTTTGCATAAAGGCCAAAAAAGAGAAGAATTTGAAAGAGGCCATTGCCATTTTTATAGATGTAGTAAGAATTTTACCTACTCCAAATGCAACAATCATCACCCTGACTAAAGGAGAATCTACCACCCACTTATTTGAGGAGTGGGACACTGTAGGGAGTGTGTGAACTACAAATGTTATTAAAGAATAGGAAAAAAAAGGGATGATGCACCTTTGATTCATCATATGAAGATGATGGTGAGCCGAATGGTTAGGATGGCTACCGTGAGAATAATTGTAGAGAAATGTCTCACTCTGGTGAGAGTTGCTTTTTATTATGTGCTCCTAGTCTTCTTTATCTAAGTCTCTCACTTTCTTATTTCGATGTAGTTGATCATGTGTAGCATTCAAGATTCAATAGAGGATGGGAGGGACACTCACTGGCCCTCCAGGTCATTTCCTATAATAGTCCAGGTAACTTCATAGAGTTTCTTCACCTTTCCATGTGTATTTTGCTAGGTCATTTCCTAAGTAGAAAGTAATTCAACTTACTCTATAGGTGGCTTCCCTTCTTGAGGGTTGGACCTATAGTAAATCCTTTAAAATTTCTCTTATAATTTTTTATGAATTCACTTCTTGCTGACTAACAATGACTCCAACTTTGTCACAAACTATATTAGCGCCACACATGGATTTGATAGAGAGTTCTCCTTAGCTCAAGGCGACTATCAATGCTCCTATTATTATGAATTACTTCACTTCTGTCGACATCAAGAAAATGATGGTCAATTTTTCTTCTCCTACTTGTAGAGATAAAATTGAGTTTATGAAGGGTGAGTCTACTCAGTGATCGGGGAATGATATGGAGGAAGAACAGTGAATATCTGTATAATCCTCTAAAGTCATCATTGTACAAGGGGAGTTCACCCTCTTTAGGGAAGCTTCAAATTTGTCCTAGTGGGATATAATGGAGCTGCAAGCACAATTAGAGCTAGAGTCATAGTGACATTAGTCTTTGGAGGTGGAGTACCATCACAACTTTGCAGCCATAAGGGCTAAGATAGTATTACTTTAGAACTTAGTGAAGTCATAAAGTACTTCCCTTCTCCTTTTTGGCATGAATTTATTGTTTAATTAGATGTTCAAGAAAAGTGAATTCATCGATGAATAGGACTTGGACCCCATTATAAAATTGCTAAAAATATAATCCATTAGGGTTATAGAGAGTGTGTTGTACTTTTTCATACATAAATAAAAGCAAAAATGTTTTGTATTTCTCTACTCATGAGTACTATTTTATTGTTTTACTATTGCACAATAATTGCGTGCTTATAGCCCATCTTTCTTGAGATATTTACAAGATTTGGGTAATCATTTTTTTAATTAATGATTGATTTGACATTCATTTTATCTTATTTTTCTTACAGCATCTATAAATTCTCTCTGGTTGTAGTAGTTGGGAATTTATTGCTCTCCTTAAGGCATGCGAGTAGAACTTCTTTGTGAGTAGATCTTGATTGCCTTTTCATCACCAGCAAGTATAGCTTTGCTAAAGAAGGTTACCTCATCTTTCCACTTGGCCCAAATCAAAAAAGTTCCCATGCTAGACTCCTTTGTTGTGGCCTTCATATTTTACACATATTGCTGTGTCAACTCAAATTTTAGTGTGTGAGTAGCCTAGAAGATTGAGCATCTCAACTCGGTGAGGATGCATGAGTTGTGTATTCAACTCACCCATTTAGGAATGGGTTTCAATTTCCTTTTCACTGTGAATGAATCAACATCCTTTACTTCTTTGAAGTGGTTCCCACCCAAGTCCTTCTCAACTCGATGGCAAGCATCATGGTTTCCATCTTATGCTTGCAAGAAGAGGGCATTCCATGGAGCCTGGAAGTCTTCTGCTATTCCTTCATGGTGAAGGGCCACCAGGACAAGACCATGCAATTTTCAATGACTTTGTTGAAAATCCACAGTCTACAAAATAAGGTTTAGAAGTGGGGCTCTCAACTTTATTTGTGAAGAGCATGACTTAGTGGCCAGTGTTAATTATCCCTCTTCCCTGCCAGTTGAGAAAGGTTACAAAGCTCAATAATCCAAGTGTACAAGAGGAGTTAATAGAGGGGTTATAGGGTCATAGCCTAAACATCTCTCTACCTTCACTTTTGTAAGGTATTCACCATCCTCAGTAAATTCCATTTCTTTTACTCTCTAGTCCCTTTATTTTTTGTCAACTTGCTCTTCTAATTTTTCTCTTCTTATTTACTCATAGGAGAGGTGGCTCCTACTGCCATAGAGCTTAGCTCTAAAGTGTTCTGATTCCTTAAGAAACATGAGTGTGAGATTAGTAAATGAGTGGTCAGTGGTGAGGACTTGACCTCTGTCAATATCGATGAAGAAAAAAAAAAGAAGGGGAGCCACTGTGGTCACTAATGAGGCTAGGAATAGTATAGCTCTCAAGAAGTCTATAAAATGAGCTGCGAGCTCTATCCTTACAGTCTCTAGCAAAGTTACAAGTTTATGGAAGAGGAAGAGTATGAGGAAGTCTTGAAGGATAATTATACTCCAAACTTGCATGAGGTCACTCATGAATCCTAGATGCTCAGCTCTTACATCTTCTTATTAGATCTTGAAAAGATTTAGTGTAAACTTCCTAATACTCCCCCCAAAATGTTTTCATTTTAGTGATAGCATGGTAATCAACCTGAAAAGTTTGCCACAAGTTTCCTGGGAAGCGGAAGGTGATTATTATGAGTAGGTCTTCGCTAGAGAGTACAAAGAAGAAATTGACAACTCTCAAAACCAAGGATAGGGACTGTCAATCAAAGTGGTTCACCAAGAAGAGGAGAAGGAGAGGGTAACCATGGAGGTTGTTCTCCTTGTGAAGGTGAAGAGAGAATTGAAGGAAGAACTCTCCTATTAAACAAAAAAGTTTTAGAAGAGAGAAGCTGAGTTTGCTAGGTTTCTTAATTATGATGAGAACTAAGAGATATTGTCATAGAAGTTGAAGGATGGTGGCAACTTTATTATCGCCAAGCTGGTGAAACATGGCCATCTTGATACTAAGTTTTTAGACTTCTTGAATGCACTCACACTCTTAGACATGGATGATGATGACTAGAGCAGCTCAAGTTGACATAATCTTTTCTCCTTCAATTCTCTATAACCAATAAATAAATAAATTTTGGCGAGTAGGATGGATGTATCTTAGTTACTTAGCTATAAAAATGTGTTATATGAAATGAAAATCATAAGTACATTTCTAATTGAGTATACTTATCTGCATAGCGATTGGATTTATTTCTTTATTGATTTTTTTGAATGAATGTTTTATTATTGAGTTGATACTCACTGGTCGATGTGTGAATGGCCCTATTTATAAATTAGAATATTTGAATTACTAATTAATAGAAGTTTCTCTAGGTGGTCTCTTTAGCTTTTCAAGTTCATGTATACTTGTTTGATTGAATCTCATTCATTGATACATGAGCAGCTCCACTTATGATGCCAATAAGAGAATCTTCCATAGATAATCATGGCTAATCCATGAATATTTGTTAAGATGATGCTCACTTGTTTGAATGAATTGGCTTATGACTTGGAATATTTTGAGCCATTAACCAATAGAAAGCACTTCCTTTAATGGTCACTTTAGTATTGTGAGTTTATGTATACTTGTCAAATTGATACTCATTTATTAATGCGTAAATAACTTTGCCTAAGTTAGGATGGTTTATGTTGTCGCATTTTGTGTTAGTCCCTTTTTTAAGGGTTAATCTTGACTAACCAATTTAGAGAATTGGTTATTTTTTATTTGTCGACCTCATTGGGTGTCAGTCATACATGATAGTTGCCAATTGCATGGATTGTTGATTATTTTTAGTTTCCAACTAAAAGAGTTTATCTTTTTTTAGTTTAGTTATAGACCTCATAAAGTGTTGGTCATACACTATAGTCTCCAACCGTAGGGAGTGTTGGTCTTTTTTGTGTTTAGTTGTCAACCTTATAGGGTGTCAGTCTTACACTATAATTGCCAATCGTATGGAGTGTTGTTCTTTTTTGAGTTTAGTTACTGACCTCGCGGGGTGTTGATCTTACACTATAGTCACCAACCTCATGGTGTGTTGGTCTTTTTTGAGTTTAATTTTTGATCTTATAGGGTGTTGATCTTACACTAAATATCGAGGATAGATTGTAAGACTAGTCTCCTCAAGCTAAAAATGATATGCCAAGTATTCAAGTCTCCTACTCAGGCTTTCACTACTTGCCAGATGGGACTTTTTCTTGAGTTAAAAATGACACACTGAGTAACCTGAGTCATCACACAACTCCCCAAGTTTTTTGCATTAAGGTTTTACTTTGCTTGACATTAGTTTTTCTCGGGCCAATAGTGGTAGCCAAGTACTTGAATCTCCTACTTAGCTTTCACCACTAACCAAGTGAGACCTTTCCTTGGGCCATAAATGATGCACCAAGTATCCTGAGTCACCATATAAATTTTTGAGTATAATTTTTGCGTTTTAGCATTTGAGTGGGTTCCTTTGGAAACTATCATTATCTTTCTACCAAACTCATTTAAGGAGCAAAATATATAAAACTTCATTATTGAAAATAGAAAGATACATGATACTTAAAATTATTAAAATGAGTAAAAATGATGGGAATTATCTCTTAAGGATAAAACTTCTTTAGATCTCTAGTATCTCATGTCCTAAGTATGTCTTCATCAAAATGAGATTGTAGTCAGTATACATCGAGACTGACTTTACTTTGATTATGAAATGTCAATCCCAAATGTAAGTGAGTTTGCCCAGAACATTCTATTATGTAGCAGCATCAACTTTCTTTAGCACAATATCATCACTGTTGAAATGCTTCTGAGCGGCTGTAATACTTGGCCATCCTCCTTTTTATTTTTTTCTTTCCTTAGCGATGCCTCAATTCTGAGTTCTTCGAGCATATCAAGTGTGTCTTCGATAACCTCCAAGTTTTCTTGAATCCACACTCCATCTCTATTCTTTATTCTTTCCATTATTAAGACTCTTTAATTTTGAACTTCGTACTTGACTGATAGGATGACTTCTATGCCATGTGATAATGTAAAGGGAAAGTGTATGATGGCATTAGTGGGAGTTATCATGTGAGCCCAGAGTATTATTTGCAGTGTATTTACCCACTTAGCCTTTATACCTTCTATCTTTTCCTTGAGAAAGTTGAGCATCTTCTTATTAGCAGCTTCTACATGTCCATTGCTCTATATGTGGTGCACTAACATGAATTTTAGCCTGATCCTTGAGACTCATAGAATTCATTTAGTCCTCTCTCATTAAATTAAGACCTATTGTCAGTGATGATTGTCGATGGCAACCTATATTTGTAATAATATTAGTCTAAATAAAGATTCTTATTACCTTAGAGGTGATTTTTACAAGTGGCTTTGCTTCAATCCACTTGTTGAAATAGTCGATCTTCACTAAGATGAACTTTCTTCATTCACTAGCAACTGACATTAAACCTATTAGATCCATTTCCCAAATAGTGATAACCAAGAAGTAGTGATGGATTACAAAAGTGGTAGCTACTATTGGAGTGCTGTAAATTTCTAACTTTATATACATCTCCTTGCAAACTCTTCAGCATTCTTTCTCAATGTAGGCCAGAAGTACCATTACCTCAAAATTTTATTGGTGAGTTTCCTTCCTCTTTAGTGGCTATCAATCTCTCCATAATGGATTTCCTCTAGAACTTTCTTTTAGTCTGCCTCTTTGACACATCTAAGGTTAAGCAAGATCATTGACCTTCAAAATAGCTCGCCTCCTATTAATAGGATTAGGTTGCTCTAATTTTGAACTTTCATAAGTCTTTCATCATTTCTCCACTTTTACCAGTCTATAAGTAATTTTTGATGTTTGACCAATCTTATCAAATATTTTGCATTAACTCTTCTTCTTTAGTACTCGGCTAGGCACCCGAGTCTACTAGCCCTAGATAATAGGTCAGTGAGTTGGTTTTCATTTCAAAAAATTTGCTCGATCTTGAAATATTCTAGTTGCCCAATCTCTGATTGCACTTTAAGAAAAATATTTTATTAAAGACTCATCTAAAATTTCATATTCTTCATTCTCTTATCTTACCATAAGCTGTAAGTCTGAATAGACTACTACATATGCGGTTTCAACCCTTTAAAAAATCTCAAGTTAGTTAGTAAAGCTTCATATTCAAATTGGTTATTTATCAACTAAAAGTTGAATTTAACTGATTGTGTGATGGTGATCCATGCTGGACTCTTCAGTACTATACCTGCTCCCATATTTAGTTCTCCAGAAGAATCATCGACATATAGTCACCACAAGAGCTCGAGTTAATGAAAATATCTTGTGAGCTGTTGAAGTCAACAAAAAAAATTTGTGAGTGCTTAAGCTTTGATCGCGGCCCGAGGTAAGTAAGATATGTCAAGCTCGATCAGTTTTATAAATTAGTTAAGTAATCTTCTCTACTGATTAGGCTTAATGGACACAAATTTAAGTAGGTTATTAGTGATAACTTGTATGTAGTATGCCTAAATTTAAGGTCACAGTCGCCTGGCTAAGGTGATTAATGCTGAAGTCACCTATTCAATCTTATTGCTCACCTAGTAAGTTGTTGCACCTCTTTCATATTTCTAAGAAAGGGCATGTTGAGTATAGCCTTCGCATTATCTAGATTTGCTTTTATTCCTTCAAGGGTAATGATATATTCTAAAAACTTTCTTGTATCAGCACTAAAAATGCATTTTAGAGGATTAAGGTGCATGTTATACCTTGTAAGTGCGGTGAATGCCTCTTTGAGGTCTCAAATATGTTGCATCAGCAACTAGCTTTTGTTAAGCAAGTCATCAATATAAACTTTCATATTTCACCCTTTTTTTCTTTGAACACTCGATCGACAAGTCTCTGATAGGTTACCCTTACATTCTTAAGGCCAAAAGGCATGACTCTATAGCAGTATAATTCTTTAACAGTAATGAAGTTGTTTTCTTAGAGTCCATAAGGTGCATTTCAATTTGAAGATATTTCAAAACGCATCCAGAAAACTCATCAATAAGAATCTAGCTACCAAGTCCATGAGCTCATCCATTTGCGAGAGAGGATACATGTCTTTCAAACATGCCAAGTTTAAGTTTGTAAAGTTAACACACATCCTCTATATGCATCCTGACTTTTGCACAATCACTATGTTAAACACCCATTTACGCTACTGAACTTCTTTAATGAATTTAGCTATTAACAGTTTAGCACCTCCTCCTTCAAAGGCTTTGTGAGTATGGCTATTATTTTCCTCATTTTTTGTTTGATGAGTTGCATGTTCGTGTGAAATTAATGCAATGACAAATAATGTTGATGTCAATGCCTGGCACGCTAAATAGGAGAACACATCCAAGTTGTTCATTAGAGTTCAAATGAGGGCTTCCTTATGGTCTAGATAAAATGCTAAGCTGACCATTAATGCTCACCTATTACTTTGCATTATCAAAATTTCTTCTATCTCCTCAAGGACTTTAATTCTTGTTCAGCTATATCCAGCTACAGTACATCATATTTCCTACAAGACTAACTAAATGGTTTTTAAGTAGCATGTGCGAGATTGGTTGAGGTTCTTTCTAATTAATAAGTAATCTCTTCTCTGGTTGGGAATTTGATGGCTACATGATACACAGACACCACCACTTTGAATGTGTTGAGTTGAGGTTGACCAAAGAGAGTGATGTAAGTAGCAGGGACCATTAGCACGTCAAAGTTGGTCATGCCCATGAATTGCTTTTTGCCTTTCCATATGTTAGACACCAATTTAGGCTATTAAAATTCTCTAAGGAATTTAGCTTCTAGCAAATGAGCAACCTCCTCCTTCAAAGGCTCTGTGAGTATGGCTATTATTTTCCTCATTTTTTGCTTGATGAGTTACATGTTCATGTGATCATTAAAGCTGATAAATAATGTTGATTTCAATGCCTGACACTACTGTATAGGAGAACACATCTAAGTCATCCATTAGATTTCAAATTAGGGCTTCCTTTTGATCGAGATAAAATGCTAAGCTAACCATTAATGCTCACCCATTACTTTGCATGATCAAAATTTCTTGTATCTCCTCAAAAACTTTAATTCTTGTTTAGTTATATCTAGCTGTAGTACTTCATCTTCCCAATAAGACTTACTAATGGCTTTTAAGTTACATGTGCGGGATTGATTGAGGTTCCTTCTAATTACTTAGTAATCTCTCTCTAGTGAGGAATTTGATGGCTATATGATACATAGACACCACGACTTTGAATTGTTGAGTTGAGGTTGACCAAAGAGATTGATGTAAGTAGCAAAGGCTTCAACCACATCAAAGTTAGCCATGGTCATGAATTACTTTTTGCCTTTCCACAAAGTGTTGGAGTAGGAGGAGGGGGGTGTGAATAATCATCACCTCAGTTAGTCTTCAGAGACATTGTACAGTGGTCCTCTAGTGGGTGTGAGTTTAGAGTTTGGTAGGCCTTGTTTATCAAAGATTGATTTAAAAATGGTGTTAATTGAGTTCCCCTATTAATCAAAATGCTTCCTACTTGATAGTTGGTGATCAGGGTCATCACCACAATCATTGTAGGGATTCCCAATAATGGGCATATCCCTTTCTGAAAAACTCACTTGCACTATCATAGTAGATGGTGCTCTCATCATGGCTGCTAAGTTCATTTCTCCAGATCATTGCCTTTTCATACTAACCTTTTGAGAGGAGTCACCATCTCCCCCAAAGATAGCATTTATGACTCTAATAATGTGAAAAACATGCACAGGTACAAGCTCATTACTAACTTTTATGATTTCATTATCATTGCTCCTAATGAACTCTTTGATATTTTTTGCTTTTATGAACTCATCCACTAAACTCTTCAAATGGCAACATTCCTCAATGTCGTGGGTTAGATCATAGTGATAATCACAAGACCTTTATTGGTCACACTCTATCAGCCTTAATGGGTGGCGATTGCTTGAAGTAGCCTTCATTCTTGCACCTCTATAAGCTCTACCATGATACTCCTAAAAGAGTTACTAGAGCAGGTTGTGCATAGTCGGCTCCTAGGTAGTAAGTAACCAAGTATTTGAAATCTCGCCCTAGTACTTCTGGTCACCACTTTTTATCCATTCTCCACCTTTAGTATCTTTCCTTGGGTAGTCACTCTAAAGGACTTTTCAGTAGTACTTTTATCCTAGCTAGTGATACTGGCTAGATCACATCATTATACTCTTCAACATTAACATGATTATTTGCTAGCTCTTATAGTTTGGTGAGTGTCTTGGGTTCTTGGAGCCCCAAGCCATACTTAAAGGGACCCTCTTTAATACCTTGAGTGAGTGCTACTTGGGTGATTACCAACTCTAGATTTTTGACTTACAACATCTCTTACTAGGAATGAGTGATGAACTTCTTTAAGAACTCACTAGGCTCCTGCTTCATCTACAGAAGGGCTTGAGAACTCTTTAGTGGCTTTTGAGTACTAGAAAATTGCATGGTGAACATTCCCTTAAAGTTAATGAATGATGTAATGCTTCCTAAAAGAAGGCATGAGATTCACCTGAGAACTAACACTTTGAAAGTGATTAAGAAGAGTCAACACTTCATTTCATCATCTAAGTTCAGTAGCGATGTGGTTGACTCAAAGTAGGTTATATGGTTGGTGTGTTTGTCAAACCTTTGTAAAATTCAAAATGCGAGATCTTGAACCTTTGAGGAGGGAGAGTTTCTGCAATCTTCATAGAGAAAGCATTAGTTGGTTGTGAATGCTTCTTTTACACACCCTCTAGTGTCATTGGACTCATCCTCATAATCAAAGAATTTGGGTGGATGCGAATTGGGATGTAGATGGGTCTCTTCTTTCTTGCCTAGCTTGGTGAGTAGTTGAACCCCTAAACCATTCATTCTCCTTTAGTTTGTCCTCTTCATTATGTGGTTTTCTATTGGCCACTTGCAAAATGTGAGTGATCCTATCCTCCATGTCATGCAAATCCTATAGTGGATGTTATGCTCCATATTTGTCGAGCGATCTCATCAAAGATCCTACTTCTCTTTGTATCTGACTTCTAGTTCTCATCCACGCTCATCATCACACCTTAAAGGATGTTGAATCTAAATCTATTTGTGGATAGAGGAACTACTTCTTGAGATACCTAAGAAATAGAGTTAGGTAAAAGGATTGTAAGTAGGAAAATATGAAAGTAGAAAAGTGTAAGAATAATAATCTTTATTGCTCAGAATGTGAGTATAGAATATACGAGTCTAGAGTGAGAGCCAAAGGGTCCCTCCATAAAAAGAAGTCCCCTTTCTATAATATCTAGAGGTGACCATACAACTTATATAAGATAAAATTAATACAAGTAAATTCCTACCTAAGCAAATGACTATGAGTGACTATAGATTTACCAACGAGTGGATTATTATCTAGCGAGTAAGTGAATAAGGGTAAGGTAGAGGAAAGAAGTCACATCATTCCTTTGCATAGTCACTGGAGGCTATTGAGTTTGATTATGCTTTACCTTTGGGTTAGTATTCTCTAAATTCTTTAAGTTAGTGAGTCAAATCTATCTTCTCTTGTCGGAATGAGTATACTTATTCTAGGTTATCAAGTACCCTTTATGCGATTACACTTACCTTGCCATATAGGCTTGCTTGAGCCTACATAGTGCCTTGGACAAACACAATGCTTTGCTTTAATTTCCATCTCGGTTGAGTACGATATATCAAATTAGCCCAACTCCACTAACAATTTTAGTAATCTTTCTAAATGTTCTAGCTTAGTGAGTACTGACTTAACGGGTGGTCAATGGTAACTTGAATTGAATAGACTTAGAAATATGGTTGAAGTCACTAAGCATATATGATAAGCACAATTATGAGTATTTCATGGTTAAATAATGCAACTTGACACCCCTCAATGACTTTCTCATATAATAAACTAACTATTATTTTTTACCTTTTTCTATGATTAAGACTAAGCTTGCTAAATATTTCCTAACTCTTAAATATAATAGTAGTACCTCTATTGACCACATTTTTGTTTGAGGTTAACATCATTTATGAAATTAGCTATCAGGACGCCTAATCCTAGGTTATGATCCTCTGAATTTAGCACTTATAACACTATACCTAGTGACTTAGTGCATCCTCCTTGGGTTTGATCTAACCTAATGGGTTTAGGTAGACTCAACCCAAATTCCAAATTTGAATTAATTGAAAATAATTCCAAATAAACTAAAATTAATTCAAATTAAATCAAATGAATGAATCCAAATCTAAATAAAATTAAATTTAGTCAACCCTTTTGATAGATTTGACTTTTATGGGTCCCACCAAATCAAAGTTCAACCCACTAAAATATTACCAAATAAAATTATTCCAAATTATCTAAATGATATAATAAATATGTTCAATCATGAATCTAATAAAATTTAAATTTATTTAGGCCTTACTTAAATTAATTAGACCACTTTGTTTAAATGAGTCCTATTGGATTCCACCCAAATCAAATAAAATAAACTTAATCTGATTGTTCAAAATTATTTAAAATGATAATCAAACATAATCCAACCAATCATTGGGTCTACTTTGATCAAATTGGTCATTTGACTCAAATGAACCCAAGCTTAACCTATTAAGCCCAATTTGGGTCAAATGGGTTAAAATTAAAATTACCTCAAAATAATTGAAATTAATCATTCTAAATCACTCCATATATGTAATAAAGCATGATTGAAGTCCAAACAAAATTCAATTAAGCTAAATGGGTCATTCCAACCCAATTGAAATCAAGCTTAACCCATTTAAGCCTAAATGGGTTAAATTTAAATGAATTGCAAAATCAACTCAAAACTTAGAAGAACTAATCAAAGTAAAAGTTGATAAATCAGAAATTAAAGATAATTAAACCCAAATTTAAATGAATTTAATCAAATAAACATAATTCAAATACTTTGAATCCAAATGACATGAATTGGGTTCAAACCTCCAATCCAACTAAAATGGATTTAGATTCAACCTCAAACTCACATTGGGTTTGATTTGGGTAGCCAAACACTAGCCTTAAGTGCTATGGAGGTGAGGCAAAAAGCCACAAAATGAAAAGCCAAAGGGATGAGATGGAAACCATGTAAAAGGGAGAAGGAATCAACTTGTTTTAGCTTCTTTCCAATCAGTTGAGAGCCTCCAAAGAGGGATCAAATGGGATAAGACTTGGGTTCCTCCATGGGATAAGAATGGAGAGCAAGGGATGATCTCACATGAAGGCTCTCAGCCAAAGATGGAAAGGGGATGAAAAGGCTTCATCCCCTCAAACATTTCATCCAATCACATTCACAAGCCTAAGAGGGATCAAACCACCCATTAGCCAAGCCCCTCACAGCCAATGACTAGATTCTGGCCACCTAAAGGTCCCCATACCAACCTTTTAGCCATGAATAAAAAGAGGGGAGAGAGGCCCTCTCCTCCCAATATTTTCATTCTAGAACATCCGCAAGATGAAGAGAAGCCAATTCGAAGCATCCAGCGAGGCTTTCACCACCGGCAAGCCAGAAACCCACCATGACTGGCAGAAAACCTCTCAGCCTCCAATGGTCGAAAGGAGAGGGGAGATCATTTCATGCCAAATTGACTCTCCCTACACGTTCTATGGGTGAAGGGGACCTCAAAAAAATCTTTCCCCAATCCCTATGCCACCGATAAGCTAGAGAATGGCCAAAATTGACGGCAAATGGGAACAAGGTGGTCTCAATGCATTTGACGGGGAGGCAAGCGACCAAATGACATCCATGTCTTCATCCCATTGAGGTGAAGGTGCATGGAGCATGGTGACCACAAGTGATCACCACCAATAAGGTATGCTTTAAAATTGATGCCTTTCACAATTTATTTTGGCCCTTTGTGAAGAGAATTTGATCCCCAAGGAGATCAAACTATATAGATTGATTGAAAATTGATCCTTGATCAATTTGTAATTGAAATCACATTCAAATTCTCCTTAGATAGTCAAAAATCCATTGGGTTTGATGGACAATGTCTATTTTTTATCAGCAAGAACAGGAGAGCCATCCGTTCCTTTAGTTAGGAATGGATGACTCTAATCTAGTTCGCACAACTAATTTAATCTTCTATAGAGACCATGGAAGAGATCGTGATTGTTTGATCTTCGATTAGACAATCAACATCATTCCTGCATGGCTATTACTTTTGATGTGGGATCCGCACGGATTCCTAGTGGCTCAAATGCGCCGCGCCACATGACAATGATGCCATATCGGTGCTACCATTTAAAACTAGAATTTCTCATTTTCTAAATTAAATAAATATTAAAAATGCCAAAAAATTTAAATATCATATAAAATAAAATATAAATCCATAAAATACAAATGATAGCTTTATGGATTCTTTTCAATGAGTAGAATCCATTAAACCCAAAATCCTCAATCAATTTTGGGTAATTTTTGATTAATTTGGCTTTAAACAAAATTAATCAAACTTAAATTAATCACAAACCATTAATCCAATCAATGTGAACTAAAATTGAGGTTAAACTACACCATAGAAAAAAGTTTCATGACTTATCTCAAAGTAAATCAAAAGATATTAAATTTCAAACTCCAAACATTAATTTTAATGAAATAAATTTATATTAAATGAAATAAATCATGAAAATTGATCAAATCACTTTAAATTATTATAATAAACCATAATGAACTTAAACACACTAATAAAACCTACTGAAACATTAGTAATTAATTAACTTGAACTTAATAAAATCATAATAAATCAATCAAAATTCTAAAAATTCCAAATGAAATCTCTATGGATGTATCTTCCTTAGAAGAATTTAAGAAAAATAATCCCCTATGTAATTCTTTTCAATTAAGCTTAATTTAAGTTTTAAAGAAATAATTAAAATCTGAATTACATCCTAATCATGCATCTGATTAAAATGAAAATTTAGGACAATCAAATTGGCAAGGAATCCCACTTGACATAAAAATTTCTAACCCAATTGACATCTTAATTGGGAATTGTTGAATTTCCATATCTCTAGGTCAATATAAATGAAATAATAAATTAGAAAATCACAAAATTCATAAAAGTAAATGGAAACATCTTCATCAACACCATAACACTAAAGGATAATTTTCCAACATTCTAATGTCAAATAATTTTGTTAATTACAAACTTAGGGTTTAATGGAAATCATTAAAAATGCAAATTGTAATTAAACCTTAAAGTAAGAAATTCATTAAATTCATAATCAACCAATTAATGAAATCTTAACACATAATCAATATAAGCTAAGATTAGATTAAAACATTAACCTAGATGTATTAGGTTAACATTATTCAAACTAACTAAACATAAATTAAATGGACATGAACATTGATGAAACAAATATTAAACCAATTCAAATCAAATTAAAACTAAATTAGAACGAGAAGATTTAATCAAATTAAAGAAATGACAAAGAATTAAATTCTAAAGACAAAATTAAAACATTAATCCAAATTAAACTCAAACCCAAATCATGTAAATGAATCAAAATGAAATTAATTAAGATACTTAAGGATCTTAATTAGGCCTTTAGGATAAATCTTCATCTTAGGGTGAAGACTTCATTCTATTAGGAGTTAGGAAGTTGAATGGAATGGGTTCCACCCAAAAGTGGAATCTATTCTACTTTTCCTTCATGAAAACTTAGAATTCATAAAATTGAAAATGAAAACAAAATCACAAATCATTAAATCATTTGAATTGAAGCCATCCAAAGGTAAATCAAACAAATTTCAAAATTAAAATTGAAACTTGAATCTAAGAAGGCTTAGCAAAGTCTTGCCACACAAGCCTATTTCCTTAACACGTTAAATCTTGAAACCACTTAGGTTATGTCGATATGTGATATTCTATGATATTTTGTGATGTGATGTGATATATGTATTTATGGTGTACTATTTTAGACTACATGTCTAGGATTGTTTGCCCGTTAGACTAGATGGTAGGACATTCTTTTTAGAACTAATGTTGTCTTCTACATGGGGCTATGCTAAAAAGGACTACTATCATAAACAAATTATAAACACTATTTTCTTGTAGGTATACTTAAGTCCTCTTAAGCATAGCCCAATAAAATAGGTGGACTTAGCAAACAACTAATACTAAGCCTATATGTTTATAAAATATAATTATTGTGTGTTATTTGTATTTTTTTGATATATATATTGTAGATATTAGGATTTGTTTTTGAATTTGAAATACAAATTTGAGCTTAGAATTAAGTTAAGATCTATGGGGTCTAAGAATAGTAAGAGCTGACCCTACCAGTAGATAAGTGCAGAAGTTTCCTATTTAAACCCAATGGAAGTCCCTGAATAAGGAGATGATCCTAAAAAAAGACCCATAGATCTAAACTTTAGTTCTAGGTCGGTTGTATAAGTGTGAAGCTTAGCTACTCATTTTCTCTTTCTTCTTGGGTGTACAATGGTACCCGGGTACAATGGCCTTTCTTTAATTTAAAATTGACTTGATTTATTTTGGGTGCACAATAGAATCAACATACTTTTCTAGGTTTCTTTTGTGCTATATTTTTTGTGATGGATGCCTAGATGATTAGGCTCTTTGGAAAACTAAAATTTCTACCCAATTTAAATTAACTCAACTCAAACACACAAAAAACTTAAAATTTTATATAAATGAAAGCCCTAGAAATTACTTAAAATCAACTAAAAATAATTTGTTTTTGTGAACCATGATAACAAATTAGTCTAAACTCTTGAATTAGGCACTTCACACATTGCACATAAGGGGCGTTTGACTTGTGGGGATGATCGCCTTTTTGGGGAAGTTTGCCATCTCTGACAGATTTGGCCAATGACCACCCTAATTGCATGTCATTTAGGCATAAAATGTATACCCCAAGGCCTTAAATGAATCATGAGTCAAAATATCTAAAAGCTAGAAAATTTGCATTAGTTAGTGCATATCATACCCTACATGATCTTAGGGATTAGGGAGTGAGTCTAGTTTCTTAGATTCTTTCCTAAAATATAACAGCCTAGCCATCTGGCATATATGAGACTTGGCATCATGGATTTAAAATGCACTTAAGTGATGGTAGCTAGCAACCCTTCTAGGAAGTTATAAGTCCAGAAGAGTCAAGGATATGTTTATTGCCTCAAATGAGAGGAATGATCGATAATTCCCAAAAATAGAACTAGATCGAGCATCTAACTTGTGTTAAAAGCACTTCTAGACTTAGGATTTGAAGCATCCTACTCAAAGTAAGACTTCGACTCTAGCCATTTCTACAGTCTTGTGCTGCTCGAATCTAACTCTTAGATTTATAATAAAATGTTAGCTCAAAATCTAGATTAAATTCTAAAATTTAGAGCCCAATGATAGGATAATTAAAGTGCCTACTGGGCATCCTACTATCAACAGGCATTTCTTAGTTAATCTAATTTGGCTTCCAAAAATAAGTTTTTCGACTTTGGGTCATTCCCAATTGAAATTCCAACATATCATTTCCTTTGGAAACTAGCTTAGAAATCCATAAAAATAATTTCTCATTTCCTTAATCGAGAGTATTCTTAGGAAGGGATCCTTCATTCCTAAGATGTAATTGATTATGAGGGCTTGCCCTTATAGGGAACCATGAACCCAGTTAAGATAAACCCTATTCTACTCCCCATGTAGTTCAGGTAAAAACTCTTTAGTACATGAAAGACCCATTAGCCTTAGGATTCTTTTATTAAATGATAGAATCCAGTATAGGATAACATTTTTATCTTTTGATATAATATTTTTACTCTTTAATGATGCATTTGATCATCCAAATAAAAAATTCCTAAAACCTATGTGGTGTCATCAATTTGTTTCACAACCTCTCCTTCATCTAGTCTTCACAATAAAGGTGGTGAGGTGAGTAGGCCTTTAAGTTCAAGTAAAGTTTTTTTTTTGCATTCTAATGTCCATATGAACTTCTTTGCACTCCTTAATAATTTGAATAATGTGAGCGACATTCTCTTATCTTTGAAATAAACATGTTCAATTCAACAACTTTCCTAGTGAGTTATTGTACCTCTTTGGTTGTTCACAAGGAGGGCATGTCAAGTATAGATTTATCTTTGTCTAGATTTATCTTTATGCCTTTAAGAGTGATCATAAATCCTAAGAAATTTTTTAATCCAATGCCAAATGTGCAGTTTAAAATGTTGAGGAGCATATTATGCTTCTTTGAAGTAATAAAGGTCTTCTTAAAATCTTTAATTTATTATTTGAGGGACTTGCTTTTAACAAGTAAGTCATCCATGAAGACTTCTACATTTTCCATTTTTGTTCTTTGAACACTCAGTTTATCATAATTTATTTATCTAAAAACCATCACTATAGCAATATAGCCCTTATAATGATGAAGGCTATTATTTCTAAGTCATTGAGATACATTTGGGTTTGATGGTACCCTGAAAAGGTGTCCAAAAGGCTAATTACTGAGTAACCCAGTACCGAATCAAGCATCTATTATAAGAAGTGGGTACCTATTCTGGGATAAGTTGAATTCAGATTGCTGAAGTACACGGACATTCTCCATTCACTGTTGGGCTTTTATACCATGACTATATTAAATATCCATTATAGGCATTGGACTTCTTTGATAAAGTTGGCTTCAAATACTTTGGTGACTTCTTCTTAAATTGGTTCAACAAGTGCTTAATTATTTGAGCTTACTTTTTAATGTTGAACTTATCACAAGTAATGTTGATATCAATACCTAGCATCTCACCTACATTCTAGGTGAATACATCTATGTCTTCCTTGAGGGCCTAAACAAGGGCTTTATGTTCACTACTAAAGGTTGAGCTAACTCTTAGCACTTCTTTTGGATCCTGAGGTTGGCACTTCCTCAATTTATTTAGTGATTTACACATAACACTTCTTCTATCTTATCTGAGTCACTGACTACTCATAGTAGTAAGCCATGGATTGATTCAAGTTTCTTCTCCCACTACCAAGAACTTCACTACCATATAATAAGTTGATATTGTATGCCCAAGAGCATCTAATGATCTAGGCAACCTAAAAACTATTTGAACTAGGATGGCTGGAATGCATTGACCCCCTGAGAGGCTAGAGACTCGCCATACACAAGGTAGACATGAAGGAGAAAATCCCAACTGAGTGACCAGAGCTCACCTCCTTGTCTGATAGCTTGCCCATGAGCAAGTGACTATATATTTTGGACTCAAGAAAGATGGATCTACCACAAGGATCCAAAACTCTAGACCAAGGAATGTCATCACCCAACAATAGTGAATGCGCCTCATGGATGAGTCTTTTTCTTTTTTACTTACTCGGTACTTTCTTTGACACTAATTTTTTATAAAGGTCTCCCTTTCAAACTCTATAAAAGGGGGGATCTAAGAAAAGAAAGGGGGATAGATAAGCATTTTCAAAGAATTCATATGTCTTTTGCCTTCTCCCCTCCCTTTTAATGTTTATTTTCCTCATGTTATAACTCTTCCTTGAGAGAGGGAAGGTCACTTCTTGTCTAGTTTCTAGCTATAATAAAACCTAGAGGTATCCATTTGTAGTTTCTCCAACCCAGGTCTAGCCCACAGACAATAACTATAGTAAGTTCTTCATGATCATGGATAAAATTGGATTCAACATTCTTTAAGGTGCAACAAGCATGGAGCAGGATGAGAACTACAAGTCAAGTCTAGAGTGAAGAAAATAACTAAGCATAGAACATTCGAGCTAGAGGAAAACTAGTTACCTTTGCTACATAACAAGACCTAAAGAACATGTAAGATATAATAGTTCACCTGGTATAAGTAGCCATGTAAAAGGTAATATATGGAAGACTGAAAACAAGTGGAGAATGAAGGCTTCTCCATATCAGTGACTCACCAAGATTATCAATAGAAAAGAGAGTTATTTTGAACATTGAGCATTGATGATGAATCATTTTAAGCATCAATGATGAGTCTTATCAGGAAAGCGAAGATGAGGACACTAAAAGGGTTCACATTAACTCAATTAATGCTTTTTCTAAGAGGATTGTGGAAGCTTGACCTCCACACAAGTTGATGATTTCACACTAGAAATCATATATTGGTCACATCAATCCTGCTAACCACATTGCTTACATCGAGTCAACAACATCCCTACTGAATTTTAATGGCATGGTGAGATGTCGACTCTTCTTCACCACATTCAAAGAATCAACTCTTGGGTGATTCTCACAACTACCTTCTAAGGTTATAACTTCCTTTGTTAAGTTTAAAAGGATGTTTGCAACATAGTTTACTAGCGCTTAAAAGGCATTAATGAGCTTGTAGACCCACCAATAAATGAGGCAAGAGCCTAAAAAATCCCTTAGGATGTTCGTCTCTCATTTTGAGAGGAAATTATTAGAGATCAAAGACCTAGAGACTATGATCACAAAGAAGGTCCTCTTAGGTACACTCAATCGACAACAACCAAATACCCTTATTAAACTACTAGAGCTAGCGAACAACCACATCACTAGAAAACAATATAACTATATCACCCAGCCTTCTTCGATAGCTCATGGAAGTCATCCCTCGAAGAAGTCACCCTCAGAATAATTCTCTACGGGCAGACTCTAAGTGAGATGATAAGATAAAGGGAGAAAACCCATCCGAATGATTGAAGGACCAAAACCCTATGGGAACCTGAAAACCACCTACTCACCATCAACATAGCAAGTACTTACAACTAGCCATGATACCATCCTTGAAGGTATCAATGGCTAAGATGATAGATTCTATTCAAAATGAAGAATACTTCAAGTGGTCACCACCCTTGAAGGTAGGTGAAGTTCGTAGTTACTCCAGGTATTGTGCATACCATCGTGATAATGTGCATGACACTAAAGAATGCCTCCATCTAAAAAACTTCATAGATGAGCTCATTAAAGCATAGAAATTCAAGGAGATCAGTAAGAGACAAGGATAGGAAATCATTATGATAGGTAATGAACTCATCCCAACTCATGCAATTCACATCAGAAGGGTCTTACTCACCATCTTCAACTGAGATAGTGATTCCATAGGGTGAGTCAGCCATAAGAGGCTAGCTGAAGATGTCAACTTAATGAGTACTATACGAGATTCAGGTGCTTTTATAGTCCCTTTGAGATTCTCTGAGAAGGATCACCCTACATTCAACAATCTATATAATGACATCATTGTCATCATAGTGCATATTGCAAATTACCATAACATGACTATATTGATCGACATTGGGAGTTCAATCAATATTATTTTTAAATCTATCTTTGATAGACTAGTTTGGTGAGTTCTCAACTCACTCCCCATAGAAGATCATTGCTTAACCTCTCTAGTGAAAGAAGGGAGACCAAAGGAATTATCACAATTCCCATCATTTATGGAGAAGATGAAAGATAATTTATGGTAATGATCAATCTTCATCATTGTGGAGGCCCTGCCACATATAATGCCATATTTGGATGACCACTGCTCAATATATTTTGGATGGTTGTGTTGACTACCACATAACACTCAAATTGTTGACAAGTGGAGAAGAAATCACTATCAAGGAAAACTCAAGCCAAATAAGAGTCTACTACCTACAAGTAGTAAGTTACACTAACAAACGACAAGAACTACTAGAAGTAGAAGTCACATGATGTAGCTAAGATTTCAGGCATAAAAATTAATGTCACTTTCCATCAACTTAATATTTGAAATGATGCTCAACCCATAAAATAAAAGATGAGAAAGATTACGACTCTACACATCAAGTTGATCAAAGAATAAGTCACCAAGCTATTTGAAGCTAACTTTATTAAAGAAGTCCAATATCTAGAATGTATATTGAATCGATCATGCAAAAATTTAATAAAGAATAAAGGATGGCATGGATTTCATAAACCTAAATGAAACTTATCCAAAGGATGGATATCCACTCCTACAAATATGTGCACTTATCGACTCGATAACAGGCTTCTTGGTATTGTCTTTTTTAGATGTTATTTCAAGGTACCATTATATACAAATGCACTTCATTGACTCATAAAAATTGAACTTCATTATTGGAGAAGGAATTTATTGTTATACAGGGATACTCTTCAGATTAGAGAATGCTGGGGTGACCTACCAAAGTATGGTAGATTGTATCTTCAACAAAAAATAATGCAAGATCATTAAAGTCTACATAGACAACCCACTTTAACTTGTTAAAAGCAAGTTGCCTCAAAAACACATCAAAGACCTAAAAAAAACCTTTCCCACTCTATGAAAATATAGTATGCAACTTAACCCTCTCAAATACATATTCAGTATTGATGGATAAAATTTTTGACACGGCATAGAGTTTAGAATTTCTAATTTAGATGATCAAATCCATCATTAAGAAATAAACAAATTATCGTGAAGATAAACATGTTATCTTATAATGGATTTTATCATTTAATAAAAGACTCCTAAAGCTAATGGGTCTTTCATGTACCAAAGACTTTTTCCCTGAACTACATAGAAAGTAGATCATAATTTATTTTAAATTGGGTTCATGATTTTTTTATAGAAGCAAGCTAATATAGTTAATTACATCTTAAGAAGGGTCTCTTCCTAAGAATACTCTCAATTTAAAAAATAAGTCATTATTTTGAAGGATTTTTTAGGTTAGTTTTCAAAGGAATGATATTTGAAATTTTTAATTTGGAATGATCCAATGTGGAAAGATTATTTTTGGAGGTTAAATGGAATGAAGTAGAAAATGCTCATTGATACTAGGATGCCTAGTAGGCATTTCAACTATCCTATCATTGGGCTTTGAATTTTTAAATTTAATTTAGATTTTGAGTTAATATTTTATTAGAAATCTAGAGCTTAGATTCTAATAGCACAAGACTACAGCAATGCCTATGGTTGAAGACTTACTCTATGGAGGATGCTTCATAACCTAAGCCTATAAGTGCCTCTAACACAAGTCAAATTCTTGGCCTAGTTCCATTTTGGGAATTATCAACCATTCCTCTCACTTGAGGGAACTAACATATCCCTGACACTTCTAGACTTATAGCCCACCTAGAGGGGCTGCTAGCTAATACCACCTGAGCACATTTTAAATTCATGACGCCAAGTCTTATGAATGTAAGATGGCTGGGCTGTTTTATTTTTAAGAAAGAAATCTAAGAATCCTAGACTTACTCTCTAATCCCTAAGATAATGTAGGGATTGAAATGCATTAATTAATACACATTTTTTTAGATTTTTATGCATTTTGATTCGATGATCATTTTAGGCCATGGGTATGCAATTTATGGCTACATGATATGCAATTAGAAAAAAGTCATGGGCCAAATCAATAATGGAAGGTAAACTTTACTAAGAAGGTGGACATAATCATAGGTCAAATTCCCCTTATGTGCAACTGGACAACTTGCCCAATTTAAGGATTAGAGCAATATGATTAAATGATTTTTGAGAGCTAATTGGTTTTGTAATTAATTTGAAGTTATTTCTTAGGGATTTAATTTATGTGAGGTTTTTAATTTATTTATTTTTTATTTGAGTTGATTAGATTTAATTGGCTAGAAAATTTAATTTTTCTAATGAGCCTACATCCAAGAATTCATCACAGAAAGCACAACATAGAAAAAAACCTAGAAAAGCAGGTCAATTCTATTCCACATCCAAAATAAATCAAGCCAATTTGATTAAAGAAAGGTCAATGCAACCGGATCTTTTTTCCAGGATCTATGAGTCTTCTTTCCAAGATCATATCTTTCTTTAGGGACTTCCATTAAGCTTATTTACAAGGGAACTCTACACTATCTCCTATAGGGCCAAATCCTACTATTATTAGACCCCATATATCCTAACCTAATTCTAAGCTCAAATTTATATTTTAAGTTTGAAAATAAATTCTAAGCCTACAAATAAATATTAGAAAAATACAAACAACACATAATAGTTATATTTTATAAACATACGGGCTTAGCATTAGTTGCTTGCAAAACCCACCTGTCCTATGAGCTATGCTAAGGGACTATTACTGTAAGAAAATAACAATTTTATAATTTTATTTATGACAACAGTCCCTATAACACGGCCCCCTGCATAAGACAATGTTAGTTCTAGAAATAATGTTCTACCATTCAAACTAACATCAATCAATCCAAGCCTAGTCTAAAATAGTACACAACAAAATAATAAAAATAATTCTCATCTCAGCATCACAGAATATTACAAAAAATTAAAGAATGACCTAACCTAAATCTAAGGTCTATGATCTATAATTCTAGTGTGTGAAGAAAAATGGTTTATGTGCCAAGACATTACTAGGATTTTAGGTTTCAATTTTAATTTTGGATTTAAGTATTGGTTTATTTACATTTGGATGGTTTCAATTCAAATGATTTAATGATTTATTGATTTTTATCTTCATTTTAGGTACATTTTATTATGTTAAAGTTAGATTAGGTTTTCAAGAATGAGGAATACAATAGGTTTTATTTTGGGTGGAACCCATTCCATTCAACATCTTAAGTCTTAATAGAATGATATCTTTATTCTAAGGTAAAAATTCATCATAAAGTTCTAATTAAAATTCTAAGTATGTTAGTTGATCATTTCTTTAGCTCTAGAAGGTTTTAATCAGTTTAGTTTATTTCATTTTATTTTAAATTTATTTATTATTTTCACTTAATGTTTTGTGTTTTGATATTTTTTATCAATAATGTTGTGATTTAGTTTGAATTAGTTTTCACTTGAAGTTTAATTCATTTGTTATTATGATTTAGTTTGATTCTCTCTTTAAGTTTAATTCATTCATTATTGTGATTTTAAATTTCATTTAATTCCTTTGGCTTAATATTGTTTTATTAATATTTCAAATTTTATCATTTATTTTTTTTAATTTGATTGATTATTATTTTACTTTATATATTTTCTTTATTGATTATGATGATTTATATTTTTTTCAAGTTTAAATTATTAGGTTTAATTTACATATAAATTAAATTTATCTTACTTTCAAAACTTAGATTGATTAGGTTTTAATCTTTATGTTATTTGAATTCATCTTTAATTTAATATTCATTTTTATTTATTGATTTTGTTATATTTAATTTAGGGTAAAGCTTTATGTTTAATTTCATTTTGTTTAATGTTTCATTAGGTTATATTTCTTTATGTTTCATTTAAATTATTTTCATTTCATTTGTTTATTTAATTTTGGGATGCATGTAGTTTACTTATTACATTTAGGTGTATGTATTTCATTCATTCAATTCAAGTTAATTTCATTTATTAAATTTCATTAATGTTCATTAACTTAAATAAATTTACATTCAATTTATTATGTTTCAATTTTATAACCCATTTGCATTAATGATTCATTCTTGTTTCAATTTATTCATTTCATGAAATTCTCTAAGGTTTATTAATGAATTTAGACTAAGATGATTAATTCCAAATTATATATTTTTTACATTATGGAATAGTTCAATTCATTCTAATTAAATTAAAGGGAATGATGATTATGTCATTTGAAAAACACTTAGCCTAATATAATTTCCCTTATTCATCATGACTTAAGGCGTTTAAAGAAAGGTTATTTTCATATGCATTTAAACTTGTCTTATGTTACTCTAGAGTTTTATGTTATTTCAAGTTTCATTCAACTTCCCCTAGGTTTAAAGAAGGGGTTATTTTCATGTTCAATTACACTTAACCTCTTATAATTGCATTTGTACCACTTCATTCCTTAATTTAAATGGCTCTCATATATTTATTTATTGATGACTTATAAATTTTAGAGGTTAATAAACTTTATATTTCAGTTCATTAACATATTCATTATTTTTAAGGGGTTATTCTTCTTGGAATATGATTAAAATTTATATTTTCTCTTATTCATAACCCTTAGCTTAAGATAAATTAGGTTCCTTTACTTTCAATTTGTTTGAATATTTTCATTTGAATGTTCTCATGTTAATTATATTATTTTAATTTTGTATTATGGGTTCTGTAAATTCTAAGATTTTTGTAATTTATTATTTCTTTTAAATTGTCCTAGAGTTTTGAAAATTCAAATACTCCCAATCCAGAGGTCAATTAGGTTTAAAATTTTTATGGTAGGTGGGGTTCATTATCGATTGAGGTGATGACCATTTAGGGGTTTCACTTTAATTAAAATGTGTAATTAAGGTGTAATTAAAGTTTAATTATTTAATTAAAACCTAAATTAGGCCTAATTTAGTGATGACCATTTAGGGGTTTTATGTTTCCTTGATTTCAATCTGGAATATGCATCCAAATAGGGTTCATTCATAATTTTTGGGGCTCTGGTTGATTTATCATGATTTATTTAAGTTTAGGTTGATTAATTAAATCAATTTAATTTAATTAATGACCTAATTAAACCATTTTGTGATTTATTAAGTTTCAATGGATTTCAGTGACTTATTTATGTTCATTAAGATGTATTATGATGTTTTAAGTTGATTTAACTAATTTCCATCATTTCTTTTATTTATTATTAATTTATCTTATGAAAAGAGGGTTTAAGGTTTGAAATTTCAAAATA
Organism: Cymbidium sinense; assembly: GCA_021442155.1. Lineage (NCBI taxonomy): Eukaryota > Viridiplantae > Streptophyta > Magnoliopsida > Asparagales > Orchidaceae > Cymbidium > Cymbidium sinense. Next base: position 29,170,032 of record CM038228.1, on the reverse strand, counting down.
AAAGATTCATTGCTCAATAAATTTTGAAAATTTCCCTAATTTGTACCTTATCATCAATTTCAACTTCCTAAAGTTTCATTTCAATTTGATTAATGGTTTGAGATTAACTAGGTTTAAATTTTTCATTCAAACTTAAATTAAGGCCAAAATACTGATATAATTTGGAGATTTTAATTTTAATGGATTCCTCTCATTGAGATAAATTTGTAGAGCCCAAGTTTTCTTTTTTTAGATTTATATTTAATTTTCTATGAATTTTTGAATTTTTATGCTTTTTTTCTTAATTTCTTAATTTGGGAAACCCAAATGTCCCATTTAGGCACGTAAGATCTAGGATCTGACATGGCATTGCCACATCGTGCCATGTGGGATCCACGTTGATTCTCGTTAAATTAGTGGAGCACATGGGTTAATTGCGGATTGTCCGATCGAAGATGGGATGGTTGTGTTTGGAGCAGTGGTTCCTCTTATTAATTTTAATCAAAGATCTAACTAGACCTCAACTGTTCATTCCTTCTAAAAGAAACGGATGGCAGAGATTACATCTCTTATGGTGATGGTGGAGGCCGAGAGCCATTCATAATTTTTGCATGATTTTTGACCATCTGATTATTGAAATCACTTGATTTCAAAGTTATATCCATTAGTGGATGAAATTATAAAGATCTATATGGTTTCATCTCACTTGAGATTAAACTTCTTTTGAAAAATACCAAAATCGAAAGCTTGGAGGAGGTTGTTAATGGCATACCTCTATCTGGTGATCTCTGGTGATGGAATTGACTCCAATAGCTGTGGAATGATGTGGGGAGCTCGTGTGCCAAAGGAATTGAGTTTCATCCTTGTGGATCACTTCCTAGACCAAGCTTGGCTTGGATTCTATCAACTTTGGTCGTTCTCTAACTTCCCAATAATGAGGGGATTGGGGGAAGATGGGTTTCATCTTCATGCAAGTTGTAGAAGGTGGTGACATAATCAATTACACTTGAAAATGGCTCTTGATGAAGTTTGCATTGAAGTCATGAGATTTTTAGCTTGGTTTCCCCTCCTCTTAGTCACCTTAGGGTGATTAAAGATTTTAGAGGATAGCTACATGGATCACTAGCCATTTAACACCTGCTAAGGCTAAAGAGGTGAGAAAATCCAAGGGAAAGAGAGTATTGGCTTAGGGATTTTTATCTCCATGCATCATCATTTTTTCCATGGAATATTCTATTGCCTTTGATTTATTTGGAGTTGATTAAATGGCTTAATGTTGGTGAGGATCAACTTTAATTTAATTTTGGAAAGACTTGATTGCATCCTAAGGAGATTAGTTAAAGATTTGGCTCAAAATCCCTTTGAATTATGTCATTCAATTGGCTTGATTTTGATTGCTTTACTTAATATATTGGATTTAGACTAATGTTTGGATTATGTTCATTTAATCACTAATGGACTTTTTAATCAATGTTTTTAAGGATTTTAAAGTTATTTGAGTGCTTTGGGTTTAGTCCATTTTGATTTAAGTAAATTTAGGTTGAGATTAATGTAGTAAAATGGTTTATTTAGCTCAATTATAATGATTTAATTCTCAATTAGGTTAATCTAAGAAATTTGGGATGCATTTGATTGAACAATTTCAATTATATTTCAATTTGAACCCATTAGACCCAAATTGGGCTTAATTGGTTATGTTTGGGTTCATTCAGGTCAAATTACCAAATTGGCCAAATTGGACCTAATGATGGGTTGGTTTATGTTCAATAATCATTTTCAAATGATTTTGGATAACTACTTTCAGTTGATTTGAGTTTGATTTAAGTTTAAACCCAATAGGACCAATTTAGGCCCATCTAAGTCAAATGACCAATTTAACCTATTTAAGGCCACATTCGACTCATATTCTCTTAAATTCATGTTTACATATGTTCATATCATCATCCCAACTATTTGGAATGATTTGAGTTTCTCAAATTTTGGTGGGTTGACTTTTAACCCTTGTGGGACCCACATAAGGCAAACCATGTCAAAAGGATTGACCAATTTTTGACCATTGGTTTGGATTTGGATTTATTTAATTTCATGTTTTAATCTCATTTTATTTGGGTTTGTTTGGATTTTATTTGAATTTTCTTAAGTTTATATGGTTCTTAGCTTAATTAAGGTAATTATGTTTAGTTTCCTAATTAAATCTTAATCTATGTTTAATCAATTTTAAATTTTGAGTGGTGTGTTTAAGTTGAATATTTGGGTTGAATCTAACTAAACCCATTAAGTTAGATCAATCCAAAGAGAGTGCCCTAGATCAGTAATTGTAGTGTCATTGGTGCTTAGTTAGAAGACTTATAATTTAGGATTACGAGACAATGATTATCTTTAAGAGTGTTATTAACTTCATCCAAAAAAATAATCAACAAGCCTATGGTCAACGAAATTTTTAAGGGTTCTTGATCACCCTAGAGGGAAAAAAACATGCCATCATCAAGAATAATCAGAGAAGTTCAACGACTCACTAAGTGAGTAACATAATTGAATTAATTCATCTTTAAAGATAAAGAATGTTGTTTGCCATTCATCAAAAGCCTTAGGGATGCAAGAAGCTTATGTGGACCATAAAGTGTGAAAAATTCATCAATGGCATAAAGAATCTACTCGTGTTTCCACCCCTACTATAAATCTCCAAAGAAGGTGAAACTCTACTACTATATCTAAGTGTTGGAAAAGATTCCATGAGCTCTATCCTATTTAAAGAAGAAAGCAGAAGATAATGGCTAATTTACAATGTGAGCAAGTCATTGGAGAATGCCGAGTTTTATTATTCCATTATGGAGAAACTCACACTCGCAGTTATCACATTAGCATGACAGTTCCAATCACACTTCTAAGCTTATTCAATACAAGTTGTCGCACACAACCTACTTAAGTCTATATTCACCAAGCCAGGCCATTTTAGGCTATTAATGAAATGGTCAATATGACTCAATGAGTTTGATATATTTTATTCATTGAGGATAGTGATTAAATCAATCACTCATAGACCTTCTTATAGATTTCAGCAATCTGAATAATGTCCTTATCAGCCTAGAACCTCTATGACATTTATACATAGATGGTTCCTCAGGAGAATAAAGCATAGGGGTGAGCATCACTTAAAAAGTCCATTTAGGAACATTAATTGTCAAATTCAATCTTCATGTGACAAATAATCACTTTGAGTATGAAGCCTTACTCGTTGGACTGAGATTTTCCTAAGGACAAGGTGCATCAAGCATAACCGCCTACTCAGACTCACAGCTCATGGTGAGACAAATTAATGGAGATTATGAAGTCAAGGGTGAATCCCTATACAAATATATGCTAAAAATAAGGGAAAAATTAGTGAGTTAGAATAATTTAAGATAGATCATAAATATGTCACCAACTTATTATCTAGGATGAATGGGCTCAAGGAACGACCCATCATTCAACTCGCTTGACCCAACATAAAAATAATCCATTCAGATAGAAAGAAAAGACCCACATAATTGGGTCAACACCATAAAGAAATGCTTGCAAACTAGGAAAATAGGATAAAAAAATCAAAGATGTTAAAAGATCAAAATCAAAGCTATTGAGTACTTACTAATCGAAGGCAAGTTATTTTAAAGATCGTCAACCTCACTTAGCATATGGTGCATATGAGAAAATAAATAAAGAGTAATAATCAAAGAAGTACATTCTAGCAAGTGTGGTAGCCACTTCAAAGTAACAACACTCAGCCATGGGAATCTACAACAAGGGTACTTCTGATCCACACTAAAGAATGATGCAAAAGAATTCACCAAAAGATGTCAGCAATGCTAAAAGTTTACACCTCCTCAGCTGTAACCAACACAGCCTCTGTGACCCATCAATAACCTTTGGCCCTTCACCATGGTGGATGGATCTCATTAGCCTTATTATTGCTCACTAGTGAACAAAGAAAATTCATACTCATCATGTTCGGCTACTTCAACAAGTAGATTGAATCAAAGTAACTCACCAAAATAATTATCTTGGTAGTTTAAAATTTTATTTGGACTGACATCATCTGCAAGAATGGGCTGCCAATTTCAATCATAATAGACAATGGGTCATAATTTATTGACAAGCAACTGAGGGAGTTCTATGAGTCATAGGGACTCAGGCTAAAATTTACCATAGTCCACTACCCTTAGTGCAATGCTTAAGCAGAAGCAGAGAACAACCTAATCCTAAATGTGCTAAAAAAGTATAAGACACCATTACAAAATAGGTGGATTTCTTGCCCATTGTACTTTGTGCCTAAAGAGAAACTCCGACCTTAATGATTGGGCATACACCATTCATTCTTTTCTATAGAGTAGAAGAAATTACTATTTGAGGTTGAATTTCTAGTCAAAGAGTCTTGGAAATAGCCAACTTAGGCAAGGGACTCAGCGAATGGGATAGATCAAATGCTAAATCTATGAAAATTACTCTTAACCTATTGGAAGAAATTAGGGTTGAAGCTTCACTAAGACAAGAAGTAGTAAAAAGATGAATAGCTAAATATTTTAATCACCACGTCAAAGAAAAATATTTTACAACTAGTAATCTAGTGTTAAAAAAGGTCGACATAGCCGTTCACCAAAATTTGGGTAAACTCCCCCACACATAATCAAAGGGAAAAATGGCTTCGAAGCATATTAATTATAGACTCACTCCAAACAAAACATATAATGCATATGGAATGCTAGGGGTCTAAATAAATTCTATCTATAAGATAAATTCATTTTTGAACTCTATTCCTTGTTAATAAAAAAAGATTTAACTAAGTTTCAATATAGTTATAAAAGAAATTAAAGGATTGTAGGAAAGTATGAGTGTCTCGAGGTAATACTCGAGGAGCTAATAGTCGACTCACATCCCGTGGCATGTTGCCTCTTAAAAATGTTGACTCAATAACATGAACACACACTATGCTTGCCCAATGAAAAAAATAAAGAAACAACTGCATCAAATTCAAACCACATAGCATGCTATTGTTGGCCCAAGAAGAAAATATGAAGCTTGAAACATGCCATCTTTGGCTCGAGTGAGTAAGAAATTAGCTCAAAGTGACACACTAGAAAGCAATAGATTATACTCATTAAAAATATGCTTTTCCACATCAAAGGAAGAATGAATTACAAGACCAACACTCCATATGGTTGGCACCTCAGTGTAAGACTAACACTCTGTTGGGTCGGTGGCTACCAGGACCAGCACTTAGCATGGTTGGGACCTTGGGGTAACACCAACACGAGGACAGTGACTACCAAGACCAACACTCTATGTGGTTGGCACCTCAGTATAAGATCGATACTCTATGAGGTCGATGACTACCAAGACCAACTCTGTGTGGTTGGCACCTTAGTGTACGATAAACACTCTATGAGTTTGATGAATACTAAGATCAACACTATGTATGGTTAGAACCTTAGTATAAGACTGACACCTCATGAGGTTAGCAACAACTAAGACTAATCTCCCATGATTGGCACCTTTGTACTCTACCTAAGATGTAAGGATTCAAATCAAATTATGTTACAATGATTATGATCAAAATTTCTATGGAGCAAAATACTTAGCTAATATTTTTTCTTTTACAACCCAAAAAAATATACGTAGTGAACTCTCTTCATGATGTATACCAAAATCATACATGGCGGGCACTAGTAATTGATTAATAAATTCACTCACCATTATTTTTATGGATATAATAAGTTACATCAATATGTATTCACCACTTCTAGAGAATGTATTCACCATTAAAAACATTTGAAAAAAGAAAGCAAGGAAGTGAAAAAGATTTTTTATTTTCTCAAGTATTTATACACAAATAATGTGAGTATACAAAATATTATATACATTTTTTTGGACTTGCAAGAGAAAAAAAAGAGAAGAGGAAAAGAAGTAACTAGCTAGAGTTTATCTCATTGTTGTCATCCGAGTCCAAGGTGAGTGCATTGTCAATGTCTAAAAAGTAGACATCTAGCCAACCATGACTTATCAACTTGGCAATAATGTAATTGGTGTTGTCCTTGAACTTTCCTTACAATAAATATTGGTATTCATCAGAATTATAGAAGCTAAATAACTTGGCTTTCTTTCACTAGAACTTCTCAGTGCAATAAAATAACTACATCTCAAGCTCCTTCTTCGACTCCTCTAGGCAAGTCAGCTCTACGATAGCTCTCTCCTTCTTTAGCTCTTAGCTCCTCTCTTCTTCTTGAATCTTGGCCAATATGCCCTCCGACATCTCAAGCTCACCCTTTATCATTTCATGTGTCAATCTCTTTACTGATAACTCCTTTCTCTTAATAAGGAACTAGTTGCAAACCTTCCAAGTCAACTGCCAAGCAATGGCTTGGGTAATCATCACTGAGTATGGCAACTTCCCTCTCAAGGAGAGAATCCAATGACTTGCACTATACTTGCTCCCCAGCTCGAAGACTTCACTCATCGATCTGACTTGGTCAAGAGTAAAGTTGCTCACAGCATACTCCTCTAGTTCCTTGCTAATCTTACTCCTCTTATTATAGCAATCATGAAGAGCCAGACTTATGGCTCTTTTCTTAGATGCATAGGGTGAGCTCAACCCAGACTCATCAATCCACTCTTCTTGAATGATTCTCAGTTGCATCCAACTTAGCACCAGCCACCTAAAACTCATCAAAGAAGCTGATAACCTCAAGATTAAGATGGGGGCATCAAGTCATGGTTCTCTTCAAATAATAATGAAATCAAATTTGGCAACTCGACTATAATATTGAAAATAATGTACAAAATAAAAGCACTTATTGAAAAGGATCTCATGTACCTTGTCATAGTGAAGATACAAATGAATGTCTAAGACTCTTCCAATAAATTTCATCAAAAAATAGTTTTGGAGGACTTGCCTCTAATATTTTTACTTTGTTGACCAGAAATGGGACAAAGATGGTCAACACTGACCAGCCAGCCATGCTTTTATTGAAGCATAACTTTTTTGCCATTTGCTAACCTTATTTGGTAGCTAGATGATCTTCTCTAGCATCATTATGAACTACATGGTACTATTTGGGTGTCCTTGAAAATGTGAAAGAAGAGAGTTAGGCTCTATTCAAACCCCTCCCTACATAGGAAGATAAGGAAAGTGGTGATGCCAGCCATTGAGTTTGGTAAAACATGGGATGGCACAACCCCTTAAAAAGCAAGAATATCCACCCACTTATAGAGAAGAGAAAAGAAAAAGCCACATCATAAGGTAACACACACTCATCAAGCTTGGTGGTGTTAAGTCACTCATCTCCTCAACCACATGTACCAAATAATTTAGGTTCTTATGGTAGTAACCTTGAAAGAAGTATGAGGTAATCAATGGTTGGAGATCAGGCACTTTTATAGCCAAGGATGAAATGGAGAGATACCTAACAGAAAGAAAAAACAATCTTAATTCTTACTATGTGTGTGTGTGTGTGTGTGTGTGTGTGTAAAAATTAATTCCTAAAGATAGAGAGAGGAAGTAATCCATAGTGGAGTCGCTAGATAAATCTATAGGAAAAATTTTATAACATCACTCAAATCATAGGAGTTTCTTATTTAGATAATCAAATATGAAATTAATAGATAATACATCATTTCAAAAAAAAAATTTAAAATATCTCCTTATAATGGATTTTATCACTTAATAAAAGACTCCTAAAATTGAGGGGTCTAAAATGTTCTAGAAATTCTTTCCTTGAACTATATGATAAGATATAATAGGATTTATTTTATTGTAAAGTTCTTAGGTCCCTATAATGGAAACCCCTATAGTTAATTATATCTTAAGAAAACTCTATATTAAAGGAATTAACTTTTACCTCTATGGATTTCGAAGCTAAGATTCAAGGCAAGTTTATTTAAGAGATTCAAAAGGGAATGGTTCAAGAGGAGCAATTCTTTCATATAAGTAGGAAATGCCTCATATACTAGGATGCCCAGTATTCATTTCAACCCATCTTACAATCGCTTTACATTTTTAAAATTGAATTTATTTAAATTTTAATTGACATTTATTAGAAATTTAAGACCTAAATTCTAATAACATAAAACTGTAGAAATACCTAATAAGTGAAGACTTATTCTAATATGATGCTTTAAGCCTTAATTCTTAAAGTGCTTATAATACAAGTCAAAAGCTCTACTTAGTCTAATCTTTAGAAATTATGAGTCTTAATCACACTTGAGATTAAAAACCTATTCTTGAGTCTTCTGGACATACTTCTCACCTTTAAGAGTTGTCAGTTAACACCTCCTAAATGATTTCTAATCTATAAGTCTAGTCTTATGAATGCAAGATAGCTAGGCTATTGTATTTATAAAAAGGAAGATAAGAACATAAACTCACTCCTTAACCTTATGATCATGATTGACATATTATCCTTCTAGTAATGCAATAAATTTCAATTTTTATACATTTTTGACTCATAATCACATTTAAAAGGTTTTATGCAAATCATTTGTAAGATGAGATAAAGTTATAAATGAGTCATGCACAAAATCAAAAGAGACTTCATTTAGAAGGGTGGTTATCCTCACACAAGTCAGATATCACCTTATGTGAAATAGAAGAAGGGCCCAATTCAAAGATTTGAGAAGAAATATGTAATCAAAATTCACATTTCTAGCATTTTTAGGTGCTTTTAATTTTTATTCTTAAATCTTTAATTATTGAAGCTATGTGTAAATTATTTTTATGTTTAAGTTGAATTAATTTAATGTGATAGAAAAATTAATTCTTATCGTAAGAGCATAATTCATCAAGTTTCATCATAACATATCAAAACATAGAAATAAACCTATTTAAAGTATGCTATTTTTATTGCAGAACTAAAATAAATCAAGTCAAATAAATTAAATTAAATAGGCTAATGAGGCAGGGTACTACTATACACCCTAGAAGAAAAGAAAAAAAAAGGCAGTTGAGCTTTGTCCTTTTACGGCCTAGCTTAGAACTATTATCTTGATCTATGATGGTCTTCACTTAGAATCATTGCCTTTTTCAAGGACCTTTTAAGCCCCATAAGGGACCACTAATAGGTACAGTTAGCTCATGTTAATCTTAAATCTCATAGATCTTAACCTAATTATAGGATCAAATTATATTTTAAAATTCTAAAATATATTCTAATCCCTAGAAAACAAAAAGTTATAAAAATACACAACATACCAATAGCTACAATATAAACATATGAGCTTAGAACCAATGGTTACCAAGCTCACCTATCATATTGGGAAATGCTTAGAGACTTAAAATAATACATGCAAGTAAATATTATTTATTATATTTTATTACAATAGTCTCTTTAAGCATAGCCCTTTGTAGAAAATAATATTAGTGTAAAAAGAACATTTTAACATGCAAACTAGTGAACAAATAATTAATAGTCATCAATTCTAAAATAAAACATCATAAAATAAGAAAAATATTACATCACATCACAACATAGAGAAATCACTATCCTAACCTTAATCTAAGATCGATGGCTTAGCAATTTAGCATGTTAAAAGAAGAGTTTGTGTGGTAAAACTGAACTAGGTCAATTAAAGGATTGTTGTAAAGATCAACTTGGTGGCTTACCTCCCTATGGATTGATGTGGAGATTAACATGCACTGACACTCACTAGAATTTGATCAAATGATGGGTTAAAGGGTCAGGCGAATGGGGAAAGGATTGGTTTGAGTTCCTTTTACCCTAAGGAAGGTGTAGAAAGCATCAAAGGTGTAAATTGAGGCTTTTCCTTTCCTCTTTTTATTTGGTTGAGCCTCTCCTTATTGGAGAAGGTGGGAGGTGATTGGCTTTAGGAATTTGAGCCTAGGTAGGTCATGGGAAGTGGTAGCAAGGTTAGAGGAGGAGTTTGAATAGGTTAATGGAGATGATAAGGAATGAATGGTTGAGATTTATTTCAAGATGATGTGGCTAGGTTTTGTGATATCAATGGACTCCACCTCATCCCATGCAACTATTTCACCTCCCTTTGAGCTAGCTATTGGCTTCTTAGATCAAACCTAAGAGGATGGTAAGGTTAAACTCAAGTTCTATTAGTTTGGGATTGAATTTTAGTGGTTTAGGTTAGATTCATTTGAATTAGAAATGGGTTGAGTTGAGTTGGCTAGTTTACTTGCATTCAATTTATGTTCATAACCATGGTGATTGTTCATTAGATAATTTATGAGTGAATTGACCTAGGCTATGTTTGCGTTGGAGTAATTTAAGCTAGTTTGACCTACTTAACTCAAATGGGCCAAGTTGAATCTTCTTACCTATTTAGATATTTTAGAGTTTAAATTTTTAAATATGTTTAATTGATCATTTGTGATATTTTTGATCAACTAATTTTATTTTATTTAATTTGAATTAGATTTTAATTTTAACTAAGAATAACCAAGTTGACCTATATGGGTTAAGTGGGGCTTAATTGAGTCTATGTGACTTATTTAACTCAATTGAAGTGGGTTTAAGTTTCAAACATATTTTATCAAGTGTTTGAGATGATTTGGAATAATTAATTTATTTAGTTCTAAGTTAATTTTAAGTTTAACCCATTTTGTCTCAAATTGGGCTTAATGGGTTAAATTGAATTCATTTGGGTCAAATGATCAAATTAATCAAATTACTCCCAATGAATTGTTTAATTATGTTTACTTGATTATTTTGAGCTTTCATAATGACTTAATTTAATTTAATTTTAATGGGTTGACTTTTTGATTTGGTGGGGACCATACAAGTTTCAAACATATTTTATCAAGTGTTTGAGATGATTTAGAATAATTAATTTATTTAGTTCTAAGTTAATTTTAAGTTTAACCCATTTTATCCCAAATTGGGCTTAATGGGTTAAATTGGATTCATTTGGGTCAAATGATCAAATTGATCAAATTACTCTAATGAATTGTTTAACTATGTTTACTTGATTATTTTGAGCTTTCATAATGACTTAATTTAATTTAATTTTAATGGGTTGACTTTTTGATTAAGTGGGGACCATATAAGTCAATCTATGTCAAATGACCTAAATGATCACTTTGTACCCAATTTAATTCTAGTTTTAAGTTTGTTTGTGTTTATATCTTGATTCAATGCTTTGTATTTGATTTAATTTTTATTTACTTTATTTTTATTTAATTCTTCTTAAATTGAAGTGATTTTCAGCTTAAGTGAGTTAATTGGGTCAACCACCCTAATAATCCTAATTTGGGCTCAATTGAAGGGCTCAATTGAATTTATGTTTTAATTCAAATATATTTGATTTTGGAATGGATTGAATTTTAATAAATTTAGATTTGATTAGGTTTACTTAAGCACTAAAGAGGTGTCCTAAGTGTTTAAGTAGGAAGATCCTTAGTTTATAATTGAGATCATATGTGCTAAGGGGATGAGTACTAACCTCATTCAAAAATGAGATCAATAAATGTATCCCCCCTCCTGTTGGCTTAATGAGCCTCATGTTCAATCTGATCAATGGATTTAGAAAGGGTAGAGTAGATACCACCTTATTCCTTAAGAGCATAGATGATGATTTGATTGTGGTACAAGTATATATAGATGATATATTATTTGGAAGTACAAATGAATCTTTATGCCATGAGTTCTCATCTTTGATGTCTAAAGAGTTTGAAATGAGTATGATGGGAGAACTTAATTTTTTCTTAGGTCTTCAAGTGAAGCAACAAGAAAATGGCACATTCATCTGTCAAACCAAGCACACAAATGAATTGCTTGAGAGGTTTGACATGAAAATATTTAAATCTAGTAAAACTCCTATGAGCCCATCTACAAAATTGGATTTAGATGAATTAGGAAAATCTCTTGATCAAAAACTTTATAGGAGTATGATAGGTTCACTTTTATATCTTGCAGCTAGTAGGCCTGATATTATGTTTGTTGTTTGTTTGTGTGCTCATTTTTAGGCCAACCCAAAAGAATCTCATTTAATAGCAGTCAAGCATATCCTTCAGTATTTGATAGGCACTACTAGGTTAGGTTTATGGTATCCTAACAATTCTTTATCATGTGATTTGGTTACTTATTCTGATGTTGATTTTGCATGATGCAAAGTAGAAAAAGCACATTTGGCACATGTCATTTTTTAGGATCATCACTTATGTCTTGGACATCTAGGAAACAAAAATTTGTAGCTTTATCCACTGCTGAGGTTGAGTATATAGCTGCCAGTAGTTGTGTTGCTCAGGTCCTTTGGTTAAAGCAACAATTAGAAGATTTTGGTATTAAGCTAGATCACTGTGACACAATATTAGTGCTATTAGTTTGACTAAAATCCTATCCAAAGACTCACGAACCAAGCATATAGAAATTAGACATCATTTTATTAGGGATCGTGTTTTGAAAGGTCATGTTAATATTAATTTTATTAATACCGATATACAAATTGCAGATATTTTTACAAAACCCTTACCAGAAGAATGTTTTTGTACTTTAAGATGCATGCTTGGAATGTTAGATCCTAATATATAAAATTGTATGTAGCTTGTTCTCACTTTTTGATGTTGTCAAAAGGAGGAGAAGAGTAAAATGTTGGTTAGTATTAAGTCTATTTTATGCATTTAGGGGGAGCAACATTATTCATCTCTTGTGCATTATTTTTTTAAGAGAGATTTTTTTTTCAAAAACTATGATGAAAGGTCAATTTGCACCTTCATTAAAATCAATACCCAACATTAGTTTGTCATCATCAAAAGGGGAGATTGTTGTCTTAATGAGCCTCATGTTCAATCGATCAATTTTGATGATAAATGAATGCTTTGATGTTTTAATGAATGTTTTTATGTATTTTGGATATATCAATTGCTAATTACATATCAAATACATCTCATAATATGTTTGAGAAAATTGCAAGAGTAGAAGAATGAAAGATAGATCAAATTGGATAAATGGAGCTCAAAATATAATATTTTAGGTTATATGCATTTATTCATTGGCATGAATCAATTTGCCCACAACTTAACATATTATTTTAATGAGGTTAATTTATATATAAATATCATAATTAACATTCAATTATATGTTTCATACATAACATTTGAATTGTCAAAATAATAAATATAATGACTATTAAGTGTAATTATTTTATTTACTTAATATAATTAAATATTTTAATTTAATTTGATGGTTCTATGATAACTAACATATGTATGATTATATATAAATTATATCATAATATTTAAATGTCATATGTCAAAATTAACAAAAATATATGAAATTTTGTATTTTACTCAAAGTCATTTTATAATCAAGGAATTTATATCTGATTTCATCTCCAATGGATTCCTTGGATTTTTTTCCTTTAATTTGATAGGTCACATGGCCCACATTTGATTAAAATTGAATTTATTATGACTTTTCAAACATTAGCTAATTTTAATAATAAATGCATGCTACATGCTTTGAATATATTAAGAGCCATATTTGATTATTTTTTACTTGCCCATGTGAATAGCCAAATTTTGGTTGCTTCAATTTAATATTTATTTAATATAAATTATATTTTTATTGAATATTAAATTATCACATGATAGCATGAGGTTAGGATAATAAATTTTTTTGAAATAATTCAAAATGACCTTTTTGCTATAAATAACCCTCATCCTCTTCATGAAAGCATTCCTCATTCAAAATTCAAAATCCCTCCAGCAAATCTAAGAGAAAATTTCTTAGATTTTCCTTCCAAGTGTTCTCCAAATATTGCAAGATCAAATCCTTGGTTTGGAAGTTTCAACATCTTCAACTAAGCAAGCTTTCTCAAATTACTTGAGTTTGTTTTCTTGATCTTAATCTTTTTTAGTTGTTCATGCTATTTTCACCACATATTTATTCTTTCCAATTTATACTCTTTGGTGGATTAGTCTTTGGACATTTTTTTTTCACATCAAAGTTTCTCAATCATTTTTTTGTGAAAACTCTTGTGATAGTTTGTAGGATCTATTTCAACTTGTTTTTAACTTCCTACAAATTTCTTTTGGTTTCTTGAAATATTTCTTCATTATTCTCATTTTGAAAGATCATTTTTTCTTTGATCTATTTTAAAAGTATATTTTAAGCATTTTAAATTAAATTATTATGCTGATATTATTTTTATATTTGCTAGATCTCTCTTTTTAATTAAAAGCTTACTAGCCTACTTAGATATATCATATACTCATTTTATTTAAGTATTTTGTGATCATTAACTTTAATTGAAAGAATCTTTTTGGTTAAAATAAAACAAATTATTCCTTGCTGAAATTTATTTTATGCAAAAGAATATTGTGAATTTATTTTGAAATAATTTTATATTAGTCTAAATTGTAATAACATAAAATCACTTTAAAATATTTATTATTTCTTATCAATATTAAGTGAGCATTTTATCTTACCAAAATTTTTAAGTGATCATTTATAAGTTGTGAGATCATTTTTGAATTGGATAGCTTGGTATATTTGTGAGAGATTTATTTTATCAAAATTTATTATCTTGTATTTTTCTTTTTGTGCTGTAAAATTTATATTAGGGTTGTACTCTCCCCTTTGTAGGAGAGTACATATTATTATAGGGGTTGTACTCACCCCGTTATAGGAGAGTACTATTTATTAGCTATTTTTGCATTTAGTGGATTCCTAGCTAGGGGTGGCTAGGGGTGGCTAGGCGTGGACGTAGGCCAGTTTTGAGATTTGGCCGAACCATGTAAAAATTGTGCCTATTGTCTCTCTTTACTTTACTTTACTTTTATTTTTGTTGCATTAAGAATTGTATCTTGTCATTATAAAATCAAAAATTAATTTTCTACTAAATATTAAAAATTTAAGATTTAAGTTTTAAAATTTTTAATATCACCCAATTCAACCCCCCCCCCCCCCATATATGTGTGGTTGACTAACTAGAGTACACCACACATATTAGCGTTGATTGAATTAATCAATAAATCCCAAAAAATTTTGAATTTAGTTAAAAGTTCTTAATTCAAAATTTGATTTGATTCTGAAAGATAGGCATGAATTTCATTGAGTTATTTAAGATTTGGAAAGTTTGTCCTTAAATGAAAGTCATGCTAGGAAAGATTCACTAAGGATTCTAATCCTAACTTAAGCTTTCTTAATATTTGTTTTGAATAATTGATTGAGGAAGAAAACACCAGGGCTCATATCTTCCTAAGTGAAACTAGCCAAGGGGATAGTTCTTTTGACTAACTAACATAAGGTGGGATCTATTAATGCTTATACTAAGATATAATAGATCCTATAATTTTATTTTAGAAGAATGTTGCGAAGGGACTTATTCTTAATTAATTATATAAGAGAAATAGGATGTCACTATGGATACATACTCTTATTGTCATTATACTAACCCCTAAAGGATGCCACCGTAGATACTTACTCCTAATTTAGGATTTAGTTAGTAGGTAGGGGCCTTGTTGGCTTAATTCCTGATCTATAAAACCAATTTAGAAATGTGGTTTATTGGCTTCATCCACTTTTATGGCTTTGGCTTACTAGAAGGTGTTGCAGGGACTTAATCCTAAACATAAATGGCCATGTGAAGAAAATTTATGACACCACATAATTTCAAAAATTTCTTATTTAGATAATCAAATTCATCATTAAAAGATAATATATCATCTTAAGAGATGAAAATATCACCTTACAATGGAATTGATTGCTTAAAAAAGACTCCTAAACTAGATGTGTCTACGATATTCCAAAAATTCTTCTCCTAAATTATATGATGAGATAGGATAGGATTTATTTTATTGTAAGGTTCTTAGTTTCTTATAAAGGCAAGCTCTTACAATTATTTTCATCTTAATAAAGGGATACTTTCTTAAGAAATCTCTTGATTAAAAGAATTGCTTTTCACCTCTATTTGGATTTTAAAGCTTGTCTTAAAAAGATAGTTTATTCAAAATTTTAAAATAAAATACTTCAAAAGGAAATATTTCTTTTTAGGAAGCTTGAAGGGATTTAGTAGGAAATGTCTTTAGATATTGGGAACCCTAATAAGCATTTCAACTATCCTATTATTGGCTTTACATTTTTGAAATCAAAATTATAGAGATTCTGAGCTAACATTTTATTAGAAATCTAGGACATAGATTCTGTCAACACAAGACTGCAAAAAAGCCTAAGAGTTGATGACTTATTCTAATAAGATGCATCGCACCCTAATTCTAAAAGTGTTCTTATCATAAGTTTGAAACTCAACTTAGTTTAATTTTGGGAATTAATGGTCTTCATCTCATTTGATAATAAAAACATATCCCTGACTCTCTTGGACTTACTTCCTACTTGGAAGAGTTGTCAACTAATACCACCTAAGAAATTATAAAATCATGATTCCAATCTTATGCTATGTAAGATGGCTGGGTTGTTATATCTATGATTTTTTTAATATTATTTCAATTTTATAAAACCATAATTTAATTGATTTTTGAATCTTATTTCAATTTTAGGTTTAGTTTATGTTAAAGCTAAATTTTAATTTTAAAGAATGAAGAATAAAATAAGTTATGCTTGGGGTAGAACCTATTTTACTCAACATCCTAATCCTAGTAAAATGGAACCTCCACCATAAGATGAAAATTTTATTCTAAGGGTCAAACTAAGAACCTACGTATCTTAATTAACAATTTTAGTTTGTTTAAATGATTTATTTGAATTAATTTTAATTTGATTGATATTTATTTGGTTCAATTAAGATTTCAAAAATCAAGTTAATTGAGGTTATTAAACTCCAGGTGTTTTAATTGTTAATATTGAGTTTAAATTTGGTTTAATTCAATTTTAATAAGTTAGTTAATGTTTAATTCTTTTATTTAAATTAATCTTAAATATTTTTTTATAGGTTTTTAGTGTTTTATTAAACTTATTAGGTTTTAGTGTAATTTATTTTGATTGAATTGATTATACTACATTTTAATGGCTTTATATTTTCATTAAACTTAATCAAAATTAAGTTGGTTAATGTTTTAATTGGATTTGATTAGCTCATAATTTAATTAATATTGCATTTTATTTTTAAATTTCAATTAATAATTTTATGATTTGTTAAATATATTAGATTTGATTGTTTATTTAAGTTTATGTTGGTTACCTTATTTTTATGTTGTTTGGAGTTTACATGATCTAATTATGTGGAGTTACTTTATGCTTATTGATTTGATTAAAATTTAAAACAAATTTATCATGATTATATAATCTCACATATTTTAGATTGATTATTAGATTTTAATTTTATTAACTTCATTCAATCATTTAAAATTCAATTTATATTTATTCTTTTAATTAAATTTGATTTGAGCATTTGTTAAATTTAAATATTTTATTTTGATTGATTTAATTTAGTCATAATTTGAACTTTTATGTTTTGATTCAATTGATTTAACTTTCTAAATTTATATCTTTAGTTTAATTAGAGGGCTATTTTGTAATTTCATTATTTAATTAGGTTTATTTTCTTATGCATAAGATTTTGTTTAACCTTTGTTTAACAAATAATCTTACGCAAGAAATCTATAGAAATTGACTACCTAGGGTGCCAATACTTTATTTAGGCCATTCTACGTTTTCAAATTCTTAAAGCATTTGAAACTTTATGGTATGAATGACTTAATCAATCTATTCATCTTTAATCACACTACAATTATCCATTTAATATTAAGTAAGTTTAAAATAATTTATTTTAAATATATTCTTACTAGAGTGATGGATTCAAAATTAATTAATTGATATTTTCAACTAATCAGTTGATTTATTATAAAATTTTCAATTTTAGGCTTAAGATTTATCAATTTAAATTCTATTAGCCCTAAATATATAATTCCTTAACTTCAAAGGGCTGAAAAAATTTTCTAACTTCTCTATTTTCATTAGAAATATTTGAGTTGATTTTGTTAATTTTCATAATTTCTAGAATTTTTTCTTTATTTTTTAGTTTACATTGACATAGAAATTGAAAATTTAATAACTTTTGATCCATAAATCATTATGCTTTGAAATTTTTACTGCAAGTGGGTTTCCTTATCAATTTCATTTTTCTAAAATTTTAATTTATTTGAGATGTATTTTAAAACTAATGAAGGTTTTAGTGTTTTCAATAAAACTAAAACTAGGCATAAAATATTTAGAATTGATTAGGCCCTTTAATTTCTTTTAATTCTTCTTTTGATAATAAATCTAGAGGGTTTTCTTTTTAATTTTTTAATTTTTTATTCAAATGTTTAAGAATTTTCTAGGTTCAACCTAATTACTTAAACTATTTAATTTAATTAATTCTTAAGTGAATTTGGAGTCTCATGAGTTCTAGTGAGCTTTAACATTTTTCTTGCATTCATTATTTCTTCTTAAATATTTTAAATCATTTTGATAGTTTTTTTCTAATTTTTTAAAATATTATTTATTTATTTTATTAAATTAAGTTTTATAATGGAAAAATTCATAATTTTTATTTCAATCATCAATAAATCTTCAAAATTATATTTATAGTGCATTTTAACATTAATTTTCATTTCTCTAAAATTTCAAATTTAATAGATCATTAATTTAAGTTTAATTTAGGTTTAATTATTTTTAATTAAACTAAAATTAACCCAATATTATCTAAGAAATATGGAGATTCTAGATTTAATGTATTTCTCTCATTAAGCTAAATCCATAAAGCCCTTATTTGCATTTTTTTAGTTGAGTATTTTATTTTTTTATGAATTTTTGAAGTTTTATATATTTTTTGGATTTTTTTTAAATTATAAAATACTAATTCTCTAACTTAACCTAGTCAGCACTGATACGATGCTAACTGAGCACCACTTTATGTATGTTGCCATGTTATTGGTCCACGGGAACTACGAGTGGGATGGTGGTTGGGAGATGGGATCGATCAGGATTGTCCAATCAAGGATCATATGGTCCAAGATTAACCCATAATTTTTTAAAAAGAAAAATCAAATTTGTGCTCCTAAATCATCCATTCTATTTAAAAGGAATGGGCTAGTGACTTTATCTCTGACCTCTCCCCAAAGATCCGAGAGCCATCCACCTTTGGGTGACAATTTTTGGTGATATAGCTTACAATTCTTCATGTTTTCGATTGTAAAATGATCAAGGAACAATTTACTAAGGATCTAAATCGATTTATCTCACCAAAGATTAAGCTTACTTTATAAAAGAAAAACTAAAATTAAAGGGGAGGTCAAGAGATGGCATACCTCACCAGCGTTGATCCTCGATAATTTTCTCATTTTAAAAAGATTTGACGATATGAAATGAAGCTCTGGGAATGAATTGGTGCTCTAGCTCTCTCTGGTTTGATGTGGAGATCATGCATGGATGCATTCACTTGATTTTAGTGTTGGAGTGATTGGAGAGTTGGGGGTGGAGAGAAGGTTTTCCTAAGTTTACTTGAGGAAGGTGCAGAAATGGTCCAAAGGTGGATTTGATGCTTTAAATCTTCTCTTTATATTTGGCTGAGAGCACCATCACTGGTTTAATGTGGAGGTGTCTAGCCATGGGAATTAGAATCCTTCATGATGGAGTAGGCAGTGGAAGGTTAGAGATGAAATTTTAATGGATTGAGGGGTAAGAAATTAAGCATGGGTAAGCTTTTGAGGTGATGGCATGGATCGGCCATGCTTTCTCTCCATGAGCTCCACCTCATCCCCCTTTGCCACCTTAATCATCACATGGATTTTAGGTTGCTACCTATTGCTTATGTCAAGCTTTAAGTGGGCTATAGATTGAACTTAAGTCAAATGGATTAAAGGATGAGGAGGAGATGATATTACTTGGCTTCATGTACATATGTTTTGAACTCCCATGGCATCTCTTCATCCCCTTAGCTCCACCTTATCACTCTCTTTGGGTTGATGGTTGGCTACCCAAGTCAAACTAAGGTGGCCTATGGGTTGGGTTTGAACTCATTTGAGTTTGGTTTAGAGTTAACTATTTTATGTTAAATTATTTAAAATTGGTTTAGTTTAGGTTGGATGGTTTGGTTTGATTGCATTCAATTCAATTATTTGGATTTATTTTTTAGTTTCAATCATTATTAATTGCCTACCACATGATTCATGGATCAATTGATTCATGTTTCAAATGAATTGGCCATGGTTTGGCCTAATTTGACATGTTCTATTCAAATGAGCCAAAGTGAGTTATTTAATTTAAGCAGCAATTTTAGGGATTGAATTTTGATTCAATTATGTGTAACTGATCATCCATGATGTTAAAGAGTATTTAATTTTAATCACTCTCAATTATTTCAAGTTCAATTTTGCTTAGAATTCACTTTAACACATTTCTAATTCAAATGGGTTATGGTGAATTGATCTGAATCAAACAACTAATTTGACTCAAGTTGAAATGAATTTGAATTATAATTGTATTCAATTAAGTATTTGGAATGACCTCAATTAATTAATTTCAATTAATTTGAAGTTGATTTTGATTTAGACCCATTTTGACCTAAATTGGGTTAATATGGGTGTCATTGGGTTGAGTGATCAAATTGGTCAAATTAAACCCAATAAATGGTTAAATTATACTTTATTTTTAATTATAAATTATTTTAGATATTTTATTTGAATTAATTTTATTTTAGTTTAAATTTAAGCTCGATAAGGTCCATTTGGGTCTTATTTGAGTTAGGTGGCCAAATCAACACATTAAATCCTTGTTGAATTTGAACTTGCTTAGTTTTATATTTGAAAGTGTACATTTGATAATTTTGTGTCATTGGGATAATTCAATTTGTCCAAATTGTGATTGATTGACATTTGGCTTGGTGGAGCCTACATTGGTCAACTCTAGGTCAAATAACTTGTTGACCATTTTGATCCTCACATAAATTTATTTTTGGGTTTATTTATATATGTGCATTATTTTTTCTTTTTATTTGTTTTTATTTTATTTTATTTTATATTATTTTTTACTTAGGTGATTTTGAGCTTGAATGGGTCAATTAGGTCATCATCCAAACTACCTTGATCTAGGCTTAATTGAATTTAGATTTCAATTCAAATGTGCTTGATTTAGATTTTTGTTAATTTTTATTAGATTTGGATTTATTTAGGTTCATTTAATCTTATTTGGTTAAATCAAGTCCTAAAAAGGTTCACTAGGAAGACCTAGACTTTCACTTTATAGTGTTGAGCTTGATTTTAATTTTAGATTTAGTTTTAGTTTTAATTTTAGTATTTTATTTAATTTGTGATTTAGTTTTAGATTAATCACCTAGTCACAAAGTATAGTGCCCTAAGTGCTTAATTAGAAAGTTCCCAATCTAAAATTAGAGGTCTTAATTATTTGGATTAGGGATAATGTCAAACTTCATTCAAAAATGAGGTCAATAAATGAACTCCCAATATTTGTGGTGCACTATCTAGAATACACAACATATATTAGTGTTGATAGATCTAATCAATAGATCCCATAAAGATTACATGAAATAATGCTTATGAAGGTTTAACTTTTTTTTTTGAAATTTGAGTTTTAAATTTTGTTTTGATTTTGATTTAAAATTATGTTTTGAATTTGATTGTGAAATATACATAAACATGGCTTAGGTTGTTTTAATTTAAAAAGATTCATTCTTATAAAAATCTAAATTTACTAGTTTCTAAAAAGAATAGAGATGTTTTTAGGAAAAGGCTCAGTAAAGAATATACTCTTAATGTAATTGTGATAGCCAGAAAAGGTGCCTCCAAGGGACTTATTCTTATCGTGACTTTAATTAATGACTAACCTAGGAAAAAAGCATGAGGGCTCAGATCTTCTAGGTGAAACTAGCCAAGGAGATAGACCAAATGACTAAGCAACCTAAGGGGAGAATCTATAGGTGTCTATATTGGGATATACAAGATCTTAAGTTTTCTCTCCTAAAAGGATGCCACCATGGATACTTACTTCTAACTAATTAGTTTAGTTATTAGAAAGAGACTTTGATGGCTTTATCTTAAGCTCAAATAGTTAGAGTGAGGAAAAGGGCCTTCAAAGGCTTAAATCCTAACTCTCAAATTTTTACTAATAGGAAGGAGCCTCAAGGAACTTATCCAAACTTAAATAGTCTAATAAATAGCAAAGGGTCTTGGTGACTTAATCATATCCTTATTTTCTAGAAAGGATGCCTGCTAATGGACTTACTCCTATCTACTTAGCTATTAAGAAAGGGTATTCAATGGCTTAATTCCAACTTAAATAGCTAAAATAATGAAAAAAGGGTCTTTATTTACTTAAATCCTAATCTATAAATTTTGAGTAGTATGAAGGGGTTGCATAAACTTTATCTTATCCTAAATAGTCTAGAAAATAGGAAGGGGTCTTGGTGAATTAATCATATCCTTATTTTCTAGAAAGGTTGCCTACTAAGGGACTTATTTCTATCTGATTAGCTATTAAGAAGGGGCTTTCAATGGCTTAATTCCAACTTTAATAGTTGAAATGAAGAAAGGGGTCTTTGATAAATTAAATCCTAATACTCAAATTTTGACTAATAGGAAGGGTCCTCAAGGACTTTATCCTATCCTAAATAGTCCATATAAATGAGGCATTGGTGGGTTAATTCCGTTACTAAGAAAATCCTCTTTAGAAAAGATTTTGCTGAGGGATTTACTCTTAACTAAATTATTATTAAAAATATAATTTTTTTATTATTGAAGAGAAATCATAATCAGAAGAGTTTAGATCACAATAAATTTGTTCATTTTGCAAAATACTAATCTTTGGACCTAAACAAATTACTAAAAAGAAAACTTTAGTAGATCACATAACTTTATTGATAATTTCAGAGTTTGGGATATGATCACTTAGGAAAAACACCTTTGCAAATCTCTGCCATCTTTTTAGGGATGTTTAGGGAAATTTTTTTTTTTTTGTGAAGTAGATTGATTTATATTCAACTGAATTTCCTCAAACATATGTTATGGTTTATTTAGATATGGGTTCTACTTATTATGAACACAAACATTCATAGTTAATTACCTCACTTACCACAATAAGAGAGCACTCTCGATTAAAGTTGGAAATAAATATAAATCTCTGGTATAAATTAGTGTTTAGTGGTGTGGTGTGGATGACTATCTAAAAAAATAGGTGGGTAGTCTCGATCAAGATCCCATCGCTCCATCATCCCAGGACTACATTATTCCAGTCTACCAATATTAGATGACTATCAGTTGCAATGTCCAGGGAGTCAGATTAGCAGCCATGGGTTGCCTCATTTTAGATATCCCAAGTAGACTAGAGTTGTTGTGTTGGTTTTATGATGAAGATATTTATTGAATTAAGGCTAAACTTAAATTAAGTTTATTTGATAATTCAATGAAGTCTAAGTTGCAAACATATGTATGTCTTACATCCATTGGAATGTCAAGGGTTGTAGGGGTGTTCGTATAGTGAATGAATATATTGGACTTATATCGCTTTGGAATGCCATATAGATTTAGATGTTCAGATAGAAAACAAAAATATTGGACTTACATCTCTTTGGAATTCCATATAGAATGGTGTTCATATGGAAAACATATGAGTTAGACTTACCTCTTTTTTGTAGTGCTAATTAGATTTAGATTTTCACAAAGAAAATAAATAGATTAAACTTACATCCCTTTAGAATGCCATGTAATTTTTAATCTTCGCATAGGGAATAAAAAGTTTAGACTTATCGCCCTTTAGAGTGCCAAATAGGTTTAGATGTTCATAAAGCAAATGAATAGATTGAACTTACATTCATTTGGAATGTTTGGTAAGTTTTAGATGTTCGCATAGTGAACAAAAAGATTTAACTTATCCCTCTTTGGAGTATAGGATAGGTTTGGATGTTTGCAAAGTGAATGAATAGATTGGACTAACATCCTTTTGGAATGCTAGGTAAGCTTTAGATGTTTGCATAGTGAATGAAAAGATTAGACTTATCTCCCTTTGGAGTGCCAGATAGGTTTAGATGTTCATAAAGTGAATAAACATATTTGACTTACATCCCTTTGGAATGCTAGGTAAGTTTTAGATGTTCATATAAAAAACAAAAAGATTGGACTTATCTCCCTTTAGTGTAAGATATGTTTAGATGTTTCTAGGTTTAGATGTTCAAAAAGTAAATGAATAGATTAGATTTACATCCCTTTTAAATGCTAGTAGATTTAGATTATCCTAGAATTATAAGTACAGGTCAGACTTACACCAATTAGAAAGCCATTAAGTTGGACTTACCTCCCTTTGGAAAGCCAGGTAAGTTCTAGATGTTTGCATAGCGAACCAAATGAATGGACTTATCTCCATTTGGACTACTAGATAGGCTTATATGATTGCAAAGTGAACAAACATATTTGGCTTACATCCCTATGGAATGCCAGGTAAGTTTTAGATGTTCACATAGTGAATAAAAAGATGTAACATATCTCTCTTTGGAGTGTCAGATAGATTTAAATGTTCACAAAATGAATGATTAGATTGGACTTACATCCCTTTGGAATACCAAGTATGATTTAGATGTTAGTTTAGCAAATAAAAAATTGGACTTACATCCCTTTATGATGCCATTAAGAACGATGTTCACATGGCAAACCTATAAGTGGACTTAACTCCCTTTGGAATGCTAGATAGATTTATAGTTCGCATGGTGAACAAAAAGATTAAATGATTTGTATTTGCAAATGTAGATTTATAATTCTTATTTCAGTGGCAACATCATGGTCCTAAAGGATCAATGCCTTAGCACTAAAGATGCAGCATCTAAGCACTAGAGGAGAAGTGCTTCAGTGCTATGAAATCAGTGTCACAGCACTAAAAAGCAAAAATTTATGCCTTAAAACTAGAGGGGGCAAGGCCTCTACATTGTAAAAGCACCATTGTAGCACTTAGAACTATTTTAAAATGAAAGAAAGTAGGTTGATTGGTTGACCAATGCCTATGCACTATCAAAGTAACATCGCAATGCCAGTCAAAAAGTTGTTTAAAAAGACTATTAGGTGGCAGGCACATTTAATAGAAAAGATAGAACTTTTGACCAGGTCGCGACACTCCATCAAAGCCTGACACAAATTTTATACTTTATCAGCTACTTAATTAATGATAATAAATATTTATAAATGACCAGCACCTAGGTGCTGCATGTGGAGCACCACGGAACTAGCTTTGCATTTTAGAAATTGTGAGGCCAACGCCTAAGCGCTGCAAGAAAGGCACCATGGTGTTGGATCTAGTCTATAAGTACGACCATTGGGATACCAAACTTTAATTCTAAAGCTTTTGTTCCTTTAGGAATTTTTGTAATTTATTTCTCTTAACCCTTTGATCATATTTAAGACAATAAACATATCTCTCAAGCACTTCCATAATAGAAAGAAGAGAGCAACCTCTAGCAACACTAACCAATTTGTTAGCATGGAAGCGGAGGAGAGGTACTAGCACCCCTCATCAACAAACATCTCATTCTGAAGAGGGGATTCCAAAAGTTTGATGGGAGCATGGAGAGGATTATCAATGAGTGAGGTTGGGAGCACTTTTCCTACAACAATAAAGCCTACATCATCCCTATGGTGTGGGAGTTATTCCCCAACATGAAGGAGCACCGGAATAATAAAGTTTTTATAAAGTAGAAATGGGTATATTTTGATAATACTATCATTAACACATATTATAGTTTTCAAAATTTTGTATATGATAAATATCTTTTCAATTACAATAATTATCCCAATTTTGATGAATTTCGTAGTTTCAACACTGTTAGACATGCCAATGTTCAGTAGAAATGATGAGAGGAAAGGATTATCAACTTTTCTATCACTAGCTTAACTACCGAGGCTAAGGATTAGCACTATTTTATTTTCATCAAGTTGATGCCCACTGGTAATATCAGTGAGTTAACTAAGGATATAGACATTTTGAATTATGTAATTCAAAAGAACTTTACTATAAATGTAGGAAAGATTATTTATAATTTAATTCTTAATATGCTTAAGGGTAGTACTACACTAGGTTATGGCCATCATTCTCTAATTTATTCTTTGTCTATTGTGATTGGTGTGTCAAGGGAACTAAATAAAGAAGTATTTATATGAAAGGCTCCTCTAACTAAAAGGGCAATTGAGGGGTTTGGATTAAAAATAAAGATAGGAGAAAGCTCACATACTTCTCAATTCAGCTCCAAATCCTCCAAAATTTTAAATGAACAAATCTAAAAAATTGGAGGAGAAGTCTCAAAATTAAGAAAAAGGGTTGGACAAAATAGCGACGATAATAGGAATTAGAAAAAAATTTGATTATCATATGGGTCAACAACAATAATTTTTTTTATAAGGTTGAGTTCAACTAAGAACTTGTTCAAATATTTGAAAATTATAAATTAAATGTTGGCCCGAGTCAAATTCATTTTTCCTATAGCATCTCACTATCACCCAGCAAGAGGTAGAAGATGAAGATGAAGTGGATGACTACAACTAATAAAATAATTCAATCCCCCCCCCTCCTTCATTTTATCTTATGTATTTTCTTCTCTTCCTTTTTTAATATTTTATTTTGTAATTTCATTTGGGTTATAATAAATATTTTATTTTGTACTAATTTTTTATTTCATAATATTTATTTATCATTTCAACTATTGCTTGGCTCTCTCTAAAATTTAATTGCAATCTGATTACAAGTTAAAATTTAATTGAATAATAAAAAGTTTAGGTCATTTAGGTTAAGATTTAGCAAATTTGAGAAGTCAGTGCCGAGGCACTAGAAAGTTAGTGCTTTGGTGCTAGATGGTGAATCTTGGGATTAAAATCAGAGGCGGTAGTGCTTAGGCCCCAAAAATCTAGGACTGTGGTGCTGGTGGTGTCTTGACACTATCTAGATAGCAATGTGACACGATAGGTGGATATTTTTAACCTTGCAACCTAAGAAGGCAAAGTAGTGGCACTAGAAGATGCACCTCAGTTCCATATGATAGTGTTGCAAAGTGGAGTGAAGGTTCAAATTCTTAAGAGACTAGTGCCTCGATACTATGAGTTGGGAGACTATTCTAGGCAAATTTTCTTGTGCAATTTGATAAATCCCACTAAATTTTTGCAGCACAATGACTTAATAATGCTATATTTCAAAATTTCTTAGAGCAATATGCACTCTTCTGCCTTGCTCCTAATCTAAGATCGACAAAAGGAGGATTTTCACCTCACGTCGAAACCAAGTTCATCGGTGAAGGTCTTCAAATTTCAAAACTTATAACTTAGTAATTTAAATTCTGAGTTAATATTAATTTTGATAGAGTTTTATATTAGAAAGCCTAATATTTTGTAATTAATGCTATAATTCTTCTCTCCTTTACTTTAAATCAAAGATCAATGGAGGGAGAACTATCATTTTACATTGGATCCAAGATTAATGGTGGAAGTATTCAAAAATTTCTTGTGGGACAAGAAATCAATTGCATAAAGAAACTTTAGTTTCATATTTTACCTGAACTTGCGCTTATAAAATATTTTCCTTGGCTTCAATTGTCTCTTGTGAGAAGATTCTTCATGCGACAGGAAAGCATGACCAAGGGAATGATGGAAAAAGTATTGAAGAGAGTGTAAGAGTGGCAAGAAAAAAAAGAGAAAGTGGTATCGAGTTAGCCCTCCCCCCTTTTATAAGAAATTCCTTTTCCTAATCATTCGCTCTCCCCTTTGGGTGGTTATCATTGATGGGGATGGCTTTTGGTAGAATTGGTTAGTAATTTTTTAGATTTGTTAGGCTCAAGGGTAGTGGCGACAATGCCTAGGCACCAAGATGGCAGTGTCATGGTGCCCCGAATCAAGATGCTTCATTTTGTTTATTTTTTTTTTATTTTTGGTTGCAAACAGGATACAACTTATATGTAATACTTCTTTAAGTAACATCCAATAACATGTAGCATTAGACATTCATCAGTACAAATTATGAACTAATAAGAACCTCCTTCATAAAAAAATTTTACAATGAATGGTCATTCCCATGTTGGTTCAAATTTATTGCCTATCCTGCAATGAGTCAAAATTGGCCTTCTAAAAATCAAGACCAAGTCTCCTAAATGGAAGGTTCTAGGATATACCAACTTATGAGGAGCTTGAATCATCAATGATTAGTAAAGTTCAAGATCATATTTAGTTCTTAAGTGCTTTTCTTCAAGGCTTTCAAATTCTTATAGTCAAAGTTTCTGATTTCGATCAATTTTAATGGGATTGTCGACTGTAATCCTAAAAGAAGGAAGTTGTATGTTTAATGGAAGAATAGCTTTAGTTTTATAAACTAAATAAAAATGTGTAAATGATGTAGAACATCATGTGGATCAAACAATTAGAGCTAAAGTTTCATTTACAAGATCTCAAGCTAAACCAAAAGAAAATTCAAGAAAGAAAATGGCTTAGCCCATTAGCCTGCTACGGTCCATTTTATGATTTCATTTAGTTATCTAATTTTTAATTTTCTTCCGGAAAGTCCAGGTTTGAAATTTTGAATTTGAAAATTTGATGTATGACATGTGAGGTGGTTAAATCCACATAAAATAATAGCATGTGAAATGGGTGGATGGCATAAAATAATAAAGCAACTTAATGCCTCACATTAATATTGCCACCCACCTTTCCCTCCATGTTTTCAATTCTTTTTCTTTTGAAAGATGATTGTAATGGCTATAAATAGCCTACCTTGCTGGAATGAAAGGAGACCTTTTTTGTAATTACAGATTATTTGAGTTATTCTTGTGGTTTGAAAGCTTGGTGGCCAAACCTTTGCAATCTTTGGCGGGAGCGCTAGTTATCCAACATATCTTTCTTTCCTCACCTCTAATACCCAAGATAATTTGTTTTATTTTTTTATACCTCTTAATATCATCTCCAACCATACACTAAGCTTTCTACTCTCTTCCATAAGCCTACACCTTCCTTGCACTCAATAACACCTCTACTTCATTAATTATGACCTAGTCCTCATCCTTACATTGAAATAACCACTTAACCCTATAATGTCCAATCAAATTGTACATATCATAAATACATATCCTAACCTAAATCTCCATAATTATTTTTAGCCTTTTATATCACTTAAATCTCATACTTTATAGCTACATTTTAAGTCATCCTAAGTTAGTCCAAATTGGACTAATTTAAGTCATCCCACTATCATATTATCTTACACCCTTCATTATCCCACAAAAACTTCAAAATATATCTTTAGATATTAATATATTTAATTATCATAATTTCACCAAAACAAAGAAGACTTACCTCCATCAGTAGACTGAGTTGGTGTCCTATATGTTGTCTAATATTCCCATAAGACTTCAACCAATGTTTCATGCCATTGACATTTATTATCATTGAGAACTTTCTTTAAAATTTAAATGAGCATTTTATTAAAAGCTTTAGTTTATGTATTTTTCTTGGGGAAATAGATTATTGAATATCTCCAATCAATATTATTCTTAGCCACGTAATGATTTATTATAGTATACTTAAAAGTTGGGTCATTATCAAATATGATTTGATGAGGAATGGCAAATCAATATACGATATTTTCCTAAAAATATTTAAGTATATGGTACATTTTAACTTAATGGAATTGCCTAAAACCATTTAGAAAAATAGTTAGTTGTAGCCAATATGAATTGATGCCCTTCATATGAAGGAGGATCAATAGGCCCTAAAATGTTATTACCCCAACTTTCAAAAGGCCAAGAGGTGATCGTTAGATGTAATATATTGGGAATTTGATGTAAAATACACTGTGTACCTAGCATTGATGACAATGACATGTAGTTTAATCTTTAATCATCAAAGGCTAATAGTATCCAAGTCTTTCAATTTTTAGTTTCATTTTGTACTTAGATTGGTGAGCACCTCTGAACCCAGAATGTACCTTAGTCATATTCTTATGGGCTTCTTATTTATATGAACAATATAGTCACATTTGATCAAATGACCAATGGTACAACACACCATTGATCAATGAATAAGATAAAGCTTGTTTCTTGATTGGATTTATAATGATTTGATTTATAATGATTTGTCTTATAATGATTTGGCTCATGGAGCCTCTTCTATCATTTCAGTTTATATTTTTCTACTTATGTAGTTTAAATCTATAGAAGCTAGAATTTCTTGTTTCTAAACTTCTTTAGATATTGAATCTCTTTTTGGGCACACAATTTTCTTTGCAAGCTTTGCTATAGCACCAGGTATAAACTTATTCCTAAGTAGAAGATTTAGCTATAAAAAAAGGGACTTGATGGCTTTGTCATAAACTTGAATAGCTAAAATATAAAAGGGGCTTTGATGGCTTCATTCCTAAACCTCAAATTTTAACTAATATGAATGGTTTGTATAAACTTTATCCTACCATAAATACTCTATAGGAATGGGACCTTCATGGCTTAATTCCATTCTTAAAAGTTTCTTAGAAAAGATACCACTAGGGATTTACTCTTAACTAGTTGGAATAGTTGTTTGAATGAAGCTTGATTGCTTTCTCCTAAACTGAATAGTTGGAATGAGGAGAAGGAGCCTTAAATGGTTTAATACTTAATTCTCAAAATTTCTTAGAAAGAATGCTGCTAAGGGACTTATTCCTAATTAGCAGACTTTAGATAATAGGAAGGCGTCTTATGGACTTTATCTTGTTTAAATAGATAAATTGAGGAATGGGGACTTAAGTGGCTTAAATCCTAATCCTTGAAGTTTTCTTAGAAAGGCTGCAAAGCGACTTATTCCTAACTAGCAAATTATTATTAGAAATAAATTTTTAAAATTATCCATTCCTAGCCTCACATAATTAAAAGAGATATTATAAATAGAAGTTTAGGCCAAAAATAAATTTATGTGTCTTGCGAAAGACCAACATCTAGATCCAAATGAATTATATAATGAAAAAATTAAAAAATATAACTCTACTTATCATTCAAAATTTGGAGTACAATATACATAATATTTTTTTCAAGTAACATCTATTAACAAATAACATTAAATGTTCACCATTATAATTTATCAACTGATAAGAACCTCTTTAATTGACTTTTTCTATGATGAATAGTCCTTCCCATGTTAGTTCAAATTTACTACCTATCCTATGATGAGTCAAAATTGGCCTTCTAAGAACAAAGACAAAGTCTCCTACTCAAAAGGTTTTAGGATGAACCAATTTATCATGAGCTTGAACCATATGTGATTGGAAAAGTTCAAGGTTTTATTGCTTTCAAATGCTTTTCTTCAAAGCTTTCAAGTTCTTCTAATCTTAGTTTATGATTTTGATCTATTATAATATAATTATTGATCGCAATCCTCAAAGAAGGAAGTTGCACTTCTAATGGGAGAATAGCTTCAGTGTCATAAACTAAAGCAAATGGTGTAGACTGAGTTGGTGTTCTATATGTTGTCTGATAGGCCAATAATGCTTCAACCAACTCTCATGCTATTGCTATTTATTATCATCAAAAAATTTAATCAAAATTCACACAAGCATAAATTCTTTCACCAATCAATTTTTCTTAGGGTAATAGATGGTTGACTACCACCAATCAATATTAGGTTTATACATAAAATGACTTATTTTAGTAAACTTCAAAGTTGGACCATTATCAAATATAATTTGATGATGAATGCTAAATTGATATACAATATGTTCATGAAAAAATTTAAGTACATGGTATGCTTTAACTTCCCTTAATTGAATTACTTCAGCCTATTTAGAAAATTAATCAATTGCAAACAATATAAAGTGATGTCCTTTTAATGATGGAAGATTAATAGGCCTTATAATGTTAGTACCTCAACTTTTAGATGACTAAGAAGCGATTGTTGGAAGTAATATATTAAGAGGTTGGGGTAAAACTACATCATGTACTTGGCATTGTGGAAATGACATGTAGTTTACAAGAAATCATTAATCACCGAAGGCCAATAGTATCTAAGTCTTTTAATTTTTAATTTTATTTTGGGATCCAATAAGTAAGACTTCACAATTTAAAATATACCTCAGTTACAATCTAATGGCTTTTTGTTTATCTAAACAACATAATCACATTTGATTGAATGACCGACGATATGACACACCATAGATTAATGAATAATACAAAGCTTATTTTCTAATTTATTTGCAAAAGGTTTTTCATGTAAGAGCCTCCCCTCACTTAAAATAGTCAATATATGGTTGTCTCCAAATTTTTTTTTTTTGACCTTCAGAAAGAGTGGCTATTTCTTTGATCTCTATTTTTCAATTCATGTAGTCTAAATCTATATGAGATAAACTATTGGTTATGAACTTCTATAGGTATTGATTCTTTTTTTAGGCATATAATGTTTTTGCAAGCTTAAGGAATCAGCTTGGAATTATTTTAATGTGATTATTATGCAAAGTTACCAAAGGAATTTATTCAACTAGTTTCATTGTATATTAATGATAGTCAAAAAGTTTTGAATGTACTACTTTATAGATTCCACTCACTTGGTTAACAACTAGTTGGGAATCTCCAAAGATTTTAGTTTCTTTGATATTCATAAGAATGGCTAATTCTAAACCAATTTTAAGAGCTTCATATTCAACTTCATTATTTATACAAGGCTTGGATAAATGGTATGAATATTGCATCATTCCTTTATATGGAGTTATGAAAATCAGCCCAATCTTTGCCTTCCTTGGGATAGAAGAATTGAATTTTTTACCTTTCTGAGAGGAGGTTGCACCATCAAAATGCAACTCCTAGGGGATATTATTTTACTCCTATAAACTCATGATCTGCTCATCAAGGAGATCATCATTCAAAGGTGAACCTCAGGGAGTGGGTGTATTACTAAGAAGTCATATACGACATGAGCTTTTATAGCATGAAGATGGATGAATGTAACTTCAAATTGTAATAAAATCATGAACCAATGTGCCAAACATCCAGATAATGTTGGACGGGTCACGTAATAATAAAGTATTTATTATTTAAATCAAATTAACTTTATGTGAAAGTATATAATGCCTTAACTTTTGGGCGACAAAAACTAAAGCTAGATATTTCTTTTCAATAGGTTTATAATTTTTTCTATCAGGATGTTTCTATAGCTTATATAATAAAGGGCATTTTCTTTACCCTTCTCATTAACTTGAGCTAGTAAGGCCCCAAGGGATACATCTAAAGTTGTAGTGTATAAAATCATTGGCTTCTCTAAAATTAGGGTAGCAAACATAAGAGGATTCATTAAATATAATTTTAAACTCTCAAATACATTGACATTTTTTATCCCAAATAAATTTAGAATTCTTTTTTGGAAGTGTCATAAATGGTTAGCATCTTCCAGATAGATTTGATATGAACCTTCTTAGATATGCGAGCCTACCTTGAAATGATCTTAATTGTGTAAGACTTTTAGCTGGCAGTATTTCTATAATGGCTTTAATTTTTTTTAGAATCAATTTCTATTCTATAGTGTCTCACTACAAATCCTAAAAATTTTCCTGACGCCACTCCAAAGGCATTTTTCAAAGGATACATTTTTAGGTTCCTGAGAAAGGGATAAGAATGTGATCACTTTAATTTTAAAATCTTAGGCATTGTCAAGATAAACTCTATCAAAATTAGGATTAACTCAAAATTTAAATTACTAAATCACAAGTATTAAAATATGAAGACCTCTGTCATCAAACTTGGTTGCAGTGTGACATGAAAATCCTCCCTCCACTAATCTTGGATTTGGAACAAGGGGGAAAAGTGTGTATTGCACTAAAAAATATTAAAACATAGCATTGATAAGCTATTATGCTACCAAAATTTTATAATAACTATCAAACTATGCAAAAACATTATCCTAGAATAGAGTCTCTTAACTCATAGCTCCACGACGCTACTACCCAGCGTTAAGGTGCTAGGCTCTTCGGTATTTTGTCCTATATGCTTCACTTCACAAACACTACAGCATTGTCATGTAGTGTGTCAAGAAACTGTGACCAACATTATGGCGCTACCTCCTAGCACCACAACACTACCTTCATAGGTTGTAAGGTCAAAATATTCACTTACAGTTCCACAGCATTGTAGTACAGCATCGAGGCATTGTAACTAGTGCCATGACATTGCTTCCTAGCATCGTAGCATTGCCTTCTCAGGTTATAGGGTCAATATGTCCACTTGCAGTGTCGCATCACTATGTCCACTTGCAGTGTCGCATCACTGTACTGAAGTGTTGAGGCATTATTTTAGTGTCGTGGCACCACCTTTCTAGCACCCAAGCACTGCCTTCTCTAATTTTAAGCCAAAGTTCACCATCCAACGCCAAGGTGCTAACCTTCCAGTGCTAAGGTCTTGATCTTCTAGCACTAAGGCATTAATCTCCTAGAACCAAAGTGTTGCCCTATTAAGGCTTAGGTTCTTCTTTGCTAGCGTTGAGGTGTTGCCCCTTTAGCACCTAGGTGTTGATTTCCTAGCACCAAGGCCTGCAAAATCAATGTTTGTAAATGCAAACAATTCAATATGCTAGTTCACTATGCAAACTCTAAATCTTATCTAGCACTCCAAAGGGAGATAAGACCAACCCATTAGTTCGCTATGCAAACTCTAAATTTTGTGTGCAACTCCACAGGGAGGTAAGTTCAACTCATATGTTCTCCTTGCGAATAGTCCCTATAATTATGGCACTCTAAAAGGAGGTAAGTCTAATCTATTCATTCTCTATGCGAACATCAACCCTATATAGCAATCCAAAGGGAGGTAAGTCCAACCCATATGTTTGTTATGCAGGTTATAAATTCTATGTTGCACTCCGATGAGAGGTAAGTCCAACTCATATGTTCACCATGCGAATATTAACCCTATGATAGCACTCCAAAGGGAGGTGAATCCAACTCATATGTTCACCATGTGAGCATCAATCCTGTTTAGAATTTCAAAGTGATATAAGACTAATCTACTCATATAATTTTAGCATTCCAATATGATGTAAGTCCAATCAAACGAATTTCTAATAGATGTAAGTCTGACCTATACTTACAATGCAATCACAAATATAAATCATACTAGCATTCTAAAGGGATATAAGACCAAACTAAATTCTTACTGGCTTTTCAATAGATATAAGACCACCCATTCATTGTAAATGCAAATTTCTCTAAAATATGGCACTTTAAAAAAGGTTAGTCTAATTTTTTACTTCGCTATAGAATCTTTAAATCTCCTCACATTCCAAAGGGATGTAAGTCTAATCTAATGACTTTCTAATAGATATAAGTCCAGCTATTGACCTCATTTATGGATGAGGCTAACATCATTCTAAAACTTGATAATAAGGACACCTAATCCTATATTAGGAGCCTCCTAATTAGGCACTTAAGGCACTATACTAGGTGACCTGGTGAATCCTTCCAAGGTTTGACCTAACTTAACAAAATTGAGTGGACTTAAACTAAACATAAATCTAAATAAGTAACTAAATCAAATACTTTCAAATTGGATATTAAATCCATTTGAGTTTAAAACAAGATAATTGGAGTGGTTAACTCAATTATCTTACTTAAGCTCAAAATCGCCGAAACTCAAAGAAATTTGAAAAAAAAAATTAAAATAAATTGAAATCAAATCAAATGAAAAGCATAAAGTCATTTCATAAACATAAATGGATTTAAAACTAAATCCAAATGAAGGTCAAAGTTCATCAATCATTTGACATAGAGTTGACTTATGTAGGTCCCACTAAGTCAAAGGTCAACCAACCAAAATTTGACCAAATGAAGTCATTCTAAAGACTCAAAATCATAAAATCAACATGTTTATATATGAATCAAATAATTTAAATTAATAAGGTCTTACTTGTGCTAATTAGATCACTAGATCTAAATAAACCCAAATGAACCTTATTAAAACCAAAATCTAAATTAAATTGAAATTAATCTAAATAAAATATCCAAAATCATTTTAAAATCATCATTAAACAAAATCCAATCAATCATTGGATCTAATTTGACTAATTTGGTCATTTGGCCCAAATGAGTTCAACTTAACCAATTAAGCCCAATTTGGATTAATGGGTCAAAATTGAAATCAATTTCAAACCAAATGAGATTAATCACTCTAAATATGTGATTAAATATGATTGAAGTCTAAACATACCTTAACTGAGTCAAATTAGTCATTTGACTCAATTGAACTCAATTCCATTTAAGTTAAAATGTGTTAAGTTGAGCAAAAAGCAAAATCAATTCAAAATTCAGGGAAATCAATTCATTTAAAGCATCAAAAATCATCAAATAAACATAATTGAATCTAAATTTAAATCTTAAAGGACCATTCAAAGTAAGGAATTCAACTTTAACTATTTACAACAAAAGAGCTAAACTTAGCTCAAATCATATTTAACCTCACATGGCATGGAATAATTGAACTCCAAATTATCCATTAGATAATCAACACTAATTCGAACTCAAATATGAAACCAATTAATCAAAAGAAAATTATTCAAATCATTTTAAACAAATTTGAATCCAAAATGGAAATAAACTAAGTCCAATTCCTAAATCCAACTCAAATGGGCTTAAGTTTGAACCATGATTCATCTTGGTTTGACTTGGCTAATCAACCATCATTCCAAAGGGGTGTTTTAGTGGTACAAAAAGACAAAATATGCCATGGAGGATGAATTATATCCATGGTAAGAAAGAAACAAAAATTTCATGCAAAGAATTCTAAATCCATTTCCTCTCCTCCATACCTTAACTGATTTTGGACTCTCTCCAATCAATTAACCACCCAAGGGTGGCAATGAGCCAACCATAGTTAACTTCCTCTTCTTAGAAAAATTCCATGGATCCCATGGGATATAGCTCACATCCAAAGAGAAAAGAGAGGTGAGAGACTTCCTTTTTTATGTTATGTATCCTAATACACTCACAAGGGGAGGAGAGACAAAAATCAGGAAGTCATAAGAGTTTTAATTTGTTGCATAGCTTTCAGCATCTAGGATCCATATAAACTTATCTTTTTTTTTTAAAATTTCAATGATAGGGGCTACAATAGTGCTAAGATTTCTTATAAACTTTCTATAGAAAGTTATTAATCCATGAAAACTTGTAACATTCATAAAAGACTTCGGAGTAGGCCAATCTAAAATAAACTTGATTTTTGATGGTTCAACCATTAATCCTTCAGTAGATAATAAAGCCTGAGAAAATTACTTCACTTTGATAGAAAAAACATTTCTTAAGTTTTACATATAATTTTGCTTTTGTTAATTTTTCTAACATCATTCTTAAATGATGTAGATGTGTATTCTCATTTGGGCTTTAGATAAGAATATCATTGAAATAGATTACAAGAACTTAACCAATAAAAGGTTTCAATTTTCATTAGTCTCATGAATGTACTAGGTGCATTTGAAAGACCAAACATAATGACTAATCATTCATAAAGACCATCAGAAGTTTTCCATTCATCACCTGGTCTAATCCTTATTTGATGGTATCTACTTCTCAAATCAATTTTAGTGAATAAGAATGAACCTATAATAAAATCTAACATGTCATCCAACCTATGTATAAGAAACATATATTTTATTATGATTTTTTTAATGCTTTACAATTAATACACATCCTCCTAGTTCCATCTTTCTTAAAACTTAAAAAAGCAAGTACAATACAAGAACTAAGACTTTCTTGGATAAAACCCTTCTTCTCGGGGTCATTTTCTTATCATTTAACTCTGTATGCTTAGTTGGATTCTTCTTATAACAAGGTAAGTTAGGTATTTGTGAACTAGAAATTAGATTTATAGCATGTTGTATATCCCTTAATGATTATAGTTCTTTAGTTAAGTCATCGAGGATTAAATCAGTAAATTCAAATAATAAATCTAAAACTACAGTATGTGTGTGGTGATCCTTAGTATCAATAAAGATTTTTTGAAGGTGCAAGATAAATAGACAAGTAGGATCATTAAACTCTCTAGCTAAGTGTCTAAACCTTAAGATTATAATTTGAATTATATAAGATTCACATGTATTAAAATGTATATCAGAACAATCCACCTTATCTTTGTATGGAGATATCATTATCAACTGTAATTTTGCATTCCTTCCTTCATTGGGTTTGAGTTGTAGTTTAGAATTGGGTTTATGAGGAGGTGTAGGAAGAATTCTATCTAGGAGTGTGATTGACCTATTTTCATTAGGCTTTATGAAAAACTAATTTGATTTTTTCTCATTATGTTTGAATATATAAGTGTTTTTATGCCTATAATGGATTGCATTCAAACCATGTAGCCATGGTCTTTCTAATATAATATGAGTTATTTCCATTGGAAAAACATCACACCAAAATTTGATCAGTATATCTACCTATTTTAATCAGAATTAGACATATGTTAGTGTTAGGTAGGGATATATGATTTATCCAACTAACTTAGAATGATTTTAGGTGAGGTTCAATTATAAGATTGGATTTATTAATAGCATGGGTTGATATAACATTCATAGCACTACCTCCATCTACTACTAGCATGCATTTATTTTCCTTGTATGGAATATACATTGAAAACTTATTCCTCCTTCTCCAGTCTTCTTCTTCCCTAGAAGAAATCATACATCTCATAACTAATATTAGATTATCTATATTTGGATCAACTTCTTCATCAGATAGTGTTGTATCTTCATGTATCTCTTTAATATCCTCTTCTTCTTTTAAATCATCCAATTCATCTAGAAACGTGATTTTTCCCTATATTGAGTTTTCATATGACCCTTTTTATGATATTAAAAAAACTATCTCTTTCCAAATTTTGTAAGTAAGTTTAGTGGTGTCCATTTTATAGGGGTTGTTTGATGTAGAAAGATTAGGTCTAATGATCAACTTTTGAGATTGAGATGTAATGGATATTTAAAAGATACATGAGCCTTCATCTTTGGATGTGGATGCAACTCTCTTATGGTTTTCTAAAGTAAAGCATAGTGAAAGGTATCCTCTAATATCTAGGGACCGTGAAGCTCTACCTCATTTCTAATATCTTATCTTAACTCAATGTCAAATTTATTAACTATTTTCCACTCTTGATCATCAATGCATTGAGCTATAGCTATTAAGTCCTAAAATGTATTCATATATTCCACTTCTTACATTGTTCTTTGTTTAAGAGTAGTCAATTATTTTTTGAACCTTTTATCATGATTCCTAAGACAAAATTTAACTGTTACAATTTCATTCATTTCTACCCATGTCATGAGGTATCTACTGAATCACTCTTTCTTAGCTAAAATAGTTTTCCAATAAATTTTTGCATGATCTAATTATTTCATTTTAATGAATTTAGTTCATTGATAATCATCCATATGATACTAATCAAACAAATTATCCATTTGGGTTAATAAAAAAATTTATTGGGGACATGAACACCATCATACGTTGGGACTTCTATGCTAACTTATTTTGTAGATTCATGTAATGTTTCATGGACACTAAGATGGACTTATCTAAGGGTATTCTTTAGATTTGGCCTTCTCAAAAATATTCATCTATAAGAAGTTTGAGGTTTTCCACTCCTACAAGTTCTAAGTCATCTGGACGTGGAATAGTTGGTGGGGTTTGATGCCTAGTACTCAAGGTTTGAATTTGTATGGTGAGGTTCATGAGAAGGTCTCTTCTACCTTAATGAATTTCTCTTCACTTCTTATAGAGATCTCATCTACTCTCCTAGTTAAGTCCTCTAGTTGATCTAAACTAATAGATTTAGATGGCATGATTTTTAACAAAATGCAAGTATGACACTTCCAAATGAAGATTTTAAATATGCAAAAATTGAACTAAAATTGACATAAATGAGATGTATAAATTTTTGAAAATGACTAGCCTTCAATAAACATAAAGTAACTTGTGGACACTACAAAATATTAAGTAAACTTAAATAAAATAACCTTAAGACCTTTAAGAATATGATTTTTTATTTTTATGTAGTATCTGTATATTAGGTTAGGATATTTAGTGAGCTTTCCTTCAATCAAG
This sequence comes from Cymbidium sinense, assembly GCA_021442155.1. Taxonomy (NCBI): domain Eukaryota; kingdom Viridiplantae; phylum Streptophyta; class Magnoliopsida; order Asparagales; family Orchidaceae; genus Cymbidium; species Cymbidium sinense. The sequence continues at coordinate 29,130,067 of CM038228.1, read as the reverse complement.
TTGCCACTCAAGTATGATGCCTTGTAGTTAAATAGGGAAAGGCTAGGCTTTATATGTAGAGACAACTACATGATAGTAACACAAACAATTATAGAATTTCCCACCACATGAATTTAGTGTGCGTTCCCAAGTGAAATCACTAATTATGTAAAAGGAATTACACAAAATCCAAAATATAGAACAAACTTTGCTTCTATTTGATATGAATTATTTGTGAGCACTTTCTCTATGCCTCCAAACCTTAAGCTCTGATACCCAAATTGGTGGTTGTAGGTTGCAGAGAGAAGACATTGAAGTGATTAGTGGAAAAGAAATGCTCCAAGGATCTTCCACTCACCAAAGTGGAAGGGATACAAAAACATTTAACTCATCCAAATAGAATGATAGTGAGAGATCATTGAATCTCTAAGATCGTCAACCACCAAGTCTAACCAAAGAGTTTTCACTCAATTTGCACACACAAAAGTAAAAAGTCTATTTATTAGGTCAAAAATAGTTTTTGAATAAGTACAATACTCTATGGGATGTGTCCCTTAGGGAGAATACTAGTAAAAACTAAAAAAAAAAAAAAAAAAAAAAAGCTCAGAACCTTAGTTTCGCAGAGTCAAGGTGCCAAACTAGCATTGCAACACAACAGTCGAGGCATGAAGTCGTAGTCCAGCATTGAGGCACCATAGAGCAACACCAAGGTGATAGCTTCTTTGTCTCAAAATACTAAATATACTACAAAATGCAGCTCCAAGGCATCAGAGAGGCATTTCTTAGACGTCAGACTGACACCAATGCAATTTAACACATGAACTCATATGTTTTCAACCACACTCTTATACAACACTTAAAGAAGATCAAATACATTCACTACTACACAATACCACACATGAAACATAAATCCACAGCTGATATAGTCTAATAAAGTCCTCCCAAGTTCAATCTTTGGATTAGACCTTGTGATATGTCCTTTCCTCTTCAATGTGCTACATCAGTCATGTTCAATATTGGATTTAGTGTGGATTGCATGTTTTGATTGGATTAGAATTTAGCCCAATTTGATATTTTAGGTCAAATTGGATCAAATAGGGTTAAGCAGATCAATTGTACTAATTAAGTTTAATTAGATATTGAATCATTATTAATAACATTTTAGAATTGATTATAATAATTACTTTGATTTAATTTGAATTAGATTGAGCTTTGGTTTAATTTAACCTTTTAAGTCAAATTGGGTCGAATGGGGTTAAGTAGGTCAATTCAATTAATTGAGTTTAATTAGATGTTGAATCATGATCAATAATTATTTTAGAATTGATTATAATAATTGATTTGGATTAATTTAAATTAGATTGAGGTTTAGTTCAATTTGAGCCTTTTGGTCAAATGAGGTCAAATAGGATTAAGTGGGTCAATTGGCCAAATTAACCTACTTGGCCTCAATTAAGTATTGCATTATGATCAATCAATCATTTGGAAGTGTTTGCAGAATTTGATTTGTCTTGATTTAGGTTGAATTGACATTTAACTTTTAGGTTAACTTGGGCTAGGTTGTTGGATTAATTAATCAAAATGGTTTACAATTGATCATGAGATATTTTAAATTATATCATTAGAGTGATTGTAAGACTTTGTGAGACATATTTCTAAGAGATGTTTAATTAACTCTAGATGATGAGTCCTTAGTGCCTAGATCAAATTCTAGGTCCAAGGATTGATAAGTGTCAATCTCACTAAAATTGAGATCAACAAGAAGGTAGTCAACCAAACCTAGCTGAGAGATGCTCAATCAGCAACAACGAGTTGCATTGTCTAGAGTCGACCTCAAGGCCCAGACCAAGGAAGGTAAAGAGGAAATCATATGGAGGGTCTTTCAGGGGAGAGGCTAAAAAAGTACATGACTTACAGTCATCATTTAGGCTAAAACTTTTCAACGAAAAAAAGATAGTTGATTATCAAATTTTATGACAAGACTATCAAGAACAAACTTATGGGCCAATCTATCAGGCTACCATTACCTAGCATACTAAGACTTTATCAGTCCCTACTAAAAATCATTCTTAGAATAAGCTCTATCTTAATAAGGTTATGCATGATATGCAAGTTTTCTATCATTAAGTAACTCATAATGCATGCTTACGTTAAGGTAATGTTATCATGAGTAGTGGGGTTTTAATTAAGGAAAGGTTGGCTAAAGTGGTTCTTAATTTAAAATTTTAAATGTTATCCTAGAAAATTATATAAATTGCTTAAAATCTAATAAAGTTGGTCGAAAGTATAGTTTTCCAATGTTGGAGTCTATTGTAGCATACAAATCCTAGACAAGCATGTTATAATAAAGAAAAGAAAAAAAATAGAACAAATGGACAATATAATCAAACAATCGCTGTAGTGTGATGGCTATAAGAAAATAAGACCCTCTAATACATACCAAGGTAAAAAAAAGTACAAAAGTAGCTATGCTTTTTCCATAAATACAAACTCAAACAAATTTAGTAAATTAAATATAAATTAAGTTTCTCTTTGATCCTAGTCCTTATAGTTCAAAGTATATATTTGTCCTTCAAGGTATGATATCTTTTAATACCATATCAGTTTATTTTTACATCAAAAAAGTTTAAAAGATGTGTTGAATATATATATATATATATATATATATATATATATATATATATATATATATATATATCATGTGAGAAACCTTAGGATGATTAAGTCAGCCATCTAGCTTAGCTAAGTAAGTAAAAACCATATAGGATTATTTTTAAGAATCTACAGACTTCCAAACACTTATGTGTTATGATAGTTCACAACCTTAAGTCACTAGCATATGGTAATTATAGTTAGGTCATGATGTTTGTGCTACCCTTTTGGCTATCTAAGATGAGGGTACAAGAATATAACTAGAACTCTTTTACTTTAATTGATTGTAAAATTTATATTTTATTGTACCTCTCCACTGCTACATCATTGTTAGGAGAAATTTATAATTTCTTCAAGTGTTAGGCATAAGACCAATGCTTTAGTTCATTTTATAATGGTATGTGCCTCAAAATAATAATTTTGTGATATTTATTTATGATTTGCATCTTTCAGGCCAATAATCTTACTAGCCCAAGAGTTGATTAAAGACATTGACAAAAAAAGTAGAGGGGGCAATGTAATGATGAAGATTGATATAAAAAAAAGCATTTGACACTCTTAGCTGGAAGTTCGTACACAATTTCTTGAAAGAAAGAGGTTTCTCTCAATAATTTTGTAAGTTGGTGGAAACTCTCCTTTCCAATAACTATTATAAACTTTTACTAAATGGGAAAACTTATGGACTTTTCCAAGCTAACAAGGGAGTTAAACAAGGTGATCCACTCTCCCCCACTCTCTTCATTTTGGCATTAGTCATCCTCTCCAAGAAACTTAATAGTAGCTCAAACTCAAAAGAGAATATCAACTTCGACTCCACTGGGAACACTAATATTACCCACTTGGCTTTTATTGATGACCTTCTCTTTTTCAGCAATGGAAAGAAGAGAGCAATCAACACTTACATGGAAATCATCATGAACTTCATGAACCAATCTAGTATGTCTTTAAACACCAACAAATATATTTTTGTCACAGGAAAGAAAATCTATAAATAAAAAATCAGGTGGATCATGGATAAAATAGGACTCACTCATTCCATACCTTGGGATCAAGATTTACAAGGAGAAGATCACATTTTCTCTCTTCTATGAGCTCATTGACAAAATTCAATACAAAATCACCACATGGGAGAACTCTTTCCTCTTTTTTGGTGGGAGAATAACCATGTCAAAAGAATCTTATATTTAACCCATTTATATGCCACTCAAGTCCACCGCATTCCAAAAATGATCCAATTGAGGATTGAAAGAATGTTAAACAGATTCATTTAGATCCACAATCACATGTCCATTCATTGGACTAGCTAGGAGAAGTTGTGCAAACCAACCAATAAAGGAGGGCTTGGCTTCAAAATCATAGAGGAAAACATAAAATGTAATACCTACAAACTTTAGATAAAACTGAGAGAAAATAATTCACTTTAGTCAAACTATATGCTGGGGAAATACTACAAAGCCTCACACCCAATGAATATGACTAGCAAACCGAATGATTCTGCAATCGGAAAAAGATGCATCAACATAGGGAGGTTGTTGAAGATCTGATTTTTTAGGACCTTGGAGAAGGAAAATTTGATATTTGAAATAATCATTGGCTCGGGGATAAGCCCCTCTATATCTAGAATTGGCTAGAATTAGACCCCTACAAACCTGCCACATTAATAAATTCTAGATAGAAACCTAATGGGATAAATAGAAACTGCAATCAATTTTTACTCCCCACATTTGTAATCAGATCTACAATCTTCCAATAAATATGGCTAAAAAAGATAATTTGGTGGTCAAAGGGAAAACTCCTTACAAGTCCTTACACAATATACTATACCTTGCTTGGTGGAGAAACACCATAAGAGTTCCTTGGGGTAAAGATATCTAGAATCATAACATCAAACCATTGATTGCCTTCTTCTATTGGAGACTCTTCCTTCACTTCTTACCCATTGATGTAATCCTCAAACTCAAGGGTCTTAGGCTTCCCTCAAAGTGTCCCTTAGTAAAGAAGAAAAAGAAGGACTCCTTCATACCTTCATCAGATGTAAATTCAGCAAATCAATTTGGAACAAGTATGTTGAACGTACAAATGGGAAAAATGGAGATGGTCTCTCTACCTTACTTCACCTATTGGATGATTCCTAAAAATTAGACTACAAGTCTTCAACCAAAACATTAAATGCCATCCTTACCATCCTTTAGTTAATATGGACCATAAGAAATGATATTAAACATAATGACTCCAACATCATAGCTAACTCTACTGTACTTAAAATCAAATCACATTTGCAGTTGATGAACAATGTGAAAGATTAGGAGTTGAACTGCAACATAAACATTACAGCCACCTACAAACCTCCAAAATGGAATCTTGTATTCTGGAACAAACCAATCCAAAACACAATCAAGATCAATGTTGATGGCAGCTTCAACACCAACACCAACAAGACTAGAATTGGTGGCATCTTCAAGAACTGTGAGGGAAATTGTATTTTCTTTTTATCTATGCCATATGTAGCTTGATCTACACTTTAAGTTGAAATTGCTTCATTATTTTATGCTCTACTTTCTACTTCAAGGAAGCCTCATCTAAATTACTATATTGAATCTGATTCCTTACTCCTTATATGGACCCTTCAGGATGAATGAATGTAGCATCCCCTCTGGCTCATCAACAATCTACTCAAGACTATCAAAAAATTGATGGTAAACCTTAGAGTATCTTGCTCCCACATTTCAAGGAAAAGAAATAAACCTGTTGACCTCTTAGCTAGAAGTTCACATCTTCAACTTTTTTCTTATTCTAAATACCCAGATAGAGAGCTTAATTTAATAATTATAAGTGACAAGTTAGGCTTACCATACATTAGATCTGATTTTCTATAATCACCCTTTTGTTTTTTTATTTCCTTTTGGATTACTATACTTTTAAGTAATCAATAATATCTTCACTTTTATGCAAAAATAAACATAGATAATTGTTCTAAAATATTGCTCTGAATAATCTCGAATATTCTTAGCTAAAAGATGCAAGTTATGATTTTCAAACAAGAAATGTTAAGTTGAACTATGTTTAAGGGCAATTTTTAATCTATGGATCTCACTTGTTGATCACTCATAGACATAAGCAATTTTATCTTATTAGATTTTTAAGATACTTAGTGCTTAGTCATTTGAAATCCTAAATTATTTTTGATTTTATAAGTCTATTTGATCTTATTTAATTTTATTTGATTATTTCATATGTAATATTGATTGAATGATGTCACTAATCATATTTACTTATGTCCAAAATCCTATTAGAATTTTAATATAATTGGAGACTATTTAAATCATTTTTATAAATTACTAAAAATTTTATTTCAATTTATCAAGTTAATAACACATGATATGAAAATGACTTTCAAATTATTAGAGCTATTTTGCAATGAAAATAAGTTATTATTTAAATTACAAAAGAATTTACTATTAATTTTTAATAATTATTAATCATTTATCAATTTATTAGTTATTAATTTCAATTTAAAATCAATTTTATTATTTAAACTACACATTCCATAAATTATTCATAATTTTCTATTTAATTCAATTTTTCATAAATTTAAATATTACTCAAAATAAATTTGGAAATTCATTTAATTTTTATTTTAATTAATAAAGATATTAAATTTCACATATGTTTTATATTAATCTTTTGTATGCAATAAATTTTTTAAAATTTAAAATTTTATTTTAAAATTTTCTTAATTCTCTAATTTTTGAAAGAAATATTTAATTTACAGAAATTTTTTATTATTAAATCATCTTGAATAAAAATATGGAAATTGTGTTACAAGTTAGGTTGTCATTATAAGTGTTTTGTTAAATTTTCATGATTTTTTAATATATTTTATTTTTATTGACTTTCTTTTTTTTTAAATTAGTTAATTTGACTTAAAAATATATTATTAATTCATTTCAAGTCAAAATATTATAAAACTTTCTCGCCAAGCTTAGATTGCAATTTTATACTATGATTTTTCTATCATTTTTACAATTTATTTATTATTATTGTAATTTTGAAACTATCTTGACATATTAGAAATTATATAATTAATCCATCTATATTCATAAAATTATGACAAAAATTTTGTATATCTAAAGTGATGCTTTAAGTATTCTTATAATTTTTAATATTTTTTCATCGATGTTTTAAATTTTTTTTCCTTACATAATGAAATATTGAGTTTGGGATTTGTGGTGTTTATTTTCGGATGCGCCAGATGGACAACACGCAGATCGTAGGGGGGTATTTATTGAAGTAATCTAGTGCGACATTGAGATATGATGTACTATCTTGAAACATAGAGACATCACCCTACAATGGACCTAATCACCTAATAATGATTCATAAGGCATGATTGGTCTTCGTATATACCAGAGATTTTTTTCTACTTTACATGAAAAAGTAAAATAGGGTTTATTTTAAGTCAGGTTCTTAAGTTCCCTATGCATGCAAGCCTTCATAGTTCATTACATCCTAGGAAATGAAATTTTTTAAGAATACTCTCGATTAAAGTAGGCAATTATTGTCTCCAAATATTTCAAGGTTAAGACTATCAATAAATTGTTTATGTTTGGAAAATCAAGTGATTGATTTATTTTGGAATCCAAAGGAAATAAGAAGAAAATGCTCATGATACTAGGAAGCCTAATGAGCATTCCAATTTACCCTATGGTGGGGCTTTATATATTTGAATGTGAAGAGATTTATTTGTTTGAGTTGAATTTTTATTAGATTGCTAGGGCTTATAATCCCCCAATACAAGATTGTGGGGATGCCTAAGAAGTGAGGATTTATGCTTATCCCAAGGAAAAGGCTACCTCAGATCTTAAATCTAGTAAGATTTAGCACAAGCTAAAGCATGGCCTAAATCTAAGTGAAAAGGGACATAAAGGTCTATTCCACAAGAGAAGATAGACCAGTCTGACTCTTCTGGACTTACAACCACCAAGAGTGGCTACCAATTAACACCTCCTATGATTCAAATTCACGTAATCCAATCTTATGAAATTGCAAGATGGTTAGCCTTATTATTTAATTGGAAAGAGACTAAAGTCCTAAACCCACTCCGTAAGAGACTAGAGCATGAGTGGTATGAGCATATGTCTTAATCTAAAAATACAACATATTTTCAAATTTTATATTATTTTGACACATTCATTTGGACAAAAGCTTTAGGATATTTATGCCTAAATGCATGATGAAATTTATTGTTAAATAAATCAACGAGAAGAGGGTGTTCTCCACCACAAGGGATACCCTCACAGGTTAAGCATTCCCCTATCATGCAAGGATGGAGATCCCCCCATATTCAAGGAAGAAAAAATATGACATGCATGATGTGAGACATACAACCATGCAGCTATGGCGTTGCTAAATATTTTAATTATCTTGTTTAAAGCCTAAGCATTATGATGAGGTTGTTAATTATTTTAAAATTTAGTTATGAGTTATTAGTTGGGTAGAAAAATTAATTTTATCCTAAGAGCCTACCGCATCAAGGCCACACATTCAAACATCAATCATAAAGAAACTATAAAATTATGCAATCCTATTGTGCAATCTAAACATAACATAAAATAATTTCTATAAAATAATGTAAAAGAATAAAAGGTCGGTGTGGTACCGCCGTACACCCCAAAAAAGAGAAAAGATAGGTACCCTAGCTCTACCCTTAAACAACATGGAATTACAAAATAATATTACAATTAGAAATGAATACATGTTATGGGGGTCTTCACTCTTCATTTCTTCTTTCTTCCTTCTTTGATTTGATTTACTCTATTTAATTTGCTTCAAGGAATCATAGGGCACCCTAGGACTAAGCCTTTTGGCCACTACTCATCCTAATCTCCCATAGCACTAATCATAATTTCTATTGCAAAAACTACATTTCATGGAAAAGTAAATCTAATTACATCTGCAAAATAGAGGTTAACTAAACATACATTCAATCCTAAGCTACTATATTTCATAATTTTGTAATAACACGCCGCACATCGGTAACCAAGCCCACCTGTCCTAACTTGGATTATGCATAGGGGTTTAAGCAACCTACAAGCAAAGAATTCATATTTATTTTTAAGCAACACCTTAAGCACAACCCTTGCATTAAACAACATTTGGCTAAGAGTGGCCTAACATCTAGTCTACAAAATATACACCCTAACATCTAGTCTAAAATATTATACCATAAAATAAAATATACATCACACATACACTGTCCTAACTCAGGACTAGAAGTTTTGGCTTAATTCTAATATGTATGCTAAGGCTTTGTGTAGCATGTCTTAACTAAGCATTAGAGTTATGATTTTCTAAGTGTGGGAGAATTTAATTTAACCAAAAATATTGGTTTCATTTTAAGTTATTTAGTTGATTTATGAATTTTAATTTATAATTTGCTTAGTTTCATTTGATTTACACTTAGCATCTAAGTGTTATAAAGAGAGGAAAGAAGCTCATTTTTTTTTTTTTCTATGGTTTAGTTCTCTTTAGTGAATGGCTTATTAAGTATTTTCTTATTAATCCTAAGTTTAGGTTAACTTTAAATAATCCTATTTGATATGAAAGGCATCTTAAGATTAATATAATTAAATTACCATCACATGACATATATCAAGTCATTTCTTTCCATCACATGTACCATGCACATGATTCAATCCTTAGTGTATTTATACATTCAACACATTTTGGCACTTAAATGATGAAAGATGCATGCATACTTAGTGGAAAAAGAAGACTTTTAGTCATTAAGCAAGTATACGTGCATATGTATAAAAGATATAAAAAAAGTATGTGCCATTGTTAACCAAGGAAGTGAGATAATCAAATGACCTCATTGGGGCTACTTAAAGCCTCATATTCCTGAGATGTCCAAATTATATACTTATCATCTTAAATACATATTAATGTATATATAACTATAAAGTTGAAAGTCATGTAAGAGGTGATATTTCTCTTAATTAAATTATTTGTATATATGGATTAAAGCTCTATCCAAATTCTAACACAAAAATACATTGGAATGAAATTAAATAAGTATATGTCATTGCTAACCATGGAAGTGAGGTAATCAAATGACCTCTTTGAGCTACTTAAGGTCTTGTATTCCCAGGATGTATAGACTCTATACTTATTAACATTCAATCATATGTACATTTATGAACATGAATGAAGGAAAGAAGCTTTACATCCAAAGACTACATATTTTAGTGACTTAGGTAATTATGAATGCATATGTTTTTAGTAGAAAAATAGAGGGTTTTATTCCTTAATCACATACACATACACATGTACAAAATATGTAAGAAAATATGTGTCATTGTTAACCAAGAAAGTGAGATAATCAAATGACCTCCTTGGGGCTACTTAAAGCCTAGTATTCCCAAGATGTCTAGACTATATATTTGCTATCTTAGACACATATTAATGTATACATGAATTAGAAGAATAAATACCATGCAAAGATTGTATTTTTCATTGGTTGAATTATTTATGCACATGAATTAAAGCTTTATCCAAATTCTAATAATAAAATACATAAGAATGAAATCAAATGGATATGTGCATTTTCTAACTAGGGAAGTGAGATAATCAAATGACCTCCTTAGGGCTACTTAAAGCCTTGTGTTCCCGGGATATCCAAACTATATGTTGAATAACATTCAAACCTATGTATATATATATATATATATGAATTCAAGAAAGAGAGCTTTTCACTCACATAACTATCCTATAAGCACATGCAAGTCCTACATGAGTTTATAACTATCATCATTCTATATGTTACTATCAATTTATAAGCTTTGGAAAATAGATTTGAATTTATTAGTCATAGTAGCCACACATATCATTAAGTTAAGTCAACATAAATAAAATCTATTTAATTCATTTAGATTTGAAAACATGAATGCATGGAATCATATTACATATAACATTTAGAAGTGATTGAGAAGGAATGACTAAACATAAACACATGGTTCATTCAAATATGTTAATTCCCGAGGACAATCATATTAAATAAAATTGTTTAAAGAAAACCAAAGCTCATTATTAGTTTGATTTTGGATTTGAGATGATTTGAAGAAGAGAGAAATTATTTGTTGTTTTAATCCCATTCCCATGTTAGTAACCTTAATTAGTTCAAGAAAAGGTAGTTAAATTAATTTTATGACTTAATTAAGTTGAATCATTAATTAAATCACTTAATTACCCTTTCTTATGCTTCTTTAATTTAATTAATCACTTAATCATGAGCCACAAATGATATGAACATGGAAGAAAATAAAATTGCAATGATCCTAAAGGACCTAATGCAATTGGATCATAATTATAGATTAATTAAGTTAAATAATCTAATTAAGTACTTTTATGATTTTCCCACACTCATGGGTTAATCATAATTTCCTTAAAGAGTCTTTATGTTAATAAAACATAAAGAGAAACCCTTAATCTCATTGTTAATTATCTGATTTGGTTTTCATTTCAATTTTATTTAATTTAACCACTTAATTAATTAATTAAGCATTTAATTAATTACCAATCTTAATTAATCCTTTTAAAATGAAGTGGATTTGCGGAAGAGACTAGGAAAGACGTCCTAATCACTCTCCCTCATCCACTAACTTTTAATCAATGATTAATAGGCTTTAATTAATTAATTCTTGCCATTTAGAATGCTAATTAGTCATTAAATTAATTAAAAAAGATAATTACGGTTTGAAACATTAATTTTCCTAATTACCTAAGCAATAAATTTAAGAAAATCATGGGAGGTAGAGGTCATCCCATAGAATTAATTACCCAAGTAATTAGGGCTTAATTAAGCTAATTAATATGCATTCAAACTCTAATTAAGCCTTAATTATTATTCAAAACCAAATGAAAATATTTTTAATTAAATTTCCTCTATTTTACCTTTAATCTAAGTATTTATTTGCATTTTTTTATTTTTCTATAATTTGTTATGATTTTTCAAAGTTGTAGTGATTAAAACCCATTATTAAGCCTTAATTAAGCCTAATCCTATCGGCGCCACATAAATTGTTGGCATGGCATGCTTCCCACATGGTTCCACAGGATTGGTTATTTAAAATCATTTGACTGAGTGCTAATGTGGCGGTGGCAAACACGCTTTCTTCCCCGTCATCTAATCTCAGATGGCATAGATTAATCTCGTGGTTCCCTTAAGATAAATAGGAATTAATCTAATAAAGATCACAACCATCCATTCCAATTATGCAGAACGGATGGTGGATGATCAATTATCCCCCTAACAATGGAAGATAGACACCATCCGCCTTCCTCCACTTGATTTGAGCTCGTCAGAGCTCAGGGAGGCTTCAGATCGATCCCACACCTTCACAGAACAGGGTTGATCTACAAGGATCCTATGGTTGGATTTGAATGGCATTCACATTTTTTTCAAAGGCCTAAAAAATTTTGAAAAATACTCAATTTGCCTGAAAATACCTCATCAAAGCTTCATACTAGTGGCTAATTGATCGAGGTAGCTTTTCCTTGAAGAGGTAAAGCCTTATTGAGAAGATGGTGCCTTGACTCCTCGCTGGTGGCTCTATGGATCAACCACTGCCAAAAAAACTCATCAGAGTTATGCTTGGAGAGGCTTCGGTGCTCGAATCACTAAGAAAATTCATTTCGCCTCGTCGGAGCTTGGTGAACATGTGGGTGAGGTTAATTTGGGATTGGTTGGGATTTGGTGAAGTTGGATGGAGTTGGAGCTTTTCCTATCTCAGGTTGTTTTTTATGGTGAGGTAGGAAGCTCGGGAAGCTCAGAGAAATGCTCTGGTGGCTCATCTCAGTAGGATAGGGCTCTGAGTATGCCTTGTTTGTCGAATTCTATCAAATTGAGGGGGGGGGGGGGGATACCCCCTCCTCCCTTGGATTGGATGGATGGATGGGTTTGGGATCTAGTGGCCTTCTGGCCATTGCAGTTGGTCATGGATGGCAGGGATGTGCTGAGTTGGCTCAATTTAAGTGGGTGAGTGAGGGGGAGTGGTTGTCATGGGAGGAGAAGTGGGTTTAGTTTCAAACTACTCTAATGGGAGGAGAGGGGTGAACTCACCTCCACTTGGCTCATGGCTAACCCCATCACCTTTGGGTCAGGTGAGCCAGTGTCCCTCTTGCTTACGTAGAGGCCTAAGAGGCAGCCATATGGAGGAGAGTGGGTTTGACCATTCAAATGGGGTATTTATCCCATTTGGCAATCTTTACCCATTGTGTTTTGGGTTAATTTAAGTCAAGCATGGGTTGCATTGGATTTGGGTTTACCCATGGTGACTTAAGGAAGGACCATGCCAAGTTTCATTGGATTTGGACTTGGTTTGAATAGGTTTGGCTCAATTTGACCCATGTCCATCAAATTGGGCCAGGTTGGATCAAGTTGACCAATTGATCAAATTGGGTCAAACTAAGGCTTGGGTCAAGTTCAAATGAGTATTTGGAATATTTTGGTGCAATTAGGTTGGTTCAATTTAGCTTGGGTTTGGATTTGACCCATTGTAGTTCATATCAATCAAATGGGTTAAGTTGACCAATTTGGCCAAATTGGTCAAATTGGCTTTAGTTAGGCATTAGTTTAGGTTCAATTGATCATTTAAAGATGATTGTAGGCTTTGGTTTGAATCAATTTGGATTTAATAATGATTTAGGCCAAGTTGACCTTTTAGGTCAATTTGGGCTAAATAGGCCAATTGGCCTCAATTGATCAAATTGGGTTCAATCAAGGCTTTAATCATGTTAAATAATCAATTTACAATGAACTTGATCCATTGGTTGCAATTAATTTTGGTTGGATTTTGATTTGACTAAATTTGGCCTTTTGGGTCAAAGGGCTAATTGGGTTTGGTTTGACTCAATTGATGGTCAAGTCATGTTCAAGGATTGATTTTAGGTTGGTATGAATCATTAGTTTCAATTTATTTGGCTTAGGATGAGATTTGATTCATTTGGTTCATGTAGGTTAAGTGAGTTAATTTGGTCACATGACCAAATTGACTTAGTTTGACCCTACTGATTGCAATTGATAAATCAAGGATGATCAACAATCATGATAGGATGTTTTGGATGGTTTGGTTCAATCCAATTTGAGTTGGATTGAACTTTGGTTCAAATAGGTATTTTAGGTCACTTTCGGTCAACTAAGCCTAAATGGTTTAATTGGCTTGATCTTAGGTTGATTGAGTTGAATTGAGTTTAGATATTGATTTGGGATTGATTTATAGCTTTGGTTGCTATTAATGTAGGTTCAAATGGATTTTAACTTATTTGGATGTTTGGGTTCAAATGGGATAGGTTAGGTTTGATTAAATTCATTTTGTCTTGGTTGATTTGATTGTAGATTTAATTTGATTTGGAATGATAATTGAAGGATCAATTGATCCATGAGAAAATCAATTGTGTTTAATTTGGATTGAAGGGATTTTTTGGTTAGCCCATAGGATTTAAATCATGGGCTTATGTTTGGGTTATGGTGGATTTGATTTTGGCTTGAGGACTTAAATTTGAGTGTATATTTGATTTGGAATGATGATTGGAGGATTAATTGATTTATGAGGAAATCAATTGAGTTTGATTTGGATTGAAGGAAACTTGGCTAAGTCCATAGGATTAAATCATTGGCTTAGGTTTGGGTTATGGTGGATTTGATTTTGGTTTGGAGACTTGAATTTGAGTTGGGATCCAATTGGAATTTGATATATTGGTTTGATGTTGGATTTTGGATAAGTGCATAGGCATAGATTTTATTAGGCTATAGGCTAAGTAGGTTTCCCTAAGTCTTAAGGCATAGCTTAATGTTATGGATAACCCTTCTAAGTCTCTAGGTCCAGGTTAGGTGTTTTACTTAGCCACTAGAAGTGTCTTACGACTAAGGAGCCTTTAGTGTCTAGAAGACCCTAAGATCGATGATGGGAAGATTGGATCCTCGCTCCAAAAGTGAGGTCAATAAAAGGACCTCCAATATGTGTGGTGTAACTGAAGGGTAAACCGCACATATTAGCGTTGACCAAGATGATCAACAATGTCCAAAGAATTACAAGCTCTAACTGAGATGATCTATACCTAAACCTAACAGATAGATAGAATCATGATCTTAGTGCAATGCAACTCATCTCATGCTTAGCGTAAGAGAGTCAAGAAGATTTGATTTGGATTGATTTCATGTCAAGGACATGAAGAAGGATCCGTTGGGGAAACACATCTGAATTGGATTTGATTTGAGATAGATTTATGCCAAGGTCATAAAAGGGGAAATTCATGCTAGGGATTGAGATTTGATTTGATATATTTGAATCGTTTAGGAAGAATCCAATAGGGATGAAGATTTGATTCAATTTATTTTAATTTATTTGATTTAAAGGTAGGAAGATCCACTAAGGATACCAATTTGAGTTTGATCATGTTTTGTTTATGTTTGATTTAATTTGGGGGCACATATGCTAGGGATATAAGATTTAATCCAATGGAGGTCAAGACTAGATTTATTTTGATTTAATTTGTCATGACTCCACTGGGGATGATGGTTTTGAATTTGATTTGTTTTATTTATTATTTATTTATTTGGGCTCCACAATGGAGAGGAATGTGATTTGACTCCACTTAAAAGATTGGTTTAAATTTGTTTTATTTTGTGGACCCTATCGGTGTGTGATGGGCTGCTCTGAGAATGGGTTATATCAGCATGAGCCTATCTCAAATTTACCAGTCCAAAGGGGTAGTCTACCATCCATAGGGTAAGATTATCCAATCTAAGAGTTGTCTTTCAGTGTGCAATGACTGTGCTAAGAAGAAAGCACGGGGACTTACATCTTCCAAAGCAAAAATAGCTCCTGGGGTGACCTATTAGTAGGACAACAAATCAAACCTGACCTAGGGCGACTACTGAGTGAGTGTCGTAGGGGATCTTAATTCAACTCAAGAGTAGTCTAGATGATTAATTTGATTTCATTCGATTTGATGAACCTTACCAGTGTGGGATGGACTGCACTGAGAAGGGGATATGTCGATTGAACCTGTCTTAGATTTACCAAACCAAATGGATAGTACTAGCCAAAGGGTAAGAATGTCCAACCTAAGGGTTGCCTTTTGTTGTGCAATGACTGTGCTAGGAAGAAAGCATGGGGACTTACATCTTTCAAAGCAGAAACAGCCACTAGGGTGACCTACTAGTAGGACAACAAATCAAACCCAACCTAGGGTGACTACTGAGTGAGTGTTGTTAAGCATCTTACCTCAACTCAAGTATAGTCAGGCGATCCTTATAGGGGTTTTGCTGACACTGTCCTAAAGATAGGATGCCTACTTTGGAAAGGGTACCGCTGGGGGTGTTACCTCTAATCCACAAGCAAATATATATTTTGTTAGTTTATATGTTTGCATAGACCCTATTAGTGTGTGAGGGACTACACTAATAAGGGGCTATGTCAGCCTGGACCTATCTTAGATTTACCAATCTAAAGGAAGAGTCTGCACATCCGTAGTACAAACCTTCCAACCACATGGGTGGTTACTAGAATAGGAGGACTATCCAATCCAGAAGTAACCCGATAGTGTCTATATGGGGTTACAGGGACATGATCCAAATAGAGTACCCACAGGGAGGTGCCACTAGGGGAGTTATCTTGATCCCTGAAAAGAAAGCCTATAGGTGTACAGTGGCCAACTTAAGGAGAAAGCATAGAGACTTACATTGTCCATGAATGGTGTCATCCACCAGGTGGGTTACTGTCAGCGTAGCAAACACTAGACAACCTAAGGTACCCATCAGTGTGCGACGATCAATCTAGGAAGAAAGCGTAGGAGACTTACATCTTCATAGATGGAAATGATCATCGAGATAGTCTGTCATCAGCTAGACTGCTACTATCTGACTTAAGATGGCTACTAAGCGGGGAGTCATGAGGAAGAACTAAACCCAAACTTGAAGTAGTCAGGAAGAAAGGAGCTACTGTGGGACTTATCCTAAACCTCAATACACTTGACCCAGTGAGTACATGATGGCTAGTTCAAGAAGAAAGCGTGGGGACTTACATCTTCTTAAACAAAGCCAACATGACAGTAGCTTACCGACCACACTGTAAGGCTTCCCACACTAATAGGGTGCTCATCATTGTGCAGTCGTTAAGCCAGGAGTAAAGCATAGGGACTCACATCCTCCTAAGAAAAATGACCACTAGGGTGACACTTTAGCTGGGTAGTGAATCAAACCCGACCTAGAGCAACTACTGAGTGAGGACCGCTAAAGCATTATCTCAACATGAAGTAGCATGAAACAAAGGATTTGTGTTTATGTGTAGTTTATGTTTTTGTTGTGCTAATAAAGGATAGGATGCTCCTTGGGTTCTCTTACATGTATCCTAAACACATCATGGCAAATTCGCAGAGTGAAATTATTTTAATTTGAAGAGATTGAATTTGAAATGGATATTTCATTAATGATAATTTCTTTTAAACATGATTTTATAGATAATATTTCTTTAGGTAGATCCCATTGATTGGAAGCATTGGGCGCTCTCCTTTATGATTAATAAGTTGATATGATCCTCCATGGTAGGCTTTCTCTATGGCAAAAGGGTCTTCCCAACTAGGTTTAAACTTGCCTCCCATATTACGATGGGTAATAATTGGTCTCCTTAAAACTAAAATAAGCTCTCCTACTTGAAAAGCTCTAGAGTGAACCAACTTATTATGAGCTTGAATCATTTTGACTTTATATAACTTGAGGTTTTGGCATGCCCGTAGGCATCTTTCCTCTAAACCTTTGAGCTCTTCTAATCACAACTTGGCATTCTATTTGTGATCTTACTACATATCCTAGTGATGGGAGTTAGACTTAATGGTAATGGTGAGCACATACATTATGGAGAAAAGAGTAGACTGAGTTGGACTTTTGCAAGTAGTTCAGTAGGCCCATAAGGCTTCAACTAACTACTCATGCCACTGAAATTTATTGTCATCGAGTGTCTTCTTGAGTATTTGGATAAGAGTTTTATTGAATATTTTGCTAAACAATTTGCTCTCAGATAATATATGGTAGAGTATCTTCAATCTATACTATGTATCCTAGCAAAGTTATTGATTTTGGTGCTCTTGAATGTAGTACCATTATCGGATATAATCTGGTGGGTTACTATGAATCTATACATGATATAGTTCTTGAGAAATTGGTTGCATAAGCTGAGCTTTGACCTCTCTGAGTAGAATTACCTTCGCTCATTTAGAAAAGTAGTTGATAGCAGTGAGGATAAATTGATGACCCTTGGAAGAAGAAGGATCAATCAGACCCATTAGGTTAGTACCCCAGCACTCGAATGACCACGAGGCCAATGTTGGATGTAGGATGTTGGGTGGTTAGTGTAGGACCACACCATGTACTTGACATTGAGGGCATCTCCTAGCTACATCCATGCAATATGTAATCATCAATAGCCAATAATATCCAAATCTTTTGATTTTAGCCTTCATCTTGGGACCGGATTAGTGATCTCTACATAATCCTGAGTGTACCTCAGTCTTGATCTTACGGGCTTCGTGCTTGTCCAAAGAGCGTAACCACATATGATAGAAAGATCGTTGATATAAGACACTATCCATGAGGGCATAGGAAAGTGCCCTTTGCATCATTTGAGGTGCTTGAGACTTCTCTTGAGGTAGTTTTCCTTTATTTAGGTAATCAATGAATTATCGCCTCTAATCTAGCTCCTCATCCTTTTTGGCAATGGCAACCTCCCCTTCAAGAGATTATCTTTTGATGAGTTCAATATCAATAAGAGGTAGGACTTGCCTATTTTGGACATCTATTGATATGGACTCATCTTCTGAACATGTTAACTCCTTGGGAAGCTTGGCTGAGGCATCTCCTATCGCATTTTCTGCTTAAGGAATCTTGTACATGGTAACCTTTGGGATTTGGGCCAACAACTCCATGGTGTACTTGTGGTAGTGATGGAGTTGAGGCTTTAGAACTTTATAGGACCAAGTAATTTGATTGATGACTAGTTGGGAATCCCCAAAGATGCTGATATTCTAGATTCTTAGCGAGATGGCTAACTCTAGACAGGCAATCAGAGCCTCGTATTCAGCTTCATTATTGGTGCAAGGATTAGATAGATGATATGACAATCTCATCATATCATGGTCTAGAGTTAGGAAACAATTCCTACCCCTACCTTTTGTGGAAGAGTGGATTGTGGTTCTTCTCCTCTTTAAGAAAAATCTACACCATCAAAATACATCTCCCAGTGGTGAATGCTGGTATCCCCTAAGTTCATGATTTGTTCATCAAGGAGATCATCACTAAGTGGAGAATTAGCAGGAAGTGAGTGTGTTGCTAAGAAATTCATGAGTGTTTATCCTTTCACCATATGGAAGGGTACAGAAGTGATATCAAACTATGATAAAAGCATGGACCAATGTGCCAACCATCCAAATAGAGTCAGCCGTGTTATGAGATATTATAGCAGATTAATTCTAGAAATCAAGCTGACTTTATGAGAAAGCATGTAATGTCATAGCTTTAAGATGCAAATATTAAAGCTAGGCAATGCTTCTTAATGGATGTATAGTTTGCTTCAATAATTAAATGAGGATTGAGATAGTAGAGCGCATTCTCCTTCCCTTCGTCATTGGCTTGGGCCAATAAAGCATTGAGGGAGTCATCTAATGTAGCAGTGTAGAGGATCAAAGGCTCACCCAGGATAGGGGCAGCTAAGACTGGTGCCATCATCAAGTATTTCTTGACATCTTAAAAGGCATACTAGCACTTATCATCCCACTTGAACTCAACATCCATCTTGATAAGTGCTGAAAATGCCTGGCATCTTCCTGATAAATTAGATATAAAGCATCTTAGATACACCAACCACCCTTAGAATGATCTTAGTAAAGTTGGAATTTTAGGGGGTGGCATTTTAATGTCATTTTAATCTTCTCGGATCAATTTTGATTCCATGGTGTCAGATAATAAACACAACGAATTTCCCTAAAGCTACTCTAAATGCACACTTCAAGAGATTCATTTTTAGATTATATTATCTTAACTGCTCAAAAACTACTCTCAAGTCAAAGAGATTATCTTCCTTTTCTTTGCTTTTGACCATGATATCATTGACATAGCATTCTACTTGGTGATGAATTAGTTCATCAAAGATTCGATTCATGACTTGCTAGTATGTGCACAGGCATTTTTAAGGCTGAAAGGCATGACCTTATAACAATAAATTTTGATCGAGGTTCTAAAGGTAGTATTTTTCTCATCTTTGGGGCCATCTTTATTTGGTTATATCTAGATGAGCCATCCATGAAAGAAAAGACTGCATGAGATGAGGCAATGTCCAACATCAGCTCGAGTATTGGTAGTGGAAATTTGTCTTTTGGACATGCCTTATTTAGATCATTAAAATTGATGCATATGTGAATTTGGCCATTCTTTTTCTTAACTAGGATGACACTAGCCAACAAGGTGGGTTATTTTTCCTCTCAGATGAAACCAGCATCGATCAATTTCTTGACTTCATAAATGACCTATTGTTCAATGTTTAATCGTATGCATCAAGGAGCTTGCTTGATAAGGTTAGCATTAGGCTAAATCGCAAGCTTATAAACTGCTACATCAAGAGCCAATCCAGCATTTCTTTATAACTCCATGCAAAGTAGCCCTTAAATTGAATAAGCAGCCTACCTAAGTCATTGGTTTTAGTTTCATTCAACATGGAACTAATGTACGTCGGGCCTGGATTTTCTTAAGTTTATAAGTTGATTTCTTGAGCTCATCGATGGTTGATTTGATTTTTTTTTCTTTGCATTTTAGTGGTGCATCTTTGACTTGGAAATCATCTAGATCATTTGATGTTTCTAAGCACATATCTTTATATAAGTTAATGTGATTTGAAAAGAACCTATCAGATTCCAAATGATTAATGATGACTAAGCAGTAATCATCATCATCGACTAGGCCTATCGTGTCAAAGCCTAGTCCTGGTCTTGATTGAGATCTTTTACATTTTTTATTCCATAGCCTTTCAAAGTAATCTAACCTATGCTTAGACCATATATGTAGAATTAATCCTTTCTTTGCTAAATTATGAACACAAGGAGAGTACCAATCAAAAGGCAATTCTATTAAATCTTTATATGAATCATCTTCAAGTTCTACATCAACTTCTTAACTTGAGGATGATACTCCAGGAAAGAACCTCTGAATCTTCACATCGGTGGATGATTTAGGGTCCTCCTTAACTACCAAACCCTCAACTTTTTATGAGAAAAGTGGCATTAGAGCTAAGGTTCTCAACTGATGTCTAACTATTTCACACAAAGATGACTTGGATACACATATGCTTTTCTTGGGAATCTAGTCTTCATCCACTCTGGCTCGAGTGTCACCTCTCAAGGGATCTGCTATCAAGAAGAGTTGCCGATGTACTAACCATATAGGACTCATCCTTTGAACAAGATTCTAAGTCTATATGGATAGCATGTGTACTCCTGGTAGCTAGGATAAATCTCTTAGTTGGTAGTAGGTATGGAGGTCTTGTACCCCATGGACTAGCCTCTTCCTCATCCTAGTGGAGGTGGGGCCATCCTCCCCACTTGTTCGAATGGAGTAACAAACTTTGGGTGGAATATAATTTCAGGCTCTACTTCCTCCTCTGAGTTTATTTCTCGCTCCCTTTTATTTTCTATTTCTTTTTCTTTTTCTTTTTCTTTTTATTTTTTCTTTTCTTTTTCTTTTATTTCTTTTTCTTCCACATGGGGATTTTGACTAAGCTCACGAGAATAAACTTTTTGGTTTTGGGGGAGGTAGTAGGTCACATCCTCATATATCTCAACCTCATGAACTACAAAGGGCTTGAGATTTCCTTTGACATAATATTTGATTCTACCTCTTAAGAATTTGATGCACTAATGTAAAGAGGATGGAACCATGTTATTCTCATGTATCCACAATCTCCCAAGCAAAGCATTGAAACATACATCCAAGTCTATTATGTGAAACTTAGTTTCAGTCTTCCAATCATCTATCACTATTGGCAACACTATGGATTCTAAGACCCTCTCGCCTTGTTCATTGAATACTTTCAGCATCATCCTCTCCTTCTAGAGTTTAGAGATGTCAATCCTCAAGTAAGCAAGGGTTCTTAGACTTATAATGTTGACTGATGCACCTAAGTCAACTAGAAATCTAGATAGCCTGAATCTGCCAACATCCATTATAATGTAGAGAGGACAGTTGTGCTCAATCATTCCTAAAAGTAGGTCTTCACCTATGAATGTTACTTCTAGGATCTCCTCTAAGTAGCATGTTTTCTCTCCAGTAGTGATTAGCTAAGTTAAGCATATCTCTAGATTAAGCAAGGCTTTGATTAGAGATCCCCTCATCTCTTTGGATAAGACAAGGGTGTCATATATGCTTAGCTTAGCAAAAAACTTTCTAAGATGAGTGAGGACATTGTAATCAACTTTAGGTTGGTCTTCCATAAGCATCTCTATAGGTGAAGCATCTTGTGGAGGGGTTATCTGCTCACTAGAACTAATGACCTATTTACCCTTACCCTGAGGTGCTACCCTAGGAGGTAGAACTTTGCCACTATGGAGGTTGACTTTAGTGACATCTTGGAATGATTTTGTGGAAAGTTCTACCTGCTCATCGAGTATCCTACAGCTTCTCCTAAAGGATACTCAGAGTTGGATGACTCCAAGTCAATCTCAAGAGGTGAATCTGATTGATTCAGAGAAGGAAAATCTAATTTTGAATCAAAGAGGAATGGATCAAAACTATTTGAATTATTATTATTTTGACTTGGAGAGATTTCAATAAGAATGAAACTAGGAGCATCAGAAGTAGAGAGAATGTAAGTGGAATCGATCTTCTTCATTGATTTCTTTGATTTTGAAGGTGGTACATAATAGAAATCAAGTAAAATAAGTGAAGTGAAGGGTTTGGTGCCCTCATCCGCAGATACAATGCTCTTGCCAGTTGAAGAAGAGCTAGTATAAGTGGTAATAGCTACAACGGTGGAAGAGGTGCTGGACTCAAACGGTGATTATGCTATGGATCTTTCCTGGGAAAGTGAGGTACGTTGCTGTTAGGCTCTCACCCTTTGAACTGCTTCAGGTACCAGCAGAGAAAGTTTCTTGATTTTAGAGATAAACTTCTTAGAGGTTCGGGACAAGGAAAGATTCTAACCTTCTCTTATCTTAAGAGGATCGGAAGTATCCCCAAGGATCACTCTAATAGAATTAGATGATTGCTCTACCAAGTATACCTTAGGGATGACTATAGCTCCTGACTTGTAGCTATGCTCAAGCCAATCCTTGAAGGTAATGTAATCCCTAAGATGTAGCCTAACATGTGGTGGTAGGGGCAATAGCTAGGATCGTCACTCTTGCCCACTTCCTCCTACCTCTTAGGCTCGGGTAGCTAGAAATTAGGCTTCTTCAAGAGATTCTTGAAGATCTGCATAACTACCTCGCTCTTGAATGAGTATGGCTTGCTTAGTTTTTTAGCAAGAGTAGGTAGAAAATAGCTACATGGTGGTGAATACAGATATCGCTGCTAAGTAGGCTGCTATGGCAGTAGTGGTGGCCAATATGGCAGTGGTGGTGGCCATTGTGGAAGCAGTTGTGGCCATAATGGCCGAGGTGGTGGAAGAGGAGCTAGCTATGGAGGCTGTTGAAATCTGGGCCTCTCAAACTATGATCTGGCTGGTTGTTTCCCCTTATCCACTGACACAACTATCCCAAGCATCTTCTTAAATATATTTTGAGGCTTTTGCTTAGATGATTGATTTGAAAAGGGTAACTATTTGGCTTCCTCTTGTAGGTTAGTCACCTTGCTGATTAGCTTTTTAAATGTCATTATGGTGAAGCCCTCATGCATGAAGGCAACCGAGCCATGGATATTCTTTAGTAAAATCTCAATGGCATGCTATTTAGACAACTGTGATTCACATTTCATACTCAAGTTGCACCATCTGAGAATTTAATCAATAAGGAACTCATCGAGTTTTCTTTTCTGTACAATGAGGTCACCTTAGTTACCCTTTGTTGAGCTCCTGCAAATCTCTTAATGAAGAGATGCTCTAACTTGGCAAAGGTCTTTACCAAACTATTGGGAAGTTTGGCATACTAATCAAATGCAAAATGCTAAGCTACTAACAAAGAGGCAAAAAAAAGTGCATCACTACCACCTGCATTACAACAACTAGCCCTGAAGTGTGTTATGTGCTACCTTGAGTTCCCACTGCTATCAAAACTCTTGAAAGATGGTGGCACAAAACCCTTAGGGTAATGAACTACATCAAATTCTTCTAGGTAGGGTCTACCCTTTGGAATAGATGAGCTCCCCCATCTTACGCCAATGCTTCCTTCACTTGTTGCTCTACCATTTGCTTTATATCATTTTCACGCATGGAGGTGCTATCGGTGACCTTCCTATGTGAGCTTCTGGCATCGTCATCCATGGGAGTGCACTTGAATGATCTAGAGTATGTACTAGCTTTGATCGAACGGCCACCATGGGGGAAGCCTATGAAACTTGGGCTTGGTTCTGCAAGGCTAAAACTACTACCATCAACTCTTCTACCTTTTTCTCCATCCTACCAATCTGATCTTCCTTCTATTTAAATTATTGGAAGATGTGTTGAGTTGAGTGAGAGGTGTCACCTTGCTCAACTAAAGCACCTTCATAGCTAGGTTGTTCTTTATAAAGGGATTCTCGGGTATCTACCATGAGGACTTTTGCTAGGTCATCCAACACGTCGACTTCATCAGGGTCAAAATTGACCCTACCCTCTTCTTGGTCAGAATGATCACTCCTAACTATCTGTCTAACTACAGCACGGTAGTCTTCTAAGATGTCTTCTAATGAATAGTCATCTACTCGATCCTGCTCGACTAGAACATAGGCTGGATGATGACTATCCATTGGACCGAGATGTGTGGAATCTATGCACTAAACACTTTAAGCTGATGGAGTCCACTAGCTAAATTTTCATGGGGACCATCTCGATATCCCCTCCCCTCTCCTTCTTGAACTGTTGTGATGATGGACCAACCACGATGCTCTTGGGTCGCCACTCCTTCTTCACAACATTTAAGGTGGAAGGTCAAGCATGGGAGCTCGGCCTCACCTAAATGGGTGGAGTAGATGGAGTGGGATCCTTGCATCTTAGCTGGATCAATAGTGGAGAAGCTCTCTTTCTCTAGATGGGAGCTTGTGGAACTTGGTACGGGCTGTAAATGTTGGAACCTAGACTGGTGAAGGTGGACGGCGAGTGGAGCAATGTGATGGTGGGAAACCGGCTGCCTCTCCATCGAAGATCTTCTCCTACAATTGATGGTACTAGTAAGGACTATGAGTTCAGAATGATCAACTCTAATAGCTCACCGATCGGGGAAATCCATCAAAGTGGAGGCCATCGACTATCTAGCAAACCTCCTCTCTCTCTAGCCACTTGGGCAGTAACTCTAGCCTTAGAGGCCCTCTCTCTGTGTATATGATCCCTAACACTCCTAGGGATCAGGCTCCTCAAATCATGTAAAGGACTGGACTCAGAGTGTTCATAGGCTCTACCAACTCGGTGAAGAACAGATCATAGACTAGCATAGGGCTTCCTCCTATCCCTAGCTGGTGTCTCATATTTTACAGGCGGCAGGCGTAATATAGTGATCCTATGAAAGTCCTCCTCTTCCTTTGAAGCTGAGAGGGGGTAGAACCTACTACCACCTAAGAATGGAGAATTCTCATGAGGGGAACCCTCCTCAGCAACATGGGAGGCTTAATCTATATGCTTCACTTCACACTCGTACTGTTGCATTATCTTATGGTTCTTATTGTGGCATTGGGTCTTAGTGAGCAGAGTGGAATGGGAACTAGCACCGACCTTGAAGGTGGAGGAGACTATCTTAGAAGTCAAGATAGCCTTCCCCTTGAATAGGGGAACCAGGTGGTAGCACTGCAAACTACAGAGGACAGATTGTACTACCGACACTAATATTGGCACACAAATGGCTCGACAATAATGCGACAGTGTGTACCACAATGTCCTTCCTCTTAATGAGAAGGGAATTATGCAGATTGAACTAAAGAAGTGGCTTCTTTCCTACCACCTCCTCTCTACTAATAGTGGTGAGGCATGGACCCTCACAAGTGACTTTGAAGTGCTCAAAGCCAAGGCCAAAATTGATTACAGGGGCACCAGTGAGTATAGCTTAATCCATGGCCAAATCCACACCAAATATGAAAGAGAAGATCAACTTGCCGAAAGACATAGTGGGACCTGACTAAATGGAGGGAGAAAAGAGCTGGATACTATCTCTACATTGTTGAAAAAGAGAACCGGATTAGATCCTCACTTTGAATTATTGATTTTGATTTAACTTTAGAACTAGAACCTTCATTTAACAAATTTATGTATGCTAAATGGGGTTCTATTGGACAGATTTAAAATTTTTGAGGAGAGACTTTGCCTCGAGTTGTATGTTTGCATTTGATTTCAATTTTGGAACCCACATTCAACAAATTTAGGTATGTTGAGTGGGGTTCAATTATTTTGGAGAGACTTTTCAAAATGTGTTTGTCATTTTATTTAATTATTATTTTCAATTTAAAATAAAATTTATTATTTAAACTACTCATTCCTTAACTTATTCATAATATTTTCAATTTTTTCTAATTTTAAATATTACTCAAAAGAAATTTGGAAATTCTTTGAATTATCATTTTAATTAATAAAGATATTAAATTTCACATATGTTTTATATTAATCTTTTGTATGCAATAAATTTTTAATAATTTTAAATTTTATTTAAAAATTTTCTTAATTCTCTAATTTTTGAAAGAAAAATTTAATTTACTAAAAATTTTGATTATTAAATTATCTTGAATAAAAGAAATATGGAAATTGAGTTACAAGTTTAGGTTGTCATTATAAGTATTTTGTTAATTTTTCATGATTTTTTTAATATATTTTATTTTCATTGATTTTCTTTATTTTAAAAAGTAGTTAATTTGACTTAAAAATTTATAATTAATTCATTTTAAATCAAAATATTCTAAACATTTCTCGCCAAGCTTAGATTTCCATTTTATACTTTGATTTTTCTATCATTTTCTAAATTTATTTATGATTATCGTAATTTTGTAAGTATCTTGGCATATTAGAAAGTATATAATTAATCCATCTATATTCATAAAATTATGGCAAAAATTTTGTATATTTAAAGTGATGCTTTAAGTATTCTAATAATTTTTAATATTCTTCCAAGGACGTTTTAATTTTTTTTAAATAATGAAATGTTGAGTTTGGGATTTGTGGTGTTTATTTTTGGATGCGCCGAATAGACACCACGCAGATCATAGGGAGTATTTACTGAAGTGATCAGGTGCGATATTGAGATATGATTTACTCTCTCGAAAGATAGAGACATCACCCTACAATGGACCTAATCTCCTAATAAGGATTCCTAAGGCATGATGAGTCTTCGTATATACTAGAGATTCTTCCCCAACTTTACATGGAAAAGTAAAGTAGGGTTTAATTTAAATTGGGTTCTTAAGTTCCTATGCAGGCAAGCCTTTATAGTTAATTACATCCTAGGAAATGAAATTTCCTAAGAACACTCTCAATTAAAGTAGGCAATTATTATCTCCAAAGATTTCAAGGTTAAAACTATCAATAAATTGGTTATGTTTGAGAAATCAAGTGGGATAGATCAAGTGAAAGATTTATTTTCAAATCCAAAGGAAATAAGTAGGAAATGCTCACGATATTAAAAAGAATAATGAGCATTCCAATCCACCCTATGGTGGGCTTTATATATTTAAAAGTGAAGAGATTTATTTTTTAAGTTGAGTTTAAATTTGATTGCTAGTTTATAATCCACTAACACAAGTTTGTGGGGATGCCTAAGAGGTGAGGATTTATGCTTATAGCCTAAAGGAAATAACTACCTCAAGCTAAAGCATGACCTAGATCTAAGCGAAAGGGGACATAAAGGACTATTCCACAAGAGAAGATAGACCTGTCCAACTCTTCTGGGCTTACAACCATCTAGAGTGGCCGCCAGTTAACACCTCCTATGATTCAAAATCATGTAGTCCAATCTTATGAAATTTACAAGATGGTTAGGCATGTTATTTAATTAGAAAGAGACTAAATTCCTAAACCCACTCCCTAAGAGACTAGAGCATGAGTGGTATGAGCATATGACTTAGTATAAAAATGCAACATCTTTTCAAATTTTATATTATTTTGACACATTAATTTGGACAAAGATTTAGGATATTTATGTCTAAATGCATGATGAAAATGATTGTTGGCTAAATCAGTGAGAAGAGGGTGTTCTCCACCGCAATGAATACCATCATAGGTCAAGCATTTCCCTATCGTGCAAGGATGAATATCCCATATATTCAAGGAAGAATATGACATGGATGATGTGATACATACAACCATAAAGCTATGGGGTTGCTAAATCTTTTAATTATCTTATTTAGAGCCTAAGCTTTATGATGATGTTGTAAATTATTTTAAAATTTAGTTATGAGTTATTAGTTGAGTAAAAAATTAATTTTATCCTAAGAGCCTACCTCATCCAGGCCACAGAATCAAACATCGATCATAAATAAACTATGAAAATAATGCAATCTTATTGAGCAATCTAAACATAACATCGAACAATTTTTATAAATTAAGCAAAAGAAAAAAAGGTCGATGCAGCCGGGTATAGTCGTACACCATAGAAAAGAGGAAAGATAAGTACCCGAGCTCTACCCTTATACAACACAAAATTACAAAATAATATTACTATTAGAAATGAATACATGCTATGGGGGTCCGCACTCTTCATTTCCTCTTTCTTCCTTCTTTGATTTCATTTGATCCTTTTAAATTGCTTCAAGGCATCACAGGGCACCCCAGGACTAAGCCTTCTGGCCACTACTCATCCTAATCCCCATATCACTAATCCTAATTTCTATTATGAAAATTACATTTCATTGAAAAGTAAATCTAACTACACTTACAAAATAAAGGTCAGATAAACATACATTCAATCACAAGTAGTTATATTTCATAATTTAGATTTAGCACCCCACACATGGGTAACCAAGCCCATATGTCTTAACTTGGATTATGCTCAGGGATTTAAGCACCTTGCAAGCAAAGCATTCATATTTTTTTAAGCAACCCCTTAAGAACAACCCCCTGCATAAAACAACATTAGGCTTGGAGCAACCTAACATCCAATCTATGAAACATCTAACCTAACATCTAGTCTAAAACATTACATCACAAATTAAAACATACATCACACATACACCATCCTAAATTAGGACTAGAAGTGGTGGCTTAATTCTAATGTGTATGTTAAGGCTTTGTGTATGTCTTAACTAAGCATTAGAGTTATGATTTTCTAAGCTTGGAAGAATTTAATTTAACTATAAAGGTTTGTTTCATTTCATGTTATTTAGTTGATTTATGAATTTTAATTTATATTTTACTAGTTTCATTTGATTTACACTTAACATCTAAGTGTTACAAAGAGAGGAAAGAAGCTCACCTCTTTCATCCCTACCTTAAGCCATTTTTTGAAGCATATTTCTATGGTTTAGTTCTCTTTAGTGAATATCTTATTAAGTATTTTTCTTATTAATCCTAAGTTTGGGTTAACTTTAAATAATGCTATTTGATATGAAAGCCATCTTAAGAATAATATAATTAAATTATTATCATATGACATATATCAAGTCATTTATTTCCATCACATGTAACATGCACATGATTCAATCCTTAGTGTATCTATACATTCAACACATTTTAGCACACTTAAATGATGAAAGATGCATACATACTTAGTGGAAAAAGAATGTTTTCATTCATTAAGCAAGTATACGTGCATATGTATAAAAGATATAAACAAGTACGTGACATTATTAACCAGGGATGTGAAATAATCAAATGACCTCCTTTTGGCTACTTATTATCTTAAATACAAATTAATGTATATATAACTATAAAGATAAAAGTCATCTAAGAGGTGTTATTTCCCTTAATTGAATTATTTGTATATATGGATTAAAGCTCTATCCAAATTCTAACACAAAAATATATAAGAATAAAATTAAATAAGTATGTGCCTTTGTTAACCAGGGAAGTGAGGTAATCAAATGACTGCCTTAGGGGTACTTAAAGCCTCGTATTCCCAGATGTCTAGACTATATACTTATTAACATTCAATCATATGTAGATTCATGTACCTGAATGAAGGAAAGAAGCTTTACATCCATAGACTACATATTTTAGTGACTTGGGTAATCATGAATGCATGTATTTTTTAGTAGAAAAAGAGAGGGTTTTTATTCTTTTATCACATATACATACACATGTACAAAAGATGTAAGAAAATATGTCTCATTGTTAACCAGGAAAGTGAGATAAGCAAATGACCTCCTTGGGGATACTTAAACCCTCGTATTCCCGGGATGTCCAGACTATATATTTGCTATCTTAGATACAAATTAATGTATACATGAATTAGAAGAATAAATATCATGCAAAAATTATATTTTCCTTTGGTTGAATTATTTATGCACATGAATTAAAGCTTTATCAAAATCTAATACAAAAATACATAAGAATGAAATCAAATGGGTACGTGCCTTTGTTAACGAGAGAAGTGAGATAATCAAATGACCTCCTGAGGGCTACTTAAAGCCTCATGTTCCTGGGATGTCCAGACTATATACCCATTAACATTCAAACATATGTTATTCTATATATGAATTCAAGAAAGAGAGCTTTTCACTCACATAACTAAGCTATAAGCACTTGCAAGTCCAATATGAGTTTATAACTATCATCATTCCATATGTTACTATCAATTTATAAGCTTTGAAAATTTGATTTGAATTTATTAGTGATAATAGTCGCACATACCATTAAGTTAAGCTAACACATATAAGCTTACATAAATAAAATCTATTTGATTCATTTAGATTTGAAAACTTGAATGCATAGAATCATATAACATATAATATTTAGAAGTGATTGGGAAGGAATGACTAAACATAAACATATGGTTCATTCAAATATGTTAATTCATAAAGGCAATCATATTAAATAAATAATTTAAAGAAAACCAAAGCTCATTATTAGTTTGATTTTAGATTTGAGTTAATTTAAAGAGGAGAGAAATTATTTTTTATTTTAATCCCATTCCCATGTCTGTAACCTTAATTAGTTCAAGGAAAGGTAGTTAAATCAATTTTATGAATTAATTAAGTTGAATCATTAATTAAATCACTTTTTAAAAATTATTAATTAAATCACTTAATTACCCTTTCCTATGCTTTTTTAATTTGATTAATCTCTTAATCATGAGCCATAAATGATATGAACATGTGAGAAAATAAAATTGCAATGCTTTTAAAGGACCTAATGCAATTGGCTCATAATTAGATATTAATTAAGTTAAAGAATCTAATAAAGTAATTTTATGGTTTTCCCACACTCATGGGTTAATCATAATTTCCTTAAAGGGTCTTTATGTTATTAAACACATAAAGAGGAACCCTTAATCTAATTGTTAATTATCTGATGTGGGTTGTATTTCAATTTGATTTAATTTAATGACTAAATTGATTAATTAAGAATTTAATTAGTTACTATCTTAAATATTCCTCTTAAAATGAAGTGAATTTGGGAAAGAGACTAGGAAAGAGGTCATGATTACTCCCCCTCATCCACTTACTGTTAATCAATAATTAATAAGCTTTAATTAATCAATTCTTGCTATACGGAATGCTTATTAGTCATTAAATTAATTAAAGAAGGTAATTAGGGTTTGAAACATCAATGTCTCTAATTACCTAAGCAATAAATTCCAAGAAAATCATTGGAGATAGAGGTCATCCCATAGAATCAATTCTCCAAGTTTAGAATCAATTACCTAAGTGATTATGGCTTAATTAAGCTAATTAAATATGCATTCAAACCCTAATTAAGCCTTAATTACAATTCAAAACTAAATGAAAATATTTTTAATTAAATCTCCTCTATTTTACCTTTATAATGAGTATTTATTTGCATTTTTCTGATTTCTCAATAATTTGTTATGATTTTTCAAACTTTTAGTGATTAAAACCCATTATTAAGCCTAATCCCATTGGTGCCACATAGATCGCTGATGCGTGCTTTCCACGTGGCATCATGGGATTGGTTACTTAAAATCATCCAACTCAACACAAATGTGGTGGTGGAGAATCGCTTTCATCCGTCCCTTCTGATCTTAGATTGGACAATGGAGATTAATCTCACGATTCCCTTAGAATAAAATAAGAATTAATCTGATGGGAGATCACAACTGTCATTCCAATAACGTGAAATGGATGGTGAATGATCTATCATCCCATGAGTGATAGAAGATGGACACCGTAAACTTTGATCTGCTCGATTCGAGCTCATTGGAGCTCAGAGAGGATCGAGATCGATCTCAAACCTTCATAGAGTTTATCTACAAGGATCCTACGGTTGGATTTGCACGTCATTTACATTTCTTTAAAAAAGGCCTTAAATTTTGGAGAATACTTGGTTTGCCTGAAAATAACTCGTCGAGCTTCGTACTAGTGGCTAATCGATCAAGGTAGCTTTTCCTTGAAGAGGCAAACCTGTTGAGAAGTTGGTGCCTTGACTCCTTACTAGTGGCTTTGTGGATCAACTACCACCAAAAAACTCACCGGAGTTATGCTTAAAGGGGCTTTCAGTGCTCGAATCACTCGGGAGAAGATTTATTTCATCTTACCACGAGCTTATGAAAATGTGGGTGAAGTTAATTTTAGATTTGTCAAGATTTAGTGGAGTTGGAACTTGTAGTATCTCAAGTTGGTGTTTTCGGGAAGGAGGAAGCTCAAAAGCTCAGGGAAATGCTTTAGTGGCTCGTCTCAGTGGGCAAGGGCTCTAAAGATGCTTTATCTATCAAATTCGATTGAATTGAGGGGAGTATACCCACTCCTCCCTTGGATTAGATAGACAGGATGGGTTTTTCCTCTAGTAGTCATTCGACCGCTGCAAATGGTCGTGGGTGGCAAAGAGGTGCTAAGTTGGCTCTGTTTGAGTGGGTGAGTGAGGGGGAGTGGTTATCATGGGAGGAGAAGTGGGTGTCCTAGGTTTCCAAGTCCTCCAATGAGAGGATAGGGGTGAATTCACCTCCACTTCACTCATGGCTGACCCAATCACCTTTGGGTCAGGTGAGCCAGTGTCCCTCTTGCTTAGGTGGAGGCCTAAGAGGCAGTAATGTGGAGGAGAGTGGGTTTGACCATTCAAATGGGATATTTGTCCCATTTAGCAAGCTTTATCTATTGGATTTTGGGTCAATTCAGGTCAAGCATGGGTTGGGTAGGATTTGAGCTGACCCATGTTGACTTAAAGAAGGACCATGCCAAGTTTCATTGGATTTGGGCTTGGTTTGAATGGGTTTGGCTCAATGTAGGTCAAATTAGGCTAGGTTGGGTCAAGTTGACCAATTGATCAAATTGGGTAAAACCAAGGTTTGGGTCAGGTTCAAATGAGTATTTGGAATGTTTTGGTGGAATTGGTTTGGTTCAATTTGGCTTGGGTTTGGATTTGACCCATTTGAGTTCATATGGGTCAAGTGTGTCAACTTGGCCAATTTTGCCAAATTGGACAAATTGGCTTGGGTTAAGCATTGGTTTAGGTTCAATTGATCATTTGATGATAATTGTAGTCTTTGGTTTGAATCAATTTATGTTTAGTAATGATTTAGGCCAAGTTGACCTTTTAGATCAATTTGGGCTAAATAGGCAATTTTGATTGATCAAATTGGGTTCAATCAAGGCTTTGATCAACTTCAATAATCAATTTGGAATGAACTTGAGCCATTGGTTATAATTAATTTTCATTGAATTTTGATTTGACCCAAGTTGACCCAACCTAGCCATTGGTTATAATTAATCGATGGTCAATGTTCAAGGATTGATTTTAGGTTGGTATAAATCATTAGTTTCAATTGATTTGGCTTAGGATGAGATTTCCTCATTTGGTTCATGTAGGTTAAGTGGGTTGATTGGTCACATGATCAAATTGACTTGGTTTGACTCAATTGATTGCAATTGATCAATCAAGGATGATCAACAATCATAATAGGAGGTTTTTTAAGGTTTGGTTTAATCTAATTTGGATTGGATTGAAATTTAGTTCAAATAGGTCTTTTAGGTCACTTTGGGTCAAGTGAGCCTAAATGGGTTGATTGGTTTGATCTTGGGTTGAATTGAGTTTAGATATTAATTTGGGATTGGTTTATAGCTTTGGTTGCAATTGATTTGGGTTCAAATAGATTTTGGCTTATTTGAATGTTTGGGTTCAAATGGGATAGGTTAGGTTTGATTGAATTGATTTTAGCTTGGTTGACTTGATTATAAATTTGATTTGGTTTGAAATGATAATTCAAGGATTGAATTGATCCATGCTAAAATCAATTGAGTTTGATTTGAGTTGAAGGGATTTTGTGGTTAAGTCCATAAGATTTAAATCATGTGCTTACGTTTAGGTTATGGTGGATTTGATTTTGGCTTGAGTACTTGAATTTGAGTGTAGATTTGATTTGGAATGATGATTAGAAGATTGATTGATTTATGAGGAAAGCAATTAAGTTTTATTTGGATTGAAGAAAATTTGGCTAAGTCCATAGGATTAAATCATGGCTTATGTTTAGGTTATGGTGGATTTGATTTTGGTTTGGAGACTTGAATTTGAGTTGGGATCCAATGGAATTAGATATATTGGTTTGATGTTGGATTTTGGCTAAGGAGATAACCATAGATTTTGTTAGGCTATAGGCTGGGTAGGTTTCCCTAAGTCCTAAGGCATAACTTAATCCTATGGTTAACCCTTCTAAGTCTCTAGGTTTCGGTTAGGTGTTTTACTTAGCCACTAGAAGTGTCTTATGACTAAAGAGCATTTAGTGTCTAGAAGACCCTTAGATCTATGATGGGAATATTCGATCCTCACTCCAAAAGTGAGGTGATTTTCATAGGCATTTTAAGTAATTCAAACACAAAATAATCTAATTTTAAAAATTAGATTTAGCCCAATTATTTGAAGTTTGTCATTTTTCCTAAGTTCTATATTCAATAAAGTGTCAGTTCCAAAAATTTTAAGTCTTGATACACAATAGATTGTCTATTGAAAAAAAATATAAAGATAATAACCTAAATATTTACATTTTGATTAATTAGAACTATTGTATTTAAATAATCCAATGATTATGCTATTATTTGCATCTAAAAAAATTAAATAAATCAAATATCCCAACTTGGGGCACACACCTAGGAACTATTGTAACCTTACAGAATCTACAAACTTAAACCGCCCTTGACGGTTGCTTACTTAAATAATACGGTCCTTCAGATCCCAAAATTGGGCTTTTATTTTTAAAAGTTAGAAAACTAACTCTTCTTTCCCCAATGATAGCCGAGGGAGAACTATTATTAGAAAATCACTAAAGGTGGGAAAATCACACTAAAGGTGGGAACTCTCTCTCTCTCTTCAATTTTACACTCTCTCTCTCCCTCAATAATGTGCTTTACGCTACGAGTGTTTTACTCATGCACGAGACAAGATCAAAGTTTACTACCACTAACTCTAGGTAAAAGTTTCTTGAAATGCTTTCTTTATATAATATTCTATCTGAAAATAAAATTTCAAAGTTTTCTACTATCGATCTTGGATCTCGTGAGAAATAAAAAAGGCTTATCTCTGTTGATCTTGGATCTAAAGTAAACAAATAAAGCCTGCAAGACCAACATTCTAGAATCTTGAAATCCAAAGACCTTCATCATTGAACTTGACAATATCCTCATACATGAGACAAGATCAAAGCCTACTACCATTAACTCCAAGTAGAAATTTATGTAAATGCTTTCTTTATATAATTTTCTATTTGAAAAGAAAATTTAAATTTTTTTCACTGTTGATCTTCTATCTGATGAGAAATAAAGAGGCTTATCTCTATCAATCTTAGATATGGAGTTAAAAAAAAAAAAGAAATCCCTCAAGACTAAAATCCTAGAATCTTGAAATTTGAAGACCTCTATCATTGAACTTGGTTCATGCATAAGAAGAAAAAACCCTCCCTCCATCAATCTTAAATCTAGAACAAAAAGAAGAGTGCTTTTTCACTAAATAAGTAAAAATCTAGCACTGCTAAAAAGTTATGCCAGTAAAGTTTTATAAAAATTATCAAATTATGCAAGAATTTGGTTCAAAAAATAGAGTTCCCACTCTACGGCACCATGCCGCCAAGGTCCAGCGCCAAAGTGCTAAGCTCTTAAGAATGAAATCTTTGATGCTCCATCCCATAGAGCCAAGGTGCCAAATATCTGGCGTCATGGTGCTAAGCTCTCGGGTTGTATCTTATTCATAATGTCGCAACACTGTATTTTATCCCCGCAGTGCTACATCATTCAATTTCACTTCTTTAAAGTAGTGTCATAGCGCTATTTTCTTATCATTGAGGCACTATATCTTGAAATATATTCCACCGTCAAACTTGGTTCTAGTGTGAAATAAAATCCTCCCTCCATTGATCTTGGATCTAGGGAAAGGGAGAAATGTGTCAATGCACTAAAAATCATAAAATCTAATACTACTAAGGCGATATGCTGCCAAGATTTCAAATTTCCCCCAAAGCTATTAAATTTTAGGCACTAATAGAATAGTTTCATAGCACTAATATCTCAATGTTGAGGTATTGAGCTCTTAGGAAAATTAAGCTTAGGGGTGCATTCCATGGTGCTAAGGTGCTAATGTTCCGGAGTTGAAGCACTGTGCTTTCAAGAAAATTTAAACTTCAATACTCATCTGACAACACCATGGCGTTGATATCTCAAGGTCGAGGAGCTTTGCTCTCAGGAATTTAAGCCTTAAGCACCAAATTGATAGAGTCAAGGCGCTCATATCATAGTGTCAATGCATTGATCTCTCCAACATTAAGCCAAACTCACACCTACAATGCCACAATGCTACCAATGTAGCGCCAAGCTGCTAAGCTCTTGAGTTTTGACTTTATATCTCTGGATCATCAACGTCGATGCATTGAATGCCTAATATTATCCATTTTGAATGAAAATATTATTATTAAACTTTCAAATTCTAAAGCATTCAATAGAAATATAGAATAAAAAATATCTTTATTAATAATGAAATTGATTACAAATGTTTTATAAAAAGGGAAATACAAAATAAAGAGAGAAAGGGGAAAATAAATAATCATAATCATCGTCCTCCCCCTCCTCCTCTTTTATTTTGACTCTACCAAGTGCTCACATAATGATGATATTGAGGCATCCTAAGAAAATAAGCCTGACTCTGACCCACATGAAAGCCATAGTTTTCACACTTATGAATGAGTGCTAAGTTAAACTCAGCCATGTATGAAAAATTTCTTGAGCGTATGATGGTTAAATTTTCTCCCTCCCAATTCTATTATTGTTATTCTCCAACCCTTTTCTTTAATTGGATACTTGCCCTAAAATTTCTTGGAGTTGCTCATTTTAAGTCCTGGAGGATTTGGGTAAACTAAGGGGCACGTGAGATTTCACTCACCTCAGTCCTTGAACCACATGCGATGCCTAGGTGCTAGTCACCCAGTTAAAATAGTTATTGTGTTATTCAAAAAGAGCACATTTTATCATGTATTATTGTTAATTTCATAACCAATCCTAACTAAAAAGTGCATTGGACATTGATCTAGTGTTATGATACTCCGACACAACATCGCAGTGTTGGCCAAAAAGTTTATCCTTTCTAATTAAAAACACTGATCCATCTATCAGGTTTTCTGAATTGATCTTTGACTGGTGATGTGGTTCTAAATTGCTAGCATTAAGGCTCTAGTCAACTAATTAGATTAATTAAATTACTCCAATCTAATACTATCTTAAGCACTGTAGCACTGGCCTTATAGCACCGAGGCGTTGGCCCCTCAAGTTTTTAAGACATGAATTACCACTTTATAATGCTACATTGTTAATCACTGAATGCTAAGGCACCATTTTACAAGAGTTGAGGCGATGCATTTTCAACATTGAGGTGTTGACCCCTCAGAATATTAATCTATTCATTTGCTATGTGAGCATCCTAATGGCATTCTAATGGATGTAAACCTAGTTAATCTATTCATTCGTTATGCAAAAATCCTAATGGCATTCCAATGGATGTAAGCTCAATTAATATATTCATTTGCTATGTGAACATTTTAATGACATTTCATTGGATGGAAGCCAAGTTAATCTATTTGTTCTCTATACAAACATCCTAATGGCATTACAATGGATGTAAGCCTAGTTAATCTATATGTTCACCATGAGAAAACTCTAATAGCATTCCAAAGGGATGTAAGTCAAATCTGTTAGTTCACTACATGAACTTCCCTACCTATAATAGCATTCTAAAGAGATGTAAGTCTGATCTGACAGCTTTCTAATCGATGTAAGTCTAATCCATGCTTGCAATGCAAGCACAACCCTAATCTTAATGGCATTCTAAATGAATGAAAGTACAATATATTCATTCACCATGTGAACACCCTACTAGGATTCCATAGGGATGTAAGTCAAATCTATCTGTTCACCATGTGAACACCCTATTGGCATTCCAAAGGGATGTAAGCCCAATCCATATGTTTGCCATGTGACATCCCAATGGCATTCTAAAGGGATATAAGTCCAATCCATATATTCGCCATACAAACATTCCTACTAGCATTCCAAAGGTATATAAGTCCAATCTATCCATTCACCATTTAAACACCCTAAGTCCAATTTATTTGTTCTTTATGTGAATGCCCTATTAGCATTCTAAAGGATGTAATTCAATCTATATGTTTTCCATACGAACACCTCTACACTAAAATCTTGGTCTAGTCGGGATATTTTGGATGAGTAATCCCATAGCTACTAATAAGACTCCCTGAATATTATGGCTAACCCTCTAATATGGTATACTAGATTAATGAAGTCCCAGGATGATGCAATCATGGGATCTTGATCAAGACTATTCTTCTATCTCTCTGAAACAGTCATCTATACCATACCACACACACCACTAGACACTGATTCATATAAGAAAGATATGCTTATTTACAACCTTAATCAAGAGTGCTCTCTTACTGTGATATGAGGGGTAATTAACTATGAAGGCTTATGTTCATAGATATTAGAACCCATATCTAACTAAACCCTAACATAATGTTAAAGAAAATCTAGTTGAATATATATCAATTTGTGTCATAAAAAACATACTCCTACATATCTCAATAAAAATGATGAAGAGTTTCCTCAAAGGATATTTTTCCTGAGTAATTAAATTTCCAACAACTCTGTTGGGGATTACTTCTCTTTCCATCTCTGGTTGAAAAACATTAAAATATAAAGTGTCATCGTAGACTTAAATATCAAGTTATATTCTTTTAAAGTTAAACCTATGACTAGGTTTGAAACCCCTAATGGAAAACTTCATGAATATGTTGACTATCAGTTTACGAGTGGGGTCCACTATTAGATTCCCTCAGGATATAATCAATGATAGTTATGCTGAAGCTACCTTCCAGTTCAAAATGATTTTTGATATTATCCAATTTCCACCAGCTGGACCTATAGCTGA
Organism: Cymbidium sinense; assembly: GCA_021442155.1. Classification (NCBI taxonomy): domain Eukaryota; kingdom Viridiplantae; phylum Streptophyta; class Magnoliopsida; order Asparagales; family Orchidaceae; genus Cymbidium; species Cymbidium sinense. The sequence continues at coordinate 29,090,699 of CM038228.1, read as the reverse complement.
GCCTATCACTAAAGGGCACTTGAATGCTAAAGATATTCAATAAAAGAAGAAGGTGGAATGTGACCATTTCTAATAAACCCAAACCTAAAGCCTTAATCTCAAAGAAGGGGTTTCATCTTTGATATGCTATCAAAGGAAATTCTGATAACCCTCACTAAGGATAAGATGGCTTCAAGCCCATGCTAAAGTCTATCAACATCAATCTACTTAGAATAGTGAAGCCTACTATTCCACAAGATAACACTTTACTCTAGCTAGTAATGAACATGAAGCATCTTCATCAAGCACCAAATTGTCCTAGAGACCTCGAAGAAAGCATAATGCTTCTTGTAGAGCTTTTAGATTGCCTATTCATTTTAAACAATAGAATGACCCATTGGTGGAAGCCAACATACCTACCAATAATAATTTTGACTTGCTCTGATGGGTCAAGAGGAATAGCTCTAGAGGAGCTATCAAGAAGTCTTTCTAGGATGAACATACACATCCCATATTATAAAATCAACCATGAAATAAGAAAACCATCACCTCCAAAATTTATAAAATTTGAAGACTATTAAAAATAAAAACCTTCAAAAGAGAATTAAAAAGATGGTGAGCCAGGTCGCTAACCTAACAAGCTCCTACTCTAAGAGAGGTGGGAACATTAAAAAATCATGCCTTCCTTAAGTAGAACTCAAATCCTAAAGATATTATGCTTGGTCAGTTGTCAGAAGGTCCTGACAACCTTACAAAAAGAAGAATATCAACTATCTGGTGATCACCAAGGTGTGACATCTAGGATGTATTCCCAAAACTCCACCGTGAGAAGGTCTCGATCAATTTGGGTACTTAAAGGATCCCAAGTCATCAAGGATGAGACAACTCATAATGAGCCAGCCCCACCAGATGATAAAAGAACTGAATCTCCTATTATTAACTAGAAATGTTGGTTTGAAAAGAGTCAGCCAACGGATGATGATGCAAATAATCAACTCTTCTAGAAAGATCAAGATTTCCTAATTAATGAAGAGCAATAAATTTTAGACATCCAAAATAATGAAGATATGGATTAATAAAAAATAAGGAAGAATAGTAGGAGAACCCAAATCATCAACAACCCAAAGATGAAGCTCAAGTAGAAGTTAAAGTAACTGAAGAGCTAACCGAGGTTGTAACAAGGTTGCAAAGACAAATGGGTTCATAACTCCAAAGAAGAGACTACGAAATTAGGCAGCTCAATAACTGTCCCAATGAAATGAATCTATTGATAAAAGATCTGTTTGGTCAACTTAACCTCATAGCAACTGTAATACAGTAAGTACCTCTCTGAAATCCTCTAGAGCTAAGTAACCCAATAGCTGAAAACTAGGGGCAAGTAAGTAGAGCTATATTTAAAATGTTGAAGACCATCAAATTGACGGTGGCATGAATCCATTCTTGATCCATGAGATCAAGATCTACAATGATGCCAAGTAGTTCATGCTTAAGAAAATAGAGGAAGTCAATTTCTAAAAGCAAGTAGCTCCATTTATCAAACTAATACTAAAAGGCAATTGTTCAAAGGGTAAAAGTACCAATAAATCTAAGCAACTCAAAGTAATTCCCCACATTGGTAGCAATATTGAGGATGATGAAGAGGAGTTAGTATTTTATCAACCTAAGAAAGCCTCAGTTAGCTAAAAGAAAGAAAAAACTAGTATCAATAAAGTGGCAAAGTAATTAGAGGAAACTCATGTTTCTCTAATAAGGGTATCTGAATCTCAAATCTCCAATAAGGCTATAAAAAAACTAAAGTGCCAAAGGCATATATAACAGCCTTAAAGCTTCAAGAAATGAAGAAATAAAATAGCTAAAAACTTTCTGTGTCTCTTTTAGAAGAGACTACAACAAATGTGGGATCCTTTTCTATAAGATAAAAGAGAAAATTGGAAATCCCTCATAAATGTTGTTAAAAGAAGACGATGTTGAGGGAAAACATTTCAATAATGATTCCTCAATACTTCTTATCAGCTCTAAAGAAGCTAGCTTAAAAATAACATTCAGCCTATACAATCAAGCATCCAAGCTTGATTATTTAAGAGGGTCTGGAAAAGGGATAAAACTCAAATTCTCATAGGATATAGGAAGTTCACCACATGGGGATTAGGGTATATTGCTTCAGGCTCTCCTTCAACAAGCTCGTTCTATGCTACATTTTACAAGGAAAAAGTCCCTTTGGCTAATGAATGAAAGAAGGTTTCACATGAAAATATACCTGAAGAGGAATTAATCATTGACCTCAAAGAAGCCCTAAAGGAATTCAAAGAAAGCAATGAAGCCACAGTTGATGAACTCCAAGAAATTAACTTGGGTACTAAAGAATAGCCTAGGCTGACCTTTATTAGTGCTAACTTCACATCAGAAAGATTAGATGAATTAAAAGCACTCCTCTGTGAATGCAAAGATTACTTTGCATGGAATTACAGTGAAATATCACTAGATGTAGCTATACATAAGCTTGCTAATAAGCCTGATGCACAACTTGTAAAGTAAGCATCTAGGCAAATGTGATTGAAAATTGAAGAATAAATAATTGCTAAAACTAAAAAACTCATCGACGTAGGATTCATCTAGGAATAAAAATATGCTGACTAGATTCACAATATTATCCTAGTAAAGAAAAAAATGGACAAATTTGTGTCTACATTGACTTCAAGGATTTAAATAAAGCATGCCAAAAAGATGACTTCCTACTACATAATGATAAACTCATTGTAGAAAACACATCAAACTATGATATGTTCTCCTTCAAGGATGGTTCATAAGGCTATAATCAAATTAAAATAGTTTTAGAAGATGAAAAGAATGCGCCTTCCACACAACAATCATCACATATTGCTACAAACTGATGCCATTTGGCTTGAAAAATATCCGATTTACATACCAAAGGGCAAGGTCCTGCTTTTTTGTTCAGCTCATACATAGATATGTGGAATGTTACATCGATGATTTGGTTGTTAAAAGCAAGAATCAAAGCGAGCACATAAGTGATTTAAGAGTTGTATTCAATAAAAGTTGAAGTTTTAACTTAAAGATGTTAACTTCATGAGCCCCACCTCATATGAGATTGATTTTGATGATAAAAAATATATGTTCAAATGATACTAATCAAGTAAAATTCAAGTGTGCAAGAACATTCTTTAACTCAAGGTTCTTCCGTAAATTCAAAATACTAAAACTATTAGACCTGAATTGGGTGGAAATTTCTCTAAGAATTACTATATTTAGGCAAATAAAAAGGTCACTAAGATAAAATAAATGATTCATTCAGTTTTAAATTCATCATTCTAAAATCATTATATTTTAAAATTATAATTATTCATTTTGGATGATATGAACTAAGTGCATGAGATAAGTTCCATTAAATGTGTGCTCAAGCAAGATAAATTATATTTAAACTTCATTAAATTATTTCTATGCAAATCATAATTTTTATTCATATTTTTATTGCATGAAAATTTAATTATCTTAAAATTATCCTTTTATTCTTATTCTCTCTCTTATTATTTTTTCTTCTCTCTCCGATTATCATATTCAACTTCACATTATTTTGGCTCTATTTTTTAATGAATTTTGTCAAATAAAATATTTGAATTTTATTTAAAACATTTCCATAAAATATTCCATCAAATTTCATAATTTAAAAATTCATTAATTTGAATTATTTTGAATTATTTTTGAATTCAAATTTCTTCATTAATGACATATTCTTGCCAAATTAAATCAAATCTTTTATGGAACATTTTGAACGTCCCAAGAATGTTTTATTATGATTATTTAGAGCTTAATTAATTTATTATAAGTCATTTTAAATTCAAATTCAAAATCATCCCTTATTTAAAACAATTACTTTTTAATAAAAATCCATTTTAGAAAATTATCTTTATGAGACTGGCCACTTATAGTCAAAATTAAATTAAATTTGAGTGATTTAATACTCCAATAATAAAAATATGATCATATTATATCCAATTTGATTCATTGCATTAATTTGAGGATTTCCTATTTTTGAAAACTCCTTTGGCAGAAATTCTTGAGTTGATTTTCCATGGATTTAATTTATTCAAAACTCCTTCTTTCATATTATTTTGATGGACCTTCCTTGGCCAAAATTTTAATATATTTTCTCTCTTACTCTATCCATGAAACACCTTAAAATAATTTCATATTTGTTTGTTTCAAATTTGCGAAGGAGCTTCTTGCATAATTTCTTGGTCGATTCAATACATTTTTAATTTGAAATTCAAATAGTTCCTTATTCTATTTCCCTCTCATTGTTTAATGTCTTAGCCAATCCAAGACTCTTCCCTATTCTATTTAACAGGCTTGTTTCAACTTGAGAAACTTTTCAATAAGCTAATATTTTCTCTTACTTTCTTGCTCACCTTTTCCACCCTTGGCCAATTCTAGCTAAAGCAAATTCTTAGAAATCATTTGGTGATTCAAGTGCAAACATTCATCATCTTTCTTCTCTTTCCCTTGGACAATTAGTTGGCTTGAAGATTAGTTAGGAAAAGTGAAGGATTTGTGAGGTCCCTCCCTTGGTTGAGAGCTTCAAAGCTTGGTTTTAAATTCTTAAGGTGCTAAGTTTTTTATATTATCTTGATCACTTCTTGGCTTTTTATATAAGATCAATTAAATTTATTTTATACTTAATCACTTTATAATCCTTTAGTTTCTTGTTTGGTCGGAAGCTCTTACAAAGATTTTTGATTTTCTAGTGCTTAATCATTTGAATACATCTTCTTTATCACTTTAGCCGAAAGCTTCATATAAGTTGGTTAAGTTTGATTGTGCTTAACATTACATCTCACTTAATTCATAACTTGGTCAACCACTTCATAACCTATTTAATTTATTTTTATTGTTGTGCTTGCTTTCATTTGATTTACATAAAGTTTATGTGATAGAATTCTTGTGGTTATTATTCAAATTATTATTTAGTATTCCAATTACAAATTTACTTATCATTTGAATATAAGTTATTTTACCTAAAAAAATTTCAAGTTAAAGTTTTATTACATATTAAGTTGACTCATATTCCAACTTAGGTTTGCATTTCAAAGTTATATAAGAAAATCATTTCAAAGATTTATAAAGTTCATTCAAAGCAACATTCACTTGCTTGCTTGTATTAAATACTTAATTGAAGATTTTATTTCAATTTGAATTTCAAATTAAAGTAAGCTATCTTTCATTAATATTCACCTGCCCTAACATTGGTATAGTTTGGATTATGAGTGTAAAAAAAAATTTAATTGAGAGTTATGTATTTGTATCTTTCTTTTTACCTTTTCTTGATTTGTGTCGGGGTTGTACTTGCCTATTGTAAGAAAGAATGTGTTGGGTTGTACTTGCACAGTAAGGTGTTGGGTTGTGCTTTTCCATGAAGGAGAGAACGGGAGATTTGTTGTAATCTCATTTTTATTTAGTGAATTCCTAGATTAGGTTGTTAGGCATAAATGTCAGCTGATTTTTAGTGTTTTGACGAACTACGTAAAAATCTCTATGTTCTCTTTCTTTGTTTTTTTATTCACCTTTTCATTTCTTTATTACTTCTTATAATTACAATGGATAATTAAGACAATTTTATTTACAATTAATTTTTATACAAAGCAATCAAATTAAATTTTAATTTGAAAACATTTTTAAATACCCAATTCATTCCCCGGTTCCATAACCGCATAACAAAATATTAAACTTTTGAAATGTACTTTTGGTATTACTTTTGGAAAACTCATCAACTTTATTGTGCATCATAGAGATTAAAATTAATCTTTTTAAAATAAAAGCAATATAGAATTGACATCGCCAAAGACCTTGAAACAATTCTTTCACTAGAAAATAAATTGACTTACATTAAAAGGTTCAATTCTAAGCTTTTCAAGAGGTGTCAATCTTATGCTTGATTGATGAAAAAGGATGCACCATTTATAGGGGAAAATACTTGTCAATAAGTATTTAATATGATCAAATAATATTTGTTACATCCCCTAATTTTAGCAGCACCAAAAATAGAGAAGCCATTGATATTATATACTCCAGCCTTCGAAGAGTCATTGGGAGCTTTGTTAACTCAAAAAATTGAAGAAGAAAGGAAAATGCCCTATATTATATATGTCAAAGTTTGATAGAAGCTAAAATAAAATATTATCCGATTGAGAAATGTATAGCATTGATATTTTCTACTCATGAATTGAATTGGAAAGGTTTTCCAAGATTGGATGAACTTGCCACAACTTGGAATTAGATTTCCTCTAGATGCTCAGGTGGTTCAAGTCCGATGATCTACAACCATGGCTTGGTCCTGGATAACTTAAACTAATTAAGGAGATAGGAAGACAATTTGTTCTAGATGATAGGGCTTTGAGGAAGCTTTCTATCATCTTGAACTGGTCGACTTGAGGGCCTACTTATAAGCCATACCAACTCGAGCTCAACCCATGATTGAGATTGATGTATTGTTAATCAGTAGTTTATTACAATTGAATGAGATTAAGGGTGTTGGGAAAGTTCCATAGAGTGGATGAGTATGAGCTCAAGTTGCTTCCAAAACAATTCACCATTATGGGAGGTTAATTGGCACACTTAACTACCCTAAGAATAGGCTAGGTGATTCATGAATTTATTAGATCTTATAGGAAATGGGTGGTTTGCTTGGGCTAAGGACAACAAGGGTACTTTGCTAGTTGTTGGAGTTGAGGAGGAATTTTTGGGATTTTGGCTCAATGGGTTACTTTTTCTTATAAAGACCCATTAATATGGTCAACATAGGTTGGTTAACTCAATTTAGTGTGAACTAAGTGTAGAGGACAATCCTTTCTAGTCCCATGCCAATTTTTATAAAGATATTTGACAATTTGGTTGGACAATTTTAATTTTGAAATGTTGTTATTCTCATTTGAGTTTTATTTGGATACTCTCATCTATGTGAGTTATTTGACCTATAAATAATAGCTAAATTACTAACTAGACTTGAGATATCTTTGGCTATCATGCGTAATTTTATATTTATTTTAGGTTAGTATAATTGGATCCTTAAGTGGTAAATGGGTGTTAATGCATCATAACCATTCTTATGATCTATTTTTCTTGAGTCAATGACCTAGCATTAAAGTCTATTTTAATATTATTAAGCCAATAGGGTCAGATTCAATCAAAAAGTCTAGTGGGTTTCATTTGATAAAATTTGAACTTGCCATTTGACACATAAAGTGTCCATCAAATTTTGAATGAGGTTCTTGGATGATTTTAATATAAAAATTAAATTTAACTCTTACTAAGTTGATATTTTACATAGGTGTGACCTAATGTTGACTCAATGATCTATGATCAACCTAAATCTATAATCATTTGTTACAATCACTTAGGAGAAGTATGTTAAAATTGAAATTGATTATTAAGATTGATAGGTTTGATAGAGGAAGGGACCTACATATGAATTTAAGCATAAGGGGGAACTGGATAAGTTCCTTTTGACTCAACCCTGGGTCAAATCCTCTCAAGATATTTTTGAGGTTGTGTAAGTCAAACCTCAAAATCCCATGATGAATTAAAGCAACTGGGTCATAGATTTGATTGCTTAGGTCTAACACTTATATCCACTAGGAAAATGTTAAACACAAGCAATAAAAGAAGTCTACCCTAGGGCCAACTAGAGTTAAACCTAAGTTGTATGAAAATGTTAACAAATACACTCCTGCATGGGTCCCTCCTAATGCTTACTAAGGCTGACCTAATGGGATGATTAGGTATGTTGTGTTGGTGCTTAGGAAGGATTGTGAGTATAATTCTATTGTCATTTTTGATGTCAACAATAAGTTAGGGCTCTAATTAAACATTCTTTAGAGTCATTTAAATAAACAATATGGTTTCTAAAAATATGGTTTTATAAGATTTTCCTATAATTCTTCTCTTAAGTTCTCAGCAAGAATTTGGTTTAATGGTGGAATATGTACCCTCGTAGTTATGGCTTGCATTTAGGTAGTTATGTTCATAAGCATCTCTTTAAACTTATGAATTTGCCCTCATTATTTAAATCATCTTCTTATAACCTTCTAGATTGGTTTTTGTTTCATTCATGTTAACAAATTTTGGTGGCATGATATACGTAATAATTATGCAAACAAGATGATTATAATAATTAATTTTTGACATTTTATTTTTAAATATAAAATGAATGCTTATTGTAATATAATTAATACATGTTTAAAAATTGACTTTAACATTTTGGATCTTCATTTTAAATAGCAAGTATCCTTTTGCAAAAAACACCATAAATTTTTAATGAAGGTATATAATATTGATTTGGATTTTAAGCTAGAGTGAAATTAAATATGGATAAATCCTTCACTAATTTGATTAACTCAAATAACTTAGGTTAATATAAAGGTCAAGGTAATTTCATAAGCTAATAAAAGTGGAGGTAACTAGTAAACACTCATGCAATGGTTTATAGGATTGACTAAAACATGTAAACTAATCCTAGTTTTATAATAAAATATAAAATACTTAAAAAGAGATAAATAATTCAAAAAAGTTGGAGAATAACCATTTTATGTATTTAAAATCCAGTAATAGCATGCACGTTGTCAAGCATTTGATCTCCATGGTGATCAAATATCTATTGTACTTTTATATCATCAAAACACTCCAACTTTTCTTTAGACAAAAACTAAGAAACTTTTATTGTAACAAATAAAATATAATATAGTTTTACAATGCTCCAATACATAGACAAAGTGCATGAAAGTAATGGATGGATATGAAACTTTTATTCTAACAAATAAAATATTATATAGTTTTACACTCTTATGCATACACAAAGTGCAGGAAAGCAATGGGGGATCTTATCAAACAAGTTTGTATTTAAATTTAGTAGTTACAACAACCTAGCAACTACCACTTTCATTGGGATGGCTAGATAATATAAAGTGAAAATTATGATTTTTGTTTAATTAATATAAATAACTATTTTTCACATAACTTAGTTTTTTTTTTCATATAACCCCAAGACACAACACAATTACACAACATTAATGCATGAGTCTACATAAAATGAATGCAATACTAAATAAAATCAAAGTTTCATAATCTTTATTTTGCTTCTAGTGATTGGAACTCGATGCTTTTCTTTAGTTATCTTGGTTTGTGCTCTTATAATTGGATCACAACCTCTTGCATTAACACTTCCTTGTGATAGTTCAAGGTTGGATTAAAAATTTATTCTTGTAAATGTTAAATCCTACTTTATTATTAGGGTCCAAGAAAAATACATAATAGTTGTACTAGAGTTAGAATCAAATATAACATCATCAGACCTCTTACTATAAAATTTAGATACCTTCTTTAGGAATGGGGTTGAGTTAAAAATTAGAAGTTATCTTCATGGGTGCTATGAATGTGTCTTTTCTTGATGTTTGATATATATGAGTTTTATAGTCTCCTTATTAAATTTTAATATGTATGTATTTTTCTTACCATAATGATCACTCAGGAAAAACAAATTTGAAAATCTCCACCATCTTTTTAGAGATGTTAGGGAGTTTGTTATTTATGAGGTAGATTGATTTATATTCAACTAGATTTCTCATAACATTGTGTTAGGATTTATTTAGATATGGGTTCTACTTTCTATGAATGCAAGCATTCATAGTCACCCCCCTTACCACAGTGAGAGAGCACTCCCAATTAAGTTTAGAAATAAACTTAATTTTTTGGTATAATTATGTATTTAATAGAGTAGTGTGGATGAATTTCTAAGCCAAAAATAAAAGTAGTCTTCACCATGATCCCATGGTTCAATCATCTAAGGACTACATTATTCCAATCTACCAACATTAGAGAGCCATTAGTCATAATGTATAGGGAGTTTGATTAATATCCATGGGTTGCCTTATTTCAGATATCCCAAGTAGACTAGAGTTTTAGTGTAGGTGTTGTGGTGCACGTACTTTTTGAATTATGTCTAAACTTAATTTATATGTTTATCCAATAGTTTAATGAGGTCTACTTTGCAGACATATGTAGGGCTTACATCCATTGGAATGCCATAATTATAGAGGTGTTTGCATAACGAATGAATAGATTAGACTTACATCCCTTTAGAATGCCAGGATTATAGGGGTTTTCACATAAAAAATATATGGATTAGACTTACAACCCTTTGGAATGCCAATAAAATTTAGAATATGTTTTCATTTCCAACTTATGTTGATTTGGACTTACATCTATTGGAAAGCCAGTAGGATTTATGTTCTCATGACAAAAATATAGGTTGGACATACCTCCTTTGGAGTGCTACTAGAATTTATGTTCGCATGGTGAATACATAAGTTGGACTTACCTCCTTTTGGAGTGTCAGTAGGATTTATGTTCTCATGGTGAACATATATGTTGGACTTACATCTCTTTGGAGTGTCGATATGATTTAAGTTTGCATGGCAAACATATAGGTTGGACTTACATCCTTTTGGAATGTCAGGTAAGTTTAGATGTTCGCATAGTGAACAAAAAGATTAGAGTTACATCCCTTTGGAATGCCATATAGATTTAGGATGTTCTCCTAGTAAATGAATATGTTTTTTTATTCCTAAGGAATAGCATCAGCTCGAGAGAAGTAGCTCGACAATGGTATGAGGTCAGCGCCACGTTGTTGGTTAGTTAGCACTTTGGTGCCTAGAATTTAGCACCTCAATGCTGGAGTTCTTACAATCCTTTTTCTTCTCAGCTTTTGCTCAACTCTAAGATAGTAAATATGCCGCTCAAACACTCCCACAAGGGAAAGAAGAGGGAAACCTCAAGTGACACTAACTGATTTATTAGCATGGAAGTGTAGGAGAGATATTAGCTTGCTTTGATCAACAAGTGCCTTATTCCGGAGAGAAGATTCCTCAATCTGGGTGAGAGCATGGAGAAGATTATCAATGAGTGAGGCTAGGAGCATCTCGACTACAAAAAACATAGCTTGAGTCCTCCTTATGGTCTAGGAGTTCTTTGCCAATGCAAAGAAGCACTAGGATAAAAGACTTTTTGTAATGGGGAAATAAGTATGTTTTGATAGTACTACTATTAATGCATATTACAATTTACAAAATTTTGTATATGATCAATATCTTTTGTATTATAATTATCATCCTAATTATGAAAAAAATGTTTAATTTTCTCACTGTTAGAAATACCAAATATTCAGTGAAAACAACTAGAGGAAAGAATTATCAACCTTAATACCACTAGCCTAACTATCAAGCCTAAGGCTTGGCACTATTTTATTTTTGATAAGTTAATGCCCAGTAGTAATATTAGGGAGGTAACTAAGAATAAAGTCATTTTGAATTTTGTAATTCAAAAGGGCTTTCTATAGATGTAAGAACGATTATTTATAATTCAAATTGTAATATGCTTAAGGGTAGTACTACCCTAGGTTATGGTCATCCTTTTCTTACTTATTCATTGTGTGTTGTGACATGTGCATTGGAGAACCTAGTTGAAGAAATCCTTATACAAAGGGCTCCCCTGACTAAAAAACAATTGAAGGGTTTGGATCAAAAATGGAGATAGGAGAAAGCTCACATGCTCCTCAATCCAGATCCAAATCTTCCAAAACTCTAAATGAGTAACTCCAAGAAATTGGAGGAGAAAATTTAGAATTAAGAAAAATGGTTGGCAAAAGCAGTCAGTGGCAACAAGAATTAGAAAAAAAAATTGATTATCATATGGGTCAGGGGCAGCAGCAATTTTCTTACATGGCTGAGTTCAACTTAGTGCTTGTTCAGATGTTAAAAAATTGCAATTTTAATGTTGGCCATAGTCAAGTTCCTTTTCTTATAGAGCCTCATTATCACCCTTATGTCAGCACTCCGCCATAGCTAAAAGAAGAGGAGGAGGAGAACTATGACTTCTCTGATAGTTTTCCCTCCCTTTGTTTTTGTATTTGTATTTAATTCTTTTCCTTTTTTTATAGCTTTGTAATTTTATTTGGCACATTTTTGTAATAAAATTTTATTTTGCAATAAAATTTTTATTTCATATTATTTATTTATTATTTCATGTATTGGTTGTCTATCCTTAAATTAATTATAAATTAGATCTTTATTAGGAGTTATAAATTAAATTGGATAAAATTATAACTTAAAAATAGCTAGATTGAGAAGCGAGCACCTCGATGCTAAAATATTAGTGCCTCTATGCTAGATGGTGAACCTGGGCTTAAACATCAAAGAAGGCAGTGCTTAGGTGTAAAAAAAGTAGTGTCATGATGTTGGTGCCTCTATAGCACTGCAGGTGAAAATATTGGCCTTGGAACTCGAGAAGATAGCATTTTGATGCCAAAGTTTAGCATTATAGTGCTAGTCATGGTGCCTCGATGCCATATAGTAGTGTTGTGGTGCGGTGAAGCGCGCTAATTTTGAGAGCCTAGCACCTCATTGCTAGGTATCATCCCCTCGAAGTTACGAGTCAAGAGACTTTATTCAATGGAAAATTTCTTTGTGTAAGTTGATAATTTTCACAAAATTTTGGCAACACAATCGCTTAGTAATGCTAGATTTTAAATTTTTTTTATTGCAACACGCAGTCTTCTCCCTTGTTTTGAATCCAAGATCAACAGAGGTCATCTCAAGCCAAAACCAAGTCTGACGACAAAGATCTTGAAATTTTTAATTTATGATTTAGTGAATTAAACCTCAAGTTAAACTTGATTTTAATAGAGCTTTATCTTGGCAATGCTTATAATTTTGTAATTAATGGAATCATATTCTTCTCCTTAGCTCTAAATCTAAGATCAATAATGGAAGTCTCAGAATGTTTTGTGGAGCAAGAAATCATATAAAAGAAACATTTTAATTTCAAAATTTACCAAGAATCAGTGACGGATTGATTTTAGTCTTGTCTAGTACAAGAAGGAGAGTGTGTAGTAAAAAGAGTCTACAATAGAGTGAAGAGAGTGGCCAGAAAAAGAAGAAGAAAAAAATTGAGTTACCCCTGCTTTTTATAAGTATTGCTTTCCATAATTGTCCCTGCTCTCCCCTTTAAGTAATTATCATTGATGGGGATGGCTGTTAGTGAGAGTGTTAGTATTTTACAGATTCTTTAGGCCTAAGGGAAGCAGAGCCAGTGCCTAGGTGCAAGGATTGCAGGGTTGTAATGCCCCGATGCTTCATTTTATTATTATTTTTTAGTTAGAAACACATAATGATAACACTTATGTCATAGAATTAATATAATTTTAAAAGAAGATGGACAATGTTCTTAAGAAGGGTAGCACACCAAATATGATTTTTATAAATTTATAATTTAATAGAAGCTAGTATGAACTAGTGATAGAAAAAGAAATATAATTTACTCAACTAATATGAAGGGGTTTATGTCAGAGTTCAACCTTCAAATTATGAATTTAAAATGATATTCATGACACTTCATTTATCACTAACCTACACCTTTTACCATTATATATATTATACATGTTAAAGATATTTTTCTCCTTTAGTCATTTATTTTATTCTCAACTATGATAAGGCAATGCATGAAACCAAACTAGAGATTATTTAAAAAATCTAGTTTTTTATCACATAGTAAGGTATCAGAAAAAAAAATGTTTTCAAGATCACTAAATACTCAGTTTCTTCTAACAATAAAATTTAGGCTTCATATTAAATTAGCATATCACTCTTCTTATAACACTCAAAACAAACTATACACATAGTGTTTTTTTTCCTTTTTTTGGAACTCTCTTTAATTAAATTTTAGTCATATGGGCCTCAACAATTAGGCTGGCATTAGAAAAGTTGATCATCCTTTATTTCTACCATTTCCACTGAATATTGGTATTTCTAAAAGTGAGAAAATTAAGTATTTTATCAAAATCAAAGTGATTATTATAATAGAAAAAATATTAATCCTATATAAAATTCTATAAATTGTAATATGCATTAAAAATAGTACTATCAAAACATGCCCATTTCCCTTTACAAAAACTCTATTATCCTAGTGCTACTTCACACTGGAGAAGAACTCCCGCACCATAGGGATGACACAAGCTGTGTTTTCATAGATGAGACACTCCCAGCCTCACTTATTGATAATCCTCTCCATTCTCCCACCCATATTATGAAAGCTCATCTCTAGAATGAGGTTCTTATTGATGAGAGGGTGTTAATGCATCTCCTCCCCTTCCATGTTAACAAATTAGTTATCATCATTAGAGGTTTCCCTCTTCTTGCTCTTATGGAAGTGTTTAACTAGCATATTTGTTGTCCTAAAGCTGAACAAAAGCTGACAAGAAAAAGGGTTGCAAGAACTCTAGAGATTAATGGCTTTAGAATAAAAATTTTGGCAGCTTAGGGGTCCTATTTATAGACTATACCCAGTGTTGTGTCACTACAAAAGCAATGCTAAGGAGCTATGTCACTTTCTAAGATGTAGTGCTCTATATGCAGCACCTTGGTGCCAATTAGCTGATCAAGATGGTTTCTATACCCATCAAAAAGATGCATTTATGATATTCATTACCATTAATCGCATAACTATTAAAACTTGTAAAGCATGTCAAGTATTGATGAAGCACCACAATGGCCTAATATAGCATCGCAGTGTTGGTCAAAAGTTCTATTCTTTTTTATTAAATGTGTTTGCCAGCCTGTTGGGCCTATGAATGGCTTTTTGACTGACACCATGATGCTATTTTGGCAGTGCCTTGGCATTAGTCAACCAGTCAACCTACTTTTTGTTATTCTTTATAGCACCTTAGCACTATGATGCTGAGTTCATAGAGCCAAAGTGGTACCCTCTGTAGTTTTGAGACATATATTTCTGGCTACTGTAACTGGAGGGTTGACTTTCTAGCACCAAGGTGCTAAAGCTAATCGACTAGTGTCATGGTGCTAACCCTTTAGCATTGTGGCTACTTCTTGATGCTAAGGTGATGTTCCATATGAATAAAAAAATAAATCTCTTTGTTCGCCAAGTGAATATTTTAAATCTACATAGAATTCTAAAGGGATGTAAGTCCAATCTTTTTGTTCACTTTGCAAATATATAAGCATACTTGGCATTCCAAAGGGATGTAAGTCTACCCTATATGTTTGATATGTGAACATAAATCATACTAGAACTCCAAAGGGAGGTAAGTCTAACCTATATGTTCACCATGCAAAAATAAATCCTACCAGCACTCCAAAGGGATGTAAGTTCAACCTATATGTTCATCATACAAACATAAATCATGCATGCTTTTCAATAGATGTAATGAAAAACCAACATATGTTGGCCATGCAAACATAATCTAAATTCTATTGGCATTTCAAAGGGATGCAAGTCCAAGCCATATGTTAGCTATGTGAAAACCCCTATAATTCTGGCATTCTAAATGTCTTTATTCTCTATAAATGCACCCCTATAATTCTAGAATTCTAATGGATGTAAGGCCTACGTATATCTGCAAAGGAGATCAAATTATTGAATAAACTTATAAATTAAGCTTAGCCTTAATTTAATAAACACCTACATCATAATACTTACACTTGAACTCTAGTCTACTCAAGATATCTGAAACAAGACAACCATGGCTACTAATCAGACTCCTTGGACATTACGGCTAATGGCCCTCTAATATTAGTAGATTGGAATAATGTGGTCTCAAGAAAATGGAACCATGGAATCTTGATCAAGACTACTCTCCTTTTCCCTTTAAATCATCATCCACCCCTTACAATTAGATACCAATTTATAAAAAAAAAATTACATTTATTTTCAATGTTAATCGAGAGTGCTCTCTTACTGTGGTAAGAGGGGTAATTAACTATGAAAGATTGCATTCATAAGAAGTAGAACTCAATTCTAAATAAACCCTAACACAATGTTCAGAGAAATTGAGTTGAATCTATATCAATCTACCTCATGAAGAACATACTCCTACCCATCTCAACACAGATGGCAGAGAGTTTCCTCAAAGGTTATTTTTCTTGAGTGATCAATTATTTGCCACTCTATTAGGAAGTACTTCTCTCTTCATCTTTGGTTGAAAAAAATTAAAATATGCAATGTCATTGTAGATTTAAAATTTTCTTTTAAAAGTTTAGGTTCCTGAAATTTAGTAGAACCTAACTTCAAATCTACAATCAGGTGTGAAAATTTCAATGGCAAACCTAACAAATCTAATGAGTGTCAAGTTGGGAGAAGGATCTATTATTAGATTCCCTCAAGTTATGTTCAACACTGATTCTACTGATGCCACACTCTAATTTAAGATAATTTTGAAAGTTATATAGTTCATACTGGCTAGACCTATGACCAAGCCCATCACTAAAGGCATCAAAATGCCAAAAGTATACAAGAAACTATCTTACAAGGAAAAAGACTGAATGTGCTCATTCCCAATGAGCCCAATAAAATGAATGCTAAGGCCTTACTCAATTAGAAAAAGATCTCAACCTCTCAAGGTTTCAATAGATTGTCAAAAGCAGCTCCAATAGTGCTTGTCAAAGAGAATATGATCATTGAGCTTAAGCTAAAATCTATCATTATCAACCCACTCAATAGTCTATTAGAGGAGCCTATCATTCCACAAGGTACTGTCTTTGCTCTAGACAATAATGATCAAGAAGCATCTTCCTCAGGCACTAAAATATCCAAGAGAGCTAGAAGAAAGTACAATGTTTATCATAGAACTGATGGATTATTTGTCCATCATAAACAAAAAGTATGAACCAATGGAGAAAGCAAACATACCCACCAACAATAATTTTAAGCTGCTTAGATATGTAAAAAAGATAACTCTGATGGAACCATAAAGAAGCCCTTCTAAGATAAACACATGCAACCTACTCCACAAGATCAAACATGAAAGGAGAAAATTGTCTCCTCTATAATCTACAAAGTTCTAATGGTGGTCAAAAATGGCAACTTTCAAAGAAAAATTAAGAAGTTAGTGAACCAGGTCACCAACCTAATAAATTCTTACTCTAATGGAGGTAGGAATATTGAAAATATGGTACCCTCTTAGAGCAGAACTCAAGTCCTAGGGGTTTAATATTTTATGAACACTGATAGTTATCCCTTCAGTATAACTATCCCAGTGGTTGGAAGGTCCCATTAACAACCATAAAAGAAGTAATATCAATCACCTTATTTTTAATCCATTTGGTGAACACTAGTGTGTGACATCTAGGATACATTCCCAGAGATCCACCACCAAGAAATCATCCAGCTCAACAACCATCTCAATGAGATGAATGGACTAATGAAACAGGATTTTTGGTCAGCTTAACCTACTAGCAACCACAACACAGTAAATACTTCCAAGATATTCTTCTTAGATGATCAATCTAACAACTGAAATTGGGGGCATGTAAAATGCTTCACCCAACTTGCCATTAGCTTTGATGCAAAGAAAAGAACCTCTAAGAGAAGTTACACTAAGTACTTACGAAGATATTGATGTCAAAACAAAATCCCAATTAGAAGATCTTATTAGTCAAAAGATCTAAGTGATCATTACTTTAGAGACTATTGAACAACTAGTTGAAATGGCTGACCATTCCCAGTTGAGAATGATCAAGTATAATACCTTAACAAATACATCATGAGAAAATTCAACACCTTTTCAAGCATAGAAAATCCATGGTAGCACTTAGCCCAGTTCAAAGCTACCTATAAGAATATAGAAGGAAATGATGTCTTACTACTATAATAATTTATTAACAGCATTACCAACACATCCTTCAAATGGTATACCGAGTTACCCAATGACTCAATAAAAACATTTATAGAGTTAGAAACATGATTTGTAGGAGCAACCAAATAGTGACGATTATAGATCTCTCCTTAGAAAAGAGAAAAAAGGATCAGTGTCACAAAATACATCATAAGTTGGAGAAACTTAAGCATGAAATGTGATCAATAACTCATAGAAAAATATGCAGTAGAACTCCTAATGGGGAACATAAATGATTAGATGACCCCATATCTAGCCATGGCTATGATTAATACATTCCAAAAGTTGTTGGATCGTATAGCCACATTTGATAGGTTTCCCAAGCAAAAGGGCCTTAACATTAACTATAATAGTATTTCCTCTAGGAAAGGATAATAACCTAAGTTATATTATTTAAAGAAATATGATGTGAATATAAAATGTAAATTCATAGTTGACTAAAAGGGAAATGTAGGCTCAACAACCTCCTGATAAGTGCAAAGTCAATGTAGCATAAGAAAAAAGGGCATACCCTCCAAGAGAAAGTGATCAAGCAATATTCATTTAAAAGAGAATGTACTGCTAAAGTTTTTAAGCATGCCCTAAAGTTGGGAATGCAATTGACAAAGCCACATTGACTTGACTAAGAAAACAAAATTGATGATCCTAACTATTGCCCACATCATAGACGTATAAGTCACCCAATTGAGAACTATTTCATCTTCAAACATTGGATAGAAAGAAGTTATCAAAATGGGGACCTCACCCTATCTAATAGAGTATTGGTGCATCATAAAAAGGAGAAGGTGAATGTTATTAAAGTACCTCCAAGTCAATATGTTAAAGATAAAATAATGAGCAAGTTAGAATTTAGAATATAAATAATAATAGAGGCAAAGCTCCTCAGGTAGAAGAAGAAGGTGGTTGGGAGACCTTCATCTCAAAGAAGATTAAAAGAATGATTAACATTCTTCTAGTTATAAAAGGGAGTCATTTAAATAACTCTTTAGAATCTAAAATCTATCAAAGAGTACTCTTGCCCAACAAGGGGCAATTTTTATATAATACAACAAAGTAGATGAACCAAGCATCTTCATCAAACCATCATATATTAAGAAAAAAGAGAAAACCTCAAAAAATAAAATCTAAAACATGAAAGATAATTGACTCTTTAGAGGAGTATGAGCAACCTATCTAAAGGCTACTTAAATTGGAGGAACATATGTTCCATTTATAATTTGACATGAAAAGTCTTGAAGAAGAGATTTCAAAAGAAATTTGTTGAGTCATAAGCATATATGAAAATTCTAATTTTCAAACCCAAAGAAAGGCATACTACATGATTACAATATTAATTGACTCTAAGAAGAGCTATGCTTTCCCAAAGAAAAGTCTATCAAAAGGAAGGTCAGATCGGGCTTAAAGGAGTTATATCCTAAACTAGGCACAGTTCTGAGAGATCTGAAAGCTCTGAAAATCTCGAAGAAGCATTGAGTTCTAAAACTTCCTCTGATAAAGAGAATTTTATAGAAGAAGTAACTAAAATCTAATTAAAGAGTGGAAAGCAAATTTCTCCACTGCAATAAAGGAAAGCTAATAATAAAGGCAAAGAAATTCAAATTAATGAAGATGTCTTACCCCCACCACCAATTAAATCTCAAAAGGCCACCAAAATGAGAGTAGACTAAAATGTTCTATCCCATTTACACAAGTTACCATCTTTATTAAGTATCTATGATGCTCTCATATTATCTAAGAACATATGGGAAACATTGATTAAAGCCTTACAAAATCTAGAAAAATATGAAGCATTCTTTGAAAGAGAGGATGAAAGAGAACTTAACCTCTCAAAAGTCATTGGCCATCATATTTAGTGATGGTGACATATTGTTAGGAACAACCAAACATAATCAGCTAATAATAAAATATTGATTTACCTAGGTGCTTCAGTCAATCTTTTAACAACTAAAATACTCTAAGCATTAACCTTTGATGTTTGTTACTTGGGTGAAAGTAGAATGTTCATGTTTGGATTCAACGAACAAATAACAAACCCTAAGATCTCTTATTTTTCCTATACACTTTAGGAAACTTTATATAAAAGCTAAATTTTATGTAATTGAAGCTAGTGTTTCATACAAAGCACTCTTTGGTAGGCCGAGGATTCATGAAAATGGCATATTGCTTTCAACTCTTCATGAATGTATGAAATACATTCAAAATGGTCAAGAATGTTGAACTAATGGTGATATGAATCCCTTTTGATACATGAAATCAAGATTTATGATTATGCCAAGTACTTTATTCCTAAGAAAGTAGGAGAAGTCAATGTCCAAAACTAAGTGCTCTACCGATTAAGAAATGTTAAAAGGTGATGATTCAAAGAGAAAAGGCACTAATGAATCAAAATAACCTAAAGTAATTGCCCATCTTGGAAGTGATACTGAGGATGCTGAAGAAGAGTTGTTACTTTATCAACCTAAGAAAGCCTTAGCTAGCCAAAGGAAAGAAGGAGATAGTACTGATGATATAACAAAATAATTAGAAAAAACTCATTTTTCTATAATAAGGGTACCTGAATCTCAAATCTTTAAGAAGGTTATGAAAAATAGTGCCGAAGGCACATATAAAAATATTAATAGCTTTGAGAAAATAAGAAATAGAATAGTTAAATATCTTTTATGTCTTTCCTAGAGGAGGTCAAGATGAACATGGGATCCTTTTCTACAAAATAGAAGACAACAATTATAAATCTCACATAAATGTTATTTAAAGAAGATGATTTTGAGTATGAAGATATTTCAATAATCATTTTCAATACTTCTTATCGGTTCAAAAAAAGTTAGCTAAAAATAATGTTCATCCTAAACAATCAAATATTCAAGCCATGATTATTTAAGAAGCTCTGGAGAGCAGATAATACCCAAAATTTCATAGGATATTAGAAATTTACCACATGGGGATTGGGATATATTTGTTCAGCATTTCCCCTAATGAGCTCATGTTATGATATATCCAAAAATAAGAAGTCTCATTTAAAATTATAACAAAACAAAGGGTTGTTCCACATAAAATTGAGAATACACTCGAAGATGAATTAATAATTGACTTCAAAGAGGCACTGAAGGAATTTGAAGAGTGCAATCAAGCTACTAACAATGAACTTCAAAAAATTAACCTAGGCAGTGAAGAAGAACTTAGGCCAACCTTATTAGTGCTAACCTCATTATAAAAATGAAAGAAATTAAAAACACTACTATATAAATATAATTTCATATGAAATTATAGTAAAATATCGAGCTTATTGCCTGATGTAGATGTACATAAACTTACCATCAAACCTGATGTATACTGCCTGTAAAGCAAGTATCAAGGCAAATACGATTAGAAATTGAAGAGCAAGTAATTGCTAAAATCAAGAAGCTTATTAAGGTATGGTTCATTCGAGAGGAAAAACATAGTGACTGGATCACCAATATTATCCCAATGAGGAAAAAGAACGAGCAAATCTATGTTTGTATTAACACAGGGTTTTAAATGTTGGCTTAATTAGCCTCATGTTCAATTTGATTAATTTTGATGATAACAAACAAATGCTTGGATGTTCTAATGAATATTTTTATGTGTTTCAGATATATCAATTGCTAATTACATATCCAATACATCTCACAAATTGTTAGAAGAAATTGCAAGAATAAAAGAATGAAAGGGATAATGTGAAGCTCATGATTTTAGGTTATATGACTATTCATATGAGTTCTTTGGCATGAATCAATTTGCTCACAACCTAACATACTATTTTAATGAGGTTAATTTATATAAATCTTTATTTAATTAACATTCAATTATATATATTTTTCTACATAGCAATAAAATTGTCAAAGTAATAAATGATCATAACTATTAAGTATAATTATTTTATTTACTTAATATAATTAGGTATTTTAATTTAATTTGCTGGTTATATGATAACTAACATATTTATGATTATATATAAATTATATCATAATTTTTAAATGTCACATGTCAAAATTAACAAAAATATATAAAATTTTGTATTTTAGCCAAAGTCATTGTTTAATCAAAGAATTCATATCTGATTTTATCTCCATGGATCCTTGGATTTTTTTCCTTTAAAATAAGTGGTTACATGACCCACTTTGCATTAAAATTGAATTTATTATGATTTTTAAACATTACCTAATTTTAATAATGGATGCATGCTACATGCTTTGAATATATTAAGAGCTACATTTGATTACTTTTGACTTTCCCATGTGAATAGAATTTTGCTGCTAAATTTAATATTTGTTTAATATAAATTATATTTATTGAATATTAAATTATCACATGATAGCATGAGGTTTGTATAATATATTTCTTTGAAATAATTTTTTAAATGACCTTCTTGCCTATAAATAGCCCTCATTCTCTTCATGAAAGCATCCCTCATTCAAAATTCAAAATCTCTCCAGCAAATCTAAGAGAAAATCTCTTAAATATTCCTTCCAAGTGTTCTCCAAATATTGCAAGATCAAATCCTTGGTTTGGAAGCTTCAACATCTTCAACGAAGCAAGCCTTTTTTTTTTCTTGAGTTTGTTTTCTTGATCTTAATACTTCTTAGTTGTTCATGCTATTTTCACCATCTATTTTTTCTTTCTAATTTATACTTTTTGGTGGATTAGTCTTTGAACATTGGTTTTCACATCAAAGTTTCTCAATCATTTTTTTTGGTGAAAACTCTTGTGATAATTTGTAGGATCTATTTCAACTTGAAATTTTTAGCTTCCTACAAATTTCTTTTGGTTTCTTGAAATATTTCTTCTTTGGTCTTATTTTGAAAGATCATTTATTCTTAGATCTATTTTAAGCATTTTAAAATAAATTATTGTGCTGAAATTATTTTCATATTTGCTAGATCTCTCTTTTAATTGAAAGCTTACTAGCCAACTTAGATCTATCATATACTTATTTTTTTATTTTGTGATCATTAGCATTAATTGAAAGAATCTTTTGGTTAAAATAAATTACTCCTTGCTGAAATTTATTTTATTATGAAAAGAATATTGTGAATTTATTTTAAAATCATTTTGTATTATTCTACAAATTATAATAACATAAACATCCTAGTAAGATCACTTTAATATATTTATTTTTATTAAGTGAGCATTTTGCCTTGCCAAATTTTTTAAGTTGTAAAGTGATCATTTATAAGTTGTGAGATCACTTTTGAATTTGATTGCTTGGTATATTTGTGAGAGATTTACTTTATCAAAATTATTATTTTGTATTTTTCTGTTGTAAAATTTATTTTGGGTACCCTTTGTAGGAGAGAGTACATATTATTGTAGGGTTGTACCAGTTATAGAGAGTACTTTTGTAAACCATTTTTCATTTAGTGGATTCCTAGCCGGGTGGCTAGGTGTGGACGTAGGCCGGGTTTGGTTTAGTAAAAAAATCTCTTGTCTCTATTTACTTTATTGTATTTTTATTTTGCTGCATTTAGAATTATATCTTATCATTATAAAATCAAAATCTAATTTTCTATTTAAAAATTAAAATTTAAGTTTTGAAAATTTTAATATTACCCAATTCACCCCCCCTCTTGGGTGCTATAGTGTCTCACATTAAATAAAGCAGGCCTAAAAGATGACCTTCCCTTGCCAAATGTAGAACTCATGGTAAATAATAGATCAAACTATGACATATTCTCTTTCATGGATGGATCATCATTGGGCTACAATCAAATAAAAATGGCTCCAAAAGATGAAAACATACATCCTTCTATACATTGATTGACATTTATTGCTATAAAGTGATGCCATTTAATTTGAAAAATGCCAGCACTACACCTCATAGAGCAATGACTTGCACCTTCGATGATCTGATACATAAGTATGTAGAATGGTACATTAGTAATTTGATTATAAAAAGTAAATCCCAAGATGAGCACATAAGTGATTTGAGAGTTAAATTTGATAAAATATGAAGTTTCAACTTAAAGATGAATTCTCTAAAATGTGCTTTAGCGTGACTTTTAAAAATTTTGTATGCTTTATTGTGCATCATAGAGGAATTGAAATTGATCCCTCTAAAATTAAAGTAATAATAGAGATGCTACCACCTATGACCTTGAAGCAACTACATTCACTATAAGGCAAGTTAGCATATATCAGGAGGTTAATTTTTAACCTCTTGGATAGATGTCAATCTTTATTGATTAATAAAAAATAATATATTTTTATATGGGATGATACTTTTCAAGAGACATTCAATAGAATAAAGCAAAATGTATTACATCCCCAAATTTTGGCAACATCAATAACAAGAAAGTGGTTGATATTATATTATATACAATAGCCTTGGAGGAATTGCTTAGAGCTCTGCTAGCTCAAAACAATAAAGAAGGGAAGGAAAATGATATGTACTACAAAAGTTAATGGTTAATAGAACCTGAAAATAAGATATTATCCTATTGAGAAGAAATGTTTAGCATTGATATTTGCTACTCAGAAATTGTGTCACTACATGTTATCACATAATTTTTATCTCCAAAGTCGATCCTCTTAAATTCCTAGTGACTAGGCCTACCCTAATAGGCACTTAGCTAAATGTACAGTCTCGTTACTTCAATTCGATATAACATATGTCCCACAAAAGGACATAAAAGGGAAAGCTCTAACTAACTTTCTAACTGCTCATCCTTTATTGGAAAATTCTCCACTCAATGATGAATTGCCTGATGAGTAAATCTATGATGTGAAAGAAGCTCAACAATCATTAGAATGAGAGCTTTACTTTGATAAAGCTTCATTAATAAAGTCAACTAAACCACTTGGATTACCTTTGATATAGGTTGGAATTGGCTTTATATTTGTGACACCGCAATCTGGCATATTTCAATATTCATATAGTCTAACTGAACCTTGAACCAACAATGAGGTTGAATATGAAACATTAATTACAGACTTAGAGTAATTAATATGAAAATCAAAAAGCTTTAAATCTATGGTGATTTCTAACATATAATCTGACAAATAATTAGGACTTTCAAGGCAAATAAGCCAAATTGGTGTTTTATCATAAGCATGCTTTAGAGCTCCTAAAATAAATCCTTGAAACAATAATTATAAGGGAATCACATCAAAAAAATGGCAAGGCTGGTGCATTAGCTAAATTAGCTAAAAATGGTAGATCCTCAAGGAGAGTCAATTATAATAATAATCTAAAGTAGGCTAACATTGGCATCAACCCTTCTTCAAGCTTTTAAGCTAAATAAAATTAAGAGATTTGATAATAAATAAAGAAGATGATTGGTGAGAGCCATTCATTACTTATCTTAAAGGTGGTGGCTTACTAAAAGATAAATCAAAAGCTTATCAAATTTCACAAAGAGTGCTACGATATGCTCTTATGAATGAGATGCTATACCATTGCTCATTTGACCAAATATGGTTGCGATGTGAAAGCCATGCTGGTAATAGCTGAAGTCCATAAAGGGTTATATGGTGCATACCAATCCAATCCAAAGATGAAAATTAAAATCAATTCAATGGGATATTACTAGCCTAGTATAGTTCAAGACTACATTCAATATGCTAAAAGATATCATCAATGTCAAATACATGCAAACATGTTGCATAAACCACCTAATGCTTTACATCCAACAGTGGAATCTTGGCCATTTGAATGTTGGGGGACTAATATAATTAGTCCAATAGACCCTCCATCACCTAGAAGATATCATTTCATTTTGGCTACCACTAATTACTTCTTAAAATAGGCAGAA
Organism: Cymbidium sinense; assembly: GCA_021442155.1. Classification (NCBI taxonomy): domain Eukaryota; kingdom Viridiplantae; phylum Streptophyta; class Magnoliopsida; order Asparagales; family Orchidaceae; genus Cymbidium; species Cymbidium sinense. The sequence continues at coordinate 29,065,199 of CM038228.1, read as the reverse complement.
TCAATCCTTTAAGAGAGGTTAAAGCAGATAATGTAATGAAATTCTTTGAGATCACATTGTCTACCAATTTGGAGTACTTCAGTTAGTTATATCTAGTAATGGCACTGCCTTCAAGAATGTCAAAATCTATCACTTCATTGAGAAATACAAGATAGGTTGGTGATATTCTTTGATATGTAATCCAAGAATGAATGATCTCATGGAGGCATTTAATAAAATATTGATCAAACTTCTCAAAAAAATTCTCTCTAAAATAAAAGAGAATGACTCAATAAATTAATAGAAGCCTTGTGGGTGTATCGCACCATATACAACACTAGCACACAAGCAGCACCATACTCATTGATCTTTGAAGCAGAAGTTATACTTCCTCTTGAAGTAGAACTTCCTTTACTTCATATTATAGTTCAAAATGAACTCACAACAAAGGAAAAAGTCTGAATATGACTTAAAAAGCTTGAAGCTTTAGATGAAACTCTATTACAAGCTTAGTAAAACCTAGAAACATATAGAGCTAGGATGGCCCGAGTTCATGATCGCATAGTTTTCCCAAGAAACTTTAAAGCAGGTGAACTAGTACTAGTATGTAGAAGGCCTATTATTCTCCATCGTTGGGTTGTTGGAAAGTTTGACCCAAATTAGAAAGGACTTTACATTATCAAAAATGTATACTGTTGACCTCACTTTTGGAGTGAGGGTTCAATATTCTAATCTTAGGGTTAGGATTATCATAGACATTAAGACCTCCTTAGTCATAGGACACTTCTAACGGTTAGCTGAATGCTTAACCCAAACTTAGAGACTTAGAAGGACTTGCCATAGGTTTAGGCTATGTCTTAGGACCTTAGGAAGCCTACCCATCTGATGGCCTAAACTAAGCCCATGCCCACCTCCTTAACCAAAAACCAAACCTCAAATCAATTCAACCAATCCCCAATTGAATTCCAATTCATATCCAAGCTCCAAGCCAAATGATTGAAACCCATAACCTAAATCCATCTTAATCCAATAAGCTAACCCTATGGACTTAACCAAAATTTCTTCAATCCAACCTAACTCAATTGATTTTCACAAAAGTACTCCAACCATTCAAAACCCTCATTCCAGAATCTACAATCAAACCAATTGACCAAAATCAATTCAATTAACCCAAGCTAGCCTACTTGAACCCAAAATGTCCAAATGAGCCAAAATCTAATTAAATCCCAAATCAATTATCAAACTCAATCGATTAAAACCCTTTCAGCTCAATTTTCTTATTCTCCTGTGGCGCTCTCTGGCGATTCCATCTTCCCTTCGATTTTCCTTCGGTTTGCCTAATTCTCTGCATGATTATTGCTAGTGGATCACGCGCATGATGCTCCTATAGCTTTGCTCATGGATTTGATTCTCGTCTAAATGGCACGCAAGCGGCTAGGGCATCGGATTTCTTGGGCTCTTTGGATTCAAATGCCCCGTCGAACTTGAATGTGGTTAAATCCTTTAAGGATGCGCTCTCTGGTATGAGTTTTTCATCTAATGCTTCAGTGAATTTAGTATCGACTTCTTTTCATGGTATTCCGGTGATCATATGCTCTGATAAGGAGGTTGAATTGTTGGCTAAGCCCTATGAATTCACTTTAGTCGATAAATTTTCATTACGTCCAAATCTAGATAAAATTCGCTCATTTTTTCATAATCTAAAACTTTTGGGTGCTTTTTCTATTGGCTTGATTGATCCAAGGCATGTCTTAATTCAGCTTAATAATGACCTAGATTATTCAAGGGTTTTTACTAGACGTTCCTATATCATTTTCAATTGCCAAATGCGTCTTCTAAAATGGACTCCTCTTTTTGATATAAAGGAGGAATCACCAATTGTTATGGTTTGTTTGGCTCTTCCTAATATGCGAATTCATTATGTGACGCACCAAGTGCTTTTATGGGGCTCTCTTTGTGACCTCTTCAAAGTGATCAGGCCACTGCTATAAGATCTTGACCATCGGTTGCGCGTATTTTAGTAGAAATTGATATATCCAAAAAAAATATCCTAAAGAAGTTTTGATTGGCTCCAAAAATTTTGGTTATAATCAAAAAATTGAATTTGAGAATTTTCTTGTGTTCTGCTCTTAATGCAAAATCCATGGGCACGATAATTCAGAATGTTTTGTGTTACACCCGCATCTTAAAAAGAAAAATATGAATGAGGCCAACCCTAATCCTCCAATTGATAAAGCTAGTAAACCTATGTATGTGCTAAAGCTACTCTAAGAGGAAATTCTATTTCTACTTTGTTGAACCCACAAATTTTCCTAATGAAATGTTGAATGATGCTATTCTGAAAGATTTTTATGATGTAGATAAGGAAGATGCTGCTGTTGACCCTAAGGCTCATTATGATGGCTTGGATACATGTCATCCCTTGCATAATAATTTGGATGCTAAAGACAATGCCCCTATTCCAGCTACCTTGAATTCTTGAATGCTGAACATGAGGAGGAAAATCTGAAAGGGTTGGAGGAAGAACTGAAACAATACTCTGAAATTGATCCTCAAATTTGTGCCCTTGATGCTCCTAATATATCCCCCTCTCTTAACACTGAAATTGCTAACTCGCCTTCTCTCATTCCTGATATTGACATACAACCAAATCATTCTTTGCATAGGATACTGAAATTGAGGAAGGGGAAGTCACCATTAGAAATGCTTTGACTGATTCTAATCCTATTCTCAACATAACCAACCTTTCTCTCTTGGATGGAGACTCTTTGGACAACAATAGACCATTTCAAACTGTTGTCAAAAAGAAATCACTTAAAGCAAAAATGTTCATTAATAACTCTACTAGATCTACTAGATCTGGATCCTCATCTCATAAATAGCAGCACTTCTCTTTATCTATTTGCTTTAGATAAACACTTTCCTTTGATTTTATTTCCAATTTGATTGCCTTTATGTTTAATGCACTTATTTGGAATATTCGAGGGATTGGGACCCTCATTGTTCAGAACCGCATTAAAACCTCCGCATCAATAATATTGCCTTACTTGTTATTATTGAACCTCTAATTCACTCTTCTAAGATCAATCATGTGGCTAGAATGCTTGGCTTTAATAACTTCTTTTACAATATTAGTAATAAGATCTGGTGTTTTGGAATAACCTGGTCTCTATTTCTATCCTTGATGTTCTTTAGCAGGCAGTCAACGTTAACATTTCTTTGGGTGCTTATTCTGCTCTAGGCTCCTTTATGTATGCATCTTGTAATAGGGCTAATAGGAACATCCTTTGGGACAATTTAAGATCCTTTGGAGCCACTGTCAACAAACCTTGGTTGGTCGGGGGTGATTTTAACACCATCCTCTTCTCTTCGAAAAGAGGGGGGATGTTCTCCTAACTTTGCATACCAATTGTTCCATATTTGTTGTATTATATAAAAATTGCCCCTTGTTGGGCAAGAGTACTCTTTGATAGATTTTAGATTCTAAAGAGTTATTTAAATGACTCCCTTTTATAACTAGAAGAATGTTAATCATTCTTTTAATCTTCTTTGAGATGAAGGTCTCCCAACCACCTTCTTCTTCTACCTGAGGAGCTTTGCCTCTATTTATAGGTGCTAGTGCTATCCTCTCACCATTAGGAAGTAAACTAGCCATCAAGAGAGTAGAAGGATGAAAGAGTCTGCTACAACTAGGAATCACAAAGTAGCACATTCATGTGGCTAAGAAAGCTACTAAAGACAACTCCTCATTGATGCCTCGTGCTAAAAATTATTGAGAATTGGTTCCTCTTTCATGCTCAAATTTAATACTAAAAGATTTCTTAGGTGAATGAAAGCTAAAGTCAAATGGATCGTCCAAGAGCGCAAAATGAGGTAAACATACTGATGAATGAAAAAAGTTCTCATACTATATATCAAGAGTAACAGTTCCACATCATCAACGACTTGATCTCTACTCTCTAAATAGCCTTAATATATACAACTTTCACTTTTCCATTGCCCAATTGACTGATTCTGAAAGAGCTCATGATCAGCAGGGATGCACTCATTATAGGGAATGCCTAAAATAGGGGGCCTATTTTATCTTGCATATCTATCAAAGTGGCAATAATCTTATGAAAACCAATCCAACAAGTATTGGTGGTCCTATCCTAATGCTCTACTATGCCAATGATCCAAGTGAAGGGAAGATGGCTATAGTCAAAAAGTGATACATATATTACATGATATATGCTAGCTCTCCTTAAAATATTGCCATGCATCTGTAAATGATGGCAGACCCAATATATGTAGCCACTAACAACTGATAGTAGTGTGTTAAACACTTACTTTGAGTCCCAATCTTCAGCTCATGATGTAATATGCATAACCCAAAAGCTAGATTGTACCTATAGAAGGAGCACTATTTGTGATTGGCTGGAGTACATCATAATCCCCAAAATTAAGATGATCTATAATTCACTTTGGAGAAACATCATGGATTAGGCATGTCTGACTCACACAACTACAATATATAGGCTCTTTAGCATTGTTTACATGGATGGATTCATGCATATATTTTTGAATCCTTCAGCTGTGTGGAGACACCTCCCTATTTCAGAGAGCAGCATTTTTCACTAATTATGTAGTCTGGCGGAGATACAATTGCTTTAAATAGAGATCAAATCTATATATTTATATTTGTGTTAGCACGCATAACAGATCACTTTCAGATTATTCACGATCATCTTCTTATAGCTTGCTTGCTCGGAGCATGGGACATAGATTTATAAATTCTATTACTGATAAAGGTACACCCTTACTATTATCAAAGCTAGGGTATAGATGCATAGCATAATATCTTATTAGGATGAGACCTACTTAGCTTTACTATTGTAATCATGAATCCATGATTTTGGAAGGTTACAATTCCAAAAGAGTAGATGGATAGTATGGCTTTACTCAAGCTACACCTATATACGGAATACCAAAAATGCTTGATGTAGCATACACTTATTCACTGGGGATGTTATCACTATCCATTCATTTAGTAGCAGCTTCTATAGCTTGGGGTTTTCTGCTTTGCTTAAGGCCTGGTTCTCATTTTGTGTAGCTCCATAAGAAGTAAGAGTTAGTCACTTATAGTTGTTATGGATTCATTATACTTTCTTTCTTTTTGGAGCAAGGCTTTGTTAACCTCATTTTTGAATGAGGTTAGCATCATTTCTAAAATCAGAAATTAGGACACCTAATCATAAATTAAGAGCTTCCTGATTTTAGCACATAAATCACTATGCTTAGTGACTTAGTGAATTCTCCTAGGGCTTGACTCAACCTAATGGGATTATGTGGATCCAAACTCAACCAAAATCTAACAAATAATTAATTTGAACATACTCCAATTGAAAATTAAATCTAATTGAACTTAGCCTAAGGTAATTGGGATGACTAACCCAACTACCCTTATGATCAAAATCACTTGAACCAAAAAAAAATTCACATAAAATCAAAATAAATTCAAATCATATCAAACTAAAGGCATCAAATTCATTTCATGAATATGAATGGAGTCAAATCCAAATAAAAGTTAAATGAAAGTCAACCATTGAACATAGGATTGACTTATGTGGGTCCAACAAAGTTAAAGGTCAACCAACCATAATATAGCCAAATTGAACTTTCTAAAGGTCTCAAATAATAAAAAAACATGTTTAAATATGAATCAAATAAATCTAAATCCAATAAGGCCTTAATTAGGTTAATTAGACTATTTGATCTAAATGAGCTTAAATGGACCTTATTAAATTCAAATCCAAATTAAATTAAAATCAACCCAAATTAATCATCCAAAATTATTTAAAATCATTATTAAATGTAAATTAACTGATTATTAATATTAATTTGACTATTATGGTCATTTGACCCATTCAATCTTAACCCATTCAGCTCAAATTGGGCCAAAGTGAAATTCAATTGAATTACATCATTCTAAATACTTGAATTAACATAATTGAAAGCAAATCACATTATTATTTAGTCAAGAAGGTCATTTGACTTAATTGGAATCAACAAAATCTATTTAAGCCATAATAGATTAAGGGTTAAAATAAGAAATCAATCAATTCCAAATTCCATGAAGCCCATTAATTGGGGACATCATAAATAGCTAAACAAACATAATTGAAACTAAAATCTAAATTCAATCAATCAAATGGAACAAGTAAGATCAAGTTAAAAGGAAATGATGCTTAAGTGATATAATTCATGCTATTTGAACTCCAACATGAATTAATCACCTTGGAACATATCAAAACTCATTCTAAGATAAGTTTAGGATGATTGACAGCCAAGACTAAGCAAATTAAATGAGCTCAAGTCCACCTAAGAAAAGGAATATACCATGGAGAAAGAGAAGGAAGCTTTAAGAAAAACTTTTACCCAATCCATTCCCTCACCTCCACTCCTTATCCTATCTGTCTTGGACAATTCCCTAATCAACTAACCACCCCTTAGAGCTAGCCTCCAAGGGTCGTAATCACCTTGGTCGGCCATGTTGGGATTCCCATTACATATAGCTCTCAACCGAGAGTGGAAATCACAGAGAGAGAGAGAGAGAGAGAGAGAAAGAGAAATAAAGCTTTTACCAAGCAAGTTTGAGCCTTCCATCACATTCCTCAAGTGAAATGAAGGAGGGTGCATCTTTTCCATGATCCCCACATTGCCAACAAGCTAGAGTTCGATAAAGTCACTAAAAAATAGACATAGCTTGGTCCATAGTCATATTCACGAGAAGGCAATCCAATTCCTCCTTCCTAGAGCTTTGCTAGGTTCCCACAAAGTTTTTAAAATCATCTCCACTATTGAAGATCGTCGTAGACAAGGTATGGAATCAAAGAAACAATTCAAGTATTCAGTTTTCAACCTTTTTGAAATGAACTTGATCTAAAGTGAGATCAAGCCACATATATGCATTCCATTTGAAATGGCCTAGATTTAATTTGGGTGCCTAAAATCAACTAAATCAATAAGTTTCTTGAAATCATGATTAGTAAACAAAACTCTATCATAATGAACTAAACTAAATTTTAATATGTAATGTGATGTTTCATTAAGTTCTATTTGAAAATAATAATTTAGAACACATAAGAAAATGTATTTTCCACATTATGAAATTGAGATTTTTAAGGATTAATTAGGACCAATTGAATCAATTTACCTAAATAAACATAAATGAATGAGTAAAATCATAACCTAAAATTAAACTCATAACATAAATAAATGAAACCAAACAAAAATCAAAAAATTAAAAAATACAAATAAAAATCAATTGATTATTTAATTAAATGGAAAATAATATAAAATTAAACATGAATAAACTGAATTATAATATATAACAACATAAATAAGAAATAAATCAAATCAACTTGTTAAAATCCATAATATTAATAAAATAAATAAATAAAAATAAACAACATCAAATATAAATGAATTAAAATCAAACTTAAAATGAAAACTAAATCAAACTAAATTCATAATAATATGAACATTAAATTTCTAATTAAGATTTAAAGAAATATAATAAAATTTAATCAAAGAGTATAAATAAATTAATTAGGAACCCAATCAAGAAATGTTTAAATCAAATTAAGGGAAAAGAAAAGAAGAATGAACCTTCATCAAATTTTCAAATACAATTAAAACTTTAATGAAATCAAATCAAACTCAAATATATTTAGAGACACCAAAGGTTTTAGCTTAACCCTTAGAATGAATCTTTACCTTATGGTGAAGACTTCATTCTATTAGGATTTAGTAATATTGAATAGAATGGGTTCCACCCAAAATAGAATTTATTTTATTCTTCATTCTTGAAAACTTAAATTTCATTTCAACATAAAATGGAATTAAAAAAATGGAAATGAAATCATAAATCAACTAAACCACTTAAATTGGAACCACCCAATGGAAAATTGAATAGATATTAAGAAAAAAAATTAAAAGAATGAAAACCAAATATTTCATAATTAGCAAATATATGGTATATAGTCTTGACACCCAAAGTCGAAGGGCTATTGGTCCGAAAGAGGTCTTAATACCTCAAACTTCTAGTTTGATAATGACATGTACTTATGAAGCAAATTTATGAAAGCAAAATATCAAAATCAAATTAAACCAAAGTTTAAAAACCTAAATTGAAACTTGAACCTAAAGTACCTTGTAAAGTCATACCACCCAAATCCCTTTTTCACACACTAGATTATTAGGTCACCGACCCTAGACTTAGGTTAGGTCGATCTGTGATGTTCTGTGATGTGAAATATTTTTATTATTTTGTAGTATATTATTTTAGACTGGATGGCTATGATAGTATGCTTGTTAGTCTAGATGGTAGGACGTTCTTTCTAATCAAACACTACTTTCTACAAGGAGGCTCTGTTAAAAGGGACTTTTGTAATAAAAATTTATATGTATTTGCTTGTTGGTATGCTTAAGTTCCTAATCATAGCACAATAGGATAGGTGGGCTTGGCATGCAACTAATGCTAAGCCTATATGTTTGCAAATATAACTGTTGGAATGTTGTTTGTATTTCTTAATGTTTGTTTTGGAGGGTCTAAGAATTTTATTTTTAGAATTTTAAATATAATTTGAGATTAGAATTATGTTTGGATCTATGGGGTCTAGGTATAGTAGGAACTGACCCTACGAGCTACTGGTCCCCTATGAAGGCTGTGGAGGTCCCTGAAGAAGAAAATAATCCTAGAGAAATACCCCATAGATCTAAACTTTTGGTCGAGATGTATAAGGGCAGAGCTCGGCTGCTCATTTTTCTCTTTCTTCTAGGATGTACAATGGTACCCAATCTCATTACCCTATTCTTATTAATTAAATTTGGTGTGATTTATATCAGGTGTGCAATAGAAATTCCCTATTTTCTAGGTTTCTTTTTATGTTGTGTTTCTGTGATGAATACTTAGACATTAGACTATTATAAAAAATAATTTTCTACCAAACTTAAATCTAAATGACATAAACAAAAATAAAGAAATTTTAAATTTCATACAAAAATTAAAACTTTAGGTACAACTTAAAAGCAACTAAAAATAATTAGCTTTGTGAACCATGCTAGCATATTATTTGAAATTCTTAAATTGGGCACTTCACCAATTGCACATAAGAAGCATCTGACCTTTAAGGATGTCCACCTTATTGGGGAAGTGTGCCTTCTTGTTTTGATTTGGCCTACAATTGTTTCTTACTGCATCTCATTGTAGGCTTAAATTGCATACCCCCAAAGGGCTTAAATGAATTATGAGTTAAAATGTTTTAAATCTAAAAATTATTGCATTAGTTTGTTGTATATCATACTTAACATGATCCTAGGGATTAGAGAGTGAGTTTGGGTTCATAGATTATTTCCAAAATGTAATAGCCAAACCATCTTGCATACATAAGAATAGCATCATGGATTTAAAAATTCACTTAGGTGGTGTCAACTGGCAGCCCTTCCACATAGGTGATAAGTCCAGAAGAGTCAGGAAAGGATAGGTTCCTTTTCTCAAGTGAGAGAAAGAGCCAATAATTCCCAAAATTTGAACTAGGTCAAGCCTCAGAAATGTGTTAGAAGCACTTGTAGACTTAGGTTCTGAAGCATCCTTCTAAGAATAAGTCTTCAATCCTATACATTTTTACAGTCTTGTACTACCATAATCTAAATCCTAGATTTAAAATAAAAATATCAATTTAAATCTCAATAAATTTTATCTCAAAAATATAAAGCTCAATGATAGGATAGTTAGAATGCCTAATGGACAACCTAGTACCTATAAGCATTTTCTACTTTATCCTAATTGGCCTCGAAAAGAACTGTGTAGGATTGTGGTGACTCCACAGGGATGTCCAATTCCTAAAGTCTATGTGGTGTCACAAATTTTTCCCTAAAGAGATATTTTTTGGTGACTCCACTAGGGAATAGTTCCTCTCTCCATCTTTATAAATATGCTTTTATTTCTATATATATCGACAACATACTTGTTTTCACAAGTCAAGATTGCCTTTTTTTCGATTAGGTATCTCTACATTTCATCCTTGACAGTAGGCATCCATTGAATATGTTATGAAACTTTTTTATTTTCTAAAATCAAATGAGATGGTTCTATAATTCTACACTTTCAAAGAAATAAAAAATCATTTCAAAATTCTAGTCATAATGAAATGGCTAAAAGGTCAAAAAGCTTTTCTTTTGACTATATTACATTAAATTAAATGCTAATAATAATTTATTTAATTCTCTTATTTACAAAAAATAGTTAGGCCACTTATTTATGCTACCATGTTTGAGATCAGTTTCTTTTTTGATACAAGTAGATTAGTTGATGGCTCTGTCATTTAGTTTGGAGCAGGATTTAAAAATCTGAGCATTACAACTAATGGAGTAACTCTTGTCCCTGTCAGTGAGATAGTCGTTAAGGATAATCAACCCATTCTGAAGTTCTCAAGTGTACCTTATACTACCCATGTCATTGGTAGGAAAGTCACTTCTGATGTCACTAAGAGGATATAGGCGGGTCCTATCCCAAAGAAGATTAAATTGCCTACTATAAAGACATTACCTACTTCCTTCTTCCCTAGCACCTTTGAAGTAGGGTCCACTTTTGAACCTCCTCAAATGACCAAAAGTTAGAAAAAGAATAGAGGAAGGTAAGCCCTAAAAGAAAGTAACCAAAAAGAGATGGTAAACATAGAATTGATAGGGCAAAGGATGGAAATACCCTTCTTGATACTTTCCCTCTCTTGGGAGGTACAATATTCCACCCTCTTTCTGCACCCCAGGGACAGGAGGATGTGTCCCAAATTATGAGATCTCCACCTCACCCTTAGCATGAAAAAATTTAGAATGATGAATAGGGAGACACGTGGTAGGTTTTACCAGATTCTTCATAGGACTCTTAGGTTCTCCTCTTGCACTAAAGAGGAGCAACTTAGGGTCATGAAGGATCAATTGTTTAGAAGTCTTGAGAGAGAAATTAATAGGAGACTTGCCACTTCCCAAAATAAAAGGAAGGGAAAGATGGTCCTCCCTACTAGAAGAAAATCCTATCAACCAATGCCAAACCAATATCACTACTCGGGAAGGTCGTTGACATGGCATAGGGAGCAACCATTCATTATTAAAATTAGCTAACAGGTTGCTCCCTAATACTCTCTCATGAGTCCCATTCATTATTAAAATCAGCTAATATTTGAAAAGTCATAATAAATTCAATTTTAATCAAACGTGGATCATGTGACCTATCAAATTAAAGGAAAAAATCCAAAGAATCCATTGGAGATGAAATCAGATATAAATGCCTTGAATATAAAATGACTTTGGCTAAAAAATAAAATTTCATATATTTTTGTTAATTTTGACATGTGACATTTAAATATTATGATATAATTTATATATAATCATACATATGTTAGTTATCATATAACCATCAAATTAAATTAAAATATTTAATTATATTAAGTAAATAAAATAATTACATTTAATAGTCGTTATCATTTATTATTTTGACAATTCAAATGTTATGTATGAAACATATAATTGAATGTTAATTATATAGAGATTTATATAAATTAACCTCATTAAAATAATATGTTAAGTTGTGAGCAAATTGATTCATGCCAATGAATAAATGCATATAACCTAAAATATTATATTTTGAGCTTGATATTATCCAATTTGATCTATCTTTCATTCTTCTACTCTTTCAATTTCCTTAAACATATTATGAGATATATTGGATATGTAATTAGCAATTGATATATCTGAAACACATAAAAACATTCATTAGAACATCCAAGCATTCATTTGTTATCATCAAAATTGATCGGATTGAACATGAGGCTCATTAATCCAACTCTTAAGGCCCTAAGCATAACCTAATTGGATAGGTGGGCTTAGGAACTAAATAATGCTAAGCCCATATGTTTACAAAAATAACTGTTGGAATGTTGTTTGTATTTCCTAATATTTGATTTGTAGAGTTTAGAATTCTTTTTTTTGGAAATTTAAATATAATTTGAGATTAGAATTAGGCTAGGATCTATGAGGTCTAGGAAGAGTAGGAGCTAACCCTACTAGCTGGTGGTCCTGTATGAAGCCCGTAGAGGTCCCTGAAGAAGGAGATGGTCATGAAGAATGACTTATAGATCTAGACTTTTATTACTGAGCCGAGATGTATAAGGCTAGAGCTTGGCTGCCCATTTTCTCTTTCTTTCGGGGTGTATAGTGGTACCCGACCGCATTAGCCTATTCTTATTTATTAAATTTGGTGTGATTTATTTTGAGTGTGTAATAAAAATTACCTGATTTTCTAGGTTTCTATGTTGTGTTTCTGTGATGAATGCTTAGACATTAGGATCTCAGGAAAACTAAATTTTCTACCTAGCTTAATTCTAAATAACATAAACAAAAATAAATAAATTTGAAACTTTATATATAAATTAAAGCCTTAGGAGCAAGTTAAAAGCAACTAGAAATAATTAGCTTTTTCCAACCATGCTAGCTTATTGTTCAAAATCCTTGAATTAAGAACTTCACCCATTACACATAAGGGGAATCTAACCTTCAAGGATGGCCACCTTCTTAGAGAAGGGTGCATTCTTATTTTGATTTAGGCCATGATTATTTTTAACTGCATCTCATTATATGCATAAATTGCATACTCAAAGGCCATAATTGAATTATGAGTCAAAATATTTAATAGGTAAAAATTATTACATTAGTTAGGTGCATATCATACCTAATATGAATCTAGGGATTAAGGAGTGAGTTTAGGTCCATAGATTCCTTCCTAAAATGTAACAGTCCAGTCATCATGCATACATAAGATTGGCATCATGGATTTAAAAATTTGCTTAAGAGGTGTTAGCTGGCAGCCTTTCTAGGCAGGTGATAAGTCTAGAAGAGTCAAGGATAAGTTCCTTTCCTCAAGTGAGATAAAGAGATAATAGTTCCCAAAAGTTGAACTAAGTCAAGCCTTTGACTTATGTCAGAAGAGCTTGTAGACTTAGGTTATGAAGCATCCTTCAAGAAATAAGTCTTCAATCTTAGTTATTTTTGTAGTCTTGTATTGTTAGAATCTAAATCTAAGATTTTTAATAAAATATCAATTCAAATCTAAATAAATTTTATCTTAAAAATATAAAGCCTAATGGTAGGATAGTTGAAATGCCTACTAGGCATCTCAATATCTATAAGCATTTCCTAATTTATCCCAATTGGCCTTGAAAAGAACTCTTCCTTATTTGAAGTGTTCCCTTTTGAAATTCCAATTTAACCATCCTTTGGAACCAACTTTTAAATCCATAGAAATAAGAGCCTATTTCTTTAATCAAGAGTATTCTTAAGAATGGATCCTCATTCCTAAGATGTAATTAACTATAGGGGCTTGCCTTTATAAGGAAGTACGATCCTTGTATAAAATAAACATTTTCTTACTTTTCATGTAGTTTAAGGGAAGCATCTCTAGAATATTAAGAGGACCCATTAAACGTAGGAGTCCTTGTTTAATCAAATTCATTATAGAATAATATGTTTATCTTCCAAGATAATATTTTTATTTTTTAATGATGAATTTGATTACCTAAAAAAGAAATTTTAAATTATATATGGTGTCACAAATTTTTCACCACTGGCTTCCGTATATACAATCATAGACTTGGGAGAGCTAATCAACACAACACTTATGTTTTACTTGACATATGGCTCATATTTCTAAGTAGTCATCAGATGGAAGAGATAGTGCATAAAGCATCATTAAGGACCTTGACTTGTTCATACCAAGGCCAATAGAGATGCTCGAAGCCCTATTCTAGCTAATTATAATATAAGAGTAGTAGAAACATCTAATCCTATCCATGTTTCAACCCTACCAATAGAGGTTGAATCAACAAAGTAGATAGAAAGTGATGTCACTTTGGTATTATCGATAGATGCTTCTACGACTTTTCCAGTTTCTCATTATACTGATACTATCAGTGGTGACCGTATTTATATTGGAGAGAATCCATGTATAAATGAATCTGGTGCTTTAATGACTAGTTGTGAATCACTCTTGTCAGGCTTGACATGGGTGATAATGAGTGCTACCCAGGATGATTCCTTAACAGAACTTGACTTCTATGCAAATAGCCACCCCACTTCTAGTTTGAGAGATGTAACTTAGAGGTGCTTATATGGTTTGAAAATTTCATGCTTCATCTCCAAGATATGCTCTAAACCTTCAGGATCATCATATTGTGGCTCTTCAAAGAGCTTATGTCATATAGTGGCAGCACTATGTCACCTACTTCTAGGTGTTGACTTAAAAGTTTTTCCTGAGCTTTCTAACTTCTGTGTAAAACTGAATTCTTTATTAGATTGTGTTGCTACTTTGGGCCTTGAAGTAAAAGAGTTGTAGCTATGTGAATCTTTTGTATCGAGATGTTGAGTTTATATTAATCTCATTACACACTACTTACCAAGAGCTCTTATTATACACACTCACTCATGCAAAGACTTTACTCAGTACCACTTCACATTAAGATTCTCTAGTCCGCCAAGATCTTGAGCATAGCCTTAAATCCTTGAGAATGTACGAAAGAGAGCTCTCCAGAGTGTAAATCAAATTTCTTGATATATATGTTGAATTAAGAGAGCTATAGTAAAGAAGGCGGTATTTATTAGAGAGGAGATCTATGGCGAGATAGTTTATCATAGCTATAGAAGAAGATTGCTCATAGATAGATGCTCAAGTGTCTGAACTTGAGCAGTTTCTCTCTTTATTAATTCATGAGTAGGAAGCCACCTTTCAGCATCTCCATGATGCATGGGAGAGGCAGACTACTATACTAATTATATTTGTTTCAGAGAAATTCAAACAAAATACCTGTAGCTGAAATTTCTTTTAGCAACTATCTCGTGTTGTTAAATGATATATCAATATTGTGATTATTGACTTCTTGAATATTATACTCTTTCTCCCTTTTTTGTTTCTAAATATGATAAACAAAAGAGAGCAATGAATGCATCATGACCAATCGACATGACACATTCATTGTGGGAAATTTATTTACAACTAAAAAAACTCAAAAATGAAGTATCTCGACTCAAAGCACCGTGGCGCCCCAATCCTGGTGCTTAGGCATTGGCTCCACCACCCCTATGCCTAAAGAATCCGAAAACACTAACCACTCTTGCTAACAGCCATCCCCGTCAATGATAACCACCCAAAGTGGAGAGCGGGAATAGTTATGGGAAGTAGTTTGTTGTGTGTGTGTGTGTGTGTGTGTGTGTGTGCGCGCGCGCGCGCGTGTGTGTCTGGGTGTATAGCCTAATTTTAGATGACTTAAGTGATTAATTATCTTTTAAAACTCATCCCAAGTGGCTTAGAAAGTTATTATATGCTTTACTAGGGATAGATTTTAAATGGAATTAAAGGTTTTGCCTAAAATAGGGTGAGCCTACATTAAGGTTTAAACCAACATGATATGTGCATCTCTAAATTCGAAATTATAGTGTGGTGATTAAAATAACTCTAGGATTTAAAACAAAGTGAAATTATTAGGGCTTGGAGTCTAATAACAATATGAGAAGTTTCACAATTTTTAGAACTTTATAAATTAATTTTCTATATTTTGAGTTGGGATTAGGTATTGGTTGAATGGCCTAGATTAGATTTTAGGCTTTAATGAATTGACTTAGGTAAGATAAAAAAAATAAAAAATGTACTTGTAGATTGTAAATGAATGTTTATATATGAATTATAGAAATCTTAAGAATTTTAATAAACGTTTAAGATCATTAAGTTAGATTTAAAATAAGAGTAAGTCTAGTTCCTATTTTATTTCGGCTTAAAACATCAAATAAGATTTAAATAGATTTTGTAAAGATTTGTTAAAAATTTAAATTTATGTAACAAAGGCTAGTTGTAGGAATAAATATACAACAACATAGGCAAACAAAAAAAAACACTAAAAGAAAATCACTCACCTAAGTCACTAAAGTTTGAGAAATCATTACACCCCATGTTGCAATGTCGACCACCAAGCCTCATCGCAATTTAATTTTTACTCTAATTGTTAATTCAAAAAATTCTAAATGTTTTTATTCTATGACAAATAAGTATTAATATATCTTTAAATCATGTTAGATATTTAAAATGAGAGGGACGATGAGGAAGGATAAGGATGGGGGCCTTGCCAACGTTAGTGTAACTCTCTTTAAATAATATTCTCTTCTGTAAAATTCATACTCTCTTCACCTTATCAAACCATGTAAGAATATAAATTATCCAAATAATCATATATTTCTTAATTTATATGAATTACCCCTCATAATTGAAAACCTAAATCCTAAAATTCCATGAACATAAATTTTTTAATTCAAAATTTCACATGCATTCAATAATTTTCCACATAATTATAAGACAAATATCACACTTAATGTTTATATATTAAAATAAAATATTTAAAAAATCTTAAGTTAAGATCTCCAAGTTTAGATGTATATTATTGGCCTTAGCCCTTGTAATTGGACCTATGACTCCTTTAGCTCTATGATTCGATATTTAATTTTGATGATAACAAAAATATGATTGAAAGTTATTAATGTTCAATTTTAAGTGTTTCAAAAAAATTACCAAACCTAAATTGATCAATTAGCTCATGAAGGTTATTTCAGCTTAGACTTGAGTTCATTAGAAATTTTTTAATAATTGTATAGAATGACAAATAAAATAGTAAATAATAATAATAATAATATTAATAAAATAATTTACTTTATTTTATTTTAATTTTTGGAAAACTATTACTAATTTCTTTTCTTTATTTTTAAAATTCATGAAATTATTTGTTTTGGATAATTTGGTCGCATGCATTATTAAAAGTCTAATCCATTGCATCATCACGTAGTTTAGTTTTTTAATGTTATATTAATTAATCTCCATTCTTTAATTATTAATTTATCCATTTAATTTAAGCATGTGACATGAACTATTTTATTAATTATTACAATTACTATTTTCTCTCAACAATTTATTTTTTGTATCATATTAATTTTTGTATTTAATTTGATGACTTATCATGAGTTGGCTGAATTATTCATATATTTATTTCAAAATATTTCTAATTTAATTTGTTTGAATTATTGCATTAATTATTTTCACTTTTCATATTTTCAAATTCAAATTATTTTAAATATTTAATTTTGAAGTATACATTAAATTATTTCCAAAATTATTTTGTTCATACTTGGACTGATTTGGTCAGCCCATTCTTGATTTAATTTGATTTTATTTTATTATAATTAAATTAATTCAAATTTAAATTCAAAATTATATTTAGTTAATTATATTTCATTCTTCCAAAATTTATTTTCGGAATTATTTTGATTGCCCCTTCTTTTCTTCATTTTATTTGATCCAAAATTTAAATTTCAAATTACTTTTAATTTAGGTCTTTAATTATTATTTGACAAATTTGTATTTATTAAATGATTGATCCATGTATGGAACCTCTTGATCATCCCATGCAAATTGATTTTGATGGATTTATTTTATTTGATTTAATTCAAACTAGTTCCTTATTTGTTTTCTTAATTATTCCATAATTAATAGACTAATTAATTTTCATTAATACATCTTTAGTCTATGCCTCAGATATCCCACATGTAATTTCAATTTTATTAATTCAAATTTAAATTATGTTGATTTGAATTTTGAAATCAAACTTAAAATCTTTCCTAATTAAATTCCCTCTTGAATTTTTTTCTCCTATTTCCTTTATGCATGCTTGATCCCTACTCCTTGCTTATTTTATTTAATGGATTGCATTTGCGTCATGACACTCTATTGAGGAGATCAATCCATTTTCTAAGGAGCAAAACTTAAAACCTTAGTTTGGCCAATATTTAGCAAAATATTTTCTATGGCGCTTCCTCATTCAAGAGTTCAAGTTTCCTTTCCTCCTTCTCTTTCACATCAAGCATTCTCAAGAGAAGATCAATCCATCTCCTTGAAGTCTTCATCTTGAATTTGAGGAGAGTCATTCATGCTTGATCTTGCCTCCTCAAACTTCAATTTAAAAGTGCTTTGTATGATTGTTCTTTATTTCATTTTAAGGATTTTTTTTATCTTCATTGGAGGAGAGTCATTCAAGCTTAATGGTTTTGATTTATCATGTTTAATGATAAGGTTATGGATTGTTTTTACTAAGTATTTTTAACCATTAATTACTCTTCATTCAAGTCTTCTAATCTTACACATCAGCATGGCTTTATGTGTGACTTAATTATTTTGGATTTTAAAGATTTTATTTTAAGGATTTCTTTTTCGTAACATTTAGTAAGTGCATTAAGTTTAAGTTAATATAACATTATCACATTAAAGTTTGCTTTTCATTTCAGGTTCATGGCATTACATTTCTAATTTCAAAAATAACAATAATATTTTGGGAGCCTTTTTTTATTTCAATTGATTATTTTGTTGAGTTAAGAGCAAAATATTTTTAAAATTTAAGAGTTAGATTTAAAAACTTCTGATTTTCTTTTTCTCTTATAATTTGAAGTTGTTGGGGTTGTACTTACATGTGTAGGAGAGTATGTGATTTTTTTTTTTTTGAGATTTTATTTGTCTATGTAGGAAAATATGCATTTGGGATTAGTTCAATCCAAAACTTGAGATAAAGGGTATAGGACAAAAAACAATTCATAAGTAGTTGTTAATGAAGTTGAAGTTATTAGATTTTTAGGAGTATGTATCAATATATGCCTGATTGCTCCACTTATGGTTCCTTGAATCATATTTTTTAAACAAACAAGAGCCAATCTGAATTGATCCTATAATAGATCTACCATAGAACAAATATGTTTATTTTTCAAGAGATTCATATCATCTTAGGGTTATCCTTATTCAATGTGTATGTGATTTCCGATTTTACTTGCCCGATATAGGAGAATATGGAAGGTTATTGTTATCTTATGAGATTTAGTGTTTTTTTAGCTTGAGTTGTTAGTCGTGACATAGACCAATTTTTTAGTTTGACATAACTACATAACAATTTTTGTGCCTCCTATCTCTTTACCATTCTTCATTTATTTTTTATTTTTTATTGTGCTCTATTATAAGCTTGAATTATTTCATAGCTAGATTTTCTATAAATAATTAAATTATTATTTATTACTCTTTGCTCTTAATGCTATACCATTGTGTTGGGCCTTAAAAAACTCTTCTATGAAATCTCATGTAGTTTGCCACAAGCTCTAAAATCTATAATTTGTGTCTCCATCAAATGGAATATCTATTATGATGATGTGCTTGACTTCAAAGTGTGAAGGTTGGATATGTATCTACATATGATTTCTATCTCTTATTATAAAAGAATTATCCTACAATTCAAGAGGTTTGGCAAATTCTATAAAAGACATTACCTCTTCAATGATAACACAAAAATTGCTTACTTGGTCCTTATATTAGATCATTTACGTGATATATACTTTTGCATAATTTTAAAGATTTTATGGCACTAATAATTTGATTTTTGAATATTTTAGGTGATCATTAATTAAACTAGAAACTAGAAATAAATACCCAAACTCATGTTGTGAGTCATCAACAATTCATTTAGGTTGATTTGGTGTATGGTGCCTAGCTTGGCATTTAGGCATTTAGCTTGGTACATCAACACCATAACAAGGCACGCAATAATCCAATCAGACAGAGTAGACAAAGAAACCACAACAAAGGCACTCAGCCATGGAACTTAGGCACTAGTTCTATATCTAAGTAAGGAGTCTAAATAGAGAGCCCATCACCAAAGAGCCAAATTATAGTGCCCAAGAACAAAAACCAAAATCTAAAAATATGTAAGATAAAGGCCCTGTTGATTATGTTCCCAAGAAAAGCATTTATTCGCTAATGAGGTATATGCCTTGATTTTCTCTAAATTCATTTAGATTTCTTTCCATTCAAAGTGTAATGCTTGCAGACCTATATAAAGATTTCTTAGGGACAAATAGAAGGACTTCTCCAAACTTTTCACACATTTTTCTTAAGGTATTGGAGGATCTTAAAGAAAGAAATTAAAAGTTCTTCCCTTAGAGTTTGGAGAAAACTATTAGAGAATAATCAAAATGGAAAGAAGATAAGAAAAAGAAGGCATCATCTTTTACTTTATTTCTAGTAAGATATTGCATGCATGCCACACAAATCTTATGCATTTACATTCATAACACCTAAAGTTTGAGATTGCCACCACTTCTACTTAACCTGGAAATTGAGCACACTTTTTTAAGAACATTGTGATAGCAAAGTCAAAACAACTAAAAGAGACATTATATATGGGTAATATGGAGAATGAAGCAAAAATCCCCAAGAGGACCATGAATTTATGAGATTATACACTTCCTATAATGCACGGTATTCTCCAAAATACTCTAAAGCCTAGTGTGCAACCTAACAACTTCATGATCAATCTTTCCAACTTACAAATAAATTAAAGTTATCAATTTGGAAGATTGGTTTTGGAATATCCAATTGCACACATAATAAATTTTCTAAAAGTTTATGATACACTCAAATATAATCAAGTGTCACATGATGCTATCAAGTTTATGATACACTCAGCATAAAAGATTTCATCAAAATATTTATTTGTAACCCAAGATTATTATAATGAGGATTGAGATGCTAAACTTTGTTCAATTGGATAGAGAAACCATGAATGATAGTTGGGAAAGATTCAAGGATCTATTAAGAAGATTGCCACATTATGTCCTACCAAAATCTAAATAGATGTATGGCTAAAAGTTTCTATAATGGGCTGACCAAACCCATAAGAATGCTAATTGATGATACATATGGCATGACATTTATGAGCAAGATGAAAAAAGCAACATATGACCAACTAGAGGATGTGATCATGAACAATTATCAATTGCCAAGTAAAGGGATCTTACTTAAGATGTTGGTTGTTGTAGTGTAAGACTTTTATCCAATTGTAGTCCTCATAATGCATTTTACTTCATCGACAAAGAAACATTTTTACGCTCATAGCTTTAATTAATTATGCCCTAATCTCTTACTATGATCACTATGGAGGAGACCTTAATAGTATGGAGTGAAAGATTAATGATCCATTTGCTCAATTTTATCTACAACAATTGAATTTTGTGAGGATTCAATTGGCAAACAACTCACACCCTATCACATGTTCTAGGTGAAGGAGCCACCTTAACTTTCCATATAAAAATACTCAAGTAGGATAACAGACAAGTAGATACCAACAACAACATTAATTATAGCATTAAGAAAGTTATCAGCTACTTTACTTAATAGTTATGCCTTCATCAACAAAAGTTTGAATCTTTATCACTAAAAAAGGCCTTGGCCTAGCTAACCACCAAGACCCGTCGATTTATGACCAACACCCAAACAAACACTACAAAGGCATGATGCCATAGTATAGAGACAAGAGATAATAATTAAGAATATAATATTTTAATTTGAATAATTATCTCAATAATTTTATGCACATCAACCTAGAGCACTCCCAGTAATATTGAAGGAAACTTGAGGATGCATGTTAAGGAAGTGTGTTAAAGATTAGAAGGCAATTGGAGAATCCTATGTGTCATGAGAAGCTCAAGAGGAAACTATAGTCATAAGATAATTTAATGGTCTAGAATAAGACCAAGAAGGTTACAACTAATGAGAAGCAATAAAAGAAGGCTGAAGAGAAGAAAGGGTAGTCAAGAATAACGTTGTTCCCAGAAATTTCACTATCATATGTTTCATCACTATTGTTCCCCTAAACCTCACAAAAAAAGGAAACTTGGACAATAATTTTTAGAGTATCTAGATGCATTTAAGAAGTTGCACATTACCATTCCATTTTTCCTAAACCATAGAGTAAATGCTCAGCTTTGTTAAGTTTATAAAAGTGATTCTAACAAAAAAGAGAGTTTTAGGAGAATGAACTGTTATTTTAATGGAAAGATTTACAACCATGTTGTAAAAGGAAATTGCCCATGAAAAGAAAAGATCTAGATAGTTTTGCAATATCATGTGTTATTGGTGGAGTGATATTTGAAATGGCCTTTATGACTTAGGGGCCAAAATCATCCTAATGTTGTTATCATTGTTCAAGAAGTTTGTCATGGTAAAAGCTATGACCACCACATTGTGTTTACTATTAGCAAATAGCTTAATCAAACACCACGAGGGTATTGTGGAGGATGTTTTAGTGATGGTTGAAACATTCATATTCCACACTAATTTTAAATTCTAAATATAGAAGAAGATAAATTTAAGTATCTTATTATTTTATGGTGGTCCTTCTTGGCAATAGGGCAAGCTCAGATTGATATTTAAAAGGATGAGTTACAACTTAGGATTGAAGATAGAGTATTAGTTTTTAAAGTCTATGAAGATCTAATAATCAACCAGAAAAGGAGAAATATAAAAGTATAGCATCATGAATGGCTAGCTCACTAGTAGCTAAGATTAAAAATAACAAGAGCAGGTTAGACAACTAGAGAGTTATTGAGAAAAGAAAAAGAAAAAGGCATAAGAAGACTAAAAGTGGAAGAGAAAAAACACTATTCCATGGTTGATTGAAATTGTTCCAAGCAAGTGTGGAAAAAAATGATGATATCTATAAGCAATTGGGATAGTTGTCGTATCCTCTAAATTGTTCTGCATTTAATAAAAGATGACCCATACCCAAGTCAGTTATGTTAACCAAGTGTTATTGGAAGGCAACACAAGTTTAACATTTTTTATGTTTATTTAAAAAAATTTTATTTATGCTTAGTTGTAGATAGATCCAACCCACCATAAGAATGCAATGAGTAAATAATTTCTATGCAACTAGACACTAGATCTAACCCTCCAAGAGAATGCAATGAGTAAATAATTTTACAATGCACATAATAGCTTCACATGCTAGATTCTCACTTCTCAAAATAATTTTGAATTTAATAAAAGATGACTCAGACCTAAGTTAGTAATGTTATTTGGTGGTGCTAAACCTAGCTTTATTAGGAGGCAACACCAGTTTTTTAAATTATTTATGTTATTTAAAAAGTTTTCTTAGTTCTTAGGCACTGAAAGATCCAACCCATCATTAAAATATAGTGAGTTATATAATTTGTTGGCTCATATACACCAGATCTAACTCACCAAAAAAGTGCAATTAGTAAAATAATTTCTTAGTGCACATTAACAACTTAACATGCTTCCAAATTCTTTGATCTCTCTACATCTCTTCCTTCCTCCATCTCATCAACCTAAGAATATATCTTTATTGTGATAGACATGACGTCAGAACTTATTTGACTCCAAATTCTCTAATCTTTGTACATCTCTTCCTTCCTCTCACCAACCTAAAGAGCTCTTTATTATGATGATGTTTTGAAAGACTAAAGGGTGTTTGATCTATAATTCTACTTCTAGAGCATCAATGTATGAAAATTTTGCTTTTATGCCACCTCTAATAAGCTTAGTGAGATCTTTGCCTCAAAGTCATGTGTCATAAAAATGGGCTTTTGAGGAACTTGGTGGCTTTTTTTAGACAATTATTATCTTAAGAATGTGGAAAATCTTTACAAGATTGCCCAAGTTTGGTTCTATCTCAGTAGTGAATAAATTTTCCACAAATGTTTTGAAATGTAAATGAATAGAGTTTTGTGCAAGTCAAACATTTATTGCTTAATAGCCATTAAATCAATGTTGTTTATGGTTTACATGATATTTTAGTCAACATGTAAACAAATTTTCTAAGAAGTGGCCTTGATTATGATGAAATTATCTACTTTTAGCATTGAGTATACAATGGATGTGGCATGATAAAAACGTTAATGAGGTCCACAACTACAAGATGCATGGGTTACCCTTCACTCATATAAATCTTATGTGCACAAATGGGAGTAGCTATAAATGCATTTAAAAAGGTGTTGTGCCCAATGTTCTCCATAACTACAAATAAATTTTCATAGATGGGACCTTATGTTAGATGTCATCAAAAGGATCTAATGAAGAGAAACTTGAGATTCCTTCACCATAAGAGGCACATCACTGCTCTATATCTAGAACTAAACAGTATGTATAGTGGCACCCCCTTTGAAAGACTAAGTAGAATGATGGATAAGATTAAAAAGAGGTAATACTTATGACAACAAAGGCTAGATATATATTTAGACTACTTGGTCAAAATTAACAAAATGTATTATGATTATATGGAGAAATTTAATACATCTATAGTTGATATGCTCTCCAAGTAGCATCTTAATGTTGAAATAGGTAATGTTATCTTTTTCCACAATCATAGTACTCAGAACCTCTAGTCCATGAGGAAGACAATAAATAACAAGAAGACGAGCAACTCTACTCCACCGAGAAGTTTTTGCCCCCACTTTTTAATGCTATATATTATTATTTTCTTCATGTATTTGTAACAATGCATTATTTAAGTGTGGGAGGTAGCTCATAGTGTTTACTTGTTTCTCTCATTATGTCATCTTTAGTAGTTCTCAATTATGTTTCTTACTTGTCATTTTATTTTTTTTTAAACATCATGCATGAATCATAATTTAATTAATTTGCTTTGTGCTATGATTTTTTTGTGTAATGTTTTAAGAGAGAGAAAGATGGTTAGATCTAATAATTATTAATTTAATTATGATATGGGTTTTCTAATGGGAAATTGTGTCTAGTTGTGAAAAAATGGGAAGAAATGAAACTAAAATTGCTTATGTAATATTGTTGAATAATTAATTTGTTAAAATAATTTATTTGAATTTTATGCTACATAATTAATTATGCTAGTTTATATAATATAATTAACCATATTTGTTCTTGATTTCATACACTGCATATAAAAACATGCTAAGCTTATTAGGAGTTGATAGCGAATATGCCTATGGTGATTGAAAATGTGAGGATACCAAGCAGAACTTTGAGTTTTTTTATTTGGGTTGATTAAATATGATATCAATGAATAATATACTAAAACTAAAGGTACTTCATCACAAGTTAGAAGCTTGACCTACTTTAAGTGAGGGAAAAATTGGGATGTATTGGCTCATTCTCACTGAGAAAGATGATATATCTACTCTTCTAGACTGATTGCCTGCTTGTATGAGCTACTAGCTAAACATCATCTATGCTTTAAGTCCATGTGACAAGTCTTATGAAATAGAAGATAGTTAAGCTATTATTTATTATAAAATAAATTTAAAAAACCTAGACTTACTCTCTAAACTCTAAGATCATGACTTGTATGAAAATGTTCCTAACTAATGTAATAAAATTTCAACTTGTAAGTATCCTTTTAGGCACAAAATTTGATGAGGCTTGGATATGCAATTATGCCTATAAGCATGTAATTAGAAAGTGGTTATGTGCTAAATCATGATACAAGATAGACTTCCCCAAGAATGTAGCTATTCTCGTTGGGCAGGTGGCTCTTATATGCAATGGAAGAAGAGCCTTATTCAAGAGATATGAAAAGTTGTGATATGGTTTACATGTTTTAGGGGGTTTTAGTTATTATTAATATTTATTTATAAGGTTTCAATTTAATAAGGTTGTGAGTTGTATTCATTTAATTTGAGTTGGTTAATTAATGTTGGGTAAAAAAATTATTTTTTTCTAAAAAGCCAGGCGGGGTCCAAGCAATCAAACAACAAAATATTCCACATAAAAATTTTGGAAAAGCATGTCGTTACTATTATATAATCCAAAGTGAACAAACTAATCAAATTATCAAAATCTATTAAAATGATGGTGCTATTAGGTTCTACTATACACCATCAAAGAAAAGGCAAATGTATAGTTGAGCTTTGCCCCTATACAACCCACCCAAGAGCTAAATACACAAATAGCCTATGAGGGTCTTCATCTTCCTCTCTAAGATGTAAGTGCTCAATGCTTCACAGGTCCTCCTAGGTCCATGCCTTCTAGCCACTAATCATCTTAAACTCCAAGGCTCTAACTTAATTTTAGTTGCAAATTACAATAAAAATTCCAAAAGAAAATCCTAACTAAAGCTGTAAAATAGAGATTTGCTAAAATATACATGCGCATAAGCAGTTTATATTTAATACAGTTGGGCTTAGCACTAGTGGATACCAAGCCCAAGCCTACCTAGTCTAATAGGCTAGACCAAAAGGTGAGGGGGTCAAGGGACCTAAGCAAATAACACCATCAAGAAAATTCATTAAATTTAAAAAATTATTATGGCAATCCCTTTTAGTGAGTATAACCCTTATGTAGAAAATAACATTAGTATAATAAACATCGCATTAACATCTAGTCTATGAGCATACAATTCTAACATCAAATCTAAAATATTAGTATCTCACAACAAAGTATTGATCTAACCTAAGTCTATGATTGGTGACATAGCAATCTAAACTACATGCAAAGGCTAATGTGGTATGAAAAAGCTAGGCTCTAATATTTAAATTGTAATTTATAAGTTATATTTAATTTAAGTGATTAATGACTTGAAGATGGATTTTATGTTGTGATTTAATTTATTTTTTAATTGGATTTAATGTTTTTAAGTCTGTGAAAAATAATAGGCTCCACTTGGGGTGCTCACTCCTCCTTATACCTTAATCCTAATAGAATGAATACTTCATTGAAGGTTGAAGCATCACTCTTTAAGGATCTAAGTGATTTTTATGAATTTTGGTTAATTTGGTTAATGATGATAAATTTTAATTAAGTTCTATATTATATTATATTTGAGTTCAGATGACCTTTATAATCTTATGAGACTTGTAGTAGGATTAGGGAATTATCTAAGAGATCACTTCATGGTATGTTTAATTAATTTTAAATTATCATTAAATTTAATACTATTGATAAATTAGAAAAGGGAAAAATTTTCAAATCATGATCACAACAACTCCCAAAATTATGTATGCGTTCTTTGAAGTTAATGAATATCAAAAGAGTATCTAATAAAAATTTAATTTTTAATTCTTTTATTACTTTATAACTTAGAAAATATTTAAATTCAAATAAAATTCATAAAATTACCAAACTTTATAGGGGTCTTAACGATGGATTCCTAACACTCTTATAAAAATTTTGTATCATTTTGAGCTTAACTTAATTTTCTATAATTTATTTAATTTATTTAAATATTTAAAAATATAATATTCTAATATTCAAAATAGGTGAATTTTACTTTTCTTATATCATTTTTGTTAATATAATTTTATAATAGAACTTTGGGAAATTTTTTGCTTATATTTAATTTATTATGAATTTTCTAAGTCTAATGGTTATTAATATAATTTTAGTATTAGAATAAGTACATATGTATTTGAAATTATGTTTATGTTAATTTAGTTAGCTCTAAGCCTTACGGGTTATTCCTTAAGGCTAAGAGGGACATCAAAGGCATTCCATGAAGATTTGGAAGATTTTAAGATTATTTCATGCTAAATTATTAAATAACTTAACTAATTATATTTATATGAAAAAATGAATAGTATTAGAAAATAGTAAATTTAGTGAATATACCAAATGTATTCCCTCTAAGTAAGAACACCAAAAAGAATATTCAACATGGTTCACATGTTAATTTTTCTAATTTCTATAATTTTATTAACTTTAAATATCATTTAAATGACTATTTATAAATAATTTCAAAATTAAATAAATTATTCTAACTCAACATATCATGTGATTGTCCCAAGTGTTTTCACTAATCCTAAGATCAATCATGGGATTATCAAATCAGTTGAACTTGATTTAGGTCACTTATGAGATTTCTAATTAGGGATTATTTAATGGCTTAATGAAAACACATAATTAAGCCTAATTAAAATGATTAGTGTAACTAAGAATGATTAAAATTGACTGACAAATTTTCCATAACTTTTCTTATTCATTAAGTGATTTAAAATCATAAGATGCAATTTTATGATTTTTTTTCTAATTTTAAAATTAATTACTCTAATTATCTCTTAAATTAACTCTAAAGCCCTAACAAATCATTAAACATAAGTCTAAAAATTTTGAAAAAAAATTACAAAGATGCATAATAATATACAAAATATATTCTAGAAGTTTCAAAGAATTTGAACTTATATTTTAAGACTAATAACATTAATTAAAATTTTAATAATAGCAAATTACACTCAAAATACCCAGCACCAATTGAGACTTTTAATTTCATTGAATACTTTTCTATTAGTTGAGCGCAAGAGAGGTTATTTATATTTTCTAGAGTTTATGAAATTAGTTATAAATTTATAAGTTCTAGGTGATTTAATAAATTATTAATGATTATTAACTTGATGAATAATGATTTTAAGTTTTAATTAAAATCAGAGGTCTTAGTATTTTTCTCAAGTGCTTTTATGGAAAGTGAGTCTCTGCCATCACAAAAAGGTAATTTTTATAATTTTTATAATTTTTTAATTTAGCTAATTATTAAGCAAATTACATCATTAGGGGTTTCAAATAACCTAATTTTTAATATACACACCTAAATGAGATGAGATTTTTATGAAAGGTAGATAACATTATTAGAAACATTCCTTGAAAATTTTCATGCCATTTGGGAGAGTAAATTAGGATTAATTTAAAAATTAAGATTTTTAAGTAAATTTTAATTACTCTAAAATTATTTATTAGAAATTAGAGCTCTTATTTTTCCCATATTCTCCTCTATTTCCTAAGTTTATGGAGTATTTATCTTTATTTCTATTTTCTATAATTTATTATAAATTTTCAAAGTTTTACTTATCTAAAACTAATTTTAAACCACATTAAGTGATTTACACATGCGGTCTTGACTTAGTCATGCTGTACATGTAGGGAGATGGGATTCATTATAAAAAGCATCCCATATGGTGCTGACATGGTTGGCAGCGAACGTGATTTCAATTTGTGCCATTCAATATTTCAGATTAAATCTACGATTCTAAAAGGATTAGATCAAAGTCTATGGTCAACAAAATCATGATAATCCATTCTAATCAAAAGGAATGGAGGACGTGTGATTCATTTCTTACCTCTGGCATAAGATGGAGATCATCCTACTTTTGATGACAAATTCAAGTTGATTAGACTTTAATTTTCAACTCAAATTGATTGTAGAAGAATCAACAAAGAAAATGTAATATATTTTTACAATTGGATCCTAACAAATAAAAAAATCACTTCATAAATCATCAAATCCCTATGGCCTTTCTATGGTTTGAGAAATTTACCTCACTAGGGGTAATGCTTAGTGGATTTATTGCTAGAGATAGTTTGCTTTGAAGAGGGAAAATCCTGATGTAAGGAACCACAGTTGCCTCTCTAAGTTACTTCCAAGATCAAAGAACTACCGCAGGTCATCGGAGGTTGGGGAAAGTGTGAGCTGAGCTAATTTGAGGTTTGAATGATTTGTAATGGCACTGGAGTTTTGGGATGATTGGCTTTAAATTGCTTTAATAGTTGTTGGGGTTTGAGTGCTAGAGGAAGCTTAGGAGCTTGTTGCACTTCTCTTAAGGGTTGAGTGAATGTGTTGAATGCTTAAGGTTCTCCCAACTCAAACTATGAATCTCCCCATATGAACCAACGTTTTGGCTTGGTTCAGCTATGGGGAGGTGGCGGTGTAGTGGCTTGAGCTTGAAATGGGTGAGGACTGATAAGGTCGAGGTGCTTTAGCACATGGTCAAGTTTGGAGCAGTGAGGTGAAGTGGACATGCCATGGTGAGTGAACCATGGGCTATCCTTGGTGATTTGGACTTCACTTGGGTCGATGGTTGGGCAAACCAACTTTGGGTAAGATTGAGATTGTAGAGGTTAAGTACCAAATGGATTAAGTTGGGCTAAATGAGTCAATTAATCTAATAGGTTTTAATTAGGCATGGATTAAGTGATTAGTGTTTTAGGATTTATCCAGTTGCTTAGTTCAAAATCAATTTGGGTTTGTCTTATGTTTGGGCCAAAGTAACTTGCATGGGCCAGATATGTCAAATGGGGTTAAGTGACCTACCTAGCCCATTTGGAGACCAATTGTGTTAGATTTGTGTTCAAGGATATTGAGTTTGGGATTAAGATTCATTTAGTTTGATTAGGTTTAACTTAGAAGAGCATAGATTTATTTGGGTTAGCGGAGGTCCACTAGCCTAGTAGTACTAACCCTAGGTTCTAATCTTATTGATCATGGGTTTGGATTTGGTGTCCCCTTAGTCATTAAGAGTGTCTTAAGCTCTAGGGGACGAAACCCTAATGCTAAGATATGATTCCTAAAATCAAGGAGGTGTGTGTTAACCTCACCAATAGTTAAGGTAATAACCCCTATGAGTAATTATGTGAATTAAAATTTTTATTTAATTACTTGAATGTGTGGATAATTACAAGTAATAGAGGTTGGATAGGGTGTCTTTAGCATCACCAAAAATAGACGTGAATTAACATCCACAATATGAACAAAAAATGTGAATCTACATTTGCAAGATAATTATAAGGTTTAATGGTTGGAAGTTTAAAAATCCTTTAATAATAAAATATCAATATCTTTGTAACTAATTACAATAATCTATTTAAGTGTATAAACCCAACACTAAATATTTCAAGTCATGAACATGAGTTTGGGTTGTTCTTATTGAAAGGTTTTTTCTTAGCAATAAACATGATTTTATAGAATAAGTATGAGCCTATAATAAATGCAAATTGATGATATAACTTAGGATAATTTTGTTGGTGTTTAGTTTAATGGAATATTTTAAATAAATGTTTACATTAGACAATTAAGGTTGACTATCAATAGATTTTAAATATGTAAATAATTGCATGTCCATATCAGAAGATGTTTAAATTCAATTGGAGATTTTGTCTTACAATATGAATTTTGCATATTATCATTAATTATATAGGATTTGCTCAATGATGAAAAGATTTAATTGTGGGGGAGTTTAATTAGTGTTAAAATTACATACATTTTCTCTACATTATATCCTTCACATAGCACATAATTTTGCAAAATTTTAAGGATTTCACAACACTAATAATATAAATTTTGAATCTTTAACATGAGTATTAATTTGAGTGAAATTCAAAAATAAATGCATAAAGTTGCATGGAAAGCCATTTGGACTAGACTTAAGAGTAATTGACATGATCTATAGGTGATTTGTTTCCAATCGTCTAGCCTGATGATTAGAAGCCCAACTTAGCACCTAAATGCCATAATCAAACACCAAAGTAGCTAACTATAAGTGAAGACAGAGAAGCCAATGCTTACGTGCTTGAGCCTTATGTGTCAAACCAAACCCAAGTAAGCAATCCACATAGAGTGCTCGCTAGAGCCTAATTCTAGCACTTGACAGTAGACCAAAATCAATAAACATGCATGATAAAAGCTCTAGTTCTTGGGTGCTCTACCTAACACTTAAAAATTTGACCCTGACACTTTGGAGCTAGCCTCAATTTATCCTAAAATTATTTAGATTTTTTTTTCATTCAACGAGAAATGCTTACAGCTTTACATAAGTATTTCTTAAAGACAAATTGGGAGACTTCTCAAGCACTTTTTCCCCTTTTCCTTAAAGTGTTAGAGGGTTGTAAGAAAACAAACTAGAGGTTCTATCTTGGAGTTTGGTAAAAGCTATTGGAGGAGAATCAAGAGGGCAAGGAGACTAAACAAAGAAGACAATGGCCAACATTTTTCCTCTTTTTCCCCCCATCTTTTCCTTTAAATTTAGTATCACTATATTCATGTTAGTTTATTATGTTATTTTATTTTCTCTTTTCATGAACCAAACCCCTTTTAAGGGTTGGGATGTAGCCTTTGTTATTTCGTGTTGGTTTGTACTTTTAATAAAAATTGGAAGTTTTATTTCTTTATAAATTAGTGTGTCCTTTTTTTCCCAAGCTTTATGCTTATTGATTAGCTCTCATTAACAGTTTAAGAGATCAATTTTAAATCAAGAGTTAGAGAATGGATTTATCTTGAAAAAATACCCATGTGATGGATCACATGTTAAAGAAAACTACAAATAACTCATGTAGTCTATATTAAAATCCTAAGTGTATTGATAAATTTTCTCTTCATTGAGAAAGATTGTGTAAAATTCCAAGGCATTTAAGAAGATGGTAATGGCTATTGTGGTTAGATTTCAGTAATAATAATAATAACTTCTTAGTTGAAAATTATTAGCCACACAAGTGAATCTCAAACTCATGATCTTAGCCATAATGAGATCTTCCCATAATTTTTTGCCTTAAATTTGTTAAAGTAATAGTTCGTTTATAGATTGGTGTAGTTTTACTTTAACAAAATCAGTGTAATTTGATCATTCTACTTAATTTTAGTACTTCATATGCAATTCTCAAAAAATGATACTTTCCTCATAATTTATTATTTATAAGTGACCGTGCGCTCTTGCATGTACATATATATCACCCATTATTCTAGATTGAAAGCCAGGCTAATGAGTACGTTAGAAAGTAATTCAAGAACAAAAGCATTAGTACTAAGTTTCTTAACCATCTTAATTGACCTACATATTCTCATCTATAACTTTTATATTTTTTTTTGAGGGAACCTCTTAAGTTGGATGCACACCAATACATGATCACTTATATTATATTTCTAAGAAAATTATTTTGTTTTGTTTCTTTGCTTAGCATACTTAGCATTTTTAGTTCTAGTTTTTCTTTTATATTTACATGGAATCTATAAAAATCATAAACAAATTTGTATGTTGAATCAAAAAAGTGCATGGATGGGTAAGCTAAAAATATCCCCAAAATTCTACTATGACTAGGTATGGTTATAGATTTCTTGATTTTTGTTTTATAATCTTAGCCGAGCGACAAACATAGCATTGAGCCACTACCATTTCAATATTTCTATTTTAAAATGGCCAATAAAATCTATTTTTAAGGGGTCATAGTTTTAAGCTTTCTAAAGTGTTGTATTATCCATCTTGAATGAATCTCTATAATATAAAATTCTATCATTGATGTCCTTTGAATACATAACCTCTTTCTTTTGTAAAGATAATCATTATTTACCATGTAGGAGCTATTAAATGATTTGGGCTTAGACTCATGGTTTACATAAATGAGATAAAAATAAGGGAAAGTGTATAGTCATCTTTTAAAAATTCAAATTCAAGAACTTAAAATTCTAAAGAAGTAACTATGAGATATATTGATACTGATATTAAATATTAATATGATTTTAATATTTTATCTTTCTTAAATACTAAAACCCCAATGTAACCTAACCCATTAGGTTCGATTTAGTATAATCTTAGAAGAAACCAATGTTAGAGGGTCACTCAGAGTTCTTTCTTACCTTATAGATTTGACTCTTTGATTGTGCAATTTGTTGATTGAATCACCCATTCAAATTTCTAATTTTGTTCAAATCCTTACAACTAAAATTCTATTTGAACATCTCTATTGCTTCATCCATAAATCCCTCTTCTCCTTCACATACTATCAATCACATTGATGCCTTCCCCATGACCTCCCATCATATACCATCTTTCCTTCATAGGGTACTAGCCTCATTGATGGCTTTTCTAATGAGCTCCTCTCATGAACCCCTATTCTTTTTTATACATAGCTAGTTTTGTTGATAGCTTCCCTTGACTATCCCCCATTGCTAGGTCATGTCTTCCTCACATGTCACCAATTTCATCTATGTCTTCTACAATAAGCTCTCGTCATATACTCTTCTTTTTCACATATAAACAGTCCTATCACTAGCTTCTTCCAACAAGCACTAATCATAAGTTTCTCATCTTTTCATATGTCATTGTGTCATTAATGGCTTCCTCCAATGAGCTCAAGTATTGAACGCCTCTTCTCTTTAAAATGCAATTGGTCTCATCAATGCCCTCTCCATTTCCTAGCATAGGATATGAATTTTGTGAAATCACTCACACAAATTAGTTTGAATGTTAAACGTATTTCAGATATCTTACAATATGAATTTTGCATGTTATCATTAATTATATAATGGGATTTGCTCAATGATGAAAAGATTTAATTGTGGGAGAGTTTAATTAGTGTTAGAATTACATGCATTTTCTCTACATTATATCCTTCACATAGAACGTAATTTTGCAAAATTTTAAGGATTTCACAACACTAAAAATATAAATTTTGAATCTTTAACAAGAGTATTAATTTGAGTGACATTCAAAAATAAATGCATAAAGTTGCATGGAAAGCCATTTAGACTAGACTTAAGAGTAATTGGCATGATCTGTAGGTGATTTGTTTCCAACCGTCCAGCCTGATGATTAGAAGCCCAACTTAGCACCTAAATGCCATAATCAGCCACCAAAGCAGCCAACTATAAGTGAAGGCAAAGAAGCTAATGCTTACGTGCTCGAGCCCTTATGTGTCAAATCCAAACCCAAGTAAGCAATCCATATAGAGTGCTCGTTACCTAGGAGCCTAATTCTAACACCTTGATAGATCGAGAATCAATAAACATGCATGATAAAAGCTCTAGTTCTTGGGTGCTCTACCTAACACTTAAAAATTTGACCCTGACACCTTGGAGCTAGCCTCGATTTATCCTAAAATTATTTAGATTTTTTTTTCATTCAACAAGAAATGCTTGTAGCTTTACATAAGCATTTCTTAGAGACAAATTGGGAGACTTCTCAAGCACTTTTTCTCCCCTTTTCCTTAAAGTGTTAGAGGGTTGTAAGGAAATAAACTAGAGGTTCTGTCTTGGAGTTTGGTAAAAGCTATTGGAGGAGAATCAAGAGGGCAAGGAGACTAAACAAAGAAGACAATGCCTAACATTTTTCCTCTTTTTCCCCCCATCTTTTCCTTTAAATTTATTATAACTATATTCATGTTAGTTTATTATGTTATTTTATTTTCTCTTTTCATGAACCAAACCCCTTTTTAAGGGTTGGGATGTAGCCTTTGTTATTTCGTGTTGGTTTGTACTTTTAATAAAAATTGTGGTTAGATTTTAGTAATAATAATAATAACTTCTTAGTTGAAAATTATTAGCCACACAAGTGAATCTCAAACTCATGATCTTAACCATAATGAGACCTTCCCATAATTTTTTGCCTTAAATTTGTTAAAGTAACAGTTCGTTTGTAGATTGGTGTAGTTTTACTTTAACAAAATCCGTGTAATTTGATCATTTTACTTAATTTTAGTACTTCATGTGCAATTCTCATAAAAATGATACTTCCCTCATAATTTATTATTTATAAGCGACCGTGCGCTCTTGCATGTGCATATATATCACCCATTATTCTAGATTGAAAGCCAGGCTAATGAGTATGTTAGAAAGTAATTCAAGAACAAAAGCATTAGTACTAAGTTTCTTAACCATCTTAAATGACCTACATATTCTCATCTATAACTTTTATATTTTTTTTTGAGGGAACCTCTTAAGTTGGATGCACACCAATACATGATCACTTATATTATATTTCTAAGAAAATTATTTTGCTTTGTTTCTTTGCTTAGCATACTTAGCATTTTTAGTTCTAGTTTTTCTTTTATATTTGCATGGAATCTATAAAAATCATAAGCAAATTTGTATGTTGAATCAAAAAGTGCATGGATGGGTATGCTAAAAATATCCTCCAAAATTCTACTATGACTAGGTATGGTTATAGATTTCTTGATTTTTATTTTGTAATCTTAGTCGAGCGACAATCATAGCATTGAGTCACTACCATTTCAACACTTCTATTTTAAAATGACCAATAAAACCTGTTTTTAAGAGGTCATAGTTTTAAGCTTTCTAAAGTGCCGTATTATCCATCTTGAATGAATCTCTATAATAGACCTAACCGACATGTTAAACATTCAAACTCCTTGAATACAAGTTTAACTCCTTGAATACAAGAGTTTACCCCTTTTGGGAGTAATTTTATCCTAAGTGAATGTTAAACTTATTTCTTTAAAAGAAAATAGATTGGCAGTATTTATCTAGTCACAAGCATTTTAATGCATATATGCTAACATTTTTTATGATTTTAAATAATTGACCTAACCAACATGTTAGATCGGTTCAAATGTGACTCAATTTTTTGGTTAATTCAATCAAGATTCGAAATTGTTTCTACATAGAATCAATGGTTGAACTAGTGAACTTGATCAGTTTTTAAAGAACTAGCAAATTCTTATATCATTCAAATTTTGTCTTTTAAATTTTGATTAAATTAATAAAAATAATTTATTTAAATTAAAAATCAAGAAAATAAATACATAAAATCATATTTAAAATAAAATTTATAATGTTCAATAATAAAATATCTTAAATTAAAATATTATAAATTAAATTGATAGAAATATTATTATTATATCAAAATCATATTATTTAGATCATACTAAAATAAAATTTATTTTTATTATATTATTCATTTCAATTTTGATTTATTTTTCTGGTTAATCCCAGATTCACTTTCAAAATTTTGAAATTTTTTATTTAATATATATTTAAATCTTTAAAAGTTATTAATGTGTGTATATAGAAATAATTGAATGAGGATTATGTATAAAAGATAAAATGTAAAAGAAATAACCTATTTTTATTAAATTCATATACTGCAACAGATCTTTTTTCACGGTGTTTGAATTTTGGAATATGATATAGGCGTCGCTTTAATAATTATTTCTCTTTCACGTTTTTCAACTAAGGAGGATTTGATCTGCTCGAGGTTCACAAACAATTCCAGTCCCATCCCACGATTAGTTAGACGAACCCTAATTTCTCTAGGCGTCTTCTCTGCCTCGAGTCGTCGATCACTAAGAGCAGCCGAGAGTTCTATGAGAAGATGGAATATGCCGCAGCATGTAGATCGCAGTTTCTTCCTCTGTCTTTGCGAGCGATTGATTTTTTTTTTTTTTTCTCGTTCTTGTTTTCTAGGGCATAATTCACTGAAATTGGGGTTCAACACGCCGTGTTTCGAGAATTCGGAGAGTCTGACACTTTCGTTTTACTCCGGGCAGGAAGCACTCAGAAGTGTTTCTCTTTTTTAACCTTTTTTTTTCTCTCTTTTCTACTCTATCCATATCTCTAATTGTATCGATTAGGTCTAACAATGCTGATGAGCGTTTGCTTTACATTGATAAGGATTAATCCCTTTGATTTGAGGAATTGCTGGTTTCATATGTGTTAGGAAAATATAGAATTTAAGAATTTTTAGGTAATGACACTCTTTTTACAATTCTTTTTTTAACTTATTTTCTATGTATCTTAAAAAACGCATTTCATTGGCATGCGTTATGGTTTTTATATCCTAATGTTCAGCTCTTTTGGTTTTTAACTTTATTTCTTGAGTTAGAATGTGGGTTCTATTCCATAGAAAAACCATGTATTATTTATTCTAGATCTACTCTATTTTGTTCTTTTGAAGCTACGTGTTCTTTTCCCGAAAATAATTTACTAAAAACTTGAAATGTTCGAGGCCATCTCACTGACCATTATTACCACACAATTTTGTTAAGATTAGGTTGATCTTTGTCTTCTTTGAATTGAAAATGTTTGATTCAACATGTTTATTATGGGGGATTTACATACATAGCGGTCAAAATATTCTTATTTACTTATCTAGCAACTAAAACTTTTATATTACAATCATACCATCTAAAAGTCTCTAAAATATCATATTTACCACCCTCTCCTAACTCTGAGCCCTCCATCGTGTAACCCAAAGCAATCCTTTCTTTGCATATCCAATTCACTGGCAATCATCAAGATGTCGAGGCCTTATAGGCAGCCCTGAAACCAAATTATGTGTACGCTACTTCATCTTCGTCTCCTTCATCCCTTCTTTGGCTCCAGCGATTTGGCCTTTTGCATCTCCTATTATCAAGCTTGCTAGCCATTCATTGGTTAGTCACAGTCTTCATCCTTCGTGGTTTAGTTTCATCTCTCATTTTGCAGTTTGACTTTGTCTCCCACTAGTGTCATTCCATTACTCCAGGTGATTGATTGATCAATTTGATTAGAAGTAATATCTACTTATAATGGCTCTCATTTTTGTTTCAATTCCTTTATTTAAGGTTTTGAGGTAATTAAAATTTTGCGATCTTCATTTGCATTCAGTTGTTAAGTTTTTGTAGTTTAATCATTTTCTTTAATGTATTTTGATGTTATATTATCAAATCTAAACTCATCTATATAAGTGATAGCCTTGTGCTCTACTTTTTGTAACTGGTTTTCCAACTTTTGTTCTTCGTATATCATTCATAAAATTTGTGAAATTTACTTATTTGGATTACTAGGTTTATGTATGCATATTGGCTTGTGATGTATGCTTTGTGCTATGAGTAGAGTTTATGTTTGAAAGGTGTCATTGCGGCATTCACTGGATGAGCTTCTCCCCAAAGTGATTGAAGGCGATGGTGACCTGCATGCCGAAGTAGTTGAAGGTGATGATGACCTACTTGACCATTATAGAGTAGAGGAGATGGTCGGCACAAGCTAGAATGAGAGCGAGAATCCTCCCCTATTGCAGGCGGCTGGAAGATTTAACGGCGTTAGTGCTCCTTAGCGGGGTTTAACGAAGGGTGTAGCTAGATGTTATTTTTGTTATATTTGAAGGTTTTATGTGTTAGGTAAGTAAATATTAAATTTAGGGCATTAGATATGTAAATTAGGATGTCTTGAGTGTTATGTATGTAAATCTCCTAAAATGATTTATGCAAAGAAATGCTAGTGTTATGAATAATAGGAGGTACATTTAGTTGTGATCATTTAGTTGTACTTAATGTTTACAATTGGAATGTTTATTGTGTTGAAGGCTTTTCTAATCTTTTATTTTTCAGCGTTTGTAGGCAGAATGAAGATACAGAAGTTTCTCACAATCAGTTTGGTTTCATGCCAGGTAGATCTACTATGGATGCTATACATTTGTTAAGAGGTTTGATGGAGAAGCATAGAGAAAATAAAAGGATCTACATATGATATTTATTGATTTAGAGAAAGCTTATGATAAAGTCTCAAGAGATGTTCTTTGGAGAGTTCTAGAATAGAAAGAAGTTAATATTGGTTATATTCAAGTCATTAAGGATAATACTAGACTTTGTCACAAACACAAGGAGGAGGATTGACAAACTATTTTCCTATTTCGGTTGGATTACATCAAGGATCAACATTAAGCCCTTATCTTTTACTTTAGTTATGGATGTTCTTAGGCATTTACAAGAAGATGTACCTTGGTGTATGCTTTCTTGATGACATTCTTCTTGTTGATAAGACTAGAGGAGTCAAAACTTGAATTATGGAGGTCAACTTTAGAGACTAAAGGTTTTGTTTAAGCAGATCTAAAACCGAATATATGGAGTGTAATTTTAGTTGTAAAAGTTTTAGTGGTAGTGACTTTAGGTGATCAAGTCATTAATAAGAGTGAGCGATTGAGATATTTGCTCTATTGTTCAAAATGATGGTGAAATAGATGGAGATATTATTAGTAAATTCAAGTTGGGTGGTTGAAGTGGAGGAATGCATCGGCGCCTATTATGTGATAGAAAAGTTCCAAACTTAGGAAAAATTTTATAAGATGGTGGTAAGACCGCAATGACTTATAGTGCGAATGTTGGATAAAAGCATAAACTAAGTTAAGTATTACGAGATGAGGATGCTCAGTGGATGAGTGGTTTTACTCTTAGAGATAGAATGCGAATAGTATGTTGAAAAGTTGGAGTAGCTCCAGGTGGTAGATAAGATTAGGGAGAATCGCTTGGTTTGGCCACATAAAGCGTCGTCAGATGACCGATTAGGAGAGTAGATGCATTAGATTTTGTATAAGAAAGGTAGAGGTAGAAAAAAGACTTGGTTAAGATGTATAAAAATGATCTTAGTATTCTTGAATTAAATGAGAATTTGACACATAATAGGACACAATGGAGGCGAAGGATTCATGTTTGACCCTAGTGGGATTAAGGCTTCTTGTTGTTGTTGTTGTTGTTGTTGTTGTTGTGTTGTTGTAGAGATGATCTGAAATGAATAAGAGTTGAAGAAGACATAAGACATAGGTTTTCATGTTCACTTTTGTTGATGCCTTACATAATCTTTATTTATTCTGGTATGGGGAAGTGTAAACTTTCCAAAATTACTCATTTTATGAACATATAGAGTAATAATTGTATTTATGTTGCTACTTCCCTCGATAATATTAACTCCATGCAATTGAGTATTTACTTGTCTCATTTTCATTTTAAGAGGTACATTTTTGTGTTCAATTTGTTATTTTTTATGTAATGACTAATTTTATTGTTTTTTGGGCCCTAGTTATTGTTATAAACTTTTTAGTTATGAGTTACTTTCAATTTGATGGTTGAATTTATATGATTTTGAATTAAACATGAACTATTTCATCTATACCTTACTTGCAGTAAAATATGATTTTTTAACTCTGCTAAGGCCAAGGTCATGGAGATGTTTTATTGATGAGAGATATACTACTTAATTAGTCATCCTTTTTTTTTTACTTATACATTGATTTTAGTATCCAAATTGTTGTCATTGTTTCATCAAACAACTACCTATCCATTTAGTCTAGTCAAAATTTCATGTTTTATGATGAAAAAAAAAAAAAAAACACGAACAGTTTGGTCCAAATGATCATTTAAAATTTGATAAAAATAAAATTTACAAGAAAATTTGAGATAAAAAAAAAAAAAAGCTTAACAATGATTTAGGTTCACACCATGACAAGGAATATTATATTGTAGTAGATTTGACCAAATTCTAATCGTACATGTAAAAATCAATCATAATGTATGCATATGAAAAAGATTTATGATATTAATTATATTAGAAGGTTAGTGCCTCATGCAGGGATTCATGTAGCTAGCCCCATATAGTGGGATAAAGGCTTGTTGTTGTTGTAGAATATCAGTGTGTCATGCAGGGATAATTAGAAAATATTCTTTAGAAGTTGCTTTCAGAGGGAATTTAAAATTTTATTTGAGCAATAGGATTGTAAAGTTGCAATAGTGCTTGTCCATAGAAATATAAATATTATATATACATGGGGTAATAATCTGGAATATAGAACATGTTTCATATTTAAAGTTCTTCAAATTCATCAATTGATATGCCTATTAAAGGCTCAAATTTAACATCATAGAGAGTCAATGCCATCTCAAAATGCTAGACTTGGAATCAAAAATAACTTGGCAATTAAGTTATATGTCAATCATAACCAAGAATTGAAACCACAACAATGAAATATCAAGTAATTAAATTAGCCCAGAGATGGGAGGGTTGAACTAATTAAACAAATGAATAAATATATTAGAGAATACAACTTGTTCTTTATAAGAATCACCACATGCATCTATGCATCTTAATAAACTATATTTTATTCATTGGATGCTCTACGCTCATTCCCTGAAAATAGTCTAAAAAAAATGAAAAGTCTATGTCCATCTCACTTGTCATTATTACCACAAAAATTTGTTTAGATTAGGTTGATCTTAGTCTTTTTTGATTAAACACATTTGATTCAACATTTTTATTCAATAAAATAATTTAGTGAAAAGGAAATCTAGTATTGTCAAAAAATTTTGGTGGTGTGCTAAATTTTTTCCTAAAAATGTAAATTTTGCTTTTTAATTTAGAGTATTAGAGAATTACATTGAGCATCTATAGTTATTAGGCTATCTCTTTATGTTTTGAATCTTGTTAGTTAAGTAGAAGTAAAAAAGATAAAAAATTGAGATTTCTGAGCATGTAAAACTAACTTGTTTAAACTATATTTTTTTCTTAATATTGTTGACAACCTAACTTAGAATAACAACTAGGAAAATTATGATCATTTAGTTGTACTTCATTGTTACAATTGGACTGCTTCTTGTGTTGAAAGCTTTTATAATATTTTATTTTTTTGATGGCAATT
Source organism: Cymbidium sinense (assembly GCA_021442155.1). Classification (NCBI taxonomy): domain Eukaryota; kingdom Viridiplantae; phylum Streptophyta; class Magnoliopsida; order Asparagales; family Orchidaceae; genus Cymbidium; species Cymbidium sinense. The sequence goes on along the minus strand of CM038228.1, from coordinate 29,023,352 downwards.
TATAAGTAGAATAAAAATACTATGAAATGAATAACAACTGAGGAAGACATAAGACATAGTTCTCCATGCTCACTTTTGGTGACACCTTACATAGCTTTTGTTTATTCTCTTATAATGAAGTGTAAACTTCCCAAGATCACTCTTTTTATGAACATACAGAGTCATAAGTGTATATATGTTACTACTTCTCTTTCTTCCCTTGATGATATTAACTCTATGCAATTGAATATTTACTTGTCTCATTTTCATATCAGGTGGTATATTTTCTGTTTGTTTTGTTATTGTTTTTTTATGTAATGACTAATTTTATCAATTTGTGGGCTGTAGTTCTTGTTATAGACTTTTTAGTTATGAGATAGTTTCAATATGGTGGTTGAATTTATATGAATTTGACTACGACATGGATCATTTCATTTAAACCTTACTCGTAGTAAAGTATGTTTTTATTAATTCTGGTAATGCTAGGGCCTTGGTGATGATTTATTGTTGAGTACACTTTTTAATTAGTCCTATTTTATGTATTCATTTATTTTAATTTCCAAATTTGTCATATCGTTTCATCTATCCACCACTATCGATTTAGTTTAGGCAAAAGCTATATATATATTGATGAAAACTAAAAGGACATGTATAATTTACTCCAAATGATGATTTAAAAATTTATAGAAATAAATTTTGAAATCAAATAAAGCTTTACAATGATTTAGATTCACATCATAATAAGGAACATTATTTTTGTTGTAGATTTGACCAAATCACAATCACACATGTAAAAATCAATCACAATATATGCATATGAAAATGATAATGATAGAAGTTATATAACAAGATCAGTGCCTCATATAGGGAAACAAGAAACTATCCTTTAGAAGTTGTTGTCAATACTTGTACTGTACTTGACGAACTTACACTTAGCAAGCACATACAAGTTTGAGAGCAAATTTAAAATCTGATTGAGTAGTAGGATTGTCAAGTTGCAATAGTAGTAGCCCATAAAAATAGAAACATTATATAGACATGGGATAATGATTTGGAATAAAAAGTCTATTTTTTTTATTTAAAGTTCTTTCAAGGTCATCAATTAATAAGCCTATTAAAGGCTATAAAATCTCTGGGAATTAATGCAGTCTGAAAACACTAAACTTCGAACACAAACAACTTAGCAATTAAATGTTATAACAATTATAACCAAGAATTAAGATCATAACAATTTGTTATCATGAAATCAAACAAGTCCAAAGATGGGAGAGTTAAAATGATCAAACAAATGAATAAAGTTATTGGAGAATATAACTTGTTATTAATAGAAATAATCAAAAGGCATATTTGCATCTTAATAAACCTAATTTTATTCATTTGATGCTCTACACTCATTCCCTAAAAATAGTATGCTAAAAAACTTAAAACATCAAAGTCTATTTCAGTTACCATTATTACCACATAATTTTTAAAATTTTTGAATTGAACATGTTCGATTCAATATTTTTATTTAATAAAATGATTTAAAAGAGAAATTATAGTGTTGTGAATAATTTTTGGTGGAGTGCCAAATTCTTTTCTAGAAAAAGTAAAATTAGCTTTTTGAATAATTGAAAAACAACAATGATTTAGAGTAGACATTTTATACTTGTTTGAGTAAGAACAATGAGATTCTCAAATATCATGCTAAGAATAGTTATGATTTCTAAAAAAAGATGTCATTCTATTGATGAGAAATAAAAAGGTGACTGAAGTTGAAGCAGCTACTTTCGAAGCAACAGAAAGAAAAAACAACAACTGGAGTGGGAGAGTTAGAGTCAAAAAGATGATTCTTCACTTCTTTCTCTTATTCAAAATTGTGCATGAGACTTTCACTTTGCACGACTCCTAAGTGATAAAAGAAACAAGAGTAGTTCTTTCTTTTTTGATTATCTTCATCGTGTATGTATAAGATTGAATCCATTCGATTTAATCCTTAATTTTTCGAGGAATCTTTTATCAGTAGTTGTGAATGATTGACTTTTTTAATCTTTTTGGCTTTAGTTCTGTAGGAGCAAGTCAGGAAGATTGAGAAATAAAACAATCTGATTTGATTCATTCTCCATAGCCATGAGATGATCATCTTAAGTTAAAACAAGTTAGTTTTACATTCTAAAAAATCTCTAATTTTTATCTTCTTTTTGTTTTTTTTTTTACTTCTACTAAACTAACATGATTCAAAACATAAAGAGAATGTCTAAAAATAAAAGATGCTCGTTGAAATTCTTTACAAGATAGCTTATAATTGTAACCCCTAATCATTTTTCATTTTTCAATTATTCAAAAAGTTAAATTTATATTTTTCTAGGAATACTTGGCTCTCCACTAGAGATTATTCATAATGCTAGAATTTTTTCACACTAAATCATTTTATTGAATAAAAAATATTAAATTAAAGATGTTCAATTCAAAGAAGACCAATAAAAAATTTGTGTGGTCATAATGATAAGTAAAATGGACTTTGGATGTTTCAAGCTTTTTTGTGGACCATTTTCAAAGAAGATCAAGAACAAATTTGGGTGGTCATAATGGTAAGTGAAATGGACCTGGATGTTAAAAACTTGGAGATTTTAAAGCATGTAACACTAACATGTTTTAACATTGTTGACAACCTAACCTAGAATAGCAACTAGTAAGTCCCATTTGTGATCATTTAGTTGTACTTTCTTGCAATTGGATTGCTTCTTGTGTTGAAGGCTTTTCAAATCTTTTGTTTTTCAGTGGCAGTAGGTAAGCATACTAAAAATGCTGTGAAATGAATAACGATTTAGAAAGACATAATACATAGTTGTCCACCCTCACTTTTTTGTTGATGCCTAACATAGCCGTGGCTTATTCTCTTATGGTGAAATGTAAACTTTCCAAGATTTCTCATTTTATGAACATGTAGAATCATAATTGTATTTATGTTGCTACTTCTCTTTATTTTTAAAGTTAACTCTATATAATTTAATATTCACTCATCTCATTTTCATGTCATGCGATATATTTTTGTGCTTGATTTTATAATTTTTATATGTAATGATTAATTTTGTTGATTTTTGCGTTCTAGTTCTTGTTATAGTATTTTTAGTTATAAGTTAGTTTCAATATGGTGGTTGAATTTATATGAATTTGAATTAGACATGAACCATTTAATCTAAACCTTACCATAAAGTAATCTCTTCTTTTTTTTTTTTTGGTAAGGCTAAAAACCAATGAGATGTTTTATTATTTAGAAGTACACTACTTAATTAGTCATCTTTTTTTTACATATGCATTGATTTTAGTATCCAAAATTTTGTCATATGATGTCATCCAACCATAATTATCTATTTAGTTTAGACAAAATATGACTTTTTTTATCATAAATTTAAAAAACATGTATAATTTGCTCTAAATGATGATTTAAAATTTTGCAAAAATAAAATTTTCATTAAATTTCAATTCAAAGAAAGCTTTAAAATGATTTAGATTCAAACCAGAATAAAGAATGTCATATTATAGTAAATTTGACAAAATCACAATTACACATATAAAAATCAATTATAATGTATGCATATGATAAAGATTTATAATAGATGTTATATAATAAGTTGGTGATGTATGTATATGATAAAGATTTATAATAGATGTTATATAATAAGTCAGTGCATAAGGAGAAAATTGTGAGTCGAGAGGCGAGGGTGAATTGGGCGTTATTAAAAAATATGTATAGTTTGTTGTAAATGATGATTTCAAATTTTGCAAAAAAAATCAAAGAATGCTTTAAAATGATTTAGATTCAAACCAGAATAAAGAACATCATATTATAGTAAATTTGACCAAATCACAATTACATATGTAAAAACAAAAATCAATCATGGGCGTTATTAGAAAACATGTATAGTTTGTTGTAAATGATGATTTCAAATTTTGCAAAAATAAAATTTTCATGAAATTTGAAATCAAGAAAGCTTTAAAATGATTTAGATTCAAACCAGAATAAAGAATGTTATATTATAGTAAATTTGACCAAATCACAATTACATATGTAAAAATCAATCGTAATGTATGCATATGATAAAGATTTATATTACATGTTATATAATAAGTTAGTGCATAAGGAGAAAATTGTGAGTCATTATAGTACTCAAGAGGGGGGAGGGTGAATTGGGGGTTATTAAAAATTTTAAAAGTTAAATCTTAAATTTTAATTTTTTTCAAAAAATTTATATTTGATTATATAATGATAAGATACATATTTCAATGTAACAAAAAATAAAGTACATTAAAATAAAAAGAGATAATAGGCATAAAATTTTTGTGTGGTTCAGTCAAACCTCAAAATCGCACTTTAGCAGGTTGGAATCAATCATTAAATGAAAATATTATAAACCATACTCTCCTATAACGGGGTGAGTATAACCCCTACAATAATATGTATGCTTTTACAAATGAGCGAGTACAATCTTAATATAAATTTTACAGCACGAAAAGAAAAATACAAAATACTAAAATTTTGATAAAATATATCTCTCATAAATATACCAAGCTATCCAATTCAAAAAGTGATTTAACAGCTTATAAATAATCACTTTACAGCTTATAATTTTGACAAGATAAAATGCTTACTTAATTTTAATAATAAATAATAAAATAAATATCTTAAAGTGATATTACTAAGATATTTATGTTATTATAATTTGTAGACTAATATAAAATAATTTCAAAATAAATTTACAATAGTCTATTGCATAATAAAATAAATTTCAGCAAGTAATAATTTTAAGTTTAAGAGAAATTATAATTGATATGTATATAATAGTGTAAGAATGATTAACTCTTTACTAAACTTTTTTTTTCTTAATTATTAAATAATAAAAATAGCAAGCTTTACTAAATTTCATTAAGATAAAATTATGTAAATAAAAGATATTAGTTGAAATAAAATGATAAGTGACAAATAAAATAATTTAACTTTTTATAAATTTTATTTTGATAAAGAAACTTGATTTATAATAGATCTAGTATATACTCTAAAATTTCAGTAATAATTTATTTTATTTTAACCAAAATGATGCATTCAATTAATGTAACTCATCATAAAATACTTAAATAAAATTAGTATATGATAAATCTAAGTAAATTAGTAAGCTTTTAATTTAAAATAGAGATCTATGAAAATAATTTCAGCATAATAAATTAATTTAAAATATTTAAAATATACTTCTAAAATAGATCTAAGAATAAATGATCTTTCAAATAAGACTATTAAAGAAATATTTCAAGAAATCAAAAGAAATTTGTAAGAAGATAAAAATATCAACAAGATGAAATAAATTCTACAAATTATCATAAGAGTTTTTTACAAAAAAAAATGATTGAAGAATTTTAATGTGAAAAAGTTAAACTTTGATGTCCAAATATTAATCTACTAAAAAGTAAAAATTTGAAAGAATAAATAGATGGTGAAAATAGTATGAATAATTAAAAGATATTAAGATCAAGAAAAACAAACTCAAGTAATTTGAGAAAGCTTGCTTAGTTGAAGATGTTGAAACTTCTAAACTAAGGATATAATCTTGCTATTTCTGAAGAACACTTGGAAAGAAAATCTAGGAAAAAAATTTTAGATTTGTTGGAGAGATTTTAAATTTGAATGAACAATACTTTCATGAAGAGAATGAGGGCTATTTATAAGCAAAAATATCATTTTGAATTATTTCAAAAAATATATATTATTCTAATATCATTTTATCATAAATAATATAATATTCAATAAAAATATGATTTATATTAAATAAATATTAAATTTAAATAGCCAAAATTTATCTAGTCATATGGGCAAGTCAAAAATAATTAAATATGACTCTTAATATATTCAAAGTATGTATCATGCATTTATTATTAAAATTAGCTAATATTTAAAAGTCATAATAAATTCAATTTTAATCAAACGTGGATCATGTAACCTATCAAATTAAAGGACAAAATCCAAGGAATCCGTTGGAGATGAAACCAAATCTAAATTTTTCGATTATCAAATGACTTTGGCTGAAATATAAAATTTCATATATTTTGTTAATTTTGAAATATGATATTTAAATATTATGATATAATTTAGATATAAGCATGCATATGTTAGTTATCATATAACCTTTAAATTAAATTAAAATATTTAATTATATTAAGCATATAAATTAATTACACTCAATAGTCATAATTAATTATCATTTATTATTTTGACAATTTAAATGTTATATATGAAGCATTGAATGTTAATTAGATAAAGATTTATATAGATTAATCTCATTATTATTATTTAAAATAAATAAAATAATATGTTAAGTTGTGAGATTAATTCATGCTAATGAACTCATATGAATTTCTAAGATAGTTATAAATACATATAATCTAAAATATTGTATCTTGAGCTTAAAGGTATCAATTTTGATCCATCTTTATTCTTCCATATTTGAAATTTCATCAAATATATTTTGAGATGTATTGGATATGTAATAGCAATTAATATATCTGAAACATATAAAATATATATTAGAACATCTAAACATACATTTGTTATCATCAAAATTAATGGAATTGAACATGTGGCTCATAAAGCTAATAAAAATAATTTTAGAATTTTTCAATACTTATGTTGTACTTGAAGAATTTATACCCAGTATGCCCATGCAAGTTTGAGAGGAATTTGAGATCTTGTGCAATAGGATTGTCAAGTTGCAATAGTATTTTTCTATAGAAATATAAATATTGTATATATATGGGACATAACAAGTAATACAAAATCTATTTTGTATTTAAAGTTGTTTCAAATTCATCAATTAATAACCTATTAAAGGCTCAATATACATTATAGAAAGTCAAATCCATCTTAAAACACTAAACTTGGAACTACTAAAACTTAGCAATTAAATGTTATATCAACTATACCTAAGAATTGAAACTACAACACTTGAATATTAAGGAATCAAACTAGCCCAGAGATGGGTGAATTTAATTGATCAAACAAATGAATAGTGATATTAGAGAACAACTTCTCTTTATTTGGATTCATTTGATAAACTGTAGTTTATTCATTTGATACTTTGTGCTCCTTCCCTTAAAATAGTCTACAAAATTACTTGAAACATCTAAGCCCACCTCACTTGTCATTATTACCATAAAAATTTCCTAACGTTAGGTTGATATTGGTCTTCTTTGATTAAATATGTTTGATTCAACATTTTTAATCAATAAAAAAATTTATTGCAGAGGAATCCTAGTAAAATAGCAATAACAACAACGAGCCTTTATCCCACTACGTGGAAGCCTACATGAATTTTTCTCTATTATATCCTATTAAGTGTCAAATTCTCATCTACAACAACAACAACAACAACAACAACAAGCCTTTATCCTACTATGTGGGGTCGGCTACATGAATCTTTCTTCTCCATTGTGTCTTATTATGTGTCAAATTCTCATTTAATTCAAGTATACTAAGATCATTTTTATGCATATTACCCAAGTCTTTTTAGGTCTACCTCTACCATTCTTAACATAAAGCAAATCTAATACATCTACTCTCCTAACCGGGTCATTGGACGGCCGACATTTTATGTGGCCAAACCATCTAAGGTGACACTCTCTAATCTTATCTGCCATTGGAGTAACTCCAACTTTTTCCAAATATACTCATTTCACATTTTATCTCTAAGAGTAAAGCCGCTCATCTACTTGAGTATCCTCATCTTTGCAACACTTAACTTAGTCTTATGCTTCTCTTTTATTGGCCAACATTCTACACCATAAATCATTGCAGGTCTTATCACCATCTTATAAAATTTTTACTTAAGTTTAAGCAGTACTTTTCTATCACACAGCAGGCCAGATTCATTTCTCCACTTCAACCATTTAACTTGAATTCTACTAATAACATCTCGATCTATTTTACCATCATTTTGAACAATAGAGCCTAGATATCTGAATCGCTCATTCTTTGTAATCACTTGTTCATACAATGTCACAACACTACCACTAGAACTTCTACAACTAAAATTACACTCCATATATTTGATTTTATATCTAGTTAAACAAAAACTTTTAGACTCTAAGGTTGACCTCCATAATTCAAGTTTCTCTTGGACTCCCTCTCTAGTCTTATCAATAAGAAGAATGTCATCAGCAAAAAAACATACACCAAGGTGCATCTTCCTGTAAATGCTTAGTAAGAACATCCATAACTAAAGCAAAAAAGATACCGGCTTAAAGCTGATCCTTTATGTAATACCTAAAATAGGAAAATATTTTGTCAATCCTCCTTATGTTTGGCACAAATAATAGCTCTAGTATACATATCCTTAATGACTTGAATATAACCAATATTAACTCCTTTCTTTTCTAGAACTCTCCAAAGCACATCTCTTGAAACTTTTTCATAAGTTTTCTCTAAATCAACAAATATCACATGTTGATCTTCCTTACCTTTCTCTATACTTCTCCATCAAAGCTCTTAACAAATATATAGCATCCATAGTAGATCTACCTGGCATAAAACTAAACTGATTGTGAGAAATTTTTGTATCACATCATATCCTATGCTCAATTACTCTTTCCCATAATTTTAATGCATGGCACATTAACTTAATTCCTCTATAATTTGCACACTCTTGTGCATCACCTTTATTCTTAATATAGGAACCAACAAACTCTTTTCCCACTCATCTCACATCTTTTTGGTCTTAAAATAACATTAAAAAATTTTGTAAGCTAAGAAATTCCTTGATCTCCTAAACATTTTCACACTTCAATTGGAATATCATCAAGTTCTATTATTTTTTACATTTCATTTTCTTTAAAGCTTCTCTAACTTCAGATTTACTAATATGATGATAAAAATAAAATTCTCTATTTTTATTTAGGGTATTAAGGTTGTTAAAATCAATCGTATTTTCAGATTCTTCATTAAAAAGTTTATCAAAATACCTTATCCACCTATTTTCAATATTCTTTTCTAAGAAAAATACTTTATGATTTTCATCCTTAATACACCTCACTTGAACTAGATCTTTACTTCTCCTATCTCTTTGGTTGGCTAATTTATAGGTATCTAATCTATTATATAAATCACTAAAAGTTAAATTTTTTGCATCAAGTATTATTTTTTTAGAATCTCTATGGGCCACTTTATATCTTTCTCAATTCTCTGAGTTTTTACACTTCTTATTTTTTATCTTTTCTTGCAAATAATATCTTTCCCAAATTCTCATCTAATTCTAATAAAATAAGATCATTGTTTTAAGCTTCCTAACCAAGTCTTTTTAGTCTTATCTTTACTTTTCTTAACATAGGTCAAATCTAATACATTTACTCTCTTAACTAGGTCAATGGATGTATGATGTTTCATGTGACCAAACCATCTAATGCGAATCTCTCTAATCTTATTTGCCACCATAGCTACTCCAACATTTTCACGTATATATTTGCTTCATAGTATCATTAAGTGGAAAACCACTCATCCACTTGAGCATTATCATCTTTATAATACTTAAATTTATGGTTCTCTTTTGTTGGCCACCATTTTGAGCCATAAAGCATTGCCGGTCTCACCACCATCTTATAAATTTTTCCTATTAAGTCTAAGCGATACTTTTCTATCACACAACATGCTTGATGCATTTCTCCACTTCAACCATCCAACTTGAATTTTACTAATAACATCCCTATCTATTTCACCATAACTTTGAACAATATATCCATGATATCTAAAACGTTAACCCGTTTTAATGACTTGATCATCAAATATCGTAAACCCACCACTAGATCTTCCACAACTAAAATTATACTTCATATGTTCAGTTTTAGATCTACTCAAAAAAAAGCCTTTAGACTTTAAGGTTGACCTCCATAATTCAAGTTTTTCTTGAACTTCCTCTCTAGTTTTAGCAATAGGAAGAATATCCCCAGGAAAAGGCATACACCAAGGTACATCCTTTTGGTGTATGGATTCTAGTAAAAAATTTCTTGTGGTGAGCCAAATTTTATTCTAGAAAATGTAAGTTTGGCTTTTTGAAAAATTGAAAAATGATAATGATTTAGAGTATTATAGTTATAAGCCATATTGTACAAAATTATAATGAGCACCTCCATATATTAGTCATTCTCTTTATATTTTGAATCTTCTTAGTTATGTACAAGTTACATAGATAAAAATTAGAGATTTTTTAGCATGCAAAACTAACTTGTTTTAACTATATATATATATATATATATATATATATATATTATTGACAATTTATCTTAAAATAGCAAGTAGGAAGTCAAGTTTGTGATCATTTAATTGTAATTAATTTTAATAATGGATTGCTTCTTTTGTTGAAGGCTTTTTCAATCTTTTGTTTTTCAATTTCAATAACTAAGCATAATGAAAATGTTGTGAAATAAATAACAATTGAGAAAGACATAAGACAAACTTCTCTACGCTCACTTTTGTGGAGGCCTTACATAAGACTTTGTTTATTCTTTTATTGTGAAGTGTATGCTTCCAAAGATTACTCATTTTATGAACATGCGGAGTCATTATTGTATTTATGTCGCTACTTACCTTATTTCCATTGATAATATTAACTCTATGCAATTGAATATTTACTTATTTGGTTTTAATGTCAAAAAATATATTTTTGTATTTTATTTATCATTTTTTATGTAATGATTAATTTTATTGATTTGTGGGCTCTAGTTGTTGTTATATACTTTTTAGTTATGAGTTAGTTTCAATATGAGGGGTTGAATATATGTGACGTAAAACCTTTTAATCTATACCAAGGCCATGGAAATGTTGAATTGTTGAAAAGCACACCACTTAATTAGTCATCTTTTTTACATATACATTGATTTTAGTATCCAAAATTTTGTTATAGTGTTTCATCCGACCACTACCTATCCATTTATTTTAGGAAAAATATCATGTTTGATTAAGGGAATTAAAAAAACCATAATCCACTCCAAATGATGATTTAAAAATTTGTAAAAAAAAAATTTGCATGAAATTTGAGATCAAATGAAGCTTTACAATGATTTAGATTTGCACCATAATATGAAATATTACAATGTAGCATATTTGACCAAATCAAAATCATACATGTAATAACCAATGACAATGCATGCATAAGAACAACATTTATGTTAGATGTTATATAAAAAGTTAGTGCCTTAAGCAAGAATAGGGAGAAAATATCTTGTAGATGTTAATACTCATATAATTTACACTTGGCAAACACATACAAGTTTGACAAAAAATTTGAAATCTTATTGATCAATAGGATTGTCAAGTTGCAATAGTGCTTGTGCATAGAAATATTAATATTATATATTCATAGGGAAATAACTTGTAATGCCAAACATATTCTGTATTTGATGTTATTTCAAATCCATCAAGTAACAAGCCTATTAAATTCTAAAATTTAAAATTACACCTTAGCTCTTTGCTGATTGCAGAAATTGACGAATGCTTATTGTCACCCTTTGCTAACGGCTGGACACTCTTCATGCTTAGTTGCAATAGCAAAGAGAAAGATCATGATTTGTGTAAAAAGAAACATTGTCGCCAAACGAGTCATACCTCGGTGAGATAGTTCTCCATCACCTTTTTTGTGGGGAAGTTCTTCCCAGCTTGCTTATCTCGACTCCCCTTCACTAGACAAGGGGAACCTCATTCTTCTCATCCTCATCCTTCCAGGTGTGAACCATCTCTACTAGGAGCAAGGTCAAAGATGGCTTTAGCATGGCAGGTGATCCTCCTTCAACTGTAGCGAGAGAGGGAGTACTAACTCCAGCCTGAGAATCCTCGCCACCCACTGGAGCAGCAATGTCAATTCTAGCGGGAGTCGTCGAAGTGCCCGTCTCGATAGGGGAGCCACCCATCTTGGCTAGAGTAGCAACGTCAGTTCCAGTGGGAGTCGTCGAAGTGCCTGTCTGGATAGGGGAATTGGTCCCGAACTCTCCCAACCTCTTGGTCTTCTTTGCTTTTCGAAGACACACCCATAGTTCGGATGGGTCAACATAGCCTCGAGACCTCTTAGGATCCATTATGAAGCAAGCACCTTCCTATTAACAAGAACCAACTCGATAAAGGGGAGCAATGTTGACTTTGCTAGAAAACTAGATGAGGAAATCCCAACATTGGGCTAAAGCCCCTTTTTATAACCCGCGGAGCAGGAAAGATGCTGAAAAAGGCAGCCAAGTCAAAAGGTGATGTAACATTAATCATTGGAAAACTCATTTTCTAGAAATTTGTTGTGCATTTATGATTAATCATCTTTTTATTTTTTTGTTATTCATACAAGTTATTTTACAAGGAGCTAAAGAACCAAAAAGCTAAATGTATGTCCATATATACCTCATGAATAAAAAGGTCAGGAGACTGCCCGATCATACTAGCAATAATATGCCGACCCCCCCTTGAGGGCTAGAGACTCGATAAGTGCACAAATACAGAAATTCATGTTAAGCTGCCTATGCTCAGCAGATCATCTTATGACAAATGACTCGCTCACACAAAGGCGATCTCATATCCCAGATATTTGGTAGACTAATCTTTCCTTTTGGGATCGAGGATTCCAAGCCAGAGAAACTCGCCACCAAGCCTCTATAGGCTTGCCACTTGAGGGCGACCCTTCTTTGTTTCAATCACTAGACATTTTCTTGTACGATGACTGCATGTAAAAACCCACCTTTTAATCTATAAAAGGATGTCTTAGACATTATTTGGGTAGTTTACACCCCTTGATCCCTTGAGACTCTTTTGGAGATCTTAAGTTCTCAGGTCTTTAGTTCTTATTTCCCATCACATTGTAATACCTCCAAGGAAAGGAGGGAAATCACTTTGTACTATAATTTTTGATATAGTGAAGCCTATCATACACTTATAGTTCTTCTCTATGATCCCTCCGGCTCGAACCCTGCTTCTCCAGCATTTAAGTAGGTCCTTCCTCACCCACAGACAAGATTGGATTCAATAGTGATTAATGAAGATAATATTCCAAAAGTATCCCCCAAATAAGTCAAACTCATCTGAAAGAATTGAATACATTTCTTATCACATTCGAGAAAGATCTATGTATAATTTAGTGTGTAAAGGCTCTTTTAATTTCAAAAGATCTTGGAAAATTTATTTGCAGCACCAATTCTCGAGAAGCCTTTTATTTTGTAAACAACTACATTGATAGAATCCCTCAGAGCATTATTGGTATAATATAATAAAGAAGGCAAGGAGAATACTGTTTATTATATCAGGAGTAGAGATAAGACATTCTTCTATTGAGAAGCATCACTTGGCATTTATTTTCATTGTCTATTAGCTTTGTTGTTACTGGTTATCTTACTAGATAATGCTGATTTCAAAGATTGATTTGTTGAAGTTTTTGATGATAAGACCAGTGTTGACAAATTGTTTGACCAGATTCTACTTCTATAGTTTTATATAATATATGTTTCTTGGAAAACATTGAGAAGATAGATCTTATGTATTCTCTTCTTGAAGATAGCCACTTAATGATGATCTATCTAATGAACAAATTTTAATCATTCATGAAAGAGAAATTATAAATTTGGGAAATATATTTTTACAGAGCATCATCAATTTAACCTACCCAACCTCCAAATCTTCTAAGGGCAAGAGCTAGCATTTGCATTATTTTCATAACACTTGATGGAGATAACGAGACATTCATGTGGATTAACTGAGCCAAGCACCAACAACAAAGCTGATTATGAAGCATTGGTGTTTGGCCTTGAAGATGTTTTCATAGAATTTTAAAACTACATATTTTGATGATTTTTAGCTTATTATCAACAAGATCAACAAACGTGAAATAGTCTTCTATCATAAGCAAGCTCTCGAGCTCATGAAATAAATATCGAATATCACATTATTATAAGTTTCCCAAGCTGAGAATAATAATGTATATTGTTAAGAAAAATTAGTCAAAGAAATGGTAAGTATAAATGTTGATTATGTGATAATCAAAGTTTTGTACTTAGGGAGTTCTAGAATCAGCAAATTTATAATTTTCATAAGGTAGAGGGGTCATCAAACTCAAGCCAGCAAGAAGTAACTTTAGGTGCTCCTCAATCTCACCAATAGCATCAAGGAGTTGTACAATAGAAAAATAAATGTGAAGGTGCTCTAAACGTATAATGTAAAGTTCTAATTGTAAGAGAATCAGATGAGTGGAGATTTCATCAACTACTTTAAAGAAGATAAATTACCATGTAATAAACTATTGGCTGCTTAAATTGAAAAGAGATCTTTATGTTATGCTTTTGTTTATAATACATATATCATAAATCCTTTGAGCAAGGACCTAATCCTTATTTATGAAAATAAAATCGACAAGGTCTTTAACGTAATAGTTCTTTAGTTTTGTTAATCATATGCAATTTGATAGACCTTATCCTATAAATTCAAGATATAGTTGATTGGGTCTTTTAAATAATTAACTTTTAAAATTGATTAATGATATGTAAATGAAAGATCTGATTGTTTACGTATGAGACTAGAGTTAATAGGGTCTATTATATAATAACTAACAACAGACCTGATCCTTTAAATACCAATTTGATAAAGTCTAAAATAACTTTCAATTTATATAATTTTTTAATGATTATCGTGTTGATTGATAATTTCAACTAAAAGAGTTATCATCATCAATATTTTCAAATTGTTATTAATGCAAATCATTTTGAACTTGAACTCCTAAAATGCAAATCTTAGTTATGATCCTCTATGAGCAAATAGATAGAGTTGATAAAGTCTAAATAATAAAATATCAATCAATCAAATATCCTGATGATAGCTGTACTAATTATATATTTCAATCAGAGGAATTATTATTATCAAAATATCTAAAATATTAATGTTAAGTTATTTTAAATTTAATCTTTTAAAATACAAACCTTAAGCTCGATTCTTTATTAGTAGATTTGTAAAGTTGACAAGGACTAGAATAATAAAATGAATGATTTAATATGTTTAAATAATTCGATGATGATGATGGATGTTGACTGAGAATATTAATTATTGGGTTAATATTATGAAATTTTACATAATTTTTTAATGTCATATAATCTCAGATTTAAAATTTAATTAATTACAAAATATTTAAAAATTTTCGGAATTAAGAAAATTGCTTAGATGAAATTCACAATCTAAATACTAAAAGCAAAATTTAGACCACAAAATAAGGCGAGTCCCTCTTATTAGCTAATTTTGATAGTCCATTGTGCTGGTTAAGCTAATTGTAGGGTTGATTGGATTGTTTGGCAGATAGTTTGCACTGTTTATACAAGCTAAGCAGTTCCTTTAGTTATCATCGCCATGAGAGCAACAATGTTGGGGCTTAATGTCCCAGTGGTCCCCATATGTCATGACACTAACACGTTGATGAGAGCAGGGGCTTCTAGAACATGTGCAACTCCTTTAGTAATCTTTGAGTCCTTGGCAGTAATAACACCTCTTTTTTTTTTCAAAACCATTCTATAGAAATATAACACAATAAATCAAAATATCATATACTTAGGCACACAAAATAACATGATAGTTATTTTTGGTAATATTCTAAAATATTCTACCCTAATACTCATTCTTATGAACCTAAGAAATATTCAATATAGAACATATGGTTTGATACGACTTTAGCACACCCCTAATTTCGAAAGCAATACATCTCAACAACATGGGTTGTGATGAGAGGAGTAGGAATACTTATTTTGTACTCATAAAAATAATTCATACATAATAATAGTAATGATAAATTAATAATAACATATAAATAAATAATATTTCATTTCATTAATAGTATATATACATCAATCCAATAAGGAAATGTAATAAAATCTAAAAATAAATTAAGATAACATCCAGTAATAAAAAATTGGAAGGAACAATTGCAAATAAAAAATAATTCTACTCAAACTCAATAATATAAATATAAATATGATTATATATAAATTGAAAAATACCCAATGCACTAATATTGGTAGAATGTCATCTCCTGTGATGAAGGTCCTTCTAACACACTTGTAGTATCTACTATGAGAAAAATTATAATAAATTGTGGTGAAATTTTTTTATATAGGGGGAGTCGCCTTTCAAAATCTATGAAGAGAAAAAGAAAGGAGACCCTTTATAGAAATTAATCTTTTTATAACATTACGTAGATCTGTAGATTTACTTATTCAGGCTATTGAGTACGTTATCAAGAAAACAGTGTACTATCTCTAAAGGAAGAAATCACTATCCTTTAATGGACCTAATCATCTCAATAAGAACTCCTAAGGACGATGGGTCTGCATATGTACCAAAGATTATTTCTCTACTTTATATGAAAAAGTAAAGCAGAGTTTATTTTAAATTGGGTTCATTAAGCTCCTTATATGGGCAAGCCTCCATAGTTAATTACATCCTAAGGAATGGGATTCCTTAGGAAAACTCTCGATTAAGGTAAATGATCGTTGTCTCTGAAGATTTCAATAGTAAGGACTATTAATCGATTGGTTTATTTTTGAGGATCAAATGGGATTGATCAAAGAGAAATTTATTATCAAAGCCAAATGAGAATAAATAGGAGATGCTCATGATGCTAGGAAACCTAACAAGCATCTCGAACTATCCTATGTTGAGCTTTATATTTTTGAAATTGATTTAGTTTGTTTGAGTTGTATTTTCATTCGAAATTTAGGACTTATGATTCCTTAACACAAGATTAAGGAAATGCCTAAGAGGTGAGTAATTAAGCTAATGGCCCACAAAGGGGAGAAGCAATCTCAGAACCTAAATCTATGGAGCTTTGGCGAGGGCCAGAAGCACAACCTAAATCTAAGACAAAAAATGGGTAATTGGTTTGCCTCCATAAGAGGACAAATCACGGCTGGACATACAACCTTGGGGTGGTCAACTAACTCCTCCTACGATTTTAAATACATGTAGGAAATTCTTACGCTTAATGCAAGATAGCTAGGCTATTTTTATTTAAAAAGAGACTAAGTCCTTAAACTCACTCCCTAAAGAGACTAGATCATGTAAAGGTATGCTTCAAATGACCTAAATTTAATACAATTCAAATTTCATTTTATTTTCATATTAGATAATCATTTTTTACTCAGGATAATAGGATTTTTATGCCTAATGCATGAGAAATAGAGTTATTGGCCAAAATCAGCGATGAGGGAGGAAGTGAGTTTCCACTATGACTCTCATAGGTTAAGCCAAGTTTTTTGGCAAAGGTGAAAGCCCTCCAATCAAGAGTGAAATAAGATGTTGTGCATGATATTATAAAAAGAAATGCTCATCCAACTAAGAGGTTGCTAATTCTTTTATCTTAATTTTGAATCTAAGCTTTAGGTAAGGTTATGAGTTGTTTAATTTTAATTTGAGTTGTTAGGTAGGGTAAAAGATTTATTTTTTCTAAAGAGCCTAATCCTCATCCAGGCCATACATAAAGTAAGGAAGACAATAGAAAAAGCATTCCACTTAATGCATAAGCTAAACAAAGCAACAATTAATTTATAAAGTTAAGCGCAAAAAGAATAAAAGGCCGTTATGGTCAGGCACCAATGCATACCGAAAAATATCAAATTGGGTAGTCGAGCTCTACCCTTATACAACCGGATTACAAATGAATTAAATTATAGTTAAGCAAAGAAATTCATTGTTATGGGAGCCTTCAAGCTTTCTTTCTTCTTTCTTCTTTCTTTTCTTTTTTCTTCTTTTCTTCTTCTTGGTTCCTTCTTTTGGATGGTTGGAAGGTGGATGCTCCAAGCCTTCACATGGTACATAAGATAGGATCTTATGACCAATGCTCATCCTAATTCCCATAACAATTATTCTAAAATCTTAATTATACAAATTTGTACATGAAAAGGAAGAGTGAAAATCTAACTAATACCTGCAAAATAAAGGTTAGCTAAAATAAATCACACAAATCACAAGCATGTATATTGTACTTATCACCCCACACATGGGTGACTAAGTCCACCTGGCATATGAATTATGCTTAGGGGTATAAAGCACTTGCAAGCAAAAATATTTTATATTTTTATTTGTGATAGCGCCCCTTAAGCACAATCCCCTGCAGAAAAGAATAGTTAAATTAAGAACATCCTACCATTCATTCTATGAGCATACACCCTAACATCCAGTCTAAAATATATATCATAAAACAAAATAAATACCAAACCATGCACCGACCTAACCTAAGGCTAGAAGTGGTGACTTAGGCTAATATGTGTGTTTTGAAGGCTTGTATGGTATGCTTAGCTATGGCTTTAGATTCAAATTTTTTAAGTGTGAAGAACATGTCCAACTTAGAGGAGAATTTCATTTAAGTTATTTAAGTATTTTGGGTTAATTTTATTTCATGTTTTGATTCGGTTTAAGTGAATTCTACAATTAATTACTAAGTTATGAAGAGAGGGAAAGAGAAGGAGACTTCACTTTCCTTTCCTAACCTAAGTAATTTGCTAAAGTAGATTCACATTTTAGTTTCATTTAGGTGAATGTTTTGATTGCATCTTTTAATTAATCCTAAGTTTAGAAAAACTCTAAACAAACCCATTCAAAAAGAAAGATATTTTAAGATTAAATAAAATAAATCAAAATTCACATAACACATATTACCGTATTTCCTTACCTAACATATATAACATGCATATGAATAGACCTTAAGAATATCTATACATGCAAATGAGAGTATTAACACACTTTATGATGCATGCTAAGTAATCCTTTTAAGAAAATTTAGAAGTTGAATATGCATGATTTTTCTTAAGTAGAAAAGGTTTCCTTTTCCAAAATTTCACATGCACATATGAAAGTAAGAAAGGCATAAGTGAGTACAGCGCCATTGTTAACTAGAGGTGTAAGGTATAAATCCTACTTAGGGCTACTTAAAGCCTCGCAATCTCGGGGTTGTCTAGACTAGTATACCACTTTCTTTAAATACAAACATATGTATAAAAGAAATGAAATGGAAAAGGAGAATGCAAAAATTGTTTAATGGATTCATTTTTATTTATGCAATTTATGTATGCAAATATAGGCAACCCTTCTTAGGTGGTATCATAGGGATGAATAGGGTATGGAATTAAGTAAGTGTTGGTTTTTTTCAAATGAATCTTATCAACTCCTATTCAAAACTATGCTAACATAAGAAAGAGAGGAAACCTATGCTAAGCATACCTTTATAATCTATCACATTCAAACTCATAATTAAGATACAAGTAGCATAATTAAGATCTGTTATGATGATTCAAATTGATTCTATAAATTTCTATGATTGTTTTAGTTTAATATTAATTTATTTCATTAAATTAAAACTTGCGATTTGAAAATTTTGTATTTTAAGATTTACTTTTCATTAAATCATGAAAAATTTATCTAAGCTATGTTATTACCTTAATTGTAATTCTAAAATTGATTGGATTAATGGTTTGTATTTAATTTGAGTTTAATTATTTTCATTTAAACTCAAATTAATTTGAAAATTTAGTGATTTTGGGTTTAATGAATTCTCTTTACTATGATGAATCCATATAACTTTTATTTACATTTTCTAGTCGAGTATTTTATTTTCTATGAGTTTTTAAAGTTTTGTGCATTTTTTATCATTTTTAAAATTCAAAAATCTGGATTTTTCATTTTAAATGTGGAGTTGACATGGCGTTGCTTTATACGTGACGATGCATCGTTTATCCACACGAGATCCATGTGGAGCCCAAATTGTTCAGTGGGACACGTGGGATCTATCTGGACTATCCCACCACAGATGTGATCCTAATTAAATCCCGCTTTTCTTAAGAGATTTAAATCAGACGGTCTAGCTAGATCTCGAATGTCCATTCCTAACAGAAGGAATGGACGGTTGAGATTTTGTCCTTTTCCTCCTACAGGAGAAACGAAGATTGTCTTCCATCTGGGGGCCAATTTTTAGTGATCTACATAGCGAGGGCATGAGATTTTGATTGCAAATCGATTTATAGTAGATTTTCAATGCATCCCTATTGTTCAATCTTAATGGAGATCGAATTTGTTTCACAAAAGACCAACCTAAGTTAAAAGAGGTTGCAGTTTGGAGTGATAACTCACCAACGTCGATGCTCAGCGGCGGGGATGATTCAAAAAGCTTTGTGGAGATGTGGCAAGCCTATGGGAGAGGTTTCATGTCGTGCCTCCCCGTGGATCATCTTGGAGACCAAAGCTTGCCACCTTTCCATTAGCCTTGGTCAAACTCCGACTTGCCAGTGGTGGGAGACTCAGAGCTCATTTGAGTTTGCCTCTACCCATTGAACGTGTTGGGAGAGTTAATTGGGCTTGAGGAGCTCGTTTGCAACTTTCTAAGTTTGGCCGAGAGCTTTAATCCTCTTTGCCACTGGCCATGGACAATCTCTAGCCTGTCGGTACTGAGAGACTAGGTGGAGGCTTCAATTCTCCTTATTTTTGCCTTCTGAATGTATTGGAACTCTTTGGATTAAGACAAAATACTATCTCTTCCTCTCTTCCGAGTTGGCCGAGAACTATGGCAAGAAGGAGGATTTGGGGTCGTCATAGGTTAACTTGACTTCAATAAATCATTTGAAGTGACTTATGATACATCATGTATTGAAATTGGTGGAATATTAAGTTAAGAAAATCATTCAATTATTTTCTTTAGTGAAAAATTAAATGATCTTAGATAAAATATTCTATATATGATCAAGAATTTTATACGATTTTCAAAGATTGATCTAAAAAGTGATATCATCAAATTTAAATTAGATTAAGAGATGAGTGCAAAAATACTTTAAGACCTCCAATTGACTTTATGAATGGCTTTTCATGCCCTTTAGACTTTCAAATCCTCCTAACAAATTTATGAGATTAATGAATATTAATCTTAAATCATATATAAGTAATTTTTTGTGGTGTATTTTGATGATATTTTAATTTTTAGTATAAGTGAGAATGAGTATTTACAACACCTACAAAAAGTCTTTAAAACACTTAGATAAGAGAAATTATATATTGATTTTAAAAGTGTTTCTTTTTGTAAATTATGATAGTCTTTTTAGCTTTATTATATCCACTATTTGACTTAAACTTGATCGTTCCAAAATGAAAGTAATCTTAAATCTGCCATCACATAAAAGTTTTACTGAAGTTAGAAGCTTTCATAATTTAACCACATTTAATAGGAGATTCATCAAGAATTTTAGTACCATTATTGCTCTAATAACTACTATACTAAAATTAGATAAATTATGTTAGAATCCTAATACACAAAGGGCCTTAAAGCAAATTAAAGTTCCTATCACTTCTGTACCAATCCTTAGGCTTTCAAAGTTTTTGAAGTGACATGCAATGCTTCATGAATTGCGATAGGTGAAATTTTAAATTAAGAGAACCATCCTATAACATTCTTTAATGAAAAGTTAAATAAAGCCAAATGATGATATTCTATTTTGATAGGGAGTTTTATGTTAAAATTAAATCCTTAAGGCATTGGTAATACTATCTCTTGCATAGAGAATTTATACTTAATTTTGATCTTCATGCCTTAAAATTCATTAATACTTTATAAAAATTAAGTCATAATCATGCTAAATTGGTTGAATTTTTATTAGACTACTCTTTTATTTTGAAGCATGGGCCTAAAATTCAAAATAAACCAACTAATGCTTTTTCTAGAGTAAACCTAATTATTTCTTCTTTAGAACTAAGAATATGAGGATTTGATCAAATTAAACATGATTATATAGTGTGCCTTGACTTTCACCTAATTTATCATGAATACCTAGATAAGTTAATAACTTTATAAGAAACATTCTTCCTAATAAATGTATATTTATATAAATAAATATAACTATGTATTCCACGATCTTCCCTAAGAGAATTCCTTATCACTGAGCTACATGTTGGAGGTGTAGCTTATCATTTTGGGAAGGATAAAACTATATGTTTATTGGAAAATAAATTTTACTAGCCTTCATTAAAATGAGATATTCAAAAATTAGTGGTCCAATGCTAAATTTATAAATAGAAATAAACTATCAAATAAAGGTCTAGATAATATACCACCTTACCCATTCCTTATAGGTATTGGGATGATTTATCAATAGATTTTATTTTTGGATTATCTAGAATAGCTTGAAGACATGATAGCATTTTTTTTAGTAGCGGATAAGTTCTAAAAATGACTCATTTTTAACTTATTCAAAAATAAATGATACTTCTCATATAATTAAATTATTATTAAAAGAAATAGTGTGCCTCTATAGTCTCACTTTAACCATTATTTCTTATAGAGATGTTAAGTTTGTGTTATATTTTTAAAAAATATTATGAAAGTTATTATGTGACAAATTAAAATTTTCTTATGTCTTTCACCCACAAACTGACATGGTCAACTGCACCTAGGGAAACTTAGATGTTTGATAGGTAAAAGTTTAAAAAATTGGGATTTATATTTACCTACCTCTGAATTTGCTTATAATAATATTATTTCTAGAACTATAAATAAATCATCTTTTGAGATAGATTATGGTCAAAACCCAAGATGACCAATAGATATAGAAAATTTATCATCTCATGTATTTTCTGATGTAGTATTCTTATTTGTTAAAGATTTTTAAAACCTCCATGAAGATATAAGAAAGAAAATTACTATAAATTATAGTTTTAAGGTAAATCATAATCATTTATTGAATGAATACAAAAAAAGTTATTATTTTTGATTTGCATTCGGCCTAAGCATAATCAAACTATTAAATATAAGAAATTACATGCATAGGCATGTGGTTTTTTTAAAATTTTTAATAAAATTAGAACTAATGCTTATCACCTTGAGTTTTTTACTGATATGCTTATTCATCCACTCATTAATATTGAAGATATCTTATCATATGAAAGAGTTGGCAAACTTACACTTGTTCAGTCTAAATCCTTAGCAGAAGATATAGCACCATACTTGTAGAAGCCTATTTCTTTGAAGTTGACTATATCACCATTGAAGAAGCACCCATTAATCCAACTTCTAAATATTATTTTTTTATTTTATTAGAAGGATAAACCACCAGCGAAAGACATATGGTTGACCCATACTAATTTGGAGACTGCAGCACCATAATTAGTAGGAGATTTCTTAGATTTCAACTACATAGAGCAAAGTTCAATTGAGCCTAAGTGAGTTGATGTAGAACATAATGTGGATCAAAAAAATTAAAGCTCAAGGTCTATTTACTAGATATCAAGCTAAAGCCCAAGAAAATTCAATATAGAAGATTATTTAACCCATTAGCCTGCTAAAGCCCATTTTATGATTTCATTTTTTTAATTATGTAAATTTTAATTTCTTTTAGAAAATTTAGATTTAAAACTTTGAATTTAAAAATTCGAAGCATGATATGTGAGGTGGTTGAAATCATAAAAAAAATAATAACATATGAAATGGGTGGATGACATAAATAATAAGATAACTTATTTCTTCACATTAATATGGCCATCCATCTTTCCCTCCATGTTTAGAATTTTCTTCTTTTGAAATATTATTATAATGACTATAAATAGCTCCCCTTGCTAGAATGAAAGGAGATATTCCAAACCTTGGCAATCTTTTGGTGGGAGCACTAGTTATCTAACATATCTTTTTTTTTCTCACCTCTGATACCCAAGGTAGATTATTTAAATCTTTCTCATACTTGTTAACATAATCTCCAACCATCTACTGAGTCTTCTACTCTATTTCATAAGCTTGCACCTTCATTCCACTTAATAATACCTCTTCTTCACTAATTACGACAACCTCTTAAACCCTACAATTCTAAATTAACTACTCCAAATTATAAATGCATATCCTACTTTAAACCTATGCAAGTATATTTAGTCATTTACCTCTCTTAAATCTCATTTTTTTAAGTTATATTTTAATTGAATCTAATTTAGCCAAAATTAGACTAGTTTAATGTATTCCTACTTTCATATTATCATACACCCATTTAATTCTCTCAATCTCACCAAAAAAGAACACCTACCTCCATTAGTAATGATGTGTAATGACCCCATTTTTGTTTATTAATTTTAGCAATGATAAGTGTAACACTAGGTTATAAATGTTCAACGTCTTTTTGTAGAGATGACCAATAAAATCTTTTCCCAACTAGTATTTGGGTCTTCAATTGACTAAAATATCCTAATATACCTCATGAATGTAGTTCATAAATAAGAAATTTTCTTAGGGATATTTTAGAAATACATAAATTTTTACTTTTATGAAGATACTCATCTAGAATGATAAATGAGCTAAGAAAAGTCAAGGGCCTGTATTCATGTTCCAAGTATATCATATAAAAATAAGAGAAAATTTTATAATATTCTTTTAAAGTCTTAAATCCAGAGATTTGAAATTCAAAGGATGACACCATTAGAGATACTCTAGATAGATCATCTGCTAGTTTATTTTCTTTCTAGGTTTTGTTTAATCATGAAGAAAAAATCTTGAAAGGTATTCGACCTATTTAGCATGTCTATAATTTAGTTTCTTTTGGGAGTTAATAAATTTTAGGGCTCGGTGATTTGTATTTAGAATAAACTCTTTATGTAAAAGATAATGTCTCATTTGCTTAAAGAGTTTGAATAATCACATAAAATTCTCGATCATATGTAGATTATTTTTATCTAGCATCATTTAATTTCACACTAAAAAGTAATTGGATAATTTTCTTGACTTAGTATTCTACCTGTTCTAATACCTGATGTAACATAAGTCACCTCAAATACTTTATTGAAGTTAGGAAGTCTTAAGACATGTAAAGAAGTCATAAGGGTTTTAATTTGTTTCAGGGCCCTTTCAACATCTATGGTATATGCAAACTTATCTTCTTTTTTTAAGATGTCAGTGATATGGGCTACAATAGTGCTGAAATTTATTATAAACCTCCTATAAAAGGTAGCTAATCTATGAAAACTTCTAACTTCTGTAAAAGACTTTAGAGTTGGCCAATTTATAATGGACTTAATTTTTGATGGGTCGACTTTTAATTCATCAGTAGATATAATGAAACCTAAAAAGATGACTTCGGTTTGACAAAAGAAATATTTCTTAAGGTTTACATATAAATTTACTACTCTTAATTTTTTAAGACTATTCTTAAGTTACATAGATGTGACTTCTTGTATGGGCTATATATAAGAATATTGTCAAAATAGACAATAAGGAATTGACCAATTAAAAGTTTCAGTATAGTGTTCATTAGTCTCATGAATGCAGACCAAATAAACTAACCATTCCTAAATATCATCAAAAGTTTTGAATGTTGTCTTCCATTCATCACCTGATCTAATTCTTATCTCATGGTATTCACTTCTCAAATAAATTTTAGAGAATAAATATGAACCTAAAATAAGATCTAACATGTCATTTAACTTAGGTATAGAAAACTTTTATTTTACTGTGATCATATTTACTGCTTTACTATCAATACATATCCTCCAAGTTCCATCTTTTTTAGGAGTTAAAAGAGCTAGTATAGCATAAGAACTAAGCTTTCTTGGATAAAACCCTTCTACATAAGTTTGTCTACTTATCATTTTAATTTTGCATGCTCGATTGGATTCATCCTATAATGGGAGTAAGTTAGGTATTTATGAATTGGGGATCAGGTCTATAGCATGTTGTATATCCTTTAATGGTGGTAGTTCATTTGACAAGTCATCGAGGAATAAATCAGTAAATTCAGATAATTGCTCTAAGATCACAGCAGGTATGTGGTGATCTTTAGTATAAACAAAGACTTCCCAAAGGTGCAAGGTAAATAGAGAAGTAGCATCATTGAATTCTCTAACTAAGTGTCTAAACCCTAAGGTTATGATTTGTATTCTAGGAGATTTGCATGTATTAAAATGTATATTGGAAGTATCATTTATATCATTGAATGGTGATAACAATATCAACTAGAGTTTTACATTTTTCTTTTGGGTAGCTTTAGGTTGTAGTTCAGGATTGGGTTTATGAGAGGGCGCAAGAAGAATTCTATGTGAGGGTGTAATTGACCTGTTTTCATTAGGTTTTATGGATAATAATTTTTTATTTCTCATTATATTTGAATACATAAGTATTTTCATGACCATAATGCATTACATTCAAATAATAAAGTCATGGCCTTTCCAATAACATATGAGTTATTTCCATTGAAAAAATATCACATCAAATTTGATCAATGTAGCTACCTATCTTAATTAGAATAAGATATCTATTTGTGAGTGGTAGGGATGTGTGATTTACCCAACTGATTTGGAATGGTTCAAAGTGAGATTCAATTATAAGGTTGGCTCTAGTGACAACATGGGTTGATACAACAATCTTAGCACTCCCTCCCTCTATTACAAGTTACACCTTTTCCTTATATAAGATGTATATTGAGAAAATATTTCTTCTTCTCTAGTCTTCTTCTTACCTAGAAGTAGTCAGAAAACTCATAACTAACATTAAATTATCTATATTTAGATCCACTTCTTTATTTGATAGGGTGTATCATCATACATCTCTTAAATATGCTCTTCTTCTTTTAAATCTTCCAATTCATCTAGGAATATAACCTTAGCTCTACATTGATTTTTTTTATATGACCCTTTTTATGATATTTGAAGCAAACTATTTGTCTCACATTTTTAGAAGTAAACTCAGTGGTGGTCATATTATAAAGGTTATTAGATGTAGAAGGATTAGGTCTAACAATAGACTTTTGAGATTAAGATGTGGTTGGATATTTAGAAGATATTTGAGATTTCATATTGAATGTGAATGTAGTTTTCTTATGCTATTTTATGAGTAAAGCATTGTGAAAGGCATCCTATAAAGTCTAGGGATCATGAAGCTCTACCTCATTTTTAATGTCTCCTCTTAAACCACTAATAAATTTATTAGCTACTTTCCACTCTTGATCAATGTAGTGTGTTCTAATTATTAAGTCCTTAAATTTATTCATATATTTTACTACTAGCATATTCCCTTTTTTAAGAGTAGTGAATTATTCATGGAGCTTTTTATCATGATTTCTAGGACAATATTTAGCCCTTAAAATTTATTTCACTTATGCCCATGTCATGAGGTTTCCACTGAATCTCTCTTTGTTAGCTAAAATGTTATTCTAATAGAATTTTCAATTACCTACTAATTTTATTTTAGGAAATATAGTATATTTAAAATCATCCATATGATGCTAATCAAAGAAATCATTCATTTGGGTTAACTAATCTAAAAATTTATTAGGGTCGTGAACTCTATCATATGTTGGAGCTTTTATCTTAACTTTTTTCATAGGTTTATGTAAGGTTTCATGGACCTTAAGATGGTCTTGTTTAAGGATATTCCTCAAGTTTGACCATCTCACTATGTAGTTTATTATTTTTCTCTCCTGTTGGTACTACATCATTCGAATGTGGGATAGTCGATGGGGTTTGAAACCTAGTACTTAAGGTTTGAACTTGTGTGGCTAGGTTCATAAGAAGATCTTTTACCCTTGTGAATTTTTCTTCACTTTGCTTAATGATCTCGTCTACCCTCTTAGTTAAGTTTTCTAATTAGCCCAAGATAACTAATTTGGGTGGAATAATGTAAGCAAAATAATGCCAATATGTCACTCCAAATAAAATTTTAAATATGCATTAAGTGAACTAGATTTAACATAATGAGATGCACAATTTTGAAAATGATTAGCCTTCAGTAGATACAAAGTAACTAGTGGATACTACAAAATATTCAATAAACATATAAAGAAACAAACATAAGATCTTTAAGGATATGAGTTCAATTTTTTATGTAAGATTTGTATACTAGGTCTATCTATTTTAGTGAACTCTCCCTTATTTAAGTTGTCACTCAAGTGTTAATGTTTGTAGTTAGGTTAAGCAGGGAATGGCTAGGCTTTATGAGTGGAGATAATTAGTTGGTAGTAAAATATTTTTTATAGAATTTCCTATCATATGAATTTAGCATGAGTTTCCAAGGAAAATCACTAAATCTGTATAGAAAAGTACATAAAATCCAAAATACAAAACTAACCTTGCTTAGATTTGATATAGATTATTTATGAGCAGTTTCTCCAATCTTTCAAACCTTGAGCTCTAATAGAAAAATTAGTG
The DNA here is from genome assembly GCA_021442155.1 of Cymbidium sinense. Lineage (NCBI taxonomy): Eukaryota > Viridiplantae > Streptophyta > Magnoliopsida > Asparagales > Orchidaceae > Cymbidium > Cymbidium sinense. The sequence continues at coordinate 28,995,202 of CM038228.1, read as the reverse complement.
GAGTGATCATGGAGAGAATGTCACAGTGGATGAAAGAAGAAGTGATACAAGATCTTCCACTCATCAAAGTGAAAGAGATGTGAGAAGTTTTACTCAGCCAAGTAGAACAATAGTGAAGGATCACAAAATCCCCAGACAATCTACCACCAAGCTCCAACTAAATAGTCTTCACTTAAGTTTTTCACACAAAACTAGTCTAATCTTGTCCATTAAGTTAGAATATGAGTTTATATAAGTTATAATAATCCAAGGGATGTGTTCCTTCTACAAAACCACTAAAAATTTGAAAAAAAAATTAAAACTTTTCATTTTGCAACACCTAGGCGCCACAGGTCAATGCCTAGGTGTTGACCATTCTATCCATACACCATATAAGGAATCAATCATAGTGCCAAGCTGCCAGGATGCTAGTACCTTGGTGATATACTATTGATGCACTTATGACATAAAAACTAAATGATTTCAATTACAACTCTCATACAACACTTAAATGTGATTAAATATATCCATTACTATATAATACAAAATGTGGAACATCAATATAAAATACCACAACACATAATGTATAATAAAGTCCTCATAAGTTCAAGTTTTTGGTTTGGGACTTTATGACTGGTCCTTTTCTCCTTTGATGTGCTACATCAATTAGCTTCGCCTTGAAGAGGTAGAGTCCTGCTGTTGAAATCCCCTCTTACCACCTCATTAATGGCTCCTATGGCCAAGCTCCACACTGCTCATCAAAGTTTATTCAAACTCCTATCTCTGGTGCTTGAATCGAGTGTTTCTCACTTTGTTTAAGTTCACTAAAGTAAGAAGAAGGTGTGGGAAGAAATAATTAAGCTATGGTTGAGTTTTGATAAGGTTGGATTTGTGGCATGAATGTGAGAATAAGGGGTTGTTCTCGCCAGTGATGGGATGCTCGAGGGGTTTAGGAATTTCTTGGGACAAAGTCTTGGAGTGTTGTAAAAGTGTGTGTAAAGTTTGGAGGGCTGGGGATGAGTATGCTCTCTTACCATTTTGAACCACCTAAAGAGGGTGGCCCAGCCTTGCACAGCCAAATAGTGGGCAAGGTTGGATTTGACTAATAATTAATGACTTGAGCCTCCTCCAATGGCTAGAGAAGTTTGATGGCCATGGTGAAGTGGACAACCCATGGTTGATGAACCGATGACTTTCCATGGTGAAGGGAACTTCACCTTGGTTAATGGATAAGCAATCTTACCTTGGGTTAGCTTAGCTTAGTTGGGGTGAGCTCGAAGCATATTAAGGGTGTTTCCTTGGCAAAAGGGAAGGGTTGGACCTTTTTATTTTGGGATTTTATCTTATGTGGGTGGCTTGGTTCTCTTGGTTTGGGCTGAACTAAGTTTACCATGGGCTAGGTCACTTGGCAAGTCAAGGAATGTGTGAGAATGAGTAATGCTAGGTTTGGTCAATTTTGAACATGGTTTGGTTGAGTTTGGCTCATGGTGAACCAATTTAGTTCATTTGGGTTTAATTGGATTCAGTTGACCAATTTAGGTTTAATTGGGTTAGATTGACTAATTAATCAAATTGTTCCTAAGGGGCTATTAAGTTAAGTTGAAATGATTATTTAGAATGTGTTGGTGAAAATGGTATTCAATTTGATGTAGATTTGAAATTCGCTCATATGGTTCATATAGGCTAAATTAGTTAAGTGAACTAATTTGGTTTATTTAGTCAAATAGGATTCAATTGGAGGTTAACTCATATTCAATATTAGATTTAGAGTGGATTACATGCTTTGATTGGATTCAATTTTGGATGCATTGGATTTTGTTCTAATTTGACCATTTTAGGTCAAATTAGGTCAAATAAGGTTAAGTAGGTCAATTTGGTTAATGAAGTTCAATTAAATGTTGAATGATGATCAATAATCATTTTAAAATTGATTGCAATGACTTTTTTGTTTAATTTTAATTAGATTGATATTTGATTCAATTTAACACTTTAGATCAAATTACGTCAAGTAGGGTTAAGTAAGTCAATTGGGTTAATAAAGTTTAATTTTTGATCTTAAATCATGATTAATAATTATTTCAGAATTGAATACAATGATTGGTTTGGCTTAATTTAAATTAGATTGAGTTTTTGTTCAATTTTACTCTATAGGTCAAATTAGATCAAATAGGGTTAAGTGGGTCAATTGGCCAAATTGACCAACTTGGCCTCAATTGGGTATTGGACTATGATGAATCAATCATTTAGAAGTGATAGTAGAAGTTGGTTTGGCTTGATTAAAGTTGAATTGACATTTAGCTTTTAGGTCAAATTGGACTAAGTTGGGTTAAGTGGATTAATTGATCAAATTAGGTTGTAATTGGTCATGAGAGATGTTTAATTATATCATTATAGTGATTGTAAGACTTTGGATTGGTCCAATTTGATTTGGATCAAGTTGGATTTAATTTTGGCCTTATAGGATTCAATTGGGTCAATACAGGCTAAGTGTGCCAATTGACCAAATTAAGTCTTGATTAGGCTTCAATGAAGTTCAAATGGTGTTTCAAAGAGTTTGGGTAAGCTCAAATTTAAATGGTTTGGATTAATTTTTGGGTTTATCCTTTTAGGCCCAAATGGGTCAAGTCGAGTCAATTTGCCAAATTGAAGCCCAATTAGGTGTGATGTGGGTATATTTGGTGCTTTGGATATCATATGGTTGTTTAGTTTTAATTTGTTAGGGTTTGGTCAAGCCTTGGGTCAAGGGGACCTAAATGGGCCAAATGGGTTAATTTGGGCCATGTATCTCGATTGAGCACATCTGGATAATTGTGCTTAATTTATGTTGGATTGGATTGTGTTTGAAATCAATTTAATTTAGTATATCAGTGCTTAGGTTGGTCGAGCCCAGTGGGGTCCATTAGTCTAGCTAGGTCTAACCCTTAGGGTCAAGTCCTGTGAGCTTTGGGATTTGGAGCATGGGTATCCTCCTAACCACAAAAAGTATCATAACTCTTGGTGAGGAGACCTTAGTACCTAAATTAAATCATAGGTCTAAGGAATGATGGGTGTTAACCTCACTAAAAGTGAGGTTGACAAATGAACCCCTAATATGTGTAGTGTAATATTCAGTGTGCACTGCATTTATTAGCATTGATCAAACTCAGTGAAATAGTTCCCAATATGGTTAGAACTCTTGTGCTATCCTTATCACATAAATTAGTTTAGGGAATAACACTCAATCATCCGACTTTGAAGGCTTTGTTGGGGATTCCCGAATAAACATTAAACATGTTGTTTCATGAGATTTAATTCATATTTTTGACCTAGGGATTTGCATCTAAATCCACTAAGGTCTGTTAGCTTGGAAGGATTAGAGGATATTCCCTAAAGATAGATTATGTTTCTATTTGATGTTAGGGAGGTATTCCTTGGGCATGGGATTGATTTGTTGTAAAGAAGGATGTTAAGGAAAGGATCCCTAGAGATAGATTTGGTTTGATTTGGAAGGAATAGTAGGGAAATGTTCCCTAAAGGTAAGCTTGATTTGATTTTGATGAAGGGATATTAGAAAAATATTCTTTAATGGTATATTTGATTTAATATTGATGTTGAGCTAGGAGGGTCAGAGTGACTTATCCCCACACAAGATCTGATTTTATTTTTAAAGTTGTAAATATGTGTTAAAGAGGAAGATTTAAAGTGAAATCTTGCCCCGTAATGTTTAGGAAATGTGTATGGACCCTATTTTTGTTTGATGGGCCACACTAAAGAGGGGTCACAGGGACATAGGCCTACCTTAGGTTTACTAACCGAGTAGTATGCTTATCTGCAAAATAACATTACTCAACTTAAAGGATAATTACATCGAGAGGGGTCGATGGGGCTTACCCTAATCATAAGGAAGCCACTTAGGAAAGGGATCATGATGGCATGATCCTAACCCTAAATATGTATATGACCATGTCAGTGTGTGATGTACCATGCTAAGGAGGACTTGTCGGGGCTTTGACCAGCCTTAGACATACTAGCCCAAAAGAATGGGATGCTTATCTACAGAGCAATGACAATCAACCTAAAGGGGCAACTACTAGGAGAGGGGCCATTGGGGTGTAATCCAACTCTAAGGTAGCCACTCAGAAAAGGGGCCATGAAGGCATGATCCTAACCCTAAACGTGTATATAGACCTTACCGATGTGTGATAAGCTACACTAAGGAGGGGTTGTGGGGCTTTGAGTTGCCCTAGACTTACTAACCCAAAGGGATAGTCCATCAATCGCGTAGTGGAATATATCCAACCAAAGGGGTTACCGATCAGTGTATGGTAGTTGAGCTCAAAAGAATGTGTATAAACTTATATCTTCTTAAGCAAAGTCAACTACTAACATAACCTACAAACCGCATAATAGGTTGTACCTGACCTAGGGCGATTATCCTAACTTGAACTAGTCTAGGCCATACCTAAGTAGAATCATGTTGATGCTATCCAAATAAGATGCTTGGTAGGAAAGGGGCTATAAGGGTGTGATCTTAGTGCCTAAGATATATATATATGGGTGGACTCTATTGATGTGTGATGGACCACACTAAGAAGGTACCATAAGGTCTTTGGCCTATTTTAGATCTTCTAGTCCAAAGGGATAGGCCAGGCATCCACAGAATAGTGCTATCCAACTAAAGCGGCTACTAGAAAAGGGGAACTATCCATTATAATAATAACCTGGGTCATACCTAAATTGGGTCAAAATGGCGTTATCCAGACAGGATGCCCATAGGAAAAGAGGTGGTGATAACATTATCCTAATTCCTAAACACATAAATTTTGTTAGTGTACGACGGCTAACTCAAAAAGAAAGCATAAGGACTCATATTTTCTGAAGTGATACTACCCACCATGGTGGTCTACTTTCATTAGAGTAGTCATCACCTAACATAAGGGTGCAATGGTTGGATTAGGAAGAAAGCATTAGAGTCTCATATCTTCCTAAGTAGAATCAAGCATCAAGATAGCATGTTATCGTTAGAACAATTATTATTCGACCTAGGGAGACTACCAAGAGGAGGTCATGAAGGTATTATCCCAACTTAAAGTAGTCCAAACTATACCTAAATGGGCATCTTAGAGATGTTATCCAAGTAGGATGCTTATTGTGTGTGTGTGTGTGTGTGTGTATGTGTGTGTGTGTTTGTGTGCTTGTGCTTGTGCATGTGCGTGTGCATGTGCGTGTGTGTGTGCGTGTGTGTCATTGGTGTGTGATGGCTAGCTCTAGAATAAAGCACAAACACTCACATCATTTCAAGTGATAATAGTCATTGAGGTAGCCTATCGACTGTGCAATAGGTTATACTTGACCTAAGGGTGTTCATCGATGTTGATGGTCACATTAAAAAAAAAGAATAGGGACCCACATATCCCTAGGATGACTACTAGGGAAGGGGAAATAAGGGTGTTTTTCAATCCTCAAGTAGTCTGATGTATATGTGCTCTATTAAGAAAGGCAGCCCCATAGGCTTCTTATACCAATTTTAGCTGTGCTACTCAAAATAGGTCACCGCTTGGGTTCCTTACACCTATCCCAATCACACTAAAGATGAATTTCGAAGATAAATCCAAATTTAAATATGGTATGATTTAGAGGAGGTATAAAATTTAGGAGGAGATCAAGTATTTAAATTATTTTTGGAAATTCGGACCCAACCATTACATGTATTAACCTTGATGTGAAAACATAATTTTATTGATGAAAAATTGTTTTTAGGTACAATCATGCATAATAATTATTTAAGCATAACCTATTGATAGAGAGCATCAAGCATTCACCTTTATGGTTGATCAGTTGGTCTGATCCACCTTGGTAGATCCTTTCAATGGTGAAAGGTCCTTCCCACATTAGTTTGAACTTACCTCTTATCTCACAATGGACAATAATCAGTCTCCTAAAAGCTAAAATGAGCTCTCCGACCTGAAAATCCCTTAGGTGGACTCACTTGTTGTGAGCTTAAACCATCCATGCTTTGTATGTTTTAATAGGCTTAGAGGCATCTCTCCTTAAGAACTTGAAGCTATTCCAACCATAGCTTAGAATTTTGCTCGGTTGTGATCTTGTTGCCTAGGACAATCCTTAATGATGGTAACTAAATTCCTAGAGGAAGAATGGCTTTGGATCCATACTTGAAGAAGTTTGTTATGATTAAGTAGTTTCTTTAAGATTTGGATTGGACTTTTGTTGAAGGTCTGTTCCTATTCGCTTGAGGATAATATATGGTGGTGTATCTCTAATCTATATTGTGTCACCTTACAAAACTATTAATCTTCTTTCTTGTGAAGGCAGTACTATTATCAAATATGATTCATCAAGGTATGCCAAATGTATACATAGTATGGTTCTCGAAGAAGTAAATATGGTGAGCTTTGACTTCTCTCAATGGAATCACCTCTGCCCACTCAAAAAATAATCCGTAATGAAATGATGACCCTTGGAAGAATGAGGGTCGATCAAACCCATTATGTTTGTGCCCCAAACACTCAAATGGCCATGAAGCTATCATCGGGTGGAGGATGTTGGGTGGTTGATGCAAGACTACTCCATGCACTTGATATTGGGGATGACGGCATGCTACATCCATGCTATTTGTGATCATCATTGGACAATAATATCCAAGTCTTTTGATTTTTACTTTCATTTTTCGACTGAATTTTTGTTCTCCATATAGTCTTGAATATACCTCAACCATGATTTTTATGCTTAATGTTTATCTAAATAGTGCAACCACATGTGATTAAAGGACCATTAATATAAGATTGCATCAATAAGAGCATAGAATAACACTCTTTATTTAATTTGATGGGCCTGAGGATTCTCTTTAGGTAATTTTCATTCACACAAATAATCAATAAAAGGTTGTCTCTAATCAGCCTCTTCGTCATCTTCAGTAGTGGCAACCTCCCTTTTTAGATCTTGTCTATCGATGAGCTTTATATTGATAGAAGGTAAAATTTGACAGTTATGTACCTCTATCAATATAAACGCATTCTCTGGATAGACCATTTCTTTAGCAAGGTTTGATAAAGCATTTGTTATGGAATTTTAACTCGAGGAATTCTATACAAAATAACCTGCAAGATTTGAATTAATAACTCCATGGTGTACTTGTGGTACTAATATAGATTAGGCTTGAGAACTTTATAAGTTCTGGCAATCTAGTTAACCATTAATTGTGAATCCCCGAAGGCATTAATATCTCTAATGCCTAATGAAATGACTAACTCTAGATTAGAAATTAGAGCTTCATATTCAGTCTCATTATTTATACAAGGCTCTGAAATGCGATACAAAAATTGCAACATCAGATTTATTGGCCTACCTTGACTAGGTCATTGACCTCAGATTTATTCAATAAAGAGCTAATGAACATTAGATGTGGGTTGCCTTTAGTGCCCAAATTGATTTCATTCAGCTCATATATGGTTGATTTTATTTCCTTCTTTAATTTTGAGGGTGCATCCTTAACTTGGAGGTCATCCAAATCATCTAAGGCTTCTAGATGAGCCTCTTCATATAAATTAGTGTTATTTGAAAATAACTAATCAGACTCCATGTTATTCGTGAAGACTAAATAGTATTTGTCATCATTTACAAAGCCAACCATACCAAATCTTACCTCTAATTTTGACTGTGTGTGTTTAGATTTATTCTTCTACATCTTTTCATAGTATTCTAACTTATGTTTGGACCATGTATGCAATGTCAATCCATATTTAGCTAAATTTAAAATATAAGGTGAGTTCTAATCAAAAGATAATTATATTACTTCTTTAAAAGTCTCATCCTTAAATTCTACATCTACTTCGAAACTTGAGGATGATACTCCTAAATAGAACTTCTAAGGTTTGGTATCTTCACTCAATCATTGTACAGTTTTAACTATCAAACCCTTAATATTCTCTAAAAAAGTGGGGTTAAAGTTAGAGTGCTCACATACCAGTTGATCTTCTCATACAATGATAACTCAGATGTACACTATCACACTTATCATTATTTTGTTTATTTCTACTTTATTTAGGGGCCTTGTCCTCATCATTATCTAGCTCCATAGTCACTTTCAAGCTTGTTCATCAAATACAAGGAGATAACTGGTGAGCTAACCAAGGTTGTGAAAATTAGACTAGACATAGAGCCGGGAGAGGGAGAGGTTCAATGTTCAATAGTTCGATTGGGATTGAGCCAGATGATGTAATAAATATGAAAATTAATTAAATATAATCAAATATGATGTAATAATGATGGAATGACAAAATTGTTTAATAAAAAATAATAAAATACAACTAAACTAAATGCAAGTGATACTCGACAAGAAAGTTGAAACTAGCAAAATATTTCAATTATCAAAATTATAAAAAAATGCATTTAAATTACTAGCCTTGCTTTGGTGCTCATATGATAAATGCAGATGATCCAATGAAATTTTGTACTTCATTCTCTTGAAAAATGATAAATTGAATTTGAAAGAAAGAAAGATTAATAATTTTGCATCACCTAAAAATAAAAACATACATGAATCAATAATAACTTTCAAATTCAATTGAAAGACGAAATTATTAACACTTTTGATTTTAGCCTCAAAATACAAATGATAGTTTAGATAAAAAGTATATAATGCTAAACAAATATAATTTCTCCAAAAGTACAAAATCATAAATATAAGTATATAACACTCATGATTAGAAATATATCTTCTAATAAAAGTACAACACCATAAATAATATACTCAAAAGATGAAACAATCAAAAATCATCTCCAATTAATGTGTTTATGATATCTACATCCCCAAAAGTTCTCCCGACCAACTCCCTCTCCAAAAGCTTCTAAGGTATTAAGGTCAAGATTTTCAATAGTATCATCACCTGTGTCGCCTTCATCTACATATTAAAGAAACTCATTTATTACATAATCAAGTGATAAATTTAATTTCTCAATAATTAAATTTTGGTGTTTCACATACTAGATGTCAAGTTAATGTCTATCTTCTCTATAGATTTCTTTTTTAGATCTTCATAATTAAGTTCAAGACTAGGCTCTTCATCAACTGTCCAGAAATCTATTGTTTAAATGCTTGAATAATCTAATGGATCATAACTTCTTTTTGAGTTGTGACCTATGAAGTAGATAATTAGATATGAATCATATGATCAAAGAAAAAATACATAATATATAATATTTAAAACATGATATATGATGAAACATATATCTATTTCTTAATTTCAAGTTATATCGAACATATACAATATCATTTAGCCTTTGATGCTCTAAATATTTTCTTCTCTTTGGATGAATTTGCTCAAAAATACTATAATTTCCTTTACATCCAGAAGAAGAACAAGTTATAAGAATGTGAATTACTAATTTTTACAAATTTGAAGCGCTAGAGCCAAACATCTTCCACCATTCATCTAGAAAAAAAAATGAAATAATGATTAATTTGTAGAATTTAAAAGAAAACATATAAATGAACTAAATTATGAAATAAAAAACTTACCATACTGCATTTTCTTTGACATTACAATAGCTATTAGCTTTCCAAAACTATTCTAAACCATCTTGATATAGTCTCACTTCATTCATTATGAGCTTTGGATTAGCACATATGTCTTTATTTTCAATAATTTTCATCAATCCTTGCATGATCTTAGGTTTGTGGTAGTAATTTTCTTAGTCATATTGAAAATGAGAATTCAAGAAATATGCAACAAAATGAATCCCACGTCGAAGCTAGCAATCCCATCAACTCTTAATAATATTTGTGTATGGCTTATAGAGTATTTTGGTATTTCTAAGCGTGCTTTTAATTACTTTTCTTGCTCTATACATCTCATCATAAAAGGTAGCCAAGGGATGGCTTTTCATCAAGATCAATAATTTTTAATAATATTATAATTGGACTTGCTAAGTTTGACATAACCAAACAATCGTTTCAAAAGTTAGAATCCATAATAATAGTAGTCACCTTTTTTCCCTTCATTGTTTTTTACAACTTTGAATCGTTGATGTCTTTACTAGTTACCAATGCTTGCAAATCATGCTTGTGATCACTTACACTTTTTAAAGAGATAAATTTTATTACAAAACATGTTGCAGGCTTGACGATCTCTCTTGAACCTAGTTTTTTCTTAACAAAGCTAGTAAGAAAATATGATGGTAAATAAATATAGTATTGTGCAAGCTCTTTTAACAAGATCCATAGCATGTGGCATACTAATACTACCAATGTCTTTGAAAATGAGATTTAAACATTGTGCAACACATGGTGATCAATATATGTTACTTTATTTTTCATGTAGTAGTTCTCCTGCTCTTTTATAATTTGTTGTATTATCAGTAACTAGTTGCACCATATTTTCTGCTCCAATTCATTCAACAACTTAACTAAATAAAGAATATAATGTACCTACATATTAGTAATATCAGAGGTATCAACTGAATTTAAAAAAGTAAAACCACCAAATATAGTTTGAAGGTCTATGCACATCTATGTTCATCACCAAATATATGAGATGTGGTTAAAAAAAATTAGAAAAGAACTATGCACAACCATTCAAATCCAAATATGCAAGGCGTGGTTAAAAAATTAGAAGGAAAGTTGTACAATCTTTCAAAGGCAAATAAGTAAGGTTTTGCTAAATAAATTAGAAGGCAACTATATACAACCGTTAATTCGAGTTTAAATGTATGTGCATGCTTATGCACCCCTCTAAAATTATAAGATACGACCAAAATAAAAAAATTAATATGTAGCTATGTATAGACATTAAGGGGCTATTTGGGATCACTTTTGATTTTGTTTTATTCCAATTAATTTATATTTTGATTTGAAATGAACATGTTAGTGGTGATAGTTATTTTTAAAATACTAAAAATCTCTAAATGTTATTTTTAGTATTTTTAAAAATAATGTAATGTGTTTCAAAAATAAAAAATAAAAATATTAAAAAACATACTAAATAAATTTATTTTTAAATAATATATAATTAAAATTAAAAAAATTGGAGAGTTGCACACAATTATGTATAATCCAGGCTTATGTGCAATCCTATATAAGAGTATAAAGGTCTATACATAGTAACGAACAAAACCAAAAATGTAAGATTTATCCCAAACAGATTTTTGTATAAGTATGTACGAACTTAAAATTAAATTTGAGTAGGTAAATGTAATTGTATGCATTCATGAAATTGGATGAAGTAACAAAAAGATAAGCACAAAAATGGCAACACTTTGTTTGAGTTCAAATCACAACATTGTGCAACGCAAAAATACTAAGATATAATCAAAAATTTTGCTGACAATTATTTACTAACCTGAAATTGAGTTTGAATGTTGACCATGACTATATACATCCACTAAACTATATTAATTATTACAAGCAGATTTGAACGGAAAATAATCATTTATGCAGACATTTATCATACACTAGTAGCATATATATTAATTATTTTCTAAATGATGCAATTATTATTTAAAATAATGGATAAAATTTACTCAATATTTTAAAATAATATAACATTAATTAATATAATTAGTTTTTAAAGTGTCTATTAATACTATCACTATTATATATGAAAAGTTTGCATAGTAAAATACCAAGATATATTCAATATTATATATCCCAATTATGAACTAACTCATGCAGATCATATATGAAAAGTTTGCATAGTAAAATGTGTTGTCTCTATGAGTCCCATTACATAATTAATTAATTTTGATGATAGTAAATATATATTTAAAAAATTTAATTTTTTATTTTAAATATTTTAGATATTTCACCACACTCAGCTTAGTTAAATTGGAAAAGTCAAATCAACCTGGACTAGAGCAGTTTAGAAATTTTTCTAGGGTTTAAAAAATAAAGTAAACAAGAGCTCATATATATGAAAATACTTGCTAAAACATTTTCATCCTATTTACTTATAATTTTTATATTTTTTTAATATTTTATTTGGATCAATTTTTCAATATTCTTTAAATTATCCTTCTTAAATAATTTGACTACTTGCATTGATTTAAGCTTTATCTATTGCATCTCACAATGAGTTAAGTTTATTTTACACTTCATTGATTAATTTTATCTATTTATTTAGCATGTGAATTTAATTAATCATTTAATTATCAATAATATCTTTTTTTCTCTTAACATTTATTTTTCTCTTTTCTATCAATAATTTCACTTGATTTTTATTTTTCCCTCAAACATGACCAAATTTTTATGATTTGGAAAGAGTAATTTTGTGTGATTCAATTTAATTTAATGTCATATCATTGTCCCTTATTTAATGGATTCTAAAATTTTAAATTTATTTGAATTTTGAATATTTAAAATTAAATAATTACCTTGATTAGTTTCCATATTTAACTTATTTGTGTAAGTCATGTGTTTGGCTAGCTCCTTAAGTGTTTTATTTGATTAAATTTAATTAAATTTAAATTAAATTGATCTAATTCAAATGGACCTTGTACCTTCTCTTTTTGGAAAATGCTTTGGCCGGCCCCTCCTTCTTTATTAATTTAATTAAATATAAATTATATTTTAATTCAAATTACTTAATAAAATAATCTCTCTTGATTTAAATTGATTGATTGTATTGATTGGAGATTGATTCATTTATAGAAAGTGCCTTGGCTAAATCCTCATGCTATTTAGTTTAATTATTGTATTTGAATTAATTCATGTGACTTTCTTTATTAATTCCTCATGGATCAATTAAGAAAATTTCGCATACATCTTGCATTAACTCCTAATTGAATCTTATTTGGCAAGGCTTGGCTATCCCAAGCTTCTTTAATTTTTTGATTCATTTTTCAATTTTTTTGAATCACTTTCTTAATTGAACTCCTAATTAATTAAGGAGTGTTTAGTTATGTTAACCACATGCAAATATTCCCTCCACTCTTGCTTGGCTAGCCACATAAATTTGATTTAGAATTTATTCAAATTATTTTTCTTGTGCTTTAATGTTCAAAATCCAAATACTTGCCTCAGATGTTTTCCCTCTTGATTTCTTCCCTCCTCTTTGTCTTTCCTTGGTTGAACCACACATGTATTAATCTCTTCCTTAATTAGTATTTGCTTAATATGCTAAATTATTTGAATCACCTTCCCTCCAATTCTTTGAATGGCAACATGAGATTTAATCTTAATTGATTTAAATTCAAATCAATGGTATTTTGAAATTCAAATATAAAATTCCTTCCTTAATTATTTTCCCTCTCATTTCTTCCTTCTCTTTCTATTTTGATTTGGTTGAACCCTTCATGGTTCTAACTCTATTTAATGGAGCTTCCATGACTTAATTTTTTTTTCTTGAATATTTCCCCCTGGCCAAAATTTTGTTTTTATTGAAGTGCTCTATTTGATTCGAGTGCTAAATCTCTCTCCTCTCTCACTCACCTCTTCAACCATATTCAAAGGGGAGACCTTCTTCATCTTCTTTAAGTCTTGTTCTCATAATTTCATACATTTAAAGGACATGAGCAAGAATGTTTCAACTTACTTTAATCATTTATGTTCTTGAATTTGATGGTTTGGTTTGATTGAAAATAATTGCAATTTACATTATTAATGGTTTTTTAAAGTTCTTTTCATTCATATTTTAAGTTATTTAAAAGGTTTACCTTTTCATTCCATTGAATTTTGAATTGTGAGATCAAACCAAAGGCTTTTATAATAATTATCTTTCATGCTTTTATATTCAAAATCTTTGTATTTTACTTTTTGTAAGTTGTAAAAAATTGATTTGTTTCATACAATTAGTTTTAAGTTGACTTGAACTTCATCTAATTGCATGCTCTAAAATCACAAAGGACTAAAACATATTGTGCTCTTTCTTATTAGTCTTATTATTATTTAGTGGGAATAAGTGTAAAAATTATTTTAAAGTTGAGAGATAGATATTCATATTTATAATTTTCTTTTTCTTATTCTTAGACTTTTGGGGTTATGCTTGCCCATGTAGGAGAGTACATTGTTGTTTGAGGTTGTACTTGCCCATGTAGAAGAGTACATTACTTATTTGGGGTTGTACATACCCTATAAGAAAATTATTGATAAGGTTGTACCTACCCAGTGTAGGAGAGTATGGGAAATTCTTTGTAATCTTATTTTGATTAGTGAATTCTTAGTCAGGGAACTAGACACGAACATAGGCCAATGTTTAGGTTTGACTAAACCACTTAAAAATCTTTATACCTCATGTCTCTTTATTTTTATTGCTTTTACTTTTCTTCTCTTATCTTTATTTACTATTGTGATTCATTTAATACCTATATTAGTCTTTCATTAACTTTTCTACAAAATCATAAAGTTAAGTTTTAATTTGGAAATTTTTTAAATAACCAATTCAATACCTCTCTTAGGTTTCATGACCTCATAAAAAAATGAAATTCTAATTAGCTTTTTGATAGTAAAAGATGCATATAAAAAAATTTCACTATAAAATATTCAAGAAAACATGATAATATATTTTGACATTGTAATATTTAATCCAATACAAATAGAGGCTGACTAAGAATTAGTTTTTTTGAATATATTATATAAAAAATTGGCTTCAAAGAACTATTAATATAAATGATTGAATGATCCATATTTTTTATTAAAACTATCATAGTTAGTTTTTTAGTTTGATGAAACATAATTATTGAATAGTTTATGTGAAATTATGTAATAATGAAATGAAATATTTTATTTTTTCTTCTTCTTCTAATATCCTCTAATTCTAACAATTGAAATACTTTTTTATGCTGGTTTGGTGGATTATTAAGTGAAATTTAGCTTATTTATCTCATTCTTATGAATTTTTCTTATCTTATACTTCACATTCATGCCATTTCTCTCTATGATAATGTTTATGGAGCATGAAATATCTTTCAAAGCATTTAATGTAAATGTTTATGGTGTCCAACAAAGAAATTTAATCACAAGAGCTCAAGCAAGAAAAATAAATACAAGCTTGGAGGTCCAATTTACATGGATTGGGAAGGCCTTGGAGAGAAATCAAGTAAGAAGACTTGAAGCTTAGAGCTATTGACCTCATCTTTGAAATGAGGTTAACGTAATTTAAATCAAAACTCACTCTAATTTAATAATAATCCAAAATTTTTATTAATTCAATGATAACTTTTTAAGGATAAGTTGAATTAGATTTTAATAAGACCAAACCAACTGAAATTTGATCAAATAATCATTAATAATCTTAATAACACATCTAAGTCAAATTTAACTCTTATCAAATACAAACTGAATTTG
Organism: Cymbidium sinense; assembly: GCA_021442155.1. Lineage (NCBI taxonomy): Eukaryota > Viridiplantae > Streptophyta > Magnoliopsida > Asparagales > Orchidaceae > Cymbidium > Cymbidium sinense. Next base: position 28,979,946 of record CM038228.1, on the reverse strand, counting down.
AACAAGCTCGTTGATCTTCGGATGGTTGGTTGAATGGGTTTCTATAAATCACATTTAATCATGGCAAAGTGATATTATAATCATTTAATAGTTTGAGTTATCTATAACTAAGCTTAAATAATCAAACCCAATAAATTCATGAGTCATTTTTTACTTATCAAGATTCATTTTAGGGCCCATTCAGATTAAATCTAATACTACTTGAATTGAATTCAATTTAGTTGGAACAAGAAAAATGATTTATTTGCATTGACTGTTCAGTAAATCACCTTATAATCCACTTAAATGTATTAGAAAAAGACTAAATCATGAAGTGTAATCTCCATTCGGTTAATGTAACCAAAAAAATTCGTTAGTGTGATCCATATTATATCTTCATTTAGGGTTAGTTTGGGGCAGCTATAACTTTTGTAAAGCTGGTTGTAAAGCTATTGTAGGTGTTAGAAATATTTTATTTTAATTTAAACAATAGCTTTCTAACAGACATTAGACTCTAACAACTATGGTTCTCAAAAGCAATTTTTTATCATAAAACTTTTTGAAAAGTGACCAAAAAGTTGATAGCCAAATGTAGATGTGGTTACTTTCTAAAAAGCAAAGTAGTCTGAAAGCTATTACAAAAGCACCCTTAGTTTCTTGGAGTGTTCTCATATTAAAATAATGCAAATCAAAATGGTTGAAGTTATTTTTTTAGCTATAACAAAAATGGTGGCAGTCCTCACTACTACCATCATCACACTCCATTCCTTACCCTTTTCACTGTCATGGGTATATCGATGGTGATCAGGATTCATCACAACCGTTCAACTCTAATAAAATGATGGCACCAATGTAACTCTCCAGCCTAAAATGAACTAGTACAGTCACCCATCTCCACTCCTCCCTACTACCATGTGTAGTCCTTCAAAGAATATTCAAGAGAAATTTGAAATGATCAAAGTCCTTGATTCTTAATGAGCTTAGGGCTTAATTGTGATTGTCTAAGCCCAATCGAACCATAAAAAATAGGAAAGTCTTTCATTTTTGAAGTCTAGAGAATTCTCACATTCTCAATCCCTGGAGCTTCTTTAAACCATTAGAGTTGAACCCGAAACCTCTTCTTCCCTCTCAAGATCTTTTAATCCCTTATTTCATTAGCTATGGCAAACCTTCTTCCACTTCAATCAAGCTTTACATTTGGTTCATTCTTGAAATTAAATCTTGCAAGGAGATCATTCCATGGTCCCAAGCTCGTGAATCAATCAAAGTAGCCCGAGTCCATCCGAGTTGACTTACACATTAGAAACTTAGTCTAGCCCTAGGTAGTTCTTACTCTGTGAAGTAAATGTGAGAGGGTAACTTCTAACAATAGTAAACCTTGCTTTCAATTCTTTGATCCCTTTTTATGAGTTAATTTTCAAATAGAAGTTTGATTTTGTACGAATCAAAGGAATATTGATGAATAGTTTTCATGCTTTGCTCAATGAGGAAGATGATCTTTTAATCGTTTGATTATTGGGTTCAGATATCGAAACCTGATACCCTATAATTCATTTCTAGAATTCCATTAAGGGTGTTGGTTGGTTGACTAAGAAAGAAATGCAGTAAAAATGGAGCACAATGTAAAGTAAATGCAGGTAATTCTGAATAATTTATAGTTATTTGGCAAATACATATACTATTTTCTATTCAGTTGAGTGTATGTAAAGCAAAGTACAAAGTAATCTAAATATCTTGAAGCTGTTTGGTCGTATGTAAAGTAAATATAGAAATATTTTTATTAATAGTATTTCTAAATTAAATAAATCAATTATAAAAAAATTAACTTCTTGGATAAAGAATATTTATTATACATTTATTTTGAAAGAAAACAACCTCTTCATAATATATTTATACATTAAAGGTATATTACAATAAATATATAAGCTTTAAATTCAATGCCTCTTGATTAAAAGTTAAAGCTCTCAACCATTAGGTTAATGTTACTTACATCATTTAAGATTGAAAGAAAGAGAAAGAAGCCTCATAAATAGAACAAGGCGATAAAGAAAGGAAGAAAGTAGTGTAGAAATAACTTAGGAAATGAAGAAGATTCAATAAGAACAAGAGGGATCCACCGAAGAAAACCCTTCCCTTTCTTTAGAAGAAAAGGAGGATCTAGACAAAATAGATAAAATGGAAGAGATTTGAGTGAATAGAAAGGAAAAAATAAAAGATGAATTTCAATTTCAAGAGGCATGTTATCAAGATAGTCTAGTTTACAAAGATTCTAATTTGGAAACCCATCAAGAGAATTAAGAATTGGGAAGATTTTGGCTCTTTATTTTCTTCTTATACCATTATATTGCCATTACTAGTCTTGACTTGCATAACACCAACTCCTATAATATTATAAACTTCATCACTAATGATCTCGTATAATTAATTAGATATTAACTTTTTTAAGTAGAGTTGAATACATAAACATACTTAACTCTAAAATTCAACACTACATATGACTATTCACATAAGAACTAGTGCAATATTTAACAGTTCACTTGTACCATTCATAGATTCTTCCATCTAATTAATGTTAAAAACCTTAAACTTGATAATATTAGACTCATTGATATATACTGCTATAAAAGGACCTTCACCCTTCTTATGGTTAAAAACTTTATCATTAAATAACCTTTTTTATTGTCAAAGACTTCTTGTATATTTTTGTTGACCTCACTTTTGGAATGAGGATCGACTCATCCTTCCTTAGACTTAGGAGTCTTCTAAGCACTAGGATTTCTCTAGCCATAGGATACTTCTAGTGATTATGTGAACACTAAACCCAAGCCTGAGACTTAGAAGGCATACCCCTAGCTTAGGTCATATCCTAAGGTAAGTAGGCTTTACTTATCCTCTGGCCTAAACAATTACTCATGTATACAGCTCATGCAAATCCAGCCTCAAATCAATACAATCAAACTCCAATTGGATTTCATTTCATATTCAAGTACCAAGCCAAATTAACTTAACCCTTAACTAAACCAATCCCACCATCATCCTATGGATCTAACCCAAAGCCTATTCAATTGAACTAAGTCCAATCAACCTTCATAAAAGCACTCCAACTATCCAAATCTCTATTTCAAACCTTTCCCATACCTACAATCAAACCAATTGAACTAAATTAATCCAATTAACCCAACCTAGCCCATTTGACTTAAAGGGTCCATATGAGCCAAAATCTAATTAAATTCAAATAAATTGCAATCAAAGCCATCAATTAATCCTAAATCAATTATCAAACTCATTTCAACATAATTTAACTCACTTGACCCAAAGTGACCTAAAGGACTCGTTTAATCCAAAATCCAATCCAACCCAAATTGGATTGAACCAACCCATCCAATACCTTCTACAATGTTGGTTGATCATCCTTGATTGGCCAATTATAATCAATTAGGTCAAACCAAGTCAATTTGATCACTTGACCCAAATTGATCCGAATAGCCTATATGAACCAAATCTCATTCCAATTCAAATCAAGTGAAACCAATGATTTCTTCCAACCATAAATTAATCCTTGAACATAAATCAATGATCAATTGAACCAAACCAAACCAACTTGGGATCGTGGCCTAAGTTGACCCAATTTGACCAGATGGGCCAAATTGGACCAAATCAAATTGATTAAAACCAATGACTCAAATCCATCATAAATTGATTGTTGAACATAATCCAACCTTCAATTGAAGTCAATTTGATAAAACCAACCTAATTGATCCATTTAGCACAAATTGACCTAAAAGGTCAAATTGGTTTAGATCATTTTGAAACCTAAATAGAATCAAACCAACACCTACAATTATCTTCAAATCATTAATTGAACCTAAACTAATCCCCTACCCAAGCCAATTTGACCAAATTGATCAACTTAGCCCATTTGACCCATATGAGCTCATATGATTTAAAATCAAATCTACTTCAAATTAAACCAAACCAATTGAACCAAGCATCCCAAATGATCATTTGAACATGTTCATCCCTCAGTTTGACCTAATTTGACCCATATGATTCAAATTGAGTCAAACACATTTAAACCAAGCCCAAACCCAACCAAACTTGGCATGACCCATCCTTGGGTCAGCCCAAATAAACCTAACCCATGGTTTACTTGAATTAGGCCAAAACCCATTGGAAAAACCCTTCCAAATGAGACAAAATCCTTATTTTGATGGTCATATCCACCCACTAACCCTTGGCAGCCACCTTTAGCCCATTTTGGACATGTGGACCACTAGCTCACCTGACCGAAAGTTGATTAGGTCAACTATAGTTCAAGTGGAGGAGACTTAACCCAATCCTTCCCATTGGAAAACTTAGGGGAGGTGGTACACACAACTTCAGCCACATCCTGCCCTCAACCACTCAAAACCCTCAACCATAGGCCATCACTGATGCCCTCGACCTCCTGCACTGGGCAGATGTCTAACATAAGCTGATTGATCCAAATCATTGGATCAATTGGGGAGGAGAGTATACTCCTCCCCATCAAAATCAAACCACACAGAGAGCTTCAATGAGTCTAAGCAAGCATCCCCAGAGCTTTCTCCAATCCCTTCATGCTCTTTATCACCGGCGAGACCAAACTCAAACGAAATCAAGCCCTCTATCCATCCAACCTCTCTTAAACTCCACCAAACTTCAATTAACTTCTCCCACACCCTCCCCGCCGACGATCTAAAATGAATTGATTCCCGATCGATTCGAGCATCGGAGACCACTCTTAGACCAACTCGGCAACTATTACATCGACGTTTGGTCCAGTAGAGCCAACGATGGAGAGGCATCTTATGAGCTTCTCAACAGTGCTTCATCTCTTTAAGATGAAGCTACCTCAGTCATTGGACCACCGGTCTTGAGCTCTAGTGAGGTATTGTTTTGTAAACCGTAGAAATCCTTTTAGGTGTTGGTCTTTTGTAAAGATTTTGTAATTTATGATTTCCACTGTAAGATCTCCTTAAATCTCCTCCATGAATATTTTGGAGTCGATCCCGACACATCATGAGCTCTAGCAAGCTCAAATTGAGCAGAGGAGAGTAGATGGTGTCCATCTTCAGACACTTGAGGGACAAAGGATTATCAGCCATCCATTTTGCATGCTTAAAATGAACGGTCATGATTAATCTGTTAGTTTTATTCAATTTAATTCATTAAGATCCATGGCATTAATCTTCCTCATCTGATTTGAGATTGGATGGCGGGGATGAAAGCACGTCCGCCACCACTGACTCAACACACCGCTTTGAACAATTTAAGTGGCCTATCCCGCAGCGCCACATGGAAAGCATTGTCGCATCACCTCCTGCATGACAGCGATGGGATTAGGATTTAACTAAGCTTTAAAATGCCATTAATTAGCCAAAACTTCAGAAATTCATAACTATTTGTAGAAAAATCCTAAAAATATGAGTAAACCCATTTTGGAAAGGGTAAATAGAGAAAATTTTAATATAAATAAAACACATAGTGTTTGAATAATATACAGTGCTTAATTACTAGTTTGAAATTTTTTTAATTACCTTAATTAAGCCTTATTATTTGGCTACTTGATCTCAAATTGGATGTGTTGATTCCTTGGGATGTACTCTGCCTCCTGTAATTTTCTTGAGATTTATTAGATAGATAATTTGGGGAATTTGAAATTCAAACTTTAGTTACCCTCATTAGGAAATTTAATAATTATTAAAATGTCAAATAGTAAATATTAATTAATTAAATTTAATTAATCATTACTAAAATGATGAGGTGGAATGATTAGGACCTCTTTCCTAATTGTTTCCCTAAATCCTTTTTTCATTTAAGAGGGTTAATGAGCATATGATTTAATTAAGATTTAGTTAAGTAATTAAATGGATAAATTAAATTAAATTAAAATGGTAATTAGATCAAATAGCTCAAATTGAATTTGTGGCTTCCTCTTTATGTGTTCAATAACATAAAACCCTCTAAAGAAATTATGGTTAACCCATGGGTGTGGGAAAATTATATAAGTACTTAATTAGATTATTCTTTAATTTAATTAATCCTTAACTATGAGCCTCATTACATCATGTCCCAAAGTGCATTGCAATTTTAATTTCTTATTTGAATATCATTGGTGGCTCATGGTTGAATGGTTAATCAAATTAAAGAAGCATAAAAAAGGAAAAATTAAATCATTGGCTTAATGATTTGAACTTAATTAATCCATAAAAGTCACTTAATTATGTTTTCTTTAAACACATTAAATCACTCACATGCGATGAGGGTAAAATAGCAAATATCATTTCTCTTCTCTAAGTTTAATAATTCAAAATAAAAATTAAATTCTATAAGAAGCCTAAGGTTAACCTTAAATGATTTTATTTAATATGATTGTCTTTAGGAATTAATGTAGTTGAATGGATTATGTGGAAGTGTTTGATTATTCCTTTTCAATCATTATAAATTTTGTATGTCATTTGATATCATCCATTCATGTTTTCAAATAAAAGAAACAATTGAATTTAATTATGTATAAGTTGCATGTGTGAGATTAAACTTATTATATGTGTGGCTATTATCATTAATAAATTTTAAATTATTTTCAAAATTATAAATTAATGATGAAGATTTAAATTGATGTTGGCTATGAATATTACATGTGATTTACATTTTCTTATAGTTTAAACATGTTAAAGTGTTATTTTATTTTCATGATTCATGTATGTGTTTACATATGATTGAATATTAATAAATATATAGTCTGGACATCCCAAAAATATGAGGCATTAAGTTGGCCTATGGAGGTCTTTGATTACCTCATTTCCCTAGTTAACAAAGGTGCATACTTATTTAATTTCATTCCTATGTGTACTTGTACTAGAATTAGGATAGAACTTTACTTTACATGTGTAAATAGTCTACTAAAATACAATCTTTTACATGAATTTCATTCTCATAGTTATGTGTACATTTATATATATTTAAGATAGCAAGTATATAGTTTGGACATCCCAAGAATACAAGGCTTTAAGTAGCCCCAAGGAGGTCTTAGATTATCTCACTTCCCTGGTTTAAACAATGCGTGTACTTGCTTAAACTTTAATACATATGTGTGTGTGCTTAGCTAAGAATGAAATTCCTCTTTTCTACCCAAGTATATGCATTCATAATCATTTAAGTATGCTAAAATACATTGCATGTATAGGTATTCTAAGTTTAAAATCATGTGGACATTATTAATGATGAAAAAGAATGATACAATATTATCTATGTGATGGAAATTCAAGTTCATTAATCTTAAGATGCCTTTCATGTTGAATAGAATTTTTTAAGGTTAGCCCAAACTTAGGATCAATAAAATATTTAATAAATGATTCACTAAAATAAACCAAAATTGTAATAATATACTCTTTAGAAAATAACTTAGTGTAGGGATGGAAGGGGTTAAGCCACTCTCTTCTCTTTACAATACTTAAATGCTAAGTGAATATCAAATGAAACAAAACAAAATTATAAATTAAAATTTGCAAATCCTCTTAACAATTTAAAGTGAAACCATTTTTCATGGTTAATTCAAATAATTTCAAACTTAGATAATTATAATTCCAAAGCCTAGCTAAGACATACCACACTAAGCCTAAGCACACACATTAAAATGCTAAGTCACCACTTGTAGCTCTAAGTTAGGACCATGTATGTTATGATGTTGTGCTTAATTTATGATGTATTATTTTAGAATGGATGTTAGGATGTTTTGAGTAGATGTTAGGCCATTATTAGCCTAATGATGTTTGTTGCAAGGGATTATGCTAATGGGGCAACTAAAATAAATATAAATGCTTTTACTTGCAGGCTAACATATTTCTTGCAGGTGTAGTTAGATATTTCTTTCGATGAATATGTAATTTTGCAATAGAAATTAGGATTAGTGCTATGGGGTTAAGGATGAGCAATGGCTAGAAGGAAAAGTCTTGGGAGGCCCTGTAAAGCATTAAAGCAAATCAAATCAAAGGAAGAAATGAAGAAAGGAGCAAAGAGTGAAGGCCCCCATAGCATCTATTCAATTTCAATTGTAATATTCTTTATAATATGGGTTGTATATGGGTAGAACTTGACTACCCAATTTATTCTCTTTCCTGGGGTGTATAGTGGTACACCACCACTTTTATTCTTTCAATATATATATATATATATATATATATATATATATATATATATATATATATATATATATATATATATATATATATATATATGTTTTATTGTTATGTTTAAATTATGCAATAAAAATTGCATAATTTTCATAGATTTCTTAAAGATTGATGATTGAATGTGTGGTCTGGATGTGGTAGGCTCTTTTGGATAAAATTATTTTTTCTCCCCCTATTAATAACTCATAACTAAATTTTAAAATAATTCATAACCTCACTTTAAATCTTAGGCTATAATCAAGATAATTAAAAGATTTAATTATCCTTAGCTGAATGATGTATGTTCTAATATCATGCATATTATGTTATTTCTTTCTTGAATAGGGAGGGTCTCCACACTTGCATGATAGGGGAATGTTTGACCAGTGAGGGCATTCATTGTAGTGGAGAACACCTCCTCCCACTGATTTAGCCAATAATCCAATATTATCATGCATTTATGCATAATCATCCTAAGCCTTTGTAAAAGATTATGTCAAAATGATATAAAAACTTGTAAATTTTACATTTAGTCTAAGTAATGAATTCATACCAGTCATGATCTAATCTCTTAGGGAGTGAGTTTATGACTCTAGTCTCCTTCCTAATTACAACAACTTAACTATCTTGTAATTTCATAATACTAGCCTATATGATTTTGAATTGTAGGAGGTGTTAGCTTGGGGGCCACTCCAAGGAGATGTAAGTCTAGAAGAGTCGGACGAGTTTATTATCTCTTGTGGAGGTAAACTACTATGTCCCCTTCCTCTTAGATTTAGGTCATGTTCTTAGCTTATACTAAAGCATCCTAGATTTAAGATCTGAGGTTGCTTGTTTCTTTCAGGCTACGAGTATAATTCCTCACCTCTTAGGCATTCTCATAATTTTTTGTTGATTGACTATAATCCCTAACATTCTAATAAAAATTTTAATTCAAATTAAAACAAACTTTCTCTTTCTAACATATATAGCCTTACCATAGGATAGATTGGAGTGCTCACTAGGCTTCCTAATATCATGAGTTCTCCTACTCATCCTCCTTTGGATTTTAAAAATAATTCTTCCAAATTGAACCTTTTATGGTATTTATTTTTGGATGTCAAGGGACACCAACTAGATTGTAGGGATACTTATTGAAGTGATTGGGTACAATATCGAGGTATGATGTACTACCTTGAAAGATAGTAGCATCACTTACAATGGACCTAGTCACCTAAAAGGACTCCTAAATCATGATAGGTCTTCGAATATGACAAAAAATTTCCCCTACTTTACATGGATGAATAAAGCAAGGTTTATATTAAATCAGGTTCTTAAGTTCCTTATGAAGGCAAAACTCCATAGTTAATTATATCTTAGGAAATGAGATTCTTTGTAAGAATACTCTCGATGAAAGTAGCCAATTATTATCTCCAAAGATTTTAAGGTTAGACTATCAAATGATTAGTTATATTTGGAAAGTCAATTGGGAAAGTTCTAGGAGAAGACTTATTTTTGGAATTCAAAGAAAATAAGTTGGGAATGCTCATGATACAAGGAAGCCTAATGAGCATTACAATATATCCTATGGTGGGGCTTTATATATTTGAAAGTGAAGAGATGTTATTTATTTGAGTTGAATTTTTATTATATTGTTAGGGCTTATAATCCGCTAGCACAAGGTTGTGAAAATGCCTAAGAAGGATTTATTCTTGTAGCCCAAAGGAAACAATAATCTCAGATCCTAAATCTAGGGAGCTTTGGTATGAGCTAAAGCACAACCTAAATTTAAGCGACAGGTGAACATAAAGATTTATCTCCACAAGAGAGAGTAAACCCATTAACTTCTGGACTTACTACCGCTTGGAGTGGCCGCCAGCTAACACCTCCTATGATTTAAAATCATGTAATTTGGTCTTATGAATTACAAGATAGCTAGGGCAGTTATTTAATTTGAAAGAGGCTAAAATTCTAAACCCACTCCCTAAGAGACTAGAGCATGAGTGGTATGAGCATATGACTTAATCTACAAGTGTAAAATTTTTGAAATTTTATTTCATTTTGACACAATATTTTAGACAAAGTCTTTGGGATTTCTTTATGCTTAAATGCATAATGAAATAGGTTATTGGCTAAATCAAAAGAGAGCGGGTAAGGCTCCATCATCAGGGGTTGCACTCATAGGTCAAGCAATCCCTATTGTGTAAGGACGGAGAGCCTCATTTTTAGCACCAGTAGTAGAAGATGCATGCATGATGTGAGACATACAATATATAGTTAAGGGGTTTCTAAATCATTTAATTATCTTAATTATAATCTAGGCTTTATGGTGAGATTATGAGTTATTTAAAACTTTAGTTATGAGTGATTAGTTGGATAAAAAAATTATTTTATTATAAGAGCCTATCGTATTTAGGACACACATTAAAGCATCAAACATAAAGAAACTATGAAAAAGATAGAATCTTGATGTACAATCTAAATAAATCATCAATCAATTTTATAAACTATCATAAAAGAATAACAGGTCGGTGTTGTCGGGTGATGTGGTACAACTCAAAAAAGAAAAGATGGGTAGTCGAGCTCTACACTTATACAACTTGGTATATGAAAGAATAATTATAATTACAATGAATATATTCTATGGGGGTCTTCATTCTTCATTTCTCCATGTCCTCTATCTCTTTTATTTCTTCATTTGATTGGGCTTCAAAGGCATCACAAGGCCTCCCAAGACTAAGCCTTCTAGCCACTACTCATCCTAATCCCCCATAGCACTAATCCTAATTCCTATTGCAAAATTATATTAATATAAGAAAAAGTAATTCTAACTACACCTGCAAAATAGAGGTTAGCTAAACATACATACAATCCTAAGTAGATATATGTATAATTTGGACTTAGCACCCTGCATATGGGTAACCAAACCCACCTATCTTAACTTGGATTATGCTTAAGGGTTTAAGCAACTTGCAAAGAGAGCATTTTAATTTATTTTTAAGCATCCCCTTAAGCACAATCCCTACAGAAAATATGTTTAGGCTAAGAGGGGCTTAACATCTAGTCTACAAAGCATACACCTTAACATTTAGTCTAAAACATTACATCACAAAATAAAATATACACCATATCATACACCATCTTAACATAGATCTAGAAGTGACTTAATTATAATGTGTATGCTAAGGTTTTGTGTGATATGTCTTAACTAAGCATTAGAGTTGTATTTTTCTAAGTTTGGAAATTATTCAAGTTAACATGATGGTGGGTTTCATTTGAAGTTGTTTAACTAATTTGTGAATTTTAATTTGTATTTCATTTTGTTGCATGTGATTTACACTTAGCAACTAAGTATTATAAAGGGAAGGAAGAGGATTACCCTCTTTCATCCCTACCTTAAACAATTTTCTAAAGCATATTAATTTGATTTAGTTCTCTTTAATGAATGGCTTATTAAGTGATTTATTAATTAATCCTAAGTTTAGGTTGACTTTAAATGATCTTATCCAATATGAAAGGCTTCTTAAGATTAATCTAATTGAATTACTATCACATGAAGTATACAAAGTCATTCCTTTCCATCATAAGTAACACACATATGATTTAATACTTAGCATATCTATACATGCAATATATTTTAGCACACATAAATGATGATTTAGGTGTATGTTTAGAATTTATAATTTTATTTTGGTTGAATTATATAAATATATAAATTAAGGATCTATCCAAATTTTAATACCAAAATACATAAGGATGGAATCACATAAGTACGTGTCATTGTTAATCAACGAAGTGAGATAATCAAATGACCTCCTTGGGGCTAACTAAAGCCTCGTATTCTTGGGATGTCCAGACTATATACTTATTAACATTCCAAACCTATATAAATCTATACATGAATCAGAAAAAGAGCACTAATTTATATATAATATGTGCTAATAACATAGGTGAATATGGATGCATGCATTTTTAGTAAAAGGAGGATCCTAATTCCTTAACTAAATACACACATGTACATATAAAAGATATAAGTGAGTATGTTCCATTATTAACCAGGGAAGTGAGGTAATCAAATGACCTCCTTGGGGCTAGCTAAAACCTCATATTCCTAGGATGTCCAAACTATATACTTGCTTTCTTAGATACATATAGATCTATGAATAACTGAAGGAAGGAGAATCATGCAAAGTTGTCTTTCTATTTGATTAAATTATTTATGTATGTGAATTAAAGTTCTATCCAAATTCTAATTTAGAAATACATGGGAATGAAATCAAATAAGCGCGTGTCATTGTTAACCAGAGAAGTGAGGTAATCAAATGACCTCCTTGGGGCTAATTAAAGCCTCGTATTCCCGAGATATCTAGACTATATACTTATTAACATTCACATGTAAATATACACATGAATTAAAGAAAAGAGAGCTTTACTTTACATATCTAAGCTATAAACACATGAAAAACCTATATGTATTCATAACTACTATTACTTCACATGTTGTTATCACTTTATAAATTTTAAAAAATAGATTTAGATTTAATAATTATAATAGCCACACATATGATAAGTTAATCCAACACATGCAACCTTACATAAATAAACATTTGATTCATTTATATTTAAAAGGATGAATGCATGAAATCAATTAACATACAACATCTAAAGTGATAGGAAAGGAATAACTAAGTACAACACATGGGTCATTTTACTAAATTAATTCCTAAGGACAATCACATCAAATAAAGTCATTTAAAAAAAAAATCAAAGTTTCTTTATTTATTTATGACTTAAGACTTTAATTAAGTTTAAAGAGAGAAGAAAATTATTTGTTGTTTTAATCCCATTCCCATGTTGGTAAACTTAATTGGTTTAAGAAAAGGTAATTAAGTGAATTTTATGAATTAATTAAGTTGGACCCTTAACTAAATTAATTAATTACTTATGCTTGTTTAATTTAATTAGCCACTTAATCATGGGCCACAAATGACATGAACATGTGAGGTAATAAAATTATAATGCTCCTACAAGGACTTAATGCAAATAGCTCATAAGTAAGGGTTAATTAAATTAAAGAACCTAATTAAGTACTTTTATGATTTTCTTACACTTATGGGCTAATCATAATTTCCTTAAAGGGTAAACACATAAAGAGGAACCCTTAATTTCACTATTAATTATTAGATTTGATTATAATTTAATTAATCCACTTAATTAATTAATTACTTACAATTAATCTTCATATTAATTAACTTTCTTTCAAAATGAAGTGGACTTAGGAAAAGAAGCTAGGAAAGACCTAACCACTCCCTTGTCCATTCACTATTAGATAGTGATTAGTGAATTTAATTAATTAATTTATTATTGTTTAGGGTGTTAATTAGCCATTAAGTGGATTAAGAGAGTAATTAGGGCTTAAATGATCAATTCCCCTAAATAACAAAGTAATAAATTCCAAGAAAATTATGGGAGGTAGAGGTCATCCCATTAAACTAACATAAAATTTTGGATTAATTACTTAAGTAATTATGGCTTAATTAAGCTAATTTAGTTTTCATTTAAACTTTAATTAAGCTTTAATCACCCTTCAAAATTAATTGGAATTAATTTTAATTAAATTTCCTCTATTTTACTTTTAAAATGAGTATTTTTTTTAATATTTTTTAGATTTTTCTATAATTTGTTATGAATTTTCAAAGATTCATCCATTAAATTAGGTTAATTAAGCCTAATCTCATTGGTGCCATGTGGCGTGTTTTCCATGTGGCACCACAGGATTGGCTACTTAAATGAGTCAGTCGATTTTATATGGCTGGTGGTGAACACGGTTTTGTCCCCACCGTCTAACCTAAGATTGGACGACGAAGATTAAACCCATGGTTTAAAGGATAAATTAGATTAAATCTAACGGATTAATCACAACCATCCATTTTGATCATGTCAAATGGATGGTGCATGATCTATCATCCCCCGAATGATGGGATACAGACACCACCCACCTTCCTTCTCTCAATCCTCACCTGAGCTCGGATGACCATGAAAATTTACCCACTCCTTCACAAGGGAGATCCGAAGGGATCCAACAATCAAAATTGCATGACCTACAACTTTCCTTCAAAAAGGTCCAAAAAAATTTGATAAAAACTCAATTTAAAGAAAATTACCTAGAGGTCAAAGAGCGTAATACTCGAAGCTTCTGGATCAAGCTATTGAGCATCGCGCATGATGGATCTTTACGGTTGGCTTTATGGACCATGAACCAACAATTTACAAAGGGATGTCAATCAAAATGGCACCTTTAATGGTCGTGGAGTTTGTGGGAAGTTTTGTTCTCGCTCAATGGAGGAAAGGGAAGGTGTGGGTGAAATTAATTTGAGTTTGGTAGAGATTTGAGGAGTTGGATCGAAGAATGCCTTGCCTTATTTTGGATCAATGGAGTCAACATTGAGAAGGAATGAGAAGGCTTCGAGGCTTGGGGAAATGCTCAGGGAGTTCATTTTAGTGCTCAAGCTCTCTGATGATCCAATTATGTGATTTGAATCAACATGAGGGTATAGAGCAATTTAGATTCAATCCAAGAATTATGATCATTTGACCACCAACAAGGAATTTAAAGCTGAGGTGGCTCAATTTGGTTGACCAAGAAGCTTGGTTGGTGGCTCAAGGAATCTTCCCTCTTCTTTGGATCTATTGGGTTTGGTTAAGGTGTGGAGGTGAGTTAACTCACCTTGCTTTAGTCCATGGCTGACCAAGCCCACTTGGGTCAGGTTAGGCATGTAGGTTAAGTTCTATTTTGGGTGTAAGGTGGCAGCCAAGTGAGAGAAAAAGAGTTGACTTACCAATTTGGGTATAATCCCATGTGGGGAGGTTTAACCATTGGATAATATCTTGGATCAGTTCCCAATGGGGTTAGGCTAGGTGACCCAAGTGAGTCTAGGATGGGTTGGGTCAGACTTCAATGGGTTTGGACTTGGTTTGAGTGGGTTTGGCTCAATTTGACCCATAGGTCAAATTGGGCTAGGTTGGGATAAGTTCAAATGATGATTTGAAGTATTTTGGTTCAATTGGTTTAAGTAAATTTGGCTTGGATTTGATTTTGGCTCATTTGAATTCATGTAGGTCAAATGGGTCAAGTTGAACAATTTGACCAAATTGGCCAAATTGACTTAGGTTAGGGTTTATTTGGGTTTGATTGATCAATTGAAGATGATTCTAGACTTCAATTTCAATTAATTTGGATTTGATTTTGATTTAGGCCAATTTTGACCCTTTAGGTCAATAAGGGCTAAGTGGGCCAATTGGGTTCAATTGAGGCTTTGGTCAGGTTCAACAATCAATTTGGAATGAACTTGAGCCATTGGTTACAATCAATTTGGGTTAGATCTTTATTTGACCCAATTTGGTCTTTTAAGTCAAATTGGGTCAACTTAGGTCAAAGGGCTAATTAGGTTAGGTTTGGCTCAATTGATGGTCAAGCCATGTTCAAGGATTAATCTTAGGTTCATGTGAATCATATGTTTCAATCAATTTGGCTTGGGTTGAGATTTAGCTAGTTTGATTTATGTAGGTTAGGTGGGTTGACTTCATCAAATGACTAAGTTGACTTGGTTTGACCCAATTGATAATAATTGATCAATCAAGTATGATTTATAATCATCATAGGATATTTTGGTAGATTTGATTCAATCCAATTTAGGTAGGATTAAAATTTGGCTTAAATAGGTCAAGTTGGTCACTTTGGGTCAAGTGGACCAATTGGGCTTAGTTGAATTGATTTTGGGTTGAATTGAGTTTAGTCGGATGTATATATGGATTTATGATTGATTTATAGCTTTGATTGTAATTGATTTGGATTCAAATGGGTTTTGGATCCTTTGAATATTTCAAGTCAAATGGGTTAGGTTAGGTTTGATTGAACTGATTTTGGCTTAAGTGATTTGATTTTTGGGATGATGATTGAAGAAATAATTGATTCATGAGAAAATCAATTGAATTTGATTTGGATTGAAGGGAATTTTAGCTAAGTCCATAGGATCAAATCATGGGCTTAGGATAGTTTTGATTTGATTTGATTTGGTTTAGGTCATTTGAATGTAGGTTTCATTTATATTTGGGAAGATGATTGAAGAAATAATTGATTCATGAAAAATCAATTGAATTTGATTTGGATTGATGGAATTTGGCTAAGCCCATGGGATTGAGACATGGTCTTATGCTAGGTTTGATTTGGTTTGGATTTAGATTTGGTTTATGTCATTGAATGTAGGTTTCATTTATATTTGGAAGATGATTGAAGAAATAATTGTTTCATGAGAAAATCAATTGAATTTGATTTGGATTGAAGGGAATTTTTGCTAAGTCCATAGGATTGAGTCATATGGCTTAGGAAGGGTTGATTTGATTTTGTATTTGGTCATAGGTTTCAATCACTTGGTTTGGAGTTTTAATTTGGATTTGTATTTGAATTTGGATGAATTGGATTTGAGGTTTGGCTTATATTAAGAAGGCAAGTATGGATTTGGTTAGACTATAGGATAGGTAAATTTCCCTAATCCTAAGGCATACCTAACCCTTTGATTAACCCTTCTAAGCCTTTAGGCTTAAGTTAAGTGTTCACCTAATTGCTAGAAGTGTTTTATGACCAAGGAGAATCTAGTGTCTGAAGACTCCTAAATCTAAAAGAGAAGATTGAGTCCTCACTCCAAAAGTAAGGTTAACACCTTCCCACTTGATTTTCCAAAAATACTCAATTCTTTGATAGTCTAGCCTTGAAATCTTTGGAGATATGATTGACTACTTTAATCGAGAGTATTATTAGGAAATCCAACTTTCTAAAATGTAATTAACTATGAAAGTTTACTTCCATTGGGAACTAAAGAACCCGACATAAAAAGAACACTGGTTTATTTTTTCATGTAAAGTAAGGAAAGATCTATGGTATATACAAAGACCTATCAGCCTTAGGAGTCCTTATAAGGTGATTTGTTCCATTATATGGTGATGTTTCTATCTTTTGAGATATTATATCATACCTTAATGTCATACTGGATCACTCTGATAAGTACCCTCGAAAATCTGAGTAGTGTCCACATGACCTCCAAAGTAAAACTCCACAGATTTTTCTAGTGACTCCGATGGATGGTTCATCTCTCCATCTTTAGTAGTCAATCATCATCTCCAAGTATCGATAGTGGACTTATATTTTGTATAAACCCAATGCTATCATTCTTTCAGTTGGACACCTTGCTCATTTCATGCTTAAGCAAGGGTGGCAAACATCCTTTAGGTTTTAGGACCTCACTCCAAGTATGTCTTAAAACCCCTATTGGAACCCCAATAGTAAAAGAAAATCAATTAAATAAATTCACCCAAAAAATAAACCAAATCAAAGTCAAGAACCTCTTACCACTAGTTTGGTAAAGCAATATTCCTCCAACATGCTCCAAAATTCCAATGAAGTTTCAAGAAAAGCAAAACATCTTTCTCCAAAAATTTCTAAATTTCTCCAACATACAAATGAACCCCATTTAACATAATCAAAATTGTTAAATAAGGGTTCTAATTCAAAATCAAAAAATCAAAGTCAACAATAATCAGGAGCAAAAGTCTAATTCTATGTCTTTTTCAACAGTGAAGCAGAAGCCCCATTTCTTTCTTCCTTCAAGCTCTCAATCTTCCACCATGTCATCTAGCAAGCTCATCTTCTCCTTCTCTTTGGGTGTGGATTTGTCCCTAGATCAGACCATACTCACCATCGCCCCTGTCATCAAGTTTGTCCTTATCTTTGAGCATTTGAAGGTCACATGCGAGGGGCCTACCCTCACCATAGTTAGTAGGGAGGAGGTGGTTTACAAGAAGCCACTTCTACAATTTGACTTACACTCTAACACTGAGTTCTCCTCTTTGAAGGAAGGCTATAGAGGTTCCCCTGTCAGTTGTGCTAGTTGTGCTTGCCAGTTTAGTGGGTTAGTACCACCTCTGTAGTTGCCCCAACCTTGAAGGGGAAGTCTATCTTAGATTCTGAGATAGTCTCCCCTCCATGTTGGAGGTCAGTCCTAGCTTCCTTCCTGCACCACTAACTAAGACCCAACACTGTAACAATAATTAAAAAAATTAGAAGACATTATAAGTGTGTCAAGGAGGTTGAGGAAGCCTCCCATGTAGTTAAGGTGGGTTCCCCTCATGACACCTCACCTCTTCTTGGTGGTAGTAGGTTTCACCCCCTCTCAACTTTAGAGGGAGAGGAGGAATATAGAAAGATTTTGCATTACCCCCACCATCTTTAGAGTATGAGACACTAGCTAGGGAGAGGAGGAGACTCTATGCTAGTCTACGGTCTGTGCTCAGGAGAGTTGGGAGAGTCTATGCTCAGTCTGACACTTTGCATGACTTGAGAAGGTTGATCCCTAGAAGTGTTAGGGATCAGATTCACAGAGAAAGGGCCACTGGGCCAAAGTTACAGCCCAAGTGGGCAAGAGGGATAAGAGGATGCTTGCCAAGCAGTCGGTGGCCTCCACTTTGATTGATCATTCCAATCGACAGACTGATAGGGTTGATCATTCAGATAGTATTGTACTGACCGGTTCCAGACATAGGAGGAGATCTTTGACAGAGAGGCAGCTGGTGTCACCCCCATTACACTGCTCCACTTGGAAACCACCTTCACCCATTCATGTTCCACCATTTAAGGTTCCCACCAAGTTCCACAAGTCCACATCTGGAGAGAGAGCATTCCCATTGGTACTTCATCTACTCCACCCATTTAGGTGAGGCTGAGCTCCTCGTCGACCTTCCATCCCGCGGTGGTAGAAGATGGAATGGTAGCCCAAGAGTGTTGTGGATGCTCCACCACCATAGCTAGAGGAGAAAAGGAGGGGATACCAAGATGAGCCCTATTGTTGAGTCAGTTACCGCCTGCCCCGACTATTCAGGGCATTTCTTCTTCAAAGCTTGGTCCAGTTGGCAGTTACCATTCAGCTTATGTCCCTATAGCACTAGGTCGAGTGGATGACTAGACTTTATGTGAGATTATGGTGGACTATCGTACCATGGTGAGACAGATAGTCGGGGATGATCAGTCTGACCAGGAGGAGGGTATTGTTGATTTCAATGCCAATGAAGATTACATGTTCAATGACATAGAAGAAGTCCACATGGTAGATACCTGAGGATCCTTGCATAAGGAGCAACCTAGCCAGGAAGGCATTGTAGTTTAGGAGGGTAAGGCATCAAACTCAACTCAACACCTCTTCCAATAAATCAAACAAAAAGATGATCAAATTGATAGGAGGAAAGAAGGGTGGAGAAGTTGATGGAAGTGGTCATAGCTTTGCATTCAAGCCCTAGTTTAACAACCTACTCCCATGGAGGCCGACGGACCAGAGCTAGTACATAGCCTAGATCATCCAAGTGCACTTTATGGATGAAGATGCTTGTAGTTTTTATAGGAAGGTGACCGATAGCACCTCCATGCATGAAAAAGATATCAAGCAGATGATCGAGCAGTAGGTGAAGGAAGCATTGGCATAATCCTAAGGGAGCTCATCTGTTCCAAAGGGTAGACACTACCCGAAGGAATTTGATGTAATTCAATACCCAAGGGTTTTGTGCCACCATCCTTGAAGGTTTTTGATGCATGTGGGAACCCAAGGCAGCACATAGCACATTTTTAAGCCAATTATTGCAACGTCGGTGGTAATGATGCATTACTCTTTCAAAGTTTGTTAATAACCTTTCATGGGTTGGATTTGATTCGTACGTTGAATGGCCCAATGGTTCAGTGAAGTCTTTTTGCAGAGTTAAAGCATCTCTTCATCAAAAGATTTTCAGGAGCTCAGGAAAGGGTAACTGTAGGGGACCTTGTTGTAGAGAAAAAAAATAAAATGAGTCTCTTATTAATTACATTCTTAGATGGCGCAACCTAAGCATGAAATGTGAACCATAGCTGTAGGAGTAGCATGCTATTAAGATTCTACTCAAGAATATCCATGGCTCAATCGCCTTCATGCTCGAAGGTTTTACCATTAAGACATTTGAGAAATTAATCAGCAAGGCGGCTAACCTATAAGAGAAAGCTAAATAGTTACCCTTCTCAAACCAGTCATTGAAGCCCAAGCTCAAGGATTTTAGATGAATAGTTATGATGGAAGCACCAAGTGCATAGTTTTAGAGGCTTAGAGTCCAGCAGCCTCCACTACCGCCTCCTCTTCCACTACCTCGGCCACCATAACGGCCACCACCACATAGCCTACTCAACAGTGGTACCAATATCCACCATCAGGTAGTGACTTTTCACCTACTCTTCCTAACAAACTCAGCAAACTATATTCATTCAAGAGGGAGGTAGTTAGAAAGATCTTTAAGAACTTTCTTAAGATACCTAATTTTCAGCTACACGAGTGTAAAAATCCAAAGGAAGTGGGCAAGAGTGACGATCCTAACTACTACCCTTACCAGCACATACTAGGCCATGTCTTAAAGGATTATTTCACTTTCTAGGATTGGCTTGAGCTTAGCTATAAGTTAGAAGCTATAGTTATCCCTAAAGAATACTTAGTAAAATAACCTTATAATTCTATTAAAGTAATCTTTAGGGGTACATCCAATCCTCTTAAGATAAAAGAAGGTTGGGATATTTCTTTATCCTGTACCTTCAAAAAAATAATTTCTAAAATCAAGAAAATTTCTCTACATGTGCCTAACTTAGCTCAGATCACCAACATCAAAGAAGGTCTTCTAGTTGTGAGGGACAACTTAGGGAGGGTGGAAGGCTAGTAGCATCAGTAGCATTGATAGTGCAACCAACGTCCGAGTTCAACACTCCTTCTTCCATCATTGCAGCTACCACATCTACCAGCTCCTCCACCTCCGGGAGCATTGTATCCACGAATGAGGGCACCAAACCCTTCATACCACTTATTTTACTTAATTTCTATCATGTACCACCTTCAAAATTAAAGAAATCAATGAAGATGATCAATTCCACTTAAATTTTGTCCACATTTGATGATCTCAGCAACTTTATTTCAATTAATAGCTCTCCAAGTCATAGCAATAATAACTTAAATACTTTTGATCAATCCCACTTAGATTCAAGAATGGATTTCCCTTTTTGAATTATCAAGGTTCACCTCTTGAGATTGATTTGGAGTCATTTGACTCTAATAATTCTTTAGGAGAAGTTATATGTATACCTGATGAGCAAGTATAACTTTCCATAGGCTCCTCATCACAAGAAGTCATTAAAGTCAACCTCCACAATGGGAAAGTTCTACCTCCTAAGGTACCACCTCAAGACAATGATAAACATGTCGTTGGTTCAAGTGAGCAGATAGCCCCTCCACAGGATGCTCCACCCATGGATATGCTTATGGAGGACCCCAAAGTTGATTACAACATCCCCGCACACCTTAGAAAGTTTTCAAGTAAGTTATGAATATATGATGCCCTTGTCTTATCCAAAGATATGAGGGAGCCATTAATCAAAGCTTTGTTTAACTCTGAAATATGCTTAGCTCAGTTGACCGCTACTGGAGAGAAGGCATGTTTCTCATAAGAAGTCCTAGGAGTTTCATTCATGGATGAAGACCTACTTCTAGGGATGATAAAGCACAACAATCCCCTCTAAATTATAGTGGATGTTAGCAGATTTAGGCTATCCAGAATTCTAGTTGATCTAGGTGCATTGGTTAACATTATGAGTCTAAGAACCCTTGCCTTGAGGATCAACATCTCTAAACTCCAAGCAGAGAGGATGATGTTGAAAAGATTTTATGAATAATGCGAGAGGGCCTTAGGCTCCATAGTGTTACTTTTAGAGATACATGATTAGAAGATAGAAGCCAAGTTTTATATAATAGATTAATACATCTTTCAATGATTTTCTTGAGAGATCGTGAATACATGAGAATAATATTATTCTATCCTCCTTACATCAGTGCATCAAGTTTCTATAGGGTGGAATCGAGTATTATGTCAAATGAGATCTCACATTATTTGTTATTCATAAGGTCAAGATTTATGAGGATGCGGCCTACTATCTCTCGAATAAATAAAATTTCTCTCTCATGATCTTAGTCTAAATGAAAAAGAGAAAGAAAATAAAAAGAAAAGGAAAAAAGAAAAAAAAAAAGAACGAGAAGAAGACCTTAGGGAAGAAGTAGAGTCCGAGATTAGATTCCACCCACAGTTTGTTATTCCATTCGAATAAGTGGGGAGGATGACCCAGAAGAGGAAGAGGCAAATCCAGAGGGAGTCCCAATGGTGAAGGCCTCCATACTTACCAACTACTAAGAGATTCGTTCCAATATCCAGGAGTACACGTGTTATTACATAGACTTAGAATCTAGTTATGAGGATGAGTCTTATATAATTAGCACCAACCGACTCTTCTTGACAACGATCCCGCTCGAGGTGACACTCGAGCCAAATAGTGATGAAGAACATGTCCTAAACAAAGTATGAGTGTATCCAAGTCTCTATTATATGAAACTATTATCCATTAGATGAGAACCTTAGCTCTAACCCTACTTTCTTCTTAAAAAGTTGAGGGTTTGGTAGTTAAGGAATTCCCCAAAGCATGTACAAGCATGTGGTGTTTATTTTTGATTCATGTGTATGGGGGGACACCATGCAAATCTGAGGGTGTACTTATTGAGGTGATCGGGTATGACATTGAGGAATAGTATACTATCTCAAAAGATAGAAGTTACTACCGTACAATGGACCTAATCACCTAAGAAGGACTCCTAAGGCATGATGGGTTGAATATACTAAAGATTTTTTCCCTACTTTACATGGATGAATAAATTAGGGCTTATTTAGACTAAGCTCTAAAGTTCTCTATAGGAGCAAGCCCACATAGTTAATTACATCTTAAGGAAAGTGAATCTCTTAAGAACACTATCGATTAAAGTAGGTGATTATTGACTCCAAAGAATTCAAAGATAGGACTATCAATAAATTAGTTGTGTTTTAGAAAATTAAGTTGGATGGATCGAAAAAGAGAAGAGTTATTATCAAAACCAAAGGAGATGAGTAGGGAGCGCTCATGATACTAGGAAGCCTAGTGAGCTCTCCAATATATCCTATGGTTGGGCTTTATATATTTAAAATTGATGAGATTTATTTATTTGAGTTGAAATTTTATTAGATTGCTAAGGCTTATAATCCATCAATACAAGATTGTGAAAATACCTAAGAGGTGAGGATTTATGCTTATAGCTCATAGGAAATAATAATTTCAGATCTTAAATTAAGTGTGCTTTGGCGAGGGTCAAAGCACGACCTAAATCTAAGGCAAAAGTGGGTATATGATTTACGTCCACAAGAGAGAGTAAACCATTGATTGTTGGACTTATTACTGCATGGAGTGGTAGCTAGCAAACTCCTCCTATGCTCTAAATCCATGTAGGCAAGTGATATGTTTTTGCAAGATGGCTATGTTGTTATTATTTAGAAAAGAAACTAAGTCCTTAAACCCACTCCTTAAGATACCAGAGCATGAGGGGTATGAATATGACTTAATCTAATGCAAATTTTTATTAAATTTTATTTAATTTGGGACTCTTTATTTTGACATAGCTATATGATTTTTTATGTCTGAATGTATGAGAAGTTGATTATGACCCAAATCAAAAGGGAAAGAGGTGTTCTTCCATCATAAGCTCTCAATGGTTAAGCCCTTACTATCTGGTAAAGATGGAAGCTCTCCCTTGACAAGAGTGAAATAAGATGATTATGCATGATATTAAACATACAACATCTAGCTAAGGGGTTGCTAAATATTTTCTTATCTTGATTTAATGCCTAGGCTTTTATATGAGGTTATGACTTATTTTAGAAGTTTAGTTATGAGTTGTTAGTTTGGGTAGCAAAATTAATTTTTATCCTAGGAGCCTAATCGCATCCAGGTCATACAACAATCACCAATCATAAACAAACTATGAAAAGGCATGCTCTTTCTAATACACCAGCTAAACAAAACATCAAATAATTTTATAAAGCTACCTCAAAAGAATAAAAGGCGTCGTGGGTCCCGTCAGATAACCAAAAAAAATATGAGTAGTCGAGATCTACCCTTATACAACATGGATTACAAGAAAATAATTACAATTACAAATGATGAATGTTATGGGGGCCTTCATTCTTCATTCTTTATTTTTCATCTTTTCATCTTTCATTTCTTCATCTTATTTGCTCCATTTCTTACTTCCTTTTGGCTTGATTGGTGTGCTTGCTCCAAAAGCATCACATGGCACATAAGACTTGGTCTTATAACCAATGCTTATCCTAATCCTCCATAACACTTATCCTAATCCTAATTCAAAATTACATTAAAAGAATGAAAGTAAATCTAGCTACACCTGCAAAACAAATGTCAATTAAACACACCATATAACCCAAGCAGTTATATGAATAATTTGGATTAGCACACCGCACATGGGTAACCAAGCCCACCTATCCTAACTTGGATTATCCTTAGGGGCATAAGCAACCTGCACAACAAAAAGTATTTATATTTTTATTATAGTGGCCCCTTAAGCACAACCCTAGAAAATATGATTAAATAATATCGACTAATCTAGACTATGCACATACACCCAAACATCAATCTATAAACAATACATCACAAAATAACCATACATCAAACCATACCACGCTCTAGAAGTAGTGACTTAATCTAATGTGTGTGCATTAAGTCTTGTGCGTTGTGTCCTAGCAAGGCTTTAGAGTTATAATTTGCTAAGTGTGAGGGATTTAATTTATAAAGGATTGATTTCTCTTTAAGTGATTTAATTAATATGAATATTTTACTTAATATTTTCTTTTATTTCATATGGCTTACAGTTAAAAACTAGGTATTATAAAGAGAAGAAAGAGAG
This sequence comes from Cymbidium sinense, assembly GCA_021442155.1. NCBI lineage: Eukaryota > Viridiplantae > Streptophyta > Magnoliopsida > Asparagales > Orchidaceae > Cymbidium > Cymbidium sinense. Next base: position 28,954,913 of record CM038228.1, on the reverse strand, counting down.
GGAACCTCTCTTCTTAAGTCACTTCTAAAGCAAGTTAATTAATCAATTTTCTTTAGTGAATGGCTTATTATATGTTTTAATCAATCCTAAGTTTAGGTTCACTCTAAATGACCTTATTCAATAAGAAAGGCATCTTAAGATTAATTAGAATGAATTACTATCACATAACACATGTTTATTCATTTATGTCCATCATATATATCATGTATAAGATTAAATATTAAGCATACCTATACATACATTGTATGTCTTAGCACACTTAAATGATGAATGCAAAGAAGTGTGTTTGGAATTTAAATATTTCATTTGATTGAATTATGAATGCATGTCCTTTTAATAGAAAAAAATGGATTTTTCATCCATTAGCTAAGTACACATTCACATGTATAAAAGTTTGAAGTGACTACGTTGCCATTTTTCTACACCAATAGCGTAAGGTACAAGACCTACTTAGAATTAAAGCTCATAATCAGATGTCCATATACCACTTTTCTTATGTACATATAGATGTATAAGCAACTATAAGAATAGAAAAACCCATGCAAAAGTTATATTTGATTTATGATTTGTATTCACTGGTCATATCATACATATATATGTATAAGAGTTTTAAGTGAGTATGACGCCATTATTCTACACCAGGGGCGTAAGGCACAAGACCTACTTAGGGCTACTTAAAGCCTCGTAGCCCCGGGATGTCTACACTAATATAACACTTTTCTTAAATACAAGTAAATGTACAAAAAGAACCACAAGAATGAGAAGTCATGCAAGAAGTAATATATGATTTGATTATATGATTTACATATGTGATGTAAAATTCTTCCTAAGTCTTAGAATGGAGATACATAGGAGTAGATTTAGATAAATGTTGTATTCTTTTCAAATGAACTATACATTTAAAAATCCCATGAAAATCCATATAAAGTAAGGAAAGAGAGCTTCATATTGCATTTCTTATATTATCAACACATGCAAACTTATAGATATTTGTAATTAACTTCACTCCATATATTATAATTGATTTATGGGCTTTTGAAGATAACTTTTGATTTAATAGTAATAATAGCCACACTTATTTTTAATTTAAATCAACACATGCAATTTGACATAAAAGAAACAATTTCATTTAGTTAATTTTAAAAGAAATGAATGCATGATTATACATGGAAAGCAACATTTAACATGATTGGAAAGAATTAAAGGAACATAAGCACATGATCTCATTCATTCCAATTAATTCCTAATGCCAATCATCTTAAATAAGGCTATTTAAAATAAACCAAAGTTCTTTAATGACATTTTTAATTTTATGTTTGATTTGATTTAGGAAATGAAAGAGGTTTGCCAATCCTAATCCCATTCCCCATGTGTGAGTTAATTTGGTTTAATGAAGAAGTAATTAAGTTGATTTTATGGTTAATTAGATTAAGGTTTGAATTAAGTTAATTAATTAACCCTTACCTGCATCACCTTGAGTTAATTAATTAATTTATAATGAGCCAATATGATATGCAACCACATAAAAGTAAATTTGTAATGCTCCTAAGAAATGAAAGGGTCTAATGCAATTGGCTCATGATTTATAGTTAATTAGGCTTCACTACTTTTATGATTTTCTCACACATATGAGCTAACCATAATTTCATTATCTCTCACTTTGGGTTATTGAACACCTAAAAAGCTACCTAAGATTAATTAATGGTTGCTTAGGTATGAAGTGAATTTTAGATTGATTTAATCAAGCTTATTAATTAATTGATTGAATTCTTTGATTATATTTTAGAATGATGAAATTAACTTAGGGAAAGTGATCGAAGACAAGGTCTCAATCCTTAACCCCTAAGTCACTTCATGCACTCAACTAGGCTCTGATCTTTATCTTGGAGATTAATTAATTAATTAATTAATTAAGCAATTAATTTCCTCATTAATAATTAACTAATCAAATTCCAAAAAGTGAAGAAAATTTAGGAAATGAATTAGGAAAAGTATCCCAACCACATTCCCTAAGCTCCCTTACTGTTCAATAGAGGTAATTAGGCTTTAATAATTAATTAAATCAATATTCATTCATTAATTGTCACTAATTAAATTAAGAAAGTGATTAAGGTTTAATCAATTGATTTCCTTAATTAAGCAACTAATAAAATCCCAAAAAATGAAGGAGGTAGAGGTCATCCCCCAAACATCCATAGAAAGTCAGAGATCAATTGGATAATTAATTAAAAATTAATTAAGCTAATTTGATTTTTAATTAAATCTTAATTAAGCCAAAATCACTATACAAAATCAATTAATAGTAATTTTCCAAGATTCTACTCTGAAATATCATTAAAATGAGCCCAAGTTTGTATTTTTTGGATTTTCTAAGATTAGTTTTGATTTTTAGAAGTTTCAAGCTTAAAAATGGATTAATTATGCCTTATTAAAGCTTAAATCCCATCGGGCCACGTGATGGCTAACACGACACGCTTTCCACATGTCACGACTGGAGTGGCTACTTAAGTTGTCACATCTGAAGGCTAACTCGGATGGCGACGGACGCGGTAACTTTGTGAGCCATCTGATTTAAGATTAGACAGCCATGATTAAATGCTCAATTTATAAGGGGAAAAGAGAGGTTCTACATTATCAGATCAGGACCATTCATTTCATTCATGTGGAATGGATGGTCCGATTTGTCTCCTCATGAGCGAAGCAATGGATACTGTCCATCGATTGTCGCTCGATCCAAGCACACTCGAGCTCAGATGGAGATGAAATTAATGACATACCTTCAAGGAAGCATAACAAATACATCTAACGGTTGAAATCACATGAGACGCAAGTTTCCTTCACAGAGGACCAACTTATTTTGATCTAATGATTAGTTTTAATGGCATACCTCAATGGAGCTTATGATTGGTGGTTCCAATGATTGAGGAAGCTTCATTTGGCAGAAATGAAGCCTTATTGAGCTGCACAAGCCTTGATTTGGTGTAGTTTACTTGAAAGACCAACCCATGGCACGTAAGCAATCGGTCTTGATCAAATTCCACCCTCTGGCCATCGGGAAGCTTGGGAAATGATTCATTTTAGCTCATCTAGATCCAAGGATGGTGTGTGCAAAATTAATTACAGTTTGGTTGCGAAATGAGGAAATGGGAATCACTGGTTTGCTCCCCTATTTCAATTTCAGGTAAAACCAAAAATGGGGATTTTAGGGAGCTCGAGAAATGCAAAGGGAGGCTTTGGGATCTCATTTTTTAGCTGTTAGGGTTGAATCGAGTGTGTCTCTATAAGTTTGAGTGAGAATGATGGAGGTATACCCCCTCCTTCCTTGGCTTCGACAGTGGTGACGGTTTTGGCTTGGTGGATTAATGGCTAAGATGGGGAGCTTGATTTCGGCAGAGAATCATTTCACTTGGCCTCACATGAGTGGAGGAAGGGTAGGAGGTGGCTTCCATGGGAGTAGTAGGTGTCCTTGGTGGTTTGAAATGCTCCAATGGGAATGGGGAGGTGATTTCACCTCCCCATGAGTCATGGCTGACCCAACCACCTTTGGGTCAGGTCAGCCATGGTCCTTGGTGCTTAAGTGGACCTATGAATGGGTGTAAAGTGGCCAAGGGGAGGAAATGGCCAAATATGCATGTGTCTTATCTCTTGGGATGCCTCAGACTTAAGGGCAAAGTGGTCATTTGGCTATGAGTTTGATTTGGACAGATTTAGGATGGGCCAAAAGTCGATTAGCCCAAATTTCAAGTTGTTTGGAGTTTATTTAGTTTGATTTGGCTTGATTTGACCTTTTTAGGACAAATTAGGTTAGGTTAGGTTGGGTCAAGTTGACCAATTGGTCAAATTGGGTCAAACCAAGGGTTGAGTAAAGTTTACATGACCATTGGAGTGTATTAGTGTCATTGGTTTGGTTCAATTTGCTTTAGATTTGATCATGGCTCATTTGGGTCCATATAGGTCAGATGGGTCAAGTTGACCAATTTCACCAAATTGGTTTGGGTTAGGTGTTGAATCAAGTTTATTTGGCTAATTGAAGATGATTGTAGTCTTTGGTTTGATTTAATTTAGATTTTGGCCAATTTGACCCTTTAAGTCAATTTGGGCTAGGTTGGGTCAAGTTGACCAATTAGTCAACTTGGGCCCAATTATGGCTTTGGTCAAGTTCAATAATCAATTTGGAATGAACTTGAGCCATTGGTTATCAATTTGGATCAAATCATGATTTGACCCATTTTAGCTTTTTAGGCTAACTTGGGTCAACTTGGATCAAATGGCCAATTAGGCTTGGTTTGGCTCAAGTGAGGGTTTGATCATGTTCAATCAATGATTATGAGTTAGTTTGAATTAATGGTTTTAATCAATTTTGCATATAGTGTATTTTGGCTAGTTTGGGTTTCATTTGGGTTAAGTGTTAACTTGATCAAATGGCTAGGTTGACTTGGTTTGACCCAATTTATGGCAATTGATCACCCTAGGGTGGTTGTTGGTTATATTATGAGGTTTACAGGGGCTTAGTTCAATCCAATTTGGGTTCAATTAGAATTTGGCTCAAAAAGGTTTGTTTAGGCCACTTTGGGTCAAGTGAACCTAAAGGAGTGTTGATTGGCTTGATTTAAGTTTAGTTGAGCTCACACATGAGCCTAGGATTGAAATATAAATCCAATTTCAATTGGTTTGGAGTCGAATGGGTTTAGGTTCATATAATAATTTCAAGCCAAAAGGGTCAACATGGACTTGACTTGGGTTTGGTTTGATAATGATGGTTTATGTTTATATTTGGATCAATGATTGTAGAAATGATTGAATCATGAAGGAATCCATGACTTTTGAATTAGTTTGGTATCATTTAGCCAAGTTCAAGAATTTGGCTAAAATGGCCAAAATTGGTAATTTGATTTGATTTAGGTTTGGTTTTGGCCATTTGAATTTATATTTCATTTATATTTGTGAATATAAATGAATATTTAAATGGGTTATAAGAAAATCACTTGAGTTTGTAGTGATTTAGAAGCAAATCTAATTAAGCTTATGGAGGTGGGTCCATAAGGCTTAAGAAGGCTCTTCATTTGGCTTGATTTATTTTGATTTGATTTGGAGGGTTTGAACTTGACTTCATTTATATTTGTGAATATAAATGAATGGATGATTGATTTATAAATAAATCAACCAAGTTTGAGTTGGTTTGAAGGAGTTTTAACTAAGCACATGAAGGTTGTTCAAATGGCTTAGGAAGAGATTTTAGAATTTGGACTTAACGATGGATTTCAATCATTTGATAGTTGGATTTGATTTTAGAATTTGGATTTGAATTTGAGATTTTGTTTGGAAAAAGGGAGCAAGGATTGGGTTTAGACTATAGGGTAGACAAGTCCTCCTAAATCCCTAAGGCACAACCTATTCTTATGGCTAACTCTTCTAAGTCTCTAGGATTAGGTTAAGTGTTCGCCTAATCACTAGAAGTATCTTAAACTAAGGAACTCTTAGTGTTTATAAGAGTCCTAGATCTATGATGAGGAAGTTGAGAGCTCACTCTAAAGTGAGGTCAACAAAGGGCGCCCAATAAGTGTGGTGTGACTAACAAGACACACCGCACGTATTGGTATTGACCGAGATGATCAACAACATTTGAAGGATAGCAAACACTAATAGAGACGATCTACTTCTAAACCTGAGATATTGAATCAAGATCTTAGTGCAATAAAACTCCACTCATGCCAAGGGTATAAGGGAGGAAGAAGGGATCCATTGAGGGATCAAATGAGTGAACCTTCCACTAAGGAAATAAGTTTAGGTTATCCACTAGGGATAAGGGGTTTGAATTTTGATTGCAAGATATGGTTTGGGTAGAGTATCCACTGGGGATTAGAATGTATAACCCATTGGGGATAGATGCATGAACCTTCCACTAGGGCAGCAGGTTCAGGTTATACACTAGGGATAAGGATTTGATGAGATTTCTTTTGAGGGTGCACTCGCTGGGGAATGCAGGTTTGAATGGGATTTAATTGACTCCACTATGGAGGTTAGGATGATTAATGTCTCATTGGAGAGAAATTGGTTGATTGTTTATTTTAAGTTTAAACTTTGAGATGGACCCTGTTGATGGACTGAGCTGAGAAGGGGATATGTCGGTGTTGTCCTATCTCAGATTTACCAATCCAAAAGGGTAGTCCACCAACCACATGGTAGAACTATCCGACCTAAGGGGTTATCTTTCACTGTACAATGGTTGTGCTAGGGAGAAAGCATACCAAACTTATATCTCTAGAAATAAGGGATAACTACTGAGGTGATTTGTTGGATGTAACAAATCAAACCTGACCTAAGGAAACTACTGAATGAATGTTGTTGGGGGACTTTATCGACTCGGAGGTAGTCAGGATAATGTTATTTGATTGAATTGCATTTATTTTAATTTGATGGATCTCATCGGTGTGCAATGAATCTACTAAGAAGGGGTTAATATCGGCATAGACCAATCTTAGCTTTACAAATCCAAAGGGATAGTCAACCGGTCGCGGGGTAGAGCTAACCAACATAAGGGGTGCCTTTTGGTGTACAATGGTCAAGTTAGGAAAAAAGAGTAGGGACTCACATCCTCTACACAAGGAACCACTAGGATGATCAATTGCTTATGCAACAAATCGAACTCGACCTAAGGCTACCCGTCGATGCTCAACGGTCATGCTGGAAAGAATGCATAATAGACTTATATCTTACAAAGCAAAGAAGATCATCGTGGGAACCTATTGGTGGCACAACAAGTTGAACCTAACCTAAGGGCAACTACTGAGAGAGTGCTGACCTGGGGAGTTATCTCAACTCAAAGTAGTATAACAATTCTAATAGGGAGTTTTGCTAGCACTGCCCTAAAGATAGGATGCCTGCTTGGGAAAGGGGCCATTGGGGCTTGAATTCCTAATCCACAAGTGAATATATATTTTATTTATTTTATGTTATCATGGACCCTATTGGTTTGCAAGGGACAACACTAAGAAGGAGCTTATATCAGCCAAATCTCGACTATTTGGGGAGAATCTACATATCTGCAAGATAAATTCTCCAACCACAAGGTGGCTACTAGGAATGGGTAACTATCCAATCTAAGAGTAACCAGGGTAGTGTCTAAATGGGATCGCTAAGGACATGATCCAAATAGAGTGCCCACAGTGGAGGTGCCATTGGGGGTTATCCAAAACCCTGTAAAAGAAATCATATAGGTGTACGGTGGCCAACTCAAGGAGAAAGCGTAGGGACTCACATCTACTAAGAGTGTGGTGTCCACCGGGTGGGTTACTATCGGCATGACGATAACCACCAACCTAAGGTGCCCGATGATTTGTGATAATCAGTCTAGAAAGAAGGCGTGTAGGCTTACATCTCTCTACAGTGGAATTGATCACCGGGATAGTCTATCTTTAGCTCAATAAGGGCTATCCGACCTAGGGCAACTGCTAAGCGAGGAGTCATGTGTAAGAACTAGACCCAAGCTTGAAGTAGTCATAAGGAAAGGAGCCACTGGGGGACTTACCCTAAACCTCAAATATATTCAACCCAGTCAGTGCATGATGGCTAGTCCAAGAAGAAAATATGTAGGCTTACATCCTCTTAAATAAAATCAACATGGGGTAGCTTACTTGTTGCACAATAAGGCCTACCAAACTAATAGGGCGCTCGTTGATTTACAATGGTCAAGTTAGGAAGAAAGCGTGTGACTTACATGCGGACAAGTAACGAGGTGACCAGTAGGTATATCGGCGACTAGCTAATGAGTGAGTGCCAGGGGCTTGCTCCCACATCAAAATATCTGAGATAAAAGATATGTGTTTGTTTTATGTGAAAGAGGAATAGGATGCTAGGGTTCTCTTACACCCTAAGAAATGTGACTCCACCAAGAAAAGATGCCACTTGGGTTCTCTTACACTTAACTTAGTTGTGCTAGTCAAAATAGGATGCCTTTTGGGTTCCCTTATACCCAACCTAATAGCACTCGAAGATTGTTTGTAGTTTATGTTTGTGAAGAATAGGATGCAACTTGGGTTCTCTTACACCTAACTTAGTTGTACTAGTCAAAATAGGATGTCTCTTGGGTTCTCTTACATCTATCTTAATAGCATTGGAGGATTGTTTGTAGTTTGTGTTTGTGTAGTGGAGGGAAAGGGTGTCACTCGAGTTCTCTTACACCTGCCCTAAACACGTCGTGGAGGATTCACAAACTAAATATATTTCTAACACATAATAGATCGAATTTGATATGAAAAGAAGTTTTATTGATGGTTATTTTTAATCAAGATTTATGGATAGTATTTCTTTAGGTAGAGCTCATTGATTGGAAGCATTGGGTGCTCTCCCTTACAATTTATAAGCTGATAAGATCCTCCTTAATAAGCCTTCTTTATGAGAAAAAGGCCTTCCCAAGTGGGTTCAAACTTGCCTACCATCTTTTGACAGGCAATAATTGGTCTCCTTAGAACTAAAACAAGCTCTCCTACTTGAAAAGATCTAAAATGAACCAACTTGTTGTGAGCTTAAATCATTTTGTCTTTGTGCAACTCAAGGTTCTGGCCTTCCCGGAGGCGTCTCTCCTCTAAACCTTTGAGCTCTCCCAACCGCAGCTTGACATTCTACTCTATCGTGATTTTACTACCCGTAGCTATTCTTAATGATGGGAGTTAGACTTCTAATGGTAGAATGAATTTAGACCCATACACTAAGGAGAAAGGGGTAGATTGAGTTGGAGTTTTGTATGTGGTGCAGTAGGCCCACAAGGCTTCAACTAACTGCTCATGCCACTATTGCTTATTGTCATCTAGTGTCTTCTTCAGTATTTGGATAAGAGTTTTGTTGAATACTTCTACTAGACCATTTGCCCTCGGGTAATAGATGATGGAATATCTCTAATCTATGATGTGTCTTTGGGCAAAGCTGTTGATTTTAGTGCTCTTGAATGCAGTACCATTATCAGATATAATTCATCGAGGCACCCCTAACTTATATACAATATGAGTCCTGAAAAATTGGAGCACATGCTGAGCTGTGACCTCTCTAAGTGAAATTGCCTCCGCCCACTTAGAAAAGTAGTTTATGGCAGTTAGAATGAACTGCTGACCCTTGGAAGAAGGAGGATTGATCGAACCTACTATGTCGGTACCCCAACACTCAAACGCCCATGAGGCCAATGTAGGATGTAAAATGTTGGGTGGTTGGTGAAGGACCACATCATGCACCTGATATTGGTGGCATCTCCTAGCTATGTCCATGCAATCTGTCATCATCAAAGGCCAGTAGTATCCTTGTCTCTTGATCTTGGCTTTCAACTTCGGATTGGATTGATGCGCTCCACATAATCTTGAGTGTACCTCATCATGATCTTACAGGCTTCGTGTATATCCAGATAATGTAACCACATATGATCGAAGGACCGTCGATACAAGGTGCCATTCACGAGAGCGTATGAAAGGGCTCTCTACTTCACCTAATGTGCTAGTGATTTCTCTTGAGGTTGTTTGCCTATATTTAGATAATCCATGAATGGTTGCCTCTAATCTGACTCCTCGTCCTTTTTGGCAATGTAACCTCCCCTTCAAGAGAGTCTCTCGATAAGTTCAATGTCAAAAAATGATAAAACTTACTTATTTTGGACCCTTATTAGAATGGACTCATCTTTCGGACATGCTAACTCGCAAGCTAATGCATCTACTACTGCGTTCTCTTCTAAAAGAATCTTATAGATGGTAACCTTTGAGATTTGGGTCAATAACTCCATAGTATACTTATGGTAATGATGGAGCTTAGGCTTTAGAACTTTGTAAGACCCAGCAATTTGGTTCATGACTAACTGAGAATTTTTAAATATGTTGATATTATGGATGCATAGTGTAATGGCTAACTTTGGCAATTAGAGCCTCATATTCATCTTCATTATTGGTGCATGGATTGGACAGATGATATGAGAATCTCATCACATCATGATCTGGAGTTAGGAGAACTATTATTACCTCTACCTTTTTTGGAAGAGTAGCTCATGGTTCTTCTCCTTTTTGAAAGGAAAAATCATATATCTCCCAGTGGCGCTAGTGTAAGTTCATGATTTGTTCATCGAGGAGGTCATCACTAAGCAGAGAATCAGCAGGAAGTGGGTATGATGCTAAGAAATCTACTAGTGTATATCCTTTCATCGCACGAAGGGGTAGGAAAGTGATGTCAAATTGCAATAAAATCATGGACCAATGCGCCAACCATCTAGATAGCGTCGGCCGTGTCATGAGATATTACAGCAGAATGATCCTAGAGATCATATTCACCTTATGAAAAAGCATGTAGTGTCATAGCTTTTGGTATGCAAAGATTAAAACTAGGCAATGCTTTTCAATAGGTGGGTAATTTGCCTCAGCAGGGATTAGATGATGACCGAGGTAGTATAGAGCATTTTATTTCCCATTCGTTATTGGCTTGGGCCAACAAAGCACCGTGGAAGTCATCTAATGCAATGGTGTAGAGGATCAATGGCTTGAGCTAGGGGATACTAGAACTAACGGTATCATCAGGTAGTGCTTGATGTCTTTAAAAGCATGTTGACACTTATCATCCCACTTGAACTTGGAATCCTTATTGACAAGCGCTGAGAATGGTTGGCATCTTCCTGATATGTTGGAAATGAAGCATCTTAGATATAACCGCCTTGAATGATCGAGTTGAGTTAACTTTTAAGTGACATTTCTAAGATAACTTGATCTTCTCTATCTCTATCTCTATCCTGTCGGACAACAAACCCAAGGAATTTCCTTGAAGCTCAGAATGCACACTTTGGGATTCATTTTGAGGTTATATTTTTCTTAATTGAAAACTACTCTCAAGTCAAGAGATGGTCTTCCTTTTCTTCACTTTTGACTACTAGATCATCAACATAACATTCAACTTGATGATGAATGAGTTCATTGAAGATTAGTCATGGCCCGGTATGTAGCACCGAATTTTTAAGGCGAAAGGCATGACCTTATAACAATAGGCGGGGTTCAAAAGCGATTTTTTCATCCTCGGGGGCCATCTTGATTTAGTTATAGCTAGATGACCCATCCATAAAGGAGAATACTACATGAGATGAGGCAATGTCCACCATTAACTCTGGTATAGGAAGTGGAAATTCATCCTTAGGGCATGCCTTATTTAGATCTCTAAAATCAATGCATATGCAAATTTGGTCATTCTTTTTTTTTTTTAACTAGGATGACACTGGCTAACCAGGTAGGATATTTTTCTTTCCTGATAAAGCCAGTATTGATCAGTTTCTTGATTTCAGAAGTAACTTATTTTTCAATGTCTAATCGCATGCATCTAGGAGCTTGCTTGATAGGGTTAGCATTAAGTTTTATTGCTAATTTGTGGACCACTATGTCAAGAGATAAACTAGGTATTTCTTCATAACTCCATGCGAAGTAGTCCTTAAACTCATCTAATAGCCTAACTAAGTCATTAATTTCTTCTTCATTCAATAAGGAACTAATGTATGTCGGATGTGGATCTTCTTTTATTCCTAAGCTGATTTCTTTAAGCTCATCGATGATTGATCTGATCTCTTCTTTGAACTCTGATCATGTATCTGTGACTTCAAGCTCATTTGGGTCATCTGAAGTTTCTAAACATACCTCCTCATAAGAGTAAGCATGATTTGAGAAGAACCTATCAGACTCCAAATGAGTGGTGATGATTAGGCAATGGTTGTCATTCATTTGGACCGTGAATTTTAGTCTTGATCTTGAGAATATATCTACTTTGGTTGTCCCATAACCTTTCAAAAGTAATTTATGTTTAGACCAAGTATGTGGGATAATCCCTTCTTTGCTAAGTCAAGAACACAAGGCGAATACCCATCAAAAGGGAATTGTATTAAATCTTTATATAAATCATCTACAAGTTCTACATCGGCTTCTTGACTTGAGGATGGTGCTCCCAATAAAAACCTCTTTGGCTTGACATCTGTGGATGACTTGGGGGCCTCCTTAACTACTAAACCTTCAACTTTCTGTGAAGAAAGTGAGGTTAGAGCTAAACTTCCTAACTATTGCCTGACTATTCTACATAATTCAGATATATTCAAGCTTTGCTTTGAGGTCTGGTCTTCATCGCTCTTTGGCTCGAATGTCACCTCCAAAGGGAGCTGAGAGGGGTTGGTCGGTGTGATAACCACATAAAACTCATCCTCTGAACTAGACTCTAACTTTATAAGGATAGTGGGGGTACTCTTGTGAGTCAGAACATGGCTCCTACCGGCTGGCCATCAGCAAGGAGGTCTTCCTCCTCTGAAATTGCCTCTAGATCTGCTTTTGCCTCTACCTGGTGGGGGTCAAGTCATCCTACCCATGTGTTCATATGGAGGAACAAACTATGGGAGAAATCCAATATCTGGCACTACTTCTTCCTCGGTGTCTGATTCTCTCTCACTTGTATTTTCTTTTTCTTTATCTTTTTTCTTTTCACTTTCTTTTTCTTTTTCCTTTTCTTCTTTTTATTCTTACTTTTCTTTTTTATTTTTCTTTTATTTTTGAACTTTCACCAAGTTCTCGAGAATAGACTTTTTGATTTGGAGGAAGATAGTAGGTTGCATCCTCATATATCTTGACCTCTCTAATTGAGAATGGCTTCAAGTCTCCTTTGACACGATACTTGATTCCATCTCTTTAGAATTTGATGCACTGATGTAAAAAGAATGGAACCGTGTTGTTCCCATGTATCCAAGGCCTACCGAGCGAAGCAGTGAAAGATGTATCGATTATGTACTTGGCTATCTTCTAGTCATCTATCTCTAATGACTACTATGGAGCCCAAAGCCCTCTCGCCTTGCTCATTGAATTTCATCATCATCTCTTGAGTTTGGAGATGTCAATCCTCAAAATTTAGACTCATAATGTTCACTAATGCACCTGGATCAACTAACACCCTAGAGAGTCTGCCTGAATCTTTCCATGTCCACTGTGTTGTAGAGGAGACGGTTGTGCTCGATTGTCCCCAACAGAAGGTCTTCATCGGTGAATGTAACTCTATGGGCTTCTCTTGAAAAACATGCCTCCTCTCTAACAGCGGTCAACTGAGCTAAGCATATTTTTGGATCAAGAAGACTTTTGATCAATGGCTTCCTCATCTCTTTGGATAAGATGAGGGTATCATATATGCTTAGTTTAGCTGGCAACTTTCTTAGTTGAGCGAGGACATTATAGTCAACTCTAGGCTGGTTCTTCATAAGCATATCTATAGGCAGAGCATCCTGTGGTAAGGATACTTGATCGTTAGAACCAATGACTGACTTACCATTATCTTGAGGTGCTACCCTAGGAGGTAGAACTTTGCCACTACGGAGGTTGACTTCAGTGACTTCATGAGATGATTAAGTGGAAAGTTCTACACACTCATCGTTCACCTAGCTTCTCCTATGGGATCGCAGTCGGGTGACTCCAAATCAATCTCAATGGGTGAACCCGAGTGATTTAGGAATGGATTCTAAATCAAGAAGAGGAGTGATCGGAACTAGAATTATTCTTAATTAGACTTGGAGAGCTATCTAAAGGAACAAACTTAGAAAGATCATCAGAAGTGACATAGATGTAAGTTGAATCAGCTTTCTTCATTGATTTCGTAGATTTGGATGGAGGTACAAAATCAAAATTAAGTAAAGTAAGCAGTGAGAGATTTTACCCTTGTCTGATATGGGCTAGAAGAAGAGGCGGCTAGAGGAACTGTTGCTACAACTGTGGAAGCAATGCTGGACACATTCGATGGTTGTGCTATAATGCTATCTCAAGCAACTGGAGGTTGTTGATGCTGCTACTGCTGAGCTTCTACCTCCCTCAAGTTATTCTTAGCAACTTGCAAACCTTCCTTGGAGTTGGAAGTTTGAGCTACTTGCACACAAAAGGGTAACTTTGATCTTAAAATAATTTTCTTGGAGGTTGGGATAGGAGATATCCCAACCTTCCCCTGTCTTAAGAAGATCGCATGTATCCCCAAGGATTACCCTAACATAACTAGAGGGTTGTTCTAGTAGGTATTCTTTAAGGATAATAATGGCACCCTACTTGTAGCCATGCTCAAGCCAGTCCTTAAAGGTAAAGCAATCTTCTAAGACATGTCCTAGCATGCAATGGTAGGGACAATAGTTTGGATTGTGACTCTTGCCCACTTCCTCCGCCTCAGGCTCAGTAACTGAAATCGCTTCTTTAAGAGATTTTGAAAGATCTTCCTGACTACCTCCCTCTTGAATGAATAGATTTATTCAATTTATCAATAAGAGTAGGTAAATGATAGCTACGATGGTGGGCGGGGAATTCTGCTGATGAGGATTTTGATGAGGATACTGCTGAGGAGGCGATGGTGGAGGCCATTGTAACAACTAAGGTGGCGGTATGACGGTGAGGTGGTGACAAAGAAAGTGGTAGAGAAGACTACTGAGCTCGAAGCCTGTCTGACTTAACTCTAGCTGGCTGCTTCCCCTTATCAACTGCTGTGATTGCCCCTAGCTTCTTCTCAAATGCCTTCTCAGGTTTGGGCTTGGCTGACTGGTCATGAAAATCCAACTATCGGCTTCCTCTTATTGATTAGCTTCTCAAAGGTTTTGATTGTAAACCTCTTAAGCATGAAAGCGACTAGGCCATGGATATTCTTCAAGAGAATCTCAATGGCGTGCTATTCACATAGTTGTGGTTTGCATTTCATACTAAAGTTTCTCCACCTGAGAATGTAATCAACAAGGGACTCATTTGGATTTTGCTTGGTCACAACGAGGTCACCTACAGTAACCCTTTTGTTGAGCTCCAGCAACCCTCTTGATGAAGAGGTGCTCCAACTCAACAAATGTCTTTACCAAATTATTTGGGAGTTTGGCATACCAATCAAACACAACACCCGCTAGACTACTAACAAATAATCTAAAAAGGAGGGTGTCACTACCTTCGGCGTTGCAACAGCTAGCCCTGAAGTTTGCAATGTACTGGTGAGGGTTCCCACTACCATCGAAGATTTTGAAGGAAGGAGGCAGAAAACTCTTAGGATATTGGACAATATCAAATTCTTTTGGGTAAGGTCTACCCTTTGGAACAGATGAGCCACCTTGAGCTTATGCCAGCACTTCTCTCGCCTATTGCTCCACCATATTTTTAATGTCTTTCTCATGCATGGAGGTGCTATCCACCACCTTCCTATTCAAGCTACCACTATCTTCTTCCATAAGAATGCACCTAAGATGATTTGAGGTATTTAAAAACTCTGCTCTATCAGCCACTATGGGAGAAGGCTGTGAAATCGGGGCTGAATTCTACAATGCTGACACTACTCCACAATTTTCTTTCCCATCTTCTTAATGTGGTCATCTTTTTGCTTAAGCTGGTGGAGGAGGTGCTGAGTTGAATGGATGGTGTCATCTTCTTTAACTACAATACCTTCCTAACTATGCTAATCTCTATGGAGGGAGCTCCTAGTGTTGACCATATGGACCTTGACTGAATCCTCAAGAAGACCATCCTCATCAGGATCAAATGCTACCCTCTCATTCTCTGAATCTGTGCAATCACTGCCTAAGAGTTCCCTCTTTTCTACAAAGTATTGTGCTAAAATGTTTCCTAAGGAGAGGTCTAACTATGCCGGTACAAATGCACGTTGTTGATCAGTAGAGGGACTGTGCTCACTGATAGAGATATATCTAACACTGCCTGCCACTGGAAGAGATATGCTCATGATTGCTCATTGGTGGTGTGGTGTCCCTAGGGAGATCCATTGCCATGGGAACTATAAAACTGTCCCCTTCCCCTCTGTAACTGCTGCTATCACTGACTCTATTGGTGATGGTGGTGGTATGACCACGACCCTGTGGGGTCTCCACTCCTGCTAAACCACAGCTGAGGTAGAGGGTCAAGCAGGGGAGCTCGATCTCACCTAAACAGGAGGGATAGAGGGAGCGGGATCCTTGGGTTGTGACTAGATCACCAGAGGGGAAGGTCTCTCCTCGGATGGGGGCTTCTGAATCTTGGCAGGAGTGGTGGATGCTGCTAGCTGTATGGGTGATGGTGGATGACGAAGGGAGCAGTGTGAAGGCAACACCAACTTTCCCTCAATGGGAGATCTCTGCTTATAGTGGGTAACGTCGATAAGAATTATACTATCTGAATGATCATCCCTGATGGGGCAACGATCAGAAAATTCATTAGAGTGGAGGTTATCGACTGTCTGGCATACCTCCATCTCTCTCTCTTTCCTACCTGAATAGATGCTCGAGCCTCCATGGCTCTCTCTCTCTCTCTCTCTCTCTCTCTCTCTCTCTCTCTCTCTATGGATCCACTAACACTCTAGGGATCAGATAAATCAAATAGTATCGGACTTAAACATGTATGCTCTGACTTGGCATAGGACAATCCTAAGTCTAGCATAGGGCCTCCTATGCTCCCTATCTGGTGTCTAATAGTATGTTGATGGTGGAGGAGAAGCACCAATCCTCTGGTAATCTTCCTCTCTCCAGGAGGGGTGGAACTTGTTGGTCAGTGGAGAGAGCTCATGGGGAGAACCCTCCTCAGGCTACATGGGATGCAGCCTCAAGCTCTCTGGCTACTCGCTCATGCTCCCACTTATTCTTTCAATTTTTATTGTAGTGCTAAGTACAAGTGAACAAAGCAGAGTGGGAACTAATACCTACCTTGAAAGTGGAGGAGACTATCTTAGAGGCTAAGATAGCCTTCCCCTTCGAGGTGATCAACAAGGAGGTAGTAGCTCTCACTAGAGCAATGCTAGGGACAACTAGATGGGCAGGTGCTGAAACTATTATTGAACGGGGCTTGGGAACCACTATGGCCTTCCTCTTTAATGGAGGGTACTCAAAATTAGAAGGCATGTCAATCCAGATGACTGGCTTTCGCCCAGCCACCTCATCCTGACTGACAGTGGTGAGGGTCACCCCCTCACAGGTATCACGTGCTCCCTCAAATCCTCAGCCGAAGAAAATCATGTGGGTGGAGTCAGTCTCAGGGAGGCTAGCCTGATCAAAGGCCAAATCCATCCTAAATAGAAAGGTAATGATGAACTTCTGGGAGGCCATGTGTACTAATTGTGAAAATAAATTGCACTGACTAGTCTACACTGTATCTCTACATGTGTTGAAATGTAACTTGGGTCGATTTTTACTTTAATAGTTTTCCCAAGAGAGTAATATAGATTTGGAGTTTTGAACCACAGTCAACAATTCAAATATATTAAGTGGGGTTTATTGGAGAGATTTTGAAATTGAGGAGAGTCTTTGCCATTTGATTTTGATTTTAGAACCCATACTCAACCAATTTAGGTAGGTTGGGTGGGGTTCATAAATTTGAGGAGAAATTTTTGGAGATATTTGTATTTTGTGTATCTTGTTTGAAAATATTGATGATTTGAAAGAACCTTTACTTAGCAAATTTGGATATGCTAAGAAGAGATTATGATTGTGTATTTTTTAAAAAAATTTATAGAATGTCTTGATTGTGATGAGTGAAATGTTGATTTGAAAATAGGGATTCTTACTTAACAAAGTTGATATGTTAAGTAGAAGCCATATGTGTTTGATTTATGTTTGAAAATGGGACTTTCAATTAATAAATTTGATATGTTAAATGAAAGCCAAATGTGATTGATATATGTTTTGCTTTTCTTTGAAAATGGGACTCTCACTTAACAAATTTGGTATGTTAAGTGAATGCCCAAGTGTGATGTGATTTGAAAAAGAGATTCTTACTTAACAAATTTGATATGTTAAATAGGAATCAAATGTGTATTAAAAATGAGACTCTCACTTAACAAATTTGGTATGTTAAGCAAAAGTTAAATCTGATTGATATATGATTTGAAAATGGGGCTCCCACTTAACAAATTTGATATATTAAGTGGAGGTCGAATGTGACATGAAAATGAGACACTCACTTAACAAATTTGGTGTGTTAAGTGGGGAGTCAAATATGTCATGAAAATGAGATTCTTACTTAAAAAATTTGATATGTTAAGTGGAATCAAATATGATTTATAAAATAAGACTCTCACTTAGCAAGTTTGATATGTTAAGTGAAAGTCAAATGTTTCATGAAAATGAGATTCTCTCTTAACAATTTTAATATGTTAAGCGGGAATCAAATGTATATGAAAGTGATTCTAACTTAACAACTTTGATATGTTAAGTGTAATCAAACATAACATGAAAAAAAGATTCTCACTTAACAACTCTGATATGTTAAGTGGGAATCAAATGTGACATGATAATAAGATTCTCACTTAACAACCTTGACATGTTAAGTGGGAATCAAATGCATATGAAAATGAGATTCTCACTTAACAATTTTGATATGTTTAAGTGGGAATCAAATGTATTTGATGTGCTCTCTTTCTTTTTCTTTTTTTGAAAGAGAGGAGAATTTTTGTTTGACAAATGTGGCATGTCAAATAAGATTCCAAAATAGAGGTGAAATTTATTTAACAAATCTTAAGTATGTTAAATAGATTTCAATGATATGTTTTGATGGCATGTATGTGATTTCTTGATTTTGAAAAGAGAGAAAATTCAACTCTAGCATATGTGAAATATGTTGAGTGGAGTTTGAATTTTATGTTATGATTTGAAAATAGAATTTTCATTCAACAAATTTGAGTATGTTGAATGAAGGAGGTTATTTTCAAAAAAAAAAAAAGTGCTTTTGGAAAGTGTCATTTTGTGAAAGAATTTATTTTCTTAAATTTTATGATGAACCTTGCCTCACCAAGCTAGTGGTAAGGAGGTTCTAGAAATTTATTATCTCTCCCTTCATTGATAAATTTTATTTTTCACCAATTAGGGAGCAATAGGGGTTTCAAGACCTACACGGATTGAGGTCCTAAAACTTAAAGGATGTTGGCAAACTTTGCTTAAGAATGAAATAAGCTAAGTGCCAATGAAAGGAAAGATAATCTCAGACTCACTTAAAATGCAAGTCCACTATTGATGCTTGAAGACAACAATCGTCTACTAAAGATGGAGCGAGGAAGCATCCCCAGCGGAGTCGCCAGAAAAATCTATGGTGTTTATTTTCGATTCATGTGTATGAGAGGGGGGACACCACGCAGATGTGAGGGTGTACTTATTGAGGTGATCGGGTATAACATTGAAGAATAGTATACTATCTTGAAAGATAGAAGTCACTACCCTGCAATGGACCTAATCACCTAATAAGAACTCCTAAGGCATGATGGGTCTTCAAATATACCAGAGATTTTATCCTACTTTACATGGATGAAAAGTAGGGTTTATTTAGATCGAGTTCTAAAGTTCCCTATGGGGGCTTACCCCCATACTTAATTATATATTAACAAAAGTGAATCCCTTAAAAATACTCTCGATTAAAGTAGATGATTATTATCTCCAAAGAATTCAAAGATAGGACTATCAATAAATTGGTTGTGTTTTAGAAAATCCAGTGGGATGAATCAAAAAGGGAAGAGTTATTATCAAAACCAAAGGAGATGAGTAGGGGGCGCTCATGATACTAGGAAGCCTAGTGAGCACTCTAATATATCCTATGGTTGAGCTTTATATATTTATTTGAAATTTATATTTATTTGAGTTGAAATTTTATTAGATTTAGCTTATAATCCATCAACACAAGATTTTGGAAATGCGAGGTGTGGATTTGCTTGTAGCTTACAAGGAAAAACAACCTAGATCTTAAATGGGAGCTTTGAAAGCATGACCTAAATCTAAGGTGAAAGTGGATATATGGTTTACCTCCACAAGAGAGAGTAAACTACCCGATTGTTGGACTTATTACTACATAGGGTGGCAGCCAGCTAACTCCTCTTACTTTAAATCTATGTAGGCAAGTCATATGCTTTTGCAGGATGACTAGGTTGTTATTATTTAAAAATAAAACTAAGTCCTTAAACCTACTCCCTAAGAGACTAGAGCAAGACGGGTATGATAATGACTTAATCTAATACAAATTTTTATCAAATTTTATTTAATTTGGACTCTTTATTTTGACACAAGCTATAGAATTTTATATGCCTCAATGTATGAGGAGTTGATTATGGGCTAAATCAAATGGGAAAGAGGTGTTATTCCATCATAGGCTCTCAAAGGTTATGCTCTTACTATTAGGCAAAGATGGAAGCCCTCCCTTCACAAGAGTGAAATAAGATGATTATGCATGATATTAAACATACAACATCCAGCTAAGGGGTTGCTAAATATTTTCTTATCTTAATTTAATGCCTAGACTTTTATATGAGGTTATGAGTTATTTTAGAAGTTTAGTCATGAGTTGTTAGTTTGGGTAGCAAAATTAATTTTTATCCTAGGAGCCTAATCACATCCAGGCCATGCAATAATCACCAATCATAAACAAATTATGAAAAGGCATGCTCTTTCAATGCACAGGCTAAACAAAATATCAAACAGTTTTATAAAGCTATCACAAAAGAATAAAAGGTCGATGCGTTGAATACCGTCTGAAAAAGAAATATGGGTAGTCGAGCTCTACCCTTATACAATCTGGATTACAAGAGAATAATTATAATTACAAATGATGAATGTTATGGGGGTCTTCATTCTTCATGTTTTCATCTTTCATTTCTTAGTCTAATTTTCTCCATTTATTTCTTCTTTTGGCTTGATTCGGATGTGCTTACTCGAAAGACATCACATGGTACATAGGACTTGGTCTTATAACCAATGCTCATCCTAATCCCCCAGAATAATTATCTTAATCTTAATGCAAAATTATATTAAAAGAAGGAAAGTAAATCTAGCTACACCTGTAAAACAAATGTCAGGTAAACACACCATACAAACTAAGCAGTTATACAAATAGTTTGGACTTAGCACCCCGACATGGGTAACCAAGCCCACCTATCCTAACTTGGATTATGCTTAGGGGCATAAGCAACCTGCACAACAAAATGCATTTATATTCTTATTACAGTGGCCCCTTAAGCACAACCCCACATAAAGTATGATTAGGCTAATATCAACCTAACATCCAGACTATGCACATACACCCTAACATCCAGTCTATAACAATACATCACAAAATAAGCATACATCAAACCATATAATGTCCTAACATAAAGCTAGAAGTAGTGACTTAATAATGTGTGTACATTAATTAATCTAATATGTGTACATTAATGTCCTAACTAGGCTTTAGAGTTATAATTTGCTATGTGTGAGGGATTTCATTTATAAAGAGTTAATTTCTCTTTAAGTGATTTAATTGATTTGAATATTTTACTTAATATTTTCTTTTATTTCATATGGCTTAGACTTAACAACTAGGTGTTATAAAGAGAAGAAAGAGAGGGAACCTTTCTTTTATCCCTACCTTAAGTCACTTCTAAAGCAAGTTAATTAATTAATTTTCTTTAGTGAATGACTTATTATATATTTTAATCAATCCTAAGTTTAGGTTCACTATAAATGACCTTATTCAATAAGAAAGGCATCTTAAGATTAATTAGAATGAATTACTATCACATAACACATATTTATTCATTTCTTTCCATCATATATATCATGCATATGATTAAATACTAAAGCATACCTATACATAAAATGTATGTCTTAGCACACTTAAATGATGAATGCAAAGAAGTGTGTTTGGAATTCAAATATTTCATTTGATTGAATTATTAATGCATGTCTTTTTAGTAGAAAAAGAGGAATTTTTCATCCATTAGCTAAGTACACATTCACATGTATAAAAGTTTTAAGTGAGTACGTTGACATTATTCTACACTAGGGGTGTAAGGTATAAGACCTACTTAGGGCTACTTAAAGCCTCGCAGCCCCAAGATGTCCAGACTAATATATCACTTTTCTTATATACATATAGATGTATAAGCAACTATAAGAATAGAGAAACCCATGCAAAAGTTGTATTTGATTTATGATTCTTATTCATTGGTCATATCATACATACATATGTATAAGAGTATTAAGTGAGTACGATGCCATTGTTCTACAGAGTAAAAGGTACTTAGTTTAAAGTCTTGACCTGGATGTCCAAACTAATATACCACTTTTCTTATATACATATGAATGTACAAAAAGAACCATTAGAATGAGAAGTCATGCAAGAAGTAATATTTGATTTGATTATATGATTTACATATGTAATATGAAATTCTTCCTAAGTCTTAGCAAGGAGATACATAGGAGTAAATTTGGATAAATGTTGTATTTTTTTTCAAATGAACTATACATTTATAAATCCCGTGCAAATCCATATAAGGTAAGGAAAGAGAGCTTCATAATGCATATCTTATATTATCAACACATTGTGGGTAGAAAGAAGATAAATGAGAACTCAGGAATATAAATCGCCTTGGTCGGATGCCGCGCAGATCCACAAATATACTTATTAGGGTGATCAGGTATGACATTTATGAAAGGTGTACTATCTCGAAAGATGAAATCATCACCCTATAATGGACCTAATCACCAAAATAAGGACTCCTAAGGACGTTGGGTCTTCGAGGTATACCAGAGATTCTTCCCCTACTTTACATGAAAAAGTAAAGTAGTATTTATTTTAAATCGGGTTCATTAAGTTCCCTACAGGGCAAGCCCCCATAGTTAATTACATTCTAAGGAATGGAGATTCCTTAGAAAAAATCTCGATTAAGGTTAATGATCGCTGTCTCTAAAGATTTCAATAGGATACGACTATCAATCGATTAGTTCTTTTTTGAAGATCAAATGGGATTGATCAAAAAGGGAGTTATTATCGAAGCCAAATTAAGATAAGTAGGAGATGCTCACAATGCTAGGAGACCTAGCGAGCATCTTAAACTATCCTATGATTAGGCTTTACATTTTTGAAATTGATTTAGTTTGTTTGAGTTGAATTTTTGATTAGAATGCTAGGGCTTATAATTTCATAATACAAGGTTATGGAAATGCCTAAGAGGTGAGGATTTATGCTTATGGCCCACAAAGGGCAGAAGCAACCTCAGAACCTAAATCTAGGGAGCTTTGGCAAGGGCCAAAAGCACAACCTAAATCTAAGATGAAAATGGGTATTCGATTTGCCTCCATAAGAGAGGACAAACCACCCAACTGCTTAGACTTACAACCGCCTATGGGTGGCCGCCAACTAACTCCTCCTACGATTTTAAATTCATGTAGGCAAGTCATATGCTTTATGCAAGATAGTTCTGCTATTATTTATTTAGAAAGACACTATGTCCTTAAACTCACTCCCTAAAGATACTAGATCATGTACAGACATGCTTCAAATGACCTAAATCTAATGCAATTCAGATTACATTTGATTTTTATTTTTAGATAATTATTTTGACTTAGACTAATAGGATTCATATGGCTAATGCATGAGAAATAAGATTATTGGACAAAATCAGTGAGAAGGGAGGAGGTGTGTTTCCACCATGGCTCTCAAAGGTCAAGCCAAGTTTCTTTTGCAAATGTGGAAGCCCTTCAATCAAGAGTGAAAATAATATGCACTTGTGCACGATGTTATAAAAGAAGTACTCATCCAGCTAAGGGGTTGCTAATTCTTTTATCTTGATTTTTAACCTAAGCTTTAGATGAGGTTATGAGTACTTTATTTTTAGTTTTGAATTGTTAAATTTGGTAGAAGATTTATTTTTTACTAAGAGCCTAATCCACATCCATGCCATACATAAAGTAAGAAATAAACAAAAAAAAGGATGCCACTTAATGCACAAGCTAAACAAATCATCAATCAATTTATAAAGCTAATTGAAAAGAATAAGAGGCCATTGTGCTCAGGTACCATGGCACAAACCTGAAAGCAAATTGGGTAGCCAGGTCTACCCTTATACAACTCGTATTACAAATGAATTAAATACAATTAAATAAGGAATTCATTATTATGGGGTCTTCAAGCTTCATTTCTTCATTCTTCTTTTCTTCTTTCTTCTTTGGTTCTTTCTTTTGGATGGTTGGAAGGTGGATGTTCCAAAGGCTTCACATGGTACATAAGGCAAAGCCTTATAACCAATGCTCATCCTAATCCCCATAATAATCATTCCAAAATCCTAATTGCAAAAATTACATGAAAAGGGGAAATGGACATCTAACTAATACTTGTAAAATAAGGATTATCTAAAATAAATCATACAAATCCTAAGAATGCATATTGGACTTAACACCCCACACATGGGTGACTAAGTCCACCTGACCTTTTGGATTATGCTTAGGGGTATAAGCACCTGCACAGCAAAAGTATTTATATTTTTATTTATTACAACGCCCCTTAAGTATAATCCCCTGCAGAAAATAATGATTAGACTAAATCATCCTATCATTCATTTTACACACATTCACCCTAACATCCAATTTAAAATATTACATCATAAAATAAAAGCAAGATCAAACCATGCACCTTCCTAACCTAAAGCCATAAATGGAGACTTAGCTTAATGTGTGTGCTTTTAAGGTTTGTGTGGTATGCTTAGCTATGGCTTTAAGTTAGAGTTTTCTAAGTATGAAGGATGTTCAACTTGGAGGAGGGTTTCATTTAAGTTTTTTAATTATTTTTTGTTTGATTTTATTTTGTGTTTTGATTAAGTTCAAGTGAATCCTACAATTAATTACTAAGTTGTAAAAAGAGGGAAAGAGAAGAGAACTTCTCTTTCCTTCCCTAACCTAAGTAATTTCTAAAGTGGATTCATATTTTAGTTTTGTTTAGTGAATATCTTATTATGTGTTTTAATTAATCCTAAGTTTAGATGAACTCTAAGCAAACCTATTCAAAAGAATGGCATTTTAAGATTAAGTAAAGTGAAGTAAGTTTGCAAAATACACATCACTTCATTTCTTTCCCAACATGTATACCATGCATATGAATAAATCCTAAGCATATCTATACATACCAAATGAGAATGTTTAGCACACTTTATGATGCATGCTAAGTAAATTACTTAAGAAAATTTGAATGCTTATGATGCATGATTTTCATTAAGTAGAAAAAGGAGTTTCTTATCCAATTTTCACATGCACATATGAGTGTATGAAAAGAATAAGTGAGTACGGTGCCATTGTTAGCACCAGGGGTGTAAGTTACAAGACCTACTTGGGGCTACATAAAGCCTCGCAACCCCAGGGTTATCCAGACTAATATACCACTTTCCTTAAATACAAACATGTGTATCAAAGAAATGAATGGAAAAGAAAGAATGCAAAAGTTTGTGTTAGTTGATTTTGGTTTGTTTATGCAATTTATATGTGAAAGTATAGGTGTCCCTCTTTAATTCATAGCATAGAATGAATAGGATATGGAATTAGGCAAGTGTTAGGTTCCTTTCAAATGAACCATACACTTTGTGAAATCCTATTCAAAAATATACTAAGAGAGGAGAAGGAAAACCTACACTAAGCACATCCTTATATTTTACACACATGCAAGCTTATAAGTAAGATACAAGTAACACACTTTCAGTTTTGATAATTAATTTATATATTTTTAAAATAACTTATATTTAATAGTGATAATAGCCACTCATATTCTTACTTTAGCCAAAATATGCAATTTGACATAAAGGAAGTGTTTTCATTTTAAAATTGATTTTTGAAAAGTATGGATGCATAAAATCATATGACATACATATTTAGCATATTGGAAAAGAACTAAAGTAATGAAAGCATGTAAACACATTCACTTTAATTAAATCCTAAAGACAATCTTATGAAATAAGAAAGCTTAAAGTAAATCAAAGTTTATTTAATATGATTTTTGTTTGCTTTTAAATTTGATTTAATTTTGAAAATATGAAGTGAGTTTGTTGTTCCTAACTCATTCCCACATGTGTTTAATATTTTTGTTCAATTTTTATATGATTAGATTCATTTTATATTTTGATTAGGTTAAGGTATGAATTAAGATTATTAATTACCCCTTACCTACACCACCTTAGCATAGTTAATCAAATAATTATGAACCAATGAGATGACATAAAACCTCACAAGGAATTTAAATTTGCAATGCACCCAAGAAAAAAGGAGACTAATTCAATTTGGCTCATGATTAATGCTTAATTATGCTAAGGGGTTTAACTTAAGTAATTTCAAAACACCCCTCACACATATGAGTTGAATTTTGATTTCCTTAATTGAACTTAGGCTCTTGAACACCTATGCATCTATCTCAAGTAGATTAATTAAGTTATGGAAAGTTTTAGAATTTTAAAAAATTAATTAAGAGTGTAATTAGTGAATTAACTCTCAATTAAGAAAAGATTACGGAAGAAAAGGGGGGGGTTAAGGAATAGCCCATTTTTGATATGTGGACCACTGGTTCACCTAACCCAAAGTTGATTGGGTCAGCCATGGGTCAAGTGGAGGTGAGCTAACCCAGGTCTTTCCATTGGAATACTTGGGGAGGTGGTACACATCCCCTCAACCCATGGCCTGCCCTCAGCCACTCAAGACCCTCCACCTCATCCCATCACTGATGTCCCTGACCTCCTATGTCGCCAGATGTCTACCAAAATTTGATTGATCCAAACCATTAGATCAATTAGGGAGGAGAGTATACTTCTCCCCATCGAATTCAAACAACATAGAGAGCTTCAATGAGTCGAGGCGAGCATCCCTAGTGCTTTCCTCAATCCCTTTGTGATCTATGGTGTTTTAATTCGGACGTCATGTGGACACCATGCAAATCTTAGGGAGTACTTATTGAAGTAATCGGATATGATATTAAGGTATGATATACTATCTTGAAAGATAGAAACATCACCTTACAATGGATCTAATCACCTAATGAAGACTCCTAAGATTGATAGATCTTCATATATACTAGAGAACTTTCTCCTAATTTACATGAAAAAGTAAAATAGGGTCTATTTTATGTCGAGTTCTTTAGTTCCATATAAAAATAAGCTTCCATAGTAAATCACATCCTAGAAAGTTGGATTTTTTAAAAATACTATCGATTAAAGTAGTCAATCATATCTCCAAAGATTTCAAGGCTAGATTATCAAAGGATTAGATATTTTTGGAAAATCAAGTGTGAAGGTTTAATTTGGGAAGATGTATTTTGGATTCCAATGGAAGATAAGTAAGGAGCATTCATGATACTAGGAAGCCTAGTGAGCACTCAAATATATCCTATGGTGAGACTTTATTTATTTTAAATAGAGAAGTTATTTTAGTTTGAGTTGAAATTTTATTAGAATGTTAGAGCTTATAGTCCATCAACAAGATTATGAAGATGCCTAAGAGGTGAGGATTTATACTCATAGATTGAAGGAAACAAGCAACCTCGTATCCTAAATCTAGGATGCTTTAGCATAGGCTAGAAGCATGACCTAAATTTTAAGCAAAAAGTGGGGGGGGGCATGAAGTAGCTTACCTCCACAAGAGAGATAAACTCATCCAACTCTTCTAATTTACAACTGCATGGAGTGACAGCCAGCTAATACCTCCTACGATTCAAAACCATGTAGGCCAATCTTATAAATTTTAGTTTGAGTTGAAATTTTATTAGAATGTTAGAGCTTATAGTCCATCAGCACAAGATTATGAAGATGCCTAGAGGTGATTTATACTCATGATTGAAGGAAACAAGCAACCTATCCTAAATCTAGGATGCTTTTTAGACTAGAAGCATGACCTAAATTTTAAGCAAAAGTGGGGGGGGGGGCATGAAGTAGCACCTCCACAAGAGAGGATAAACTCATCCAACTCTTCTAATTTACAAGCGCATGGGTGGACCTCCTCCTATTCAAACCATGTAGGCCAATCTTATAAAATTAAAATATAGTTAAGCTATTACTTAATTAAGAAGGGAAACTAGAGTTTTAAACTCACTCCTTAAGAGTCTAGATTATAACAGGTATGAAGACATGACTTAGACTAATGCAAAATTTTATAATTTTTTATATAATTTTGACAAATTGATATGGATAAAGGTTTAGGATAATTATTCCTACTTGCATGATGAAATTAGATTATTGGCTAAATCAACGGAAGGAGGTGTTCTCCAGTACAAGGGATGCCCTCACAGGTTAAGCATTCTCCTATCGTGCAGAACTGGAGACCCTCCCTATTTAAAAAAAGAAATAAGATGGTATGCATGATATTAGAACATACATTATTTAGCTATGGGGTTGCTAAATCTTTTAATTATATTGCTTATAACCTAAGCTTTAAAGTGGGTTATGAGTTATTTTCAAATTAAATTATGAGTTTTAATGAGAGTAGAAAAATCAATTTTATTCTAAAGAGCCTACCACATCCAGGCCACACATTCAATCATTAATCCTTAAGAAATATATGAAAATCATGCAATTTTAATTTCATAATTTAAACACAACAATCAAATATTTATAGATTATTATGAAAGAATAAAAGGATGGTGCAGTTGGGTACCATCGTATACCCTAAAGAAGAGATGAAGTTGGGTAGCTGAGCTCTACCCTTATACAACCCAGATTACAAAAGAATATTACAATTGAAATTAAATAGATACTATGGGGGTCTTCATTCTTTATTACATTCTTCATTTCTTTCTTTGATTTGATTAGCTTCAAGGCTTCATAAGGCCTCCCAAGACTTTGCCTTCTAGCCACTACTCTTCCTAAACCCCATAGCACTAATCCTAATTCCTACTACAAAATTACATACTTGGAAAGTAAAATCTAACTACACCTACAAGACAAATATTAGCTAAACATACATACAAAACCCAAGCAATTATATTATATAATTTATACTTAGCACCCTGCACATGGGTAGCCATGCCCACCAGTCCTAACATGGATTATGCCTAAGGGAATAAGCAACCTACAAGCAAAAGCATTTATATTTGTTTTAGACCCATTAGCATAATCCTCTATAGAAAATATCATTAGGCTAATAATGGCTTTCATCCCAGTCTCTAAAATATTACATCACAAAACAAAACACAACATTATAACATTCATCATCTTAACTTAGAGCTAGAAGTGGTAGCTTAGCATTCTAATATCGTAGGCTTAGTGTCATATGTCTTAGCTAGGCTTTAAAATTGTAATTATATAAGTTTGGAATTATTTAAATTAACCATGGAGGATGGCTTCACTTTAAAAGGATTTGCAACATACAAGCAAAAGCATTTATATTTATTTTAGAGGCCTCATTAGCATAATTCTCTATAGAAAATATCATTAGGCTAATAATGGCTTAACATCTAGTCTACATACAACAGTCCTAACATCTAGTCTAAAATATTACATCACAAAACAAAACACAACATCATAACATCCATCATCCTAACTTAGAGCTAGAAGTGGTAGCTTAGCATTCTAATGTGCGTGCTTAGGCTTAGTGTCATATGTCTTAGCTAGGCTTTAAAATTGTAATTATATAAGTTTGGAATTATTTAAATTAACCATGGAGGATGGCTTCACTTTAAATTGTTAAAAGGATTTGCAAATTTTAATTTATATTTTGGTTTGTTTCATTTGATATTCACTTAACATCTAAGCATTGTAAAGAGAAGAAAGAGGCTTACCCCCTTTCATCCCTACACTAAGTTATTTTCAAAAGAGTATATTATTATAATTTTGGTTTATTTTAGTGATTGGTTTATTAAATATTTTTATTAATCCTAAGTTTGGGAAAACCTTAAAGAATTCTATTCAACATGAAAAGCACATCATAGGATTAATGAACTTGAATTTCCATCACATAGATATTGTTGTACCATTCTTTTCATCATTAAAAACATGCATATGATTTTAAACTTAGAATACCTATACATGAAATATATTTTAGAAATACTTAAATAATTATGAATGCATATACTTTGTAGAAAAGAGGAATTTCATTTCTTAGCTAAGTACACACACACATGTATTAAAGCTTTTAGCAAGTATGTGTCATTGTTTAAACTAGGGACGTGAGATAATTTAAGATCTCCTTAAGGCTCTTAAAGCCTCGTATTCCTGAGATGTCTAGACTATATACTTACTATCTTAAATACATATGAATGTACACACAACTATGAGAATAAAAATCATGTGAAATATTATATTTTTAGTAAATTATTTACACATGTAAAGTAAAGTTCTATCCAAATTCTAGTACAAGTACACATATGAATGAAGATAAATAAGTATGTGCCTTTGTAACCAGGGAAGTGACGTAATCTAAAACCTCCATGGAGCTAATTAAATCTCGTATTCCTGAGATTTCTAGACTATATACTTATTAATATTCAAATATATGTAAACACATACATGAATCATAAGGATAAAATAATACTTTGGCATGTTTAGGTTATAAGCACATGAAAATCATATGTATTCATAACAAATATCAATTTAACTTTTCATTTATAATTTTGAATTTATTTTTAGAATTTATTACTGATAATAGCCACACATGTAATATGATTAGTCCAACACATGCAACTTATACGTAATTAAATTCAATTGATTCTTTTATTTGAAAATATGAATGGATGATATCAAATGACATACAAAATTTATAATGATTGAAAAATAATGATTAAACACTTCCACATAATCCATTCAACTATAGTAATTCCTAAGGATAATCATATTAAATAAAATTATTTAAGGTTAACCTTAAGCTTCTTATGGAATTTGATTTTTGTTTTGAATTATTAAACTTATAGAGGAGAAATAATATTTGTTGTTTTGCCCTCATCTCATATTAGTGACTTAATGTGTTGAAAGAAAACATAATTAAGTGACTTTTATGGATTAATTAAGTTCAAATCATTAAGCAAATGATTTAATTACCCTTTCCTATGCTTCTTTAATTTAATTAATCACTTATTCATGAGCCTAAAATGACATGGTTATGATAAATCAAAATTGTAATACTCCTAAGGGACCTAATAGGCTCATGCTTAAGTGTTAATTTGATTAAGGAAGTCATTAAGCTAAGTACTCATATAACCTTCCCACACCCATGGGTTAATCATAATTTTCTTAAGGTTCTTTAAGTTATTAAACACATAAAGAGAAACCCAGAAATTCAATCTAAGTTATCTAATCTAATTACCATTTTAATTGATTTTATTTGGCTATTTAAATTGCTTAGGGACCATTTGAGATCACCTTTATTTTTAATTTTTATTTTATTTTATTTTATTTTGCTTAAAAATAAAACTTATTTGATTGTACTTGTTATTTTTAAAAACACTCAAGAATAAAACTTATTTGATTGTACTTATTGTTTTTAAAAACACTCAAAATATCTTTTAGATATTTTGATTATTTTTAAAAATAACATTATTTATTTTTAAAAACAAAAAATAAAATCACATAAAAACATTTTAAACAAACATATTTTCAAAACAACATAAAAATAAGAACAAAAAAAAAAACAAAATTGATCCCAAACAACCCCTTAATTAACCTTAATTAAGTTATGGATTAATTACTCTCCTTATTGAAATGGATTTTGGAAAATAATTAAGAAAGGGTCATAATCACTCCCCCTCTTCATTTCACTATTAATTAGTGATTAATAATCATTAATTACTTAATTTTTATTATTTGACATTTTAATAATTATTAAATTACTTAATGAGGGCAATTAATGTTTGAATTTTAAATTCTCCTAATTACCTAGCCAATAAATCTCAAGAAAATTATGAGAGGTTGAGGACATCCCAAGAAATCAACACATCCAATTTAAGATCAATTAACCAAGCAATTAAGCATTAATTAAGCTAATTAAAAATATTATAAACCCTGATTAAGCATTATTCACTATTCAAACCTTATGAATTTTATTTTTATTAAATTCCTCTATGCTTACCCTTTCCAAAATGGGTTTACTCATATTTTAAGATTTTCTACAATTTGTTACAAATTTTGAAGTTCTGGTTAATTAAACACATTTTAATCTTAATTAACCCCCTAACCCATCGGCACACGAACTGACATGACATTGCTTTCCACATGGAACCACTAGATAAGCCACTTAAATCATCTAATGTGGTGTGATGAGTTAGCGATGATGGACACACTTTCGTCCCCACCGTCCGATCTTGGATCTGATGGTGGAGACTAATCCCATGGATCTTAATAGATTAAATAAAATAAAATTAATAGATTAATCAAGGCCATTCATTTTAATCATGCGAATGGACGACAAATGATCCTTCATCCCCTGAATGATGGAAGACAAACACGATTTGCCCTCCTTCGCTCGATCCAAGCTTGCTGAAGCTCGTGGGCATTGAGATTGACTCTAAAATGTTCAATGAAAGGATATCCTACGGTGGAAATCACATGAAATTATAAAATTTTTTACAAAAGACCAACACCTAAAAGGATTTCTATGATTTGTCGAAAAAATATCTCGCCGGAGCTCAAGACCGGCAGTCCAATGATTGAGGTAGCTTCATCTTGAAGAGACAAAGCTTATTGAGAAGCTTGTGAGTTGCCTCATTGTTGGTAGCTCATGAACCAAACACCACCACAAAAGTCTCTAAAGTTGGTATAGGAGTGGTGTCCGGTGCTTGAATAGATTCGTTTTAGATCGCCGGAGCTTGGGAAAGGTGTGGGAGAAGTTAATTGAAGTTTGGTGAGATTTGAGTGGTGTTTGACAAAGAGGGGACTCGATTTCATTTAGATTAGGTCTTGCCGATGATGGAAAGCTTAAGGGGGATCGAGAAAGCTCAGAGGATGCTCTTCTCTACTCACTGAAACTCTCTGTGTGGTTTGAATTGGATGGGGAGAAGTATACCCTTCTCCCCAATTAATCCAACATCTGGGATCAATCAGCTTTTGGCAGGCGTCCGGCTGGCTCAAGTGGGTGGGGACATCAGGGATGGACTGAGGTGGATGGTTTGAGTGGTTGGAGGAATGGCAGGGGCTGAGGTTGTGTGTACTTCCTCCCCTAAGTGTTTTAATGAGAGGGCTTGGGTTAGCTCACCTCTACTTGAGCCATGGCTGAGCTAATAAACTTTGGGTTAGGTTAGCTAGTGGTCCAAGTGTCCAAATTGAGCTTAGGGTGGCTGTCAAGGGTTGGAGAGTGGGTTTGACCATCTAAATGAAGATTTTGTCTCATTTGGAGGGTTTTACCCAATGGGTTTTAGCCTAATTCGGGTTAAGTATGGGTTGGGTTCATTTAGGCTGACCCATGGTGGCCCAAGGATGGTCATGCCAAGTTTTGTTGGGTTTGGACTTGCTTTGGAATGGTTAGGCTCAATTTGACTTATATAGGTTAAAATGGGTTCAAATGAGTTATGTTGACCAATTTATTAAATTGGGTCAAATTGATGGTTTGGTTAAGTTCAAATGATCATTTGGAGTGTATTGGTTCAATTGGTTTGGTTTAATTTGAAGTGGATTTGGATTTGGCTCATATGATTTCATATGGGTCAAATGGGCTAAGTTGACTAATTTGGACAAATTGGCCAAATTGGTTTGGAAATGGGTTGGTTTGTTAAAGTTCAATTGATGATTTAAGAATGATTATAAGTGTTAATTTGAATTGATTTGGATTTAAGATTGATTTAGCTCAATTTGACCCTTTAGATCAATTTGGGCTAAATATATCAATTAGGTTGGTTTGGTAAATTGAGTTCAATTGAAGGTTAAATCATATTCAATAATCAATTTGTGATGGATTTAAGTCATTGGTTTCAATCAATTTGATATATGATTTGATTTGATTTGGCCCTTTTGGCCCAAAGGGCCAAATTGAGTCAACTTGGGTCAAGTGATCAAATTAGTTTGGTTTGACCCAATTGATTATTGATTTATGTTCAATGATCAATTTATGGTTGATAAGAATCATTTCTTTCAATTGATTTGAATTGGAGTGAGATTTGGTTCACATTGATTCATATAGGCTAATTAGGTCAACTTGGGTTAACTGAACAAATTAACTTTGTTTGACCTAATTGATTGTAAATGGTCAATCAAGGATGATCAATAATCATTGTAGAGATTAGATAGGTTAGTTCAATCTAATTTGGGTTGGATTGAATTTTGGATCAGTTGGGTCCTTTAGGTCACTTTGGGTTAAGTAAACCAAATCAATTGAGTTGGATTAGGTTGAATTGGGTTGAATTGAGTTTGATGATTGATTTGGGATTAATTGATGGCTTTGATTGCAATTGATTTGATTTAATTAGATTTTGGCTCATGTAGACTCTTTAGGTCAAATGGGATAGGTTGGGTTAATTGGATTGATTTAATTCAATTAATTTGATTGTATGTATTGGAAGGGTTTGAAATAGAGATTTGAATAGTTGGAGAAGGGTGGAAGGTGTCCATATTTCAGCACTCGGAGTTGATCCTGACATTTTCCAAAAGACTAACACCTAAGAGGATTTCTTCCGGCACTCGGAGTCGATCCTGACTTATTAGAAATAGAGATTCTCTTCCTGAGTCAATCGATGCCTCATGCTTCGGAAGCTGATCGAAGAAGGGTGGACAATATCCATCTTTCGACACTCAGAGATGAAGGATCATCCACCATCCATTCCGCATGATTAGAACGACGATCTTATTTAATCCATTAGTTTTATTCGATTTAATCCTTTAAGATCCACATGATTAATCTCGCCATCAAATCGTGATGGGATGGCAGGGACAAAAGCACGTCTTGCTGCCGCTAACTCAGCAAGCCGCATCAAACGATTTAAGTGGCCTATCCATGGCATCATGTGAAAAGTGTCGCCACGTCAGCTCCCGCATGGCACCGACGGAATTAGGGATTAACTAAGCTTAAAAATGCCATTAAATAGCCAGAACTTTAAAAATTCATAACTAATTATAGAAAAATTCTAAAAATATGAGTAAACCCATTTTAAAAGGGTAAATATAGGAAAATTTAATAAAAATAAAACCCAAAGTGTTTGAATAGTGAATAGTGCTTAATTAAGGTTTGAAATTTTGCTTAATTACCATAATTAAGCCTTAATTGCTTGGCTAATTGATCTCAAATTGGATGTGTTAATTCCTTGGGATGTCCTCTGCCTCCCATAATTTTATTGAGATTTATTGGCTAGGTAATTAGGGGAATTTAAAATTCAAACCTTAATTACACTCATTAAGTGATTTAATATTTATTAAAAATGCCAAATAATAAAAATTAATTAATTAAATTTGATTAATCACTATTAAGAAGTGAAATGATGAAGTGGAATGATTAGGACATCTTTCCTAATTATTTTCTAAATCCTTTTTTCATTTAAGAGGGCTAATGAGCTTATGATTTAATTAAGATTTTGTTAAGTAATTAAATGGCCAAATTAAATCAAATTAAGATGTTAATTAGATTAGATAACTCAAATTGAATTTGTGAGTTCCTCTTTATGTTTTCAATAACATAAAGACCCATGAGGAAATTATGGTTAACCCATAGGTGTGAAAATCATATAAGTACTTAATTAGATTATTCTTTAATTTAATTAACCCTTAATTATGAGCCTCATTATATTAGGTCCCTAAGTGCATTGCAATTTTAATTTCTCATTTGCATATCATTGGTGGATCATGGTTGAATTGTTAATGAAATTAAAAAAAGTATATGAAAGGAAAAATTAAATCATTGGCCTAATTATTTGAACTTAATTAATCCATAAAAGTCACTTAATTTTATTTTCTTTAAACACATTGAATCACTCACATGGGATGAGGGAAAACAACAAATATCATTTCTCCTCTTTAAGTTTAATAAATCAAAACCAAAATTAAATTCCATAAGAAGCCTAAGGTTAACCTTAAATGATTTTATTTAATATGATTGTCCTTAAAAATTAATGTAGTTGAATGGATTATGTGGAAGTGTTTGATTATTTATTTTCAATCATTATAAATTTTGTATGTCATTTGATATCGTCCATTCATGTCATCAAATAAAAGAATCAATTGAATTTAATTATGTATAAGTTTCATGTGTTGGATTAATCTTATTATATGTGTGGCTATTATCACTAATAAAGTTTAAAATTATTTTCAAAATTATAACTTAAAGATGAAGATTTAAATTGATGTTGGCTATGAATATTACATGTGATTTACATTTGATTATAACTTAAATATGTTAAAGTATTATTTTATTTTCATGATTCATGTATGTGTTTACATATGTTTGAATATTATATAATATAGATGAGGCTTTAAGTAGCCTCATGGAGGTCTTAGATTACCTCACTTCCCTAGTTAACAAAGGCACGTACTTACTTAATTTCATTCCTATGTGTACTTATACTATAATTTGAATAGAACTTTACTTTACATGTGTAAATGATCCACTAAAATACAATATTTTACATGATTTTCATTTTTCAAAGTTATGTGTACATTCATATGTATTTAAGATAACAAGTATATAGTATATACATCCAGAATATGAGGCTTTAAGTAGCCCCAATGAGGTCTTATATTATCTCACTTCCCTGATTTAAACAATGACATGTACTTGCTTAAACCTTTAATACATGTGTGTGTACTTAGCTAAGGAATGAAATTCTTCTTTTCTACCCAAGTATATGCATTCATAATCATTTAAGTATTCCAAAATACATTGCATATATATGTATTCTAAGTTTAAAATCATATGCATGTTATTAATGATCAAAAGTAATGATATAACATTATCTATGTGATGAAAATTCAAGTTCATTAATCTTAAGATGCTTTTCATGTTGAATAGAATTCTTTAAGGTTAACCCAAACTTAAGATCAATAAAATATTTAATAAATCATTCACTAAAATAAAACAAAATTATAATCATATACTCTTTAGAAAATAACTTAGTGTAGGGATGAAATGGGTTAAGCCTCTTTCTTCTCTTTACAATACTTAGATACTAAGTGATATTAAATGAAACAAAACAAATATATAAATTAAAATTTGCAAATCCTTTTAACAATTTAAAATGAAACCATCCTTCGTGGTTAAGTTAAATAATTCCAAACTTTGATAATTATAATTTTGTAACCTAGCTAAGACATATCATACTAAGCCTAAGCACACACATTAGAATGCTAAGTCACCACTTCTAGCTCTAAGTTAGGATGGTGTATGTTATAATATTTTATGCAGGATTATACTAATGGGTAGCTAAAATAAATATAAATGCTTTCAGGTTACTTATTCTCCTAAGCATAATTCATATTAAAAGATAGGTTTGATAACCCATGTGCAGGGTGCTAAGTCCAAATTATATAATATAACTGCCTGAGATTGTATGTATGTTTAACTAACAGCTTTCTTTAGGTGTAGCTAGATATTACTTTCCATGAACATGTAATTTTGCAATAAGAATTAGGATTAGTGCTATGAGATTTAGGATGAGCAGTGGCTATAAGGAAAAGTCTTGAGATGCCTTGTGAAGCCTTGAAGCAAATCAAATCAAAGGAAGAAATGAAAAAAGAAGTAAAGAGTGAAGACCCCCATAACATATATTCAATTTTAATTATAATATTCTCTTTATAATCCGGGTTATATAAGGGTAGAGATAGGCTATCCAATTCCTTCTATTTTTTGAGGTGTACGGTGGTACCTGACCTCACCATCTTTTTATTCTTTCATGATAATCTATATATATTTGATTGTTATGTTTAAATTACTCAATAAAAAATGCATGATTTTCATAGATTTCTTAAAGATTGATGATTAAATGTATGATCTGGATGCGGTAGGCTCTTTAGGATAAAATTAATTTTTCAACCCCTATTAATAACTCATAACTAAATTTTAAAATAATTTATAATCTCAGTTTAAAGCTTAGGCTATAATCAAGATAATTAAAAGATTTAGCAATCCCTTAGCTGAATGATGTATGTTTTAATATCATGCATATCATCTTTTTTTTTTTCTTGAATAGTGAGGATTTCCACTCTTGTACGATAGGGGAATTCTTGACCTTTGAGGGCATCCCTTGTAATTGAGAACACCTCCTCCCACTTATTTAGCCAGTAATCCTATTTTATCATGCATTTAGGCATATTTATCCCAAGCCTTTGTGTAAAATATTATGTCAAAATGATATATAAACTTATAAATTTTGTATTTAGTCTAAGTCATGAATTCATACCAATTATGATCTAATCTCTTAGAGAGTGAGTTTAGAATTCTAGTCTCCTTCCTAAATAAATAGCAGCTTAATTATCTTGCAATTTCATAATACTAGCCTACATGATTTTGAATCATAGGAGGTGTTACCCACCACTCCAAAGTAAGTTGAAGAGTTGGGACGAGTTATCCTCTTATGGAGATAAACTACTATGACCCCTTCCCGCTTAGATTTAAGTCATGCTCTTAGCATATGCTAAAGCATCCTAGATTTAGGATCCAAGGTTGCTTGTTTCCTTCGGGCTACGAATATAAATTCTCATTTTAAGCATTTCCATAATCTTGTGTTAATGGACTATAAGCTCTGACATTCTAATAAAAATTCCAATTCAAATTAAAATAAACTTTCTCTTTCAAACATATAAAGCCTCACCATAAGGTAGATTGGAGTGCTCACTAGACTTCCTCGTATCATGAGTGCTCCTTACTCATCCTCCTTTGGATTCTGAAAATAAGTCTTCCAAATTGAACCTTCCCACTTGATTTTCAAAAATACTTAATCCTTTGATAGTCTAGCCTTGAAATCTTTGGAGATATGATTGACTACTTTAATTGAGAGTATTCTTAAGAAATCCAACTTTCTAGGATGTAATTAACTATGGAAGCTTGCTTCCATAAGAAATTAAAGAACTCAACATAAAATAAACCATGCTTTACTTTTTCATGTAAAGTAGGGAAAAGATCTTTGGTATATACAAAGACCTATCAATCTTAGGAGTCCTTATTAGGTGATTAGGTCTATTGTAGGGTGATGTTTCTATCTTCCAAGATAGTATATCATACCTTAATGTCATATCCGATCACTTCGATAAGTACCTCATAAGATTTGCATGGTGTCCACACGACCTCCACAATTTTTAACATAGTGCTCATCATGCCAGTTGTAATCCTCTTGTGCAATATATTGAAGGTAATGTTTTTTATTAGTAAGTAGCATACAAGTCCCAATACTAACTATCTAGAAGAATTTAGTTTTTTTTTGCTCATAGTTGTTGACTTCAATTCAAATAGAGATAGTTTTATCCTTTTCTAGTAAAGATAATCCTTAATATATATATTAGAGTA
Source organism: Cymbidium sinense (assembly GCA_021442155.1). Classification (NCBI taxonomy): domain Eukaryota; kingdom Viridiplantae; phylum Streptophyta; class Magnoliopsida; order Asparagales; family Orchidaceae; genus Cymbidium; species Cymbidium sinense. The sequence continues at coordinate 28,915,780 of CM038228.1, read as the reverse complement.
TCAAGATTCCTTTTCACCGATCAAGTCAATCCTCACCTTTTCATCTTTGTATATCATTACTCCCATTTTTTTCATAGACTACAAAGTTTTCCCAACTCTAATAATGGGTGAAAAATATACACCTAAGAGCAATGATATATGCAAAAATAGAAAAAAAATCTACAAGAAATTTAGTCTACATATAAATATCTACTAATTTAAAGGAAAATACAAGATATAAATATTTGCTCACAAAAAAAAATTCTCACATTTATCTATTTTGTATTCTTCCCTCTCTATTTTATCCTCTCTCCAAAGTTGACCATGATTCATTCACTAGCTATCATTATCAAAGATAAAGAAAAACATTCTACCTCTATGTCAATCATCTTTTTGAAAACCAACTTAGTGATAGTCAACAATTTCATCTTTCAAATGCTTCTACTATCAAGTTGTCACCTCGGGCTTATCTATGCTCATTTTGAACTAATATGGAAATTCTATGTATAACATAAATGAATAGAACTACCAACCTCCTCCTTGACCATATGCCTTTACACCTAAATGAATGAAAAAGAATAATGAGGGAATGTCTTGCAACTATTAATCATCCTTTTTTATAAAGAACATTTGGTAGCATATATGAAAGAATAAGTGTCAATAGGATCATAAGTTTGACAACCACTAGTATTAAAAAAAATTTACAATCTAATCTTATTCAAGAATTTGAGATAAAAATAGCCACATAAAACTAAAGCCGACCTAATATAGAAACAATCATTAACTGAAAAAATATTTTAGTTGATCTCTTTTTAGTATTTGAAAGCAACTTATTAAGCAATACGACTAGCCTTGCAAATAAAGAATACTTTTTATAGACAATTGAGAGCACATGGAAAATAACTTTTCCATGCTACAATAATAGAACCAAGAACAAATTTGGGAACATACAATCATAAGAAAAATCATTAATGTACAATTATAAGCAAAATAGCAAAGGTTCAAACAAACAAATCTACGAGTTGCTTTGCATTCTAACTAAAATTGCTACAACAATACAAGAAGAACTAAAAGTGAATTTAGATAACAAATAGAATCTCTGAATTTCCAAAAAAAAAGTTATGAAATATATTTAGAATGAGCTTATTAAATATTATCATCAATCTAGTTACCAAAATAGTACGAATACAAAAATAACTTAAGTTCAGTAAATAATTTTCTATATTTTATGCCGATATTTTACACATAACTCTCTCATTTCTTGGCCAAATTGAAAGAACTAGGTATCATTGGAAAGCTAACAAATTACTCTACTACCTTCATGTTGATTGCTTTTGGTAATATGTACAGATGCCCTATGATTTTTGTAAACATCACATGAATAAAAGTCTGAAATGTAGAAAATTTTCTTATTCATTAATATATCGCATCAAAGCACCGGCTAACCTAAGTCTAAGGTTGGTGCCCTATCAATCTAATTTGTGTACAAATGCTAGTGTGGTAAGGTAAAGCTAGGCTTTAGTGTTTATGTCACTATTTGAAAATGAGCATCAATTTATTACCATTTGGTGGTATTGAATTAAGTGATTAGTGGCTTGAAGGCAAGTTTTAGGTTTTAGTTTAAATTATATTTGAGTTGAGTTTAATATTTTTAAGAGCATAAGGAATAATGGGCCTTATTTATTAGGAAGCCCACTTTCATTTATACCATGCTCCTAATAAGGACTAAAAGTGCAGATTTTATGGATTTTTGATTGACTTGGTTAAAATGCTGAATTTTAATCACATTCTAATTAACCCATTCAAGCCTAGGTGATACCATACTCTTGTGAAATCTGCCTTAAGATTTGGAGATTTAACTAAACTATTAACAATTCAAAAGTAAAATTTATTTAGATTTATATAAATCTATTTTTTTTATAAGAAGTGATATTTCAAATGTTCCTATAAACATGCATTTATGTGTATGTATTCCGTACTTTTGGCACTTAAGTGCATATACACACATTCATAATTTTACAATAAAGAAAATTAAACATGCGTGAACTATATCATTATATATTTTATATTTTGTCATTTCACATTTATTGGTATGTGTAATTGTTATACTAGAGATTCAAGATAAGAACCTCTTTCGGATCAATAGTCATGCAATCTTGAGTTTCTAGACTATATATCTATTAAATGCATTAGTTTTGTTTATTTTGTTGATTATTGCTATTTACTTATATATATTATATTTTTTTCATTCATTTACAAGTAAGTGTCATTGTTAAATTAGAGATATGAGGTAAAAAATCTTTTTCAGACTAGTAGCCCTATGATCCCAAGTTTATAGATTACATAGTTGATAACAAAGAGAAGTTCAATTTATTTAAGATTCAATGCCATTACTAATTTGAAAATAAGTATGTGTGTTTTTTAAAAATTGTCTAAATTAGGATATAGATGGTTTGTATATATGAAAAGGCTTGGAAGATATATATATATATATATATATATATATATATATATATATATATATATATATATATATATATATATATATATATATATATATATATATAGTATAATCTAATTAAGAAGATATATGATTATTTAATGGTAAGTATTTATAAAATATTTATCCACCAATTTGACTTAATGTACCTACATTTATCATAATAAAGATTATTGAATGTCATGAGAGATTACCTTAACTCAATCATCTTAAGGTTGATCATGTGATTATAGGCATCACTTACATTTATAAGTTATTTAAGAAAATATTAATTAACTTTAATTATGATGATTAATGTAATTAAAGAGTATTTACTAAACTAATATTTTTTTATCTCTTCTATTTATTAAGTGAGTTAGAGTCTTTAAATATGATTTTATGATTTTTTATGGGTTATTAATTAATTACTCTAATTATCTTTTCAATTAACTGTAAAATTAGAGTTCGGTGGTTATCAAAAGTTATTATAAATTTTTCAAAAAGAATATATTTGTAATGCTCATAGTAGCTTTTCAAAAGCTATTTTTCGCACAACAAGCTTTATAAAAAGCTATAACTATCCTAAATTGACCCTAAGTCTTTATTTGTGATATAATACAAAACTTATTTTTCTTAGAGTTAGAATAAATGTGTTGAATTAAAAAAATTTATTAGGAACTAATGTGAAAGTTTATGCCTCAAAGTTTTATTCCCTTATATTAAAAAGATAGCTTTAAGAAAATTAAATAAGTTTTAAAAGAAATAAAATAAAAGAAAATTTATTGTTAAGTTATTCATTAAAAAATAATCATAGTATTTATTGCTCAATTAAAATGATACATAAATGTTAAATCAAAAAAATTAAAAATATATAATAAAAATAATAATCAATAAAATAAGATATATATATATTTGAATCCAAATGTGTTCGTGGAGTGAGGTAGAACTCTCTGAGATAACTAGGAAACATGGTTGAAAAAAATAAGTAACAGGAAAGTCAAAGAAGTGTAAAAAATGCCTCCAATTTTATTATTTCACCAAAATTTACTATAAGTAGTGAGAGTTATAGTTTCTCCTAGAAAAAAAAAGAGAAAAAGAAAAGTTCCCCTGCCCCATTTGGAATGACCCTTTTTATAATACGAGTGCGGTAGTTACATATGGTATGTACATGCAATATAAGTTGAGCATAAATAGAGACTCCCCCCAACAAGTGGCGGGTGTTCCTCAGTCGAGTGGTGAACTCTATAGCCCGTTGGAGTGAGTGACCTATTGCTTCTTCTGTTGTGGTGAATTTGTAGATTATGCTAGGATCATCAAACCTTGGTTGTTCATGTTTGTCTAGTCTTCCCTTGTCACTCACCAACCATTGTGGAAGTTTGGATGAGTGGCCAATTTCTATACTTCATTCTTCGAGCATCCATCTTTGACCCACCCTATGCATGATGAGTGTTTATTATTGAGTTGCTCTCTTATATAGATTTGGTTTTGTTCCTATGATAGCTCGCTGTGAAGGCCATTATGGCTCGCTTGCATATTTGTGTGTGTGCGATGTGTGTGTAGTAGAAATGTAATTAAAGAATCTTAAAAAAATACTTATATAATATTTAAATGAAAGAATTTTCAATCATAGCTATGACATAACATATTCAAATATGAATTTAACTATATAAATAATATAATAATATCGTAGTTAAATTATAGATATTTTGCAAAATGAAACATAAGTTTGAGTTACAATTATTGACAAATTATGTGTTTGATTATTATACGTGGCTAACATATTGAATCTGTATGTGTATGATCAATTATGGATAAAGTCAACATAGTTCATTTAAGACCAAGATTTTGAGGTGATTACTCATACTTTTTGAATTATATTATTAACATTGATTTTCAAAACCAATTGGATTTGGTGAATGTTTAGATGAACTTAAATTACATAATTAATCTTAGTTTAATTGATTTGTTAGATATATCGATCTTATCAAAATGTATGTCATACATTTCTCAACATATTTACAAATCTATTATGTATATAATATTATTATAAAAAATATTGAATGATATAAATGTGATTAAATGAATTATATAGTATGCTTATATGTGCATATCAGATATGATAGAGAGTCATCTCTTATGGGACTAACTGAAGACGCTAAGGCACCTTTGCATGTATATGAAAAATATTATTAATATTGAAGTGTCTTAAATGATACAATTTTAGACATTAACTTTTGTGATAGATGTATAATATATAAATAAGATAAGATAATGTACTATAGATAAAATATGCTAAATCTTCTTAATAGATCATAATTGAATATAAATTTATTCTTATACTGATTCATTATAATTAATTAGCATGCATAGCATTTTTTTCATTACGTTACTATGATTTAGAAATATGAAGTATGCACTAGTTGTTGATAACTAACTATTCTTTTTATCTAAAACTTATATATTGAAATTTTGTAATAGAAATGAGTAATAGACGAGAAATTATTTATAGAAGATGGGGTAATATAAAGAAATGTATATTTATAATTATCTTAATTTCAATTAATTTTATTAATGGCTCTTTCAATTTTATGAATAATTACTATTAATGATAGTAATTATAAATTTAATTCCATCATCCAAGTGTACATTCTAATCTTAGTAATTCCAAGACCTTGGGTGATAACATGAAAATTTGAAAACAGTCAAATGAAATTTAGTCTTTTAATTAAAAAAATAGTCCATTTAGTTTTATGACATAGAAAATCAACTTTACAAAGCACAAATTAAGCATATCATTCAAACATCAGTCACTACCTTAACTTTAAAATAGTTTTTTAAAGTCATTTTAAATTAATTTTTTAGAAAGCCACAAGACGAAAACTGAGAGCTTACCGCTAAACGTTCTCTACCTAGGGGTGTGCATTATTTGGTTTTAACCAAAAAATCAAACCAAATCAAAGTTTTTGAGTAATTTGGTTCAGTTTTGAACTTAGTAATTTGGATTTTAGTTTTAATTAATGAAAACTTTGATTTTTAGTTTTTGGATCGGTTTGTTAAATAAAATTTTGGATGTAACTAATTAAACCAAAGTAATTATATGTAATATGATATTATTAATTTATATATAATATGCTCATCTATTATATATTTATTTTTATTTATTTTTGAATATTTAGTAGATGTTTTTTTTTGGACATTATCCAATTTTAAAATATTTTGGTCATACCATAATATGGTAATATGGTTTATTCTTAAGTCAAAATATCGTTTAGATAAGTAAAAGTAGTTTTAAATATTTTTTTAGTGCATGAAATAGTTAAATATATATTTTTATTTATATTATTTTGCTTATTATTTATTCATTATACAATAAAAAAATTATACAAATAATTTTAAAATATAGCCAATTTAGATTTATCCAAAATAAAATCAAAATAATCGAATTAAATTATTATTTGATTTGATTAATTTTATATTTTATTTGATCAATTTAATTCAATATTTTTAAGAATTCAAAAGCAATCAATTTTAAAAATTTATGATCCACTCTACCCAAATCAACCAAACGCACACCCTATCTCTACCTAACATGTGGTGATGAAACCCACGCCAAACTGCAGAAGTTAGTCGACGATCCATCTGGTGACGGCTGAGACATCGGCTTACTCCGGCGGCTCTCGGAATCCCTCTGAATATTGCTTCCTCCGTCTTTTTGGATGACGGGGTACCCTTCTCTCTTGCTCTCTCTCCTAGTCTCGAAGATTCGGAAGATTCATGTTTGGGGGAATGGCTGATGCCTGGTTCGAGTTTGAGGGGGGGGGGGGGGTGGGTTTGGGGATTTTCAAAGCCTTTCCTGTTAACGTTCTCCGTTGTTCTGGGCAAACGGAACTGCGAGTGTATGGAATCAGTAATCATTTAAACCTATCTTTGATGAGGCTAGATTAGTTTTTAAGGTTAGTGTGTTTATAGATTAACAGAAGTTCTGGTGAGGTTGGACAGGTCAGTCTTTGACGGTCAAATTGGTTCAATTTGCACCTACTTTCTTTTTATGATGATTTTCCCTAGCTCAAGTAACATACTTAGTTTATGATGTGTGTTGAGGCTTGATGATGATGAAGTAGATTTGCTAGTTGTTCTGGATAATTGATTTGTTAATATGCCAATTGCTGCTTTGGAGGTCATGTATTTTGTCCTAGCTTAACTTGTTCAGCCTTTTTAAAAGTGCAAGTTAAATGGTTTGTCTTAAGTACGTGTGGCTTGAATGTCTTGTAGCTTTTTGATTTTGTGAGAATTGAGAGTTAGCAATTCTCATAAAGCATGAAGTTATTCCAGAAAATTGGGTTGTGGACCCAAAGAGTGGTAGCTACATAGAGTGTTTCAAATTTGGATAATTTGGCATCTCATTTTGGTTAATAAAAAAATGGAGAAAAAGAAATTTCCAAAATGTTTGCATTTAATCTCTTCATTTGTTGATATTGGATTCATAAGCATACTTATGATTTGTTTTGACTTCTATGTAAAGTGAAAAATCATCTTAATTATCCAAAGAGAGTACTTTGGCTATTTTTTGTGATCCTTATTTAGTTGCTTTATGGCTATTTTAAGCATTGTTCTTCTACTACTTTGTGATGATATCTTTGGTTTAGTTGTATTATTGAACAACCATCAAAATTGTAATCTGAAACACACTTATTAATAGTGCAAAATATAATGCACTAAAAGCCATAAAGCAACAAAACACATCTAATATTCTATTATTGTTGTAAGCCACACACAGACAAAGTAACATACATTAGTTTTTTCTTTAATTGTGCTATAATCATGTAGTGCAACTCACAAATAATACATTCTATTTAGTTTCGTTTGGATTATATGATGAGATTGAGGTTATTTTGGTTGATGAAGTTGATGGTGATAAAAATCATGATATGAGAGATGATAGTGATGATGAATATATTGTGATTTATGATGATGATAGCTCGAGGATGACTAGTTTAATTTTTGAATTTGGATGTGGTATTTGCAAGCAAACCATTATATATGTTTGGAGTTCTTTTCCCTTCAGAATATTTATGGATTCCTATCTTTATAAGAGTCTAAGGTCCAATACATTGGATTTTGTGCATGTATTGTTGCAACAATGATGGTTTCAGTTGTTAGTCTATATGTTTTTTTTCTATGATAGTTATTTTCAGTTTGATTATCTATGATAGTAATATTTAAACTCCTTGCCCTTTATTAACTTTAATGTACGTTTAACCATCTTAGTTTGGTTTATGTAGCATTTTTTGGTATAAGAGGTTTTTCCTCACTATTGAATTATTGATAGATTATTCTTGATTTCAGCTTTCTTCAAAATAGCATATGCGTCATGTGCTATGACTTCAACAATCCTCATATGATAGTTGCCATTTGCTATAAACTCATAGGCCCCAATTCATTTGTCCATGTCTAAGAAGACGGAAATGAAACCATGAATACACTGTTGTTTAGCATTGTTATCAAGTGTTCAATTTATGGGTTGGCAAAACATCCTTGCTATATTTGTTATTTGGTAATCATGATTTAATTTTTGTAGCTTGAGCATTGAATTATGATATAATGCGGGGATGATATGGGTCTTTATGTTAATATGCTATATTATTGCTGTTTCTATGAAGAATTATTCATTGGCATGACATTAGTGGTTTTTCCTTTCCCCTTGCTCCTATTTCTTAAATCCAATAGTAATTATTGGTATGTTTCTTGTAGACCATCATGGTTGGTAGATAGCAAACGAATTGCTAAAAAGATAAAAAATGCATCGAAGAGGGCAGGTCCTGCTAACATCAAATGGATTAGCAACCCTACTAAAGCTTGTCCGAGGTGCAATTATGTTATAGATAACAGCGATGTAAGACTTCTTTCATATGCAGCTCCATTGTTGGCAAATATTGTTCTTTCTTTCATATGCAATTCCATTGTTGGAAAGTACTTTTTTTTATCGTTTGCTTGAATCTTCTTGTACATAGTAAGGTAACTAATAAAATCAAAGAATATAAAACCTTTGTTTGGAAGTTCTCTTTTCTATTTTGGTAAAAAGTGAACATGTAAATGGTTTATATTAACTTTTTCTTGTACTTAATTTTTGGATTCATGTGTAATGTCTCTTCATGTACTAAAATTTTGTTAGTTCTATCATTAGATAAGCATATTTAATTTTTGGAGCTTTTGTATTTATTTAATGGGTAGCTTCTATCGTTTTATATGGACACGTGGGAAGAATCTGTAAGTTGATATTTTAAAGTGTATAATTTAAAGTAGGCATGCTTGAACACAATTATGTCCATGAGTTGGTTAGTAGATTTGATGAAAATATTCAAATCACACTTCCACCAATAGCTATTTAGGCAAAATATTATATATTATTTATGTTGGATCCAAATCTAATATTATTTATTTTGAAAGAATGAAAATAAAACCATGAAAATATTCAAATCACACTTCCACCAATAGCTATTTAGGCAAAATATATATTATTTATGTTGGATCGATCCAAATCTAATATTATGAAAGTACTTTTTATACTTGAACCTCCTTGAGCTGTGTGCTTCCTTAAATATTCATCTTCTGATGAGTCTGTTCATCGTTACGCTATGTTCCTTCTTGACTTTCTTCTTGTGCTTGTCATGCGTATGACGAGTCTTTAACATTTGGACAGTTTACTTATTTTGAGTATACATTTAGCTCTTCAATTTTTATTCTTTATAGAGATGACAAAAAAAAATAGAAGAATAAAAAGTCAATTAACTTATAATAAATGCTAAAGAGAAAGAGAATCTTTCATTAAATGTTACACCACCTTTTGATTGGGTTTAATTATTTTGGCATATCCTTGGATCTTTCTACTATAAAGAGAATCTTTCATTAAATGTTACATCACCGGACTTGAACCTCCTTGAGCTCGTTGTGCTTTAAATATTCATCTTCTACGAATGAGTCTGTGTTCATGTGGTTGACGTCTATGTTCCTTCTTCAGACTTTCTTCTTGTGTTTGTCATGCGTGTGACAAGTCTTTAACATTTGGACAGTTTACTTATTTTGAGTATACATTTAGCTCTTCAATTTTTCTGCTTCTTTATAGAGATGACTCGCAAAAAGAATAGAAGAATAAAAAGTCAATTAACTTATAATAAATGCTAAAGAGAAAGAGAATCTTTCATTAAATGTTACATCACCTTTTGATTGGGTTTAATTATTTTGGCATATCCTTGGATCTTTCTACTATAAAAGGAGTTCTGACTTCTCTAGAAAATTCTATCAGATCTTACGTTCATGACCAAAGACATGCTTCTTTTTTCTGTCAAGTTTTCAGTTGTGAGCGAAATACAAATACTCGTCATGGGATCTAAGAAACCTCACGATGACATTAACTCCTCCGAATTGTGGGCTGGCCTTTGAAAAATGTTAAAGAAGTCTGAGAAGCCAGTGGATTATGAAGCATCGTCGTGGACACGAGGACATAGATACGACACGACACATATATGATGACACAGTATGTTTGCAAAAAATAGGACATGACATGTCATCAACATGTCTAGTTTATTTTCATAATTCTCTTTTAAACACACAAAAAAAGCAAATGTATTATGGTAAAAGAAACTTTATAATACTAAAAGATGGTTTGCAATATCATTATTACATTCCAAACACCAAAAATATCCAAAAAAACTTAATGTCAATATCATTGTCAAGATAATAAATTAAAATGACAATATGATCATCACTAATTAGAATTAACACATTTAGAAATAGGACCGTCATTAATACTAGCTCCGTTTCTCTCTTCGATTACACCTTTAGCTTCATCCATAAAAAAATAGTTTCTAAGCATGGCCCATCAAGGGGAAGATTAGCTACATCAAGCATCCCAATATCATTCATTGTAGGTATTGTATCTTCATCAATATCGCATATCTTTTTTTCCCCTTGAATATAATCTAGGTTCTTCCTAGTTAAAAGTTGAAGATTAGTATGCACAAAAACTAAATCTTCTCCTCGTTGAGAATGATCTTGTTCCTCTTTCATAAATTGATGAAAGAATATGTACTCCAATTTTTTTTACAACAAGAGGATGAGCATGATTGAGCTAATAATTTAAAAGCCAAATTTTTTAGTCATGGGGAACTTGCTCATAAATCATCCACCATACTTTTCCATCCATGACACCTATAAAGGTTATAGAGCCATTATCAATAGAAGCACCACTAATCATAGCTCTTTTTTCGGCACTTGAAAAAATTCTCTTCAGACATTTATTCTTCTCATTTGATATCTCTATATCTTTATGTGGAGCAACATGATTTGGAGCTCCACTAAGCTAAGAGTGGCTATAACCCCTAAACATTTATAACAAATGACACAACAACAACAACAACAACAACAACAAGCCTTAATCCCCAGGTGGTCATTTTATGAATCCTTCTCGATTGTGTCTATTGTATCAAATTCTCATTTAAATCAAGTATACTAAGATCATTTTATACATCTTAACCAAGTCTTTTAGGTCTACCTCTACCTTTCTTAACATAAGGCAAATCTAATCATCTACTCTCTGTCATCGGTGGACTGATGCCAAACCATCTAAGGCGACTCTCTAATCTTATCTACCACTACTCCAACTTTTCTCGAATATACTCATTTTGCATTCTATCTCTAAGAGTAAAGCCACCATCCAAATACAGCAACTTAGTCTTATGCTTTATCTTTTTTTATTATAAGTCATTCTTGGTCTTATACCATCTTATAAAATTTTTTTCTTAAGTTTAAGTGAAACTTTTATCACATAAATAGATGCATTCCTCCACTTCAACCATCCAACTTGAATTCTACTAATAACATCTCCATCTATTTCACCATCATTTTGAACAATAGAATATAAATATCTCTCATTCTTATTAATGACTTGTTCACCTAATCGTCACAACACTACCAGAACTTTTCTAACTAAAATTACACTCCATATATTCGCTTAAATCTTGAACCTTTAGACTCAGGGTTGACCTCCATAATTCAAGTTTCGTTGGACTCCTCTACAGTCTTATCAATAAGAAGAATGTCATCAAAGAAAAGCATACACCAAGGTACATCTTGTAAATGCTTAAGAACATCCATAACTAAAGTAAAAGATAAGGGCTTAATCCTTGATGTAATCCAACCAAATAGGAAAATAATTTGTCAATCCTCCTTGTTTGGACACAAGTAACAACTCTAGTATACATATCCTTAATGACTTGAATATAATATTAACTCCTTTTTTGTTAGAAATCTCCAAAGAACATCTCTTGAAACTTTATCATAAGCTTTCTCTAAATCAATAAATATCATATGTAGATCCTCCTTACTTTCTATGCTTCTCCATCAAACCCCTTAACAAATGTATAGCATCCATAGTAGATCTATCGGCATGAAACCAATGTGAAACTTCGTATCACATCGTAACCATGCTCCATTACTCTCTCATTTTAATGTATGACACATTAACTTAATTCTATAATTTGCACTCTTGTGCATCACCTTTATTCTTAAATATAGAACCAACAAACTCTTTCTCCACTCATCGACATCTTTTAGTCTTTAAAATGACATTAAAAGATTTTGTAAGCCAAGAAATTCCTTGATCTCCTAAACATTTCCACACTTTTATTGGAATATTATCCTGGTCTCTTGTTTTCACATTTCATTTTCTTTAAAGCTTAACAGATTTACTAATACTGATTAAAATGAAATTCTTTATTTTTGTTTAGTATTAAGGTTCTTAAAAGCAATCGTCTTTCAGATCTTCTTGAAAAGTTTATCAAATCATATCATCCTATTTTCAATATCCTTTTCTAAAAAAAAAGCGTTTATTATTTTCATCTTCTCTCACTACTATGTCTTTCTTCTCCTATCTCTTTGATTCTTATACATATATCTTTCCTTCTATCTAATTTATTGTATAAATCACTAAAATTTAAATTTTTCGTCATATCGCTTTTCTTAGAATCTCTGTAACTTATATATTTCCCAATTCTCCAGTTTTACATCTAAATCAAGTTTTATAATAATACTTATTTTTTTTATCTTTTCGCGACTCTTAACCAATTATTCTTATTAAGAAGTTTTTTCGATTCTCCCAAGTCTTTAATAACTTGCTTAATTTCACTTCTTTTTTTTTTATAATGTTAAACTTCATGAACATCCTTCTCTTGTAGCTCTTAAAATATTTTATTTGTGTTTTTTAAGTGTCATCTAATTCTGGATAATAATTTGGTTTATTTTTCTCTTACCTTTCATCTTAAAATCTAAAACTAATCGATGTTGATCTTAGATTTTCACTTGAATGATCTTCTGATCTTTCAATCTAAACGATCTATTTTTTTATCGAAAATAATCAATCGTGTTTTCTTAGATCTTTATAAGTAATAATATGTTCATCTTCTTAAATAAAGTGTTAACTAATCGTAATTTAAAAGCAAAATCTAATATAGTCCTACGTTCTTCGTTAATTACCAAATTCATATAAATACTTTTAAAATCTTCTACTACTACAATACCCATTTAAATCTCTTCCAATAAATACTTTTCTTGAGAGTTATCTTTTGTATTAATCCTTTAATTCATTCCAAACTTTTTCTTTTATCTAAACCTACTTGAGAGTAGATATTTATAACATCTTGATAATCTTAAGATCAAACAATAATCTTTAAAATTTATAATTCTATCACATCTATTAATATTTATAACATTATCCTTCAAACTTTTATCTATAATCACACCTACACTATTTCTAGTTCGACTTTTACCAATACCAAAGTTTAAAACCTAAACTATCAATCTCCTTGGCCTTCTCCCAACCCATTTAGTTCTTGACACATAAAATATTTATCTTTCTACATAATCTATTAATTCCATTAATTTACCCGTAGAGTACTATATTAAGATCCTAATTTTAGTTTCATGGACTAACTTCTTTTACCGCATCCGTAATGTGGGAACCCTTGCTTATTTAACACTGCCGGGCCGATCGCTCTAGCACATTTTCCGTATTCAATATAAGCGCGTCACTTGGGGACACTACAATGATTTAAAGGGCATGTCATGATTATTTCAAGTTTTCGTTGTCCTACCTAACAAACCCTCACATCCGGACTTGGGACCGACAATGATAGTGTTACTTTTATTTATAACAAATGACACTATGAAATTAAAAATAAAGTCAAGAAAAAATAGAAATCAAATTTTACTTTGGATTGAGAGAATGAGCCAAACAATGAAAGAGAGTTACTTTTATTCCATTTTTGCACAAGAATATCATATACAACTTTCTAGAATGTGGATTCTTTAATGTCCCTCTTTCCTTCATGTCAATAAATAATCCATTTCACCTTTTCAATCATTGAATCTCACATATCTTATATAAGATGGAGAGAAGGTTTATCAGTATCAGCTACTCTTAATATGTCATATATAGACTCTATAAAAGCAATAATGTACTCAAACTTATCCCACAATACATCATCTAAAATTTTTTTCTTCACAAATTTTGCCATATCTATATCTTTACGGTACATGCTCCATCTTTCAATAATCATCGTACTTTGTAGTCCTTATTTTATTGTTTTAATTCTTCTAAGCATGACAATTGTTAATGCAAAATGAGCTCTACAATAGCCAACATTTTGAGCTTCATGAACTCATTAAAAATTGATAACCTCATTGATTGATTCATTATAAAAGTCTTTATGAAGTTGACATCTCTTGTAATATCAGTTATCCTATAATATTATTCATAAGTAATCTCATTTTCTTCAACATTCTTTGGAGCACAAATATTTTTTAATGCTAAATCTAATATAAGAACAACACAAGAACTCTAAAAAATGTGAGGGTATTGATTCTCAATTAGTGCACCAACAGCTCTACACATAGGTGCATTATCAGTGATCACCTGTTTCACTTTACCTGCTCCTACTATCATAATTACTTCCTTAATTTCATTTGCAATGTAAAACTTATTCTTATATTCTCCTTCATAATTGATGGCCATTATAAACATAGGCCCGGATTCTTTGGCATCCATGAAGTTGATGAGAGGCATTCTCTGTGCATTTGTCCAACCATCACAAATTATACTAAATCCCTTCTCATTCCTAATCTCTTTAATAGGTTCAAACATCCTTTTAACTTTAGTCCTTTCTTTCTGAAAGTGAAGTTGTCCTTAAAAGATTGTAATCAAGAGGAATTTATCCAGAGATTGCGTTGTTAGCTGCATATGAGAAAGCTCTAAAGTAGTATGAATTTATTGTCCAATGGAATGGAAGAGATATTGAATAAAACATGCCAGCAATTTCTGCATGCAGATGATCTCTTGCTTGTAAATTGAATATTCTTTCAAGAGCACCAAAGGCTGAAACTTTTTCTTTTTATAAGGTCATAAGCATCCATTCTAAATAGATGTCCACTTGATTGTGAAACCTTCTTAAATGCAACATTATTCTTCTTTTGCTTAGCATCCGCATCTTCTTGGTACTTCCTAAAGTTGTGAAGTAGTTATTTTAGGGTATGATCGAATATCCACTCTAGGTTGTCTATGCAAGTGAGCTTTAACCCTGGAATATGTTCTCTTAAACTGTTCTTGACTTAACTAACATTGAAATTCCACATTACCTCCCGTTCCGATAGACCTTACTTTCTCTATTTTTGTAACATCCCATAAAGGTTTCATCTCATCGTCTATGAGAATGTTATCAACCAAGTTGTTTCTAGAAGCATATGCTATTATTCTAATGCACAAATAAAAAAAATTAAGAGTCTTATACAGATATATAAAAGAAAATTATGAAAGAAGCCGAGCACTATCTAGTCCATCTACTTATAGTGTTATTGGATCATCCTGAGGCCCCTAGTAATCTAGTTATGAAAATGTAATGATAAGAAATATTTATTTGTAACTTATTACACATATAAACAAATACTAAATAGTTCATCATGGCACGATAAAAAAGTACAAGAAAATTCAAATGAAGTGTTATTTCATATCACAAAAAGTGTATGTTGACAATAACTTTGGTTTTTTAAATAGGGTTCGAACCCTATTCTTCTTCGACAAGCATGCACGAGAGAACGATGAGTTTCTCTAATATGGCTTCGAGCCTTATTCTTCTTCGCGCACAGTTACGAGCACTCTTGGGAGATGTCGCCACTCACCAGGAGTTGTCGACACACTCGTTGACGAGAGGCATTGGAGACTTCAACATGTTTGGTGATAGAAGGCACTGTAGACGTTGACAAGCTCGATGGGAGTTTTGACGACCTAGGTAAGTAAGTTTGTCCAAGCCGTGTCCTATTTTCCTCTTACCGTGTCCCGATTTCTCTCCTACCATGTCCTTGCCATGTCTAAGCCATATTTGCATTATGTGCATAGTCTAACACGTTAAATGAAGTGTCTGACATGTGTCGGGAGTGTCAAAGATGTGTTTGTGTTCAACTCGTATCTGACACGAGTACGACAACGATTTGGATGTGTCTATGCTTTATAGCCAATGAAAGTCTCCACTATTCATGCAGTGGAGATGAGTTCCTCTGATAGCCCTTCCCCTAGAGCCATGGTTGTTCTTGCCAAGGGCAGTGTAAGTTTTTTGGGCGAGTATTCACTTGGCGAGGGAAGAGAATGTGCGGAGGAGGAGGTAGTCACTCCTTTTATTTGTCACAAGAAGGTAGTGGTGAGGAGGCGAGTGGTTACATCCCCTGTGATTACCATCATAGGGGAGAGTTTTGCTAAGGTAAGGTTTATTTTGTTCCGCCTTTAGATTGTTGATAGCTTTCAACTAATTGTAGGAGGCAATGGAGGACGACAATGGCGCTCGGTGGCTTCTTAAAAAATTCCCCTGGATAGTCTAGGTAGTTTTGAAAAGTTCATTTACATTGCCTAGGTGATCTGCTAGGTCATCGTCCGAGTGAAGAGGAAGTTTATTTGATCGATCAGTAGCTCCCTTCTTCAAGAATCCTTCCCCTAGCCGATTGCTTTATTGAAATCCCTTGACCTTTTTTTGATAAATTCATTTTTCGTCGTTCAGGGGTGGTGCCGAGTTTGCACTTACATAGGGCTAAACCCATAGGGAGTGTAAGCTGAGACGCCAACCTTGTCCACTGGTCTGTTATTAGCTTCACATCCGCTGACATCCAGGAGATGTTGGCGAGTTTTCCTCCTCACAACGACGAGTCTGAGAGGAACTAGTTTGCTCTCCTAGAAGAGGAAAATGCGGAAATGGGCCCACAGGTGTTTTCAGACTCAACCGAGCTCTCTAATTTGTAAGGAAAAATCACCATTCGAGAAAAAGCGGCTCGGTGGAGTTTGGCGAGCTCAGTGCTTCTCGGAGAGTCGCGGAAAGGCAAGGCGAGGTCGAAGTTACTAGAGACTTGGCAATTATGAGGGTCGAGTTGACCTCTCTTCATGTGCTCGTCAAAGTCGAAGGGGTCTTCTCTCTTTATTACCAACACCAACTTCATGTTTGACTATATATTGGAGAAGCCGAGTCTTAGTGAGGAGTGACACTCGGATCTCATTATAAGACAATTCAAAAATAATAATGGGGTCATGGTGAGTGTATTTGTAATTTATTTTTTCTATAATAAATATTTTAAAAAAGTTTACCTCATACTTGCTTTTTTTGTTGAGTGTTATTCCATTTTTGGCAATTGTGAGTGGGAGTTCATTAATTTCTTTTGTCTTTATATGTGCCGTTTTGGATTTCCGTGAGATTCTTGTAATGATTTTTTCGTTAAATTTTCGATGTGACATTACTGAGCGTTACATACCGTGCATATAAATGTAGTTTCACCGTTGAAACTTTATTGTAATTCTTCATAGTGAGACATCCTCGTTTAAGCTAGTAAACTATATTTTCTCTTTTCTTTGAAGCGAGTCTCCTCCATGACAACTTTGAAAAAGAGTGGCGAGTGCGCTCATGCTATCCAAGGTCAATGAGGTCCTCGAACTTGATCCCAGGACACTTTCTTCTTCCATGTCTATTGTCATAACACCCCGATTATACAGTGTGGGTGGTCGACTCCGATGAGAGGTACGACTCAACCAAGTCGGACGAGTTGTGCATCCGACTTGACCACTTTTAAATTGGCTTCAGGCTTCCTCTACTCACGAGTGGGTAGACATTCTCAAGCATTATGAGGTCATACCCACCTAGATCTTGCCAAACTTTGTGGTGAGTATAACAACCTTACTGATGATGCTGAGGGAGGAGTGACTGTCATAGTGCCTGACTCTTTTCCGTCACGTCTTCATGGTGAAGGGGCGTAGTGACGAGACTGTTCAATTCTCGACAGTCCTGTTGAGAATTCACGGCTTGTCCAATAAGGTCAAGAGGTGGTGATCCAAGCTCTTGTTCTTTAAGAGCTCATCATCTTGGCCAATGTCGATTGTGCCCACCCCCTTCAAGGTGAGCAAGGCAGATGCCCTTGAGATGAATGGTTAGCTGAAGGTGTTAAAGAAAGTGTCTGATAAGACTTTGAATATCAATCACTATCTTTTTCATAGTCGGTACTTAGGTTTTTTGAGTGTTATTGTGATTCTTTTTGAATTGCCAACTTTGACGTTCTTACTTGTGCATTAGGTGGCGAGGACATTGTGGTCCCTACACTCAACCCTTTTGTCATCAGATTCCTTGAGGAGAATGAAGACAAGGAAGGAGGTGGCGAGTCTGTCCCCGCCAAAGCTGTTGAGGAGGTGGGACCCAGTACTGCTCTGCAAAAGTTCAAAAAGAAAGTTGCGGACTCGACTCTTCAAGGTTGCTCGAAGAAGGGAATGAGCTTGCAAAGGAGAAAGAGAATGAGAAAGGGAAGGAGTATATTGTGGACAATTTCACTCGTAATCTCATTTAGCCGACCAACGAAACCTTCATGCTCGATCGGGACACCTACTCTAAAGAACTCGATGGCCTTCTCGAGAACCTTCCTAATAGTCTACTACCATTCGCTATAATGACTGCTCAAGCTATGGCTTGACACTCGACTTGGGAGATTTATATCAAGTTCTTCATTAAGAGGAAAAGTTTCTCTGCTGTTGACCTCCATGTATGTCATATCAGTCGAGTCGAGTTCATAAGATGAAGTCGATCGGTTTCGAATACAATAGCGGGCAAATCGAGGCTGAAATGCACCGGACATCGCCAAAATCAGTCGAAATGACCTCCGATCGACGAACAAACTTCGCCATCACGTTCAGAACGTCGAAATTGATCAGAATATACATATTGCACAATTCGACGGCCAACAGCTTAAGAAGGAAATTCGTTGATGCCCCTACGCATATCGAGGTTGGAAAGTCTCGCCGATGCCCAAATGATCTCCGTTCGCGAAATTGATCACGCCGTTAGCATCGAAACGTCGAAGCCTATCAAATGAGATGTCCGCGCTCAATTCGGACGAGTCTGCGTGAATGCCGAGTGGTCGGAAGCAACGACGCGCGATTCTGCACCAAAATTGACCCGATTCACCGTCGATTTGAGCTAAATGTCCTTCGATCATGAAACGGACTGCGTCGTTATGTCTGTAACATCGAAGTAACCTAAAATTCATATCCAATTTACCTATGTGTGGATACAATCACAAAAAATTAAAATTGAAATTTATTTAATATGTCAAATATAAAAAAGTAAACCTACCTATATATATATATCTACTTATATCTAACCCTAAGGGGATAACACCCACTCGACAGCTTTCGACTCCCCATTTCAGCGCCGCACGACAACGAGCTTCTCTCGCGGTTCGTTTACCCTACTTGCTCGAGTATGCCACACGCGACTACCTCCGATCCTCTCTCAACCGGAGGCCGAGCGACCTCCCCCTTCTCCCGTTTTTTTTTCTCTGCAACAGCCGAACAACTCGCAAGCCGAGCGATCAAACTCTTCTCTTTCTCTGCGCCATTTGATTTCTTGGAAAGAAGCATTTTTGTTTGATTGTTTCATCTATCTTCATACAACCATCAAACAGTTACAGAGGAGGGAGCCAGGTTATTTACTCTGACGAAGCTAAGCCATGGCTCTATCCAGTGGCCAGAACTCGCCGGTGGCGACGGAAGTAGGGCCAAATGTGAGAAGCAAGGACGTGATCTGGTTGGAGCGCGAGTCCATCATTCCCATCCTCAAGCCCAAGCTTATCATGAATCTAACCAACCTCATAGAGCATGGTTTTGACAAAGTTGAGTTTTTGAAGCTATGCAAGAGAGTGGAGTATATTATTAAAGCTTGGTATCTTCTTCAGTTTGAGGATTTAATGCAACTGCATTCCTTGTTTGATCCTGTCCATGGTGCTCAGAGGTAATGGAAAAAAAGGGCAACTTTAATTTGGTGACTGATGAAGGCGATTGAAGTGGCACAATCTGGGCAGTATCTATTGAACCTTCCAATAAAAGTTGACGAATCCAAGCTTGACAAGAGCCTGCTTACAAAATATTTTAGAGATCATCCTCATGAAAATCTTCCTCTATTTTCAGATAAGTATGTAATCTTTCGTCGTGGCATTGGAATAGACCGGACCACAAATTACTTTTTTATCGAGAAATTGGATGTGATCATAGCTCGAAGATGGTCTTGGCTTCTAAAAATCTCCAAGCTTGAGAAACTCTTCTCCTGAAAATCAGTGATGCCACCCATAAAGGATGCAAAGAAAACTGATGAAGTTACTGCTGACAAGGAAGATGATCTATATCTGGAACACATTCATCTTGAAAAGCTGGAATTAAGCATTAAGAATCTACTTGGAAATATCACAATACAAGAACCAACTTTTGATAGGATGATTGTTATTTATAGAAGGGCTAGTGATAAAGCCAAGAAGGATAGAGGAATTTTTGTGAAGCATTTTAAGAACATTCCAATGGCTGACATGGAGTTTGTTTTGTCTGAAAAGAAAAACCGAAGTTTAACTCCAATGGATTGGGTCAGTTTCTAATTTCTATTGTAATTAGGCTAGTTACGCTTATCAGTTCACTTGAAATGCCTAAAGTAGATATATGGGTTGTTGCAACAATCCTTTCTGGTCTAATTGGTTATTGTGCTGAGATATACTTCTCTTTTCAGCAGAATATGATGACTTACCAGAACCTAATAACACAATCCATGTATGACAAACAATTGGATAGTGGGAGAGGGACTATTCTACATTTATGTGATGATGTGATTCAACAGAAGTCAAGGAGGTTAATTACTTTATTCTCATTGAACAAGGAAAGGCTACAGTGGAAGATCTAGATATCAAGTGCGAAGAACTTATTCAAGAAGAGTTTCACGAAAAATGTAATTTTGAAGTCCAAGATGCCATTGAGATGTTAGAGAAACTGTCATCAGGAGGCGATCATTCACGCCACAGAGCTTTCACCGAACGGACCTGCGCCCTCCTTCCTTCCCGCTTCCAAACGAGTGCGACTCTGAACTCCCCCGTCACACGACGTTACCTCCTACCATGAACGCTTAAGCTGCAGGGTTTGAAGACTTCTTAAGCCGGTGTCATGACACCTACCTTCATGCGATAAGCGAAGTTACATCACTCCGATACAACCCTACCCGGGTCGATGGCCGGAGGTTGTCAATTTCATTTCAAATACTTGTACATATGTTGTATATTAAAAATCGCACTACTTAAATACATATTTTATAAGATGTGCATGCTTCGTGATGTCGAGGAAATCATGATGCTTTTATACGAAGGTCTACGCACGCTTAAGTGTGGTGGGTTTGAAAATCTCTACTTTGTCGCAAGACACCATGCACGCTTCTCATGTGGTGGAAAGGCTATAAGACTCGACAACCTACCCTGGACGACGCCAGGAGGTTGACGAATTTTATTCAAAATGCAGGTATTGAAAGCCTATGCATGCTTTCTTAAGTGTGGTGGGTTTAGAAGATTTTCTAAGCCGCAGTGTTGCAAGACATTTACTATGCATACTTTCTTAAGCATGGTAGAAGACCACTCGCAGCTCCCATGTGGGGACGACGGAGGTTAAAATTTCATCAAAACATAGATTAATAATTAATGAAAATGAAATAGTCAAAGGATAATATTTTAATCTTAAATGAGTAATAAGATTAATAATTGAACTAAATTCAATGTGTTAAGCTGTTGAGACAAATTGAACTTTCAATTATCTGAATAACAATAGTCTGCAATAAGTTAGATGTCTATCTAATGCAAACAAATGAATATTAATCTAAATAATTGAACAGAAGTTGAAACACTTATGCCATCGAATCTGTAATGCAAAATTAGAAGCATACAGAAGGTGTTGGTTTAAATTCTAAATTGGCTTCAAATATATTAATTTTGTATAAAATTATAGAGCCAACTATCACTTAATTCAAGTAATTTGTGTAATCATTTGAAAGAGTTGAATTCTTATACAAAATATAAAACAACCTTCAATTCAATTTGATCTTTTCAAATTCATACAAGTATTCTAAACACCCGCATGTGCCCTAACACTATACCGAATATTTAAATTTAATGTCAGACGCGTGAGCCGCTTCCTTCAGTCTCGCGGGTCGTTAGCAAAAAATTTAAAAATCTAATAATGTTATTATAATATTTTCAACTTATTAAAATATCTCGGTAGTTTAATATGATATTAGATCCGATCCTCTATTATTAAATTAATAGAATGGGATCCAAATAATAAATTAAATGATTAAACAATATATATACCCCAATGATGACTGTGTTGAATGAAGATTTCAAATGGAGGGGATATTTTCATCAAAGTATGATTACAATATCAAGTCAAATTAATTTAAATCAGGGGTCAACCCAAATATAAAATCAGAAAAAATCACTAAGTTATAAATTACTAAATGAAAATCATTAAGTTAAAAAAACTTAAAGCTAAAAATTCAACTCACCTTTCGCAATTATTTGTCGGGGTTGATAAATTAAGAAAATTTTAACTCATAAAGGAGCCAATGTCAAATCAAGTACACAATTATATTCACTCAATTAATCTTACGAAGCGACGCTGTCTCGCCGATTCGATTTGCCAAGATTCCATATACGATGTCGTGAGTCTTCTCGACGGGTATCGCTAACGACACCATTATATTATATTATTACGACCGTCAGATATTTTTCAACGACTCGCTTTTGAGATGTGAATCATAGGATACCCGATAGTAAAAAATCCTCTCGCCGCTACTTAAACTTGTCTCCTGATAACACCCACTTTCAACGACATAACCGATGACGCGACAAGATCCTTCTACGGGTCGACTACTTCCTCTGACTAAGTAGATTAGGGATCACGACAGCCTGGGATGATGGAACTATGACATGTAGATCGGACGCGCCATCGTTCCCCCAACCATCTGCTCTAAGTTGAAATGATGAATTTTATAAATCTAAATTCTATAATTTCGCATGCTGCTACTATACGCCACGACGCAATGATCTAAATAATTTTAATCGAAAGTTCTCTCTCAATATTGAGAGGGTAATTAACTATAGCTTGCCTATAGGAAACCCGAACTGATCTAAAATTCTACAAATGAGGGCAAAATCTGTATTTTTATCTACTATTCTATCTTCAAAATTTCATGACATAAATCAAACTCTCTTCATCATCTTTCTGGAGCTAATGATTTCTACACTGGGGACATGTTTCTCTTTCCATTTTTGGCTAGTCGAATTTAAGTTATAGTAATAGTGGAGTATAATAAAAATTGAAATAAAAAAAGAGAACCAATTATCAATGAAACTAAAGCTAAGCTAATTATGTCATTATGACTAATCTGTTTGTTATCTATATCGATGAATCTTGTAACACCGTTCATCATAATGCTAGGTCGCAGAGCCAACTTCCGTCTAGCTAATGCTACAATCAATACTGGAGATGCTGGAGCTACCATCCAATTTGGAGAGGAGGACAACTAGAATGACCGTTACTACTACTGAGGTTCCTCGAAGAGAGCCTTTGTATTTGAAAGATTGGGTCATTCTGAGATGCTAGTGATGAAAGGAACCGTCATTGGACAGAAAATTTCAATCATGCCTGTGAGTGCAATTACTCTACTAGTTGAACCATTCGAGGCAATGTAAAGACCTTCTTCATCCGGAACCCCGGGCAAGTAGAGAAAGAAGGAATGCTAAGTTGCGAGCTCATCAGCTCTCACATGGGCCATCTGTTACACAATTAGCCTTACAACTAGAAGCGAGTATTTTTACCCGCAATAAATTTGAAATTTTGAAATGGGTGAAAAAGAATAGCTCTATTGGTGATGTTAAGCAATTTTGGGCTCAACAGCAGTCAGTTCCAACCCTTCAGAAGAAATAACCTGAAACTCTATCTGCTCGAGTACATAGAGTCTTAAATGTTGTAAAAGAAAAGGTCTTATGAATAAAAGATATCAAAGGCCAATTATCAGAGAAGCTGAATGCTCAACTACAAAAGTTACTATCAATGGTAGTAAGAACTCAAGATCGTTCTAAACAAGCCGCAGAGCATTAAGACGGGCGGACACCTGATCAAGCATGGTCGAATTGTCACCAAAGGTCCCGCGAAAAAAAGAAAATAAATATGGAGCGCTTCAAGAAGAAGTGGCGATGCAAAAGTTTCCTCATTTGGAAGCAAAATAAGCAGGCGGAGAAAGAAAAATCTTGAATTGCACTTTCGATAGCCATTGTTCAAGCAAAAAAAAATTACGACTGTGGAACTAGTGTTCCTACGCATAATAGGTTTGACAACCTAAGATGGGTAAAGTGGAATAACTCTACTGGTTAAATCAAACAGTCATTCTGGACTCGACAACGTCAAGTTCCAACTTCTCCAGTGAGGAACTCAAACTATATATGTAATAGTGCATCGGGTCATCAAAGTTGCTAAGGAGAAGGGATTGATGAAAGAAAATATCAAAGTCCCATCATCAGGGAGGTTAGAGTTACTCCTCCAAGGAGACCTCCTATAAGCCCGACAGGATGTCAACTAATTTAAGTCCCACACGGTGAGCATCGAGGCGTGACACTTGGACCATAGGTCCAAGAATCTGCCGTCGAAAGGTTCCGACAAAAAGGTAAGCAAATTTGGAGGCCAAAGCCTCGAAGTGAAATTGCAAAGAAAGAAGACGTGACATTCGGATTGTACTCTCACAAAATTCACTCCTGATGCGATGGTATTTGGAGCTAAAGTATTCTTGCCACTTGAAGTTGAACTACTTTCACTCGAGTAACCATTCAACACAATCTCACCCAAGATTAGAAAGTCTGTCTACGGATCGAAGAGCTTGATACTCTTGACAAAGCTAGGTTCCAAGCTCAATAAAATTTAGAATTCTACTGAATAAGGACGTCCAAAACATTCGATTATACTGATGCGTCGAGCTTTTAAAAGGAGAATTGGTGTCTGAAGACTAATTATTCTTCACATTTACATGTGGGGCCTTCTTGTATTTGGGTTGACATCGCTTAGGCGAGATCCCCACGTATTCAAATTATGTATTCAAAGTTTACAAGTCTCAAAGTCTTACCAAAAGAGAAATTTTCAAGTCAAGCTGACAACAAATTAAGTTGGAAACACATCTTCCATTCATACATCAAATCAGGGTGCATAAGATGACTCAATACGCTTTATGGCAGTGTCGATAGATACACTCAACGCTACAAAGTAGAGAGATTCCCTATCTCATTAGCGATGATAAAATCTCCATCAATTGCTTCTGACTTAAGTGGGTGCATAAGGTCGATTTAAAATATATCCAAGTCGTTGACAAGTCACGCTCAACATGAAAGTAGTAAGGGATCCTCTATTTGGTTCAAACGAGCATCCAAATCCCCAAATCGCTCTAATTTGGTGAGTTCAGGTGGCCTAGATGGGGAGATCATCCCTAATGGTCATAATGTCATTTTCCAAAATATAACAAAAAATATCCTCACTCAAGAAGGCAATAAGCCGAGTTTGGTATTAATATCAAATGAGAAATGTCAACTCTTTCAACAAGTTTACTAAGCAGAAATCAAAGATCGAAGGAAACTCTTTTTCAGCAAGTCCATCCAAGCGCAAGGAGAAGAAATCATCCCAATGTTAAAAGCCAAAGGTGAACTAAGGAATGTCATCAATATGTCCGTTACGTGCAAAACATATGACTGGTGACTCTTCGCCATTAACCCAACACAAGCTCTAAGGGTTAGATCACTGCCAAACATCTTCTATAAGCCCACGAAACCAGAAAGCTGGGGCAGAAGGTAATTTTGTATCACCTGAGAAGTCTTCAAGACAATATAGGACTTTCTTTCATCAATCCGCCACAAGCCAGAATAAGGAAATACAAATTTCAAATTTTAGATTGAATCTTCAACAAGTTAAAACAGCAATAGAGACATTCTCATCTAGCCAATAAATCATGAACTCCGCTAAGTCCAAAGCACAAAGTCAGGATAGGAGAAAAATACAAATTTCAAACTCTCAGGAGGAAGTCTTCAACAAGTTTGAGAGCACAAAGCATAACCAAAGACATCTCAAATTCTTCAATAGTTACTTGAAAGCTCCCCTGTTAGACAAGGGGCATTTTTATATATTTATCTAAATCGTTATTGTGCTTTAAGCCGAGATCCTTAGATAAATACATATTATGATTGAAAAATATATCATCTATTTTGCAGTAAAAGAAATCAAACCTTGTAAAATATATTTGAACTAATTTGCAATCCCCCTGTCAGACAGGAGCTTTTTTTATAATGATCAAGGTTGTTCAACCTTCTCCTACGAAACATGAGGTCTTCTTGCATATATTCAAGTTGACATTGAGCTTTATGCCAATATTCCTGAATATATATATAACTATTATGGTCAAAGTTCTTGCAAGAATAAGAAGAATTTACTTCCATGCATGAAAAGACAACCTTAAATATCAAAAGTTTGTCTCCCAGATTTGTTAAATTCTGAAGATCAAGTAAGAAGAACTCCTAATTTCAGAAGTTTCAATCAGCTAAGTTAGAAAAGTATCAACTTCTACATCTTCAAGTCTAGGATATAGATGAGTTCTAAAGGTCAAACTCAACAAGCCCATAAATTACCTTGTTGTTGACGCTCTTCTCACTCAATAAGCCGCAAGAAAAGGCCGCAGTGAAAGAACACTCGTTCGTTAGTCTGATGACCAAATCACCAATCCATACCTTAAGTTGAAGAAGAGCAGAGTTTAAAGGTTCTCAATAAGCTCACGTCAGCGCTCCTCTCCTCTCAACAAGCCGCGAAAAGACCGCGGTGAAAGAGCCTACTCGTCACCGATGGCGAATTCAATCTCAAACCAAATTCAGTTTAGTGATTACAAGTAGCCAGAATCTAAGAGATCTTTTTTCATGATCGATAGACCAAGGCAAGTTGAGGACACTCTCAATTCGGAGTTGCCTGCGAGGTGATATCCCAAACTATTTTCAATGATTTGATCAAGCACAGAGCACAAATCAAAGCCAATTCCCTCATTAAGTCTGCCAAAGTAGAAAACACAAGATCGAGAAAGCGATTCCATAGTTCATACAGAGGCAATGGCCGAACTAAAGGAATTTCGTAGTTATTCAGTATGTTAAAGCACACATTGTTAGATTGATAACTCAATATTGACCTAATATAAGAGGTTGGGTCAGTCATCTTTGAGTGTCCGTCAAAGCGAAGATTTAGGACGTACATACACTTCCTGACAAGTCAATATGGACAAATCAGATTATTCATTCATCAAGTCCGTCAAACTTAAAGCTAGGACCAAAGGTATTTCAAATATCAAAACAAACAAATCAATTCCTCCATCAAACTCGATCAAGCATGAAGCTAGGGTCGAAGGAAATCCAAATCTACAAAGACACAAAAGAAAGAGATCTTCAGCAAGTCCATTGAAGCAGATAGTAGATGGTGAAAGAGGATCTTCAGCAATCCCGTTGAAGCTGAAGTAATCCAAGATTCATGGCTAACCCAAAGGTCTTTTCAACAAACATGATTTCGCTTCTCGCGAATTATATTGGTATTTGTTGACCTCCATGTATGTCACATCAGTGAGTTCATAAGACGAAGTCGATTGGTTTCAAATACAATAACACACAAATCGAGGCTAAAATGCATCGAACATCGCGAATTAAATGACCCGATCGACCGAGCGAACGCCTTCGTATGTTGAGCGTCAGTGATCGATATACATATTGCACAATTTGATGGCTACGTCGAAGGAGTGCGTCGGCGCGCTTCTACGCATATATTGAGTTCGAGAAGCCGCGGCGATGACGACCCGTTGAATTGATTACTGGCGTCGAAACGTCGAAACATCTAATGAGGTATCGCTCAATTCAGAAGTCTTGGGGAGAGGTCGGGAAGCGGATTTAAATTGACGGGTCGGTGACTTGAGCCAAATGGATCTCATTGAAAGATTTGTAGCCGTTGTGTAGAACGTCAGTAACCTAAAATTCATATCTAATTTATGTGGATACAATCAAAAGTCAAAATTGAAATTTATTTAATATCTCAAATAAAAAAAGAAAACCTATATATATCTACTTTTCTAACTAACCCCAGGGGATAACACCCACTCGATAGCCTTCGACTCCCCATTTCAGCGCCGCACGACAACGAGCTTCTCCCGCTGTTCGTTTACCCTACCTGCTCGAGTAGGCCGCATGCGAATACCTCCAATCCTCTCTCAATCGAAGGCCGTGCGACCTCCCCCGTCTCCCATTTTTTTTCTCTGCGAACAACTTCATAAGCGGCGATCAAACTCTTCTCTTTCTCTCCACCATTGATTTCTTGGAAAGAAGCGTTTATGTTTTATCGTTTCATCTATCTTCCTACAACCATCAAACAGTTATTGAGGAGGGAGCCAAGTTATTTACTCCGATGAAGCTAAGCCATGGCTCTATCTGGCGGCCAGAACTTGTCGGCGGCGACGGAAGTAGGGCTGATTGTGAGAAGCAAGGACGTGATCCGGTTGGAGCGCGAGTCTGTCATTCCCATTCTCAAGCCCAAGCTTATCATGAATCTAGCCAACCTCATAGAGCATGGTTCTGACAGAGCTGAGTTTTTGAGGCTATGCAGGAGAGTGGAGTATACTATTAGAGCTTGGTATCTTCTTCAGATTGAGGATTTAATGCAACTACATTCCTTGTTTGATCCTGTCCATGGTGCTTAGAGGTAATGAAAAAAAAGGGCAATTTTAATTTGGTGACTAATGAGGAGATTGAAGTGGCACAATTTGGGCAGTATCTATTGAACCTTCCAATAAAAGTTGATGAATCCAAGCTTGACAAGAGAATGTTTACAAAATATTTTAGAGATCATCCTCGTGAAAATCTTCCTCTATTTTCTGATAAGTATGTGATCTTTCGTCATGGCATTGGAATAGACCGGACCACACATTACCCTTTTATCGAGAAATTGGATGTGATCATTAGCTAGAACATGGTCTTGGCTTCTAAAAATCTCTAAGCTTGAGAAACTCTTCTCCGAAAATGAGTGATGCCACCCATAAAGGATGCAAAGAAAACTGATGAAGTTACTGCTGACAAGGAAGAAGATCTATATGTGGATCACATTCGTCTTGAAAACCTGGAATTAAGCATGAAGAATCTGCTTGGAAATATCACAATACAAGAACCAACTTTTGACTGGATGATTGTTATTTATAGAAGGGCTAGTGATAAAGCTAAGAAGGATAGAGGAATTTTTGTGAAGCATTTTTAGAACATTCCAATGGCTGACATGGAGTTAGTTTTGTCTGAAAAGAAAAACCGAAGTTTAACTCCAATGGATTGGGTCAAGTTCCTAGTTTGTATTGTAATTAGGTTAGTTACACTTATCAGTTCACTCGAAATGCCTAAAGCAGATATATGGGTTGTTGCAGCAATTCTTTCTGGTCTAATTGATTATTGTGCTAAGATATACTTTTCTTTTCAGCAGAATATGGTGACTTACCAGAACCTAATAACTCAATCCATGTATCACAAACAATTGGATAGTGGGAGAGGGATTATTCTACATTTTATGTGATGATGTGATTCAATAGGAAGTCAAGGAGGTTATAATTTCCTACTTTATTCTCCTGGAACAAGGAAAGGTTACAGTGGAAGATCTAGATATCAAGTGCGAAGAACTTATTCAAGAAGAGTTTGGTGAAAAAATGTGAAGTCCAAGATGCCGTCAGAAGTTAGAAACTTCGGCATCATTCCTAGGCACGATCATTTCGCATGAGCTTTCAGTGACGGACCCACCTTCCTTCCTCCCACTTGGTCAAGCAACGACTCCGAACTCCCTTTCGTTTGCGACCGTCCACCTCTCCTGCGCCGATTCTTAAAGTGGTGGGTTTGAAAGACTTCTTAAGCGCGGTGTTGTAAGACACCATGCATCTTCGCGTAAGCGTGGTGGGAAAGAGCATTCCGTCTGACCCTGCGGGGATGGCGTCGGGAGGTATCACAAATTCAAATACTGCATTATGTCGTTGTATATTAAATTCATCTTGCTTTAATACAATTGCACATATTTCTTTGGTATAAGTACTGTGCATGTTGCTTTAGCGTCGAGTGATGCTTTTATACAAGTTTGAAGGCCTGTGCATGCATTCTTAAGCGTGGTGGGTTTGGAAGATCTCTTAAGCCGCGGTGTCACAAGACACCTACCATGCATGATTCTCATAAGCGTGGTGGTAAAAATAATCTCCGTCTGACCCACGCGACGGCGTGAGGAGAATTTCATTTCAAATGCAGGTATTGTAAGCCTATGCACGCTTTCTTAAGCGTGGTGGGTTTAAGTTTCTCAGCAGATGTTACAAGTCACGACTATGCTTTCTTAAGCATGGTAGGAAGAATCGACACTCTCGGCGACCCATGTAGGGGATGATCGGAGATCGGAAATTTCATCAAAATAGAGATTAATAATTAATAAAAATGAAATAGTCAAAGGATAATATTTGAATCTTAAATGAGTAATAAGATCAATAATTGAACTAAATACAATGTGTTAAGCTGCCGAGGCAAATTGGACTTTCAATTATCTGAATAACAATAGTCTGCAATAAATTAGATGTCTATCCAATGCAAACAAATGAATATTAATCTAAATGATTGAACAGTAGTTGAAACACTTTGCGCCATTGAATCTGCAACGCAAAATTAGAATCAGACAGAAGACGTTGGATTAAATTCTAAATAGGCTTCAAATATATTAATTTTGTATAAATTATAAATTCATCATCATTGTGTTTTGAGAATTTGTCATTTGAAAAGATGAATTCTTGCAAAAATATAAAACAACCTTCAATTCAATTTGATCTTTTCAAATTGCATTAGTACAAACAGTACGCTATGTCGAATGCTTAAACTTAGTGTTTGAGGTTCTTTGCGTTTCCCTAGGTCTTGGGTTTGGGGTTAATTTAAAAATATAATAATATTATTATAATATTTTCAACTTATTAAAATATCTCGGTAATTATCATATGACAGTAGATCTGATCATCTATTATTAATCTAATAGAGTCGACAGGATCTGAATTAATATATTAAATGATCAAACAATATATATATTCCGATGATGGCTGTGTTGAATGGAGATTTCAACTGGAGAATATTTTCATCAAAATGTGATTATAATCTCACATCAAATTAACTTAAATCAAGGGTCAACCCCAAATGTAAAATCAGACAAATCACTAAGTTATAAATGACTAAATAAAAATTATTAAGTTAAAAAAAACTTAAAGCTGAAAATCCAACTCACTTTCCGCAATTGTTTATTGGGGTTGATAAATTAAGAAAACTCTGAAAGGAGTTAAAAAATCAAGCATCAACTATATTCATATTATCTCAATCAATCTTATCTTGTAAGGGCACCATATTATTTTGGTTTTGAGGTAGCTTCACATATGATGCTTCTGACCTCACGATGTGGTTGTCGCTAAATGACACCATTATATTACTTAATGTAGCAGTATGTTCGACTGCTTTTGAGATGTGTGAATATGATCTTTACGATGCAGAAGTCATCTCCAGTTAAGATAGACTTAAACTTTGCAAACACACCTGCTCTAGTTCCTTGAACGCACGCAACTCATGCTGTGAGGATCGCCAGGATTAGTTGACAAATCCTCCTACATTAAAGTAGGTAGACGCACCGAGATGATCATGAGATCTAGATCGAGGCGTCATCACGAGTTGAGCATCTTTGGGTAGTGCGTTGACCCATTTAGCTTTGACACCTGCTTTCTTCTTTAATAGATTAAGGATCTTCTTGTTCGCCTTTTCAACCTGGTCGTTACTTTGTAGGTGATGTATTGAAGTGAATTTTAGTTTTATCCCTTGAGACTCATAAAAGTCTCTTAATCCTCAGTTGTCAAATAATGACAAATTGTCTGTGATAATGACCATAAGTAGCCTATACGCAAATGATGTCAGTCTAGATAAAGTTTTGAACTACCTAGGTTGTTACTTTGGCGAGTGGCTTTGCTTCAATTTATTTGCTGAAATAGTCGATCATGACTAAGATGAATCTACTTTGTCCACTGGCTATCAGTAAGAGATTTATTAAGTCCACCCTAAATGGCGAATGGCCAAGGACTTGTAATAGGCTGTAAAGGTTGTGGTGGTTGTTATTGAAGAGGGCAAATTTTTGGTATTACTTGCATCTTCTCGCTAATATTTTTGCATCATTTCTTAGTGCGGGTCAGAAATATCCCTACCTCAAAATTTTGTGGGCAAGTGTTCTTCCTCCTAAGTGACCGCCACACTCACCGGAATGTATCTCTTATAGCATTTTCCTTTGTTTTGTTTCTCGTACACACCTCATGTTTAGTGAAGTTGTTGATCTTCTAAATAATTCACCTCCAATTAGCATGTACTGAGCGGCCTTTATCTTGAATCTCCTTATACCTTTCGTGGTTTCTTTTCTCTCTCCAATATGTAGAAATTTTTTTGATATAATAAATCCAATTCGGCAAGTACTTATTATTTATATGCATTGACTCTTCTTCCTCAGCACTTCTTCCTCAGCACTTGGTTGGGTGAGCTGAATAGAGGAGTGTCCTTCGAGCTCACTTGCTTTGGACAGTAGGTCGGTGAGTTGGTTTTCTCTGGAAATTGTTTGATTTTGAAATACTCCAGTCGTCCTATTTCTGTTTTGACTTTGAGTAAATATTTTTGCAAGAGCTTATTGCTAACCTTGCAGTCCCAATTGACTTAGCCCACTACTAGTTGCGAGTCTGAAGAAGCCATAATGTGTAATGTTCCGAGTCCTCGGGCAAATCTGAGTCCAACAAGTAGGGTTTTGTATTCTGGTTGGTTATTCGTTTATTTGAAGCTAAACTTGACCAAATGTGTTATAGTTATTCCTGCTTGGTTCTTTAATATTATGCCTACACCCATGTTATGTTCGTTAGATGACCCATCCATGTATGGTTCTTGATTGATTGGAATTTCTTATGAGCTACAGAAATCAACAAGGAAATTGGCGAGTGCTTAGGCTTTAATCATTGTTCACGGCAAGTAGGATATATCAAATTCGCTTAGTTCCACTGACTATTTCAACAATCTCCTAGAATGATCAGGTTTGGCCAGTATAGATTTGAGTGGATTATTGGTGATGACTTAGATCAAGTGTGCTTGGAAATATGGTCGAAGTTGTGCCGAAATAATGAGTTTCTCCATTATGGGATAGTTTAGCTCAGCTCCTCAAAGATTTGCTAACATAGTAGATTGACCATTACTCTCCACTCTCTTCCTTGATGAGAACATAATTGATAGAATTCTCTCAAACTCTAAGGTACAACAATAGGGTGTCTCCTTTGGTCTTTTGCAATAGAGGTTGCAAGGAGAGTAGAAAGATCACCAAAGCCTTCTCACACTCTGGAGTCCATTCGAACCTCTTAGCCCTCCTAAGAACTTTGAAGAATGGCGAGCATCATCTCCAGCTTTAGAAATATATTGATTTAATTTGACAACTCGCCCTATGAGTTGCAATACCTCCTTTACCATTCTTGGTGAAGGCATCTCGATTATAACCTTTACCTTGTCTAGATTAACTTTTATGCCTTCAGGTATAATGAAAAATCTCAAACATTTACTTGACCCGACACTAAAGGTGCACTTTAGGGGATTTAAGCATATGTTATATTTTTTCATAGTGACAAAAGTCTCCTTGAGGATTTTGATATGTTGTGCGGGTTATTTGCTTTTGATCAGTAAATAATCAACAAACTTCAACATTCCTTTCTTTTTACTTCTTGAATACTAGCTTTACCATCCTCTGGTAAGTAGTCCTAACATTTTTTGAGCTCAAAGGGCATTATTCATTAGCAATAGAGCCCTCTTATGTTAACGATGTTTTTTCAAAATCGGCCAATTGCATTTAGATCTCGTGATACCCGAAAGCGCGTCTTCTTTTGGATCATGTTTAGATTGGTGAAGTCAATGCATATCCTCCACTTCTCGTTGGACTTCTACACCATGACCATATTTGATACCCATTTAGGATATTGGACTTCCCTAATGTTCAGCTTCAAGTAACTTGGTGACTTTTTCTTTAATAAGTTCAGTGAGTAATGCCGCAGTCTTTCTTATTTTTTGCTTAATGGGCCAAGTATCCTTATGAATATTGAGATGATGGCAAGTGACATTGATGTTAATGCTTAGCATCTCGGTCACAGTCTAGGCAAATACGTCGATATCTTCTTGGAGGGTTTGAATGAGGGCCTCCATATGCTCAAGGCTGAAGGTCGTGCTGATCCTAAGGACTCGCTTGTGATTTGAAGTGGTGGGCACTTCTTTTATCTCTTTAAGTACTTTGATTCCAATACGTGTAATGTCTAGTAGTAGAACTTCTTTCTTTTTAGACTCACCCATTGCTTTGGGGTAGCATGTTCTTGATTGGTTTATATTACCTTGACAATGATTTCTTCTCCCCCTGCGAGGAATTTGACAACTACATGGTAGGTAGATACCATTTCTTTGAATGTGTTGAGCAGTGGCCAGCTAAAAATTACATTGTAAGTAGCGGTGCTTCCACTATGATGAAATCAGTTGGTTTAGATTACCTTGACAATGATTTCTCCTCCTCCTACGAGAATTTGATTGCTACATGGTAGGTAAATATCATTGCTTTGGATGTGTTGAGCAGTGGTTAGTCAAAAATGACATTGTAAGTAGTTGGTGCTTCCACTACGACGAAGTCGGCCGTCAGTGTGTGTTGCTTTTAATTCTTCCCCTAGGTCATAGGGAGAGTGATTATTCCTTCAATTTCTCTCCTTTCTCCTAAGAATGCAAATGGTCCTTCTATAGGAGCGAGTTGGGAACTCATCAAACCCAACTTATCGAAAACATATTTGAAGATAATATTGACCGAGCTTCCCGTGTTGATCAATAGACTTCCCGTTTGGTAGTTGGTGATTAACGTCATGTCGACGATCGCGTTATTGTAAGAGTTACTCATGGAGGGTTTATCTTTTTTTGAGAAAGTCACAGGCACTATTGAGGTGTGTGGCACTTGTGCATGGTTGTTGAGTTGACGTCTCTAGACCACAATCGTTTGAGACTCACCCTCCGTGAAGACTCTCTGTCTCCCTCGAAGATGGCGGGTACTACTGCAATGTGGATCTCACGTGTTGGGGTGAGTTCCTTACCCATCTGAATGACTTCTTTGTTCTCCCTTTTGGTGACTCTTTGAGCTTCCCAACCTTTATCAACTCTTCAACTAAGCTTTTTAAGTGGTGGCATTCCTCCATGTCATTCTCATGGTCCGTATGGTAATCACAATATTTGGAGCGATCTCGGACGCCATTGTTGCTCATCGACAGTGGTCTTTTGAAGAAATCTTTTTTTTGGATGGCCTCCACCAACTCGGCCATCAATACACTTAATGGAGTCGCTACGACAAGCTATGAGTACTCATTCCCTTGATAGTAAGTCTTTGGGTTTCTGAAGTCTCGCTTAGGTGTGAGTGTTTCTAGTCGCATTCTCTTATCTAGTCTTTGCGCTCAAAATTTATCTTTGGGCAACCATCCCAAATGTGTTCTCTTTTTGATGAGTCATTGGAGCCAGTCAACATAGTCGGTTGAGCGACTTTGTTATACTCCTCGGCATTTACATGATTGTTTATCATCTCAAGTAGTTCAACGAGTGTTTGGGCTGTTGGAGCCTAAGGGCGTACCTGAATTGCCCTTCCTTTAATCTTTAGTGAGCGCTGCTTGAGCCACCGCGGGTTTCAGATCCTTGACTTCTAGTATCTTGTGCTTGCGAGTAATAAATCTCCTCAAGGATTCGCCAAGATCTTTCCTCATTTGAATGAGAGCCTGAAAGCTCTTCAACGATTTTTGGGTGCTGACGAATTGTGTAGCAAACATCCTCTTGAAATCAAAGAAAGAGGTGATGACCCTCAATGGGAGGCGCGAGAACCACCTCAGAGTCGATTATTTGAAGGTAGTAAAGAAAATGCGACATTTCATGGCGTTATCTAGGTCCAACAATGATGTTGTCTATTCAAAGTAGGTAATGTGGTCCGTCGGGTCTATTTGACCTCGATATGATTCCAAATGGATTTTGAATCTGTGGGTGGGGGAGTTTAAGTGATTTCCACGGAGAAGGCATTGGTAGGAGCCGCCCGCTTTCTGGGCACGTCTTCTTCTTCCTAGTTGGAATAATATTGACTCGTCATTCAAGATGAGAGTTATGGATAATTTCCTTCTTGCTTTGCGAGTCCGGTGCATTCATGCTCCACTATCCTTGTGATTAATTGTCTCCATGGTCACCTGCGCTAGGCGAGTGATTCTATCCTCCATATCTTTCAAGTTTTGCTGGGTGGCAAATTTTTGGGTATTTGGCTCCATTTCTATTGGGTGATTTTGGGTTGAATGTCCTGCTTCATTTGTATTTGACTCCCAGTTCTTGGCCTCATCCATGCTCACCGCACCTAAAAGCATGTTGGATCCAAATCTATTCGTGGGCTGAAGGAGAACTTCAGGAGACACTTAGGAAATTGGATTAATGAAGAGATGAACAATAGATAATGGAAAGAATGAGAAGAAGACTCAATTTTACTATCTTTTTAATACAAGATGGGAGAGTTCTCTTATTCTAGAGAGAACATAAGTTTGAGAGGAGAGAATTTGGGTTAAAGTTAGCTTTGGTTCTTCTAATTGAACTAATGTTTGTTTTTTTGGGGGGGGGTGACCTTCAACTTGATTAGGTGTAGCCGCTCTCCCTACTATAGAAGGGATACCGGACTTGTATCTACTTGAGTTGGTCGTGCTTCCTTGAATACTTGCTTTCTATGGTTGAGTTTGTGTCCATGTGGTCGACATCCATTTTCTTTTTTTATGACTTTCTTCCTGTGCTTGCCATGCGAGTCTTTAGCATTTGGATAGCTTACTTATTTTAGGTATGTAATTTTATTTGTATAATTATTAAGAATTGGTTATATCTAAAATGAATGGCTATTGATTAAGTTGGTGAGAGGTATGTTGATTTTGAAGCTTTTACTATAAATTACTTGTGTCTTGAGTTTGCTTCCTTGAATACTTGCTTTCTATGGTTGAGTTTGTGTCCATGTGGTTACATCCATTTTCTTTTCTAACTTTCTTATGCTTGAATGCAGTCTTTAGCATTTGGACGCTTACTTATTTTAGGTATGTAATTTTATTTGTATAATTATTAAGAATTGGTTATATCTAAAATGAATGGCTATTGATTTAAGTTTGAGGTATGTTGATTTTGAAGCTTTGTTCCATTAATTTCTTGAAGCATTTAGTAGATCCTTCACTAAAATTTTGTAGCCTTGCCTTTGGCTTAATTATTTTGGTATTATGTTTGAGAACATCTAAAGTCAAGGTATCAACTGAAATTAATTGACAATTTATTGTTAACTATACTTCTCCTAATGAGGCATCATCTCATAGGTGCTATAATTGTGTGATGCAAGCTTTACTATAGCACTTATTTTTCAACCCAATGTTGGCACTTTGGAAATCCCTTAATATTGTTTGTGATGTAAAAATATAGCTTTCCTTTCTTCTCTTGTGAAGAAAATGCATAAATGATGAGGTTGTTTGGATGGTGCTATTTTGATTGCTATTGTAACACTTTGCTAGATTAGAATCATCTAAATTTTTAATATTTTGTCTTTATTATTATAATATATTTTCTTAACTTGGAATATTCTTCTTTTTAATTTTTATTATTTCAGTCCTATTTTATCTCTTGTATTTGCTTATATATAAACACTTGTATTAGTGATGAAATAAATCAAAAGATTTTAATTGTGTCAATTTGATATCAAATGAGGGTTAATCATAACTTAGTTGTCACATCCCCACAAATATCGCTTATGCTTTCCCTCCCATATAAACCACATGCTCTCTCAAACAATGCTCGCATGCAATGCTCTCATGCATCGCTATGAACATACCTATGTATCATCACCTTATTGTATGCTTCCGGGCACCCTACTACTTGCATGATGCTTGCTTGTAGGTTCCTATATGCCTTGCTTGCACACTTCAACTCACTTGTGCCCATCTTTACTATCATATCATTTGCTTCATTTGCATTGTCACTCATGCTTGCTCACCCCAAACTCAATGACACCAACTATCTTCTGTGATCATGGGTTTTTGGATTCCTCTTTTGTTTTTGTGAGAAACTTAATCATCAAGAGTCTCCAGCTCTTGAGCTAACAAACACTAAGAAAGGCACCAAACAAGGTGTTGAATATGTAATTCTTATATGGAGGCTCAATAGTCTTGAACCTACTATTGGTTTCTCTATCATATTTTAGGGTACTCTTAAACTGAGGTGGAACTTTTTCTATTTCACCTACTTTTAAGACAATAACATCCCTAATAAATGCACTGTCTACTTTGATATATATTATTTATTTAAAGGCAACAAATTTAATCAACATTACTAAAGTCCCTTAAAAACCAAAAAAGATAAACTTCTTCGATATCACCCGTTTACCATTGATCCATTACATGGCAAGGATGAATCAAGAAATGTATTATTGTCAAGTTTTTTTCTTTGATCTCTAATTCATTTCAGCAATCTATTTAAGCTTACTTGATGGTCTGATTTCATAGTTACAAACATTTCCATGTCTTTCGTATTGTCTTTGGGTCACTAAGCTTTGATCCATTTACTCTTGATCATAAATAGACTCATCTTGCTGATAATTAATGTAATAATAGTCGTGCTGGCCATGGTAGTTGTCATCATAACTCATTTCAGTTTGTCAGCACTGTCGCAGGGCTAATCACACATCTGATTATTATTAAGACTCAGCTTGTTGCCACCACTGCCCTTGTTGATTCCACTGGTGCTTGTTTCAGTTTGTTTGTTTCTCCCAAAAATAATATGACCATCTCCTACAACACTCCTAGCTAATCACATCTATCTCTCATATAGTGCTCTTTCCTAATGCTATAGCTGCTCATTCTAATATGTACTGGTCTTAGATTCTGATGCTACTTCTCCTTTAATAGGTAACTTGCAATTATTTTTATCCCTTTCCATGAATTCTTTTTCTTGTGTCATCGCTATTAATAGATCAAACTCTTGAAAAGGGATCAATTCATTTCTCATCATTAATTTAAGATATTGTCTTATATCTTCCCTACTTTTCTATAAAATTTTTGTTTATAAATTGTCTTACTTATCTGAAAAGTGCTCTATAATTTTATCTTTCTCATAGTGCTTTTTAAGATTTCATTGCCAAAATACAAATGGTAGTGGTGTTGAAGTTAGAGGCATTAACTATCTTTTTGATGTTATATCCACTATCTTATTCTCCACTATATCTCTTTATTAGTGTTATTGTTGTCTTGGTCAGCCTCCACCTTACTATCTTTAAAGTTCACTCATATTCTCTTTTTAAGTATGAATGTGAAGCTTGTGAATGTACTAAACAATCACCATACCTTTTTTTATGCATTTACATCTTCTCATATTAATGTCCTTTTTGACTTAGTCCATTTAGATATTTGGTGGGTTAAAGTCTTGTGTCCACTTATCTAGGTTTTTGTTATTTCATTTCTATTATCGATAGCTGCACTAAGGTTTAGTTAGGTGTATCTATTGAAGTGTAGGTTCAAAATTTTACTATATTTTAATAATTTTACCAAGAAATAATAGTTCAGTTTTTCACTTATCTTAAAATTCGTAGCATTGATAAAGCTTTTGAATATATACAATTTACATTTCATTTCTTCTTTGTGGATATATAGTATCCTACATTAATTACCATGCTCTTATATATCCCAATGAAATATTATGATTGAATATAAGCATCAACATTTACTTCGTGTTACTTGTACCTTAATATTTCACAAGAATGCTCCACGATAGCTTTGGGGAGATGCCATTTATGAAGCCTACTTAATTAATCGTGGATTATCCATAACTTTTGGAGGGGCTACTTGCATCAACATGCATCTATTTTTCCACCTAACTCTTTGCGCTTTTGGCTATATTTGTTTTGTCCACTTTTTTTGTTTTGGATGTGATAAGCTCTCCCCTTGTGCCATTAAGTATATTTTTTTGGGTTACTTTCATACTCGAAAAGGTTAGCACTATCATGATAATTTACTCACTGACTTAATATCTCATATAATATTACCTTCCATGAGGCATCTCTATTCTCCCATTATTATGATTGATTTCCACTTCCACATATTTCTCTAGTCCTTAACTCCTTTTACACTATAGGTTTTATTTTCCATGTCATATATATCTCTTGATGCACCCCTTCTATTTTCTATGCTTTAGCATTTGCCTACACTTGAAACATTAGCTTCACACATCCTAATTGCTCTTTGAAAATGTACATGGTATTTTACTAATAATCTGATACAAACTTTTACATTCTTTAATCGTTTATCCCTTTTAGTTTTGTCTGCTTGCCTTATATCTCTCTACTATTTCTATTCCCATGACTTATCTTGAATCATTGCTTGATTGTACTGGAAGAATGCAATTATATTGAAATTGTTGTTTTTTCATTGTCATGCCTCAGATATAATCACACCCTCTATTGGAGTAAAGTATTTCTTATGCTATTGGATTATCATGGTTAAGTTTTATTCCTAAGGGAACTATTGACCATTACAAAGCTAGATTTATGGCAAAAGACTCCATATGTTTATGAAATTGACTATTGTGAGACATTTTCCTCTGCTGCTGGACATAATTCTAAAAATCTTTTTTTCTCTATGGCTCCCTTCACACACACAAGCATGTGCTCTGCTTCACTATATGAATATATATATCTTTTATATATCTCTCTCTCTCTTCCCACATACAAGCATGTGATATATATATATATATATATATATATATATATATATATATATATATATATATATATATATATATATATATATATATATATATATCTTTTAATTATCTTGATTTAATGCCTTAATGCCTAAGTTTTATACGAGGTTATGAATTATTTAAACTTTAGTTATGAGTTGTAGTTGGGGTAGAAAATTAATTTTCCTAAGAGCCTAATCGTAGTTTAGGGTTTAAGGTTTAGGGTTGTGTGTGTGTGTGTTATGTATATATATATATATATATGGGTTGAAACAAAGTGCTCTTTCTTGATCATTATTTTATATGTGTAGACATTGTTATCGCTGGAAATGATGTCT
Source organism: Cymbidium sinense (assembly GCA_021442155.1). Taxonomy (NCBI): domain Eukaryota; kingdom Viridiplantae; phylum Streptophyta; class Magnoliopsida; order Asparagales; family Orchidaceae; genus Cymbidium; species Cymbidium sinense. Next base: position 28,874,650 of record CM038228.1, on the reverse strand, counting down.
TTGATTTTGGGAAAATAAAATAACTTTAGAATATGTTTGCTACAAAAGATTCAGGGCATCTATAATACTTTATTATAATCTAATTTGCTTTCCATAAAGATGGTTTTTTTTTCTTTTAAAGACAATATGCCACTTTACCTGCTTGTGGATATTAGGATTCTTTGGTGCAAACCTATTGAATCTCCCAGGATACTCTACAAATATCTAATGATGATGCAAGCTTTGAAGACACTACTAATTATTAATGTATGGTTGATAAGCATAGCTGATGATGATGAAAACTTTAAGATACTTATCATTGATGTATGGTTAATAAGCTCATTTATCTCACTATTATTTGACTTGATTTTATTTGATGTGATTAGCAAGCATATGCAAATCCAAATAAGAAATATTGAGATGTTATCTTAAAAATTTTAAAATGTAAAAAACTCTCAGGGGAAAGGTTTGGTTTATCAAATATAACGATTTAAACATTAAAGCTTATTTTAATGCCAATTATGTTAGATTTATTGAAAATATAAAGTTATTGTAATATATTGTATTTTTATGGGAGGAAATCTTATTTCATAAGAGAATTAAGAAGCAGCTCTAGTTGCTAGATTTAGTGATGAAGTTGAATATAGTGCGAATGGTATGAATCAAATTTTAATACCAGGATTTGGCTTCACTGCTCCTTAGCCCTAAATCCTTAATTACTATAATTACAACAATGCACATTACTAGAAAACTTATTTTTCATGAAGGATCAAAATATTTTACAGTTGATTATTACTTCATCAATGATACAATTTTATCAAAGAATATCATCACTCCTTATGTTTCAGGTGCAGAGTAATTAGTATTTTTTTTATAAAGGCTCTAGGATCACTCTCTTTCTCCAATCTTTATAGGAAGCTAGAACTTTTTGATATATGTGCTCCAACTTGAGGGAGAGTATTATCGTAGAGGTTTTTTCAAGTTGGAAATATTTAAGTTTTCATTAATTTTTATATTTGTAATAAATCCTCATAATTGAGGATATTCTTCATTTTATTTTTCATTATTTTCTTCATCTTTAATCTCTTTTATTTGTGTATATATAGACATGTTAGTGATGAAATCAATCGGGAAGTTGATTTCTCAGCACTAACATTCACCTATTTTGACACAGGTTATCCAAGAGTGGCCAGGTTTACCTCCTGGTGTCAAATTTGATCCGTCTGATCAAGAATTGCTATGGCATTTGATCGCTAAAGTTGGAAAATCAGGTCTAGGTCCTCATCCATTTATGAACGAGTTTATCCCGACGGTCGAAGAGAATGATGGAATATGTTATACACATCCTCAGAAATTGCCAGGTGAGTGATCATTTGAAGATTCTTCATTTTGATGTTGCATTTTACATTTATTTAAACATGAGGTTTTTTTCTGTAATTTTTATTTCAGGAGTCAAGATGGATGGTAGTGTTAGCCACTTTTTTCATAGAACGTTCAAGGCATACAACACTGGGACTCGTAAGCGTCGTAAGATAAACACTGAGGATCATGGGGATGTTCGCTGGCACAAAACAGGAAAGACGAAACCAGTGCTTTTAGATGGATACCAACAAGGATGTAAAAAAATAATGGTTTTGTATGTTAGTGCTGCTAAGGGAGGTAAAGCTGAGAAGACTAATTGGGTGATGCATCAGTATCACCTTGGCACTGGCGAGGATGAGAAAGATGGTGAATTTGTTGTTTCTAAAATATTTTATCAGCAACAGTTCAAGCCATGCGAAAGAAGCAGAGTAGAACCAATATTAGAGAATGAAGAAACAAGTAGTGGAGAAATGGAAATTGTGATTTGTACTGGATCTGCAACTCCTGATTATCATGAGGAAAATCATCATCTAATTCGATGCTCTGAGGAGCTCTCTGATCAGGCTGATATTAACCAAGTAAGCATATTATATACAAGCTAACTTTTCTTTGAACCATATATCTTCTTTGGCCTTTTGATTTCTACGTAATTCCAGTTGAGTTCAACAAGAAACTTGCTATCCTTGTACAAGTTTATTGGAAATGCATTTTTTGTTTTTGAATGCTTAAAATAAATTAGAATAGTAAATCAAGATGGAATAGATACTTGATAAACTTCCTAGTTTAATTAAACATAATAATATGATTTAGTAATTTCATTGTAAGAAGATAAATTCTAGGATATGAAAGGCTATCACAGCATTCAATGTACTGAGAGAAACCTTTTCTCATCTTCGTAGATATGGGCAATAGGCAATAAAAAATTCAATACAATTATTCATCAATGCAACAATTTGTATGTCTTTCAACTTTCCAATTAGTTGTTAGACTCTATAGGAAAAATTATAGACATCAGCAAAGAAAACTTGTTATTGTATTGAAACATTAGATTCAAACTCCTTACTTTACTCTCATTCTTGAGCTTTTCCGATTAACAAGTTTAAAATATTTAGAAATTGTAACATTGTCTCATAAATCTATCCCTTGTTCCAACACTTACATCACATTTTCTTAGTAAGACATTTACCTGCATTATGGAAGAAATCTGGACACTCAAGGACGAGGGCTCCTAATACAACTAAAATGATTAAATCAATGCATATTATACAAAAGAAAAAAAGGCTTCATGGATCAAAAATTACTAATTACATATAATGATTGATCAATTGAAATTAAGCTAAATGTTAACTTGAAAATATGAAGAAACCAAAATCAAATTTAATATAATGATTGATCAATTGAAATAAAGCAACAAAAATTTAAACCATGAAAAATTAATAAGCCATTACATTTTTTGCCCATTTGGAACAACAACAACAACAACAACAACAACAACAACAACAAGCCTTTATCCCACTATGTGGGGTTGGCTACATGAATCCTTCTCCATTGTGTCCTATTATGTGTCAAATTCTCATTTAATTCTAATAAACTAAGATAATTTTTTATACATCCTAACCAAGTCTTTTTAAGTATACCTCTATCTTTCTTAACATAAGGCAAATCTAATACATTTACTCTAATTTTTTGGCCAATTGGGAATTTAATCAAAATCATGAATCTTGCAATGCCAATACCAAAATTTTTTTGGAAAAAAGAAAAGAAGATTACCAAAGTGAAGAAAATTTAGGTCTCACAGAAGATATTTCTCCTAGAAGTTATTTATTACCCTTGTATGGCTTTTAAAGAAATCCCACATCCAACCGATACATGCAAGAAAGCTAAAATTTGAAATTTTGCAACTCTTTAATGTTGATATTTAGGGTGCATTTGATGCAGTGCGAAATGCACCATAGTGCCGTTTGAAAACTGCATCTTGACCGTTTTAAAGAATCTATGGTCAAAAAATTGTATTTTCAACCATACTTGGTAGAGTGTAGTGGTTGCCAGAAAGCTGCGATCTGACTTTCTAGAAATAAAAAAAATTTGTATAACTCACCACAGCTTTTAAACAGTAGTTTCTTCTGCAGTAGCTCTATAACTATTTTTTGAGATAGTGCTGTCTCAAATACATCCTTATATGCATTTAATCTTTCATTCGATTGCCTTGTATTTGTTCAATTTATTTCCAAAATGTGTTTCTCGACAAAGGCAATTATGTATAAGTCTAGTTGTACCTAAACAAACACTGAAATAAACAAAAAATGGCACTGTAGTGATGTTGCTGAAGAACTCAAGGAACTAGATGAAGGTGCGGGAATGCCTGCTACAGAATGCACTACCAATATGCTCATTAAAGGAGAGTGTGTTCGATTTTGGATTATTCATGGATGATACTAAACCTTTATTACGAGACCGGCATGGTTAGGCAAGGGAAGATGAAAGAAAGGGGGTGAAGAATTCTTATATGAGTAGACTATATATGTGTATGTATGTATGTAAAGTGAGAGAGAGAGAATCAGGATTAATATCTCAAGAAAAGTATAAATACAGAGTATGAGGTCCATAGAGGTAATAGTAGAGATGTAATAAATAGTAAAAAGGTTTTAAAAAAGGTTTAACTAGTAAAGGTCTAGTAGAAAGAAGTCCTTAATATCTCTCCCAACCCCTTACTTATATGGCGGGAGAACTATAGAGAGAGCTAAATAAAAAGTAATAAATGTGATAGGTATAGACATGGTTCCCTAGTGCAGACATGTGAATAGTAGTCTAACCCAATGGAAATGCAATATTCTGTTAACATGGCTTTTCCAAGTGGAAAGACTCGTTGGGTCTACAGTAGGAGGTGTGCTCACCTACTGAGTTACACTTTGGGTGAGTAATTGGTGAGATCCTTCATCGAGTACCTTTGGTGTGTTCTTTGGATGAGTTCATTTGATGAGTTGTGGTGAGCTCTTTGGATGAGATGATGAGTTTCTTAATAGATGCTGCACTTGGACTGGGTCGATCCCTTGGTAACTCAACAAGTTGTGACTTAGTCTAGATTAAGATTTGTGGTAGGCTGAGTAAGTTGAATATACCTTGGGTATACAGAGTGCACCACTAAAATATCTTTTATACCAAAGAAAAGAAGGCTATCATTCATTTAGGTTTCCTAAATAGAAGATATATGATAAACATAGTTATAGTGATGATATATGGATAAGCCCATTAATGCTACAACTCTATAATTTAGGACGTGGAATATAGAAATTGAATTATTCCTGTAGCCGCTAACAATTCAAGCCAAAAGCTAAGATGCCGGATAACAAAAGGTTCCTAATATTTTGACTGGATTTAAGCTAAACCAGATAAAGAGAATACCCAGAAAGGCATCATAAGTAAAGAGAAAATATCTTATTCTCATGAGCATGACGTCATTGATATGTTTCAAATTAACTGCAATTAAAATTACAAAATTAAAAATTTTTGTCAAGTGATTAAATTAATTAAATTTGCTCACATTATGTATTTGTTTGACCTTGCTGATAAGTTTATAAAACTTGTAGATTTCCATCATGAAGTTTAAAGAAAATGCTGCACATATTTATTTGCTTCAAATACATATCCATGGGAATGGACGTCATGCTTGCATTTAAACTCTTTCTAATTCAATAATGAAAATATTTATATTATTGGTTTAGTTGAAGTTTAAATTTCTAGGGAGAAAAGGGTACTAGAATGAAGCAAAACAAACTTCTGGATTGGTATGTGGCCTTTCAGGCTAGGCGTGCTCTTAAACTGAGTTTTCTTGGATTGAATTTTGGTTCTGGTTTGTGGGTTCATCCAAAATGAAACCTTTAAATCTTCATCTTTGTAGTGAAACAATGTTCTTTAAGGATTTGAACACTTCGTTGGTTAAAAAACCATAAGCGAATTATATAGAAAACAACTTTTTTTTTCAATTTGTAAGCATCATCATCATGATCATCATTAACCCAACTATTTTGAGTTGACTTTCTGATACCATGACCATCGCTACTGCTAATTCTTCCTGCGTTCTGCTCCTAGAATACCTGGCCAAGTGGCTATTGCATTCTCTCTCTTGGTTTGTTTACATTCCCGTGTTTTTCTTTTTTTATTTGACATACTTCACTTATTTTTGTTGAACCAGATCTTTATCAATGCCTTATTCACTAGGGGGACCCTTTTTGCATATTATTGTTATTATTGGCACTTGTCCTTTTTTTGTATTTCTGCTAGTGATTGTAATTATATCCTAACCTTCGATAAAACCTTTATGTTTCCTTCGAAAACTAGTTTTTTCTGTCAGCTTTATGACCAAAATAGTTTTGTTTTGATTCCTAAACTTGCATATTGATGCTTGATGGTCCAGGGAATTGTTGCATGCAGCACTTAACGTGCTAGAAGGCAAGATTTGAATAAATAAAATTCAACAATTATGTTTGAATCATTTGATGATGAGTCTTTCAAGTTCTTAGTTGCTTATAAATATTCCGAGTAGGGTTAATATATACAGGTCTGGTGGCCTGTTATGATCGAATACTCTTTGATTTGTTCTAGCATGGACCTAAACGTTGGAACTCATTTGAGTTTGGTAAGTATCAGTCTTACCAGAATTTGTTAAATGTTTTTACTAGAATTTGGAAGTTCATAGAGACTGATTTGCTAATGCATGTACTATTTGCTGACACATTAAGTGTGAGTATTCTAGCTTGCTTGATTAAATATGGAGTAGTTTTTTTTATAATTTTAAAATTATACAATAAGAGGCATGCCTTAACTTTATTTTTTTAAATTGCCATGAGGCATATGCCTCATGTTGGCCTTGATAAGGCATGTAACTCAACAATGCTGAGGCATTCCTCTATGAAATTTGTATATTCAAATACATAGGCAAGCCAGAATAGCCTTCATAGCAGGCCGTCATCGGAACAAAATTGAATTTATTAAATTGCACAACTCGATAAAAAAGACACGTCGTGTAGGGGGAGGGGGGGGTCAAAGAAGGAAACTCGAACAACGAAGTATGGAGATCAGCTATATATGCAGACTTATCTATGGCTAATGAGTGACCAAAGAAGGACGAACAACCTAAAAGACTAAAGTTCAGCCACCTTACCTTGACATGCCAATTAGCTATATTAGAGTAGGCGCTCGCACCAACGGGCTATAGTGTTTACCGCTCATTGAAGAACACTCGTCTTGTGTTAAGGTGAGTCCCCACCTGTACTCGACTTACCTTACATGCATTTACTATATGTAATTACCTTCCCCCGCTATTATAAAAAGGTCCTTTCAAGGAGCAGGGGTACTTTTTTCTTCTTTCTTCTTTAGAGGGGGTGCCATACCTTTTACTACTTGTACTAAATCTTGGTGAAATAATAAAATTGGAGATATTTTTTGCACTGCTTTTATTTCCTGTTGTTATTTTTTCTAACTCGGTTTCTCATGTATCTCAGAGGGTTCTGTTTCACTCCATTAATAGATTTAGATTCAACATTTTCTTAGATGTGATAAGTGTGGATGAGGTCGAGAACTTGAAGTTAGATACAGAGTGAAGCGACCATGTAACAGGACTTGAGAGATATGAAAGACAGAATCACTCTTCTGGTGTATACGGTTATGGGGAAAACGAATCACAAAGAACCAAAGGCTAAAGAGAATGAGGGATCCTTGGGATCGGTGACTCCGAGCTCGGCAAGTGAGAAGAGATCTATCTAAAAGCCCTAGCCTGGATGATGAGTCATACTATGTTGGTAAAGAAGATGTGTTGAGGAAGCAGGCGAACTCGGCCAATGCTTTCTCCACAAAGATCGTGGAGGCTCGCTCCCCCTACAAATTCAAAATCTGGCACTTAGATTAATACAAAGGTTGAACGGATCTGACTGATCACATAGAATACTTTAAGTCAACAACATTGCTGTTGGATTTGGATGATGTGGGATCCGAAAATTCGCCACCGACATCTTTCGATAAAAAAAAATAAAAGAAAGAGTTGTTGGGGTGATAATTTCGTAAGATGAATAGTAGTAAGACACTACCAGATTTCGCTCTCATTTGGTGAGAACTTTTATATCCTCCTGCTTTCCTATAAAAGCCCCTATAAGTTACCCTCCCAATACCGAGAGCACTTTGAGGCTACAACGAATCGTTAAAGAACGAGTATATAATCAGTGGGACTTAACTTATGAATTTATTATTTTAACTTAAACTTTAAACACGACGCATCAAGATCCCATGGTTCCGCTATCCCGGGTCGCGATCCCGGTCCGCTTCCGGAGGAGGTACGACCCAACCCGACCAAGGATCCTGTCAAGAACACATGGGTTACGCCCAAGCGTGTCCAGTGACAAGTTTGTCTTGGATAAATATAAGTCAACCTTTAACATAGTGATTTTTGCCCAACTACATTCTACATTTGTACCAAAGAGCAAAGCCGGGAACATACTGCGGCCACCAGAATTTAATTTAGTGCCATATCGCCGAACCACCCGGCCGAGGGCTCGTCGAACCGCCATTTATGTGGTTATATCATGCAAAAAAAACCACGGACAGGACACGCCACGCCCCACGCTTTAATATTTGAGTGTGATAAGATTTTAATTTGACATCGCTCTTCAGGAGCAAAAGTTTTCTTAATTCACACCAAGACAAACAATCATGAAAATTAATTTTTTTTATTTTTTATTTTTTTTTTTAATAATTAATTTCATTTATTTTATTTTTTTTTTGTTATTTTCAATTTTGATCATTTTATGATTGATTTGATTTGAATATATATGATCATTTATCATTGAAATCTTAATTATAATTACCCTTCTCGATCATGTAATATCAATCGATGGACCTCTTTTCTACAGGGCCTAAATTCATCATCTCAAAAGTATAATCCTTCAAAACCTTGTCCACCTCAACATGTAGGACGGCTGGGACTTCTTTCTAAGAATTTGAATTTTAGTTTACGTTAGTTTGTTATCTCAGATTATATGACGTAGTTAGTTTTCGGATATTATTAATTGAAATTTTATAATATCAAATTTTGTTTGTTAATCGACCGTCCAAGACCAAACCGGATATGTAAGATCGTTTTATTTTGACTTAGTATTACTCCAACATGCATATGGATATCCGTTTGAAAATCGACATTAAGATGTCTAATGCTTTTCATGTCAAATTTTGATTTTTTTTGAGTTTAACCCGACCCGTCCCAAGACCAAACCGAAAAGATTTGTTCTTAGATTGACATGATCAGAATGCAAGCATTAGTTTTGATAGGGATTTTAGGTTTTGTTAACTTGACCTCCAAGACCAAACCGAAGTAAAGATTTGTTCTTTTTTTTTTTGTTTTATACCTAACTCGCATGTTCTACATCAACACTTCAACATACATATTGCTCTTTTAAAATGTTGACATTGAATGCCTACAAATATATGTTCAATTGCAAGCGATTTTAATAAATTTTTTTGTTAATCTGACCCTATCCAAGACCAAACCGAAGATATGACCGTTTTATATTTGTCTTACTTATCATGTCCCTAATGTTGACATTCCAACATACATAATGAGTATCTTTTTTTTAGAATGTAGATGACATTGAACGCTTAATAAAGTAGTAATAAGTTTTATTTCAATGACATTTTTGGTTTGTTACCTGACCGCCCAAGACCAAACCGATATGTTTTTGCATGGATCAATAGTTAAGCAAAAGAACATTGCTTCAAAGGTCAGATTTCATTTATCTGATTAAAGGCATTCAAACCTAATAGAATGAGATAACACTTTAAATACGCATAATCAATCATTTTACTTAAGATTTTAGCAAAGCTTGCCATTTGTTTTCTAAACGATATATGACATAACTTATATCTTTCCATGCATTGAGTGAAAGATAATCAAGACTAAAAAATGAATTTGAACTTTAAGTAAAGAATCATTAGCTACGAAGATTGTAACTAAGCAAGATAAGATAATCAGAATCATTAATAAATAATGAATGAGATGCATGAATAATCATATGCATGTACCTTCTTTTTTCTTCTTTAAATACTTAAGACATTTCACATTTTTTATTTATCATTTAAAAATTCTCCTGCGTCATCCGCATCGCCGGAGACCCCCACCACGCCAAGAAAGGCAGCAGGTGTGGAGACACCCTACCGAAAGTTTATTTTTCCACCACGCCAAGAAAGGCGCATGCTGAACACAAGATTGCCTTGAACAACGCGAGAAAGATTTATCATATTTCGCCACGTTGGAACAACGAAGATTTATCACAAGTTTCACGATTGGAACAATGTGAACGCAGACTTATAAAGATAGTAATAAATTTGCATTCACATATATGAAATTAAAGTAAAGATTTATATATGACACATTTCAACTTTTTTTTATTGAAAATTTCACAGTTTCCTGGCCATCCCCATTTAAGGGGTCGCCGGAGACTAAGTTTCCCACCACGCCAAGAAAGGCGCATGTGTCGTGAGACACCCCGAAGATTTACCCACCACGCCAAGAAAGCGCATGGGGGTTAAAGATAATATACAGTAGCTTTACAATCGTTCTCGCTTATCAGTTTACAATGCCTCCCGCCTGCAGGCCACGAGACTGAGCGCCCACCACGCCAAGAAAGATGCATGGGTGGTGTCGCGAGACACCGCTCAAACTGATAGATTTCCTGTTAAGAAGATATCACATATGCAAGAGTATAAAGATGAATTTAAATCCTTATCTGCTTATCAAAGTTTACAATGCCTCCCTCTCGTGCTACGAGAGATCGAGTCCCCACGCCAAGAAAGGCGTAATGGTGGTGTCGGAGACACAGCTAAACTTTGATACCAAGATTGCTAAGATATCACATATGCAAGAGTATAAAGATGAAATTTACCCGAACCCTTATCTCCGCTTATCAAAGTTTAGCCTCCCGCTCTGAGAGATCGAAGCCGCCCACCACGCCAAGAAAGGCAGTAATGGTGGTGTGTCGTGAGACACGCAAACTTTGATAGCAAGATTTCGTGATATCACATATGCAAGTATGCAAGAATGAAACTCATATAATAGCAAGTGATAATCAAATCCCTTTTATTAATTCTGATTTCAACTTGCATATGAAAGAGGCGACATATATATATAATTTCATAGAAACCAATAAGTGAAGATGAAATTCAAGAGAACAAGAATAATATGATATTTAAGCCATACATCCTTCCTTATCAAATTTTCAAACTTCCAAATAAAAGAAATTTTCAGCAAGCACCACGCCTTGGGATAGCAAGCTACTTGATTTAGATAAGAAAGTTTAGCAAGCCTTATACTCATCCACAACATATTAGCTGATTTCCCTTTAGATAAAATGATTTCAGCAAGTACCCATTACAACAAATCAATTCACTTTCCATTCATAAGGATAATGAAATTCATTTTTTTTTTTTTTATCATTCCACATTATTTCAACGATAACAGAATGCTTCAAGAAAAGAACAAAGGCTATAATGGATCTAAATGCAAACAAAGCTTTCAATCTCACATGTGGTGATTGGTAAAAAAATAAAAATCCTTCCTATGTAATGACCAAGATTTATTCAACTTCCAATAGACCCATATAAGCTCTAATTTGCAAGCTAAGCCTTAAAGTTATCATACAACAACAAGGATAATGTTATCATGAAATTTAATAAAGTTTAAAGAAATGAATATTCAATCTAAAGATAGCCAAAACATCAACAAACTTTTAAAGTCAAATTTCCCACTCACTTGCTTTCAATTTCAAAGACACACAATACATAATTTCCTTTGATTCCATCTTGTGTCTCAGAGGCAGCTCATGGAGAAGAAACGGAATCACATAAAAGAGATATATGCCCAAAGAAATAAGAGAGAATGAGCTCCTCGCTAAATAGAGGAGAAAACAAAGAAAAGCAAACCCAACATTTCACAAGAGGAGGAGGAAGCCCTGTTAGGTCCGCCGCCAAGAAGGAAGAATCGAGGGAATGAGCTCTCTTTTGAGGAGAAAACAAAGAAAGCAAAACCCAACATATCACACAAGAGGAAACAAATCCAACCATAGAGCATAAGGATAAATCAAACCATTTCCTTCAAGAAAATCACAGCAAAATATAACTTAAGATTGAAACGAAACAACCTGGGGTTTCTAATGGAAGAGGAGTGGAAGGATCGAGTCCTTGTTTGCTCTGGCTGGGTTCTTCAGAAACCGAGAGAGGAGCACAGAGAGCAGGAGCTCTACCAGGGGAGGATCGCCCAGAGAGGAGGAGGAGTCGGCCCTGTGGCCTCGAGGAACCGAACAAGAAGAGAAATCGCCGAGAGGGAGAGACCGAGAGCTCAAAAGAGAGGGAAAAAAGAGTCGAGAGGAGGTTCACCGAGAGGAAGAGGAATCGAGGGTCAACGATTTCTCCTTAGGCCATTTCAGGAGCTCTGAGAACTGCCGTGACAGGGTTAGGAATTAAAGGGAGAAATTAGCTGATTAAGTCATTAATCATTTTAATTATGATTTTATTACGACAAACCCCAAGCAATGGTGTCAATTTGTTTTCGGAACGCAATGGATCAATTTCGATTTTCGACAACGCAATACGGGTGAAATTAGGTTTAAGCGACGCGCTTAAATTGTTCGACGCGCACACTTTGCGATTCGATCGCTAAATGCCGTTGATGTCTCGACGCGACGCACATCAATTCGCTAACGACTTTTAGACGCCGCCCTTCGACCGCATAATTTTATTAAAATTTGATTTTAATTATGATGATAATTGATTTATTTAATAAATTTGATTTTTCTACTCAATTTTCAAATCGAATCAATTTAATGATTCAATTCATTAATTTATTTTAATATTTTCGACGCAGCCGTCAATCGTCAATTAAAACGAATTTGATCGGCTGATCGCGATGGGGATTTTAAAATCCACCTTATTTATTTAATTTAATGCGACATAGGTCAACAATGCCCCCCAAACACAGATGGAGGACCGTTTGTTGTATTTTGTCGATCTCCAAGAGATTTGCCGGATGTCACGCAAGTAATTTCAACAACTCGATAATACCCATCGCTTCTCGATAAGAGTATAACTTCTGGCAAGATTTTATCATCAACTGCAATTTCGAACCGATTTGTTGTCATTAATCCAGGCTTGATGGACTGACCGAGATGATTTTAATTGTCATCATCAACTTGTCAAGAGAATTTGATGCATCTTCAACCCTATGCGCCGCTGTGGAAAGACTTTCCATCAAAATTTATATTTTCCTCGTCCTGCCTCGGGCGGACTTGATGGAGTTGATGATGAGAATGTCTTCGGCCCCGTGCTTTGTGCTTGACGGACTTGTTGAAGATTCGATTTGAATTTGTATTTTCCTCCCGCCCGCTCAGCTTGCCTGACTTGATGGAGATGAGATGAGAATGTCTTCTTCTGCCCCAGGACTTTGAAGATTTCATCTCGGGATTCAGATTCTGCCTCCTTTATCCCGCTTCATGCCTGATGGATTTGATGGAGTAAAATCAATTATCCCGGAGATTTGTCGCGATAAAATTACCTTCTTTCCGCTTTCGCTGCTCATGATAAATGCCGACGCACCCAGTGAGTTTGGTCAATGGCAAGAGTCATCACCTGTTTCGTACATGTAATGAACATCTGATGACAAAACTCCTTAGTTCGATTTATAACATTGATAAATTTCTTCCTCTCGCTTTGCTTTATCGACTTATCAAGAAGAATTCCTTCCTCGCTTTTGATAGACTTATCAAGGAGTCGAGATTTCAGATTTTATTTGATTCCAAACTAAGTGCCTTCTCGAAAAGGATATCTTTGTTTGTTGTAGAATTCAAAAGATGACCCACGACCATGTGGATAATTTCTCACTAACTCACCAAGTTGGAGAGATTTGGGGATTTGGATGCTCTTGTCTTTGAACTAACGAAGTGAGGATCCCTTACTACTACTTGTATGGTTGAGGCAGATCACAACACTGGCCATATTTGGCGAGTTGAACGACCTTATACACCCACTGAAGTGGACTGAGCAACGATGAAGGATTTTATCCTGCTAACGAGATGGGGATCTCTTACTACTACGGGCGTGTTGAGTAGACCACGACTCCGATTGCATGCGGTTGAGACCTTATACACCAACTCGAGCCTTTTGGATTTGTGATGATAAATGTCCTTCCAACTTGGTTTGTCAAGCATAGACTTGAAAATTTTCTTCGTCAATAAGACTTTAAATTTGAAAGCATTTGAATACATTGAGTATGTATGGGATCTCACTCAGCATGTCAACCCAAAGAGAAAGAAAGCCCCTGCCTTACACGCCCAATACTTTACTATAAAATTTAAAATGCCCCTGCCTAACAGGGGATTTTATTTTATTTTGAAATGCTTCGTTACAAGAGAATTTCCAATGAAAATTTTCATAAGTGTTGACACAAGGATTTTCAAATGCAGATTTGTCCAATCACACTTTCATGTAACGCCGAATCTGATCGGCATCGGTCTTTCACCTTCAAGTCACGAGACAGGCCCTCGATATACCTTTTCAATAACAAAAGGTCCTTCCCAATTAGTTCAAATTTACCACCCTCGCGATGAGGGATGATTGGTCTTCTCAAAGACTGTGACCAATTCTCCTTCCCAAAAGCTCGAGGATCGCATCAGATGATCGAATGCTCGACATTCTCGCCCGATATACTTAGATTTTGTCGAGCTTGAGCTCGACCTCGCTGATCAAGCTCTTCCATCCAGACGAAAGCATTCTCATCTTGGGTAAGATTTTGAATGGCTACCTGATGGTAGTTCAACTGAGTGGCAAAATCGCTTCACCCCCCAAACACAAGTGGTGACTTTAGGAGTTTAGTGTGGTAGAAGCCCATAACGCCCACAAGTTTGGTATGCCACTTTTATTTCTTGTGAGAATTTTTCTGCAACTATTAAATGCCTCACCAAGCCATTTGCTCTGATTATAAAATCTAATATCGCCAATCAATCTTATGCCGACAAGAAATTTATAAACTTTAGCTTTTGAAGGTCAACTATTATCCAAATGATTCGCGTGGTACACCAAATCTATAAACAATATCAGGTAAAGAAGTTACCACTTGTTCACCAGAACTTTTAAATGGTGCGCCTTCCACTGAGAAATAATCGGGTCAAGATGAAGCTGACACCGATGATGGCGATCAATCGTCCAATTACATCCGTCCCCCGCCTCAAACCTAAGATGCTATCGCCGGATGCAACGGGAGGTCGATGAATTATGTTACCACTGACTGATTCACAAGATTCGGCATGATTGATACAATCTTTACCAGACGGCCAATAAGATCCAATTCTTTAATTTTGAAAGCCATTTTAGACTCACACAACAAAGTCCTCGATGGATTTCAACAATTACTTTGTTGGCTTCTTCTAAACATCATCGCCCACATCTGCTCAAGGATCTATACGTAGTATTGCCAACATAAGTATATAATGCCTTCTCAAGTCAAAATTATCGACTTATTACTTGCAATTTGCCTTCCTCAAGTAAAGGCTCCGCCTTCTACTATAAGAATTTCATCATGGTTTTTAGCGCACTTCCTCTGAAGTCTTTCATCCTGAATGGCTTGTCTTCTCATTGACTGAAATAATTTGTAGGAGTGTGGAGCAACATGAGTCGCACCCTGATTTATGATGACCCCTCTTCCAAATGGGATTTTAAACTTATCTAGACTAATGACCGCACACACTAGATGTAATCGCCGCCATCCATACTGCCATTTCTTAATAATAAGAACCGCTGCTTATTCCTAGCTCGAGACTCGAAGTCATAATGACATTCTAACTGTTTAAGGATAAGAGCCAATTCAAGCTTGTTGATTTTGTAAAGGCCCAACACTGATTAATGACGAGTTGAGAATCGCCATAAATTTGCAAATTCTGACTCCCATGGAAATGGCTTCTAAACCCGCCACCAACGCTTCATATTCTCGCTTTCGTTGGTTCGTTGAATTTATAAGAATGTCTCAAGATGCCACCTTGTGATCAAGAGACCGATACCGCTGAGCCTTTGGAAGATTTGAGGGTCGAGTGTATCTAATGGACGTAAGCTCCATCAAAATACAATTCACATTTGTTGCTTTTCTTTTCATATATGCATGATTTGCTCATCGAAGATCATCATAAGCAATGAATCACGGATGGGATGAAAGAAGAAAATCCGAATTTGCCCCTTCACCGCTCGGGAACATATGTAATATCAAATTGTGAGAACAAATCATCGTAAGCTGCCCCAACTTCTCAATCAACAACTTCAACGGATCGATCCTCGAGATAAGAGTAATTTTATGAGATAAGATGTAATGACGAACTTTGGGCAAAAAAAATTAACGCCAAACAATGCTTCTCAATTGAGAAATAACGCTTCGCTTCCTATTAGTCTTCGACTAATATGTAGCATTCTCCTTTCCTTCCTCATTATGTTGCCAACAAAGCACCTGAGATTCTTCTGGTCCGCCGTACAATATGAGAGGCTTTCCGATCGAGCCGCAAGAATGGGTGGATTCAAGATATCTTGATAATCGGCCGAAGCCTCTCGACATTCTTCGTCCCACTTGAAAGGAGTATCTTTCTTCATTAATTTTGAAAGTGGTCGACATCCTCGATGATTTGATATAAATCTTCTAATGAATGCGAGATGTCCTCAGATGGAGCTAAGTTGACTAAGACTCGAGGAGGCATTTCGACAATCGCTTAATTTTGGATCGATTTCAATCCTCCACTACAAGACAACATATCCAAGGAACTTTCCAAGAAACTCCAAAGGCGCACTTAAGAGGATTCATCTGAGATCATATTTTCTCGATTCGACGCATCCTTAAATCATCGAGATGATCTTTCATGATCTATACTCGACAACGAGGTCATCAACATAAGACTCTACTTTTGATGAATCAACTCCAAAGATTCGTCATAGCTTGGTATGTAGCCCAAAGATTCTTCAAGCCAAGCGCATGATCGTAGAATATATGCCAATCAAGCCCCGAATGAGGTATGTTTCTCATCTTCGTGAGCCATCTTGATTTGATTGTAACTCGACGATCCGGCCCATAAATGAGAACATGTCGTGGTTTGAAGTGTTATCCACCAACAGCTTCGATACAGTTTTAAAGTCATCCTTTGACATGCTTTGTTTAAATCTCAAGTCGACATATAATCTGACCATTCTTCTTTTTTCACTGACAATATTACTATCCAGATTTTTCTTCTCGAATAAAACCGCCTTCAATGAGCTTGTTTCGCAATTACTTCTTCAACCTCCAATCTCATTCGCCAGGCTTGCTTGACCGGTGTTGCCGCTTAATTGCTTTTGTGAACCGCTATATCAGGGATAAGCCCTGCATTTCAAAGATATGTCCAGAAAAGCAATCCCCAATTCACAGAGCAAGATTTTAATTCTTCCATTTTATCTTCGAAGTAGAGCATCGATGAACGCAGGATCCTCCTCGCCTCCCAAATTAACTTCTTGTTCATCCATAAGAATGCCTCCCCACCATCTTCAAGCTCTTCAGGCTCGCTTCTACTTCTTTCATTATGAGACTAACGTTAAAAGAATGACATTCTCATCTTCATCATCACTCTCAACTCAATTCCCTTACAACGAATGTATATCCTTGTGGACCGTTGTCTTGGATAAAACCAAGGCCTTAGTAGTGTGTTTATTTCTCTTACCAATGGTTTGAGAACCTTTGGGTACCACATCATTTCAAAGAGCTTAGTCTGCTTACTGCCCAAATGACCCCATGTTTCAAGAGACGATTTTGCATCTTTGAGAGTAATATTTTGGCATCCTTATGGGCATAGCTTCTATAATCAGATTACCCAATCGTGGATCTTCTTCGACACCCTGATTTATAAAAAAGCTTCCTCGGAGGAGGTACATAGAAGGTCACCACTTATGAGTTTCTGGGTGATTTCTTTAAAATGTCGGGGAGGAATGGATGAGTATTCTCTCGCCGATGGATCTATGATTGTTTTAAAGTAGTGCATTGCACCTTACCTTCAAAAGCGCATTCAACTCATAATCGAGTCAAAATGTTCTTTTTCGTGAGCTTTACTCAAGAGTCATGGACCTTTGGATTTAGAAGGAACACATTCTTCTTCTTCAAGATCACCGCCTAGATGAGGGACGTGTTATTGATTTTGGACTGTTCTTTATATCCTAGGAATATTTGGAACAACCTCTTTTCCTTTATTCATTTTATCTTCTCCCTTCTTAACTTGTTCTTTTATGGGTTTTGAAGTAGATGCGATATTCTTAGTTGTTTTGTTAGCTTTGATTCCGGAAGGAAATAAGCGGCATCTTGATAAATCTTCATTTCATGACCAAAAGGTTGCATGTACCCAATTTGGCATTCTTCTCCATCCTTTGTATATTTCATACATTGATGTAATGTAGATGGGACAATACCATACTTATGAAGCCATGGTGGGCAGAAGGGCTCGAATGAAGTATCATCGATCACATGAAATTTAGCTTACGTGTAGAGTCTCCAAATTTAAGAGGAAGGGCGAATGACCCGATAGTTTTACATCCCTTCATTGAAACCTTGAACCATGACTTTATCTCGTCAGGATGTTGTACATCTAGAGATAACCATCTAAGTTCTCAAGTTCATAAGATTCACGGAGGAACAGGGATCAATTAAGATCAGCGGTATTATAATTTCATCACTTTCGGTATTTGTCTGAGGCGATTGTGCTCTGATCCGAGCATTAGATCATCTTACGAAAATGTGACGGTTGGAGGCTCTTGAACATGCAAGGTCTCAGTTAGGCAGTTGACAAATATGCTTCGATCTTTGAGAGCTTCAATTAAGGTGTTGAGATCTTGACATTAGAAGTGCCGTATACACTAAGTGCCGAATTTTCCTTAGATGGGATAGAATATTGTCGATCCCTTTTGATGAAGGCTTCTTATTTGAATCCTTAGGGATAACTTTTCATTGACAATTTCTTTTCCTTTATCTTTATTCATTGGCTCTTTCCTCTGTTGGGATGGTAGCACACTTCTCAGCTGTGCTACTTCATTTGCATCGAATCTTGGATGACTTCGATTCTTGACATCACCTTACGCCGTCAATGATAGTAGAAGATTGAATCCGCTTTATATTTTTATGTTTGTTGATATGGTGAGCTCGGTTCATCTTCATCAGGAAACGAGTTCCTCAAGGCTTTCATGCATCATCAAAGACTTCGGTAGGAAGTTCTTGACTTCTTCCCACCTTCTTCATTGATCTCGAAGATTTGGAATTTACGCGTGATAGGTCGTCTTCGATTGTATGTAATCTTCCATATTATTATTGATGATCTTTTGTGTTACGTTGACCATCCATAATAGTAACATTTTGTCTTCTTGCCTTCTTCTTTTTTATTTATTTATTTTTTTTGTTTGGCGGGTTTCTTAGCCTTCCACTTGCGGTATTTATTTTGTCTTTTGTGAGATGAACTAGCCTTCCATAACTTAGGTTTTGTCTCAACTGAGGCTCAGTGGTGATTTCCACTTAATACGGAGCGCCTTCCAATTGCTTTAACATTTTCATCTTTTAGAGGCTGACTGCCATCCATCATCGATCGACTTCTGCCTTTATTATTGCTTGATATCTTGGAGATGAGGTGATTATTTTTGGATTCTTTCTTGGACGCCTGTCTGTCGTCAGATAATGTGAATTCATTTTATATTTTCTCAGCGATCTTTGAATATGTAGCAATCTTAGGATGGCACGATGATATGGACAATAGTTAGGATTATCTGCTTGTCCGCCTCTTAGTCTTTTACACTCACGGTAGTTGGAGACCTACTTTGAGTGCATGTTTAAACAATTTGGCCACACTTTCCTCTTAAAGAATACTCTTTGTTCGCTTTTAGGGTCGGGGTCGATTAAACTCCTTTTTTGTTTTGTCTTGGTCGCTCGCTTCAGGCGACCTCGAGTACATCATTACCTCAGTATGAGCTTGGGTTGTGGAGCGAGATTGAATGGCTTGGTTTTCTTGATAGAGGTAGCTTTCTTTGTCTACGTTATAAATTAGCCACGTATCCTTTTGTATGAGGTGAAATGTTTCACCTTTCTTTGATGAGCTTTTGCTCTTTTGAATTTATCTTCTTTGGCATCGACGGGATAAATTTAATTTCTCAATTTAGCCACTATCAGCGCTCTTGAAATGTGGTAATTGAAGCCATGCAAGATAAGCGTATCTTATCATCGATGTTGCCCATCGATAGTTGGATTGCATGCTCTTCTTAATTGTTCACATTTCATACTCATATTTATGTAGCGTAATATATCAGTGGCGACTCATCTTTCTTCCTCTTCTCGAGGCGATCGGCAATGTTGTCTTTTTTATTTGCTAGCTTCTTTTAACGAACATATTTTCAAGTTCGGCAAAGTCTTAATGAGTCATTTGATAACTTCAACCATTCAGCGGTCGAAGTTAATCTGGCGGAATAATAATGCATCGTTACGATTCCAGATGCTTTGAATGGGCGGATCTTTGGGATTACCATTCCGTCGAATAGATTGAACTTTGGCATTGAATATCCCTTTGGATATGGAATTTGATCATACTCCGGGATATGGGCGAACACTCCAATTTTACGCCCGCTATACTTGATCTTCTCATTCAATATCAAGTTGAGAAGGTCCGCTTGAATGTAGTTTGTATATTCGAGCGGGTTGTCGAGCTGACTCGTTTATTTCAATCCTCGCTTGAATCGATTTGGACCCTTGAAGCATGTGAGATCAAATTTATTGGAGGATTGTCATTGGCATTCTTTGGAGGCTTGATGATTATTTGGGGGGGGGCAGTGTTGGACTGCCGATATTCTCTGCTTGCATCGGTCATCTGCATCATCATTTTTCATTTTCACATTCGGCGATTTCTTTATCTTTGGCTTTTCATCGGCTGAATTTGTCTGCCTGCAAAGTGGTAGTATCGATGAAGGTGGGATTTTCTTCCTTTCTTCTTCTTCTTCTTGTTGTTCCTCTCACGACTCGAGGATGCTTCCTATTTGAACATTTTGTTGTTCTTGGGTTGAGGGAGAAGTGTTGTCACGCTTTGTTGATATTGGCGAGATGGCTCATACTGTTGCACCATATACACTTGCGGTCGTTGCCTCTCTTCTTCTTCGTCCTCTTGGACGCAATTTGTCGGCGTCTCCGATGAACTTAGATTCCAAGTGTGGATGAAATTTCTTCGATTAGAGGCTTGATCGAAGTTAACCTCCTCTTGATGGGATGGAATTGATTGATGGATCCCACGGAGGATTCTCCAAGGTGTCTATCTTATCATCACTCTTTTTTTGGCTCCCATGTGATAAATTTGAGTTTGGGATCTGAATTCACACCAGATGTCCATGTCTTTTCTTAGAGCAATTTCTTTTTTGAGGCTGAGCCTCAGGATCCTTACCACCCAGGGACCTTTGGTGGATTCTGGACTTGTCCAGTGTCACCAGATGTTCAGGTGTGGGACATGAATATGTTGGCGTCACGCCATTTGAGTTCGGGATGAGGTCTCCTTGGAGGAGGCGATCCATCACATATAGAGGGCTTGGTATTTTTCATCGATCCTTTCTCCTTGGCTACTTGGAGAACCGATGCACTCGTGCGGATATAGTTCGGGTTTCCTTGAGGAGGCTGGAACGATGTTGTGGGGTCAGAAGCTGTTTGGTGACAGTAGAAATTCCGTTTAACCCTTAAGGTTATCAAAGCATTATGGGTGGAACACTCATTCTTGGTTCCATGATTGGTTCTTTGTACCGAGCATTAAGTGTTGAGCATGCATTTCAGATTTCTTTTCTTTGCCTCCATTTAAAAGCCTCAGATGAAGAAAGCATCATACCTCCCGGGCGAATGGTTCTGGTGGATGTATTATTCGAGGGACAAAGAGGTCAGCGTAACAACCCTCTTCATGATTGTGTCTCAGGGCCGCCTCTCAAAGGCGATTGTTTCTTTTGAAGTGACCTGCTGATAGGGTCACCTCAAGGCCTTTTGAGATTCTTTTATGGCGAGACGAGTTACTTGACGTCGAACACTTTGCTCGTTCGATGGTGGGAAATCCACCAGCGGATGGTAGCTCCGGTGCTTCCGCATTGATGCGGCGTTGGAAACGGATGTTGGCGAGAAATGTAATGAGGTTATTGTTTGTAATGCCATTCGGAGGTTTAAAGGTAAAATTAATAAAAATAAACTATCTATCCTTACTTAAAATGTAAGTATGATAAGAAAAACACTAAATATGCAAAATAAAATCTCAAATGACTTAAGACTTTATTTAGAAAACTTTGAATTTGTCAAGTTTAACTTATCATTTCTCATTTCATTTTCATTTCATTTTTTTTTTACTCCACTGCAATTATAACTTAGATTTGTAGCCAAGATGGAAGAGAGAAACTTGTCCCGTAGTCATGAAATCTGTGGGATCGAAAATTAACATCTTTCGATAAAGGAAAAGAAAAGTTGTTTAAGTGTGGGTGATAATTTGGATGAATAGTAGATAAGACCTTGCGAGATTTAGTTCTCATTTGGTGAGAACTTTTATATCTGGTTCGGGTTTCTATAGGCAAGCTATGTTAATTACCCTCCATCTTGAGAGAGCACTTTCGATTAAAAGAGTCGATGAATCGTTAAAACGAGTATATAATTGCATTGAGTGGAGTTTAGAACTTATGAAATTTATTATTTTAACTTAAAACTTTTGTGGGAACGATGTGGCGCGATCAAGATCCCATGGTTGTCATCCGGTCATCGCGATCCGCGGTCAGTCGAGGAGGTAGTCGACCAACGGTAGAAGGATCCTTGTCGAACACGGGTTCACGTCGTCAAGGTGTCCTTGTAGACTGGGTGGAGTTTGTCTAAGGGGACAAATATAAGTCAACCTTAGTAACATAGCTTTTGCCCAACTAAATCATTCTTTCATTTCGAAAAAAGCGTTAAGAACATCTGAGCGTGGTAATTTAGTGTGTATGCTCGCGTGAACCCATTCGAGGGCTCAGTCGTGCCATTTATGTGGTGCCATGCTCCAAAACCACGGACAGAGAGGGCCAGACGTCACTACAGGCTTTAGGAATATTTGAGTGTGAAGGTAGTTATGTATTTAATGCGATTAATCTTTGTGAAAAGTTTTCTTAATTTGTCGGCAAGCAATTGGAGGGTGAATTAATTTTTTTTTATTTTTTAGTTTTTTTTTAATAATTAATTTCATTTATTTTATTTTTTTTTGTTATTTTGAATTTTGATCATTTTATGATTGATTTTGATTTGAATATATGATCATTTATCATGAAATCTTAATTATAATTACTACCGATGTAGTAATATCGATTGATGGGCTTTATACTGTTTTACAGAGGATGGTCTAAATTCATCATCTCAAAAAAGTATAATCCTTCAAAACTTGTCTCTAGTTTGAACATAGAGGATCGGGTTTGGGACTTTTCTTTAGAATTTGAATTTTAAAGTATGTTAGTTGGTTCATATGTGTATTATATGTGAGTTAAACTACCGGATATTATTAATTTGAAATTCTTATAATATTAAATTTTTAGGTTTTGTTAACCCGGACTCGGTCCGAAGACCAAACCGGGATATGTAGCATCTTTGTATTTGACTTAGTATTTACTCCAACGCATATGGATATACATTCTTTGAAAATTAATGGACATTAAGATGTCTAATGTTGAAACCGATGTCAAATTTTGATTTTTTTTTGAGTTTTTGGGACGTCAAGACCAAGGGAAGTGTAGCATTTGTTCTTACTATTTGACATTGTAATCTGGTGGTTTGATATAGATTTTTTAGGTTTTTGTTAACTTGGGACGTCAGGAAACCGGGAAGTAACATTGTTCTTTTTTTTGTTTTATACTAACTTGCATGTCTATTGTTTTGACAATCAATGAGTATGCTTTTAAAATGTTGTATGGACATTGAATGTCTGTTGAAATATATGTTATTGATTTGCAATTTAGATTTTAATATACATTTTTAGGTTTTGTTAACTTGGGCCGTCAGAAAGCCGGGAAGATATACATTGTTTTATATTTGTCTTTGCATGTCATAATGTTTGGGCATTGACATCTGAGTATATTTTTTTTTAGAATGTTGTATGGACATTGAATAAGTTGAAATGAATGATTTGAGTTTGGATTTATATATGACATTTTGGGTTTTACGGACGGTCAGAAAGGGATATGTTTTTGGATCGAATAGTTAAGCAAAAGAACATTTTCTAAGGTCATGATTTCTTTATCTTGCTATTAAAGGCATTGAATAGAATGAGATACACTTTAAATATAGCAGATCATTTTTAATTTAGCATGAATTTTTGTTTAAATGATATGGCGTGAATATCTTTATGCATGAGTGTCTAGCAAAATATCGTCAAAGAAATGAATTTGATTTAAGTAAGTAATTGTCATATCTTGAGATTCGGTAAAATTAAAAGCGTAGGTAAGCATCTTTGTTGTCATATAATATGATGAATGAGATAAGCGTGAATAATCGTATGCATGCATTCTTCTTCTTTTAAATCTTAAGACATTTCACATTTTTATTTATCAAAAGGATCCGTCGTCGCTAAATAATCCGCAGCAAGGCGTGCATGTGTAAATTAGACGAAAGTTTATTTGCCCTGCATAAAAGGCGTAGGTTCTAAAGTGACGTTATTCCTGCGTTGAAAATGAACTATCATCATTTATCGTTAGACGCGTAAGTCTTATCTAAGTTTCCAGCGTTGAACATGAGCATCTATAAGAGTAATAATTTAAATTGTGTATGAAATTAAAGTATAAGCATTTATATGACACAAACTCTTTTTTATTGAAAATTTACCTCCGTCATCCGCATTTAAGCTTGAGGCCAAAGCCTTATGCTTAAGAAAGGCGTGCATGGTAGGTGTGAGACATATGAAAGTTATTTAAGCAGAAGTGCATGGGTTAAATAATATGACGGTTTTAATCCTTGTCCAGTCTTTATCAGTTTACAGCCTCCGGCTCTCCCATGGGTTCTTTGAGAGGCGGCGCACCACGAGAAAGTGCATGGTGTATGGTGAGACAATGCTTTGATAAAGCATTCCTCATTAAGATATCACATCTGAGTATAAAGATGAATTTTTTCGAATCCTTCTCTGCTTATCAAAGTTCAATGACAAGGCTCTCATGGGGGCTTGTGAGAGGCTCCGCTCAGCAAGAAAGAAGGCGTGCATAGTGTCATTAGAAAGCATTTCTTTGATAAAGCATTCATAAGCAGATATCACATATGCGAGTATAAAGATGAAATTTACACGAGCTATCTCGCTTTATCGAGTTTGCTCCTCACATGAAATTCGTAAAGGAGCGCCTGTAAAAGCGTGCATGGGTCTAACATTGAGCATGTGTGCTTTGATAAACTAGCGTTCCTGTTAATATGATATCAATATCGTATCAAGAATGAAACTCATAGATAATAGCAAGTGGTATAATCAAATCTTTTATTAATTTGATTTCAACTTGCATATGAAAGAGGCATGACTATATATAATTCACTTCATAAAACCAATTGAGAAAGTAGAAGCATGAAATTCATGGAGAGAGAAATAATATGATATTTAAACCCCTTCCTTATCAAATTTTCAAACTTCAAATAAAAGAAATTTTCAGCAAGCACGTCTTTAGATAGCAAGCTTGATTTCCCTTAGATAAGAAAGTTTTAGCAAACCTTATACTCATCCAATAACATATTAGCTGATTTCCCTTTAGATAAAATTGATTTCAGCCAAGTATTTTACCCATTACAACAAATCAATTCACTTTCCATTCATAAGGATAATGAAATTCATTTTTTTTTTTTATCATTCCACATTATTTCAACGATAACAGAATGCTTCAGTAAAGAACAAAGGCTATAATGGATCTAAATGTATGGAAACAAAAGCTTTCAATCTCACATTGTGGTGATTGGTAAAAAAAAAAAATCCTTCCTTATGTTGGCAATGACCAGTATTTATTCAACTTCTCCAATAGACCCATATAAGCTCTAATTTGCAAATAAGCCTTAAAGTTATCATAGACAACAGCAAGGATAATGTTATCATGAAATTCTAATAAAGTTTGCAGTAAAATGAATATTCAATCTAAAGATAGCAGCCAAAACATCAACAAACTTCTTAAAGTCAAATTTCCCAATTCTCATAGCTTCACTTCCGGACACACAATAGTTACAATTTCCTTGAGATTCCATCTCTTGTGTCTGAGGCCTGACTCATGGAGAAAACGGAATCAGGGGAATAGCGAGAGAGGATTATCGTCAACAAGCGAGAGAGAATGAGCTCCTGGCTCTATAGGAGAAAAGCGACAAAGCAAAACCCAACATTTCACCTGAGGAGGAGGAGGAAGCCTCGGTTAGTTCGGAAGAAGGAAGAATCGAGGGAATGAGCTCCTCTTTGGAGGAGAAAGCACAAAGCAAAACCAACATATCTGATGAAACAAATCCAACCATAGAGCAATAAGGATCATCAACCATTTCCTTCAAGAAAATCCCACATAGCAAAATATAACTTAAGATTGAAGCAAACAACACAGGGTTTGGTTGGAAGAAGGGATTAGGAAGGATCGAGTCCTTTGTTTCTCGGTTGGTTAGTGCTTGAGCAGAAGGAGATTGCAGGGGAGCTCGTAGAGAGGAGGATCGTCGTCAGAGGAGAGAAGAGTATCGGTCCCAGACCTCGATGAACCGACAAAGCTCGAGAGGAGAGAGAGCCAGAAACTTGAGAGAGGAAAAAAAAAAGTCGTCTGAGAGTGAGGTTCAGAGATAGAAGATCAGCGAGGTCATTTCTTTCGCCCAGGGCGTATTCTCTTTTCATTGGCTGCCGCTTGACAATAGAAATCCATGACGACATTAGGTAAGGAATTAAAAGGGTTTTGAGAGGTAATTAAGCGGATTGCTCATTTTAATCATTTTATTTTTTTGACAAACTAAACAATATGGGTGTCAATTTAAGTTATTTGATTGTCAGAAATGGCGATCAATTTCATGATGTCGTTTTACGGCGCGGCAGTCGAAAGTATTTAGGTTTAAATTGCGACGTCCTTCAACTCGGCACACACTTCTGGTCGATCGCTGGCGTCGTTTGATAGGTCTCGACGTTTAGACGGCCGATCAATTTATGAGCGGAGGTCGTTTAGGCGTCGTCGAGGTTTCTCGACTTGATATCGCGTAATTTTATTAAAAATTTGATTTTAATTATTTGATTGATCCTTAATTGATTTGATACTTTCTCATTTAATTAAATTTGATGCTTTTCGGCGCATTATGAAGTCGAATTTTCAAATTGAATTGAATTTAATTGATTCAAAATTTTCTGATTAATTTATTTTAATATTTTCGACGCGTTGCAATCGTCAATTAAAAAGCAATTTGATCGGTTGGATCAAATTTGAGGGATTTTAAAATCCTCCTTATTTATTTAATTTAATGTAGCCATGGTTGTGTCAGCGAGATATGCAATGAAGTGTCTTTTTCTTTACAACTTTCAAAGAGTCGACCCTTAGGTGGTTCTCACGTCTCCCAGTAGGGGTCATAACTTCATTTGTTGATTTTAAAAAATGTTTGTTAGACAATTCGTTAGTTCTCAAAAACCATCGAAGAGTTTCCAGGCTCTTCTGCAAATGAAACAAGAACATGGCGAGTCTTTAAGGAAGTTTATCACTTTCAACAAGAAATGCTGGAAATTAAAGACTTTGAATTCATAGTGGCCCAAGCTGTACTTGCTAAGGGCTTGAGAGAGGGATCCTTAAGATACGCTCTTAAACTTAAACAACCCAAAACAATGGCCGAATTTTTGAGCCAGCGAATAATCATGTGAACACTAAGGAGTATAATAAGGTCATCCAGTTGGTGTCATTGACTCGTACAAAAGATTTAGCGATGAGGTCATCTTCAGAGCAATCGTCTGGAGATTGGTTTCGAGCGCGAAGTCTAGATAAGAGAAGGCGACCTGAAGTGCCTACACTTAGGCGAGATTTTAGAAACCTCGTGACTCGTTATTAAGGAGTTGAATACTCACAACCTACTTTGGAAACTCCCGTAAGATTGTTGATGGTTGAGTTAATCGTAACAATCTAGAATAAGGAATACTTAAGGCGACCATTGCCTATGAAGGCCAATGGTGTTCGCAATCGCTTCAGATATTGCATATCATCGAGACCATGGACATGGCACAGAAGGATGTCGTCACTTGAGGAGTTTAGTTGACGAGTTGATAAAAATAGAAAAGCTCAAAGAATTCATTGGGAGAAAGGATAAAGAAGTCGGAAGCTAATAATGAACCCAAAGCTAGGATAAAGAAGTCGTACCGTTTATTTTTGGAGGTGGTGGGAAATCCTTGAGAAAAACAAGCCTCAAGTGACTGTGAGCTAGAGACGTTAACTCGGCAACTATGATGCATACGTCGCCTACTTCCATAGTTCCTGTAAGTTTCTCAGAAAAAAAATAAACTCGTCATTGGCAACTCATACAATGATGCTATTATCATCATAACATTAATCACCAATTATCAAATTGGAAGGATATTGATCGACATGGGGAGTTCAGTCAATATTATTTTTAAATCCATCTTTAATAAGTTGGGATTGGCGAGTTCTAAGCTCACCCCCTCCGGAGGACCACTATATAGTTTCTTAGGAGAAACAAGGGAAACAGATGGGCTATCACTCTCCCCTCGACCGTACTTTTAAGTGCATTCAATCCAAGTCATCATAGATAATATGCTCAGATTTGTACTCGTTAAGCTAGATCATTTCGGGAGGTTATGGAAATGGTTCATGGAACTCAGTGAATTCGATATATATTACTTGTCCCAGATGATGATCAAGGTTCAAGCGCTCACTGATTTTCTTGTCAATTTCATTAGTTCACATTACATCTTGGTTAACCCAACTTTTATGGTGATTATACGCGGATGAATCATTAGGCGAGCAAGGCATGTGCCGACATAGTATGAAAGCCCGACCGAGATTACCATAGCACAGTCGATCAAATTTGGTCTGACGAGAGTCCTCTTCTATTTCTTCACCTTAGCAAGACGAGGTTGCTCTAGGACCTCTGTTCTTCTCCTCCTTTTTTCGAGTCGCCTCCGCCTGGAGCTCGAAAAATTTGGCTTTGAAGGATTGGAGCTCGTCCTTCATATTTGCTAATTCAGCCCTCATAGTGGACAAACCCTTCCTCTTGATAAACAACTTTCTGCATATCTCTCAAGTCGACTGCCACGTCATCACTTGAGTAGTCATAATATCAAAGGGTAGTCGATCATTGGCAGTTTCCTCAAGAAGCTCATCAAAATCCTCAGAATAAATCACCTGTTCGAGCTTAAAGTCTTGATTGGTTGGCTTGAATATGTTTGGAGTATAATTATTGATAGCATACTCCTCTTCTTCTTGCTTCGGTTCTTCTAGTGACTTTGAGGAGTCTACCTGATGCTTTCCTTCTAGACTTCTTGGGAGTTGTATTCGGCTTAGCCTCATCAACGGCCTCAGTGGGAGTCGACTCTTCCTCGCTCTTCTCATGCTCGCCCTTTTTTAGGAATCGAACTATTGAGGGATTGAGTGGAGGGGCGCAAATGTCTCATGTCCTACAAATAAGGAATGAAATGATTAGAAAGGGATGAGTCAAAAGGACAATGTAAAAGCTACAAATGATGATGAAATATGTACCACAGAAGACACTGGGGGCTAGGCTGAAATGGAGATAATGATGGATATTCAGAGTTTTTTCTGTCACTTTCTCCAGCACTTTCTTCGCCTGAGATTCCATCTTGGGAGTGATCATCTTGCTCGTCGAAAAAGGAAGAGGAATGGTCGGTATTGGCCATGATGATGAGCTATTGACAAATAAGAGCTTTGAGCTTCATTTCCTCACTTTATTCGCCAGGTCATGAATTTTCATTTTGACTGCCGAAAATTGAACTGTCTCGTCATGGTGACTTTTCACTAAGAAGACGTGGTGAAATAAGTTCCACACAACCCTTGCTCTCTTCCGCAAGTATAGAATGAAGGTGGTAATACCCGTTGGCAAGACTGAGGTCGGGACAGCTTATAAAACCTCAGAACCTCTATCCACTCACGAGGAAGAGGGAGTTGAAGACCACATATGAAGTGATCAAGAGGGATGCATAGCTCGTGTGATCGGGTCGAGTAAGCTACTCGTCCTTATCGGCCACTTGCACTATGAAGTTGAGATGACTTTGGCAATAGCCAAGGAAGATGTGAGTTGTTGCCAATGGATTGAGGTCAGGAACCTCCTTGGCCTCAGTCTGCATACACAATTGTTGCTTTCCTTAGAGCCGCCATTCAAGTTAATCAAAGGAAAATCACTTTAAAAGCTGAGAGGGGATGTGACCTACTCATTAAGACAATGTCCACTCACTCAAAATCGAAGTGGTAATAAAGACTCAATCACTTATGATAAGAATGAATTTATAGACGTGGTAAAGGCTTGATAACGTGAATGTCACATCAAACATTAGATTGAAAAATCATTACTCAATCTCACAAAATTTCAAGTGGTGCAAGCTACGATAAAAATAATTAAGATCTATCACTCAATCCTAATCACAAAGAAAACTCGACAAGAGAAATGACGGGTATAAGACAATTACACTTTTTTATTAAAAACAGAAAAAATTACAACGGACTCACTATTCCCCCTATACACTATTTTTTGAGTTGTTTATAATAATGGGATCTGAGTGCCATTCCTCGCCAATTCGGCCCTTATCACACATATAATTAAATAAAAAAATAATGCCAGAGATGAAGAAAGTAGTCCCCTTCAACTTGATAGAGCATTGGAGCAAAGTCTACTTGGCCCTCATGATCACAAAAGCATGAAAAACTACATAAAAAAGAAATTTCAAATAGACTAGAAACATTAATCTTCTCCCTCTTTTGACACATGAAAAATGGTTGAAAGAAAAACAAATCATGCAAACACTAGTAGTATTAAGTATATTTTAAGAATTGAAAGTCAAGCAGATTTTTTCAAAAATATTCTACACACACATACTTATAAAATAAGTATAATTCAATTGATTAACCAATGATCGTATGATATGTTTTACTAATTATTTCCTATTAATCTTGTAATTTTTTTTTACTTATATGCAACACTTTTGTTAATCATACTTCATAATATATGTTAATGACACCAATCAATTTATTAAAATTTTAAAACACGTTTGATGAGCGTTGGAGCAAAGCTTACTTTACTTTCCCAAATTATCTTTTTTATGACTATTGTTTAGGAAATGTATGCAAATGGCATGACTGGTTTCATTGGGTGAGATAAAATCATATATTTGCTTGAATTCATTAAGAAAAGATACTTAGTATCTTACATACCTAATAGGTAAAAGTACTAAACAATTTTGGCCATGTATGCTTCCCTATTTGTCCTATTTACTGTGTCTTAATTTATCTATAGATTTTAATATTGTATTATCTAAGAATTGTAAGGTCATGATATCATATCAATTGTAGTAGCTAGATTTTCTAAAGTAGTTCATTGTGTTTCATGTTCAACGACTATTGATGCATCATATGTAGTTAAATTTTGCTTTAAAGAAATAGTTACATTGCATGAGTTACCTAATTCCATGGTATTCAATGGAAATGTAAAATTTGTTTCTCATTTTTTAGAAGATAATATGGACATTATTGGGTATTATCTATAAATTTCTATTAACCTTCCATCTTCAAATTGATGGTCAAATTATGTAGTGATTTGAAGTTTGGGAAACTTATCGAGATGCTTAGTGGGGAAAAAAATTTGACATTTGAGATTTCAATCTTTTTATTTTTGAATTATATGCATATGACATTGTATGTAAATCTATTGGCAAGATATTATTTAAGATTATTCAAAGATTGAATCTTAGAAAGCCTATGGACCTTATTAACTTAACACTATATGCATATTTTAATTTTACAGAATCATTAACACAATGTTCATTTGATTTACATGATTTGGTACTATTTATTTTGATGCTTTGAATGCCAAGAGATGTGCTCGAGAGTATAATGAATATGGCTGTCATTATTTGTTTTGAATGCTTTGCATAGATAGATAAAATGAATGCAAGGATTTACGGTTCTGTTCAATTAAGTTTGGAAATTAAATCTACATTTTATGTTTTACATTTATTTCTTATCAAGTTTGTAGTTTTATTTTTACTGCAAAAGGAGCAGTTTTATTACAGAACATTCAAAATTTGAGAGTTCTTGTTGATATTTCCATAGGAGGGAGAGTTGCCTGTTGATTTTTTTATAAGTGGGATTTCTATTATATTTGTTGTTTTTTTATTGAGCTCATTAATGGGATGGAAAGAGGTGAGACTTGTGGGAGTGAGGGAGGGGAGAAAGAGGGGATTATGAGTTTGCGCTAAAGGAAGAGAGGGAGGGAAGGAGGGTGAGTGGAGGGATTATGGGCTATTGAAAAGAGTATTGAGTGAAGGATATTATGGAGAATAATAGAACAATTCTTCAATCAATTATAGATTATAAGCCCTAAGATATATTTTTTTAAAATAAAATGATAAACATAATTACAAAAGATTCTCAAAAAAAAAAAAAACTATTTATTGACTATTAAAGTCAAAATAAATTTACAATCAAAATATTTTTCCAATACATCAATTAGTAAGGTAGAAAATAGTAATCAATCTTGTTAGCAATTCCAAAAATTTTGGATGATCATGGTAGGCTGTGGTGGAAAGATGGAGTGTTATAGATGAGCTTAATGACTAGGCAAAATAGATTATTTATGTTGGGTTTCTTAGTTATTTGACATGATTAACAATAGTTTAATTGAATTGCTGCACTCATTCACTCGCATCTTAAGTACTGATAGAGTTATGGTGTGGATATTTAAATAAATTATCAACTGTGGCCTGAGAACTTTTAATTTGATGTCTAAGCTTGATATTTAGGTCACTATTGTTCAATTGGACATTCCTTTTTTCATGAACAAAGATCAGATCTAACTTGCTATCGAATGTTGAGTACATACTCAGCTGATCAACAAGTGAAGAGTTTTTAAATAAGTTGACATCAAATACTATATCTCATAAGGTTTGTTTTGGGTAATTTTCTCACTATTTTACTTTTAAAATTGCTGTCATACCATCTAGTCACTTTTTTTCTTGCTACTTCCAGAAATTTATGTGATGGGAAGTTATCTTTTACAACCAAATTTACTAATGTGTTATTTCTACAAGAAGTTGTTACTCAAAAAAAAAAAAACAAATAAATAAAATTATAATACTCACAATATCATTTAAAAAAGTTGCTTTCTTCACAACAATTTACAATTTTATAATAATTAGAAAAAAAAAAAAATTGCAGCTGCTTCAAACAAATCTTTAATGATTTAAAACTAGAGAAGGGACATTTAAATATCTAGGTCAATGAATGATAAAATTGAATCATGCCAACCAATTTGTTTATGTAATGGCTGGCACACATTTTCCTTAACAACAAACTATTTATCAGTACTACCTTTTTCAGAAATCTAGAGATTGAATATGATTGATTTGATCCCTTAAGTTTACATAAAGTAAGTCATCCATTGAATAATGATTGTGGACGCTCAGGTGGATGAGTGGCTTTATACTTAGAGATAAAATACAAAATGAATATATACGTGAAAAAGTTGGAGTAGCTTCAATGGCAAATAAGATTAGAGAGAATCGCCTTAGTTGGTTTGGTCACATAAAATGTTGGCCATCTGATGACTGTTAGGATAGTAAATGTATTAGATCGGCCTATGTTAAGAAAGGTAAAGGTAGACCTAAAAGACTTAGTTAGTGTCCGGAGCTTGGAATACCAAGGCAGAACGGATGATCGAGCGGATAAAGAAAACATTTCTATAACAATTAAATATAAATTTAAAGTCTCCATTATGATCATAAAAGAAATGATCATGATGATTTAAAAATCATTTACATAAATGTTATCTGATTGGAAAAATACACTTTAACATAATTCAGCGTAATTTCTTGACATAAATCACATCACCGGTTCCTTTCGGTAAACGACTTTCTTCATAGTCATTTAATTAGGATTATTACCGAAAAGATTAAGCAATAACAAATGAATATAATTGATTGGGTCGATTATCTTGTATTTATAGTAGAAAAAGAAAGCAGTATCATGCAGGTTTTCGTTGTCAGCACGTAAAAGAAAATAATCTATCAAATCATATGTGAGGTAAGTATCATAAATTTAGATAGCGTATGGTATACGTAACATTTAAATTAGCGTATGGGTCGGTATACATAAAATTTAGCGATGATAGCATATGGGTCGTATTCATAAACATTTAGCGATAGCGTATATGAACTTTTACTTTTACTTTTCTTTTATCAGTCCATGAGTCGCATTACTCTCAAAGGATGAGTATCCATACCCTTATTTGCCAATTTCTTTGGCCTTTTGAATCATATTTGTCTTGTGCATTCATTCCATTAGGTCTGTAAACTTCAAACTACATCTGCATTCATCTGATCGTATCATTATGGACGTTAATTCATAGTGATCGATTGAGCGATAAAATGAAGCTGGCGATATGATCTTTCGAGGGATATTATCCGACATGAAGCGGCTATTCTTTATATGTAAGCGGGAAAATCATCGTGGCGGTCTGGGAAAAGTCAAAATCATCTAAACATGTCACATTTCCGGAAAGTAAAGACATTTTTGTAAACGTAATTACTTTTAACTTGCGGTTTATCCTTCCTTTTCTTAATTGCAATTCTATTCCATAAATATTAATATTAAGTGTTAAAGTTACTTAATATATAGCATTAATTGATTATCATACTCATCAAATGATTCTAATCTAATTACGATAATATAAATACATTTTATTTATATGTGCTAAAATCTAATACTCTCCTTTCCTTATTTTTCTTAAATTTATTCTTGAAATGATCTTAAAATGATTCTTAAACTAAATTTTAATTTATCTTAATTAATTTAAAGTCCTTCTTGAAATCTATAACCTAAGTTAGAATTATAAACCTAAGTTAACTTGAAATGACATAAAAAAATCATAGCTAATAACATAACAATTAATTCAATTAAATTAACATATTAATATATATATATATTTTTTATATACCTCTCGGTTGCGAAGTTGGCGGCAGAACGCTTTCTTTCTACTCGTTCACCGAGGCTCCTCCTCTTTGCTTGCGCGTCTTCCCTTCCCTCTTCTCGATTGCTTGCACGCAGACTCCGGACTCAAGTCGGAGTGGAGCCGCCTCCTCATTTAGCGCGAAACTCTCTTCTTCTTCCTTGGCCGAATAGCGTCACGATGGTATCCTCCTCTCTTTCTCGTGAACCGCGAGCTATTTCACTCATTTAGAGACGCGCGGGTAATTCTCCTCTTCTCTCTCCTTCTCTCGTGTTTTTTTTTTTTTGGGGCTCGGTTTTGGTTCTTGAGGCAGAACACCGTTGATTACTTTTCCTCTTTCGGCAAGCTTGCGGTTCTTTTTTTTTAAGTTTGGTTATTACAATCTCTCCTCTTATAAAATTTCGTCCTCGAAATTTAAATGACAATAAATAGAAATACATACCTTTACTTAAATAATTGAGGTATAGTTCGCATTTATTCCTTCCCACGTAAATCTCGATCGATCCATGTTTACGATTACGAACAAATGGAATTTCTCATTCACGAGATGCTTGATATCATAATCTATAATTCTTTACGGCTCCTCCATAAATGTGAGATCCATTTGAATATCAATAGGATCGATAATAATCTTGTTGCCTCGGTAACATATTTTAAGAGAGAAATGAAACACATTGTGCACTCCTTGCATGTGAGAAGGTAAAGCCGGTCATAAACTTTCCGATTCTTTCCAAGATTTCATATGGACCGATATAGTGGGCTTAACTTTCCACTTTGCCAAATCGTTTATACCTTTCATTGACTTTAAAATACCTCTCACATTCTCGGTAGATGTTTAGCATCATAGTATTTCTTCTTTATCTTGAGCGACTTTTAATCTATCGCGGATCAATCGGATCTTCTCGGTAACATCTCTACTACTGTCGTCTCTCACCCTCCTTGCTGTTCTTTCCATCTTACCATATACAATCTTTGGCCATTATTATAAAGCAAACTCAATCAAAGGCAAATGAACTTCCCAATTTCCTCAAAATCAAAACGAGTCTGACAAATCTTCGGTGTTTGAATGTTCTTTCGGTAGCCATCGGTTTGAGGATGGAATGCGATCTTGAAAGTAAACCTATCTAAAACTTCTTGAATTTTTTCACAATCTAGATGTAAATGTAGCCATCCGTCGGACATTATAGATTTTGGCATAACTTTGCGATTTCATCAACATATTTTCTTGCTAGTTTTTTAGCAGTTGTTTGATAGGTATAAAGTGTCGATTTAGTCAACTATCGATAATAACCCAAATAGCATCACAGCCTCTTACCCAAACAGCAACCCATCCATAGCTCCATTTCCATCCATTGTCCAAGTTTCAGCGGCACATAAAATCACGTATTTCAAATTTATAAGCCAAAATTTCTTCGAATATATATAATTCCAATATGTCTTCAATCTCAATATTTGGAATTGTTTAATATTTAAATCATTGATATCTCTTCCTTTTCAAATCCCTTGTACCATCTTCGAAAGCATCCATTTTGTCTTTCAAATTTGATTTTATAGTATCGATTTAGATAAAAGCATGATCACGTAGATTTGATAATTGAAATTTCAATTTTTCTAAATTTTAATCAACTCCTCACGATGAGAGATCCAATAAGCCTGCGATGTTTTTTACCAGCATGTATTTGTTACGGATGATATTGAATATCTAAATCATAATCTTTAATGAGTTCCAACCATCTTCTTTCTTAAATTTAGCTCCGGTAAAGATATATTTCAAGCTTTGATGATCGGTGAAAACTTTCTTACTCCATATAAATAATGTCTCCAAATTTTTAATGCAAATACCACTTCTTCTTAGCTCTCGGATCATGGGTGGGATAGTTCTTTTCATGATTTTTCAATTGCGCGAAGCGTAAGCAATCACTCTTCCATTCTGCGCATCATCCGAGCCTCTTAATGATGCATATAAATTTGAAATCGCCTTATCGCGATGGAATAGTTATCTTGGTGCGGTCATTAAATAATTCTTCAATTTTGCTTTTCGACGACCATTCAAACTTACTTTTCAGTTAATCTCGATAGTGGCATGATCTGTGAAAACCTTCAACAAATCTCATAATATCCACCATGAGAAACTTCGACTTACGTGACGGTGGTAGGTGCAGGCCATTCGGTATTCTCGACTTTACCACGATCCGAAACCCCTTTCTTCTGTCTAATCCTGCCCAAGAATATGATCTTATTTAA
Organism: Cymbidium sinense; assembly: GCA_021442155.1. Taxonomy (NCBI): domain Eukaryota; kingdom Viridiplantae; phylum Streptophyta; class Magnoliopsida; order Asparagales; family Orchidaceae; genus Cymbidium; species Cymbidium sinense. The sequence goes on along the minus strand of CM038228.1, from coordinate 28,837,824 downwards.
CCAAAATTCACACTTAGAAAATTTTGCATATAATTCATTTCCTTTCAAAACTTGCAAAATAATGTGAAGGTGGTTTTCATGATTTCATCTACAGAATAAATTAGAATATCATATGAATATACAATCATGAAATGAATCTAAAGGGTTTAAAGATTACATTCATGAGATCCATAAATCTGTTGAGCATTTGTTAAGCCAAAGGCATCACCTGAGCTTCATAGTGCCATGCATGCTTGAATGCGGTCTTTGGTATATCTTCTTCTTTAATTCTCAGTGATGATAACGCGATCTTAAATCAATCTTTGAAAATAACTCTTATTTGGTCAAAAGATCATCAATTCTTGGTAAGGGATATTTATTCTTCAAGGTGAGTTTGTTAAGTTCTCATAATCGATGCATAGCCTTAAGCTCCCATCTTTCTTCTTCAAATAATCTGGAGCTCCCGAGGAGATGTAGGCACGATAAATCCCTTCTAATAATTCTTGCGTCTGATTCTCTTGTAATTGATTGTCATATATGGTACCTTTCTGGTTTTGCACCTTGAATTAACAGAAATCTATCTCTCATTTGGAGGTAAACGGTAAATCATCGAAAGACTTACGGATACTCCTTTCTCTTGGTATATCCTCCATCTTCTCTTTAGTAACGATAATTTGAGCAAGAAAACCTTTAGCCTTTTCTTATCTTTTGAACTTTCAAGCAAGACACCATCATAGTAATACTCCCATGCCCATGAATCGAATTCTTCTTTTCAGGAATATTGAATTTGGTATCTTTTAGACAATATAGTAGCATGATATTTATCCAATCCATTCCAAATTACATCAATTCATATATTGGCGATCTTATTAAATTGGCATTCAAGTTTCTTTCCCAGATATTTAGGTTCATGCAAATATTTTCGATTCATTTGAGACATTTGGCATTCTTCTTGAAATCTCTGAGACATTTCATAACTTGTAATCCAAAATTTTCATACATTCAGATATAAATGAATGTGAGGCTCCGTATCAAATAAAACTCTGATTTCTTTTAATAAAGATGATATCCATAATGAGTAGAATATGAAGCAATTATATCTCAGCACAATAATAAAAGTGTAGCGATCTTAATATAAATAAAGACATACACGTAATAACATCGAGTCTTTTCTTCTGCGTGAGTGCATAAACTTTTGTATGTTACATCGGTTCGAGTTTGAGGTGGATCGGTTGATTGATCGTCCTTTGTCTGCAGTCCTCAGGGAGGTTGAATATTTGTCTAGCATCCATTGAAGATCTCGACTCGAGAGGGCAAGATTTTTTGTATATGCTGATGGCACCAAAAGCAAGTGTTTGTGCACGAGACACTCTCCTTTATGTCTTCCACATCTTGGGCATGGCAATACTACTACTTGGCATGGGTATCGACTTGGGCTTCTTCCGGTTTAATTTTCAATTTGAACATTTTTAAATTTTGGCTATCATCATTCCTCCTCTTATGAATATCTCTCCTCAGGTGGCTTGCACATCATTCTATCCTTCAGCCACCGATCTGACATAATCATCAATACCAAAGGAATTAAGAACATGCGATTACATCCTTCAGTCAGGATAGAAACATGACATTTTTTTTTACGCATTTGGTATCGATTGTGTTTGAAAGCATTGTGAACTTCATATTGCATTATAGGCGATCTCCACTATATCAATCGATGAATTTATCTTGCATTTGTCTCAGAGATGGGTACAAACCAATCTCTAAGTCTTCATAAAGTCCTCCCATGAAATAAGGCGCAAGACCTCCCTTCAAATTTCTCTTGTATGTCATCACCATCTCGACTTCACCTCAAAGAAAAAAAAGAAGCAACTCTTCGGAGGGCATGACATGCTTTCTAAGATTTTCTATCATCGATAGGTTTTAGATTACATGGGTCCTCTGTCCACGAGAAAGAGGTGGCCTCATATCTTGAAATAGTTTGATTCTTATTAATAGAAACCCCCACTTAGCTTGGGTAGGGTGATTCCTTATCATTTGAGTCATTGCTTCCATCGTTTGAGTAAATGCATCATAGTGAAGGTGGTTGCACCAAATTGGTGCTTTCGATTGGTTTGTCTCTATTTTACTCATATCATCTTCTTGAATTGATTCCATAGCGAAAGCACAAATTTATTATAGCAGATTACACGTCAATATAATCATATGTAATTCTCTTCCTAAATTTTATCATCTTCTATTGGCTCTTTGATTTATTATTATTTTTTTTGATCATACTTTAAATATAAAATCTAGCTCTACTCTTGTCGGACGGAGCTTGGAATCTGAGAAGAGCAATCGGACGGATAAAAGAAAACATTTATAATTCCAATATAAATTTAAAGTCTCCAATCTGATCATAAAAAAGCTACATGATGATTTAAAAATCGTCCAAATATAATATTATCTGATTCGGAAAAATATCTTTTAACATAATTCGACATAATTTCTTGATATAAATACATCTCCCGCGGTTCCTCTGCGGCGGTAAAATCGACTTTCAATCGGTCGTTTAATTGGGATTATTACGCGAAAAAAGCAAATGAATATAATTGATTGATTGATTATCTTATTACTCTATAGTAAAAGAAAAAAGCAGTATGCATGCAGTTTTACATCATGCGTCAGTACATAAAAGAAAATAATCTGCAACAATCAATCGTATGTGAGGTAAGTATGCGTAAACATTTAGCGATGGCATGGGGGTATACATCATTTTTAGTAGCATATGGGGTGGTATCATAAACATTGCGATAGCATATTTTATAAACATTTAGCGATTATGAACTTTTACTTTTACCTTTACTTTTATCACCCATTCATGTCTATCATCAAGGATGAATATATTCATTTCCTTGCCGATTTTCGGCAATCGTATTTGTGCCGCGTGCATTCGTCCAAGGTCTGTAAGTGGTGAACTTCGTCTGGCATTTTATAACATCTGATCGTATCATATGTTAATTCATGAGCGATGTCGGTGAGCTTGATAAAATGAAAGCGTGTGATATGATCTTATTGGTGTCTGAAGAAGCGATAAACTATTCCTTATTTATGTAAGCGGAAAATCATCGCGGTGGCGGTCTGGGAAAAGTCAAAATCATTAAACGTCATTTCATGCGGAAAGTAAAGACATTTTTTTTCAAATGTAAGAACGTAATTACCACTTTTAACTGCGGTTCTGAACCTCCTTTCCTTTAATGATTCAATTCTGATTCGCATAACATAAAATATTAAGTATTAAAGTTATTTAATATATAACATTAATTGATTATCATACCATCAAATGATTCTAATCTAATTAGATAATATAAATACATTTTCTTTATATGTGCTCTAAAATTTAATACTCCCTTTCTTATTTTCTTAAATTTATTCTTGAAATGATCTTAAAATGATTCTTAAACTAAATTTTAATTTATGTTCTAATTTTAATTTAAAGTCCTTCTTGAAATCTATAACTCTAAGTTAGAATTATAAACCCTAAGTTAACTTGAAATGACATAAAAAAAATCATAGCTAATAACATAACAATTAACAATTCAATTAAATTAACTATATTAATATATATATATATTTTTTATACCTCGGTTGCTAGAAGTTGGCCGAAGACACGCTTTTCTACTCGTTCACCTGCCGAGGCTCCCTCTCTCGGTTGCTTGCGCGTCTTCCCTTCCCTCTTCGATTGCTTGCGGCTCCGGCTCAAGGTCGTGGAGTCACTCGGTTGGGACGCGAAACTCTCTTCTTCTTCCTTGGCCGACAACGTCACGAAAGGCTATCCTCCTTTCTCTCTTTCGTCGAAGCGGAAAGCTATTTCACTTTCGGCTAGAGACGCGGGTAATTCTCCTCTTCTCTCCTTCTCTGTGTTTTTTTTTTTTTGGGGGGCTCGGTTTGGTTGCGAGACCGAACACCGTTGATTACTTTTCCTCTTTCCATTGGCTTGTTTCTTTTTTTTTTTTAAGTTTCAGGTTATTACAGTTAGAAAGTCTAAATAATGACCTTATTTTGTTAGAATTAAATAAGAATATGACATTTAATAGGACACTATGGAGAAAACAAATTCATGTAGCCGATCTCACATAGTGGGATAAAAGTTTGTTATTGTTATTGTATTGAATAATGTCTGACAAATGATGATGTAAATAATTTAATTAGCAATTCTCGTAAAAACTCAATGCTTTTCAGTTTGTTCATGCTTGCGCACGTGCCTGTGCATACTCAATTCATTTTTTTAATTCTTATTCATTCTCATGTTCAACAAGCCCTTCGGCAATTATGTTAGCTATGATGTATGGGGCTGAGCTGAGATTTTGCAGGTACAAGTCGATCATGATCTTATGAACGAGAACAATGGATTTAAAACTGAGTTAGAGATTGTTGGTGGTCAAAATATTAACGCTCATCATGAATCCGAAAAACATGATAATCAGGTCACTGCTACTCAAGATAGCCAGCCGAAGGAAGATCCCAAATGGTGGGAGGGTGAGTCACAATTGCTTCTGGATTCACAGCAGCTAGCTGAAGGCATAGCAATTTGTGATGTGTTCCTGCTGAGCCAATCTTCTTGTGCAACGTATGACGAAAAACATAACAAGCCGTGCTTGTCAGATTATACTCGAATTGGCGGCGAGTGATTTGAAAAGAGACCTAGAAGAATGTCAGAAACTGGACGGTCACGTCAATTGCTCAAACATTGAACTAGATACACCTCCAGATATGAGACTCAGCCAAATCGTATGATCTAACTTAAACCTTCCCCTCAGTTCTAAACACAATTTTTTTTTCTTTTTTGAATTTCATGACCGAATTCCTGAGCTTCTCAAGCTTTGCTTGCAGGAATTTGGCTCACAAGATAGCTTTATGGCATGGGCAGGAAGCAAACTTCTTGACTGACTGATCAGGTATATCGTCAGTTGCAACTAATTTAAAGTTATAATCTATACGTTTTGCAAACGCAGGTTGTTTTAGGTTTTTGATGCTATCATTGTTGGAAGAGTGTTGTATAGACTACATTGGCTGGTATGGGGATATATTCCTCAACATGGTCATAATCTTGAGAAAACACTGCAGAGGATTATGTTAATGTTGCAATATTGTATTAAGTTTTAATGCGAGTACAGAACTACTAACATTTTGAAATCTTTGAGAACTATATTTAATTTCTTGCAGTAAGTTAGCTGAATTATATATATATATATATATATATATATATATATATATATATATATATATATATATATATATATATATATATATGAAAATAAATGATTTTTGAGAAATTTACATACATCTGACGGGATTCTTATCGTTTATATATTTCACTCAAATTTGAATATTCTGGCTTTTTTTTCTATCAGAAAAGGTGCATTTCACTGGAAAAAGTAGGGGTGATATTTTTGATGTTATAATAAAGATTTAAGTGTTATTTAAGTAAAAATTAAAGTTTAGGTGTGAAATATGTAAATGCATAAGAATTGCGTGGTATGTATGTAAATCTTCCATGATTTTTTTATTAGTGAAAATCCCGCACGAAATTGAAGTTTCTTTTGCTATTTGGGATGACTTATTTTTTGTTTTTCATTTTTTATTTTTTTATTTTGTTTCAAAATAAAATGTATTTGGTGATAATTTTTATTTTTAAAAATATTTAAAACATCTAAAAATTATTTTGAATATTTTTATAAAATAATATTATTTATTTTTGAAAATAAAAATAAAAATATTTAAAAAATATATTAAATAAATATGTTTTTAAAAATAAAAATAAAAAACAAAAAACACTATAAAATTGATCTCAGAAAGGTGTGTTAGACGGTAAGTTTTATTAATCTCAGTTTTGTTAAACCGATATTAGATACTAATTAGTCCAGATCGGCAATTGAGTTAAGCTTACTAAAAGGCCTAGTGTCAAAAAGGCAGTTACATTTATTTTTATTTTTAAATTAAAGTACAACTTTATTACAACTGTTATTGCCAAAACATAATTTTAGTATTTTACATCATAGTAGTTGGTTCAGGCTACCTGACACTCTTTGTATTATACAGGGCATGTCTTATTTTACTGTTTTCAGAGCAAACTGTATTATAAATACGCAAAAATCTAGCGTTTACAGGAATGAGTAGTTTGAATAAGAAATGAAATATAAATATTCTTATTTTCAATTCTCATCATTTTATTTCTTACAATAGTTTCCCAATGGTTATTAATGGAAGGAATCCTAATTATAAAAATATGGTTAAAAAAATGTTGATTCTTGGTAGTTATTTTTTGACTGAATAAATTCACTAATTAAATTTGAGAAGAATTGAAATGTTTGAAATTAATATGGGTAATTAATTACTTCAAATTATATTATACTATCAAATATGCATAAAGAGTTTAGTAGTCGATTGACTAGTTTGAAGAAAGTTTAGTAGTGACCACCAAAGCTTCAACAAACGTTTATTTGGTAGCCGCCCTAAAGAACTCACATGCCGTGGCCATCTTAATCACCAGTAGGCAAGAAGACTCTCCTTCATTATGGCAAGAATTTGAAGAAGTTTACCTCAGACTAGTGACCAACATTGGCCTTTTATGATCACAAGGAGATCACACTAAAGGATTTGTCACTCGACATATGACACTCACCCAATCACAGGACTATGGGTGAGTCTCTTCATATGACAATGAATATAGCTTCTAAAATTATTATGTGATTTTCTTTTATGATTGCTGTCGATTCTATAAAAAGTGGTAATTTTAAGGGGCGAGAGGTTCTTTTTTCACTACTCCAAAGGGAAGAGAGTCAATTCTTGTATCTTGTCCCCTTTTACTTGCACTAATTCTTAGAGAAAAATAATTCTCCAGATTTTATATTCATTTTGCCTTCTTGTCTTGTTTGATCTTAATCTACTTCTCACATGCCTAAGTATGGTCTTGCATTACTCCATGGATAAATTTGGATCCGACACTCTATTTAGTGTGGTGAGCATGAAAGATGCTAAGAATCATTAGTTAGGCACCTAATGAAGTAGGCCCTCCAACAAGGACCACTCAACCGTCATGGGATCGAGCACATAATAATTTATCACACAACAATATATGAAAGAAATGGAGGATAGAATGACTTGTGTAGTCCAAGCGGGTATAGATAAGGTGAAGAATGAAGTTCCGAATGCCTAGGAGAATGAGGGGTCCTCATGCTTGACAACTTGCCATGTTTGGCACCATAGGAGAGAATTGTTAAGGACACTAAGCATTGATGACAAGTCTTATCACACAAGTGATGAGGAAGTTACTAGAGAAAGAGTGGCGAATGCCATTCCCATCAATGCTTCTAGGAAAATCATAGAGGTGTGTCCCCACTGATGTTCAAGAATCCACAATTGAAATTTTACAAAGGTTACAACAGACCCATAGACCATATTGTGTACTTCGAATCCACCACATCACTATTGGATCATGATGATGCACTGAAGTATCGACTAATCTTCACCATCTTCAAAGAATCAGCCCTTCGATGGTTTCATGCCTTATAGTGGCAGTCATCACATTGTTCATTAAGTTTAAATGAATATTCACTACCCAGTTTGTCAGTAGTAAAAAACCTTTAAAGAGCTTACAAATCCTTTTATAGATGAGATAGGAGCAAGGAAAAACCTTAAAAAGTTCATGACATGATTCTAGAGAGAGATGCTAGAGGTCAATGATTTGGAGCCTATAGTTTCACAAGCTACACTTTTTTAAGCCCTCAAAGAAAGGCCATTCATGTATGCTCTATGCCAACAACAACCTAAGAAACAAGTATAGTTATTGGAGTTGTCTAATAGCCATGTGAATGTGGAAAAGTACAATGAGATCTCCCAATCATTCAAGGTGGCTCATAAACAAGACTCGAGGAGGAGGTTGCCCCTTAAGTGATTCTTCAAGGAGAGGTTCTGTGTTAGAAGATAGGATAGGGGAAGAAGATAACCTACTATACTAGAGAGAGTGCCATTACACAGGTGCGAGTCTAGTTAAAACCCATTAGCTCATTACATAGATTGTGAGTACTTGCATCCACTTGCAATCACACCATTATGGGTATCTATGGTGGAGTTAGTTGAAGTCATCAAAACTAACCAATACTTCAAATGGCCATTACCCTTGAAAGCTAATGGCCTAAGAGACCAATCAAGGAATTGTGTGTATCACTATGATCACGATCAAGATACTAAAAAATGTCACCATTCGAGGAGACTAGTAGAATTGTTGATGAAGGTAGGGGAATTAAACCTAACCTTAGCTTAACCAAGTTAAATTATATTAATTAATGTCAAAGAATGCTAAGTTAAGCCTAGTCTAATATAATCAAGTTTTAGTCTAGCTAAGCTATAATTAATTAATTAAAGTTAACCTAAACCAAATTATGGCATACTAAGTGAAGCTATATACAACCATGTCATGAGAATCCAAGATAACAACAACAACAACAACAACAACAAGCCTTAATCCCACTAGGTGGGGTTTGAACATGAATCAGTCTCCATTTATTCCTATGTGTCAAATTCTCATTTAATTCAAGTATACTAAGATCATTTTTTATACATCTTCCAAGTCTTTTAGGTCTACCTCTTAACATAAGGCAAATCTAATGCATCTACTCTCCCATTTCATGGGACGCTTTATGTGGCCATCTAGGCGACTCTCCCTAATCTTATCTACTGAGCTACTCCAACTTTTTCTCGAACATACTCATTTTGCATTCTATCTCTGGGTAAAGCCACTCATCCACGAGCATCCTCATCTCGTAACTTAACTTAGTCTTATGTTTCTCTTTTTTATTGGCACGCATAAGTCATTGCGGGTCTTACCACCATCTTATAAAATTTTTCCTTAAGTTTAAGTGGAACTTTTCTATCACATAATGGATGCATTCCTCCACTTCAACCATCCAACTTGAATTCTACTAATAATATCTCCATCTATTTCACCATCATTTTGAACAATAGAGCCTAAATATATGCTCACTCTTATTAATGACTTGATCACCTAAAGTCACAACACTACCACTAAAACTTCTACAACTAAAATTACACTCCATATATTCAGTTTTAGATCTGAAAGAAAACCTTTAGACTCAGTTGACCTCCATAATTCAAGTTTTGGACTCCCTCTAGTCTTATCAACAAGAAGAATGTCATCGACAAAAGCATACACCAAGGTACATCTTCTTGTAAATGCCTCTAAGAACATCCATAACTAAAGTAAAAAGATAAGGGCTTAATGTTGATCCTTGATGTAATCCGAAATAGGAAAATAGTTTGTCAATCCTCCTTGTGTTTGGACACAAGTGACAGTATACATATCCTTAATGACTTGAATATAACCAATATTAACTTCTTTCTAGAACTCTCCAAAGAACATCTCTTGAGACTTTATCATAAGCTTTCTCTAAATCAATAAATATCATATGTAGATCCTTTTTATTTTCTCTATGCTTCTCCATCAAACCTCTTAACAAATGTATAGCATCCCAGTAGATCTACGGCATGAAACCAAAGCGATTGTGAGAAACTTTTGTATCACATCGTAACTATGCTCAATTACTCTCTCCCATAATTTTAATGTATGACACATTAACTTAATTCTCTATAATTTGCACACTCTTGTGCATCACCTTTATTCTTAAATATAGGAACCAACAAACTCTTTCTCCACTCATCATCTTTTTTAGTCTTTAAAATAACATTAAAAGATTTGTAAGAAATTCCTTGATCACCTAAACATTTCCACACTTATTGGAATATTATCCGGTCCTCTTGCTTTTCCACATTTCATTTTCTTTAAAGCTTCACTAACTTCATTTACTAATCTGACGATAAAATGAAATTCTCTATTTTTTGTTTAGGTAAGGTTGCTAAAATCAATCGTACTTTCGGATCCTTCATTGAAAAGTTTATTAAAATACCTCATCCACCTATTTTCAATATCTTTTCTAAGAAAAGCACTTTATTATTTTCATCCTTAATACTCCTCACTTGAACTATGTCTTTACTTCTCCTATCTCTTTGGTTGGCTAACTTATACATACATCTTTCACCTTCTTTTTATCTAATCTATTGTATAAATCACTAAAAATTTAAATTTTTTGCATCATATATCTTAGAATACAGCCATTTTATATCTTTCCCAATTCTCAGTTTTACATCTAAACCAAGTTTTATAACAATGCTTCTTTTTTTTATCTTTTCTTGCACACGACTCCACCACCAACTATTCTTATTAAAAGAAGCTTTTCCTTTTGATTCGAGCACATCTTTGCAACTTGTTTAATAGCACTTGATACTTTTCCCACATAATGTTAGCTTCCTTATGAACATCCCAAACTTTAATTTCTTGTAGCTTGCTCTTAAAATATTTTTTATTTTGTGTTCTTTAAGTGTCCCCATCTAATCCTAGGACAATAATTAAGGTTATTTTTTCTCTTACAACCTTTCATCTTAAAATCTAAAACTAATAGTCGATGTTGGGTACTTAAAATTTTACTTGGAATGACCTTACAATCTTTACAATCTAAACGATCTATTTTTCTTATCAGAAAATAATCAATCTGTATTTTACTAGATCCATTTTTATAAGTAATAATATGTTCATCTCTTTTCTTAAATAAAGTATTAGCAACTACAAAATCATAAGCTAAGGCAAAATCTAATATAGTCCTTCTTCATTAGTCACTCCAAATCCATAACCACCATGAATACTTTTAAAATCTTCTACCACTCTACCAACATGTCCATTTAAATCTCCCCAATAAATACTTTTCTTCAAGAGGTATCTTTTGTATTAATCCCTCTAATTCATTCCAAAATTTTTCTTTTGAGCTTACCCAATCTACTTGAGGAGCATAGACACTTATAACATTGATAATCTTAGTATCAATAATCTTTAAAGCTATAATTCTATCTCCACATCTATTAATACTTATAACATTATCCTTCAAACTTTTATCTATAATCACACCTACACCATTTCTAGTTCGACTTTTACGAATACCAAAGTTTAAAACCTAAACTATCAATCTCTTAGCCTTCTCCCAACCCATTTAGTTTCTTGAACACATAAAATATTTATCTTTCTATGAACCATAATATCTATTAATTCCATTAATTTACAAAGTACCTATATTCCAAGATCCTAACCTAATTTTAGTTTCATGGACTAACTTCTTTGCCGCATCCGTCCATAATGTGGGAACCCTTGCTTTATGCCCGGACATCTTGATTTTCACATTTTTCACTATATTCAACGCCTGTGGGACTTCCATGATTTAAAGGATTCATGTCATGATTATTTCAAATTTCTGGCCACCGACTACCTAACGCAACCCTCCACTTTTTGAATCCAAGATAAGCCAAGATAAATTAAACAATACTAAAAATAAAAAAGTAATATAACTTTGTGGCTTGCTTAGATTAGCAAAGTCAAAACTAAGTAAAAATACTTTAGAAAAGCTTAAAACAAGACAATCTAAGTCAAGATAGCTAAGCTTAAGCCTACCTGAACATAACTTGATATGTGAAACCAAGCCATGTAAAACTAAATTAAGTCAACCTAAACCAAGTCAATCCAAGATGTGAAGCCATGCAAAGTAAAATTATGCTAAGCTTAACTAAGCTAATCCATGCCAAGCTATACTAAAATAAACCAAATTAAGCCAATCTAAGCTTATCTAGTCTATGCCTAAGTAAGACAAGTTAGTTTAAAATAATCCATACTTAAATTGGATTACTTAAGTTAGTTAAGTCATTCCAAGTAACCTAAAATAAGCCACAATATGTTAAGCTACGAAAAATCTTGCTAATCAAAGTAAAGTCAAGCTAAGCTAAGACAAACTAAGCAAAGTAATGCAACACAATGCAAAATTAGCTTAGCAAAGGTAAGAAAAGACATAATAATCCTAGTATAATAAAGCATAGCATAGTAAAGGTCAGCCTAACATAGTGATGATGTCTTGTATAGCTTAGTTAAGCTATACCAAGGCAAGCCAAGTTAACCTGAGAAAAATTAATTAATGTCATGCTAGGCCAAGTTAAAATAAATTAAGCCAAACCAAACTAAGTCAAATCATGCTAATATATGCAAACCAATCTAGGTAAAATCAAGCCAAAAAAGTTGAGTCAAGCTTAGTTAAATAAGTTAAGATAAGCTTATAACATGTTTAGCCTAACAAAGCATACATTAAACTAACTTAATATACTCTAACTTAAAGAATTTAAACTATGCTATTTATACCTTTTGAGAGGGAGTGGAATCCTTCTTGCTTTAAAAGAGAAAGAGAGAAAGTGTAAGGTTTCTCCTTTACTTGTTAAGGAGAGAGGCATCTCAACTTGGCTTGTTGTACCGATGGAGAGATAGTGGAATTTTGGAGAAGATATGGAGAATGGACGTAGGTTAGTTAAACCAAAGAAGGTGAAAGATGTATGCATAAGTTAGCCAACCAAAGAAACATGAGAAGTAAAGACCTAGTTTCAAGTGAGGTGTATTAAGGATGAAGATAATAAAGCTTTTCTTAGAAAAGGATATTGAAAATAGGTGGATGAGATATTTTGATAAATTTTTCAATGAAGATTCTGAATGTACGATTTATTTTAACAACCTTGATACCCTAAACAAAAATAGAGAATTTTATTTTTATCATCATATTAGTAAGTCTGAAGTTAGAGAAGCATTAAAGAAAATGAAATGTGAAAAAGCAGTAGGACTTGATGATATTCCAATAGAAGTGTGGAAATGTTTAGGAGATCAAGGAATTTCTTAGCTTACAAATCTTTTTAATGTTATTTTAGAGAGTAAAAAGATACCAGATGTGTGGAGAAAGAGTTTGTTGGTTCCTATATTTAAGAATAAAGGTGATGCACAAGAGTGTGCAAATTATAGAGGAATTAAGTTAATGTGTCATACATTAAAATTATGGGAGAGAGTAATTGAGCATAGGTTACAATGTGATACAAAAGTTTCTCACTGTCTTGGTTTCATGCCAGGTAGATCTACTATGGATGCTATACATTTGTTTAGAGGTTTGATGGAGAAGTATAGAGAAAGTAAGGAGGATTTACATATGATATTTAGTGATTTAGAGAAAGCTTATGATAAAGTTTCAAGAGATGTTCTTTGGAGAGTTTTAGAATAGAAAGGAGTTAATATTGGTTATACTCAAGTCATTAAGGATCTTTATACTAGAGCTATTACTTGTGTCCAAACAAACACAAGGAGGATTGACAAAATATTTTCCCATTTCAATTGGATTACATCAAGGATCAGCTTTAAGCCCTTATCTTTCTACTTTAGTTATGGATGTTCTTACTAGGCATTTATAGAAAGATGTACCTTGGTGTATGCTTTTTACTGATGACATTCTTCTTGTTGATAAGACTAGAGAGGGAGTCCAAGAGAAACTTGAATTATGGAGGTCAACATTAGAGTCTAAAGGTTTTCGTTTAAGTAGATCTAAAATTGAATATATGGAGTGTAATTTTAGTTATAGAAGTTCTAGTGGTAGTGTTGTAACATTAGGTAAATAAGTCATTAATAAGAGTGAGCGATTCAGATATTTAGGCTCTATTGTTCACAATGATGGTGAAATAGATGGAGATGTTATTAGTAGAATTCAAGTTGGATGGTTGAAGTGGAGGAATGCATCTGTCCTGTTGTGTGATAGAAAAGTTTCAATTAAACTTAAGAGAAAATTTTATAAGATGGTGGTAAGACCTGTAATGACTTATGATGCAGAATGTTGGCCAATAAAAGTGAAGCATAAGACTAAGTTAAGTGTTACAGAGATGAGGATGCTCAGGTGGATGAGTTGCTTTACTCTTAGAGATAAAATGTGAAATGAGTATGTTGGAAAAGTTGGGTAATAGTCGCGATAAGATTAGAGAGAGTCACCTTAGATGGTTTGGCCACATAAAGCGTCGGCCATCTGATGACCCGGTTAGAAGAGTAGATGCATTAGATTTTTCTTATATTAAGAAAGGTAGAGGTAGACCTAAAAAGACTTGGTTAAGATGTATAAAAAATGACCTTAGTATACTTGAATTAAATGAGAATTTGACACATAACAGGACACAATGGAGACAAAGGATTCATATAGTCAACCCCACTAAGTGGGATAAAGGCTTGTTGTTGTTGTCCCTACTTTCTACCACTCTTTAATCTGTGCTTGAATTATTGATTTTATTCCATTAAGTCTCTTTCTACTTGAAAGTTAATGATTTAATATCATTTTTATTTAAAGAAATTATAAAAGTACACCAATTACCTCCTCCCACCATCTTGGGTGTGCCAATCCTTACTTAGTTACAAGAGGAGTCCAACTTTATATTCATAATAGGGAGCTATGCTTATTGCTTTGGAAAATGTCTTTAAAGCTCTCTCTGCCATCTTTTTAAGAATGGTTAGGGTGTTCATCTTTCATAATGCAAATTGATATATATTCAACCAGATTTTTCTTAACATTATGTTAGGTTTTATTTACATATAGGTTCTACTTCCTATGAACACAAGTAGTCATAGTTAATTACTTTTCTTACAGTAGTAAGAGAGCACTCTCGATTAAGGTTGAAAATAAACATATCTCTCTTGAATCAGTGTCTATATGTATGATGTGAATGATTTTCTAAGGCAAATAGGAGGATAGTCTTGATCAAGATCCCATTATTCTATCATCCCAGACTATCATTATTCTAGTCTACCAACATCAACGAACTATTAGCTGTAATGTTTAGGGAGTCTAATTAGTAGCCATGGGTTGCATCATCTTAGATAACTGAGTAGACCAAAATTTTAATGTATGTGTTGTGGTGTAGTTGTTTATTAAACTAAGGTTAAATTTAATTTATAAGTTTGTCCAATAATTTAATGACGTCTATTTAGTAGACATATGTAGGGCTTATATCCATTAGAATTCCATAATTTCATAGGGAGTGTTCTCATAGTGAATGAATATATTGGACTTATAACAATTTTGAATACCAAGTATGTTTAGATGTTCGTATAGCAAACAAAAAGATTGGACTTAGCTCCCTTTGGAGTGCTAGGTAGAATGATGTTTGCATGACGGACATATAGATTAGACTTACATCATTTTTGACAAATAAATTTAGATGTTCGCATAATGAACAAAAAGATTGGACTTACATCTCTTTTGGAATTCCATAATTATAGGCGAGTTCACATAGAGAACATATGGATTGAACTTACAATCTTTTGAAATGTCATTTAGATTTGTGCTCACATTGTAAACAGATGACTGGGCTTACATCCATTTGGAATGTCATAATTTCATAGGAGTGTTCATATTACGAATGAATAGATTGGACTTATATCAATTTTGAATGCTAAATATATTTAGATGTTCGCATAGTGAACAAAAAAATTGGAGTTACCTTTCTTTGGAGTGTCAAGTAAAATGATATTTGCATGGCGAATACATAGATTGTACTTACATCTCTTTAGAATATTATACTTACATCCCTTTTGGAATGCCATAATTGTAAGTGAGTTTGCATAGAGAACATATGGATTGCACTTATATTCTTTTGAAATGCCATTTGGATTGGTGTTGCATTATGAATAGATGACTAGGCTTACATCAATTTAGAATGCCATAGTTTCATAAGGGTGTTCACATGGAAAATGAATAGATTAAAATTATATTAATTTTGAATGCCAAGTATGCTTAGTTTGCATAACAAATAAAAAATTGGACTTATCTCCCTTTGGAGTGCCAGGTGGAATGATGTTCACATGGAGAACACATAGATTGGATTTATATCTCTTTGGAATGCCATAATTTCACAAGGGTGTTCGCATGGAAAATGAATAGATTGGACTTATAATAATTTTGAATGTCAAGTATGTTTTGATGTTTGCATAGCAAACTAAAAGATTGGGCTTACCTACCTTTGGAGTATTGGGTAGAATGATGTTGCATTGTGAACACATATATTGGACTTACACATTCCCTTGGATGCGAGATAAATTGGGATGTTCACATACTAAACAAAAAGAATAGACTTACAGCCTTTTTGGAATGTCACAACTATAGGTGAGTTCACATAGCGAACATATGGATTGGACTTAAATTTTTTTGAAATGCCATTTAGATTGATGCATTGTGAACAGATGACTGGGCATACAACCATTTAGAATGCTATAATTTCATAGGGGTGTTCATATGGAGAATGAATAGATTGGACTTATATTGATTTTGAATGCCAAGTATGTTTAGATGTTCGCACAACGAACAAAAAAGATTGGACTTACGTCCCTTTGGAGTGCTAGGTAGAATGATTGTCACATGGCGAACACATAGATTGGACTTACATCCCTTTTGGGATGCCATAATTATAGGTGAGTTTGCATAGCGAACATATGGATTGAACTTACATTTCTTTAAAATTCCATTTAGATTGGTGTATGCATTGCCGATAGGGTTTAAATGTTTGCATGGAGAAATTATACTTTGGGTTTACATTTGTTGTTCTTGGAGACAATGCCTTAGCATTAGAGTTATGGTGCATAGACACTATAAATGGTAGAGTCTTGATGCTAGTTGGGTGATGCCTCGGCGCTGGGAAATCAATGTTATAGTGCTTGAAGGAAAAAGTTTACATCTCCAAAAACCTAAGAATGCGACACCTTGGCAATGTAAATATAGCACTACGATGCCTAGGTGTCACAAAGGATAACATAAAATAGGTTGATAGGTTGACCAACACCTAGGAGCTAATGATGTAGCTCCACATAGCTTGTCAAAATCCATTCAAAAGGATAACAGGTTGTTAAGTGCATTTAGCAAAAAACACAAACTTTTAACCAATGCTACAACACTGTGTCGAGAGCCACGGTGCTATATAAATGACCATCACACTTTTCATACTTTGTCAGTTACATAATTAATTCCAATAAATATCATAAATACTTTCTTTTGATAGGAATGATATCCATCTTGACTGACCGACTAGCGCATAGGAGATTAACGCTTTGGTTATGTAAAAGTTGCACCATGACATTAGGTCTGATCTATAAATAGGACCCCTAGATTGCAAATTTTTTATTCTAAAGTCTTTTATTTTCTTTAGGAGTTCTTTCGACCCTTCTCTCTTAGTTTTTGCTTGTCTTGAGATCAACAAATATTCTACTCAAGCAAGTCCAGAGGGGTGAGAAGAGGGCATCCTCAAGCTCTGCTAACAAATTTATTAGTGTTGAAGCAGAGGAGAGATACCAACATGCTCTCATCCACAACATCTCATTCCGAAGAGGAGTTTCCATAATTTGGGTGGGATCATGGAAGGGATTATCAACAAGCAAAGCTAGGAGAAGCTAGCTTATGACAACAACACCTGTGTAATTCTTATGGTGCAAGAATTCTTCGCCATTGCGAAGGAACACAAGAATAATAAAATTTTTGTACGGGAGAAATTGGTAAGTTATGATAGTATTACTGTTAATGCATATTACAATTTATAGAATATTGTCTATGATCAGTATCTTTCATACTATAATAATCATCATGATTTTAATGAAATTCTTAATTTTCTTATTATTAGAAATGCAAATGACTAGGAGAAAGGATTATCAACTTTCCTGTCGATGGCTTAGCAGCCAAGACTAAAGCTTGGCAATATTTTATTTCTACTAAGTTAATGCCCACTAGTAATATTAGTGAGGTAACTAAGGATAGGGCTATTTTGAATTTTGTAATTTAAAAGGGCTTTACTATAAATATAAAAAGATTGTTTATAATTCAATTTATAATATGCTTAGGGGTAGTACTACTATAGGGTATGATCATCATTCTTATTTATGTTTTATGTGTTATAGTAGGGGAATCTGATGAAGAAGTCCTTATACAAAGGGCTCCCTTGACTAAAAGAATAATTGAAGGTTTGGATCAAAATGAAAGTAGGAGATAGCTCACACACTCCTCAGTCCAGACCTAAATCTTCCAAGACCTTAAATGAGCAACTCTAAGAAATTAAAGGAAAAGTATTGAAATTAAGGAAAAGGGTTGGCGAAAGTAATTGTTGGTAGCAAGAACTGAAGAAGAAATTTGATCATCACATGGGTCAACAATAGCATCAATTTTTGCTAAGTTTAACTCATCACTTGTTCAAATATTCAAAAATTGTAGTTTTAATGTAGGCCCAAGTCAAGTTATTTTTCTTATAGCGCCTTATTACCAACCTTATATTAGCACCCCACCGAAGCTAGAAGAAGAAGAGGAGGGGGTGGATTATGATTTTTAGGATAGTTTCCCCCTTTTTTTCTCTTTTTTTTTTGTAATTTTATTTGTAGGATCTTTGTAATAAATGTCATTTTTGTAATAAAATAATTTAATCTCACATTTTGTGATTGTTATTTCAATTATTATCTAGCTACTCCAATATTCAAAGTTAAAATTTAATTGAATAAGAAAATTTAACCAAGATTGACAACATTGAGAGGTTAGCACCTCAATGTTGGGATATCAGCAAATCGGCACTTTGACATTCGTGGTATTATATGGTGGAAATTAGGCTTCAAATCGTAGAGGCTAGCACCTCAGCATTGTCTGGATAGTGCTATTGCGCTATAGATAGATATTTTTTATTCTTGTGACCCGAGAATGCAGCATTATGACACTAAATTGAAGTGCCATAGTGCTAAATGATTAGCATCGAGGCTCTAAGTGATAGAGCTTGGGCTTTAAAAAGTTAAAGGAAGCAATGCCTAAGTTTTAGAAAAATAATAATGCAGAGTCGACATAACGTTTCAGTGCTTTAAGGATATCACGACAATGCTATAAGTGGATATTAGTTTATAACATAAAAATGTTAATCGGTGCCAAGATTGATACCTTGACAGGTTTCTATGCACCTTTGTGGCACCATGAACTTGAGTTCCAAAGTTCTAATTCCTAAGAGCTCAATGCCTTGATGCTGGGGATAGCGTCGTGGTGCTATGAGTTGGGAGACTATATTCTTAGGCAAATTTCTTGGGGGATTTGATGATTTTCATAAAATTTTGGCATAACGACTTAGCAATGCTAAGTTTTAAAATATTATAGTGCAAAATGCACTCTTCTCCTTATTTTAGATCCAAGATTGGGGAAGGAGGGTTTTCATCTCACGTTGGAATCAAGTTCGATGGCAGAGGTCTTGAAGTTCTAAATTTATAATTTGGTAAATTAAAATTTGATTCGATCTTCATTATGATAGTATTTTATTTTGGCAATGCCTAAAATTTTATATTTAATGTGACCGTATTCTTCTCCCTTGCTCCAGATTTAAGATTGATGGAGGGAGGATCTTCATTTCATAAATCCAAGTTCAATGGTGGAATTCTTCAAGATTTTCCTATAGAGCAAGGAATCATATACAAGAAGCATTTCATTTATATTCTTACTGGAATCTTACCTTATGTAAGAAAGAGAGCACGTAGTGAAAAGAAACTTGCAGCGAAGTCAGTAGAAAGAGGGAAGAGAGTATGTCTAGAAAGGAAGAAGAAGAAGAAGAAGAAGAAGAAGAAGAAGAAGAAGAAGAAGAAGGATCATCCATTCTCTTCTTATAGGAGTTGATTCTCAATTGCTTCCACTCTCCTAATCACTCCCTCTTTCCTTACTACTCCCACTCTCCCCTCGAGTAGTTATCGCTGATGGGGAGCTGTTAGTGGGAGTGGTTAATATTTTCCCGATTCTTTAAATTTAGGGGCAGTGGGGCTAGCGCCGCGACACTGGAGTTGGGATGTTTATGATTATGATTATGATTATGATTATTATTATTATTATTATTATTATTACTATTATATAATTAGTTTTAGTTGCAAACATGCGCCTCAAGCTCTAGGATTAAAAAGTGATATTTAAGGTAAATAAGAATGAGAATCAACAAGAAGTAAAAGATATCTATTATTACAATGTGAAAAAAATTATCAGTTATTCTAATCAATTAACGAATGTGAGCCCAAAGTTAAATTTTGAAAAAGAGATAATAAGCTCCATGCTTAGCACAATTAAAAAAAAAAATGAAAAGATGTATAGTTGGCAACCAAAGGAGAGCTTTCACCATATATTTTAGAAAATATCATATATTTTGTTCTCCAATGAAGAATTATTATGGTAAATTGGGCCAATGTGATTAAGAATACTTTTGTGTCAATACAATATATGAGATATAGATGATGTAGAATATCTCACTAAATAAAACTTAAATAGAGAAGAATTGCATCACACTAAAGATGTGTGATAAATTAACATTGAGCATTTAAAAAACCTTAGCATTTTGTAATAATGATTAAATTTACATGTTCAATGCTTCTCTTATATAAAACTAGTAGTGTATTGAAAATAATATTCAATAAATAATTATTTTAATAATATAAGAAAAATAGTAGATAACAAAAGCTTACATACATACTCCTCCTTCCTATGAAAATAATAAAATGCAAACACAACAGATAAATTGCAAAATATTGACTAAACATGAAAATTGCATAAATAAAGCAAAATTAGTACAAATAGATCTTTTATAGCTACACTCTTATAAATGATTAAGGTAAGATAAGACAAACTAAAATAATACAATAAATAATGTATGGAAGGGTTAATAAGAATGTAATTAAAATTTGTCTTCCCCTCACATGAACTATGTACTATCCTTATGTATGAAACCAAAAACAAATATTGAAAAGAGTAAAAAAGAATAAAGAAAATAACTTCTTAGTAGGAGAGTTAGCAGTTAACAAGCTCCTCTTCTTAAATTATTCTATGATTGATTCTTCTTTTCTTCTTGCACAAAATAAAAATAACTAAAAATCAAAGTAAAATATTAAATAGATAAATGAACTATATATAAGTTTAGAAATATTGGGTTTTCTCTCAATAAATACTTAGTCTAACAACCCATTACACATTAATTGAACAATTTATAATCATCCTATACCTATATACATCAAAATAGAATGCAAGCTTTAGCCCATGCATATACCATATACATAGAGACCACGAAAAAGATCCCAGAGTATCTTAGTTTTTTCTTAAACTAAAACATGATATGGAATAGGACTTGACTTCCTCCTCCTGAATAAAAAAATCCCCCCCAATGAGAAAAAAGAGACCAAGTGGATTGTTTATTGCTAATTTCTTCACTAGGTTTTTTTTTTCTAATCTCAAAAACAATTTGGTATATGGTTCTCCTCTTATGATCTTTCTATTTTCTAATTTAGAACAAAACAAAAATTGAGTGGAACAACAACTCAAAATTGGCCAATTTGAATGAAGGTTTGATTGATTCACTTGGAAAAAGAATTGCTGCTCACTTAGACATATAGCTAGATCTTCTCTACTAGCTGATGGGGCACACTAAAAACACTCATTTCCATCCACTCTTTTTTCTTCATTCATTAAGGAAAGAAAAAAGATGACTAAGAATGCCACTTATTTCTCTATTTCTATTCTAAAGTAAGTAAGAGTGACCGTCCCATCGAGGCCTTATTGTACCTATAAATTTAGGTCAGATTAAGATAAAACCTCCATTCAACTTTGCACAAGACTAGATGACTTTTGAGGCTCTAAATAAGGTAGGCTTCATTGGTAATGTCAGGAGAAACCTAGCTGACAGGAGCAAGGCTAGAGCAAAAAGGCAAAGGAGTGAAGCTAGATTGTGAAACTAGCGCTTCACTTTGCCATTATTTTTGATCCAAGAAGCATTTTAGTAGTGTATAGGTTTTAGAGGTGCTTCATAGTCATTTTAAGAAAAGTTTGAGTTTGATTAGGAAAGAGTCTAAATAGCTTCAATATGTATGAAATCAATCGAGTTGAAATCTATTTATAATCTATAGGTCTCTATCATTCTATTCTTCTCTCATTCTTTGGTAGGACTCTCTTGAGTTCTCTATATAGGATATGAGAGATATGGATTTCTAGTGACATTACTACTTTTGGCAATTTGTGTACTAGTCAAGTCCCTTATTTAGCAATAAGTGAAACTAGCAGTTCCATTCGATAGAATTCTATAGGCGGTAGTCATAAAAGAGAGAAGAAGTTGCTAACCAATTTCTTTTAATGGCAGGTCTGTGGAAATTGAAATAGCTTTCCTCCCCCTCTCACCTTTGAAAGTGGAAGTTATCCTTATGGTAGTTTTGATTTTAGATCAAATTTAATTTTTAGTTCAGAAATAGGCTCATCGCCTTTCATCTAATCTCCTATTCAAAAATGTTCTCTTTCTCACTAGCTTATAAACTTTTTCTTTTCTCTTTTATTCCATAGGGTCCTTCCTTCTACCTTTACTGGGGTCTCTCTTTCCGAATAGAATAGAGGCCCATCTACTAGACTTGTGACTTTATATCCCTATGGCATCTAATTTCTTTTTGCTAACAAATATCAGACAACTAATAGTAACTAAGACACCACCCCATTAAAGATCTTGGAAATGGCGAGGGTAGAAGCTAAGGGTGAACCAAGTAGATGATCACGAATGAAGATATAAAATTGTGTGGATAGGAAGAGGAAAAGAACCAACCTGGCCAAAGGGAATGAAATGGAAAAATGATCAGAATGAAAGAAAGAGAATGGTGGCCCCTTTCACTCAGCGGACATCATAAAATAACTAGACAGGCTTTGAAGGTTCTTCTCTATAGAAAAATAGATGATGATAGAGATTTATATCTTACTATAGATAGATGGATTCATGCCATCGATCAATAGAAATTGATCTAGTTTCAAGACATATGAACAATGGAGATCCACAAAGATCCATGTGTAAAAATGTGTGGAGCAAATAGATGAGGTTGAGCCGATTGCTAGGCTAGGGCAAGAGAGGGAAAACATGAGGGATGGATCAAGAAAAGTGGCCTCCGGCTCACACATGACTTCCTTCACTTCACGTGGCTCAAGGGACTCCGTTCCCTTTTTTCCTTTTTAAAAACTCTTGCTTTACAAAAGGAACACAATGAATCCTGCCCTGGACCACTCTGATAGTCAGTTTTTCTATTATTAGTAGCTAGGAATCTATCGAGATATTGGGCTATCTATTCCATTTTAAGGTAATAACCTAAACTTCAGAGGGTAAGGTCATATGCCACTAGGTGCATGATTAAGTAACCAGCGTATCAACTCACAATGGGTCTTCCCTAGACATGGTATGAAGCTCCCCTTCAAGTGACATAACTCGCATTGAAGTCTCACGCCCAAATACTTAAAGAATTGAGTGCCTATGGAATTCATAACTAATCAATTACCTTGAGTGAGAGCGGTGTATGCTAATGGAAAGTTTTTTCAGTGATCAATTGACTAAGAACCTCAATTAACCAATCATAGAAAGGATGCAAAAGTGCTTGCCAAATTGGGTCGCCTATGAAAACACATGCACTTTCTCGTTGCTATAGTTTGACCCTAAACTGAC
Source organism: Cymbidium sinense (assembly GCA_021442155.1). Lineage (NCBI taxonomy): Eukaryota > Viridiplantae > Streptophyta > Magnoliopsida > Asparagales > Orchidaceae > Cymbidium > Cymbidium sinense. The sequence continues at coordinate 28,814,409 of CM038228.1, read as the reverse complement.
CACACTCTGGTCTTGTCAAACAACTATCCCACCAGATTTTCTGAGCAAGATGTATAAGACTATTGATTAACCAGCCTTGGCCTAATGTACCTCTTCTATCAGGTTCTATTAGATCATCATAACCGCTGGGCACAAAGATTGTGCGGTCAGAGAACCAAAGAATCTCAATATTAGACAGTGTCTCAGGAGGAACCATGGTCATTAATGCTGTGACTTCCACTAGTAAAGTGTGCCACACACTAAGTTATCGTGACAACCCCGACACATCCACCCCTCAAGATTCTTGTAGGTGTTTTGAGTCGAGGTCCAAACTGATTGAAACTAAAAAAAATTGAGTTGAAGCGGGATTCGGGTGTAGGATGGGATATAAGCTAAGAGCATGGAGGAAGCCCTAGTTATTAATTCAACTGCGATCTCCCTACATTCTTCACTAGGATTATAATTTTGTATTAAGATCGTGGTTGGGGAGACTTTGCTTCACACCTTTGGCCAGACTTTTCTAACCTTAGATAAAGAGCACAAGCTCAGTATCAATTTAAAAATTCTAGGTTCAATTTTTCTTCTTAGGATCTTTCGATAATAAGGAGGAACTAAATGCGATATGTCATCTCCTGTCAAAGAGACAAAAGTTTTTATATTGGTTACATCAAATAGGAAAGAATTAGCTTCCCAATACCACATAATGTGCAATCCTACACGTTTGAGTTAGGTATTATCCAGCTCCTAAAGTCGAATGAATATGAAGAATCTCATACAATGTGATGCAATGTAAGACAATGTTGTTAGACAACCTACAAAAGATTGAGTATCTTCTAAGGTACTCTGCCAATTTCGCATACCTAAACGCTCTCTAAGTTGAAATAGTTTAATCATAGGCATTCTTTTCTTCACTTTCTTTGAAGATAGGTAAACAACGGAGCTCACCCATACCCGGAGCTCTAAAAGATCTTTAGCTTTTGGGAAGGGAGGAACCTAAGAATGACTCTGACGAAATCAATTAAGGCAATGTGCATAGCAATAAAACATTTTTGTCTATTTAGCTACCTCATGGAACAAACCATTATAACGATAGCTAATTTCTTAGCATCAGACATAGATATGCTAGAGTGATGAGCTCTCCATCTAGCATAGCTTGCTATGCTTGGATCCAAAATGCTAACTTCCAAATGCACTAAATAATGCTCCTTTCCACTATGGGGAGATTACTAGGATGAGACACTGCCGTAATCAACCAGGTAGGATAACCGCCACAGTAGGTCATCGATAGGGGTATCACAACAGATTACCAGAGGATTGAAAATAATTTTCTTTCACTAAAGCTTTGAACCAGCAAACGAAGCGAACTAGTGCTGGACCTCCCTTTCATTCAAGAGTAACTTATTCAGACATATATCTGAAAAAAAGAGATTGGTAGCATCATTATAGGCTAAGAAAGGAGTAGTCATCTAGCTTAGTTTATAGGCTTGCCAACATACTTATTTGACCAGCTCTTGTCTACTGAAGATATGAAACGAGTTCATAAGCTATATTATATCATTTTGTAACATGTATTGACTTATCTTCTTCATTCTAAGATCAACTTTAGTATGAGACTTATCTTTACAGATGTGAGATAAGAGACAACAATGACAAAGAATAGAGTTGAATTGTACCAACTACCAGTAAGGAGCTACCTCTTCCTTTAGCAGTGAGCAGTGGACTAGCCAAAAAGAGTGCTAAATGAAGGACCTATCTCTTTCCATTTTAGTAAAATAAATTGTAGTATAATTGAAATACTTCACACCTTATTGAGATAAGGCTTTCAATCAAGAGCAAGGCGCTAGCCTTATTAATCAATCCCATCAATAGAACTATTCACAACTCTCAAAGGAAAGGGGTAGACTTCAAGAGAAAAACCCGATTCATGAATGAAAGTGCCTTTCTACATTTCCAGGTGACAAAGATTGATTCAAAAGAAATTATATGACAAGGGTTAACCTTGTTGACCGCCATCTTGTGATTTTCCAACAAACACTTTGAAATTGCCTCCTCTTCTAAATCTCGGGCACCAGCTACCTTTAGTAAGAGAGTCTTGAAAGACATCCACAACCATGCTGTAACTATCTGAAACTATCATGGCAATGAAGGGGAACATCTGCTCTAGCTTAACACCATCACACCACCTAACTTTCAAGAATAAAATATTGCTTCCATCTCCAAGACTCAAATATGAGCCAGCCCAGATAATATCCGTAGTTTGCAAGATGCCTCTCCATAAAAAAGAAATGTTGGAGTTGGTCCTTGGGGTAATGTCCCATACTCTCTCTCTCTCTCTCTCATATAGTACTTCCTCTAGATAACATGTGTCCATAGTCCCTCCTCTTGATCTACAAGCTTCTATAGCCACTTACATAATAAGGCCAAGTTGAAACCACTTTAGTTTTCTCAATGTAGGGTGGCAACAATCTTCTTCTTTGAAAGGCTTCAAGATTGTTAATACACATGAGAGTGTTGGGTTTAGTCTCAGTTGAAAATATGTTGGTTTATAAAGACTAGTGGTTAGCCCTTGAAGCTTTTGGTTTTCAAATGGGTTTGACCATTGGTGTATCAGGCTGTTCCCCCTTTGATCCTTACTAGCCCCTTAACAAGTGGTATCAAAACCTAATGAAGAATTCAATGACGATAAAGTACAAGATCTAGAAGTTTGATGGCTCAAAGAGTTTTGGGCTTTGGAGAACCAAGATGCGAGGTGTGCTAGTTCAACAAAGACTAGTGAAGGCACTCATGTGGTGTTCAAAGATGCCTGAGACTATGAGTGAAGAAGAGAAGGAGGAGATGGATGAAAAAGCTTTCTCGATGATCCAACTATGTTTGGCGGATGTGGTCTTGGAGGAAATAATCGCTAAGAGTTGTGGCTCAAGCTGGCATCTTTGTACATGACCAAAATCTTCTCTAGATCTTAAGCAGAGATTATACTTGCTTCACATGTAAGAAGCCATGAAGTCACATCTGAATTCATTGAATTAGGGGTTTTAGGAATATAGATGTGATGGTTGATGATAAGGATCAAGCTTTGTTGTTATTATGCTCTTTACCTCCCTCTTTTAAGCACTTCCATGACACCATGTTGTATGATAGGGATACCATTAGCTTCTTTTTTGTTCAAAATTTACTTCTTTCTAATGATGTGATTGCTAAGCTTGAGATTGTAAGAGATGATTACCAAAATCTTATAAAATTTTCCCTTAAGTTTAAGCGGTACTTTTCTATCACACAATAGGCCAGATGCATTCCTCCACTTCAACCATCCAACTTGAATTCTATTAATAACATCTCCATCTATTTCACCATCATTTTGAATAATAGACACTAAATATCTGAATTGCTCACTCTTTTTTAATGACTTGTTCACCTAATGTCACAACACTACCACTAGAACTTCTACAACTAAAACTACACTCCATATATTTAGTTTTAGATCTACTTAAATGAAAACCTTTAGACTCCAAGGTTAACCTCCATAATTCAAGTTTCTCTTGGACTCCCTCTATAGTCTTATGAACAAGAAGAATGTCATCAGCAAAAAAGTATACACCAAGGTACATCTTCCTGTAAATGCCTAGTAAGAACATCCATAACTAAAATAAAAAAGATAAGGGCTTAAAGCTGATTCCAACATAAATAGGAAAATATTTTATCAATCCTCGTGTTTGGACACAAGTAACCGCTCTAGTATACATATCCTTAATGACTTGAATATAACCAATATTAATGCCTTTTTTCTCTAGAACTCTCCAAAGAACATCTCTTGAAACTTTATCATATGCTTTCTCTAAATCAATAAATATCATATGTAGATCCTCCTTACTTTCTCTATACTTCTCCATAAAACCTCTTAACAAATGTATAGTATCCATAGTAGATCTACCTGGTATGAAACCAAATTGATTATGAAAAACTTTCATATCACATCGTAACCTATGCTCAATTACTCTCTCCCATAATTTTAATGTATGGCCCATTGACTTAATTCCTCTATAATTTGTACACTTTTGTGCATCCCCTTTATTCTTAAACATAGGAACCAACAAACTCTTTCTCTACTCATCTGACATCTTTCTAGTCTTTAAAATAACATTAAAAAGATTTGTAAGCCAAGAAATTCCATGATCTCCTAAACATTTCCACACTTCTATTGGAATATCATCAGGTCCTACTATTTTCCACATTTCATTTTCTTTAAAGCTTCTCTAACTTCAAATTTACTAATACGATGATAAAAATAAAATTCTCTATTTTTATTTAGGGTATTAAGGTTGGTAAAATTAATCATATTTTCAAATTTCATTGAAAAGTTTATCAAAATACCTCATCCACCTATTTTCAATATCCTTTTCTAAGAAAAACACTTTATGATTTTCATCCTTAATACACCTCATTGAACTAGATCTTTACTTCTCTATCTCTTTGGTTGGCTAACTTATACATACATCTTTCACCTTCTTTAATATCTAATCTATTGTATAAATCACTAAAAGCTAAATTTTTTGTATCATATATTGATTTTTTAGAATTTCTACAAGCCACTTTATATTTTTCACAATTCTCTTAGTTTTTACACTTAAACCAAGTTTTACAATGTTTATTATTTCTTATCTTTTCTTGCACATTTTGACTCCACCACCAACTATTTTTATTAAAAGAAGCTTTTCCTTTTGATCCTCCAAGCACATTTTTTGCAACTTGCTTAATTTCACTTGCTACTTTTTCCCACATAACATTAGCTTCCTTATGAAGATCCCAAATTCTAAGCTCTTGTAGGTTTCTCTTAAAAATATTTTTATTAGTGTTTTTTAAGTGCCCCCATCTAATCCTAAGACAATAATTTGATTTATTTGTCATCTTCCAATCTTTATCTTAAAATATAAAACTAATAATTGATGTTGGGTACTTAAATTTTTCCTGGAATGACCTTACAATATTTACAATGTAAATGATCTATTTTTCTTGTCAAAAAATAATCAATTTGTGTTTTTACTAAATCCATTTTTATAAGTAATAATATGCTCATCTATTTTCTTAAATAAAGTATTAGCAACTACAAAATCATAGGCTAAAGAAAAATCTAATATAGTCCTACCTTCTTCATTAGTCACTCCAAATTCATAACCACCATGAATACTTTTAAAATCTTTGACCACTCAACCAACATGTCCATTTAAATCTCCTCCAATAAATAATTTTTCTTAAGAGGTATCTTTTGTATTAGTCCCTCTAATTCATTCCAAAATTTTTTTTTGAGCCTACATTCAAGCCTACTTGAGGAGCATAAATACTTATAACATTGATAATCTTAGTATTAACAATAATATTTAAAGCTATAATTCTATCTCCACATCTATTAATATTTATAACATTATCCTTCAAACTTTTATCTATAATCATACCTATGCCATTTCTAATTCAACTTCTACTTGAATACCAAAGTTTAAAACCTAAACTTTCAATCTTTTGGGCCTTCTCCCCAACCCATTTAGTTTCTTGAACACATAAAATATTTATCTTCTTATAAAACATAATACCTATTAATTCCATTAATTTACATGTAAGAGTACCTATAGTCCAAGTTGCTAACCTAATTCTAGTTTCATGGACTAACTTCTTTGCCCGCATCCATCCATAATGTGGGAACCCTTGCTTATTTAACACTACACCTGGGCATCGATGCAGTGGCTCTTGCACACTTTTCACTGTATTCAGGCCATACAGCATTTCACTTTCAGGGGATGCCCTAGCATTAACAAAATATTTTAAAGGATTAATGTCCTAATTATTTTGACATGTTTTACGTTGGCTGTCGACTACCTATCACAACCCTCCACTTTTCACATCCAACTTGGGACTGACAAAAGTAGTGTTGGAAGACCTAATTTAAATAAAATAACAAATTAAAAAATTATAAAATTATAAAAAGTTAATCAGATCAATTTCAAACACTTTAAATAACTTCATAAGAGGTTAGAAAACTTTCTTAACTTTCTAAAGTTGGAAGACCTAATTAATTCTTCATTTAGGGGTTATAAAATTAATTAAGAATAAAATAAGCTAATTAAATCCTAAATTACTAAAATTATGAATTCAAAATAAAATGAACATATAATTAAAGATTGAAACTTATCAATCTCTAAATTTTAAAAATTCATCAAAATTAGAATTAAATTTAGTTTGCTCAACATTGAAAATAAAATAGTAATGATGGGTATAAATGAATAAAATCAAAATCAATTAACTTAAATAATCTAGAAACTAATGGTGGCCAAGTTTATGTTTGGAACCTAAAATATTTCATTTTCTAAGGTTCTTAGCATATTGATTGTTAGCCAAAATCGTATCTTAAGAGGTTTAATGACATGATGAATCCTTAAACTAAGATGTTCACTTAAAACCAACTTAAGCAATAAAGTTAAATGCATAAATAAATGAATATCTTAAGTTATGAAATTTAAATTGTAATGAAATGATTGAATGATGAAACCAAAACTTTTAAAGTAAGATTAAACTTTAATTAACTTAAGTCAATTAAACATAAATAAATTAGATCATTCAAACTAATGAACAATATCACTAAATAAACAAATGAATTAAATCAATTCAATCATACCAAATGAATTGAATTAAAGTATATAAAAAAAAGGCAATTATTCGTTAATCAAATCAAAGGAGGATAAGGTAAAATAGAATCACAATTTTGAAATTATGTTCACTTTAATGATTTAAATAACATAAATCATGTAAAATTTAAAGAAAACCTAAAGGAAGAAAGTCAACATTAAATTAAGATAAATTAAATTGAAACCTAATAAACTTAAAACAAAAGATCAAGTTAGATAAATGAAATAAAGTTAACTATTGAAAATCTTAATCAAATCAAAAGATAATCAATCAAATAACTAAAATTCAATAAAATATAAATTCTTAATTAGTTAAGTCGAGATACATTTATCAATTTGAATAAAGCTCAAATGAAAAGAATGAAGAATCTTTAAACAAATTTTCATGAACACAAGATGAAACATAAGATCTAAACACTAATTATGAATTTAAATCCTAATCAAATCACATGAACATCAAACAAATTTAAATTCAAACAAATCCTTTACATTCAAAAGAGGTTAATTAATATACTTAGAATCTTAGTGTGGCCTTAGAATGAATTTTTATCTTTAGATGAAAATCTTATTCAACTATGATTAAGATGTTGAATAGAATGGGTTTTGCCCAAAGTAGAGTTTATTTTGTACTTTATTCTTTAAAATCTAAATTTTATCTTAATACAAAATAAACCTAAAAATGGAAATAAACTCATAAATTGGTTAAATCACTTAAATTAAACTTTTGCAATGGTAAATTGAACAAATTCTATAATAAAATAAAGGAAACTAAATGAAAATAATAATTTTCATAACTAGTTATCATATGATATATTGTTTGGATACCCAAGATTGCAGGGCTACTAGCTCGAAAGAGATCTTGATAACTTAAACCTCTAGTTTAATAATGACATGTACTAATAAAGAAAATTTATGAAAAAGTAAAAGATTAAGTTTTAAACTAAACCAAAGCTTGAACTTAAACAAAAGCCTAGTATAGACATACCACACAAGACCCTTTCGACACATTAGATTATTAGGTCACCAACCCTAGACTTAGGTTAGGCTAATGACTTGTGATATTCTGATGATGTGAAATGATGTGATGTTTTTCTTATTCTATGGTGTAATATTTTAGATTTAATTGCTAGGATTATTTGCCCATAGTTTGATGTTATGGCATTCTTTTTAGGCTAACACTATTTTCTATAAGGGTTGTACTTAAAGGGACTATAACAAATATTATTTTCTTGTAGATGATGTTTAAGTCACTAAGCATAGTGCAATAGAATAGGTTGGCTTGGCAAGCAACTAATACTAAGCTCGTATGTTTGAAACATAAACTGTTGGAGTGTTGTGTGTATTTCTTGACATTTGTCTTATAAGAATTAAGAATTTGTTTTCAAAATTTTAAAATGTAATTTGAGCATAGAATTAGGTTTAGATCTATAAGGTCTTGAATAGTACAAGCTGACTTTACCATCTTGTGCTCCCCCGTGAAGCCCATGGACGTCCCTGAAGAAGGTGACCATCCAGAAAGAAGACCACTATAGATCAAAACTTTTATTTCTGGGCCAAGCTGTATAAGGGCAGAGCTCAACTATCAATTTTATCTTTCTTTTAACATGTATAGTGGTACCCAACTGCATTGTCCTATTTAATTAGTTTAATATGGCTTAATTTATTTTGGGATGCACAACAAAAATGCATGCTTTTTCTAAGTTTCTTTTTGTGATGTGTTATGCGATGAAATGACACGTTAGGCTCATAAGAAAATAAATTTTCTACCCCACTAAATTTGAACAACTCGAACATAAAATAAAAATTTATAATCTCATTTAAATTAAAAGCCTTAGGTATAACCTAAAAGAAACTATAAATAATTAGCTTTTATAAACCATGAGAGTATATTGTTTGTTCTTCTTTAATTAGGCTTCACCCATTGCATATAAGGGGACATCTGACCTTTAAGGATGATCACCCTTCCTGGGTGATGTATTCTGCGATGAAATGCGTGACATATTAGGCTCATAAGAAAATAAATTTTCTACCCCACTAAATTTAAACAACTCAAACATAAAATAAAAATTCATAACCTCATTTAAGTTAAAAGACTTAGGTATAACTTAAAAGCAACTAGAAACAATTAGCTTTTATAAACCATGAGTATATTGTCTGTTCTTTTTTAATTAGGCCCTTCACCCATTGCATATAAGGGGCATGACTTTGAGGATGACCACCCTTCCAGGGTGAAGTGTGCCTTCATATTTTGATTTTGATGATCATTTTCTAACTACATCCCATTGTAGAATGAATTGCATACCCAAGACCATTAAAATGAAATGTGTTTAAAAATATAAAAAAGATGAAATTTGTTACATTAGTAAGGTACATAACATACAAACATTATCTTAGGGATAGGGAGCGAGTTAGGTTCATAGCTTCCTTCCTAAATGCAACATCCTAACCATCTTGCATACATAAGATCAGATCATGGTTTTCATAATTGCTTAGGTTAGCTGGAAACCCTTCTAGGTGGGTTATAAGTCTAGAAGAGTCAAGGATAGGTTCATTTTCTTTGGTAGAAAAAGAACCAATAATTTTCAAAAAAATTACATTAGGTTGAGCCTCCGACTTATGTCAAAAGCATCCTATTGGAATAAGTCTTCAACCACTAGGTATTTCTATAGTCATCTGCTGTTAGAATCTTAATTTTATATTTTTAATAAAATGATAATTTAAAATTTTATTAATTTTGATCTCAAAAATGTAAACCCTAATGTTAGAATAGTTAAAATTGCATTAGGCATCCCAATATCTATAAGCATTTCCTACTCAACCTAGATTGGTCTCTAAAAGAACTCTTTCCCCTTTGAAGCATTCCCTATTGAAATTCCAAATTAGCAATCTTTTTAAGACAAGCTTTGATATCCATAGAAATAAAAGTCTATTTCTTTAATCTAGAGTATTCCTAAGAAGAGATTCCTCATTTCTAAGATGTAATTAACTGTAGGGGCTTATTCATATAGGAAACTACAAACCCAATATAAAATATACCTTATCCTACTTTTCCATGTAGTTCAAGAAAAAAATCTACAATATTAAAAAACACATTAGTCTTAGAAGTCTCTATTATGTAATTGAATCCATTATAAGATAACATATGTTTATCTTTCAAGATAATATATTTATTCCTTAATGAGTATTAAATTACCTAAATATGAAATCTAAAATTTATGTGGTGTCATAAAAGTTTCCCACAAAGATATTTTTGACTCCACTAGGGTATAGTTCATCTCTCCATCTTTAGAAATAGACTTTTATTTCTATTCATCAACAATGTACTTGTGTTTTCATGGGTGAAGATTTCCATTTGTTCTATTGAGCACCTCTCTATTTCATCCTTTGTAGAGTATACTCAACATCCATTAAAGGGATTATAGAAATTCCTTATTTGTTACAATTAAACAAGAGGGTTTTATGACTCCTATATTTTCAAAAAATAAATTACTTCTTTTTAAAACTCTAGCTATAAAAAAAAGGCTAAATTTTTTTAATGGGTCAAAACTTTTCTTTTGACTACATTATGTTAATTATAGCCTAGTTTAATTTATTCAATTTCTAGGTTTGAAACATAGAAAATGGTTAGACATCATTTTTCACTACTACAATCGAGATTAGCTTTTTTGTTGATAGTAGTAGATTACCCAATGGCTTTATCATCAAATATGGAGATAGTTTTGAAGATTTGAACATCACTGTAATGGAGCGACTCTTGCTCCTATTAGTAACATGGTTGTTAAAGACAAAAGACCGATTTTGAGTTTTCTAGAATGCCCTATAGTATTCTTGCCATTAACAAGGGAGTGACTATGGAGACCTCTGAGAAAATCCAAACAAGCCCTGTGTTAAAGAATGTAAAACTACCTATTAAAGAGACACCTGCTCTTCTCTTTCCCAACACTTTCAAGATAGGTTCTACACCTGAGCCTTCATTAATGCATAAAAGTCATAAGAAAATAGAGGTAGAAGGCTTAGAAGGTAGACCCTTAAGGAGAAAAAAAAAAGAAATGTTAGAGATTGAGCAAGCTAGGGTGAGGGAGGGGTATACCCTTCCGGATACTTTTGCTCTTATAGAAGGTAGCAGATTCCATCCTTTTTTTATAAACCAAGGAGAGGAAGATATATCTAGAATTGTGAGTTCTCCACCTCACCCTTTTCCTATTAAAGTAGAAAGAGCTTTAGATTGGTGAATAGGGAAACACATGGTAGAATGTAGCATATCCTTCATAGAACTCTTGGGTCCTCTTCTTACACTTAGAAGGAGTTACATAGGGTCATGAAGGGATAGGTCTCTATAGAGCTTGAGAGAGAGATCTTAGGGAGGCCTATGACTACTCCAAAAAAGAAAGGAAAAAAGTAGTCTTCTCTGATAGAAAAAGAGCTTATCAACTTATGCATGTTATACTAGACCGATACCATCACTCAAGGAGGTCACTAACCTGGCTTATGGGCCAACCAACTAGCTCAAAGGAAAATAGAATTAGGAAGGAGACCAAAAAAGTTTATGTTAGGAAAGTCTCATTGGCCTCTAAGCCAAGGACACTCACCCTAACAGTTAGAATAAACACTTGTCATCTGACCTATTAAAGAATGGCCTTCATCACCTTTGCATAGGCCTTAAAATGAAGAGCCATCCTCATCTTATACCTCTAATAAGACATAAAATCTCTTCATTTATCTCTTTATGATAGAGAGATTTTAGATGAGGGACACCTCAATTTGGGAGCCACTCTAGTTTTAGAGAAAGTCCACACCACTGAGAGAAAACATGAGAGAGAGACATCTAAAGTGAAACCTATGGATATATAAGAAGAATTTGAAGCCATCCTTGATAGTAATGGTATTCCACTTCATCTAACAAAAGAAGAAGTGGAAATAATTATAAGAGAGGATCAAAAAAGAAAAAAATGTCTAGGGTTTAAGAACACTTTGATTTAGATAAAAATGACCTATTAAATGATGACCTTAAGCTACCCATAGCACATGTCTTCATGATAGATACGAGGAATCTAAGAAAGAATTGAAAGAAACCTAAGATAGTCCAAAAGCGGGTCATGTATTTGATCCCACACAATAGTTAATCCTTCAATTATAAAAGAAGGATGATCAGATTCTGAGGATGAAGAAGAAGATGGAAGAGATGATTGCCATTATGCAATCACTCCAGAGTCTGATTCCTACCTCTTGTCAGCCACACTCTTTAGAACAATTGGAAGAGTCCCATCCCATAGAAGAGAAGAAGCTTGGTTTAGGAGAGTATCACTAAGAATGTAAAACAACAGAAGATGTGTCTCCCAAAATTGGTTTAAACTTTGTTGACCTTATTTTTGGATGAGGTTAACACTTCTTCCAAAGACATTCAATAGGACACCTAAACCTAAATTAAAAGCCTTTTAACTAAGTACTTTGGTCATTACATTTAGTGATCTAGTGCACTTTCCTTTTATTAATCTAACTTAATGGGTTTTGTTAGATCCAATCCAGATCAACCTAAACATACATATTTAATTAAGCTTAAGTTTGGGTCTTATTAGGGAACTAAACATAATTACCTTAATTAAGTTTATTATCACATAAAGAAATTAAAATTAAACCAAAAATAAATCCAAATCAAATCAAATCAGAAACATAAAATTAAATGAATCCAAATCTAAGTCAAATGTCAAAGGTCCAACCTTTTGACATGGGTTTGACTTATGTGGGTCCCATAAAGTCAAAGGTCAACCCACCAAATTTGACCAAATAAAATCATTCCAAATGGTTGGAATGATAATATGAACAGACTTAAACATGAGTCTAAATATAAGTTCAATGTGGTCTTGATTAGACTAATTAAGTTATTTAACTAAATAAGCCTAAATTTGTCTTATTGGGTTTAAACTCAATCAAAATAAAGTAAACTCAAATTAATTGTTCAAAATCATTTGAATATGATTATTAAACATAAATAAATCCATCATTGGTTTCAATTTGGCCAATTTTATCATTTGACCCAAATGAACCTAAACTTAACCCATTAAACCCAACTTGAGTCAAATTGGGTTCAAAATGAAATAAAATTAGAATTTTTTAATCCAATGCATTCCAAATTTCTTGGATTAACTCAATGACAAATTAAACACATTAATTAAGCCAAATAAACTATTTGACTTAATTTAAACCAATCTAAATTCAATGACATTAAATGGAATAAACCTAGATCAAATGCTCCATAAATCTTAAAATACTTGATACCCTTTTATCCAAAGGTACATTAATGATGAAATGCACATACATTAAGCATTAAACCAAGGCTAATCAATTAACTTTGTTGACCTAAATTACACTAATGCATGGAATAATTAAGTACATTAACCCAAGAAGTTCTCAATCCCATCCTTAACCAATCCGCCAATGACGTTAATAAAACATTCCTAGATTTCATTAATGATGATTATCAGCCTTAATCAAGTCATTTAAAAATTTTGCATAAATCCAAATCAAAGGTTGCCATGACTAGTCAAATGGATGACAAACTAAATATTATTTGCATAACTCAATTCCTCTCCACCATTTCATCCTAGACAAGTAAAGAAGGCTAAGAGGCATGGTAGCTAACTCCCAAAATTGTGGTTAGCTTAGCCAACCAAGGGATGGAGAAATATAGGTTAAGATCTCATGGCCAAAAAATGATACACGCATAGAGTCATTCGCAAGTGCAAATAACCTTTCCATCACCTTCTCAACCTCAAACAAAGTTGAAATGAACTTTCCCCCACTTCCCTCACCTCCGAGAGGCTAGAGGACAACCAACACCGCTAGAATTCAAACCAAGGTTAGTATTGGGAGAAATTTAGAGGGAGGCAATCCAATTCCTTTGGTACATGAGCTCATCGTATCATTTCACAGCTATTGGAGTTGACCCTGCCAACAAAGATCATCGAGGCTGAGGTATGCCATTAACGACCTCCTCTAAGCTTTCACCTTTGGTGTTTTTTGAAGAAAGTTTGATCTCAAGTGAGCTCAAACCACTTAGATCCCTTTAATTGCATTCACTGATGGATTTGCAATCAAATCAAGATTTCAACGGTTGGATGGCCGAAACTCATGTGAAAATGATGAATGGCTCTAAGCCTCCATTGTCAACGTAGAAGACATAATCTCCGTCATCCATTCTTTTTAAAAGGAATGAACGATCAAGATCTAGTCAAATCTCTAATTAAATCCAATAAAGGCAACCACAAATCGAATCAGGATCATCCTCATGGTACTGCTTTTGATGCGGATGCCATGGTGCCACGGCGATGCCACGTCGGTATGTTGTTACAAAATGGGTAAATCCCCTATTTAATTAATTGAAAATGAATTAAAAATCACATAAAATTTAAAAAATTCATAGAAAAATAAATACAAATCCAAAAATTATAAACTTGTGCTCTATGGATTCATCTTGATGAGAGGAATACATTAAAATTAAAATTCTCAAATTAATTTTTGGGTATTTTTACTTTAATTTTGGTTTGAATGTAAACCTTCAAACCTTAATTACTTTTAAATTAATAATCCACGAGGTGGGATTGAACTTGATGTTAAGAAACATCATGCAAAGTTTTCAATATTTATTGATCAATGAATCTTAATATTGGAAATTTTAAACCCTAAATAATAATTTTAATGAAATTACTTATTAATAAATTAAATAAATGATGAAATTGATCAAAATGACTTAAAATATCTTAATATACTCTAATGATTATAAATAAACTATTAAAACTCATGAGAACATAATAATTTATAAAATGGCTTAATTAGACTATTAATTGAATTAATTAATTCAATTAATCATCTTGAACTTAAATAAAATGTAATAAATAAACCATTGGATGTATATTTTAGAGGGGTTTCAAGGAAAAATAAAACCTTTAAATAATTCTCATTCAATTAAGCCTAATTTAAGTTTTAATAAATAATTAAAACCCTAATTACCTTAATCACATATCTGATCAAAGTGAAACTTTAGGGAAATTGAATGGGGAAGGAACCTAACATTTCATAACAATTTCATATTCATTTGACCTCTCGACTAGGAGTATTTGAATTTCCAAGCCTCTAGGACAATTTAGAAGAAAATATTAAATAAAAAATTTACAGAAATTATAAAATTCATAATACAAAATTTAAAATACTATAGTTAATATCAAAACACTTAAATAAAATGTATAAGTCAATTGAAAATAATATAATTCAAATTTCTCTAAGTTAAAAATCATAACTAAAGGAAATATGAAACTTAAATCATATTTCATTATGATTAATATTTAAATCATAATGATTTCATAAACATAAATATAAAAAGACCATTGATTTCTAAAATATGTAAAATATCAATATATAAATACACTAATATCATTTGCATAAGAAAAAAATGGTATAAATGTGAACATAAAAAGATAAGTATGTAAACTTAAGAAAAAATGTGAACATAAAAAAAAGGTTAAGTGTAATTAGAACCATAAACTAGAATGAATTAAAAATTCAAAATAACAAAGAATAAAGCATGTTTTAATTAATCAAGTCATATAATAAATCTACATTAAGATAAATGTTCTTTTCAAAAGAACATGAAGATCATTCTTTTTGTTTTAAATAATGTACAATTTGAAGTATTAAATACAATAATTTAAAATTATTCCATAATGAAAGAATCATTAATATAAATAAGTTATAAAAAGTGGAATGTAATAAACTAAATAATCTTATACACAATAAATCAAATATAACTTTATTTAGGATAATGAACAATAATGAAATTAAATAAATGGAATTAACTTTAAAAGTTTCACATTAACTTGAATAGAGAAAATACCCACACTTAACTTTTACCCTAAATCAAATATAGTAAAGTAAATGAACAAACATAAATATTAAATCAAAGATGAATTCAATATAAATAAATGTTAATATAATCAACTAAGTAAACATGTCAAACTAAAGGAATAAATGATAAATATCAATATCATAATATTAAACCAATGAAATTAAAAGAAACTAAAATTATAATGATAAATGGATTAACTTCAAGGAAAAATTCAATTAAATCATAATAAGAAATAGAATAATTTAATATAAACCAAATTCATAAATTACCTAAGTAAAGAAACAAAATGAAAAAAAACTAAATAAAGTCAAACCATCTAAATTCAAGTTCAAATAAAAATACTTATTATTTTAGTTAAATCCTTAGAATGAATCTTTACCTTAGAATAAAGATATCAACCTAGTAAGATTTAGGGTGTTGAATGGAATGGGATTCATTTAGAATGAAACCTAATTTATTCTTCACTCTTGCAAACTTAATTTAAATTTTAAACATAATAAAATGTACTTAAAATGAATATAAATTAATAAATAATTTGAATTGAAATCATCTAAAGGTAAATAAACCAATATTCAAAACTAAGAAAATAAAAATTAAATCATAAAGCTTAGTAATGTCTTGCCATACAAACCCTTTTCTTTACACACTAGAATTATAGGTCACAGATCCTAGAATTAGGTTAGGACGTTTTGTGATTTTTTGTGATTTCCTATGATTATGTGATGAGAATTATTTTTATTATTTTTTCGT
Source organism: Cymbidium sinense (assembly GCA_021442155.1). Lineage (NCBI taxonomy): Eukaryota > Viridiplantae > Streptophyta > Magnoliopsida > Asparagales > Orchidaceae > Cymbidium > Cymbidium sinense. The sequence goes on along the minus strand of CM038228.1, from coordinate 28,798,110 downwards.
GTATTGTTTTAGACTGTATGGCCAGAATTGATTGCCCATAGTATGGATGGTAGGACATTACTTCTAGAACTAACATTGCCTTATGTAGGGGACTATGTTAAAGGGGCTATTGTCATAAATAAAAAATTATAGAACTAATGTTTGCTTGGAGGTGCTAAAAAATCCCTTAACATAGTCCATAGGATAAGTGGGCTTGGCAAGCAACTAATGCTAAGCTCGGATGTTTGAAAAATATAACTGTTGTGTGATGTTTACATTTGCTGACATTTGTTTAGCAAGGCTTAGGATTTATTTTTGAATTTAAAAATGAAAATTTGAGCTTAACATTAGGTTATGATCTTTGGGGTCTATGATTAATAGGAGCTAACCCTTCCAAGAGACGGTGCAGAGGTCCCTTATGTTGCTTAATGGAGGTCCTTGAAGAAGGAGATGAACTTAGATTGATCTAGACTTGTAGTTCTAAGCCAGGCTGTATAAGGGAAGAGCTCGGCTGCCTATTTTCCTTTCCTCATAGGTGTACAGTGGTGCCCGACCACATTGGCTTATTTTAATAAATTTAAATTAGCTTGATTTATTTTGGGTGCATAATAGAATTGACCTATTTTCTAGGTTTCTTTATGTGTTATGTTTTTCTATGATGAATGCCTGGATGTGGGCTCATAGGAAAAAAATAAATTTTCCACCTAATTAAATTTAATCAATTCAAACATAAAATAAAATTGTAATTTAGAACTAATATAAACAAAGCCCTATGAAATAATTTAAAATCAATTAGCTCTTGAAAATCATGCAATCATATTATTCTAATCCTTGAATTGGGTAACTTCTCCTATTGCACATAAGGGGCATTTAACCTATGAGGATGACCACCTTCTTGAGGAAGACAACCTTCTATTTATTGATTTGGCCCATGACTTTCTTTCTATTTATATATCATTTAAGAATAACTTGCATACCCATGGCCTAAAATGATTATCGATTCAAAATTTATAAAAAATCTAAAAAGTGTGCATTAGTTAGATGCATTTCATACCCACATTATCTTAGGGATTAAGAGTGAGTCTAGGTTCATAGATTCCTTTATTAAAAATATAACAATAGTCATATTGCTTTCATAAGACTTGGCATCATGAATTTAAAATACGCTTTGGTGGTGTTAGGTGGCAGCCCTCTCTGAGAGGGTTGTAAGTCCAAAAGAGTCAGGGTTAGTTTAATTTCCTCAAGTGAGAGGAGTGACCAATAATTTCCAAATATGTAATTAGTTTGAGCATCTGACTTGTGTTAAAAGCCCCTATAAATTAGGTTCTGAAACATCTTTTTCAAGAATAAGTCTTCAACTCTAGGTATTTCTACAGTCTTGTGCTGCTAGAATTTAAATTTTAAACTTCTAAGAAAATATCAACTCAAAATCTAAATTAAATTAAAATTTTAAATCTAATTATAGGATAGTTGAAATGTATACTAAACATCCCAATATCAATAAGCATTTTCTACTTCATTCTATTTGATTCTAATAATAACTCTCCACTTTGAACCACTCCTAATTAAAAATCTCAAAAATTCAATTCTTTGAAAAACACCTTAGAAATCTTTAAGAATAATAACTTATTTCTTTAATCAAGAGGATTCTTAGGAAGAGACCCTTTTAAGATATAATTAACTATAGAGGCTTGTCTCTATAGGGAACCATAAACCCAATTTAAATTAAGCCATGTTCTACCTTCCATGTAGTTCAGGGGAAATATCTTTGGTACAGGAAATACCCATTAGCCTTAGGAGTCTTTTATTTAATGATCGAATCCATTAAAGGGAGACATGTTTATCTTTTGAGATAATATGTTTATTCCTTAATGACACATTTGATTAACAAATAAGAAATTTCTAAAATCTATGTGGTATCACAAATTTTCCTGATAGTCTCTAGTGGAATAGTAGGTGAAAGAAGCATTATCATAATCCTGTGGTACAACTCTAATTTTGAAGGGTAGACCCTACCCTAAAGAATATCATTTTGTACCATATCCAAATAGATTTGTACCTCCTTCTTTCAAAGTTTTTAATGGGTAGGCAATCCCAAACAACATTTGGCACATTTCGCAAGTTGCTGCAATATTGGAGAAAGTGACACCTTATTGTTTAGACAATTTGTCAGTAGTTTGACTAGGGTTGGCTTTGATTGGTATATAGAAATACCAAATGGTATAGTGCACATATTCACTAAACTAGAAAACATGTTTATAAAATGATTCACTTGCATAGAACACCACATTATTGTAGGTGACCTAGTTGTTGAAAAATTAAAGCCAGGTGAATCCCTTATAGATTTTATCTTAAGATGGAGGATTCCCACCCTAAAATGTGAGCATTAATTATAAGAGCAACATGGTATAAATACTCCTACGAAATATCCATGGTCCTATGGCCTTTTATTAAAAGGATTTATTATGAAAACCTTTAAAAAAATTAAATATTGTCTCTAGCCTACAAGAAGAAGCCCCTAGGATGTCATTCCTAAGAGATCAGTCCACTATAGAACCATCTAAACCTAGGAAAGTGTTGGAAAAGAAGGAAGACAATATATCTGCAGTGGACAAAGGAAAAGCTCTATTTCAAGTCTAGGTAAAGTGACCTCCACCTTATAGGCCATCTCAGCAACAATTATCATCACCTCCAAAGAATGCTCCCACAAGCCCTTTTAGTAAAAGAATGAACCAAAATTATTCTTTCAAGGGAGAGGCAGTGAGGAAGATCTTTAAAATTTGAAGAAAAGCCAAATTTCAAGCTACCTAATCCAAAAGGTGAAGAAGTAAGGAAGTCAATGACCCAAATTATTGCCTATATCATCAAATCTTAGGTCATACCATTGAAGGCTGCTTCAATTTCAAGGATTGGCTTGAAAAAAAACTATAATAAGGGTTGGTGATAATTCCCAAGAAATACTTTTGGACCCTAGATAAGGGTCCATTAAGGTATATAGGTGAATAATCTTCCACTTCTTCTAGTTCATCTCTTTTAAATTATTGGGATATAGTCTTATCTCATTACTCTAAAAAATATTTAATGATAAGAAAATAAAAATTCCATGTGATTAAACCAAAACCCTAAAGACAATTATCTAGATTAATCCACTAGTGTTTAAAGATTTAGTTCTTTCCCATTCAACACCATAAGATGTTCAGATGTATGTATAAAATGGGTGAGAGGAATTTTATCTACTTTACTGATTAGGATATAATATTTTCTCATTCTTCTAAAATTTTTTGATTAAAAAGTTTAAAAATTCCATGCAAAATAAAATGAAAACCCAAAAGAAGATCATCCAGATTGATCCATCAGAGTTAGAAGACTTAGTTCCTTCTCAACTCCATTCAACACCATCAGATGTCCAGATGTCTGAAAGAGTGGTGAGAGAGGAATTCTATTGTATCAAAGAGAATTTTGTATGATAAAGATGGAAATGCTTGGCATCACATCCCTTTATCTCTATGTACTCATTTTGAAAATATGAATACAAAAATACCTACCACTAAAGGCATTTCTTATGTTCTTATTGTTTTCGATGATCATATTTTATTTATGAATAAAGAAAAGTAAGAAGATAAAAAAAGAAATTTCTTATTGTGATTGTGATGCACTTTGTGAGTCAGGGTCATAGAGTGAGAGTTCTATGATTGATTTGTAAGGCAATCCTATTAATATAAAAATGGAACTATCAGATTCTGATCAGTCTTTATAAAAAAACATCAGTGATGAGGGATAGGTTGACATGACCATGCATCTAATTTAGAAGATATCATGAAAGTTAATCTCTACAGTGGGAAGGTCCTACCACCTTGCCTACCACCACATAAGGACAAAGACAAACAAATTGTTGACCAATGTCATGAACTTCCACAAAAAGACCCAATAGTTGAACCAACTATTCCCTAGGTCAACTATAATGTTTTAGTCCATCTTAAGAAACTTTATGCTAGACTAAGCAATTATGACACCCTTATTCTTTCTAAGAAAATGATAAAATCATTAGTTTTGGCATTACTCAACCTAAAGATATGCCTAATATAGCTAGTAGTAACTTCCTCAGATGAGGCTTACTATTTCAAAGAGATTCTTGGAGTAACTTTCTCTGATGAAGATTTACTTTTAGGAACCATAAACCATAATTGGCCACTTTACATTTTCAACAAAGTGGAAAACATCAAACTATCAAGAGTTCTTATTGATCTTGGGGCTTCAATCAACATCATGGATTCTAAAACATTATCATTTTATAATATTAATATAAGAAGGCTTAGTTCTAATAAAATGTTATTGAGGGGATTTAATAAAATGGTAGAGAAAGATTTGGGTTTAATCACTTTATTATTGGAAATAGATGGGTTAAAAATTGAAGAAAAAGGCCATATTATTGATTTAGAGACATTCCTTAATGCTCTCTTAGGTAGGCCATGGATACATGAGTATAGAATGGTTCCTTTATCACTCCACTAATATAATAAGCACATAAGAGATGGATGAGAATATACCATAAAAGGTGATATACAACCATTCTCTATTTATGAGATTGAACTTTATGAAGATGCCACCAACTATATGCTTAAAAGGCAAATACATGATTCTATGAAATTCAACATTATCAAGGAACCAAAAAAAATGAAAGAAGATATCATAACAAATAAAAAAAAGAAGAAAAGCAAGAAAATGAAGAAAAAGAAAAAGAAAAAGAACCTCTAGTGATTTAAATTGATTTAGAATCTAGCTCTAATGAAGAGGCCTCAATAAAGTTTAAGATCTCATCAGAATCAGATAGAGATGAAAAACAAATATAGGCATCAAAGATTAAACCAGAATTATCCACTTATAAAAAAATTGAAAAGGTATGTAGACACTTGTCTTTGACTCCTTTATCTCAAAATTAAATTTCACAGTTAGAAGTCAAAGTAGCCCCTAACATTTCAGGAGAGGTTGGGAAGTTGTCAAAGTTTTATACTTTACATAGATTTTCAAGTTCAGAAGTAGATGCAAAGCTTGAAAATCCATCTTCTAATGAAATAATAAAACTCCCATTTAACTGGTATCCAAACTGTGTTAAGAATGCTATAAAACATGGTTTGATTTTTTGTGTTTGTCCCAAAGATACAGCTAAATGAATGGAAAGTTTATGGAATACTAAAATTAAAAACTTGAAATCCTAAGCTGGCATTGGGTTCGGTACTATTCAACCTTAGATAATAATGAACACTACTTAATAATAATTAATCATATGAAACTGATTAACTTCTAGAATTCTAAGCCTTTAGAAGAGTTTTGTCTTGAACATTAGATGATTCACATGATTGCTTAATTCAAAATGCACCCCCAAAATTTGAGGAAGAAATAAAATCCACTATTGATGAATTAAAAAAGATCCAACTTAGAACTCAAGAAGACCCAAAGCCAACTTTTATTAGTTCATTATTGGGTCCAGAAGATTTTGAAGAGTTGATTAATTTAATTTTTGAATATAAAGATTGCTTTGCATGGAATTATGATGAAATGGTAGTTTTATCTTTAAATGTTGCAGTTCACAAACTCAGATTAAATTCAATGTAATTTTAGAAAGAAATTCTTAGACGCATGCATCTAGAAATTGAGCATCAAGTGATTACTAAGTTAAAAAATTAATTGAAACAAATTTATTATGAGAAGAACAATACCCATCTTGGTTAGCAAGTATTGTCTCATTGAAAAAAAAATAATGGTCAAATACATTTTATAAATTTTAGAGACTTGAATAAAGCATATCCCAAAGATGAGTTCCCATTACTGATACCAAAACTTATGGTGGATATAGCCTCTTCTCATGAAATCTTTTCATTCATGGATGGATCATCTTAGAATAACCAAATAAAGATCACCCATGATAGTGTTCAGAACTCCAATTGGGATATTCTATTACATGGTCATGCCATTCAGTCTCAAAATATTTGAGCTACTTATCAAAGAGCAATGAGTACAATATTTGATGATTTATTCATAAGAAAATCAAATGTTACATTGATGATCTAGTCATTAAAAGTAAAAAAAAAGAGAATAATTTGCATGATCTACAGATTATTTTAAAATGGTTGCACGATTACAACCTTAAAATGAACCCCGTGAAGTGTGCTTTTGAGTAACTTCAAGTAAGTTTTTAGAGTTTGTAGCTAGACACCGTGGGATCAAAATTGATCCTAAAAGATAAAAGCTATCATGGAAATGCCACCACCTTGAAGTCTTATATAATTAAGATCATTCTAGGGAAGACTTGCATATTTAAGAAGATTTACATCAAAATTATCTAGAAGATGTGAACCATTTGTGACATTGATAAAAAAGGATTCTAAATTTATTTAGGATAAAGTTTAAAATAATATCTAATGAATCCTAATATTTTGGTTTCCCTAATCTTAGGGAGGCCATTAATTTTGTATATTGCAACTTCAGTTAAATCACTTGGAGCTTTATTAGCTTAAGTTATAGATAAAGGAAAGAAAACATCCTTTATTATCTAAGCTATAAACTCATCCTAGTAGAGATAAATTATCCACATATTGAAAAGCATTGTTTAGCTTTAGTTTTCACTGCTCAGAAACTAAGGCATTGCATGCTTTCACATAAGTGAATTTAATTTCAAGAGTAAATCATTTGCAATATCTTATAACCTTCCTGACATTGTCTGGACATCTTCCACATTGGTCAATGATTTTATTACAATGTAAGATTACATTTATTGTCCTTCATGCTATAATGAGTCAAGCTGTGGTTGACTTCTTAGTAGCCCATCCTCTACTAGAAGGTTCCCCTTTAAATGATGATCTTCTAAATGAACAGATCCTGAATTTAAAGAATAAAACTAATGCCACCTCAGAGTTATACTTTGATGGTACAACATCATCAAAGAAAAATATAGAGTTGAATTCTTCTATACTAGAGAAAGGTAGGGATTAGATTAAATTTTATAACTCTTGACAAAAGGATGATGCAATATTCATATCATTTGTTTGAACCCTATAGAAATAATAAAGTTTAATATGAAACTCTTATAACCGGGCTAGAGTTAGCAATCGTTATGGATATTAGAATATTAAAATCTTTAGAGAGTCCTAACTAGTTACTAACCAAGTGAGCAGAATTTATAAGATTTTGCAGCTAAAGCTTTTAAGTTATTACCAATATATAATGAAATTGCTTGAAAAGATTCCTTTTGTCACTCTATATAGAATATCATGCATAACTCTATAGCAGATGCTTTAACTAAGCTTGCTAAAGAAATTGTATCTCTAAAAAGAGTCTATACCTATAGAGTTCAAAATCAATAAATTATATCCCTATAAATTTATATTACATGAATAGAAAAATAGAAATGCAATAGATAGCCACTCTTATTGAAGATCAAGAATAATGTGATTGGAGACAACTATTCATTGACTATTTGAGTGAGGGGAGGCTCCCAAAAATAATTCATTATCAAATCAAATTAAGAAATGTGTTTTGTCTTATGCATTAATCCATAATGTCTTTTATTGTAGGTCATTAGAAAATATGGCTACGTAATTTGAAAAGAAAGAAGCTCATGAATGAAGTACATTTTAGATTGTGTGGAGCTCAATAATATGGACCTATAATGAAATTAAAAATTAAAAGACTATCAAAGGATTGGCTATTTTGGAAAATCAAATGGGAAAGCTCAATTGGAAAGACTTATTTTGGAATCCAAAGGAAGATGAGTAGGGAATGCCCATAATACTAAAAAACCTAGTGAACAATTCAACCTATCATATGGTGAGGCTTTATATGTTTGAAAGTGAAAGGATTTATTTTGTTTGAGTTGAAATTTTATTAGATTGATAGAGCTTATAATCCATCAACACAAGATTATGAAAATGCCTAAGAGGTGAGGATTTATGCTTATAGCCTAAAAGAAACTATCAACCTTAGATCCTAACTCTAGGGAGCTTTAACACAAGTTAGAGCATGACCTAAATCTAAGCAAAAGGGGACATAAGGGTTTATCTCCACAAGAGAGAGTAAACCCTTCTTACTTCTGGACTTACAATGGAGTGGCCGCCAACTAACACATCCTCTCATTTAAATCCATGTAGGAAAGTCTTATGAAAGTGCAAGATAGTTGGGTTGTTATTTAATTGGAAAGAAATTAAAGTCCTAAACACTTTCTAAGAGAATAGAGCATGAGTGGTATGAGCATATGACTTTATCTAAAATGCAAAATTTTAAATTTTGTTTCATTTTGACACATTCATTTGGACAAAGGCTTGTGATTTTTATGCCTAAATGCATGATGAAATAGAGTTATTGACTAAATCAGTAAGAATGGGGTGTTCTCCATCATAAGGGATGCCCTCACAGGTCAAGCATTCCCCTATCGTGTAAGGAGGAGATCCCCCATATTCAAAGAAGAAGAAATATGACATGATTGATGTGTGACATACAACATATAGCTAAGGTGTTACTAAATCTTTTAGTTATCTTAATTACAACCTAGGCTTTATGATGAAGTTGAAAGTTGTTTTAAAATTTAATTGTGAGTTGTTAATTGGGTAGAAAAATTAATTTTATCCTAAGAGCCAACCATATCCATGCCACACATTCAAACATCAAACATTAAAAAACTATGAAAATCATGTTGTTTCTAATGTGAAAACTAAACATACCACCAATCATTTTGATAAACTACTGTGAAAGAATAAGAGGTAAGACCGGGTACCTACCAGACACCAAAAAAGATAAATGATGGGTAGCCGAGCTCTACCCTTATATAACCCGGAATATAAAAGAATAGTTATAATTAAAATTGAATACATGCTATGGGGGTCTTCATTTCTTTATTTCTTCTTTCTTCCTTCTTCTTTGATTTGATTTGCTCCAAGGCATCATAGGAACTCCAATACTAAGCCTTCTGGCCACTACTCATCCTAAAGCCCATAGCACTAATATTAATTCCTATTGTAAAGTTAAATTTTATATGAAAAAGTAAATCTAACTACATATGCAAAACAAATATTAGCTGAACATACATACAAACTCAAGCAGTTATATTTATAATTTAGACTTAGCACCCTACATACTAGTAACCAAGCCCACCTGTCCTAACTTGGATTATGCTTAGGGACTTAAATAGGACATGCAAGCAAGTAGCATTTATTTTATATTTATTACAATGGTCCCTTTTAAGCATAACCATCTATAGAAAATAGTATTAGCCTAAAAAAAGAATGGCCTAACACTCAGACTAGTGAGCAAACAATTCTAGCCACCAATCTAAAATAATACACCACAAAATAAGAAAATGCATCACATCACAATCAACACATCAACATAACCTAATTCTAGGGTCGGTGACCTAATATTCTAGTGTATGAAAAGAAGACTTGTGTGGCAAGTCTATTCTAGGCTTTGTTTCATTTTAAGTTTGATTTGAATCTAACAACTATCAAGTTTTGTTAGGTTAATCCTTGGGGATACCTATGATCCTCTCAAAATGAAAGAAGGTTGGGATATCTCTTTATCCCAAACCTCTAAAAAGATTGTTTGTAAAATCAAGAAACTTTTCTTACAGGTGCCTGAGGCAGCTCGAACCTCCAACATCAAGGAATGTTTATAAGTTGCCAAAGATAACTTGGGGAAAGTAGGAGCTCAACAGCAGTAGCAGCAGCCTGTACTAGCCTGGGATAGCCAAGTAGCTCAACCACCGATAGAGTTGAGTCTACATTCCACCGTTGCAACTACTACTTCACCACACTTCTCTTAGTTCTTCTAGTAGACATCAGACGGATGAGGGAATCAAATCCCTCACCCCACTTACTTTACTATATTTCTACTATGTACCTCTTTCTAAATCCAAAAAATTGAGGAATAAAGCTAGTTTGAATTACATTTGTGCCACTTCTGATGGGTTATCTGATTCTACTCTTTTAGAAAACTCTTCAAGTCTAAATAATTATAACAACTCTGATCATCCTTTTTCTAATTCAGAGATAGACTTTCCTTCATTGAATACTATGGGTTCACCTCTTGAGATAGACTTGGAATCATCTAATTCTGAGGGTCCTATAGAAGAAGCTGTAGGTGAGCCTGACGAGCAGGTAGAATCTTCCACTAAACCATCACAAGAAGTCACCAAAGTTAACCTCCACAGTGGCAAGGTTCTACCTCCTCGGGTTGCACCTCAAGATAAGGGAAAATAAGTCATTGATACTAATGAGCAAGAAGCCCCTCCATAGGATGCTCCACCTATGGATATGCTTGTGGAGGATCAGCCTAAACTTGATTATAATTTCCTCGCTCACCTAAGAAAGTTGCTAGCTAAACTAAGCATATATAATGCCCTTGTCTTATTCAAAGAGATTAGAGAATCATTAATCAAGGCCCTTCTTGATCCAGAGATATGCTTAGCTCAGCTAACCACTATTGGAGAGGAGGCACATTATTCAAGAGAAGCCCAGGGAGTTTCATTCACTGACGAAGACCTTCTTCTGGGGGACATGGAGCATAATCATCTCCTCTACATCATAATGGATATGGGTAGATTCAGACTTTTTAGGGTGTTGGTTGATCCAGGTGCATTAGTAAACATTATGAACCTGAAAACCCTTTCTTATTTGAAGATTGACATCTCTACACTCCAAGGAGATTGGTTAATGTTACCTTTGGAAATAGGCGAGAGGGGTTTAGGTTCCATAGTGTTACCTTTGGAGATAGGAGACTGGAGGATTGAAGCCAAGTTCTATATAATTAATTCAAATACATCATTCATTGCTTTGCTCGATAGGCCTTGGATACACTAAAATAAGATGATTCCATCCTCTCTTCATAAGTGCATCAAATTTTGAAAATATGGAATTGAATACTGTGTCAAAGGAGATGAAAAGCCATTTTCAATTAGAGAGGTCAAGATATATGAGGATGCGACCTACTATCTTCCTCAAAATTAAAACACCTTCTCTCATGAACTTGGTAAAAATTCAAATACAAAAGAAATAGAAAAAGGATAAAAAGAAAAAAAAAGGAAAAGAAAAGAAGAAATAAAGTATAAGGGAGCGAGAAAGGGACACTGAGGAAGAGGTAGAGCTGCACGTCACATTCCACCCACAGTTCATTCCACCATATGAACATATGGGTAGGATGACTCAACCTCCACTAGGTAGAGGCAAAGGTAGATATAGAGGCAGTTCCAGAGATGGAAGGCCCCCTGGTAAGTGGCCAACTAGCAGGGGCCATGTTCTAGTTCACAAGAGTACTCTTGCTATTCACATAGACTTGGAATCCAGTTCGGAGGATGAATCTCATGTGATTAGCATACCAGCCAACCCCTCTCAGCAAGTTTCATTGGAGGTGACACTCGAGCCAGACAGTGACGAAGGCCAGGCCTCCAAACAAAGCACGAAAGTAGTCAAATTAAGATTATGTAAAACCATTAGGCAATAGTTGGGAACTTTAGCTCTAACCTCATTTTCTTCTCAAAAAGTTGAAGGTTTAGTAGTTAAGGAAGCCGCTAGATCTTCCATGGATGTCAAGCTGAAGAGATTCTTATTAGGATCATCATCCTCAAGACTTGAGGATAATTCATATCAAGATTTAATGGAATTACCTTTTGATTGGTACTCACCTTATGTTCTTAATCTTGCAAAGAAAGGTTTGATTCCTTATACATGGTCCGTACAGTCGAGTATTTGAGAAGGCGTGGAACAAGCGTGGGATGCACAATCAAGACAAGGACTAGGATTTGGCACAGTGGGTCCAATCAACGATGATGGTTACTGCTTAGTTGTCACCAATCACCTGGAGTCCGATAGGATCTTCTCAAACTACACTAACTTTTATGAGGAGGTGTGTTTAGAAACTTCAGATGATCCTGGTGATCTTCAAATCAAAGATGTACCTCTAGAATTTGAAGAGAAAATCAATTCAACTATCCACAAGCTCAAAGAAATTAACCTTGAGATAGAAGAAGATCCATGCTCGATATACATAAGTTCCCTGCTGAATGAAGAAGAAACTAATGACTTAATTAGGCTATTGACTGAGTTTATGGACTGCTTTCCATGGAGCTATTAAGACATGCCTGGATTATCTCCTGACATAGTAGTTCACAAACAATAGACCATATTGCTAACCCTATCAAGCAAGCTCCTAGATGCATACAATTAGAAAATAATAGGTCATTTAAGTCAAGAAATTGATCGATCTTTGTGGGAAAAAATACCCTAATAAGCCAAGGCCCAATTAAGAAGAATGGCCAAATTCGCATATATGTCCATTTCAGGGACTTAAATAAGGCATGTGCTAAAGATGAATTTCCACTTCCTATAATAGCATTAATGGTGGACATTGCCTCATCTCTAAGATTCTCCTTTATGGATGGGTCATCCGCTACAACTCAAGATGGCCCCAAGGATGAAAAAAAACACTACTTTTCAAACATCAAATCTATTGTTATAAGGTCATGCCTTTCCTTAAAATTCTGCTATATACTACACATGATCATCAATGAACTCATTCATCATCAAGTTGAATGCTATGTTGATGATCTAGTTGTCAAAAAGTAAAGGAAAGGAAGACCATCTCTTTGACTTGAGAGTAGTTTCTGAATGATTAAGATAACTCAATCTCAAAATGAACTCAAGTGTAAAGTAGCTTCGTGGTTCCTTGGTTTGTTGTCCGATAGATAGACCTAAAAGATCAAAGCTATCTTAGAAATGCCACCCCTAAAATTTAACTCAACTCATTCCAAGGGCATATCTAAGGTGTTTTATCTCAAATCTGAGATGCCATTTTAGCACTTGTCAAAAAGAATGCTAAGTTCAAGTGGGATGATAAGTGCCAACATGCTTATGAAGGTTTCAAACAATATTTGGTGAAGCTGCTAGCTCTAGCAGCCCCTATGACAGGCAAGCCACTAATCCTCTACACTGCTGCATTAAATGACTCCCTTGGCACTTTGTTGGAACAAACCAATGATGAAGGGAAAGAGAACACTCTCTATTACCTCAGTCATCATTTGATCCCTACTAAAGCAAACTACCCACCTATTGAGAAATATTGTCTAGTTTTAATCTTTGCATCCCAAAAGCTATGACACTACATGCTTTCTTATAAAGTGGATTTGATTTCAAGAATCACTCCACTTCAATATCTCATGATAAGGCTGACTTTATCTAGACAGTTGGCACATTGGTCCATAATTCTCTCAGCTTTAATATGTTTGTACCTCCGCGGAAAGAATATGTACTAGTGGATTTCTTAGTAAAGACGCACTTCCTATTGATTCCAAGTGATGATCTCCCGATGAACAAATCATGAACTTAGAGGTTGACACCGCCATTGGGAGATGTATGATGGTGTACTTCCTTTCTAAAAGAGAAGAACCACGATCTACTCTTCTAGGAAAGCCAGGGGTAGGAATAGTCATTTTAACACCAGACTATGATGAGATGAGATTCTCATACTATCTCTCCAATTCATGCACCAACAATAAAGTCAAGTATGAGGCTTTGATTGCCGGTCTGGAGTTAGCTATTATGGTGTGTGTCAAAATCATCAACATCTATGGAGATTCTCAAATAGTCATTAACTAGATTGCTGGGTCCTATAATATTTTAAAACCTAAGCTTTGTCACTACCACGAGTACACCATGAAGTTGTTGGCCCAAATACATACGGTCACCATCTACAAGGTTCCTCAAGGAGAGAACATAGTAGCAGATACTTTGGTCAAACTTGCCAAAGAATTGGCATGTCCGGAAGATGAGTCCATTCCAATAAGGGTCCAAAATAGACAAGTCCTCTCCTTTATTGACACTAAACTCGTTGAGAGACTTTCTCTTGAAGGGGAGGTTACCATTGCTAAAAAGGATAAGAAGCTGGATTGGAGGACACCATTCATAGATTACTTGACTATAGGAAAACTACCTCAACAGAAGTCACAAACCCATCAGATGAAACAGAGATACCTCTCTTATGCTCTCATGGATGGAACCTTGTATCGACGATCCTTCAATCAAATGTGGTTACATTATTTAGAGAAACATGAAGCCTGTAAGATCGTGACTGAGGTACATTCAAGTCTATGCAGAGTGCATCAATATGGTTCGAAGGTAAAAGCAAAGATCAAGAGACTAGAATACTAGTAGCCTGATCACTGCATATTGTAGCTACAATGCAAGATGTCAAGTATAGGTGGTCCTACATCATCACCCAACATTCTACATCCTATTGGCCTCATGGCCTTGAGTGTACGACATAGTGGTCCTATCAATCCTCCTTCTTCCAATCATCATCATTTTCATACTCCTCTAAGTGAGGAAATCCCAGAGAGGTCACAACTCAAAGATGTGCTCCAGCTTAGAACCATATCATATAGGTTAGGTGCCTCATGAATTATATCGATAATGATACATTCAAAAAGCAAGAAAATCAATAGCTTTGCTAGGAGACATGGTATATATTGGAGATACTCCACTATCTATTAGCCTAGGGAGAATTTCCTAGCAGAAGCATTCAACAAAACTCTCATCTAGATACTAAAGAAGACACTCAATTATAATAAGCGATAGTGGAATGAGCAGTTAGTTTAAGCTTTGTGTTCATACTGCACCACATATAGAACTCCAACCCTATCTACCCCATTCTCCTTAATATATAGATCTAAAGTTATATTACCATTAGAAGTTTAGCTCCCATCATTAAGGATAGCAATGGTAGTAAAATCACTACAGAGCAGAATGCCAAGTTGCGGTTAGAAGAGCTCAAAGGTTTGGAGGAGAGACACCTGCAGGAACCTTCAGTTATACAAAGCCAAGATGATTCAAGCTCACAATAAGCTGGTCTGCCCTAGAGCTTTTTAAGTAGGAGAGCTTGTTTCAGTTCTAAGGAGACTAATTGTTGCACGTCGAAAGATGGGAGGCAAGTTTTAACCCAATTGGGAAGGCCCTTTTGTCATCGAGATGGCTTACCAAGGAGGATCTTATCAACTTATTGATTGTAAAGGGGAACACCTGATGCTTCCAATTAAAGGGCTCTATTTGAAGAAATACTACCCATAAAATCATGTTTGAAAATAATTATCATCAAAATTCTATTCTAATTCATCAAAATATTCTCTTCTTTTGAAGCATTGTTTGCTTGTTTGCGAATCGACCATGATGTGTTTAGGGTAGGTATAAGAGAACCCAAGAGGCATCCTATCCGTCTTTCACAATGCAAACACAAATTAAACACGATTCCTACCACTACTAGAATAGGTGTGAAAGAACCCAAGAGACATCCTATTTCAACTAGCATAACTAAGTTAGGTGTAAGAGAACCCAAGCAACATCCTTTCTTGGTGGAATCATAACTACCATTCGTGGCACCATTTCATCAACTTTTAAGTGTATTTTAGGATAGGTGTAAGAGAACGCGTGTGGCATCTTATCCTCTTTTAAACACAAATAAAAACACAAACACATATCTTATGTCTTGGGCTATTTCAATGTGGGAGCAAGTCCCTTGTGGCACTCAATCATTAGCTGCTCTAGGTCAGGCTGACATGCTACCTTGCGAGTCTGTCACCCCAATGGTCACTTGTTTGGTAGATGTGAGTCCTCGGACTTACTTCCTGACTTGACCATTGTAAATAATGAGCTTTGTTAGTTTAGACCTCACCGCGCAAGCTACCTCATGTTGACTTTGTTTAAGAGGATGTAAGCTGACATGCTTTCTTCTTGAACTGGCCATCATGCACTGACTAAGTCGAGTATATTTGAGGCTTAGGGTAAGTCCCCTAGTGGCTCCTTTCCTTTTGATTACTTTTGAGTTGATATAGGTCCCTCAATGACATTCACTCAGTAGTCACCCTAGGTTGAATAACACTGCCGAGTCAAGATAGACTATCCACAGTTTCAAAAGAGGATGAGTCCCCGATGCTTTCTTCCTAGGCTGATTGTCTCAAACCGATGGACACCTTAGGTTGGTTGATTTTCTCTATGCTGACAGTGACTCACTAGGTAGATAAACCACTGTTGGCAGATATGAGTCCCCGCGCTTTCTCCTTGAGTTGGCCACTGAATACCTATAGACATTATCTTCTCCAGGGCTTTGGATAAAGCCCTTAGTGGCTTCTCCCTACAGACACTCTATTTGGATCACGCCCCTTACAACCCCATTTACACTACTTACCTTGGATTGATAGTCCCCTTTCCTAGTAGCCATCCTGTGGTTGGAGAATTTGTTTAGCGGATGCACAAATTCTCCCTTGGTTCAATAAATTTGAGATAGGTCTAGGCCAATATAAGCTCCTTCTCAATGTGATCCCTCACAAACCAACAGGGTTTGTGATAAATAAACAAACAAATAAACATATTTATTCACTTGCGAATTAGGAATTCAAGCCCCAACTTTCCCTTTCCAGCATGCATCTCTTTTAGCAGCTCCTTATAGGAATCACAAATCAACAGGGTCTGCGATAAACAAATAAACAAACAAACAAATTTATTTACTTGCACAATTCAAGCCTTCAATGTTTTGAGCGAGCATCCCATCCGACAAGAAAACTCCATAAGAATCACGACTACCTTGAGTAGAGATAATGTCGACACTCTCTCAGTAGTCGTCCTTAGATCTGGTTTAATTTGTTTCACCAGAAATATTTTATCTCGACGGTCATTTTGCTCTAGAAGATGTAAGCCTGCTACGCATTCTTTCTTGCATGACTGTCATAAATTGACGGGTAGCCTTAGGTCAAGTTGACATGTTACCTTGCTAATGTGTTGCCCAAGGGGTCTTTTATTCAAGAAGATGTGAGTCCCAGTACTTTCTTTCCTGAATTAACCATTGTAAACTCAAAGGCACCCTACTCAGTACATTCCATTGCAAATCAATGAGATCCATCAAATACAATTAAAAAATGAAATTAATATTGACTATCTTTGAGCTGATTTAAGTCCCCTAGCGACATTCACTCAGTAGTCAGCCTTAGGTTGGGTTCGATTCATTGTGTTTCCAACTGATCACTCCAGCGACTAATCCCTACTTTGGAAGATGTAAGTCTGCTACGCTTTCTTCCTAGTCAGCCGCTACACATCGAAAGGCAATCCCTTTGGTTGGATAGTCCTACTATGTGATTGGTAAACTACCCCTTTAGATTGGTAAATCTGAGCTAGATCAAGGCCAACATAACCCCTACTTAGTACGATCCATCGCAAACCGACAGGGTCTACCTCAAAAATTCAAAATTTAAAATCTGAAATAAATTCAATCCTCCACCCCAGTGGAGTCAAACTAAACAAACAAAACAAATCCAATCAACCCTCCCTAGTGGATCCAAACTAAATAATCAAATCATTTAGCTTCTCCTGAGTGAGATGCAAATCTTTCTAATCTCCTTAATGGAGTCAATTCAATCCAACCCAAACCTATTCCCTTAGTAGAAGGTTCATATTTTCATCTCCAGTGGATTCCAAACTCTAATCCCCTAGCAGATTTCATAACCTCTTATTCCCAGTGAATAACTTCAGCCTTTTCTCCTAGTGGAAGGCTCACATACTCAATCCCTAGTGGATTCCTCCTTCACTCTCTTATGTCTTAGACATAAGTAGAGTTGCATTGCACTAAGCTCTTGATTCCTTCTATACCTTTGGCTTAGGAGTAGATTATTTCTATTAGTGCTTGCAATCATTCATGCATTGATGATCATCTCGATCAACACCAATACGTGTGGTATGCCTTGTCAGTCACAACACACCTATTGGGCACCCTTTGATGACCTCACTTTTTGAGTGAGCTTTCAACTTCTCCATCTTAGTCATAGGACTCCTCTAAATACTATGAGTTTCTTAGTCTTAAGACACTTCTAGATATTAGGTGAACACTTAACCTAACCTTTGAGACTTAGAAGAGAGCCATAAAAATAAGTTATGCCTTAGGGGTATTAGGAAGACTTACCTACCCTATAGCTTAAACCCAATCCTTGCTTCCCTCCTTCAAACCAATTCCATATCAAATCTTAAATCAATTCTAACTCAAATGATTTTTCTCAAATCATAAATCAATTCCAAAGTCCAAACCATGAATCAATTTCAAATCAAATGATTGAAACTCATGATTGAATTCAAATCCCAAAATCTTTTCTAAGCCCTTTGATGTCATCTTATGGGCTTAGCTCAAATCAAACCCAAATCACTCCAAACTCAAAATATTTTCTCATAACCCATTTATATTCTCATTTATATTCACAAATATAAATTCAAATAACCAAAACTAAATTCAAAACTCAAATCTAACATAAATCCAACTTATACTCTTTCAAGTCAAATTCTTGAACTTAGCCAAATAATTCTCAAATCAATCCAAACCTTTGGATTCTCTCTTTAAACAATCATTCCTTTAATTATATGTCCAAATATAAACATAAACTACAATAACCAAACCAAAATCAAACTAACCCAAGTCAAACCCATGTTCACCCTTTTGACTTGAAATTATCAAATGAACCAAAACTCATTTGACTCCAAACCACTTGCAATTGGATTTAGATTTTCATCTTAAGTCCATATGTGAGTTCAACCTAACCTAAATCAAGCCTTGATCAAGCCAATTGACCCATTTAGGCTCACTTGACCCAAAGTGACTTAAGCACCTTTTTGAGCCAAATTCTAATCCAACCCAAATTGGATTTAACTAAGCCCATCTAAGCCTCACATTATGAGAAACAATCATCTTAGTATGATTAATCACTCAAATTGGGTCAAACCAAGTCAAACTTAGCATTTGACCAAGTCAGCACTTAGCCCAAATGAAACCTAAACAAGCCAAAATTCACTATAAACCAAATTGATTGAAACCATTGATCTAAACCAATCCATAATCAATGTTTGAACATGATCAAGCCATCAATTGAGCCAAACCAAGCCTAATTGGCCACTTCACCCAAGTTGACCCAAATTGACCTAAAAGTCAAAATGAGTCAAATCTTGATCTAAGCCAAATTTATTGCAAACAATGGGTCAAATTCATTCCAAATCACTTGTTGAACTGGACCAAAGCTTTAATTGACCAATTAAACCCAACCTAGCCCAAATGACTATGAATCCAACTTGACTTAAAAGGTCAAATCAACTTGAAATAAAACCAAATCAAAATTGACTGAAACCAAAGTTTGTAATACATTTCAAATGATCAACCAAGCCTAAACCAACCCATGACCTAACCCAATTAGGTCAAATTGGTCAAATTGATCAACTTGACCCATTTGACATAAATGAACCTAAATGAACTTAAATCAAATATAAACCAATTTGAACCAAACCAATGATACCCATAGGTTCCAAATGATCATTTGAACTTAACCTAACCCATGATTTGACATAATTTGACCAATTGGTCAACCTAACCCAATTTGACCCAACTTGACCTAAATAGGTCAAATTGAACCAATTCAACCAAATGAACTCCAAATCACTTAAAATTTGGCCCAACCCATTTTTGAATTATTTGAAATCTGCCCAAATAAAAATCATGGCCAAATGACCATTTTACCCTTAGGTCAAAGGGTATTCTATGGACAAAGTCACTTGGAATTTGGCCAATTCTTTCTCAAGGCCACTTGACACCCTCCTAGTGGTCCACTTAGACACCAAGGAGGGTGGTGAACATGACCTAATGGGTTGGGTTGGCCATTACCCAACCCAAGGCCAAACCAATGGAAATTGAGCACTTAGATCACAAAATACACTCACCTAGCACATGGGCACGCACTCTCCTCCACTCCTCTACCTAAAATGACTCACATGGGATGTTGAATAGCCAAAATAGATCAACCAATCTCACCCATTGATAAAAAAATGACATTTCAGCCTTCCACCATCTAATCCAAGGAGGGGGAGATATAATCCCCCTCATTCCCACTCAAACTAGAAGCATTCATTTCCACAGAGCTAAAGAGATCAAATCAAACTCTCCCCAAGCATTTCCAAGCCATTCCTGAGCTCCCCTATTTTCTTCTTTTTGATTTTTCTCAAAGCCAAAATAGAGGAGGTCACTTGAAGATCCAACTCACTTAATTCTCCATCAAAACCAAATAAACCTTGCACACACCGTTAGTGGACCTCGTCAAGCTCAACCAAGTTGTTTCTCAAGTCTTCAAGCCATAGGAAGCATCACCTTGATCAAAGTCGATCACCATTGAATGGGAGCTTGGTCATCCAAACCATCCACTTCAAATCAAGACCCAATACCTTCAACCCGGCTTCATCTCACTAGACGAAGCTACCTCCTCCCTTGGAAGCACCGATGATAGCCTCCGATAAGGTATGCCATTGAAACTGTAGCTATAGGAAAAATTGCTTGGTCCTTTTTGAAGAAAAGTGTCATCCCTTGAGATCTTGACCATTAGATACATTGCTTAGGCTTCCCTGAAGGTGAGGGGTGAGTTTGAACTCCATACGAGCTCGGGTGAGCTTAGATTGAGTGACGATCGATGGACAACATCCTTCTCTCACCGCTCAAGAGGAGACAAATCACACACCATCCATTCCATGTGATTGGAACGAACGGTTATGATTAGATCATGATAGATCTCTCTATGATTTAAGCCTAAATCATGGGATTAATCCTGGTCGTCCGATCTTATATCGGATGGCCGATGGAGAAAGCTCGTCCATCACCTGCTAACTCAGCAGAAAATGTCATAACTTAAATAACCTATTCCGTTATGCCACATGGAAAGTGCATCGTGTTAGCGCACCGCGTTAGCCGCCATGTGGCCCGACAGGATTAAGTGGTTAATTAGGCTTAACTAATTCATTTTTAATGTTGAAACTTTCAAAATTCATTATTAATTGTAAAAAATATAAAAAATACAAACTCAAGTTCATTTTAAAGATAACTCAAAGAAGAATAATATAAAATTAAATTTAATTAATTTTGAATAGTGATTTTAACTTAATTTTGGTTTTATTAAAAATGTAATTAGGCTAATTACTCCTTAATTACTTTAGCAATTAATTCCAAACATCCTAAGGTTGATTAGTGGAATGATCTCTACCTCCCATGATTTTTGGGAATTTATTGTTGGATTAATTAGGGGAATTGCTTGTTTCACCCCTAATTAATTAAATAATTAGTTAAATAATTAATTAACCTATTACATAGTAATAAATTTAATAATTAAGCTTGCTAATCATCATGAAATAAGGAATGTATTTAGGGAATGAGATTAGGATTTCATTTCCAATCTTTTCCCCTAAGTTTATTTCATTTGGATAAACACTTAAATAATTTGCAAATTAATTAATGACTTAATCATTTCATTAATTAGATCAATTAATCAAATTCAAAACCAAATCATTCCAGAACTTAGTCATCTTAATCTTGGGTAGATTCTGGGGTGTTCAATAACCTAAGAGACTTTAAAGGAAATTATAATCAAACTACATGTGTAGGATGGTTATGAAAGTACTTAATTAAACCCTTTAGCTTAATTAATCAATAATTGTGAGTCAATTGTATTAGGCCCCTTTATTTCTTAGGTGCATTTGTTGATTTAAATTCCATGTGGTTGCATATCATATGTTGGCTCAATTATTTGGATAATTATGTTAAGTGTGTAAGTAATTATTAATGGATTTAATTCATACCTTAACCCAAAATAATATAAATCAACCTAATTGTTCTAAAATTAAATTAAACCAATTCACACATGGGGAAATGGGTTAGGACTAGAAACCCTTTTCACATTTCTAAGTCAAAATAAAATTCAAAAATAAAAATCTCTAAAGAATTTTGATTCATTTTAAATGATCTTATTCATGTGATTGTCCTTAAGTTAATTAGGGTGAATGTCATGTGCTTACATCCCTTTATTTCTTTCCAAGCATGTTAAATATTATTTTCCACATGAAATCATGCATTCATTTCTTTTGAAAAATCAATTAAATAAAATATTTCATTTATGTCAAATTGCATGTTTTGGCTAAAGTTAAAAATATGAGTGGCTATTATCACTATTAAACCACAAATTATTTCCAAAACTTATATAAATTAAATATTATGAATGAAGTGATGCTACTTATAAGTGCTTATAAGCTTGCTTGTGATTATAGCATAAGATGTGTTTTATGTTTTCTTCTTCTCTTTTCTTAACATAAATTTGAATAGGATTTGCAAAGTGTATAGTTTATTTGAAAAGAACACAACACTTGCTTAAATCTATTCATGTGGATTTCTATGTTATGACTTAAGAAAGATCCTCACATTCACACATGTAAATTATACAACCAAATCAAACATAACCTTTGGCATGATTCTTCATCCATTTATTTCTTTCTGTACATTTACATGTATTTAAGAAAAGTAGTATATTCTGACATCCCTACTTTTAAGTAGGTAGGTCTTGTGCCCTTGGTGTACAAAACAATGACGCCGTACTCACTTATTTCTTTTATACATATGGATGTGCATTTTGTAAATAGATGAGAAATCCCCCTTTTCTACATAATAAAAACATGCATCAATAAAATATCCAAATTTTCAAACCATATCTCTTTGGATTCATCATCAAGGTGTGCTAAGATTTGCATTGCATGTATAGATATACTTATGATTATTCATATGCATGATATACATGGTGGAAAGAAATAAATGGGTCTGTGTTATGTGATAGTAATTTACCCTAACTAATCCTAAGAGGTCTTTCTTGTTGAATAGAACTATTTAGAGTAATTCTAAACTTAAGGATTAATTAAAAATGCATAATAAAATATTCACCAAAGAAAATTCATTAATGAATCCACCTTAGAATTGGTTTAAGGTAGGGAAAGAGAAGTTCTCTTTCTTTCTTCTCTACAACATTTAGTAAGTGTGATTCAAACCAAATCAAATCATCAACTAAAATTGACAAATCAAAAATCACTTAAATGAAACCACCCTCTAAATTAAACCTCTCACACTTAGAAAATTTCAACCTTAAAGCCTAGCTAAGACATGTCACACAAGCCTTAAATGAACACACATTAGGCTAAGTCACCATTTCTATCTCTATGTTATGGATGGTTTGATGCCCTGATTTTATTTTATATGATGTAATTTTTTTATGATGTTAGGTGTGTGTAGAATGGATGATAGGGCGATCTTACCCTAATAATGTCTTCTACAGGGGATTGTGTTTAAGGGGCGTTGTAGAAAAAATTGAAATGCTTTTGTTGTGCAGGTTGCTTATACCCCTAAGCATAATCCAAACTAGGAAAGGTGGACTTGGTTACCCATGTGTGGGGTGCTAAGTCCAAATTATTCATATAACTGCTTAGCTTGTGTGGATATTTAGTTAATCTTTATTTTACAGATTTAGTTAGATTTATCTTTTCTTTTGATGAAATTTTGCAATTAAGATTTGGAATGAATGTTATGGGGATTAAGGTGAATATTGGTTATAAGACCATGTCTTATACCATGTGAAGCCGGAGCAAACTACATCCCAAATCAAACCAAAAGAAAGAAAGAAATGAAGAAAGGAAGAAATAAAGAACAAAAAATGAAGAATGAAGAATGAAGACCCCCATAACATGAATTCATTTTAATTGTAATTATTCATTTGTAATGCAGGTTGTATAAGGGTAGAGCTCGGCTACCCACATTTCTTTTCTTTTGGAAACCACCACATCCCCTTTATTATTTTGTGTTAATTTTATAAATTGATTGGTGTTTTGTTTATGGTTGTGCAATTAGGATGGCATGATTTTCCTAGTTTCTTAATTGCTTGATGGTTGTTGAATGACCTAGATGCTATTAGACTCTTAAGGAAAAATATAGGTTCTATCTAATTAATCAACTCAAAATTAAATTAAATAACCTATAACCTCACCTAAAGTCTTGGACATAAGTCAAGATAATAAAATATTTAGCAATCCCTTAGCTAGATGTTGTATGTCTCATATCATGCATAAATCATATTGCTTCACTCTTGCTAATGGAGGGCTTCCACCTTTGCCAGAGAAAATGGCTTGACCTTTGAGAGCCATGGTGGAAACACACCTCATTCTTTCTGATTTTGGCCTATAACTAATTTCTCATGCATTAGGCATATGAAATCCCATAGCCCATGTCAAATAAAAATCTCCAAAAATCAAAATAAAACTTAACAAAATTTGCATTAGATTTAAGTCATTATTCATGCCCTTCATGATCTAGTCTCTTGGGGAGTGTGTTTAAGAACTTAGTCTCCTTTCTAAATAAACAATAGCTTAGCCATCTTGCAAAGCATAAGACTTGCCTACATGTATTTAAAATCATAGGAGAAGTTAGTTGGTGACCACCCCCAAGCGGTTGTAAGTCCAACAGTCGGGTGATTTATTCTCTCTTGTGGAGATAAATCATAAACCCATTTTCACCTTAAATTTAGGTAGTGCTTTGGCCCTTGCCAAAGCTCCCTAGATTTAGGATCTAAGATTGTTGTTTCCCTTCTCAGGCTACAAGCATAAATCCTCACCTCTTAGGCATTTCCATGATCTCGTATTATGGAATTGTAAGCCCTATATTTCTAATAAAAATTCAACTCAAATATATAATCCTCTTCAAATTTCAAAAATATAAAGCCCAACCATAAGATAGTTTAGGTTGCTCACTAGGTTTCTTAGTATTATGAGCATCTCCTACTCATCTCCCTTTGGTTTCAATAATAACTCCCACCTTTTGATCAACCCCACATGATTTTCCAAAAATAATCAATTGATTAATTGTCCTATCTTTGAAATCTTTAGAGACAACAATCATTTACCTTAATCGAAAGTATTTCTAAGGAATCTCATTCCTTAAGATGTAATTAACTATGAGTGTCTGCTTCCATAGGAAGCTTAACGAACCCAATTTAAAATAAACCCTACTTTACTTTTCTATGTAAAGTATGGGAAAGATCTCTGGTATATTCAATGACTCATTGTCCTTAGGAGTCCTTATTAGGTGATTAGATCCATTGTAGGATGGTGACTTCTGTCTTTCGAGATAGTACATCATTCCTCAATGTCACACCCGATCACCCTAATGAGTACATCTGTGGATCTATGTGGTGTCCCAACAATAACATTTTTTCAAATCCCAAATTTGAAAATAAAACACCACAATGGTTCAGCAAGGTCATTATCTCTTAAATTATATATTGAAGAATATTACTAATCTATCTTATATTTCTTAAGGAAGTGATAGATTTTAGCATTTTTGAAAGTAGTTCCATTATTAGATATAATTCTTTAAGGTGCTTTGAATCTATGAACGATATGATCTCGAAACAATTTCACTACATTATCCACTTTATCTTCTTTTAATAGAATTACTTATGTCCATTTGGAGAAGTAATCAGTGGCAACTAAAATGAAATGATGTCACCTAAATGATGAAGGATCTATTGAGCCAAATTATAAAAGTTCCTCAACTTTCAAATGGCCAAGATGCCACTATTGGATATAAGCTATTAGGTGATCGATGCAACATGTCTGGATGTATTTAATATTGATGACATCTTTTAGCATGTTCAATGCAATCTTGAATCATGTTGGGCCAGTAATATCTGATTCATTTGATTTTGATTTTCATTTAAAGATTGGATTGGTTTACAGTGGATAACCATTCATGGACTTCAACCATTACCATTTTTGCTTAATATAGTCAAAGACATTGCTACCACATTTGGTCGAATGAGTGTCAATATAAGAGATCATTCACAAAAGTATATCATAGTGTTCTTTGTGAAATTTAATGAGCTTCTAATTTATCCTTTGCAAATCTACCACCTTTAAGATAGATGATGAAAGGATCTTGCCAGTCATCTTCTTTTATTATTGTTGAAATATTTCAATTATTTTTAGATTTAAAGATTTCCAGGAGGGTTGGTAGCAATGCTAGCCTGCTTCAAACTATTATTATAATTAGCTCACCCTAAGGGTCTAATATTTCTTTAGCCAATTTAGCTGATACATATGCCTTGCCATTGGACTGATGTGACATCCTCATAATTTTTTTCCTCAAAGATTTGTTTTTGAAGCTCTAAGGCATGCTTATGATAAAGCTTTAATTCAAGCTTATTATATTAAAAGTTCTAATTATTTATTGAATTATGAGTTAAGAATCTCTATAAATATGAAAATTAATTTTCATATTAATTTTTAGCTTTAGAACCAAAATTAATACTTCATATTTAGCCTCATTGTTGGTTTGAGATTTGGTTAGACTATATGAATATCGAAGAATACCAAATGCGTCTAACTAATGTATTTTTTTCTCATTTTTAAGTGTTTTGATTTATGATTCATTTGAGGTTTTGGGTATGCAATTTATGCCTACATGTCATACCATTAGAAATGGTTATGGGCCGAATCATTAAGAGAATATAGACTTCTCTAAGAAGGTGGTCATCCTCACTTGTCAGATGCCCCTTATGTGCAATGATAGTAGTGCCCATTCAAGAATTAGAGCAATGTGATCTAGACTCTCTAGTTTGTTTATAATTGATTTTAAGTTGTTCCCTAAGGCATTAAATTTATATGAGGTTTTAATTTTATTTTATTTTTGTTTTAGTTGTTTATATTTAAATTGGGTATAAAATTTATTTTTTTCTATGAGTCTAATCATCGAGACATTCAATCACAAGAATGCACAACACAAAAAAAAATCTAAAAAAGCAGGTTGATTCTTCTACACACCCAAAATATATCAAGATAATTTAATTTAAGAATAGGTCAATGCGGTCGGGTACTACTGTACACCTTGAAAGAAACAACAAACTGACAACCAAGCTCTGCACTTATATAGCCTAGCCAAGAACTACAAGTCTAGATCTATGGGTCTTCTTTCTAGGATAGTCACATTTTTTAGGGACATCCATTGGGATTCATAGTAGACCACTACACCTATCTTCTAGTAGGGTCAACTCCTATGAATCCTAGAACCCATAGATCTTAACCTAATTCTAAGCTCAATTTTACATTTTAGATTCAAAAATAATTTCTAAGCCCTATAGAACAAATGTCAATAAATACAAATAGCATGCATCAGTTATATTTTACAAACATACGGGCTTAATATTAGCTTCTTGCCAAGCCCTCCTGCCCTATAGGCTATGCTTAAGGACTTAAGCACACCTACAAGAAAATAGCATTTTGATTTTATTTATGGAATTAGTCCTTCCTAGCATATCCCCCTATAGAAGATAATGTTAAATCTAAAAACATTCATCATCCAGTCCCAAGCAGACAATCTAGACATGAAGTCTAAAATAGTACACCATAATAATATGTGAAATCAACACATCACACAAAAAATCATTAAAAGGAATCACAAAATGGCTTAACCTAAGTCTAGGATCTGTGACCTAATGATCTATTGTGTGAAAGGAATAGACCTGTGTAGTAAAACTTTGCTAGGCCTCTTTAGTTCAGGTTTAAATTTGAGTTTTGAGTTTGTTTGAATTTTACCTTTGGGTTGTTTCAATTCAAATGATTTACTGATTTTTTTTCATTTTCATTTCCAATTTTATTTTATTAAACTGAAGTTTAGGTTTTCAAGAATGAATAGTATAATAGATTCTACTTTTCAGTGGAACCCATTCTATTCAACATCCTAATCCCTAATGGAATGAAACCTTCATCCTAAGATGGAGATTCATCTAAAAGGTCTAATTAAGATAAGATCTTTAAGTATCTTAATTAATCATTTTACTTTCATTTAAATGATTTGGGTTTGAATTCATTTTAAATTTTGGATTAATGTTCCAATTCTAGTCTTTAAAATTTGATTCTTCATTTCATTTTTCTTATTTGATTTGATTTTCATTCTTAGTTTAGTTTATTCTTATAATTCGATTTGATTGAATTAATTCATTTGACTTGGTTTGAATTAATGTTTTGATTTAGTTTGCATTAATGTTTTAGTCATGTTTAGGTTTAAGTTCATTTCATTTGGTTTGATTTATGTTAACCTAAGGTATTTAGGTTAATCTTTGAATTCATTCTAAGGTTAATATTTGAATTCATTCTTAGGTTAGATTGATTGTGTATTAAGGTTTCATTAAGTTGTTTGATTATGAGTTTAATTAAACTTGAGATTTAATTAAACGTATCATTTCATTATTGGTTTCATTAATCCTAAAGTATGCAAATGATTAAGTTCTTTGATTTAGGATGTTGGAGAACTATCCTAAGTATTTATGATGTTGATGTAGATTATTTCATGTTACTTCATGATTTTATAAATTCATGAATTTTTTTTATTAATTATTTGATTTATATTGACCTAGAGATTTGGAATTTCAACAATTCCCAATCCAAAGATCAATTGGGTTTGAAATTTTTATGGCAAGTGGAGTTCCATGCCAATTTTATGTTTCCAAAGTTTCATCTTAATTAGATTCATAGTTAGGGTGTAATTATAGTTTTAATTATTTTATTAAAACCTAAATTAGGTCTAACTTAGTGAAGATCACTTGGGGATTTCATTTTTTTCTTGATTTCCCTCTGAAATATGTTTCCAAAGAGGGTTCATTTGTGGAAGTTTGTTTGATTTAGTGTGATTTAATTAATTTCTATTAATTATTTAAAATTATTTAATCCAAGTAACTACCTAATTAAGCCATTTTATGATTTATTGAGTTTAACTGAGTTTCATTGATGATTTTAAGTTCATTAGGGTTTATTAATTTGATTTGAGCTTTTTAATCCATTTTGACTACTTATTTTATTTTATTTAATTAAAATTGAGGTTTAAATTATAAAATTTAATATCTCATAGATTATGTTGAAATAATTCATGAAAATATTTCCAATGATTTATTTTAACTTCAATTTCAATTCTCCAAAGTTTTATTTCAATTGGATTAATGGTTTGTGATTAATTAAGGTTTAATATATTTCATTCAAATTAAGGCCAAAATACCCAAATTTAGTAGGTGATTTTAATTTTAATGGATTTCTCTCATTAAGATGATTCCATAGAGCCATGTTTGCATTTTATGGATTTATATTTAATTTTGTATAATTTTTTTTTGAAATTTCTATGATTTTTAATGATTTTTTCAATTAATTTAAAGAAGATTTAATCATTTTAAGAACACAGGCTGATGTGGTAGCCTATGTGGCTCCTTTGCCATGTGACGCGGTAGTGCCACATGGGATGAATCTCGATCGTCAGATCAAAGATTAGATGGTTCCAATTTATTCTATGATATCCTTAAAGGAATTAACTGGATCGCCCAACTAGATCTCAGCCGTCCATTCCTAATAGAAGGATTGGATAGCAGAGATCATCTCCCACATGTCTCTGGCAAGAGACGGATACCGTCCATCATTTTTGCCAAACTTTTGATCATCGTTGGTGAATTTCAACTCAATTTTGATTGTAATCAAATTCCTTTTGGGAAGTGCTAAAATTGAATGCCTAGGAGGGTGGTGGTGCAGCATACCTCGATTTTGATGATCACCAAGGGTGGGATCGACTTTATTAGCTTTGGCTTAATGTGATGATGCTGTGCATGCAATTTAGTGGCTTGTCTCCCCGTGGATCTCCTCCTAGACCAAGCTTGGATCCAATTCCATCGGCCTTGGTCATTGGCTAGTATGCTAATAGTGAGGGGACAAGGTGGCGATTCGTTTGGGGTTGCCTCAACCTCTAGAATGTGTTGGAATGTTCAATTGGAGGTGGGTTGCATTTCACCATTATAGATGGCTCGGTGGCTGCCAGATTCATTCATATTCTGGCATGTCGGTGGTGAGAAGATAGGGGAAGTGTCACCTCTTTCATCTCCTCTCTTGGTGATTGATTTGATATGAAAAGAGGGAGGAAATTGGCTCTCCCTCTCCTTTTTCAATGTATGGCTGAAAGCCGAACCCTTAGCTTTTTTAGGTGGCGATTAACCTCCGATCTTAAGGTCGGTCAGGGGTTGATTCAACCCTTGGCAAGTTTGGATGAATAATTGATAGGGAGGAGGGATTTTGCCTCCTCTTCCTTGCCTGGCCATGCCCCCCTCTCTTCCATTGCTATTTATTGGCTTCTATTAAGCTCTTCCTTGGAGGAAGCTAAATTCCATTTGGCTTGAGGGCTGATTCTCCCATTCTCTGCCCTTAGAACCATTCTCCTAAGAGGTTGTCAAGGGTCCAAGGTTACTTGGATAAAATCCAAGTAACTATAATGATGGAAATGGTAGGAATCTACCCTTGGTCAAAGATCTTCACTAATTTCCATTGGTATTATTTTCTTTTTTCTAACGGCATCACTATTAAAGCTTTTAGGTTAATATGTGGCTGCCCAAATCAAACTCAATATGAGTTTAAGGTCAAGTTCGAATTTATTTGGATTAGATTGGAACTTTGAATACAATCTAAGGATTTGGATTGAAAGTATTTGGTTTTGATTCAATTTATGTAATTTTGAGTTTAATCATTTTTAAATGATGATTGATTAAGGATTTAATTAATTCATTTAGATTTTAATTAATTTTAAATTTCATTTTATTTCAACTCATTAAAGACAAATGGATTAAGTTTGATTCCAATTCAGTTCAAATGACCAATTTGACTCAATTAGATTGGGTTTGGACTCCAATCATGTCTGATCACATGTGTGAGATGATTTAAAGTGATTGATTTTATTTAATTTCAATTGAATTTCAATTTGAACTCATTTGACTTAAAGTGGGGTTGATGGGTTAAGCTTGAGTTTCATTTGGGTCAAATAACCAATTTACCAAATTAAACCCAATGATGGGTTGGATTGTGTTTAATTATCATTTTTAAATGATTTTTTGTTATCAAATTGATTTGATTTGAATTTAATTTGGGTTTGAACCAATAGAACCCATTTAGGTTCTTTTAGATTAAGTGGTCTAATTAACTTATTTAAGGCCTAAATAAATTTAATTTTTTTAATATTCATGATCAAACTTGTTTATTTAACCATTTGAAACATTTGAAATGATTTAATTTGGTCAAATTTTTGGTGGGCTGACCTTTGACTTGGTGGGACCCACCTAAAGTCAAACCTATGTTAAATGGTTGACTAGATATTGACTTTAATTTAATTTTAGATTCATTTATTTGTTTTAATTTGATTTCATTTTGATTTAATTTAATCCAAATCTAAAATTTAGGTCAAGTCTACCGAAGCCCATTAGGTTAGATCAAGCCTAAGGAAGGGTGCACTAGGCCACTAGGTATAGTGTCCTGAGCACTTAATTATGATATTCCTATCTAAGATTAGGGCATCCTAATTATTAATTTTAGAAGATATATTAACCTCATCCAAAAAAGAGGTCAACATATAGGTTTATAGTTCACATAGCGAACGAAAAGATTAAACTTAGCTCCTTTTGGAGTGTTAGATAGGTTTGGAAGTTCGCATAGTGAATGAACAAATTATACTTACATCTTTTTGGAATGTTAGAGTTTTTAGGTTGTGCTTTCATTTCAAGCACATATCATACTTACATATATTAAATAGCCATTCGATGGGAATTACATCCCTTTGAACTGCCAAGGTAGGATGATGTTCGCATGATAAACATATAAGTTGGACTTACCTCCCTTTAGAGTGCCACACAAAATTTATAGTTTGCATAATGAACATATTGGCTGGACTTACCTCCCTTTAGAGTTCTAAATAGAATTTAGAGTTCATATAGTGAACTAATAGATTGGACTTACATCCCTTTGGAATGCCAGTTTGGTTTGGAAGTTTGCACAATGAATGAATAGGTTATACTTACATCCCTTTGAAATGCCATATAGGTTTTAGGTTGTACTTATATTACTAGCATAGATCAAACTTGCATCTATTAAAAAACCATTAGATTGGACTTTTAGATTGTCCTAATATTACAAGCACATAGATTGGACTTATATCCCTTTGGAATGCCATAATTATAGGAGTGTTTGCATTGCGAACAAATAGATATAACTTATGTCTCTTTGGAATATTACTAGCAATTAGATTATGCTTGCAGTGCAAGCACAAGTAAAACTTACATCTATTAGATAGCTGTTAGATTGGACTTATATCCATTTTGGAATGCCAGAATTATTAAATTTTGAGTTCCAATAGAGAACTAATGGATTGGACTTACATCCCTTTGGAATGCTAGAAGTATAGGAGTGTTTGCATAGTGAATGAATAAATTGGACTTAAATCCATCTAGAATGTCAGTAAGATTTAGATTATGCTTCCATTGCAAGCATAGGCAGACTTACGTCTATTAAAAAGTTATTATATTTGACTTACATCCCTTTGTAATGCCAAAATTATAGAATTTAAAGTTCGCATAGCAAACTAATGGATTCATCTTTCATACTTTTGGAATGCTAAATAGGATTTAGAGTTTACATAGCAAACTAATGGATTGGGCTTACATCCCTTTGGAATGCCAGATAGGAGTTAGAGTTCACATAGAGAACTAATGGATTGGGTTTACAACCCTTTGGAAAGTCAGATAGGATTTAGAGTTTGCATAGTGAACTAATGGACTTAATATTTGCATTTACAAACATGAATTTTTTATTCTTTTTTGGTAGCCAGCACCTAGGCACTAAAAGGCCTAGTGCCTCAACAATTGAAATGTGGCTTCTAAGCATTAATAGAGTAGTTACTTGGCACTAGTAGATCGGTGCCTCGATAATTGGAGATCAGTGCTTCAACATTTGGAGATCAACACCTCAATGCTAAAAGGTCAATGCTTTGGTGCTGAAATGTCTGTCACGTGGTGCTACATGGTTCAACTTAGGGTTAAAAATTAAAGGAGGTAGCACTTAGGTGACATAAAGGTAGAACCGAAATGTTGAAACTATGCATCCGCACTTTAGCACAACACTATGGTGCTGCAAGTGACATATTAACCTTATAACCTATAAAGCCAATGTTCCTATCCCAGGAGGTAGTGTCGCAGTGCTTGTCATAGTGTGTCAGTGTTGTACGACAATGTTACTATGCTACAAAGTGGAGTGCCATCGGTCCAAATACCCAAGGGCTCAATATCAAAACATTGGCTAGTAGTGTCATGGTGCTATGAGTCAGGAGACTTTATTCTAAGGCAAGTTTCTTGCATCGTTTGATAGCTTTTTTACAAAATTTTGGAAGAAAATGTCTTAGCAATGCTATGTTTTAAAAAAGTTTAGTGCAACATGCATTCTTCTCCTTTGTTCCAGATCCAAGATTAATAGAGGGGGGATTTTTATTTCATGCCAGAACCAGGTTTGAAGGCATAGATCTTCATATTTTAAAACATATGATTTGGTAATTTAAATTTTTTGTTAATCTTAATTTTGGCAGAGTTTTATCTAGGCAATGCCAATGATTTTATAATTAATGAGATCACATTCTTCTACCTTACTCTGGATCCAAGATTAATAGAGGGACAAGAGAAGACTATTATCTCACACTAGATCATAGATCAACAATGGCGATCTTCAAAAATTTCCTGTGGAGCAAGGAATTGATAGCATAAAAAACTTTTGTTTTATATTTTTACCTAAAATTAGTATTTATGAAAGCTCTTTTCCTTTAGCTTCAATTATCTCACATGAGAAGAAGATTCTTGAAGTGAGAGGAGGGCATTCCCCAAAAAATAATGATGAAGAGTTGTTGGAGAGAGTGCTGGAGAGCATATCCATAGAGTGTGAAGAGTTTATAGAAAGTGTCTAGAAAGTCCAGCCCTTTTTCTATGAAAAACTACTCTCATAATCACTTGCACTCTTCCCCTTTATGGTAATCACTAATGAGGATAGCTATTGAGGGACTAGTTAAGTTTCTCTTCATGCTTTTTATTTTTAATTTTCTTTTATTTTTTCAGAAACCAATAAATTGCCCCTAAATGAATGTGTCATGTTGATTGGACATGACACATTCATTACTTTTTCTTTATTTATCAATGATTTTGTTTATAGAAATAAATAAAGAAATATGAGAGAGAATAATCATAATTATGGTGTTTTAATTTAGAGTCATAAGAATATCATGCAGATCTTAGGGGGTACTTATTGAAGTGATCGAGTGTGACATTAGGTATGATGTGTTATCTTGAATGATAGAAACATCACCTTATAATAGACTCAATCACCTAATAAGGACTCATAAGACAAATGGGTCTACATGTATACTAGCGATCTTTCCCTTACTTTACATGGATGAAATAAAGTAGGTTTATCTTAAGTTAGGTTATTTTGTTTTCAATGGAAGCAAGCTTCCATAGTTAATCACATCATAGGAAATAGGAATTCTCTAAAAGTACTCGATTAAAGTAGTCAACCAATATCTCCAAAGATTATGAAACTAGACTACCAAAGGATTAACTATTATTAGAAATCAAGTGAGATTGTTTGAATAGGAAGACTTCTTCACATATTCCAAAAGAGAAAAAGTAGGAAGCATTCAAGATACTCAGAAGCCTAGTGGATGCTTTAGTTTACCTCATATTGAGGCTTTATATTTTTGAAAGAGGAGATTATTATTATTTGAGTTGAAATTTCATTAGAAAGCTAGGACTCATATTTCAACCACAAAAAATTTTACAAATGGCTAAGAAGTGAGGACTTATACTCATAGTAAGAGAAACAAGCTACCTCAGAACTTAAATCTAGAGTTCTCCACCACAAGCTAAGAGCCCATCCTAAATCTATTCGAGGAAAGTGGCATATGATGGTTCACTTTCACAAGAGAGAATGAATCAATCTCGACTCTTCTAGACTTACAACTACTTGGAATGGCTACCAGATAACACCTCCTTTATTTTAAAATATTGTAGGCTAGTCATATGTAAATGCAAGATGACTAGTTGTTATTAATTAGGAAAGAATATAGAGTCCTAAATTCACTCTCTAAGAGACTAGATCATGATTGGTATAAAAATATGACTTAGACTAATACAAATTTTTCAACTTTTAAATAATTTTGACATGTTAATTTGGACCAGGGCTTGGGATAATTATGCTAAAATGCATGATGAAATTGAGTTATGGGCTAAATCAGTGAGAAGAGGCATTTTCCACTCGGCTGTCCTCATTGGTTAAGCCTATCCCCTATCATGCAAGAGTGGAGATCCCCTATTTTAAGAGTGAAATAATATGATATGAATGATGTGATAGCATACAACATCCAGCTAAGGGGTTGTTAATTCTTTTATTTATCATGATTATAAACTTGGGCTTTAAAGTGAGGTAATGAGTTAATTAAGATTTTAGTTATGACTTATTAATAAGGGTAAAAAATTAATTTTATCCTAAAGAGCCTACCACATCTAGGCCACACATCAAATCATCACACTTTAAGAAACTTATGAAAATCATGTAATTTTTATTACACAATGTAAACACAGTAATCAAACATTTCAAATTATGTGAAATAATAAAAGGCTGGTGAGGCTGAGTACTTCCGTACACCATAAAAAAGAAAAAAATTGGTTAGCCAAGCTCTACCCTTATCTAACCCATATTACAATTAAATTTTACAAATGAAATAAATGTTATGGGGGTTTTTAATTCTTATTCTTCTTTCCTTCTTTGGATTAGCTTACTCTAAGCTTCATAGGGCCTCCCAGGTCATTACCTTATAGCCACTGGTCATTATAAATTCCATAGCACTAATCCTAATTCTATTGGAAACATATATATATATATTTATAAAGAAACTCTAACTACTCCTAAAAAATAGATATTATCAAAACAAACATACAAGTCAATCAATTATATTTCACATATTTGGACTTAACACCTTGCACTTGCGTAATCAAACCCACCTATCCTAATTGGATTATGCTCAGGGACTTAAGTAGCACTTGCAAGAAAAGAACTTTTATATTTTATTAGTACAGTAGCCCCTTAAGCATAATCCCCTACATAAAACATCATTAGGCTAATAGTAGCCTAACATCCAGTCTATGCACAAGCAATCCTATTATCAAATCTAATAACATTACATCACAAAACAAAATATATTACCATGATAATCACCTTCTAACCTAATCCTAAGATCAGTGACTTAGTCTATAGCCAAAGTGTTGTATGTCTTGCTTAGGCACTAAGATTGAGATAGTGTTTGAATGTTTAAGTTCCATATTAAGAGTAGTTGCACTTCAATTAGTTAAAGACTTTAATTGGATTTTGTTCTTCTTTCCTTCTTTAAATTAGCTTACTCTAAGATGCATAGGGCCTCCTAGGTCATTACCTTCTAGCCACTGGTCATTATAAATTCCATAGCACTAATCCTAATCCTATTGGAAACTTACATTTTTTTATAAAGAAAGTAACTCTAAGTACTCCTAAAAAATAGATACTTATAAAACAAACAGACAAGCCAATTAATTATATTTTACATATCTGGACTTAGCTTGCATAATCAAACCCACTTATTCTAATTGGATTATGCTCAGGGACTTAAGCAACACTTGCAAGCATAAAGCATTTTTATATTTTATTATTACAGTAGATGCTTAAGCATCATCCCCTACAGAAAACATCATTAGGCTAATAGCAGCCTAACATCCAGTCTACACACAAGCAATCATAGGATCCAATCTAAGAACATTACATCACAAAACAAAATATATTACCATGATAATCACCTGTCTAACCTAATCCTAAGATCAGTGACTTAGTATTCTAATGTGTATGCTATAGCCAAAGTGTTGTATGTCTTGCTTAGGCATTAAGATTGAGATTTTCTAGTGTTTGAATGTTTAAGTTTTGTATTAAGAGTAGTTGCACTTCAATTAGTTTAAGACTTTAATTGGATTTTAAATCATATATTTACTTTTATTTTTTACTTATAATTTATCATTGTAAAGAGAAGAAATAGAGTTGAATCCCTTTAATCCCTACCTTAAGTTGATTCTAAGCGATGAATTTTATGATTTTTAAGTTTCTTAATAAATCATGAATTTCAATCAATCTTATGTTTGGATTTGACTTAATGAATTTTATCTAAACATGAAAGGCATCTTAAGGTTAATGAAGCCAAGTACCATCAAATGCATAATGCTTTATCATTTTAGTTTCATTATTAATAACATTACAATCTCATTTCATTTTTTTTACTTCACTATAATTTAATATATATACATTTACATGCATTTTATATATTCATTTTGGTACACTTGAACATGAATATGTATAAATTTTTTAATAAAGGAAATATCACTTCATATCCAATCAAATGCATACAAGTGTATAAGAAAGCTATGCAAGTACATGCTTTGTTAAACCAAGAAAGTGAGATTAACTAAGACCTCCTTGGGGCTACTTAAAGCATCATGTTCCCAGGATGTCCAGACTATATGCTTGTATGTTCAAATATGCATGCAAATATATATAATACAAAATGAAATCATGAAAAGTTGTAGGTTATTATCTTTTAACAAATGAACTTTTATTTGAGTTTCATCACTTATAAAAAACTTGAAAATATAAAGATTTACTTTCTAATAATTTAATTAATAATTAGCACCTAATTCTTAAGTAAAGGAGAAAAATAATTTGACATTTATATAGTAATAATAGAAACACCATATATTTTATCTTACATATCATGCAAAGATGCAACATTTTCTTTTAAATTTAAAATATGAATGTATGAAACAATGGCATACAAATTAATGATAATTGAAATAAAATAGTTAAACATCATCAAATGGCATGCTTGGCTTCATTAAAACCCAAGGACAATCATATTAAATAAACACACCTTAAGCCTAATCAAAATTTCTCTAAGATTTAAATTTTGTGTTTTGAATTATTTAATCCTAAAGAGGAGAAGCAAGATCAATTTATTTAACCCATATACCATGTTGGTCAGTTAATGAAGTTATAAGGAAATTAAGTGAATTTTATGACTTAATTTGATTTAGCTCATGAGTAAGTCAATTAATCACCCTCCCAAAGAGTCTCTTAATTTAATTAACCATTAAGCAAGAGCCTATGAAACATGATGATGCAATTGAAAATAAAATTAGCAATGCCCTAATAATTCTAATGCAATTAGGCCCATGTTTAAATAATTAATCGAATTATGTGGATTAAGCTAATTACTTTCATAATTTTTCAAACCAATGGAAAATCATAATTTCATTAAAACCCTTATATTAACTAAGCACATAAGGAGGATTAATTCAATCAATCTTGCTAGTTATACTAATTATGATTATGTAATTTTAATTTATTTTAATTTTCTCTTTTTTATTGTATTTAATTATTTAATCATTTAATTAAAGGCCTTAAGGATGATTTTGAAAAACATAATTAGGAGGGATGGTCCTAGTTATTTTTCTTGATCATCATTACTATTATAATGATTAAATAACTTTCCCTAATTAATTTCATAGTTTTCTTAATTTTTAATAGTTATTAAATTACTTAAAAGAGGTAATTAGAACATAAAATTATGATTTTCCCAATCTACATAAATTAATGGAAGAAAATTATGAGAGGTAGAGGTCATCCCATGTATTTTTCATATTAATTTGCCCAGTAATTAAAGCTTAATTAAGATAATGAATGAAATTTTAAACTCTAATTTATAACTGTTCACTAGACAAAATCTAGAAATTTTATTTTTCATACATTCTCCTCTATCTAAGCTTTCCAAAATAGGTTTATTGTAATTTTTTTATTTTTCCATAATTATGAATTTTTGAAGTTTTGGTTAATTAATTATAATTTTAAGCCTAATTAACCAGTTTACATAGTCAGCATCACACAGATGTTGACATGGCAACATTTTTCATGTGGCACTATGAGATTGGTTATTTAAAACGTTCGACGTAGCAGATGACTCAAAACAAATGATGTGGTTTCATCTCAGATCGAATGATCAAGATTAATCCCATAACTCAAAGAAATAAAATCAAAAATCAAATGCGATTAATCATGGACATCTGTTCTAATCATGTAGAATGAACAACTGATGATTTGTTGTCCGCAAGCACTAGAAGATGGACACCGTCTAACTTCTACTGCTTGATTCGACCTTGTTAGAGCTTGTTTGAAGGTGGGGATAATTCTAAAATGATCAATGATGAAAACTAAGGGGATCCTACAGTGTGATTCACATGAAATCAAAATTTTGATTGAAAAAGACCAACAATCCTATTATTTCCTACAGTTTACTAGATTTTTTATTGTCAGAGCTCAAGATTAGCAGTTTGTCGACTACGGTAGCTTCATCTTGAAGAGACAAAGCCTTGCTAAGAAGACCATGAGATTCCTCCCCACTAATGGCTCTGTGGCCTAAATGTCACCACAAAGCTCATTGGAGTTGGTCTTACTGTGGTTTTTGATGCTCAAATTGATTAGGAATTGATTCATTTCCATTCGTTAAAGCTAGAGGAAGATGTAGGAGGAGTTAATTTAAGTTTGGTGAGAATGTGGTGGTTTTTGATGGAAGGCGTGCTCAGGTTTGGGTGGAGCTCGGTCTCGTCGATGACTGAAGACACGAGGAAGCTCGGGGATGCTTGGGGATTGGTTGAGATCATCTAAGGAGTGTGTGTGTGTGTGTGTCTAATTTGGCTTCGGGAGGATCCTGCTATCGATGTGAACCAACCAAAATGGTTGGTTCAGGTGCTGGCAGCCGATCGATAGGTAGGGTTGGCTGGAAATGGCTTAGTACTGATGTAGTAGAGGTCTCATAGTGGCTCAGCATGTTTGGTGGCTCCCCATGAAGTGGACATCTCATGAGGAGTGAACCAAGGTTTGACCTAAGTAAAGGAGACCTTTCCTTCCCCAAAGCCTAAGCCTAACAGCTTTGGGTCAAGTCTAGTCAAGTTAGGAGAGCTCAAGGCATGCTAAGGTGGCTGCCCTATGCAAATGGTGGGGTTGGACCTTCCTATTTTAGTATTTTATTCTATTTAGGACCTTTGGTTCACTTAGTTTGGGCTGAACCAGGTCCACCTTGGGTCAAGTTGACTTGAGTAGGTCATTAGGGTCATGAAGATGAGTCATTCCAAGCTTGGTTGGGTTTGGACTTAGTTTGGTTGGTTTAGACTTGGATTGGTTGGGTTTGGCTTAATTTGACCCATATAGGTCAATTTAGGTTCAATTGGGCTAAGTTAACCAATTAGTCCAGTTGGATTGAAATGGATCTTTGAAAATGTTCAAATGATTATTAGAAATGTGTTGGTTCAATTGGTTTGAATTAATTTGAAGTGGATCTAAGTTTAATTCATTTGGGTTCATTTATGCCAAATGGGTTAAGTTTGCCAATTTGGTCAAATTGGCCAAATTTGATTGAGTGGAGGGGTAGTTTATGTCTGAATGATCATTTGAGATTGATTGTAGGTGTTGATTTGAATTAATTTAAATTGATATGAGATTTAACTTAATTTAACCCTTTAGGTCAAATTAGGTCAATTGCGTTCATTTGATCAAATTGGCTTCAATTGGTGGTTGGATTGTGTTCAATATTCAATTCATGATTGATTGAACTCATTGGTTGCAATCAATTTAAGTTGGACTGGGAGTTGGTTCAATTTGACCTTTTAGAACAAATTCTCAAATTTGCTTGGCTAAGCCCAATTGGATGCTATTGAATGATGGATGGTGATCAACAATCATTTCAGAAGATATTGGGTGAGTTGGTTTGGTCTAATTGAGTTTGATTGAAGTTTGACTCAATTGGGTCATTTAGATCAATTTGGATTTGATGGGTCAATTAGGTTAATTTGGTGCAATTTAGACTATATAAAGATTAGAACAAATTTAATGATGGATTTAGAGTTGATTGGAGGATTTGATTGCAATTGATTTGAATTAGATTGAATTTTGGCTCATTTGAACACTTTTAGGTCAAATGGGTCAACTTGGATCAATGGTATTGATTGGCTTGATGGAGTGGATTAAGATAGGTTTTTTCCATTTGGTAGGATGCTTGGAATATTCAAGGAATTTGGATTGGGTTGGATTGGCTTGATTCAAATCGAATTGTGTTTTGATCTTAAGGAATTCAAATGGGCTAACTTGGGTTAAGGCCCAAATTGATTTGGTTTGATTTAATTGGATTACAAGCAAGGTTTAATCATGTTGAATTGGAGTCCAAATGAGTTTGTATAAGTTAAGTTTCAATCAAGTTGGTTTGATTTTAAGCAATTCAAATAGGTTAGGTTGTGTTGAGTCAACTTAGCCTGTCCAGCCAAGTTGAGGCTAAGATGGATTAAATTAAGCCTAAATCAATTTGGAATTTGGGTTGGAGCTTAGATTGTATTCAATTGATTTTTATTTGGTTAATTAATTGATCATGGACTTTGGTTGAGTCTTAGGGTAGGTGAGGCTTCACTTCTCCTAAGGTAAGCTCTAGTCCTAGGGATGTACCCTATGAGTCTCTAGGCTTGGGTTTGGTATTCCCTTAATCACTAGAAGTGTCCTAGCACTAGGGAAATCTTATTATCTAGAAGAGTCCTAAATTTAAGTTAAAGGTAGTCAACCTCACTCCAAAAGTGAGGTCAACAGTAACATTCATATATCATGTAATATCAAAGACATAGCTGCTAAAAGAAATTTTAGCTACAAGCAATTGGCCTGAATTTCTCTAATACAAATAGAAGTACTATAAACTCAATAATCCATAGTAGCCTGCCTCTCCTGTGTATCAAGGAGATGCTGAAAGTATCTTCTTGGTCATGGGCAAATGAAGAGAGAACTTGCTTAAGTTCAGACACCTAAGCATCTATCTATGAGCAATCTTCATCTATAGCTATGAAAGCCTATCACACCATAGATCTCTTCTCTAATAAATACTGTCTTCTTTTCTATAGCTCTCTCAATTTAATAGATATATCAAGAAGCTTGATCTGCACTCTAGAGAACTTTCTTTAGTGTGACCTCAAGGATTTAAGACCATGCTCGAGATCTTGGCAAACTAGAAAAGCTTATTGCAAAGTAGTGCTGAGCAAAATCTCTACATTATTGGGTGTCTTTGATAAGAGCTCCTAATAAGTAGTGTGTAATGAGAATAATGAAAACTCAGTAGCCTAACAT
The DNA here is from genome assembly GCA_021442155.1 of Cymbidium sinense. NCBI lineage: Eukaryota > Viridiplantae > Streptophyta > Magnoliopsida > Asparagales > Orchidaceae > Cymbidium > Cymbidium sinense. The sequence continues at coordinate 28,756,111 of CM038228.1, read as the reverse complement.
AGGGATTCATGTAGCTATAACTCTTTTGCTTCAAGGTCATAAGTACCAGGAATGTCCAACAAAGAGTTCACCTCCTTATAGAAGCTAAAAAGTTTAGAGACTTCTAAGTCAACACCCAAAAGAAGGTGACATAGTGCTATCAATATATGGCATAAGGTATTTGAAGAGGAATAATGTGACCATCCTAAAGATCTACAATATATCTTGGAGATGAAGCATGAAGTTTCCAAACCAGATAAGTGCCTCTGAGCTACATCACTTAAACTAGAAGTGGGGGTGGCTATCTACGCAAGAGTCAGGATCTGTTAAGGAATCATCCTGGGTGGCACTCACTATCACCCAAGTCTAGTCAAACAAGAATGACTCATAACTAGTCATAAAAGCACTAGATTACTTTGCACAAGGATTCTCTGTAATATGATATGGTTATCACTAACAGGCTTAGTAGAATGAGAAATTGGAGAAGTCACACTAGCCTCTATCAATAATACCAAAGTGATATCACTCTCTATCTGCTCTATTGGTTCAACCTCTATTGGTGGAGATGGACCATAAATAGAGTTGAATATTCTTGCTACTCATATATCATAATCAACTGGATGAGGGCTTTGGGCATCCTTATCGGTCTATATATGAACAGGTGAAGGCTCTTAATGATGCTTTTTATCGCTATCCTGTCTATTTGATGACTCATTAAAGCATTAGCCATGTATTGAGGGGAATGTAAGTGTGTGTCAGTCTAGCTCTCTCAAGTCTATGACTATATATGCAAAAGCCCAGCTCCAAAAAAGGAAGAAAAAGTATGATGAATCCATAACAATCATAACTGACTAACTCTTGTATAAATCTCTTACCGAGCTACGTAAAAATAAGAACTAGTCCATAGGCGAAGCAGAAAAGCCCAAGCCATAGAAGCTACTTCTAAATGAATGGACAGTCATAACATTCCAAAAGAATGAGTGTTTTCTATATCAAGCATCTATGGTAGCCTATGTATGAGTGTAGCCTGACTAAAGACATATTATCTAGGTACTATATTAGAATTGTATCCATCTAAATTCATAGAATCATGATGGCAGTAGCTAAGCCAAGGAAGTCCCAGCCCAATAAGATATTCTGCTATGCAACTATACCCTAGCTACTCTCTATCAATAATAAAATTCATTAATCTCTATCCCAAGCTCTAAGTAGTCAAGCTATAAAAAGATGATCTATGAATAATCTAAAAGTGACCCATTATGCATGCTAGCATAAAAAAATGTTCAAATCAGATCTTTGCCTCAACCAACTGTAGCTCTGGTCAGTTGTAAAATCAGTGGGAAATGATACTCTATAAAGTAAGGAGGTGTCTTAGAATAGATGAAAGCCCTAGAAATATGTGCATGAATCCATCCATGTAAATAGTGCCATGAATCATCTACATAGTAGTAATGTAAGTAAGACAAGATGCTCACTTTGCCTAATCCATGGTATAGGTAAGTCAATACTACTGGTGCTAGTACAATCCTCTCACCATAAGTAAGCAAACTAGCCATCAAAAGAATAAAAGGATGAAAGAGTTTGCTATAACCAGGGAACAAAATGTAGCATAGCTACATGGCAATGAAGGCTACTAAGGATAACTCCTCATCGATGCTTCATGCTAGAACATGTTGAGAACTACCATCTCTTTCAGGCTCAAATCTAGTATTGAAGGATTCCTCAAATGATTGAAAGCCAATGTCAAATAGATCATCCAATTGTGTAAAATGAGGCAAACATGCTACTGAACAGAAGAAAACTCTTAGACTATTTATCCAGATTAATAGTGTCACATCATCTATTGCCTAATCTCCAATCTCTAAATGGCCTCTAATAGTGAGCTAAAGCATGACGAAGGCTACAAGAATATATATAACTCCCCCTTCTCGGTTAGAAAACTGGCTGACGCTGTAAGAGCTCGTGATCTGGAGGGATGCACTCTTCATAAGGGGTGCCTAAAATAGGGAGGCCTACTATATCTTACATATTTGCTAATGTAACTATCATCTCATGTGGACAAATCCAACAAGTATTGGTGGCTCTATCCCAAGTGAAGGGAATACGACTATAGTCAAAGAGTGATGCATATATTACATGGTATATTCTAGCTCTCTTAATAATATCACTATGCATCTACAAATGATGGTGACCAAAATATATGTAGCCACTGACAACTGAGAAAGGTGTACTGAGCACTAACTTTTAGGTCTCAATCTTTAGCCTCATGATGTGATATATGGTAACCCAAAAGTTACATCATGCCAATAGAAGGAATACTATCTGCAATTGGCTTATGTACATCTTGATCCTTAAATCTAAGGTAATCTGTAGCGCACTCCAAAGGAAAATCATAACTGTGTCTTAGCTTTAAATTAATCACCCAATTAGAATAATTATGTCCTAATGGAAGCTATGAATCAAAGAGTATAATGTGAGATGATCGAGCAAATAAAACTTAAAAAATATCTTTATCTAACAACTTATTCTAATGCCGTGATAAATGATCTTGTAATCTGACTAAATAGTGTGGATCATAAACTTCAATAATGGCCCATATCTGATCCTGAGTGGGCTGAATAGAAGGCATATCATCTGGTCTTTTCCAAATAAATATTGTAGCAAATCTGAAGAAGAGAAATAAATAAATTTTATGGACATTATAAAAGAAGCAATAATATATGAATCTGTATGTAAATTGTTCTTGTGGTTTTTTATTTAGTCTTTCAATCTTTTAAACTTTTATAGCATCATTATGTTAACATGTAATTTTTAGTCCTTTTAAGACTTGATAGATTCAAAATTTTATTTAGAATCTATTCATTTTGAACATGTTGAATCTTCATTTATATTTAGACCTGACCCTTTTGGTTATCTTGGATTTGTTTGGACTTAGATCCTATCCTTTTAGACATATTGGATTTATGTTTATGGTTAGATCCAACCCTTTGGGTATTTTGAAACTGGTTTAGCTTTAGATCCAACCCTTTAGGTATGGTGAATCTAAGTTTGAATTTAGATCCAACAACTTTAGACATGATTGATCCAATTTGGGTTTAGATTTAATCCCTTTAAACATGATGGATCTAATTTTAGGTTTACATCTAGACCTTTTGGGAACGATGAATCTAATTTTAGGTTTAGATTTGGAACCTTTGGATATGATAGATCTAAATTTAGGTTTAGATCTAGCTCCTTTAGACATGATGAATCAAAATTTGGGTTTATATCTAATCCCTTGGACTTGATGGATTTAATTTTAGATTTAGATCTGGTCTCTTTCGATATGATAGATCTAATTTTAAGTTTAGATTCATCCTCTTTGACATGATGGATCTAATTTTAAGTTTAGACTCAATCCCTTTGGACATGGATGGATCTAATTTTATATTTAGATCCAACCTCTTTGGATATGATGGATCTAATTTTAGGTTTTGATCTAGCCCCTTTGGACATGATAGGTCTAATTTTATATTTATATCTAGCCCCTTTGGACATCATGGATCTAATTTTAGGTTTAGATTTGACCCCTTTGGGCATGATGAATCTAATATAAAAATTGCCCCATGTTGATAAGGGAATTTCCTTTTTGGGATGGAGATATTCTTCTTAAATTCAAATGTTGATAATGATTTATCATTTCAACTAATCAATTTAGAGTCAATTTTGACTCTTGTGTTTATAAAGCATAATGCCTTCAATATTTATGCATAATCTCTTTTGAGATATTACCCATTTATAGGTGGCATATGCCTTATGCCCTTTTCATCGATAAACTGATAAGCCCTCCCTTCATATGCCATTTTAATAATATAAGATCCTTCTCAATTTGGGTCAAACTTTCCACCAACTCTATAATCTGGAATAATAGGCCTTCTACATGCCAGTACTAGTTCACCTGCTGTGATGCTTCTTGGGTAAACCATGAGCTCATAAGCTCGGGTCATCCTTGCTATATATGTTTCTAGGTTTTGCTGACCTTGTAGTTGAATTTCGTCTAAAGCTTCAAGCTCTTGAGTAGTATTCAAACATTTTCATCTATTATGATTTTATTTTGGACTGCAATGAGAAGCTAAGGTAGTTCTACTTCATGAGAAAGTATGGTATCTGCCGTAAAGACTAATGAGTATGGTGTTGCTTATGTGGTAGTTTTGTATATAGTACAGTATGCCCACAAGGCTTTTATTAGTTTACTATGCCATTCCCTTTTATTTTGGAGAGAAAATTTTTTGAGGAGTTTGACTAATGTTTTATTGAATGCCTCTGTGAGACAATTGGATCCTGGATTATATATCAAGGAATATCATCAATCTATCTTGTATTTCTCAATGAAGTGATGGATTGTGACATTCTTGAAGGAAGTGTCATTATCAGATATAATTCTTTGTTGATCTCAAAAAAAAATTCATTATTCTATCAACTTTAACTTTTCTTGAGGGAATTACTTCTACCCATTTTGAGAAATAATTAGTGGCAACCAAAATAAAATAATGTATTCTAGATGATGGATGGTCTATTGGATTGATTATATCAGTTCCCCAACTTTTAAATGGCCAAGATGTCTGTGTTAGATGCAAGGCATTAGGTGGTCTACGTAACATATATGCTTCTATTTCACATTAACGATATGTTTTAGCATGTTTAACACAATCTTGAATCATGCTAAGCCAATAATATCCCATTCATTTGATCTTAATCTTCTTCTTAGAACCACACTAGTGTGCATCGCATAACCCTTCATGGACTTCAAATATTACCATCTTAACTTTGTCTAGTCCTAGGCATCACAACCATATTTGTTTAAATGAGCAGTGATACAATATGTCAATCAGAAAAGCATATCATAGTGCTCTTTATAAAATTTGATGAGCATTTAGTTTATCTTTTGATAAGCCACCACTATTAAGATAAGTAATGAATGGCTCTCAACAATCAATCTCCTTTAATTCTTATTAAAATGTTTGTTCTTTAACTTTAAAAGCTTGAAGAAGGATTGGTGTCAATATTAGCCTATTTCTAATTATCAATATGATTAGCTCTCCTTGGGGGTCTGTCATTTTTTTAGCTAATTTAGCTAGTGCATTGGCCTTGCCATTTTCTCGATGTGATACCCTTATAATTGTTTCTTTAAGGATTTATTTCAAAAGCTCTAAAATGTGCTTGTTATAAAGCCCAACTTTGGGCTTGTTTATCTTGAAAGTCTCAATTATTTGTTAGATTCTGAGTTGGGAATCTCCATAGATGTGAAGCTTTTTAATTTTCATATTAATTGCTAGCTCTAATTCAATGATTAATGTTTCATATTCAACCTTATTGTTGGTTTGAGGTTCAGTTATTCTATATGAATATCATAGTATGCTACTTTGTGAAGTAATAAATATTAAGCCTATTCCAATATATACCACAGGTAATCCTAGTGGTTTAGCTAGATTTATTGACAAATCTCTATCAAAGTAAAGCTCTCATTCTGATGGTTATTGAGTTTCATTCACTTCAAAGATCTGCTCATCAGGAAAGTCATCATTGAGTGAAGAACCTGTCGGTAAAGAATGAGGAGCTAAAAGTTCAACCAGAACTTGATATTTAATAAAATTTTGTGGGACATATGTTATGTCAAATTGGAGTAAAAAACTACCCATTAAGCTATGCAACCTATTAGGGTAGGTCTAGTCATGAAGAATTTGCCAGGATTAACTTTGGAAATCAAAGTTATCTTATGTGATAACCTATAGTGACATAATATCTAAGTAGCAAATATCAATGCTAAGCATTACTTCTCAATAGAAGAATATCTTATTTGGTTCTTATTAAATGTTGACTTATGTAGTATATGGTATTTTTCTTCCCTTCTTCATTATTCTTGCTAATAGGGCTCCAAGCTCTATTTGTATATATATAATTTTAATGACTTTTCTATTATTGGTGCTACCAAACTTAGGGGATGTAATAAATATTATTTTATGCTATTGAATGCCTCTTAAAAAGCATCATCCCATGTAAAAGGTGCATTCTTTTTCATTAATCGAGCAAAAGGTTGACATCTCTTTGAGAAATCAGAAATGAACCTCTTAATATATCCTAACTTACCTTGTAAAAAATGTAGTTGGTTCATGGTCTTAAGTAGTGGCATTTCTATTATTACTTTGATTTTAGAGGGATAAATTTCAATTCCTCTATGGTGCATAATAAAGACTGAAAAATTTTCTAGATGTCAAACATTTTAAAGATTCATCTTTAAGTTGAAACTTAAAATTCTATCTAACACAACTCTTAAATCACTTATGTTCTCATTTTTGAGCTTTACTTTCAACAACCAAATTATTAACATAGCATTCTGCATATTTATGTATGAGTTCATCGAAGATGTAGGTCATTGCCCTTTGGTATGTAGCACTAACAATTTTCAAACCAAATGGGTTCACTTTATAGCAATAAATGTCGATCTATGTACAAAAGGATGTATGCTTTTCATCTTGAAAAGCCATCTTAATTTAGTTGTAGCCCAATGAACCATCCATGAAAGAAAATATACCATAGTTTGATGTGTTTTCTACCATGAGTTCTGCAATAGGTAATGGAAAGTCATCCTTTGGGCATGCTTTATTTAAATCTCGAAAGTTAATATAGACACATATTTTCCCATTATTTTTTTTACCGGGATGATATTGGCAATACAATTGTCATATTTTTTTTCTTGAATGATCCATGCCTCAATAAGCTTCTTGGCTTTAGCGATTACTTTCTCTTTAATTTCTAATTGCATTCACCTTGGTGTTTGCTTTACAGATGATAAGCCTAGCATTTTAGCTATAATTCTATATGAAATAGTGTTTGTATTCATAGAGTAGTGCTTTTAATTCCTATAAATTTTCTAATGTGAGGTTAGCACTAATAAAGGTTGGCTTAGGGTCCTCAGTACCAAGGTTAATTTCTTAAAGCACATCGATAGTGGCTTGATTTCCTTCTTCAAATACCTTTGGGGCCTATTTGAGGTCAATTATTAATTCATCTTCAGGCATATTCTAATTTGAAAGATTATGATGTTCATTTGTAGTTCCAAATAAAACATATTCTTCTTCTGACACATCATAACATGCTCTCATTGAAAAAAAATGTGGAGGTAATATATCCCAGTTCCCATGTGGTGAACTTTTCATATCCTATAGAATTTTGGATATTATTCCTTCACCAAAATCCTCCAATCAATTATCTTCAAATTATTGTATTATTGGAATATTGAGCTCACTCTTCTATTTTGTAAAAAAAGATCCCACATTCATCATAACATTTTTTAGGAGAGACATAAATAGTTTTCAACTATTTTATTTCCTCTTTTCTTGAAGTTGTTAAGACTTTTATATGTGCCTTTGGCACTGTAATTATTTTCATAGCCTTATTAAAGATTTGAGATTCGAGCACCCTTATTAGAAAAAATATGAGTTTCCTCTAATTATTTTATTATATCACCATCACTCGAGCCTTCTTTTCTTTGGCTAATTGAGACTTTCTTATGTTGACAAAGTAGCAACTCCTCTTCATTATCCTTTGTATCACTGCCAAAATGGAAATTATTTTGGGTTGTTTTGATTAGTTAATGCCTTTGCTCTTTGAATCATCACCTTTTAGCATTGCCTTAAAAGTGGAGCCACCTATTTTTGGGAGTTGATTTCTCCTATTTCTTAGGAATAAAATACTTAGCATCACCATATATCTTAATCTTATGTATCAATAATGGATTAATATCACTATCAATTTGATACTCTTCACCATTTTGAATATTTTTCATACATTGATGAAGAGTTGAAGGCACTATGTTGTATTCATGAATCCACAACCTATTAAAGAGTGCTTTGTATGAAATGCTAACTTCAATCACATAGAATTTAGCTTATGTATATTGTTTCCCAAAGTGCATAAGCAAAATAAGATATCCTAAGGTTTATTGTCTTTGTTTGTTGAATCCATGTAGGAATATTATACTTTTATCTAGATAACGAGTATCCATAGATAGTGTTCAGAGTGTTTTAGCTATTAAGAGATTAACTCAAAGTTTGTTATCATATAAAGGTTGGAATGTTTGGTCATCCCTAGAAATAAGTCATTATCATTGAATATAATTGTTGCTGACTTTTAAGAGGTTAAGTCTTCTTTCATCTTCTCTTTAGCATAGAAAGCTTCATATTATTCTAGATTTTACAAGGCTTTAATTAATGTTTCTCATATGTCTATAGACAACATGATAGCATCATAGATACTTAATAAAGTAGGAAGCTTGAATAAATGTGTTAGAAAATTATAGTTCACTCTTACTTTGTTGGTATTTTAAAGCTTAACTAGTAGTGGGGGTAAGATATCTTCATTAATTTGAATTTCTTTGCCATTATCATTAGCTTTTCTTGGTGGTGACAGATAAATTTGTCTTCCACTTCTTAACTTGAATTGAGTTACTTCTTCTATAAAATCTTCTTTATCAAAGGAAGTTTTTGAACTCTATACTTCTTCAAAATTTTCAGAGCTTCAAAGCAATCGAAATTGCAACCTAATTTAGGACATAGCTTCTTTGAGCCCAATTTAACCTTTCTTTTGATAAGCCTTTCTTTGAGAAAGTATAGCTCTTCCTCAGAGTCAGTTGATGATGTAATCACATAACATACCGCTCTTTGGGCTTGAAATTTTGAAGTTTCATATATGGTTATGACTTGACACATTTCTTTAGAAACCTTTTCTTGAGGATTTTTTGTGACAAGTTGTAAGTGGAGCATATATTCTTCCAACTTATCTAGCCTATAGAGAGGTTTCTCATACACCTCCAAAGAGTCGATTATCTTTTATGTTTTAGATTTTGATTTTTGTGGTTTTCTCCTTTTTCATGATTTATGAGGTTTTGATGAAGATGATCAATTGATTTTTATCTATTTCTTTGTATTATATAAAAATTGCCACCTGTTGAGTAGGTGCATTCTTGTATCAATTTCAAGTTCTAAATAATTGTTCCAATGAATGTTTTTTATGGCTAGAAGAATGTTAATCATTATTAGTCTTCTTTGAGATGAAGGTCTTCCAACCACCTTCTTCTTCTGCATGGGGCTTTGCCTCTATTATTACTTATATTCTGCATTTTGTCTGACTCAACATATTTATCTTTTACATCTTGACTTGGGGGTGCTATAATAACTTTCGCTTTCTCCTTTTAAGAAGCACAAATATGCTATTAGGTAGGGTGAGCTCCCCAATTTGATAACTTCTTTCTACCTAATCTTTGAAGAAGAAATAGTCCTCAATTACATGACTTATAATTCTATTGTATAGACATTATTTAGGATCGTCAACTTTGTCTGCTTGGTTAGGTTGATGTGGCTATGGAAATTGCAATCCTAACTTTAGAGCATGCTTAAAAATTGTAGCAGTACATTCTCTTTTGAATGAATACTACTTGTTATTTTTCTCTTAGAGGGTAGGACATTTTTTCTTATCCTTTATTGGCTTTGCCATTTACAATGAGATCATTGCACCTTATTGACCTCATTTTTGGATGAGGTTTAGCATCATCTTCAACCTGTTGGTAATAGGGATTTCCTATTCAAGCACTTAGGACACTACATTTGGTGACCAAGTATATAAAATAAAACCAAAGTTAAAAGCAAATCTCAATAACCTAAGACTTATGCTATCCTAGTGAATCTCTTTGAGATTTGACCTAACCTAGTTGAATTAAAATAAACCCAATCCAAACTTGAATTTAAACAAATGAATAAATTAAATACATTTTAATTAAAATCTAAAGTCAGTTGAGCTTAGACATAGATAATTAAAGTGGTAAACCTAATTAACCAACCTAAGCTCGAAACACCTAAATTCAAAGAAATTCAAATAAAATCAATATTAATGGAAATTAAATCAAATAAAAAGCATTAAGTCACTACATGAACATGAATGAACCTAAAACTAAATCCAAATAATGGTAAAAATGGTCAACCATTTGACATAGAATTGACTTATGTGGGTCCCTCCCGATCAAAGGTCAATCGAGTAAAATTTGAGCAAATTAAATCATTTTAAAGGCTTAAAATCAGCAAATAAACTTGTTTAAACATGAATCAAAACAAATCTAAATCCAATAAGATCTTAATTGGGTTAATTAGAAACCTTTAAATATGCCCTAACCTAGTGGACCCTACTAAACTTAAATTTAAATAAAGTTAAAATGAACTCAAATTAAAATCCAAAATAATTTGAAAATCATCATTAAATATAACTCAACCAATTATTGGTTTAATTTGATCAATTTGACCTAATTAACTCATGTTGACTCATTAAACCTGATTTAGGTCAAAGTGGGTTTGCATTCAAATTTAACCTCAAATGAAATAAAACTCATTGATCAAATGAAACAACCCATCAAATTAGATACTTCGATAAACACCTTTAAAGCCAAAAATTAGATGCAACCCATCAAATGAAACAAACCAAGCTAAACCAAATGGATCAAATACTTAAGTAAACTAACTTAAGGTGTTCTTACCTAAACTTAATTTAAATGAGCTTATTTAACTCATGAATCATGTTAAATTTGATTTAGATAACTAATTATTAATCCAAATAGATTACTAATAAATATTGACATTACTTAGCCTAATCCAAAATAAACTAAACCCAAATGGACCAAATGTGAACATTTGAGTTAAACCTAGCTTAATCCATATTGAACCCTCACCTAATATTGATCAATTGGCTTCCAAATTATCTATTGAACAATTAACATTGATTGAAATTTAAATCAAATGTCAATTAATCAAAAGAAAGATAAACAAAACCAATTAAATCAATTTGGCATCAAAACAAAAACAATCACTAAACCCAAATCAAAATTGAGTTTGCCTAACTTAAAAACCACTTTCAAATTGATTAGGACTGATCATACCGAATTTCAAATGAGGTGAAGAGAGCCCAAAGCCATAAAGTTATAGATGATGTGGAATAATGGAAGAAACAAAACAAAAATCAAAGCATATGAAGCAAAATCTCATTTCCCTCCTCCATGCCTTAGCCACCTCTTCATTCTAAACTGATAGCAAATTCATTTTGAATTCTTCATATGAAGCTTTTAGCCAATAGGGAAAGTGAGCAAGGAGAGGAATATTGGACAATCTAAGCATCCTTACACATTCTTATAGTAAAGAGAAGAAGAAATAACTTTCCTCTGAACTCTGATCGTTGGCAAGTCAAAATTTGACCAACTTGCTACGAATGAGTGGAGCTCAGCCTCTATAGTGATTGAAGAGGAGGCAACTCAATTCCTCTCTCCCAAAGGTATTCCACATCCCTGCGAAGGTGTTTGAAGCATCCCCACCATCGAAGGCTGTCGCCAGCGAGGTATGCATCAAACCCAACCACCTATACTTTTGGTTTTGGTCTTCTATTGAAGAAGGTTAATCTCAGGTGAGATCATATTGTATAGATGTGTTCAAAATGGAGACTTGATCATTTTACAATTGAAAACACATTAAAATTCCCCTCGGAATGTCAAACTTTGTCCTTAAACACAGACGACCTGGTTCTTTCAAGTGAGAATAGAGATGAAATTTGTGTTCTCCATTCTTTCTATTTGGAATGAATGACTTTGAACTAGCTGCATGATCCGATTTAAATCCCTTATGGAACAGTTGGTAAAATCTTGGTTGTACATCTTTGATCAAATGACCATAAATAAACTTGTAGTCTCAACCTTGTTTTTACTAGATCCATGTGGATCTAGCTAGTACAATGACACTACACCTCCTCACAAATAGCACTGCATCAGCACCACATAGGTGTTTATTATCTAAAATAAAAAATTAGCCTTTTTTCATTTAAAAAAAGTAGAAAAATGCATAGAACTTCAAAAATTTATAAAACATAAAATACTCAATTAAAAAAAAAATATAAATATGGGCTCTATGGATTCATCTCAGTGAGAGGAATCTATTAAATCCTAAATCCCAAAAATTTTATTGGATATTTTTGGTTTAATTTATAATTAAAAATAAACAAATCCAAATTAAACATAAACCATTAATCCAATTAATTTGAAACTTTAAGAAAATGAAGTTAAGGTTAAAATACACCTTATATAAGTTTCTTAGGATTATTGATAAGTAAATCCAACGATGTGAAATTTTGAATCCTAAATCACTTTATTTAATGAAATAAATTAGTAAAAAATTAAGAAATTTGGGAAAATTTATAAAATTAGTTTGAAACATCTTAATCAATATTAATAGACCATAGAAAAATATAAAACCTCATTGAAACAACATAATACCAAAAATAAGCTAATTAGTTAATTAATTGAATGAATTAATTCAATTAATTATTCTAAACTTTGAAAAATCATAATAAATCAATTAAAACTCTAAAAAATTAAAATAAACTCTCTATGGATTCATTTTCTAGTGGGACTCAAGAAACATTAAAACCCGGAATTAATTTCTAATGATTAGGGCTTAAATTAGGTTTTATTAAAATAATTAAAACTTTAATTAGTTCTAAAATATATATGTGATTTAGATGAAATTTTAGAAAACTTAAATTGGCAAGGATCTCTAATTATCATAAAAATTTCAAGGCTAAATAACCTCTAGGTTATAAGTTGTATAATTTCTAATCCCTAGGTCAATTTAAATGAAATTAGAAATAAAAAAAAGTACAAAAATTATATAATATTATAAAATCCACTTAAAATATTTTATTAATATCATAACACTTAGGAAAATTTTCTTAACTCTCTAAAGTTAAAGACTTTAATTAATTATATACTTAGGGTTAATGAAATGATCAAGAAAGTGTAAGATTAATTAAACCATAAATAATTAAATTAATGAATATACATTAAATTAATTAAATTAATTAAAATTAAATTAATCAATCTTTGAACTTTATATCCAAATGAAAAAACTCATTAATATTAAAATTACCTTAAGTCCATTTTAAAGTTAATGACTAATGATAATTTCAAATGAAAATAAAATGAATAATCAAAGCAGTTAATTTAAATAGCCTAAATTTAAGTTAGATACCTAAAGTAGCTCATTTCTTAGCTTTCCTAGGTTATGATGACAAGACAAGCTTCATCTTAAAAAGTTAAATTAAAAAATAGAACTTTAACATATACTGTTCCATTGAAATTAATCTAAATGAAGAAATAAAAAAAATGCATAAGTTAATCAAATCTCTTAATTTATGAAATTAAAATATTATGAATTCCTTAAGTGATGAAATCAAAACTTCTTAAAGATTAATCGAAACTAATGAAGTTAACTCATGCAAATTGATAAACATAAACATTACTGAAATGAATAAATGAGATCAATACAAATCAAATAAACCTAATAATTAAAACACTTAATCAAGTCAAAAGAAACATAAGATTAAATATAAAGCTAAGTTATCAAAATAATATAATACATTAAATAACATAAAATATAAATGAATCAACTCATCTGAAAGAAAATCAAACCAAAATAAAAATTACATTAAACTTAATCATGATAACATATATTTTTAATTAAGACTTAAAGAAAAATTTTTGAATTTTAATTAAATTAATTGATTAAATTAAAGAAACATTAACAAAGGTAAAAGAAATGAAATAAGGATGAAGTTTTCATATCTTAATATGATTAGATTTCATAAACTCTAAAATTTAAAACAAAAATTAAAACATTAATCAAATCAAACCCAACTCAAAATAAACCATTTAAATCAATTCAAAAGAGGCTAATTAAGATACTTAGGATCTTAGTTTAACCCTTAGAATGGATTTTTATCTTAAGATGAAAATCTCAATCTATTAGGATTTAGGATGTTGAATAGAATGGATTCTACCCAAAGTAAAATTTATTTTATTCTTCATTCTTTAAAATTTAAATTCCACTTTAACATAAAATGAACCTAAAAATAAAAATAAAAATATAAATGAATTAAATAACTTAAAATGAAACCCCCAATGTCAAATTAAACAAATTCTAAAAGTAAAATAAAAAAACAAATATAAATATAACTTTTCATAACTAGTTATCATATGGTATATAGTTTGGACACTCGAGCTCATAAAGTTATTAGTCCAAAGTAGATCTTGATACCTCGAACATTTGGTTTAACAATGAGACATATTTTTGAAACAAGATAATATAAAGTAAAAGGTTAAATTTTAAACTAAACTAAAGGCCTGAACTTTAAAAAAAATGGGGCCTAGTAAAAGCCATACAACACAAGCCCCCATTCTCACACACTAGATTATTAGGTCACCGACTCTAGAGTTAGGTAAGGTTGATGATCTATGATGTTTTATGATGTATAATAATGTGATGCTTTTTCTTATTTATGGTGTAATGTTTAGATTGGATGGCTAAGATTGTTTGCCACTAGTTTAGTTGTTAGGGCATTCTTTTTAGGATAATATTATTCTTTATAGGGAGATATGCTAAAAGAGATCATTGTAATAAAAATATAATAAATGTTCTTTGGTTGCAAGCACTACTTAATTCTCTAAGCATAGCCTAATAGGACAGGTGGGCTTGGTAAGCACTAGTGTTAAGCCTGCATGTTTATATTATAACTACTAGTATGTTATGTGTATTTCTTAACATTTATTTTGTAGAGATTAGTAATTTATTCTGAAATTCTAAATTATAATTTAAGCTTAGAATTAGGTTAGGATCTATGGGGTCTAGAAATAGTAGGAACAAAATTTACTAGTTGGTGGTCCCTTATGAAGCCCATGGAGGTCCTTAAAGAAGGTGACGATCTTAGAGGAAGACCCCCATTGATCAAAACTTTTAGTTCTAGGTCAGGCTATATAAGGGCAAAGCTTGGCTGTCCATTTTTCTATGTCTTTCAAGGTGCATAGCGGTACCCAGCCTCACTAGCCTATTTTATTAATTTAAATTGGCTTGATTTATTTTGGGGTGCAAAATATAAATTGTATAGTTTTTCTAAGTTTCTTTCTATGTTGTGATCTATACTGAAATGCCTAGAATGTTAGGCTCTTAGAAAAACTAAATTTTCTACTCCATCTAAACCAAGTAACTTAAATATAAAAATAAAAATTCATAGCCTCATTTAAATAAAAGCCCTAAAAAGAACTTAAAAGCAACTAGAAATAATTAGCTTTTACAAATCATAAGAACATATTTCTGTTCTACTTAAATTGGGCATTTCACTCATTGCGCATAAGGGGGTACCTGACCTTCGAGAATGATCACCCTTCTTGGGAAAATGTGACTTCTCTTTTCAATTTGATCCATGACCACTTCTAATTACATATCGTTGTAGGCATAACTTACATACCTAAGACCTCAAAAATGAGTTATGAGTCAAAATATAATACACAAAATTTATTGCATTGGTTAGGTGCATAATATGCCAAACATTGTCTTACAGATATGGAGTGAGTTAGGTTCTTAGCTTCCTTATTAAATGGAATAGCCTAACCATCTTGTATACATAAGACCAAACTAATAACTTTTAAAATCACTTAGGTGGTATTAGCTGGCAACCTTTATAAGCAGGGTTATAAGTCCAGAAGAGTCAATGAAAGTTCATTTTTCTCTGGTAGGAAAAATTTCAATAATTCCCCAAAAAATTATATTATGTCAAGCCTATAACTTATGTTAGAAGCATATGTAGATTTAAGGTCTAAAAAATCCTACCAAAATAAGTCTTCAACCACTAGTATTTCTACAGTCTTGTGCTGCTAGAGTCTAAGTCTTAGATTTTTAATAAAATGTTAATTCAGAATCCTACTAAATTTGATCTCAAAATGTAATGCCTAATGGTGAAATGTTTAATGGGCATCCCAGTATTTATAAGCATTTCCTATTCAATCACGATTGGCCTTTGTAAAGAACTCTTCCCCTTTGAAATGTTCCATATTGAAATTCCAAATTAAACATTCTTTTAAGATAAGCTTTGATATACATATAAATAATAGTCAATTTTTTTAATCGAGAGTGTTCTTAGGAAGAATTCCCTTATTCCTATGATGTAATTAACTATAGGGGCTTGCCCTTATATAAAAACTATAAACTCAACATAAAATAAAACTTATCCTACTTTTCCATATAGTTAAGGAAAAAATCTTTGAAATATCAATGACCATTATCCTTAAGAGTACTTATTAAATAATTGAATACATTATAGGATAACATGTTTATCTCTCGAGATAATATATTTATTTCTTAATGATGTATTCAATTACAAAAATAAAAAATTCCTAAAATCTTTGTGGTGGAAATAAAGATTTTGTTTATACACACCTCCATTTTTGTTTTTGCTAAATGTGAATGTGAATGCTATATTCAAATCATTTTTCTTTAAATCATATGACTTAAGTTACTTTTGTTTCCCAAAGGAATTATTTTTATAGGTAGTGTTAAGGCTCTTTTGCCTAGGCAACCTTTCATACTTGGCTACACTATCCACAATTCTTGGAATGTATTAATCATGGCCATGGCTAGATATAGGGCCATCTAGTGATCAATCTTTCTTATTAGGAGTTATACTGCATATTTTTTTTGTGAATTGTTGATCACCTTTCACACTCAAGTTTATCTATCTCATGATATAGTTTATAACACTCTCATCTTTTTTTAAGGCGAGATTTGCAATCATCACTTTCTTAGATGCTCTTACAGATCTCTTGATGAAGAGCATTTTTAACTCAATAAAAGTTTTTACAGAGTTATTAGATAACTTAGTATACTATTTGAAAGTTGTATTGGTAAGAATGTTAATGAATTGTTATAGTAGTAAGGTATCATTTCCTTAAGTATTCCTGCATGAAGCTTTAAATTGAGCTAAATACAGTCATGGATTTTCTATACCTGAAAAAGGTGTTCAATTTTGGCATGATATAGCCTTTGGGGTACTTTACTTAATTATATTCAGCTAGGTATGGTCTACCTTTTCTAACTAATTATTTAGTAGTTTCTAAAGTAATGATTGCATTGAACTTTTGGATAATAAGATCCTCTACTTGGGATTTGGTAATGACATTAACTTATGGAGAGCACTTAGTGTAACTTCTCATGGAGGTTCTTGCCTTTGCATTCAAGCTATTGGTAAGTTGGGATGCATTTTACATACCCCCAACTTTAGCTATTGGATTGATTGTCTCTAGAGGATTTCTTGGAGGTATTCATTATGTTATGGTTGCTACTAGGTTAAGCTAACCAAATAGCTCTTTCATTAGTCCATTTATCTCATTAAGATGATTATTGAGTTGCTTAATTTCTTGGTATTTTTATTAGTGTTAAGAACTCAACTATCATTATAACTTTGTTATAATATCAGTTAGTTCTTCAGCTTCTTCAATTTCTACTCGAGTTTCACCTTCAGGCATTTGGTGAGTTGTGACCTCTTGATGATGTTCCTCACTTTATTATTTGGATACTACATTTTTATTTCATAAATGTGTAGAACCACAACTTCCATGCAACTGATATTTTTATTATTTTGGAAATCAGGATCTTATTGTTCTTCATCAATCAAAAAGTCATTATCTTTCTAAAAGGGTTGATTGTCTACATCATTAGCCAGTGGCTAACTATTTTTAGATCAGCATTTTTATTTGATGATTGGTGATTTAGCTATCTTGCCCATATTGGTTTATTTCATCTTTGATGATTTAGGGTTTTTTAGTTACCTAGATTGATTGGGACCTCCCAATGGTGGATCTCTAAGAATGTATCCTAGATGTCACAACATGGTGTTCACCGAATGGACTAAAATGGGATGATTGATATTGTATTTTTACTCAGAGTTGTCAAGACCTTCCAATAATTGACCACATAGTACCCTTATACTGAAGGGCTTGTTATTAGTGTTCATTGAACATTACACTCCAGGGTCTTGAGCTTTACTTAATGTGGGCTTGATATCTTTTGGTATTTCTATCTTGTTTAGGAAAAATATTTCTTGGATTAAAGACTTGGCTTACTAGTTATTTAATTCTTCCTCGAAGGTTTCCATTTTAAACATTCTTCAAAACTTTATAAAATTTAGATGAAATAGTCTCTTTTTCCTTAGCAATTTTTCCAAGATAGGCTACATGTGTTTATCCCGAAAGGACTTTTTTATAATTCTCTCAGGGCTATTTCTTTTGACCCATCAAGTAGTTCAAAATCATTATTAGTGGGTATGTTTTCTTCCACTAGTGGCTCATACTATTGTTTAGCTTGTACAGGTAATCCATCAACTCTGCAATAAGCATTATACTTTGTTCTAGCTCTCTTGGATATTTTGATGCCCAAGAAAGATGCTTCATGATCATGCTTGCTTGGAGCAAAGGCAATATCTTATGGAATACTAGGCTCCACTAATAAGCTATTGAGTTGATTGATAATGATAGATTTTAGTTTTGGCTCAACAACCATTTTCTCTTTTGCTAGCACTATTGGAGTTGCTTTTGATAGTCTATCCAAAATAGAAATCATTTTAAAAGATGAGTTATTTTACTGATTGAGTAAGGTCTTAGCATTCAGTTTCTTAGACACATTGGGAATGAGTATATTTAACCTTTTTCCTTTGTATGATAGCTTCTTGAATGCTTTTGGCATTTCAATGTAATCAATAGTGAGCTTGGTCATAGGTCTAACAAGTACCAACTATACAACTTCAAAAATTATTTTAAACTAGAGAGTGACTCCAACAAAACAAATATTAAGCATGGATTGAAGGAATTTAATAGTAGATCCCTCTCCTAATTTAAAATTCATCAGATTCATTAGGTTTTCCATTAAAATTCTCACACCTCATTGTAGATTTGAAATTGAGTTCTACTAGATTTCAGGAAACTAATTTTTTTCTTGAAAAAAAACATGCAAATCTAAGATGACACAACATATTTTAATTTTTTCAACCATAGATGGAGAGAGAAGTAATCCCCAGCAGAGTCACAAGAAATCTAATAGCTCAGAAAAAAATACCTTTTCAAATCTCTATAGATGTTTAGAGAATTTTATTCTTCATGCGACAGATTGATTTATATTCAGCCAAATTTATTATAACATTATGTTAGGGTTTATTTCAATATGGGTTCTACTTTTCTTGAATATAAGGATTCGTAGTTAATTACCCCTCATACCATAGTAAGAGAGCACTCTTGCTTAAAGTTAGAAATAACATTTTTGACATAAATTGATGTCTAGTGTTGTGGTATGGATGACTATCTAAGTGGATAAAGAGGGTAATCCCAATCACAATCCCATGGTTCTATCATCCGAGGCTACATTATTCTAGTCTACCAATATTAAACAGCTATTAATCAAAATGTTCAAAAAGTTTAATTAGTAGTCATTGGTTGCCTCATCTCAGATATCCTCAGTAGACTAGAGTTTAATGTAGGCTTTATAGTGCAAAAATTTGAATTAGACATAATTTATAAGTCAATCAAAGAATTCAACTTCATAAAGTCTATATTATAGATGTGTGTAGGGCTTATATCCATTGGAATATCATATTTTAGAGAAATTCACATTTATGAATGAGTGGGTGGGCTTACATCCATTAAAGAGTTAGTTAGAATTTAGGTTGGACTTATATCCCTTTGGAATGTCTATATGATTTAGATTATGCTTGCATTGCAAGCACATGTTAGACTTATATCTATTAGAAAGCTATTAGATTGGACACATTCCTTAGGAATGCCAATAAATTTAAAATTCGCATAGGAAACAAAAAGATTGGACTTACCTCCCTTTGCAGTTCCTGATAGGATCATAAAGCAAATCAATATATTAGACTTGCCTCCCTTTGGAGTGCTAGATAGGTTTAAATTTTTACATAGCAAATGAAATGATTAGACTTGCCACCCTCTGGAGTTTGCATAGTAAATGAAAAGATTAGACTTACCTCTCTTCAGAGTACTAGATAGGTTTGGAAGTTCATATAGCAAAAAAAAAAAAAAATTGGACTTACATCCTTTGTAATGTCAGATAAGTTTTAGGTTGTGCTTACATTGCATGCACAACAAATCAGACTTACATCTATTAGAAAGCCATTAGATTGAACTTACATCTCTTTTAAATGCTAAGGTAGGGTGAACATATGGGTTGGACTTACCTCCCTTTGGAGTGCCAGATAGGATTTAAAGTTCACATAGTGATTAATGGATTTGACTTACATCCTTATGAAATGGATTGTCCTTATATCCTTATGAAATGATAGATAGGATTTAGAGTTCATATAGTGAACTAATGGATTGGACTTACATCCATTTGGAATGCCAGATAAGATTTAGAGTTCAATAGCAAACTATTGGATTGGACTTACATTCCTTTAGAATGTCAGAATTATGGGAGTGTTCACATAACAAACAAATAGAGTGGACTTACATCCCTTTGTAATGCTGATAGGATTTAGATTTTTCTTGCATTACAAGAACAAGTTGGAATTACATCTATTAGAAAGTCATTAGATTGAACTTACATCTCTTTGAAATGCCATAATTATAAGATTTAGAGTTTGCATAGTGAACTAATGGAATGGCCTTACATCTCCTTAGAATGCTAGAAAGGATTTAGAATTCACATAGTAAACTAATTGATTAGACATACATTGCTTTAGAATGTCAAATATGATTTAGAGTTTGCATAATGAACTAACGGATTTAATATTTGCATTTACTGAATTTTTTAATTCTAACTATTGGTTGGTAGTTCCTCGATGCTAAAGAGATAGTACTTAGGTGCTAAAGGGGCCTAGGTCTTAGTAGAGAAGCACCTTGGTGCTAGGAGATCAATGCCTCGACCCTAAAAGATCAGCACCTCAGGGCAAAAAAATTATTGTCTTGGCACTAAAATGTAAGTGCCTCGGTACTAGATGGTGGGACTTAGGCATAACAATCATAAGAGATACTACAAAAGTGCTAAAAAAGTAGCATCACGGTGCTGAAACAACACCTTGGTGCTTCTGTACAACATTGTAGTTCTATAAGTGGACATAATGAACTTATAACCTAAGAAGCCAACACTATGGCTCCACAAGGTAGCAACATGGTGTTAGTCGCAGAGCCTTGGTACCGTATGATAGCATTGTGATACTACGAAGCAGAGTGCCATGTTCAAATACCTGAGAGCTCAATTTCTCAACACTTGGCAGTAGCTTCGTGATATTATGAGTTAGGAGACTGTATTTTAGGGTAATTTTCTTGCATAGTTTGATAGTTTTGTACAAAATTTTGGCAACATAACATCTTAGTAATGCAATATTTTGAAAATTTATAGTGAAACATGCTCTCTTCACCATTATTCTAGATCCAAGATCAATAGATGGATGATCTTCATCTCATGTTAGAACTAAGTTCAATGATGGAGGTCTTCATATTTTAAAACTTGCAATTTAGTAATTTAAATTTTAAGTTAATCTTAATTTTGACAGTTTTTTCTTAGAAATATCTAAGATTTTGTAATTCATGTGATCATTTTCTTCTCCCTTGCTCTGAATTTAAGATCGACAGAGGGAATAGTCTCACACCAGATCAAAGATAAATGATGGATGTCCTCAAAAATTTCTTGTGGGGTGTAAGAAATCGATTACATAAGAAAGCCTTTCATTTTATCTTTTACCTTAAACTGATGTTTGCAAAAGCCATTTTCCTTTGTCATTAATTGTCTAGCACGAGAAGGAGATTCTTTGTGTGAGTGGAGGCATGGCTAAGGGACCAACGATGAAGTGTGGTTGGACAAAGTGCCGGAGGGAGTGTCTAGCCATCCCTCCCCCTTTTTATAGGAAACTATTCTCTTAACTGCTCCCACTCTTCCCCTTTGGGTGGTTATTACTGACAGGGATGGTTGTTGGTAAGAGTTTAAGGCTCTCTTCCTCCTTTTTTTATTTATTTAATTTTTCTTTTATTTTTTTTAGCAGCCAACACACATCTAAAGAAAAGGTATGTTGTCCATGCTAATGGGTTATGGAGTTCACCACACCACCAAAGAACACCTGCCACATGTTAGGGTGAGTCCCTATCCATACTTGACGTACCTCACATGCACTTATCATATGTAATTATCACCGATCATTATTATAAAAATGTTCCTTTCAAAAATAGTGGAGAGGCATGTGTGGGTGGGTGGGGATTTTTTCTTCCTTATCATTTCTTCTCTAAGAGACCATAACACTCATTGCTTGTACATAACCTTGGTGAAATGATATAAGTATCTCAAAGGTTTTTGCCTTACACTAGTGATAGTTGGCTATTGGCAAGGTGCTGATTAAGTCCATTCTCTGAATAATAAAGATCTAACGGCTTAAAATAGCCTATTGAGGTTGTGATAATTATTGTTAGAGTGGGATAAATTTTTGTCACTACATACACCTCTTGCCATTTTTTCTATGTCCTTTATGAGCGTGGGATCAAAATATCATTGCCTTAAGATTCTATGCATGAGTGCCCTTCCTCTTGAATGATTACCATATTCACCCAAGTGTATTTCCTCAAGGACTCTTCTTTGTTTGTCCTCTTGTATGAATTTAAGGTTAAGTGAGGTTGTCAATCTTCAAAATAACTCACCTCCAATCAATAAGTACTAGCCGGCCCTTATCATAAACCTCCTTGAATCGTTGATAGCCTCTCTATGGAGTTTTTTTTAATATTTATGTATGTGGGGGACACCACACAGATCTGAGAGTGTACTTATTGAAGTGATCATATATGACATCAAGAAATGGTGCACTATCTTGAAAGATAGAGACATCACCCTTCAATGGACTTAATCACCTAATAAGGACTCCTAAGGTATGATGGGTCTTCAAATATACTAGAGATTTTTCTCTTACTTTACATGGATAAATAATATAGAGTTTATTTAAATCAGGTTCTAAAGTTTCTTATGGGGGCAAGCCCCCATAGTTAATTACATCCTAAGGAAGGTGAGTTCTTTAAAAATACTCTCGATTGAAGTAGGCAATTATTGTCTTCAAAGTGTTTAAAGATAAGACTATCAATAAATTAGCTATATTTGGAAAATCAATTGGGATAGATCAAAAAAAGGAGAGACTTATTATCGAGGATAAAGGGAGATGAGTAGGGAATGCTCATGATACTAGGAAACCTAGTGAGCATTCCAATCTATCCTATGGTTGGGCTTTATATGTTCGAAATTAAGGAGAATTATATGTTTGTAATGGAATTTTATTAGAAGGCTAGGACTTATAATCCCACAGTACAAGATTGTGAAAATGCCTAAGAAGTGAGAATTTATGCTTGTAGTCCAAAGAAAATAGCCACCTTAGATCAAAAATCTAGGGAGCTTTAGCGAGGGCCAAAGCACGACCTAAATCTAAGCAAAGATGGGTATATAATTTACCTCCACCAGAAAGGGTAAACCACCCGACTGTTGGACTTATAACTGCCTATAGTGGCAGCCAGCTAAATCCCCCTGCACCTTAAAACCATGTGGTCAAGTCATATGTTTTGCAAGATGGTTAGGATGTTATTATTATAAAGAAACTAAAGTCCTTAAACCCACTCCCTAAAAGACTAGAGCATGAGTAGTATGAATAATGACTTAGTCTAATGCGAGTTTTATCTATTTTTATTTGATTTTGACCTTTTATTTTGATGAAGGCCATAGGAATTTTATGACTAAATGCATGATGAAATAAGGTTATTGGCTAAATCAGAAAGAAATATGTGTTTTTCACCATAGAGGAGACTCTCAAAGGTCAAGTCTTCCCCTATCATGCAAGGATGGAAACCCTCTCTTAGAAAAAGTGAAATAAGATAACATGCATGACATTAAGCATACAACATTCTAGCTAAGGGGTTGCTAAATCATTTAATTATCTTAATTTAATACCTAGGCTTTAAATGCGGTTATGAGTTATTCATAAAATTAGTTATGAGTTGTTGTTGGGGTAGAAATTATTTTTCTCTAGGAGCCTAACCGGATCGAGGACACACATTTAATCACCATATATGAAGAAACTAGAAAAAGACATGTCATTTCCATTACACAATTATAAACAAAACATCAATCAATTTATGAACCCAATGCAAAAGAATAAGCCGTGTACTGCATAAACCCAAAAAAAAAGAAAGAAATAAGCCGAAGCTCCCTTATACAGCCTAGTATATGAAAGAATAATTACAAATTTACAAATGAATAAATGCTATGGGGGTCTTCATTTCATCATTCTTCATGTCTCTTTCATACCTCCTTTTGATTTTCTTGCTTTAAAGGCATCATAGAGGCCTCCCAGGACAAAGTCTTCTAGCCTCCGTTCATCCTAATCCCCCTATAACACTAATCCTAATTCTAAATACATAATTATATTAAAAATAGGAAAAGTAAATCTAACTACACCTGCAAAACAAGTGTTAGCTAAACACACCTTACAACCCAAGCAATTATATGTATAATTTAGACTTAAGGCCTTGCACATTGGTAACCAAGCCCAACTGTCCAAATTTTGCTTATTCTTAGGGGTTAAGAAACATGCAAAAGAGAGCATTTATGTTTATTTTTAAGCACCCTTTAAGCACAATCCCCTGTAGAAAACATGATTAGGCTAATATCATCCTAACATCCAGTCTGCGAACCATACACCCTAACATCCAATCTACAACAATACATCATAAAACCAAACATACATCAAATCATGCACTACACTAATATAAAGCTAAAAGTGGTTACTTAATTCTAAGGTGTGTGTATTAAGGCTTGTGTGGTATGCCTTAGCTAAGCTTTGTTGTAATTTTATAAGCAAGAAAGTTAATTTGAAGGATGGTTTCACTTTAAGTGGCTTAATTAGTTTGTAAATTTTACTTAATGTTTTGTTTTATTTCATTTGGCTTACAATTAACAATTAAGTGTTTTGAAGAGAAGAAAATACAAGATCACCCTCTTTTGTCCCTACCTTAAGCCACATCTAAAGCATATTAATTAATCAATTATCCTTAATGAATGGCTTATTGCATATTTTTTAATTAGTCTTAGGTTTAGTTTCACTTTAAATAATCTCATTCAATAAGAAAGGCGTCTTAAGATTAATTGAAGTTAATTACTATCACACAACACATGTTTGTTCATTTCCTTCCATCACATGTAGCATGCATATGATTAAGTCCTAAACATACCAATACATACATTGTATCTTGGCATACTTGGATGATGAATAAGAACATGTATGTTTAAAGCTTATATTTTCCTTTTGATTGAGTTATTTTTATCATGTTAATTTAAACCACCATCTAAGTTCTTATGAAAAAGTAGATAAGAATGAAGTTAAATAGGTACATGTCATTGTTAACTAGGGAAGTAAGGTAATTAAATGACCTCCTTACTACTTAAATTGATGTACTCCTGGGATGCCTAGACTAAATACCATTTGCATTCAAACACATGTATGCTTGCATACATAAATGTAACAAAGAGAACTTTGAATCACATGATTAGTTAGTTCTATCACTTAAACAATTACAAATGCATGTATTTTAATAAAATAAAGAGTGGTTTTGACTCCATAATTAAATACACACACATGTATGAGAGATATATGCTAGTATATGCCATTGTTAACCAGGGAAGTGAGATAATCAAATGACCTCCTTGGGGCTACCTAAAGTCTCGTATTCCCGGGGTGTCTAGACCAACTATTTGCTTTACTCAAATACATATGAATGTACACATAAATAAATGAGAATAAACCATTGAAAAGTTGTGCTTTATTTAATTAAAAAGATTTATGTACATTGAGTAAAGTCCTATTGAAATTGTAATGTTGAAAGAAAAGATCTTTACTCCATATACTTAAGATATAATTATTTGCATTTCCTATGTATTCATAACTAACATTTATAGCATATATATAATCATTTACTTATGGGATTTTTAAAAATATATTTAGATTTACTAATGATAGTAGCCACACATATATTAGTTAGAATTGACACATGCAAATTTGACATAAAGGAAATCATTTATTTTTAATTAATTTTTAAAGAAATGAATGCATGAATTTAGTTGGCGTACAAGATTTTAATATGATTGAAAAAAATAAAGAAACATAAGAATATAATTTCATTCAATCCAACTAATTCCTAAGGACAATCATACTAAATAAGTTTATTTAAAATAAACCAAAATTCTTTAATGCCATTTTTCATGTTTGATTTGATTTAAGAAATGCAAGAATGATTTGTTAATTCTAATCCCATTCCCCGTATGTGAATTAATTTGATTTAATGAAAAGAAATTAGGTTAATTTTATGAATTGGTTAAGTTAAGCATGGATTAAATCAATTAATTAAACTTTACCTATGTTACCTTAAAGTAATTAATTAAACAATTATGAGCTAATATGATATGCGAATAAATTGAAAAGTAAATAACAATGCTCCTATGAAATGGAAGGGGCCTAATGCAATTCGCTCATAATTATTAATTAATTAAGCTTAAGGAACTCACTTAATTACTTTTATGGTTTTCTCACACATATGAGCTAACCATAATTTCATTAGCTCTCTTTGGGTTATTGAACACCCAAAGAACTACCTAAACATTAATTAGGGAAATAAAATTTAATTAGATTTTTAGTTTAATTAATTAAACCATTAATTCATTAGTTCATCTTTTTCTTTCTTAATTATCAACTTTTGATTATCTTTTGAAAATGAGATGGACTTAAGGGAAGAAGGCTGGAAAATAGGTCTCAACCTAATTCCATAAGTTATCCATTTAATCAAGCATGAATTCATATAATTTGAGTTTTAAATTAGCCAATTAAGTCATTGATTAATTAATTTATCATTAATTAGCATTTATTATGGTTGAAAAGAGAGAAAATTAGAGAAAGGAATAGGGGAGAAGCCATAATCTCATTCCCTAAGCCTGCTTACTATTCAACAGTAATTAAGGAGTCCAAATAATTAATTAGTTTAAGTTCATATACTTAATTATCACTTAATTAAGTTAAGATGGTAATTAGGGCTTAATTAATCAATTTCCCTAATTAAGAAAATAATAAATTCCAAGAAAAATAGGGGAGGCGGAGGTCATCCCCAGAAATATCCTCATAAAGTTTGAAATTAATTGAATGATTAATTAAGGAGTAATTAAGCTAATTAAGTTTTCAATTAAACTTTAATTAAGCCAAAATTACTACTCAAAATTAATTAAGGATAATTTTAATGGATTCCTATCTTAAATACCTTTAAAATAAGCCCTCATTTACATTTTTTGAATTTTTCTATAATTATTTAAAAATTCTGGAAGTTTTAGCATTAAAAATGGATTAATTAACCCTAATTAGAGCCCTAATCTCATTGGCGCCACGTGGCACGCTGATGCGGCGTGCTTTCCACGTGGAGTCACAGGATTGGTTATTTAAATTATCACATCACGCATGAGTGGGTGGATGCGCAGAACCGTCTAAGATTGGATGGTCATGATCAAACCTGCAGTTGAGTAGGATTAATCCAGTTGATCTAGCATGATTTAATATGGACTGTCCATTTTGATCACATGAAATGGATGATCTGTGATCTGCTCTCCCGGGAGGAGTGACCGGCCCATCATTTGTCGATTTGAGCTCACCCGAGCTCAAAAAGAGATCAAACCGATCTCACACCATCAGGAGAAGCAAAAAGAGGAGATCTAATGGTGGAAATCTCACAACATGCAACTTTTCTTCAAAATGCTCCTAACTATTTCAAGCTAAAGGTCAATTTCAATGGCATACCTCACTAGAGCTTAGGATCGGTGGTTCCAATGATTGAGGAAGCTTTGTTTGGTAGAAATGAAGCCCTGTAGAGCGGCACAAGCTTTGATTTGAGGTGGATTGCTCAAAAGACCAAAGCACAAAATGGAAGTGGCCAGCTTTGATCAAACTATACCCTCCGGTCATTGAGAATCTTGGGGGATGATTCGTTCTCACTTGTTTGGCTCTAAGGATGGTGTATGCAAAGTTAATTACACTTAGAGAGAGATTTGAGCAAATGGAAATCAGATTGAGACTCCCCTATTTTAGTTTTCTATAAAATTGATAGAGGAAGAGTTGGGGAGCTTTGGAAACCTTGTAAATCACTCTGGGACATGCATCTGTGGCTGCTAGGGTTGAATCGAGTGTGTCTCTTTTGATTTGAGTGAGAATGAGAGGGGTATATGCCCTCATTCCTCGAATCGGATGACTTGCCTTAATTGGCCATTTTGATCAAATGGCTATCATGGGGAGCTCAATTTGGGTAGGGAATCACCTTAGCTGGCTTCACTTGAGTGGAGGAGGGTGTGGTGAAGAAAATTTGGACATGGAAAATTATTTGAGTTTGGAGTGGTTTGGAAGCAAATTTGACCAAGCTTAAGGATGTAGGTCAAAAGGGCTTAAGTGGTGAATTGATTTAGTTTTATTTATTGTTGGTCATTGGAAGGTAGGTTTCATTTATATTTATGAATATAAATGAAGGAGTAATTGGTTTATAAAGAAACCAATTAATTTTGGGTTGGTTTATATGAGATTTGGCTAAGTCATTGGAGGTAGGTCCATATGGATTTAAAAAAGGGTTTTGATTGGATCTGGATTTAGTTTGATTTAGTTTTGGCTATTTGAGTTTAAATCTAATTTATGTTTGTGAGTATAAATGAAGATATAAATGATTCATGAAGTGATCAATCAAATTTGGGTTGAATTGGGAGGAGATTTGGCTAGTTTTATGGAATTCAACCATAAGGCTTTGAAGGGGATTTTGATTTTAGTTTTGATTATGGATTCTAATCATTTGGTTTGGAAATTGTATTTGGATTTGGTAAATGATTAAGGGATTGAATTGATCTTGGAGAAAGTCAATTAAATTTGGATTGATTTGAATTTGGTTAAGCCTAAGTC
Organism: Cymbidium sinense; assembly: GCA_021442155.1. Lineage (NCBI taxonomy): Eukaryota > Viridiplantae > Streptophyta > Magnoliopsida > Asparagales > Orchidaceae > Cymbidium > Cymbidium sinense. The sequence continues at coordinate 28,727,233 of CM038228.1, read as the reverse complement.
CATAAGATGAAATCAAAAGGCTTAGGAAGGGTTTTGATTTTTTTGGATTTGATTATGATTTCAAACATTTGGTTTGGAATTTGTATTTAAATTTGGTATTTGAGTTGGATTTGAGTTTGGTTGAGGAGGAATGCATGGATTGGGCTTAGGCTATTGGGTAGGTAAGTCTTCCTAAATCCCTAAGGCATAACCTATTTTTATGGATAACCCTTCTAAGTCTCTAGGCTTAGGTTAAGTATTCACCTAATCACCAAAAATGTCTTAAGACTAAGAAGGTCTTAGTGTCTACAAGAGTCCTAGATCTATAATGAGAAACTTGAAAACTCACTCTAAAAGTGATGTCAACAAAAGGATCCCAATAGGTGTGGTGTAATTGACAAGGCACACAGCACGTATTGGTGTTCACCAAGACAATCAACAACATCCAAAGGATCACAAGAGCTAATGAAAATGATCTATCCATAAACCTGAGGTGTAGACAAAATTGAGATCTCAATGTAATGCAACTTAACATATGCCAAAGGCATAAGAGGGAAAGAAAGGATCCACTGAGGGATCAAGTGTGTGAACCTTCTACTAGGAAAGTAGATTTAGATTATCCATAGAGAGGATAAGGGTTTGAGTTCGATCATAAACATGATTTGGGGGGAAAAGATCTGCAGGGGATTAGGATTTGTATTATGCCGGGGATGAGTGCATGAACCTTCCACTAGGGAAGCATGTTCAGATTATCCTCTAAGGATAGGGATTTGATTTGGATTGGTTTGGTGGGACTCCATTGGGGAGAGGATATGATTCACATCTTGCTAGGGAGAAAAGTAATTTGATCTAATTAGTGGGCATCCACTGGGGATGGGAATTTGATTTGATTTATTTACTGATGATTTACGGCTCTACTAGAGAGACGATATGATTTGGTTTTGAGGGCACATCTGTTAGAGATATGAGCTCGGCTCCATTGGGGATAAGGTGGATTTAATTTAGGGTTTTCCTTGGTTTATTTTTGGGAAGCATCCACTAAGGATAAGAGTGGATAGATTTAATTTAGACTCCACTGGGGAAGGATTATGGATTTAATAAAATGGTCCCTATTAGTGTGCGATGGATTCACTAAGAAGGGGCTATATCAGCCTAGTCCTATCTTAGATTTATAGTCTACCGGCCACGGGGTAGAGCTAACCAACCTATGGGGTGCCTTTTAGTGTGTAATGGCCAAGTGAAGAAGAAAGCTTATAGACTTACATCCTCCTAAAGAATGAATCACTGGGGTGATCTGTTGGTGGCACAAAAAATCAAACCCAACCTAAGGCGACTATTGAGCGAATGTCGTTGTGGACTCATATCAACTCAGAAATAGCCAAAATTAATTTTATTTTAGATGGACCCTATCAGTGTGCCATGGATCTATTAAGAATGGGCTAATATCAGCTTAGTCTTATTTTATATTTACAAATCCAAAAGGATAGTCTACCGGCCACCTGGTAGAACTAACCACCCTAAGGGCTATTTTTTAGTGTGCAATGGCCAAGTGAGGAAGAAAGCTTATAGACTTATGTCTTCCTAAACAAAGAACCACTCGGGTGATCAGTTGGTGGAACAATAAATCAAACCCGACCTGAGGCGACCATTTAGTGAATGCTGCTATGGACTCATATCGATTGAAAAATAGTTAAAGTTAATTTCATTTTAAATGGACCCTGTTGGTGTCCGATGGATCCACTAAGAAGGGGCTAATATCAGCCTAGTCCTATATTATATTTATAAATCCAAAGGGATAGTCTACTGACTATGGGGTAGAGCTAACCAACCTAAGAGGTGTCTTTCGATGTGTAATGGTCAAGTAAGGAAGAAAGCTTGTAGACTTACACTTTGCAAAATGAGGAGCCACTAGGGTGATCAATTGATAGCATAACAAATCGAACCTAACCTAAGGCTGCCCATCGGTGTGCAACGGTCATGATGGAGAGAATGCATGATAGACTTACATCTTCTCAAGCAAGGATGACCGCCGGGGTGACTTGTTGGTGGCACAATAAGTAGAACCCGACCTAAGGGCGACTACGGAGAGAGTGTTGACCTGGGGACTTATCTCAACTCAGAAGTAGTTAGGAGATTCCTATAGGGAGTTTTATTGACACTACCCTAAAGACATGATGCCTGCTTGGGAAAAGGTACTGCTAGGGGTTTCCTCATAATTCACAAGAAAAATAATATATTTTGCTTATTTATATGTTTGCGTGGACCCTATTGGTGTGTGAGGGACTATACTGAGAAGGAGATTATATCAGCCTAGTCCTATCCCAGACTTACTGGACTAAGGGAGAATATGCATATCCGTAAGATGGATTCTCTAACCATAAGAGTGGCTAATAGGAAAGGGGGACTGTCCAATCCAAGAGTAACCCGGGTAGTGTGTAAATGGGGCCGCTAAGGATGTGATCGAAATAGAGTGCCCACAGGGGAGGTGCCACTAGAGGCTTTATCTTGGACCCTGAAAAAGAAATCCTATAGGTATACGGTGGCCTACTCTGGGAGAAAATTTGTAGACTTACATCTGCCATGAGTGGTGTATCCACCAGGTGGGTCTTTGTAGGCATAACGATAACCATCCAACCTATGGTTCTCATCGATTTGCGATGATCAATATGAGAGGATGGATTGTAGACTTACATATTCATAGACAAAATGATCGGATAGTCTTTGGAATGGACATATCGACCAAGGGCGACTACCAAATGGGGAGTCTTGTGTAAGGACTGAACTGAGGCTTGAAGTAGTCAGGAGGAAAGGAGCTACTAGGGAACTTATCCTAAACCTCAAATATACTTGACCCAGTCAATGCATGAGGGCTTGTTCAAGAAGAAAGCATGTAGGCTCACATCCTCTTAAATAAACTCAACATGAGGAAGCTTACTGGCTGTCCAGTAAGGGCTACCAAACTAATAAGGAACTTGATGGTTTATAGTGGTCAAGTTAAGAAGATGGCTTATAGACATCCTCTAGATAAGTAACCACTGGGGTGACACACTAACAATGTAGCATGTAAGCCCAACCTAGAGCAGCTAATGCATGAGTGCCACAGGGGGTTTTATCCCACATCAAAATAGCCTGAAATAAAAGATATACGTTTGTTTCATGTGGTTGTGTATAGTTTGTGTTGGTGTTATGTTGCAAAAGGATAAGACGTCGCTTGGGTTTCTTACACCTACTCTAAATGCATCATGGAGGATTCGCAAGCAAAGATATTTCTCACCAATATGAAGAGATGGAATTTGAGATGAAGAGAAGTTTTATTGATAATTGATTTGAAATAAGATTTATGAATAATATTTCTTTAGATAGAGCCAATTGATTGGAAGCATTGGGCGCTCTCCTTTACAATTTATGAGCTGATAAGATCCTCCTTGGTAGACCTTCTATATGGCAAAAGGGCCTTCCCAAGTGGGTTCAAACTTACCTCCCATCTTTTGACAGGCAATAATTGGTCTCCTTAGAACTAAAACATGCTCACCTACTTGAAAGCTCGAGGATAGACCAACTTATTATGAGCTTGATTCATTTTGGCTCTGTACAACTCAAGGTTCTGGTATGCCTGGAGGCATCTCTCCTTAAACCTTTGAGCTCTTATAACCACAACTTGGTGTTCTGCTCCATTGTGATCTTACTATCCACAGCTATCTTTAATGATGGGAGTTAAACTTTTAATGGTATAACTGCTTCAGACCAATATACTAAGAAGGAAAGGGTAGATTGAGTTGGAGTTCTATATATGGTGCGGTAAGCCCACAGGGCTTCAACTAACTGCTCATGCCACTGTTGCTTATTTTCATCAAGTGTCTTCTTTAATATTTGGATGTGAGTTTTATTGAAGGCTTCTGTGAAGCCATTTTCCCTTGGGTAATAGATGGTAGAATATCTCTAATCTATGCTATGTCTCCAGACAAAGCTGTTTATTTTGGTGCTCTTTAATGCAGTACCATTATTGGATATAATTTATCGAGGTACCCTGAACCTATATATGATATGGTCCCTAAAAAACTAGAGCACATGCTGATCTATGACCTCCCTGAGTGGGATTTCCTTCGCCCACTTGGAAAAGTAGCAGGTGGCAGCTAGAATGAACCGATGACCTTTGAAAGAAGGAGGATCGATTAGACCCACTATATCGGTACTCCAACACTCAAACGGCTATAAGATCAAAGTAAGATGTAGAATGTTGGGTGTTTGGTGTAAGACCACATCATGCACCTGACATTGGTGGCATCTCCTAACTATGTCCACACAGTCTGTGATCATCGAAGGCTAGTAGTATCCTAGTCTCTTGATTTTGGCTTTCATCTTTAGACTAGATTGATGCGCTCGATCATGATCTTACAGGCTTCATGTTTATCCAGACAATGTAACACTAGTACAAGGTGCCATCCATGAGAGTGTAGGAAAGGGCTCTCTTCTTCATCTGTTGTGCTAGTAATTTTTCTTGAGGTAGTTTGCCTATGTTTAGATAATCCATGAATGGTTGCCTCCAGTTCAACTACTCACCCTTTTTAGTAACGACAACCTCCTCTTCAAGAGAGAGTCTCTCGATTAGTTCAACATCAATAAGGGATAAGACTTGTCTATTTTAGACCCTTATTAGTATGGACTCATCTTCCGGGCATGCCAACTCTTTGGCAAGCTTGGCTAAAGCATCTGCTACTGCATTTTCTCCTTGAGGAATCTTGTAAATGGTAACCTCTAGGATTTGGGCCAACAACTCCATGGTGTACTTATGGTAATGATGGAGCTTAAACTTTAAAACTTTGTAAGACCTAGTAATTTGGTTGAAGACTAACTGAGAATCCCTGAAGATATTGATGCTCTAGATGCATAGTGTAATGGCTAACCCCAGAATGGCAATCAGAGCCTTATATTCAGCTTCATTATTGGTGCATGGATCAGATAGATGATATGAGACTCTCATCACATCACGGTCTGGAGTTAGGAGAACTATTCCTACCCCTGACTTTCTTGGGAGAGTAGATCATGGTTCTTATCCTATTTGAAAGGAAGCCGCACCATCAAAATATATCTCCCAGTGGTGAATATAGTGTCCCCTAAGTTCATGATTTGTTCATCGGGAGGTCATCACTAAGAATTAAGAAGTGGGTGTCTTTGCTAAGAAATCAACTAGTGCTTATCCTTTCATCGCATTAGGTACAAAGTGATGTCAAACTGACAAAATCATGGACCATGTAAACAACCATCGAGCATGTTCATGAGATATTACGTATGGATTGATCCTAGAGAATAGATTCACCTTATGAGAAAGCATGTAATGCCATAGCTTTTGGGATGCAAATATTAAAGCTAGGCAGTGCTTTTCAATGGGTGGGTAATTTACCTCAACAGGGATTAGATGATGACTGAGATAATAGAGTGCATTTTCTTTCCCTTCATCATTGGTTTTGGCCAACAAAGCACTGAGGGAGTCATCTAATGTGGTAGTATATAGTATGAGTGTCTTTTACAGGATAGGGATTGTTATAACTAGTGGTGTCATCGAGTAGTGCTTGATGTCTTCGAAGGCATGTTAACACTTATCATCCCACTTGAACTTGGCTTCCTTTTTGACAAGTGTTGAGAATGGTTGCATCTTCCTCACAGGTTGGAAATGAAGCATGTTAGATATGCCAACCGTCCTTAAAATGATCTGCGTTGAGTTAGGCTCTTAGTGGGTGGAATTTTTATTATGGCCTTGATCTTCTCTAGATCGATTTCAATTCCATGATGCTAGACAACAAACCAAAGGGATTTTCCTGAAGCTACTTCAAATGCACACTTCAAGAGATTCATTTTAAGGTTAAATTGTCTTAACCATTTGAAAACTACTCTCAAGTCAAAGAGATGGTCTTTCTTTTCTTTACTTTTCTCTACGAGATCATTGACATATCATTTGACATGATGATGAATGAGTTCATCAAAGATCCAAGTCATGGCCCACTAGCATGTAACACCGACATTTTTATAGCAGGAAGGAATGACCTTATAGCAAAATATTCTGATCGGGGTTCAAAATGTAGCATTTCTTTAATCTTTAGGGGCCATCTTTATTTGGTTATAATGAAAGAGAAGACTGCATGAGATGAGGCAATGTCCATCATCAATTCTGCCTTATTTAGATCCCTAAAATTGACGCATATGTGAATTTGACCATTCTTTTTCTTAACTTGAATGACAATAGCTAACCAGGTAGGGTATTTTTCTTCCCTAATAAAGCCAACCTCAATTAATTTCTTGACTTCATAAATGACCTGTTGTTTAATGTCTAATCGCATGCATTTAGGAGCTTGCTTGATAGGGTTAGCAGTAGGCTCTATTGCTAGTTTGTGGATTGTGATATCAGAAGATAAAACAGACATCTCTTCATAACTCCATGTGATGCAGTCCTTAAACTTTATCAATAGCCTAACTAAGTCATTAATTTTAGTATCATTCAAAAAGCGTGTGTATTGGGATGTGGATTGTCTTTAGTTCCTAAGTTGATTTCTTTAAGATCGTTGATGGTTAATATGATCTCCTCTTTCAACTATGGCAATGAATCTTTGATTTTAAACTCATTTGGATCATCTAAAGTTTCTAAAAACACCTACTTATATGAGTTAACATGATTTGAAAAGAACCCATCAGATTCCAAATGATTGATGGTGACTAGGCAATGATTAACATCATCGATTGGACCCACTGTGTCAAATCCTAGTCCTGGTCTTGACTGAGGATGTCTGCTTTGGTTGTCCCATAACCTTTTAAAGTAGTTTGACCTGAGTTTAGACCAATAATGTGGGATTAATCCCTTCTTTGCTAAATTAAGAATACAAAGAGAATACCAATCAAAAGACAATTGTATTAAATATTTATATAAATCATTCTCAAGTTTTACATCAACTTCTTGACCTGAGGATGATGCTCCCTAAAAGAACCTCTATGTTTTTCCATCTATGGATGACTTGGGGCTTCCTAAACTACCAAACCCTCAACCTTTTGAGAAGAAAGTGGGGTTAAAGCTATGGCTCCCAATTGACTCCTTAATATCTCATTTGTAAATTTTGATATAGTTATGCTTTATTTTGGAGCCCAGTCTTCATCACTATCATGCTCAAACGTCACCTCAAAAGGGATACACTACTGAGAAGAGCTTCCTGGGGTGCTAACCATATAAGACTCATCATCTAAACTAGATTGTAAGTCTATGTGGATAGTAGGTGTACTCTTCGTGTCTTTGACATACCTCCTACTGGGTGGCCAATGGAGGCTTTCCATCTGAGGCTACGAACTATCCACTACCTCTTCCTGGTGGAGGTGAGGCCATCCTACTCATATGTTTGAATGGAGTAATGAGCTGTGGGTGGAATCTAACGTCTGGCTCTACATCTTCTGCTCAGTTCATGTCTCGCTCTCTTTTATTTTCTTTTTCTTTCTTTTTTTTATTTTTTGTTTCTTTTTTCCTTTTCTTTTCTTTCTTTTTTCCTTTTCTTTTCTTTCTTTTTTCTCTCATGAAGATCTTAACTAGATTTGTGAGAATGGACTTGTTGGTTTTGGGGGAGAAAATATGATGCATCCTCATATATATCGATCTCATGAACTATGAATGGTTTGAGATCTCTTTTGACGCACTACTCAATTCCACCTCTCATGAACTTTATGCACTGATGTAGAGAGGATGGAACTATGTTGTTCTCATGTATCAATGGTCTCCCAAGCAAAGCATTGAAAGATGTATCTGAGTCTATCATATAAAACTGGGCTTCAGTCTTCCAATCAGCTATCTCTAATGGAAACACTATAGAGCCTAAGGCCCTCTCACCTTTTTAATTGAATCCACGCAACATCATCATCTCCTTTTAGAGTTTAGAGATATTGATCCTCAAGTATGCAAGGGTTCCTAAACTCATATTATTGACTAATGCACTTTGGTCAACTAGAACTCTTGATAACATGTATCTGCCAACGTCCACTGTAATGTAAAGAGGGAAGTTGTACTTGGTAGTTCCTAGAAGCAAGTCTTCATCACTGAATGTAAGTCTTAAAATGTCTTTTGAGTTGTGTGCCTTCTCTTCAGTAGTAGTTAGCTAATCTAAGCATATCTTTGGGTCAAGGAGAGCCTTGACTAGAGATTCTCTCATCTCTTTGGATAAGACAAGGGCATCATATATTCTTAACTTAGCTGACAACTTTCTAAAATGTGCTAAGATGTTGTAATCAACTTTGATTTGGTCCTCCACAAGCATATCCATAGGTGGAGCATCTTGGGGAGGGATTATCTACTCATTGGAACCAATGAGTTGTTTTCCCTTATCTTGAGGTGCTACCCAGAGGTAGAAATTTGCCCTTTGCGTTGACTTGGTGACTCTGAATGATGAATGGAAAGTTCTACCTTCTCATCAAATACTTCTTCTATGGGATCCTCGAGTCGGTTGACTCCAAGTCAATCTCAAGAGGTGAACCATTGATTGAGAAAGGAAAGTCAATTAAATTGAAGTGGAATGGAATGACTAGATCTATGATTATTATTTTCTAGACTTGGAGAGTTTTCAATAAGATTAAAATGTAGAGTATCAGAAGTGGCAAAATGTAAGTGAAAGCTTTCTTCATTGATTTCTTTTTGGTGGAGGTACATGATAGAAATCCAACAAAGTAAGCGGGGTAAGGGATTTAATGCCCTTGTTGTGCTGATATACATGTAGAAGAGGAGCTAGTGGAGGAAAGTAGTAACTACTGCTATGGATGGAGTCTGGGCGGTGGTTGCTACTATAGGTGAGCTGTGTGCCACTATTGGGCTATCACCTTCTTCAAGTTGTCTTTGGCAATTTACAAACCTTCCTTGATGTTGGAGGTTTTAGTTACCTCAAGCGCCTATAGAGAGAGTTTCTTAATTTTAGAAACTACTTTTTTAGAGGTTTGGGATAAGGCAATATCCCAACCTTCTTTTGTCTTAAGAGGATCATAGGTTTCCCAAGAATTACTCTAATAGAACTGGAAGGTTATTCTAATAAGTATTCCTTGGGGATGGCTATGGCACCTAACTTGTAGCTATGCTCAAGCCAATCCTTAAAAGTAATACAATCCTCTATGATATAATTAATCATGTGATGGTAGGGACAATAGTTAGGATCATTACTTTTGCCCACTTCCTCAAGCTTCTTGGGCTCTGGTAACTAAAACTCAAGTTTCTTTAAGAGATTCTTAAAGATTTTCCTAACTACCTCCCTCTTGAATGAATATGGCTTATTTAATCTATCAGTAAAAGTAGGTGAGTAATAGCTACCTGGTTGGGGAGAAAAATACCACAGTTGGGTAGGCTATCGATGTGGTGGGAATGGCTATTATGGAGGTTGATATGATGATTGAGGTGGTGGTAGAGGAGGTGATAAAGAGGCTGAGCGGGTCTCTCATCTTGGACTCTGGTTGTTTCCCTATCCATAACACTATCCTCTTCTTCTTGAACACCTTCGTGGTTTGGGTGAGATGATTGGTGGGAAAGGGCAACTATTTGGCTTCTCTTGTAGTAGCCACCTTGTTATTAGTTTCTCAAATATCGATGGTAAAACTTTAAGCATGAAGGTGACGGCCATGAATATTCTTGAGGAGAATCTCAATGGCATTTGTTGATAGCTGCTCATTTCATGCTCAGGTTGTACCACTTGAGAATATAATCAACAAGGGACTTGTTGGGAACTTGTTTAGCTACAATGAGGTCACCTATAGTCACTCTTTGATGAGCACCAGCAAACCTCTTGATGAAGAGGAGCTCCAACTCAGCAAAAGTCCCTAGACTGTTGGCATTACCAATCAAATGCAACCTACTAGGTTTCATAAAAGTTTGAATAAAGTGCATCACGCCATTGGTGTAACAATCTAAAATGTATGCATATTATGCGTGGGTTCCCATTGTCAAAGATCTTGAAGGAAGGTGGCACAAAACCCTTGATGTATTGAACATCAAATTCCTCAGTATGGTCTACCTTTTGGAATAAATGAGCTTGCGCATCTTCCCTCACATGCTACCATCTTTTTTAATATCCTTCATGCATGGAGGTGCCATGTAACCTTCTATGCAAGCCATCATCCTCTGAGTGCATAGGATACTCTAAGGTATGTTCCAACTCCGTTAGGTTATCATAGGAGAAATGTGAGGGGTGAGTTCAATGCTGAAACCACATCATCAACTCCTTCAATTTTCTTCCCCATCTTGTCAATGTGATCATCCCTCTATTTGCGGTGGAGGAGTGCTTTAAGTGAGAAGTGTCACCTTCCTCAAACACAACCTTCACAGCTAATCTAAAGGAGTAAATGTGGACCTGTTATGTCATCCAACATGTCATCCTCATTAGGTCGAGACTATCCTCATCGATCTAAATGGTCACTCCAGAATTCACCTTTTCTTAGCAGTAATTCTTAATATGTCATCTAGCGATCTACTATGCCTAGCTGGACGGGATGAATACTCCTATAGGATGATACTCCTCTACTTCTATGCGATAGACATTGCTTACTATTAAGACTTCCTCATTGGGAGGATCAAATGTCATGGGGTTATTTGTGTCCCTCTCCCTCTATCTATTGGAGGTGGTGTGCATGATGACAATCTTGGGTGCCACTCCTTACCACAAGTGAGGTAAGGGATCGAGTAGGGAGCTCAATCTCACAGGTGGAATGGATGGAGTGATCCTTGGCCATAGATCACTAGTGGGGTCTTTCCTAGATGGGGCTTTTGAATCTTGGTGGGAGATGCTATGGCAAATGATGATGGTGGGTGATGGAGGGGAGTGATGTGATGGCAACATTGACTGCCTCTCAACCATGGATCTCCTCCTGCATGAAACTGTGTCAATAAGATCAATAGTGTTTGAATGATTGGCCACGGCTATGATGAAATCCATCAGTGGTTGACACGACATACCTCAGTCTCTCCCTCTTTGGAAGATACTCAGCCTCTCTCTCTCTCTATGGATCTCCCCTAACACTCATGGATCATAAGTCAACAAGGCAGGACTCTAGCATGTAGCTCTGCCGACGTGTAGAATAGTCCTAAGTGTAGGGCCCTCCCACTAGTCTCTCAGTATGATGGTGGTGGAGGAAGCGAATCCATGATAGTCTTCCTCCTTCGAGGGCCGAGATGGGGTGGAACCTACTACCACTAAAAAGTGGAGAGGTCTCACGGGGAGAACCCTCATCAGCTATATGGGAAGTAGCGTCAAGCTCCCTGGCTGCCCGCTCATGATCCTGCTTAATCTTTCAATTTTTATTACGGTGTTGGGTGCGGGTGAGCAAGGTAGAGTGGGAGTTGGAACCTACCTCGAAGGTAGGAGAGACTATCTTAGAGCCTATGATAGCCTTCCCCTTTAGAGTGACCAAAGAGGAGGTAACATATCTCACTGGAGCTATGGCAGGGGAACATCAACTGGCGGCAATGTGACCATGTGAACAGTGTGGGAACCATGACCTTCCTCTTCAATGAGGAAACTCATAGTCGATGGGATATCCAAGCGGATGAGTGGGCGTCTATCACCTCCTCCCTACTATGGTTGTGAGGTTGTCCCCTCACAAGTAATCTACCCTCAAAGCCATGTAAATCAAGTGTGGCATGTCGTGGTGAGATTGGCGATCCAAGGCGGTCTACACCGAGGGAAAGAGAAGATGAACTTGCTAGAGCCATGATCCCATCCATTGGAGGTGAAAAGGCATTACTACATTTGTTGAAACATAATTGAGTCAGACCCTTGCCTTGATGTTTGCCTTCAATCATTGACTTATATACTTAATTTGGAATTTGAACCCACACTTAACAAATTTAAGTATGCTAAGTGGAGTTCATTAAATTTTGGAGAGTTTTTTTATATTTGGAGAAGAGACTTTCCCATAAGATTTTGATTTGGAACCCATACTCAACCAATTTAATTAGGTTGAGTGGGGTTCAAATATTTGGAGCCTTTGAAGGTATCTGTATTATGTATCTTGTTTGAAAATTTTGATTTAGAAAACCCTTACTTAGCAAATTTAGGTATGCTAGAAAGGGGTTTTGATTATATATTTTGAAAATTTTATGAAAACATCTTTGCATGTGATGATTTTTTGTCATGTGTGTGATATATGTTGATTTGATTTGAAAGTGGGCTTCTTACTAAACAAGTTTTTTTTTTGTTAAGTAGAGGCCAAATGTGTTTGGAAATGAGACTCTCACTTAACAAATTTGGAATGTTAGGTGGGAGCCAAATGTGATTGATTTGATTTTGAAAATGAGACTCTCACTTAACAATTTTGGTATGTTAAGTGGAAGCCAAATGTGATAGATTTATTTTTGAAAAAAGAGATCCTCAATTAACAAATTTGGTATGTTAAATGGAAGCCAAATGTGATTAATTTATTTTTGAAAATGAGACCCTCACTTAACAAATTTGGTATGTTAAGTGGAAGTAAAATGTGTTTCGATGTTCAAGAATTTGGAAAAGAAAAATTCTATTTGACAAATGTAAGTGTGTTAAATTGAATTCAATTTGTCTTGATTTTCCAAAACAAAAGGAAAATCCTATTTGAAAATTTTAGGTATGTCAAAGAGAAGTTTAACTATGTCTTGATTTCATGTGATTTCTTTCTTTTGAAAAGAGGGAAACTTCAACTCTAGCATATGTGAAATATGTTAAGTGGAGTTTCAATTTTATACTATGATTTTATTTGAAAATAGAATTTTCATTCAACAAATTAGAGTATGTTGAATGAAGGTGGTCATTTCTAAAAGTGTGCTTTTTAAAAAGGGAAACTCAAGCATATGTGAAATATGTTAAGTGGAGTTTCAATTTTATGCTATGATTTTATTTGAAAATATAATCTTCATTCTACAAATTTGAGCATGTTGAATGGAGATAACTATTTTTAAAACGGTGGTTTTGAAAAATGATTTTGATTTTGAAATGAATCACCATGCAACAATCATGGGGATTGTTAGATGAGGTTTGGTTATATGAGTTTTGTGCTTTTTAAAAGTTTCCTATGAATTTTGTACAAAATCTTTTGTTATGTGAATTTTGAAGAAGTTCTTTTGAAAAGTGGCATTTTTGCAAAAGAGTTTATTTTCTTAAATATAAGATGAACCTTGCCTCACCAAGCTAGTGATAAGGAGGTTCTAAATTTTAGTCATCTCCTTTCATTAGTTAATTTTATTTATTTTTACCTATTAGGGGAACTAATTGGGGTTTCAAGACTTACAAGGAGTGAGGTATTAAAACCTAGAGGATGCTAGCTAGCTTTACTTAAGAATGAAAGAAGCTAAGCGTCAATAGAAAGAGAGATAGTCTAGGACTCATATGAAATACAAGTCCACTATCAATGCTTATAGATAACAATTGCCTACTAGAGATGGAGAGAGGAACTCCCGCCAGCGGAGTCGCCAAAAAAATCTATGGTGTTTATTTTTTTATATTTATGTATGTGGGGACACCAAGTAGACAGGTGTACCGAGGTATGACACATCAAAGAATGATACACTATCTAGAAAGATAGAGGTATCACCCTTTAATGGACCTAATCATCTAATAAGGACTCCTAAGGCATGATGGGTTTTCGAATATACCAGAGATTTTGTCTCGTACTTTACATGAATGAATAAAGCAGGGTTTATTTAAATTAGGTTCAAAAGTTTCTTATGGGGGCAAGCCCCCAGAGTTAATTACATCCTAATGAAGGTGAGTTTCTTAGGAATACTCTCGATATAAGTAGACAATTATTGTCTCCAAAGATTTCAAAGATAGGACTATAAATAAATTAGCTATGTTTGGAAAATCAATTAGGATGGATAAAAAAAAGAAGAGACTTACTATCAAAGCCAAAGGGAGATGAGTAGGGAATGCTTATGATACTAAAAAACCTAGTGAGCATTCCAATCTATCATATGGTTGGGATTTATATGTTTAAAATTGAAGAGAATTATATGTTTTAATTAGAATTTTAGTAGATGGCTAGGACTTATAATACCACAATACAAGATTGTGGAAATGCTTAAGAGGTGAGGATTTATGCTTGTATCCCAAAGGAAACAACCACCTTGGATCCTAAATCTAGGGAGCTTTAGCGAGGGCTAAACACGTCCTAAATCTAAGCAAGAGTATGGTATTTTACCTCCACAAGAGGGTAAATCATTTGACTGGAACTTATAACTGTGAAAAACCTCCTATGCTTTAAAACCATGTGGTTAAGTCATATGTTTTGCAAAATGGTTAGGATGTTATTATTAGAAAGAAACTAAAGCCCTTAAACCTACTCCCTAAGAGACTAGAGCATGAGTGGTTTGAATAATGTCTTAGTCTAATGCGAGTTTTATCAATTTTTATTTGATTTTGACTCTTTATTTTGACAAAGGCCATAGGATTTTTATATGTCTAAATGCATGATGAAATAAGGTTACTGGCTAAATCAGAAAGAAAGAGCTATTTTTCACCACAAAAGAGTCTTTTCCTATCATGCAAGGATGGAAATCCTCTCTTAGCAAAAGTGAAACAAGATGACATGCATATTAAAAGGCAAAATTCTAGTTTTCTTGATTTAGTACCTAGGATTTAAATGAGGTTATGAGCTATTTAAAAAATAGTTATGAGTTGTAGTTGGGGTAGAAAATTTATTTTTCCTTATGAGCCTAACCAGATCTAGACCACACATTAAATCCCTATATATGAAGAAACTAGAAAAACACGTGCCATACATAAGTCAATTTATAAACCAACATAAAGAATAACTTGAGGTACATACAACTGAGAGAGAAATGGGTGAGCTCTACCCTTATATAACTCAAGATATGAAAGAATAATTATAAATTTACAATGAATAAATGCTATGGGTCTTCATTTCTTCATTCTTCATGTCCTTCATTTTTGATTTGCTCAAAAGGCATCACTCTCCTGTGACAAAGCCTTCTAGATTTCGCTCATCCTAATCCCCCTATAACACTAATCTTAATTCTTAATGCACACTTACATTAAAAATTTAAAAAGTAAATCTAACTATACTTGCAAATAAGTGTTAGCTGAACACACCATACAACCTAATTAATTATATGAATAATTTAGACTTAGCACCGACATGGGTATAAGCCCTCTCCTAATTAATTATGCTTAGGGGTTAAGCAACCTACAAAAAGAGCATTTATGTTTATTTTAGAGCCCCCTTAAGCATAATCCCCTATAGAAAATATGATTAATCTAATATCGTCCTAACATCCAGTCTATGAAGTATACACTGTAACATCCAGTCTACAACAATACATCATAAAATCAAACATACATCAAACCATGCACCGCTATGACATGAAGCTAGAAGTCGTGACTTAATTATAAGGTGTGCGTATTAAGGCTTGTGTGGTATTCCTTAGCTAGGCTTTTTTGTAGTTTTCTAAGTAAGAAAGGATTTAATTTGAAGGATGGTTTCACTTTATGTGGCTTAATTGAATTAAAAATTTTACTTGATATTTTCTTTTATTTCATTTGGCTTACACTTGGGGCTACTTAAACCCTCGTAATCCCGGGTTGGCCAGAGTAAATATCATTTGCATTCAAATACATGTAAGCTTACATAAATGAATGTAAGAAAGAGAACTTTGAATCACATGATTAATTAGTTCTATCACTTAAACAATTACAAATGCATCTATTTTAATAAAATAAAGAGTGGTTTTTACTCCATAATTAAGTACCCACACATGTTTGAGAGATATATGCTAGTATATTTCCTTATTAACTAGGGAAGTGAGATAATCAAATGACCTCCTTGGGGTTACTTAAAGCCACATATTCTTGGGGTGTCTAGACCAACTATTTGCTTTACTCAAATACATATGAATGTACACACAAATAAAGGAGAATAAACCATGCAAAAGTTGTTCTTTATTTGATTGAAAAGATTTATATACATGGAGTAAAGTCCTATTGAAATTCAACTATTGAAAGAAAAGAACTTTACTCCATATACTTAAGATATAATTATTTGCATTTCCTATGTATTCATAACTAACATTTATAGCATATACATAATCATTTACTTATGGGATTTTGAAAAATAGATTTAGATTTACTAATGATAGTAGCCACACATATATTAGTTAGAATCAACACATGCAAATTTGACATAAAGAAAATCATTTATTTTTAATTAATTTTTGAAGAAATGAATGCATGAATCAAGTGGTATACAACATTTTAATATGATTTTAAAGATATAACACAAGCATTTAATTTCATTTAATCCAACTTATTCCTAAGGACAATCATACTAAATAAGCTTGTATAAAATAAACCAAAGTTCTTTAATACCATATTTTATGTTTGATTTGATTTAAGAAATGTGAGAAATATTAGCTAATCCTAATTCCATTCCCCATGTGTGAATTAATTTGATTTAATGAAAATAATTAGGTTGATTTTATGAATTGGTTAAGTTAACATGGATTAATAAAATTAATTACCTATGTTACCTTAAGGTGATTAATTAAACAATTATGAGCTAATATGATATGCAACAATTGAAAAAGTAAATAACAATGCTCCTATGAAATGAAAGGCTAATAGCAATCATTAATTAAGCTTAAGGAACTCACTATTTACTTTATGGTTTTCACACATGTGAGCTAACCAAAATTTTATTAGCTCTCTTTGGGTTATTGAACACACAAAGAACTACCCAATGATTAATTAGGAAACTCAGATTTAATTAGATTTTTAGTTTAATTAATTAAACCATTAATCCATTAGTTCATCTTTCTCTTTCTTAATTATCAACTTTTGATTATCTTTTTAAATGAGATGGACTTAAGGGAAAAAGGTTAGAAAAGAGGTCCCAACCTAATTCCACAAGTTATCCATTTAATCAAGCATGAATCCATATAATTTGAGTTTTAATTTAGCCAATTAATTCATTCATTAATTAATTAATCATTTATTGGCATCTTTTTTGTTGAAAAGAGAGAGAAATCAGGGAAAGGATTGGAAGCCAATTTCCCCAAAGCTCGCTACTATTCAAAAAAGTCCAAATAATTAATTAGTTGCTATTCATATACTTTTATCACTTAATTAAGTTAAGAAGGTAATTAGGGCTTAATAAATCAATTCCTCTAATTAAGAAAATAATAAATTTTAAGAAAAATGGAGAGGCAGAGATCATCCCCTTAAACAATCTCAAAAAGTTTGAAATCAATTAGATGATTAATTAAGGAGTAATTGAGCTAATTAAGTTTTTAATTAAATCTTAATTAAGCCAAAATTATTGCTAAGAATTAATTAAAGATAATTTTAATAGATTCCTTTCTATAATACCTTTAAAACGAGCCCTCATTTGCATTTTTTGAAATTTTCTATAATTAGTTATGAATTTTGGACATTTCAGCATTTAAAATGGATTAATGAACCCTAATTATGCCACGTGGCACGCTAATGCGGCATGCTTTCCATATAGTGCCATGGGATTATTATTTAAGTACATCGCATGAGATGATGCACTTTCGAGTCGTCCGATCTAAGATTGGATAGCCAATGACGATCCACAATTGAGTAGATTAATCTTGATCTAGCATGATTTGATCAGACAATCCATCATCATGGAATAATCTCGTTCTATCTCCTCAAGTAGTGAGAGATAAAGATCGTCCATCATTCTTTGCTTGATCCAAGCTCACCCGAGTTTGAATGGAGTTCAAATTGATCCCACACAATTAGGGGAAGCAAAATGAAGAGATCTAATGGTGGAAATCTCACGACATGCAACTTTTCTTCAAAAATCTCCAAACCATTTTAAGCTGAAGGTCGCTTTCAATGGCATAGCTCATCGGAGCTTAGGGCTCGTGGTTCCAATGATTAATGAAGCTTCGTTTGATAGAAATGAAGCCCTATTGAGTGGTACAAGCTTTGATTTGAGATGGATTTCTTGGAAGACCAAGGAATAAGATGGAAGTGGTCGGCTTCGATTGAACTCCACCCTCTGATCATCGAAAAGCTTAGGGGATGATTCATTCTCGCTCATTTGGCTCCAAGGATGGAGTGTGCAGAGTTAATTGTATTTTGATTGAGGTTTGAGCAAATGGCAATCAGATTGGGGTTCCCCTATTTCAATTTTCCATAAAACTAATAGAGGAAGAGTTGGGGAGCTCTGAAAACTTTGGAAATCACTCTGGGACGTGCATCTGTGGTTGTTAGGGTTGAATTGAGTGTTTCTCTTTTGATTTGAGTGAGAATGAGGGGGGAATACCCCCTCATTCCTTGGATTGAATGGCTAGCCTTCTTTGGCCATTTTAATCAAATGGCTATAGGGAGCTCGATTTGGCCAGGGAATCACCTTAACTGGCTTCACTTGAGTGGAGGAGGGTGTGAGAGGGGCTACCATGGGAGTAGTGGGTGTCCTATGGCTTTCCAAGTGTTCCAATAGGAATGGAGAGGTGATTTTACCTTCCCATGAGTCATGGCCGATCCAACCACCCATGGGTTAGGTTAACTAGTGTCCTTGGTGCCTAAGAGGACTAATGGATAGGTGTTAAGTGGCCAAGGAAGAGAAATGACCATTCCCCCAAGTGATTTATCTCATGTGATGCCCTTAGTGCAAGGGTATCTTGGTCGTTTGGCAATAAATTTGATTTGGAAAGATTTGAGATGAGTCAAAAGTGGTTTAGCCCAAATTTCAAGTGATTTGGAGTTCATTTGGTGTGATTTGGCTTAATTTGACCTATTTAGCTCAAATTGGGTTAGGTTGGGTCAAGTTGATCAATTGGTCAAATTGGATCAAACTAAGGGTTGAGCCAAGTTCACATGATTATTTGGAGTGTATTGGTATCATTGGTTTGGTTCCATTTGCTTTGGATTTAATTTTGGCTCTTTTGGATTCATATAGGTCAAATCTATCAATTTGACCAAATTGGCCAAATTGGCTTTGGGTGTTGGTTCAAGTTCGGTTAATTGAAAATGATTGTAGGCTTTGGTTTGAATCAATTTAGATTTAAATTTGATCCTTTAGGTCAATTTGGGCTAAGTTAGGTTAGGTTGACCAATTGGTGAAATTGGGCTCCATTGTGGCTTTGATCAAGTTCAATAATTAATTTGGAATGAACTTGAGCCATTGGTTGCAATCAATTTGGTTTAGATTGCAATTTGACTAGTTTGGGTTTATATGGGTTAAAGGGTTGACTTGGTCAATTGGCCAGGTAGACTTGGTTTGACCCAATTCATGACAATTGATTAACCTAGATGATCCAATCACAAAGTTTTTTAATTCACTTTGATTTGAATTGAATTGATTTTGATGTAGATCAAATTGGCCACTTTAGTCAAGTGCAATTGGCTTGATTTTAAGTTGAGTTTGATTTAGTTGAGTTTATATATGGATTTTATATGACATATAAATTCAAAATTGTTTGGGTTCAAATGAGTTTTGGTTCATTTGAAAAAGAAAGCTAGGTTGGTTGACTTGAGTTGATTTTGATCTAGCTTGATGATTGTAGTTTTCATTTATATTTGGATAGATGATTGAAGAAATGATTGATTTAAGAGGAAATTCAATTCCAATTGGTTCTGGCTTGATTTGGATAGGATTTGGTTAAGTCCAAGAAATTGGCTTAAAGGGTATAAATTGGATTTTGATTTGATTTTAGATTTAGTTTTGATTATTTGAGTTTATATCTCATTTATGTTTTGGAATATAAATGGAGATATAAGTGATTCATGGGAAAATCATTTGAGTTTGGAGTGATTTGGAAGCAAATTTGACCAAGCTTAATGATGTAGGTCAAAAGGGCTTAAGTGGGAAAACCAATTTAGTTTGATTTATTTTGGTCATTGAGGTGGATTTCATTTATATTTATGAATATAAATGAAGGAGTAATTGGTTTATAAGGAAACCAATTGATTTTGGGTTGATTTATATGAGATTTGGCTAAGTCATTGGAGGTAGGCCCTTATGGATTTAAAATGGGTTCTGATTGGATTTAGATTTAGTTTTATTTAGTTTTGGCTATTTGAGTTTATATCTCATTTAAGTTTGTGAGTATAAATGATGATAAAAATGATTCATGAAGAGATCAATCAAATTTGGATTGAATTGGGAGGGGATTTGGCTAGTTTTATGGAATTCCACCATAAGGCTTTGAGGGGGATTTTGATTATGATTCTAATCATTTTGTTGTAATTTGGATTTGGATTTGGTAAATGATTGAGGGATTGAATTGATCTTGGAGATAGTCAATTGAATTTGAATTGATTTGAATTTGGTTAAGGCAAAGTCTATAAGATGAAATCAAAGGGCTTAAGAAGGGTTTTGATTATAGGTTTCAATCATATGGTTTGGAATTTGGATTTATATTTGGTATTTGAGTTGGATTTGAGGTTTGGTTTGAGGAGGAAAGCATGGATTGGTTTTAGGCTATAAGATATATAAGTCTTCTTAAATCCTTATGGCATAACCTATTCCTTTGGCTAACCCTTCTAAGTCTCTAGGCTTAGGTTAAGTGTTCACCTAATCACTAAAGTGCCTTAAGACTAAGGAGCTCTTAGTGTCTACAATAGTCCTAGATCTTTGATGTGAAAGTTGAAAACTCACTCCAAAAGTGAGGTCAACACTCTGCAACCTTCCTAGTCTGCAAATATTCTTTAATTGGATCAACCCAACTTAGTGAATGTTCATATTCCACATACATCAGCTCTTCTTATTGTATGATTGGTTGGAAAAATTATATAAATTAGTACTCCTTATTCCACTTGCCCTAGATGGAGATTAGAGAGTTGTATCTCCTCTCTAAGTATCTACTTAATTTTGAAGTATTCTAAGCACAACATTTCTATTTTCACTTTGAGTAGGTATTTTTGCAGTAACTCATCCCTGACCTTATAGTCCTCATTAACTTATCTTACCAGTAATTATGAATTTGAGTATGCCATAATATGTGAAGCTCTAAGTTCTCGAGTAAATCTTAATTCGGTGAGTAGGACTTCATATTCAGATTGGTTATTCATCTATTTTAAATCAAACTTGACCAACTATGTTATGGTGATCTTAGCCAAGCTTTTTAACACTACACTAGCACCCATTCCTTGCTCACTTGATAATCTATCCACGTATAATCATCATAAATATTTTGGGTTAATTAAAATATTATGAGAACCACAAAAATCAAAGAGAAAATCAGTGAGTTCTGGGGTTTTGATTGCCATCTAGGGCAAATAAGAGATACTGAACTCACTCAATTTGACTGATCATTTCAATAATCTCATAGAATGATATAGTTTAATGAGTACAAACTCAAGCAAGTTATTCATGCTGACTTGTATTAAATGTGCTTGGAAGTATGGTAAGAGTCATCAAGCATTAATATTGAGTGCGAGTGTGAGTTTTTCGGTGATAGAGAAATTTAGCTCGGCAGAGGTTTGCTAAAAGGTAAATATGCCACTACTTTCCATTTCCTCCTTGATAAGAACATAACTAACTGAATCTTTTCTATCCCATAAGTATAATAGTATGGTTTCTTCTTCTTTTGGGATTTCTAGTGTAAGTGGTGTTGTTAGTAGATTTTCTTAAATTCACAGAAAGCTTTCTCACACTCTAGGTCCACTCGAATCTCTTAGCTGCCCTATAAACTTTAAAGATTGGCAAGCATCGTTCTCCCACCTTGAAGATGAACATGTTTAATCTAGCAATTTACCCTGTGAATCGTTGAACTTCTTTTATTATTTTTGTGAAGTCATCTTAACTATTATCTTTACTTTATTGGGATTCACATCTATGCCATTGGGGATCATTAGAATTCCTAAGAGATTTTCTGACTTGACATCAAAATTGCGCTTCAAAGGGTTAAGGTTCATGTTATACTTATTCAAAATGGTAAATGTTTTCTTTAAGTCTTAAATGTTCTATATGGGAAACTTACTTTTAACCAGTAAGTCATCAACATAAATCTCCACATTTCTTCCTTTTTCCTCTCTGAACATTCAATCTACCAACCTCTAATATGTTATCTCTAAGCTCCTAAGTCCAAAAGGTATTACTTTATCACAATAAAGTCCTTCTTTGATAATAAAGGGCATTTTATTTGGTCAGTGGAATGCATTTGTATTTGATGGTACCCTAAACGTGCATCCAAAAAACTCATTATTGAATAGCCAATGATTGAGTCAACAAGTGTGTCTATTTGAGCTAGAGGGTACCCATTCTTCAGACATCATAAGTTTAAATTCATGAAGTTGGTGCACATTCTCCACATTCCACTTGACTTTTGCACCATTACCACATTGGACACCCAGTCTAGGTGCTAGATTTCTCTAACAAGGTTAGCCTTGAGTAGCTTGGTGACTTCCACTTTGATATGCTCAATGAGTAGTGTTATAGTCTTTCTTATCATTATTTTTTTTTGTCGGGGACCTTTTTCAATTTTGAGGTGATGATAAGTGATGTTGATATGAATACCCAACATTTCACTGTGGTCTAGGTGAATATATCAAGATCATCCAAGAGAATTTGAATAATTGCTTCCATATGCTTAGGACAAAGAATTGAGCTAACTCTAAGGACTCACCAATGGTCTTATGCAGTAGGAATCTCTTCTATTTCTTTAAGAAATTTGACCCCAGTTTATGCAACATCCATTTACAAAACCTCATCTTCTATGCTTGAACCACCTATGGCTTTCAAGTAGCAAGTTTTGGATTGAAAGTTCCTTTATAATTTTCTCTCCTACTATGATGAATTTGATGATGAATACTTTGCTAAATTCCTTATCTAGATTTCGTGATCAAAACATGTCTCCAAGTGATTTCTTTGAAGATGACCACTTTACTAAATCCCTTTGATAAGTTAATGGTGTCAACTAAATGACCTTGTTATACTATTCGATGTTCACGTGGTTATTCATTAGTTCATAAAATTCAATGAGTGTTTTAGGATGTTGATGTCTAAGGGCGTATTTAAAGGGTCCCTTTCTCAAATCTTGAGCAAAAATGACTTGGGTTATCACGGGTTCCAAGTCTTTATTTTCTAGTATTTCTTGTTGAAAGCAAGTGATGAACTTTGTTAAGGATTCATTATGTTCTTATTTCAATTGTAGAAGAGCCTGGGAACTCTTTAGAGGTTTCTAAGCACTAGCAACTTGTATGGTGTACATTCTTTTAAAATTGACAAATGAGGTTATGTCCCTTACTAAGTGCTTTAAGAACAATCAGAGGAATAACTCTTTGAATATGGTAAAGAAAAGGTTTCAATGTATCATTCAAATCCAATAGTGATGTTGTCAACTCCCAATATGTTATATAATCAATCAGGTCTATTCGACCTTTGTATGATTCCAAGGGTGGGATTTTGAACCTGTATGAGGGGCAAGTGCACCCTTGTAATATTTGTGAAGTCATTGGCCAAATTTGCCTCTTTACTCAGTGTGTCTTTTTCTTCAATATTGTAGTATGACTCATCATCTAGGCTTGGGGTTTTAGATAGTTCTAATCCTGCTTGGTGTGTCCGACAAGTTATTGACCCTATGATCCCACATTCTCTTTAGACATTAATTATTTGTGGTTTGTTTTCTACATAGCTTCCTACAATTAGTTAGTGTTTTTTTATGTCTCTCAAGTTCTATTGCGTGGTAAATTATTAAGCATTATGCTTCAAGCCTGTTGAATGATTCCATGTTGAGTGTTCCACTTCACATTGTATCTGGCTCTTGGTTCTTGGCCTCATCCATGCTCACCATACCTAAATTGATATTGAATTTGAATCTATCTGTTGAATAATGTAGAACCCAATGAGATACCTAAGAAGTTGTGTTAGGAAAATAGAGTAATGAAAAATAAAAGAAGTGCAAAAAAGCATCTACAATTTTATTACTCCACTATAATTTAGTACAAGAAATGAAAGTTTTGGAACTCTTTACCATTGAAAGATGAAGAGAGAAGAAGGAAAAAAGATTCCCCCTTTGAAAAGGCCCTTTTTTTAATAGCATGAGGATGTAGTTATATATACTAAATACATGTAAGGTAAGTTGAGTACAAGTAAGGACTTGTCTTAACACCAGGAGAGTGTTCTTTGATGCATGGTAAGCTCCATAGCCCATTGGCATGGGAGACTTGCTACTTTTTTGATGTGGTAAATTGGTATGTCATGATAGGGTAATTGAACTTTGGTCATTTATGTCGTCCAATCTTCCTTTGTAACTCACTAGCCCAGGAGAGTCTGCTCATATGGCCAATTTTCATACTTCATTTTGTATGCTTCCTTCTTTAACTTGTCCTTTGTGTGAGTCATTTTTATTGAATAGCTCACTTCTATAGATCTAATCTTATTTTGGTGATGGCTTAATGTGAAGGATATTCTAGATTTCCCATATATTTAGACATACTGTGTTGGTCTTTTTTTATTTCCAACTATGGAGAATTAGTCTTTTAGTTAATAGGTGTCAACCTCTCAGGTTACCGGTCTTATATAATAGTCACCAACTGCACAGATTGTTGATATTTTCTTATTTCCAACTATGGAGAGTTGAAATTTCGGTTATATAAAATTTTGATGAATGTTAACAAATTTAACTCATGGATTACCAACTTGAATGTGATATTCTATGAATAAGAATGTCAAACCAGGTTCTTAGATTTCTCGCCAATGATTATTATAATTCGATAGGTCATGCAGCTCCTCGAGTAATACTCCTTATATTTCACCTAGTTTTTATTTTTTTTCTTATTCAGTAAGGTAGTAATCAGAGTAAGAAGGACTACATATTTTATAGGGTATAACTTCATAATAATAATAATGATAACAAAAAGTATATAATATAAAAGATACTACTTGCTTTAGGGATAAAATTTCTTAAGATCTCTAGTATTCTAGGTATGGGTATTCCATGTTCTTCATAAATCAACAATTGGCATGCCCAGGTCCGATCTACTTCTTGATACTGTAAGGGTCATCCTATGTGTGAGGGAGTTTACTTAAGGTATTTTACTGAGTTATGACATTAACTTTCTTCAACACTAAGTCTCCACCCTTTAAATTGCTTCTCTTTTACATGGCAATCATAGTATCTTTCCATTAGTACCTTATCTTTTGTCTCTTTATTTCCTCTTGCCTTAGTGATGGTTTGATCTCTTCAAGTATGTCAAGTGTGTCCTCTATTGCTTCAGAATTTGTCATTTTCCATTCGTCAATATTATCTCTTAGTCCTTCTATTGCTAAGACCTTTTGGTTGTCGAGCGCACACATAATCAATAAGACAACATCTATTCCATGCAGCAATGTGAATGGCTAGTGCCCTGTTCTACTGGTTGGAGTGGTTCTGAAGCCTAGAATACGGTAGGTAATGCATCGACCCATTTGGCTTTGGTGCTTTTACTTTCTTCTTTAGTAAGTTAAAGATCTTCATGCTAACCACTTTTACATGACCATCGCTTTAAGGGTGATGTACTGAGGTGAACTTTAATTGCATTCCTTGAGACTCATAAAAATCTGTTAATCCCTTATCGATAAATTGTGGCCTATTGTCAATTATGATTGACGTGGGTAGACCATACTTGTAAATGATGTTGATCCAAATAAAATTTCTAACTATCTGAGTGGTTATCTTAGTGAATGGTTTTTGTTCAATCTATTTGTGGAAGTAGTTGATCATGATGAGAATGAACTCCTTATGGCCTCTGGCTATTGACAAGGGTTAATCAGGTCCATTCTCCAAATGGCATAAGGCTAAGGGCTTGAAATAGGTTGTAGAGGTTACGATGGCACACTACACACACTTTTTGGTGAATTCCTTGGTATCCTTTTTTGAGTTGGGCTAAAAGTATCCTTGCCTTAAAATTATGTGGGTGAGTACTCTTCCTCCCAAATAGCTACCACATTCTCCTGAGTGTATTTCCTTAAGAACCCTATTCTATTTGATCTCTTGCACACACTTAAGGTTAAGTGACATCGATCTTTAAAATAATTCACCTCCAGACAACAAATACTAGGAAACCCTTATCCTAAATCTCATTTAGTCTTTGGTAGCTTCTTCGACCTCCATAGTATCCAAGTACCTTTCAATAAGATCAATCCATCTTGGCAAGTGTTCATATTCTACATGCATTAGTTCTTCTTTTATGCTTGGTTAGGAATGTTGTATGACCAATTGCTCCCTAAGTCTCTTCACCTTAGACAGCAGATCAGTAAGGTGGTTCTTCTACCTTGGTATATGCTAAATCTTATAGTATTCCAACTACCTAATTTTTTCTTTCAACTTGACTAAGTATTTTTATAATGACTCATCTATAACCTCATAGTTCTTGTTAACATGCCTTAACACTAGTTGTGAGTCTGAGCATACCACTATATGCAAATATCTAAGTTCTCGATAAAATCTTAGTTCGACAAGTAGAGCATCATATTTGGATTGCTTATTCATCAATTTGAAACCGAACTTGATCTACTGTATTATGTTGTTCTCAGTTGGGCTTTATAATACTATGTTAGCACCCATACCTTGCTTGCATGATGATCCATCCATAAATAATCTCCATTAAAGTTTTGGTTTAACCAACAAATTATATGAATTATTGAAGTCGATGAGGAAATCAATAAGCTCTTAAGCCTTGATCACTATCTGGGGCTTGTAAGATGTATTAAACTTATTGGGTTTCATGGACCATTTCAATAACCTCCCAAAATGATTTGGCTTGGTGAGTATAGATTTGAGTGAATTATATGTGATGACTTGGATTGAATGCACTTGGAAATATAATCAAAGGCTTCAATCTGAAATAATGAATGCGAGTGCAAACTTCTCCATAATAGGGTAATACAACTTAGCACCTCACAAATATTTTTGACATAGTAGGTAAGCCACTTCTTTCCACTTTTCTCTTCAATGAGATCATAACTGCCCAAGTCTTCTCCAACTCCTAAGTATAATAGCAAGGTCTTCTATTCCTTTAATCCTTATAGTATAGGTGATGATGTGAGTAGAGTTTTTATATCACAAAAAGCTTTCTCATATTATAGGATCCAATTGAATTTCATAGCTTCTATAAGACCTTTGAATAAAAGTGAGTAACATTCCCTAATTTAATAGATGAACTTGTTAAACTTGGAAACTCGTCCCGCCATCCATTGAAGCTCTTTCATTATTTTTGGTGTTGGCATCTCATTGAATGCTTTGACTTCATCGAGGTTCACCATTATGCCATGGGGTGGGTAGAATTCTAAGAATTTTCTTGACCTAGAACCAAAAGTGCACTTTAAAGAATAAAGGTGCATATTATACTTCTTCAAGTGGTGAAGGTTTTCTTGAGATCTTGTATGTGATATGCAAGTTACTTACATTTGACTAGCAAGTCATCAATATAGACCTCCACCTTTCTTCCATTTTGTTCCTTAAATATATGATCCACTATTCTCTGATAGGTCATGTTCTTGAGCCCTAAAGGCATTACTCTATAGTAATAGTCATTCCCATAATAAAAAAATCTTTTTAAAATTAGTGGGTGCATTTGTATTTGATGATATCTTGAAAATGCATCCAAGATGCTCATTATCAAATAGCTAACTACTAAGTCGATGAGTGCATCTAAGGAAGAGGTTACCTATCCTTTGGACATGTTGAATTCAAATTAGTGAAGTTGATGCATAATCTCCACTTTTCGCTTGACTTCTGCACCATTACCACGTTTGACACCCATTTCGGGATTGGACTTCTCTAATAAATTGACCTTCAGTAGATTTGTGACTTCTTCTTTAATGAGTTTAGTGGGTAATTGCATTCTTTCTCATTTTTTGATTTACTGGTAGAGCATCTTCGTGGATATTAAGATTGTGATATGCAATGTTGATATCAATATCTAACATTTCTATTACAATCCAAGTGAATACATCAAGATCATCTAGGAGAGTTTGGATAAGAGCTTCCTTATGCTCATGATAGAAAGTTGAGCTAACTTTGAGTACTCACCCAAGGTTTTGTATTGTAGGAATCTCTTCTATAATCATAAGAACTTCAACTCCAGCTAGCACAACATCTAATTGCAAAAAATTATTTTCATTACTTGACTTGCCTACGAATCTTAAGTAGTATGTTCTAGATTTATTCAAAATTTTTTAATCGTGATTTTCTCTCATTTTGCAAGGAATTTGATAGCTACGTGGTTGATCGACACCACTGCCTAGAACATATGAGCAATGGTTGGTTAAAGATGGCATTATAGCTGAGGAGAGCTTCCATTATAGCAAACCCAACCATTATAGTGAATTTCTTCTTATTTACCACCCAACTCCCCTAATTCCCCTAGTCATGGGGAAAGTGATCGCCATCATTCATTTATTGTGTAGTATTTTAAATTATTAGTTCAAATCATTTTGATTTCAAGCTTTCATTTCTTTATATTAAATCAAACTTCTTTAAAGACTCACTTGCATTAAATATTTCATTCAAGTTCTTACATTAACTTTAATCTTAATTAATAAATAATGAGCTCTATTTATTTTAAATCACTTGCTTTAATATTGGTATAGTTTGGTTGTTAGTGCAAAATATTTTTAAATGAAAGTTAGATATTTGTATCTCTTCTCTTCTTTGTTCTTGTTTTATGTTGGGGTTGTACTTGCCCATGTAGTAAAGTATGGTGTTGGGTTGTACTTGCCCATGTAGGAAACTATGGTGTTGGGTTGTACTTGCCCATAAAGGAGAGTATGAGAGATTTGCTATAATCTCAACTTTGATTTAGTAAATTCCTAGCTTGGCTTGCTAGGTCTGGACATAGGCTAGTTTTTGGAGTTCAACTGAACAAAATAAAAATTTATGTATTCTCTTTTTACTTTTTTTCTGCACCTTTACTTTTCTTTATTGTTGCTTATTAATTATTGTGGTTTATTAAAAGAATTATCATTTATAATTAACTTTTCTACAAAGTATTCACATTAATTTTAAGTTACAAATATTTAAAATCTTATTAAATTCCCCACCCCCAAAATCTGAGACACACACCTCTTGTGTGCCAAAACTTCATAATACTATGATGATAATAGCATCATGGTATGGATTACCTATGGTGGGTTTGTCTTGCACTAAGAAACATATAGGAACTATGAATGTATGTAGTGTACACATCATGGGTACTAAGTTAATATCTTTGGATCACAATCGCTTGAGGTTTGCTTTTCTTGAGGACTCCCAGCCACTTCCAAAAATAGCTAGTATGACTCCCACAATATGGATTGCAGGTGTTGGGGTTGGGTCATTGCCTGTTTCCATGACTTCTTTAACCTTTCTTCTAGTGAATTTCTTGAACTTTCCTAGTTTTATAAACTCATCAACTGAGCTACTTAGATGATGATATTCTTCAATGTTGTGTCCACTCCCAATGATAGGCATAATATCTGGAGTGATCATAAACACCGTCAGCCTTCATAGATAGTGGTCAGTTAAAGTATTTATTATTCTAGAAGGCTTCAACTAACTCAACTCGACACCCTTTGGGGAGTTTTCAAAGTGGTGTTGACCTCATTTTTGGATGAGATTAATATTATTTTTGAATCTAGTCATGAGGACAACTAATCTTAAATTAGAAACCTCATAATTAAGTGTTTAGGATACTATACCTAGTGACTTAGTACATCTTCCTTGAGTTTGATCTAACCTAATGGGCTACGGGAGACTCAATCCAAATTCTAAACTTGAATCAAATCAAAACAAATCCAAATAAATCAACATGAATTTAAATTAAATAAAATGAATGAATCAAAATCTAAATCAAAGTCAAATCTAATCAACCCTTTTGACATGGATTTGACTTATGTGGGTCCCACCAAGTCAAAAGACAACCCACCAAAATTTGACCAATGAAATAATTTCAAATAATCAAAATGATAAAATAAATATGTTTTAATCATGAATCTAAATAAATTTAGATTTATTTAGGCCTTGATTGGGTTCATTAGACCACTTAGTCTAAATGAATCTAAATGGGTCCTATTGGGTTCAAACCCAAATCAAATTGAATCAACTCAATTTGATTGTCTAAAATCATTTAATAATGATAATAAAACATAATACAACCCATCATTGGGTTTAATTTGTTCAAATTGGTCATTTGAACCAAATGAACCCAATCTTAATGCATTAAGCCCAATTTGGGTCAAATGGGTTCAAATTGAAATAAAATTGAAATCAATTAAAATTAATCCCTCTAAATCATCTCACACATGTGATCAAGAATGATTGGAGTCCAAACAAAATTCAATTAAGTCAAATTGGTCATTTGAACCCAATTGAAATCAAGCTTAACCCATTTAAGCTTAAATGGTTAAATTGAAATGAAATATAAAACCAAATCAAATCCTAAAAGAATTAATTAAATCAAAACTTAATAAATCATTAATTAAACATAATTGAAACCAAAATTAAATGATTAAATCAAAATAAATAAAATCAAAACACTTTGAATCTAAATGGCTTGAATTAGGTTCGCACATCCAATCCAACTTAAATGGATTTGGATTCAACCTCAAACTTACATTTGGGTTTGATTTAGGTAGCCAAATACTATCCTAAGAATTATGGTGGTGATCTCAAAAGCTATAAGTAAAGTCAAAGGGAGATGAGTTGAAGTTTGACCAAGTAAAGATGCTTTGTGATTCTTCCTCCTCCCATCATCCAAAATCCTTTGGATTTCATCCAAGTAATCTTTGACCACCTCTTGCAGGATGGTTCTAAGGATTGGAATATAGTAGCTAGCCCTCAAGCAAATGAGGAATTATCTTCTTCCTCCATGAGAGTAAGCAAAGCAAGAAAGGAGAAGCCATGAAGGCCATTCCTCGGTAAAGGGAGGAAAGGGGAGGAAATGTCTTCCTCCTCTCAAATTTCTTATCCCAACACACTCACAAGGCCAAGAGGGATAAAACCCATCCTCTGACTAAGCTTCCAGCCACCAGTGACTGAAATTCGACCACCTAGAAGCCACTAAAACACTCTCTCAGCCATGTATGGAAAGAGTGGAGAGAGGCCCTCTCCTCTCCATCATTTCATCCCAAATCTTTCATATGATGAAGAGAAAAGAAAAAGAGCATTCCCCTAACCTCTCGCCACTAGCAAGCTGGAATTTGGCCAAAGCCGGTTGCCATCTCTCGGCCTTCCATGGAAAAATGAGAGGGTGAGTGTTTCACCTCAAATTGAACATCCTAACACGTTCTAGAGGTCGAAGAGATCTCAATCGAATCTTCACTAAGGCCCGCTGCTGCCAGCGAGCCGGAGAATGGTCAAACCTGACAAAAAATAGTCATAAGTTGGTCTCCAAGGCATTTGGTTGGGAGGAAAGCCACTAAATCATGTCCAAAGCTTCGTATCATCAAGGAGAAGGTTCTTAGAGCATGATGACTATCAAGGATCATCGCTGAAACCGACCTCTATAGCATCTCAGTTTGGCCTTTTATGAAGGGAATTTGATCCCCAAGAGGATAAAATCGTATATATCATTTTGCAATTGGAATTGCATCAAAATTTGACTCGGATCACTAAAAATCTATTGGATTCGATGGATGGTATCCATCTCTCATTAGACACGAATGGGGAAAGATCTTTGCCATCTGTTCGGAGGAATGGATGGCCGAGATCTAGCCACACAATCTAATTCAACCCCTATAGGAAACCTTAAAAGGAATTCGATCGAATGGTTGGGATCCATCTCACGTGGCTTATTTTTGACGTTATTGTCATGTGGATTTTGTGTGGCCCAATGGCACTGCTACATGTGAAAAATATCACCACATCGGTGTCACCATTTAAAATAGGTATTTACCATTTTAAATTATTGAAAAAACATTAAAAAGGCTAGAAACTTAAAAAAATCAAAATAAATAAAAATATAAATCCAAAAAAAACCAAATGTGGGCTCTATGGATTCATCCCAATGGGTAGGATCCATTAAACCCAAATTTCTCAATTAATTTTGGGTAAATTTGGATTAATTTAACATTAAATAAAATTAAGCATACTTAAATTAATCACAAACCATTAATCCAATTGAAATGAAACTTTGGGGAACTAAAATTGAGGTTAAAATGTAAATTAGAAAAAACAAATCACAAATTATTACTGCTAGGTAATTCAAAAGATATCAATTTTCGAACTCCAAACTACAATTTTAATAAATAAATTAATAGTAAAGAAAATAAATCATGAAAATTGATTGAATCACTTTGAATTTCATAATAAACCCTATTGAACTTAAAAATGCCAATGAAATTAACTTAATAAACCCTAATGAACTTAAAAATCCTAAAACTTAATAAATCACAAAATGACCTAATTTGGTAATTAATTAAATTAATTAATTCAATTAATTAACTAGAACTTTGGAAATTCACAATAAATCAACCATGTTTCTAAAAATTATGAATGAACTTTCTATGGAAGCATTCTTCATAGGGGAATTAAAGAAAAATAAAATCCCCAAATAATCATCATTAAATTAAGCTTAATTTTGGTTTTAATAAAATAATTAAAACTTCCATTACACCTAATCATGCATTTGATTAAAATTAAATTTTGGAAATATGAAATTGGAAAGGAACCCCACTTGCCATAAAAAGTTTAAACCCAATTGATCTTTGGATAGGGAATTATTGAATTTTCAAATCTCTATGTCAATATAAATCAAATAATAAATAAATGAAATTATAAATAAAAAGTTCATAAACTAATTTAAAGTAATCTTCATCAACTTCAGAACAGTTAAAGATAATGCTTCAATATTCTAAATTGAAGAACTTGATCACTTACATTCTTAAGGTTTAATGAAAATAATAATGAATGTTAAGTTTAATTAAACCTAAAGGATAATAAATTCATAATAAAAAAATTAATGAAATTTTAATTCATAATCAATGTAAATTAAGAAAGGATTAAAACACTAACATAAATGTCTTAAGTTAACAAAATTCAACTACATGAATTCAACAAACATAAACATAATTCGAACTAAACCAAGAAGGTTAAATGTTAAATCAAGATAAAGGAAACAAATAATTAAACCAATTGAAATCAAATCAAAATAAAAATCAATTAAGTCAAAAGGATTTAATCAAATCAATGGAATGAAATGAATAATTAAATTCTGAAGACAACATTGAAACATTAATTACAAAGTTAATTCAGACCCTAATATTTTAAATAAATCTAAAATGATTAATTAAGATACTTAGGGATCTTAATTCGACCTTCGAAATGAATCTTCATCTTAGGATGAAAGATTCATTCCATTAGGGTTTAGGATGTTAAATAAAATGGGTTTTATCCAAAAGTGGAATCTATTCTACTCTTCATTCATAAAAAACCTAAACTTCACTATAACATAAAATTGAATTTGAAAATGAAAATAAAAATCCAAATCATTAAATCCCTTGAATTGAAACCATCCAAAGGTAAATCAAACAATCTCAAAACTCCAAATTGAAACTTGAAGTAAAAAGGCTTAGCAAAGTCTTGCCAAAAAACCCTATTTTCTTCACATACTAGATCATTAGGTCACAGACCCTAGACTTAGGTTAGGTTGATCTGTGATATTCTGTGATATTTTATGTTGTGATGTGATGTGCTTTCCATGTCTTTGTGGTGTATTATTTTACATTGCATGTCTAAGATTGTTTGCCTATTAGACTGGATGATAAGATGTTCTTTTTAAAACTAACACCGTCTTCTGTAGGGGGGCTATGCTAGAAAAACTACTGTCATAAACAAATTATAAATGCTATTTTCTTATAGGTATGCTTAAGTCCTTAAGCATTGCCCAATAGGACAGGTGGACTTGGTAAGCAGCTATTGCTAAGCCTATATGTTTGTGAAATATAACTATTGTGTACTATTGGTATTTTCCTAAGATTTATTTTATAGGGCTTAGGATTTATTTTGAATTTGAAATGTAAATTTAAGCTTAGAATTAGATTAGGATCTATGGGGTCTAGAAGTAGCAGGAGCTGACCCTACTAGTAGATGGTCGCAGTGGTCCCCCATGAGGCCCAATGGAGGTCCCTGAAGAAGTAGACCATCCTAAAAATAAGACCTATAGATCTAAATTGTAGTTCTAGGCTGGGCTGGATAAGGGTTGAACTCAGCTACTCATTTTCTCTTTCTTCCGGGGTGTATTATGATACCCAACTACATTAACCTTTTTTTAAAATTAAATTAGCTTGATTTATTTTTGGTGCACAATTGAATCAACCTTCTTTTTTAGGTTTCTTTGTATTGTTCTATCTATGATGGATGCTTGAATGATTAGACTCTTAGAAAAAAATAAATTTTTTACCTAACTTAAAATTAATCAACTCAAACATAAAAAATTAAGAAAATTAACAACTTCATATAAATTTAATCCTTGGTGATAACCTAAAATCAATTAGAAATAATTATCATTTGAAAATAATGCAATTATATTACTTTAACTCTTGAATTGGGCACTTCACCCATTACATATAAAGGGCATCTAACCTATGAGGATGACCAC
Source organism: Cymbidium sinense (assembly GCA_021442155.1). Lineage (NCBI taxonomy): Eukaryota > Viridiplantae > Streptophyta > Magnoliopsida > Asparagales > Orchidaceae > Cymbidium > Cymbidium sinense. Next base: position 28,692,737 of record CM038228.1, on the reverse strand, counting down.
CTTCTTGGGGAAGTCTACATTATTTTATTAATTTGGCCCATAGTTGATTCTAATAACATGGAATTTAGGCATAAAAATTCATACCTAAGACCTTAAAAGAAAATTTAGTCAAAATATCTAAAAAATAAAAAATGTGCATTAGTTAGATGCATTTCGTACCCTACATGATCTTAGGGATTAAGGAGTGAGTCTAAGTTTTTTTATTCCTTTTCTAAAAATACAACAACATAGGTATCTTGCATACATGAGACCTAGCATCATGGATTTAAAATGCATTTATGTAGTGTTAGCTGACAGCCCTTCCAAGTGGATTATAAGTCTTGAAGAGTCAGGGATAGATTAGTTCCCTCAAGTAAGAGGAATGACTGATAATTCCCAAAATAAAATTATGTCGAGAATCTGACTTGTGTTAGAAGTAATAGTAGACTTAGGTTTTGAAAAGCATCCTCCTCGGAGTAAGTCTTCAACTCTAGGCATTTGTGCAATCTTGTGTTGTTAGAATGTAAGCCCTAGACTTCTAAGAAAATGTCAATTTGAAATCTAAATTAGATTCTAAAATTCAAAGCCTAACGATAAAATAGTTGAAATGCCTACTAGGCTTCCAAAAATAAGTCTTTCCACTTTGGATCGTTTCTAATTGAAATTTCAAATATCATTCTTTTGAAAATCAACTTAGAAATATTTAGAAATAATAACTTAATTCTTTAATCAAGAGTATTCTTAGGAAGAAACCATTCATTCCTAAGATGTAATTAACTATAGAGGCTTGCCCTTATAGGGAAATATGGCCCAAGTTTAAAGTATATTATGTTTTACTTTCCATGTAGTTCAAAGGAAAACTCTCTGGTACATGAAAGACCTATTAGTCTTAAGTGTATATTATTAAATAATTGACTCCATTATAGGAAGACATGTTTATCTTTTGAGATAATATGTTTACTCTTTAATGATGCATTTGATAATCTAAATAAGAAATTCCTAAACTCTGTGTGGTGTCATAAATTTTTCACATTGGGTTGTGAGTATTCAGCTCCTTGATAGTTAGTCCTGGGGTAAAATCTTGCAAAAGTGTAGCTGCTTCAGGTAACTTTTTTTTATTTGAACTTCATGCTAGAAACTTATCTCTGAGCGATTTCTCTAAAGATGACCTCTTCATTAAATTTTTTGTGCAATTCAATGGCATGAGCTGGATGACCTCATTATACTCCTTAGTGTTCACGCAGTTATTTTCCAACTCAAGTAGTTTGGTGAGTGTATTGGGAAGTTGAAGCCCAAGGGTGTATCAGGAGGGGGGACCTCTCTCAAGCCTCGAGCAAGTGTGGCTTGGGCCACCATGCATTCTATGTTTTTAATTTCAACATTTTACATTGACAGCGAGTGATGAACTTCCTTAAGGACTCATCATATTTTTATTTCAATTATAGAAGAGCCTAAGAACTCTTTAGAAATTTTTTAGCTTTAACAAATTGTGATGTGAGCATTCTTTTAAAATTGGTGAATTAGGTTATGACACCTACTTTGAGATAAAAAGAACCATATGAGGGTAGGCTCTTTGATGAAAGTAAAGAAAAGGTGGCATTTCATTGTGTCATCCAAATTTGACAGTAATGTTATTGACTAAAAGTATGCTATGTGATAAATCGGGTCCATTTGACCATTATATGATTTCAAGTGTGGGATTTTGAATTTGTGTGGGAGGGCGGGCCTTCACAATCTTCATGGAGAAAGAATTGATTAGATTCACTTGCTTCTTCTACATATATTCTTTTACACTAATATAGTATGACTCGTCATCCAAGCTAGGGGTTTTAGATTATTCTCTCCACATGATGAGCCGAACGAGTCTTTAATCTTGATGATTCCTTATTTTTTTGGCCCTTAGTTCATTGTGGTTGGTTTTTTAATAGTCCTATTGTATAGTAAAATTATTGAGTATTCTACTCCATGGCTGATGAATGATTCTATGTTGAGTGTCCCACTTCACTTTACATCTGACTCCTAGTTCTTGTTCTCATTCCATGCTCACCACATCTAAAAAGATGTTTAATATAAATCTATTCATGGAGTGAAGGAAAACCTTTTGAGATAATTGGGAAATAATGTTAAGAAGAAATAGAGTAATATGAAATCAAATTAAATCCAAATAAATCAAAATGAAATCAAATTAAAATAAATGAATAAATCCAAAACTAAATCAAAGTCCAATCTACTCAATCCAATTGGCATATGTTTGACTTTAGGTGGGTCCCACCAAGTCAAAGGTCAACCCACCAAGATTTTGACCAAATTAAATCACTCCAAATGTTCCAAATGATAAATAAACATGTTTGATCATGAATCTAATGAAATTTAAATTCATTTAGGCCTTAATTGGGTTCATTAGATCACTTAGTATAAATAACCCTAAATGGGTCATATTGGGTTCAAACCCAAATAAAATTGAAATCAATTCAATTTGATTGCTAAAAATCATTTAGAAATGATAATCAAACACAATACAACTCTTCATTGGGTCTAATTGGGTCAAATTGGTCATTTGACCCAAATGAAATCCAAGCTTAACCCATTAAGCCCACTTTGGGTCAAATGGGTTCAAATTGAAATCCACTTAAAATTAAATGAAATAAATCACTCCAAATCATTTCACACATGTTATTAAACATGATTGGAGTGTGAACATAATTTAATTGAGTTAAATGTAGTCATTTAACTCAACCAAATACAACTTTACCCATTTATGGCAAAATGGGTCGAGTTATCTTGGAGTTGGACTAAACCCTCATGTCGCATGGGTTAAATCAATTCCAAATTATCTAATGGACAATCAAGTATGATCCAAAAAAAATTTAAAATCAATTAATGGTGGTTGAAGCATTTGAAACTTAAATTAAATCTAATGCTAAAATTATTCACCAAATGGATTCAAATTGAAACTAAACCTATGTAAATTTATCTAAGTTCTTCCTTGCATGGGTTAAAAACGATTGCCAAACTATCATGATCAAACTAATCAAATCTAAATCCATCTAAAATGATAGATTATCCAATGGTAAAGAGCGACTACATGAAGAAAACTCCAATTTAATTTCCCTACTCCTTCATCCCCTTTGTATTCTACCTCTTGGCCTCAAGGGGATTGGATTGATGCCAATTACTGGAAGGCCACCAATAAGAAGCAAAATGAAGCTTTGCTTCCTCCAAGAGGAGAAGCAAGAAAGAAAAGAAAGAAAGCAAAGGAAAGAAGAGGGCTCAGCCAAGCAAGAAAAAGGGGCAAAATGCGAAGCTAATGGATTCAATCCCACCACCATGGATCTCCATAAATGAAGTACGCTCCACCACCGACCATTTAGGCATTCAATTTTTGCACTTTTCAAAAGGAATTTGATCCACATAAGGATCCAGCCACATGGATTGGTTGCAAATGACTTTATCATTTTACAATCAAAATCAAGTTGAAATTCGCCAACGATCACCAAAAATTTGGCAAAAATGATGGACGATGTATGTCTCTCGTTCGAGACTCTCGAGATAGAATCACCACCATTCGATCCTTCTATTTGGAATAAATGGCCAAGATGTAGACGGACGATCCAATTTTAACCCTTAAGGATACAACAAAATGAATCAAGACTGTCTGATCTTTGATCAGATGGTCGATGGTCAAGATTTATCTCATGTGGTACCACTTTTGCAGGATCTGTGTGACCAAATCCTGCCACACCTCATGGCAACGGGGCCACGTAGGCTGTCACGTTGGCCATCAGGCTTAAAACTATGAATCTTCTTTTAATTAATAAAAACATTAATTAAAATCCAAAAAATTTCAAAAAATCATAAAAAATAAAATACAAATCCAAAAAATAGAAACATGGGATCTATAGATTCATGTTGATGAGAGAAATGCAATAAAATTAAAATCCCCAGTTAATTTTGGGAATTTTATCCTTAATTTGACTTTAAATGAAATTAATTAAACTTTAATTAATAACAAACTATTAATCTAATTCAAATGAATCTTTAGGGAACTATAATTAATGTTAAAACACACCTTTAGAAACCTTTTCATGAATTATTGCAATGTATTTCATGAAATATTAGATTTCAAATCTTAAATCTCAATTTTAATATAATAAATTAAAATGAAATGAGATAAATGACCAAAATGGATTAAATCACTTCAAATCACCTTAATAAACTCTAATGAACATAAAATTATAAATGAAACTCATTGGAATTTAATAACTCATATTATGGCTTAATTAAGTAATTAATTAAATTAAATAATTTTAATAATTAACTTGAAATTATTTAAATCATAATAAATCAACCAAATGTTTACAAATTATGAATGGGCCCTCTTTGGAAACATCTTTCAGAGAGGAATTAATGAAGAATTAAATCCCTAAATGACCTTCACTAAATTATGTTTAATTAAGATTTTAATGAAATAGTTAAAACCTTAATTAGACCCAAGTTATGAATCTAATCAAGGTGAAATTTTGGAAACATGAAACTGGCATGAAACCCCAGTTGCCATAAAAATTTCAAACCCAATTGACCTTTGGATTGGGAATACTAGAATTTTGAAATCTTGGTCAACATAAATCAAATAATTAATGAAGGAAATTCACAAATTCATAAAATCATGAAATAACTTGAAATAGTCTACATCAACATTAGAAATTCTTAGGATAGTTCTTCAACACCCTAAGTTAAAGAAATTAATCATTTCCATACTTAAGGTTTAATGAAATAAATAATAAAATGTTAAGTTTAATTAAATAAATAAATGAAATCATAATCAATTCAATGAAACTTTGAGTCTATAATCAATCTAATCTAAGAATGAATTCAAACTCTAACATAAGTGCCTTAGGTTAGCATAAATTTAACAAAATGAAATGAACATAATTCATTAAACCTAAATGTAACTCAAATCAAAAAATTAATAGAAACTTGATCAAATTAAATTCAAACCCAAGCCATCTAAATAAAATAAAAAAAGATTAATTATGATACTTAAAGATCTTAATTAGTCTTTTGGGATGGATCTTCATCTTAAGATGAAGGTTTCATTCTATTAGGGGTTAGGATGTTGAATAGAATGAATTCCATCAAAATGTGGAATCTATTATACTATTTATTCTTGAAAACCTAAACTTCACTTTAACAAAATAAAAGTGAAATGAAAATGAAAATAAATCATTAAATCATTAGAATTGAATCACCCAATAATAAAATTCAAACAAACTCAAACTCTAAATTAAAACTTGAACTAAAGAGGCCTAGTGAAGTTAAGCATGTTTCCTTCACACACTTGATCATTAGGTCACAAAGCCTAGACTTAGTTAGGTCGTTCTATGATTCCTTTTATGATTTTTTATGCTGTGATGTGATATGCTTCAAATGTCTTTAAGGTGTACTATTTTAGACCGCATGTTTAGAATTATTTGCTCATTAGATTGGATGGTAGGATGTTCTTTGTAGATCTAATATTGTCTTCTACAAGGGGCTGCACTAGAAAGGACTATTATCATAAATAAATTAAAAATGCTATTTTCTTGCATGTATGCTTAAGTCCTTAAGCATAACCCATAGGACAGGTGGGCTTGTCAAGCAACTAATGTTATGCCCCTATATTTATAAAATATAACTGTTGCATGTTATTTGTATTTTGCTAACATTTATTTTGCAGGACTAAGGAATCATGTTTGAATTCAAAATGTAAATTTGAGCTTAGACTTAGCTTATGATCTATAAGGCATAAAAATTGTAAGACCCTACTAGAAGATAGGTGTAGTGGTCCCCACTAAAGCCCAATGGATGTCTTTAGAAAAAGAGACCATCCTAAAAAGAATACCCATAGATCTCGACTTGTAGTTCTAGGTTGGGTTGTATAGGTGAGCTCTACTGCTTGCTTTTCTTCTCGATGGTGTATGGTTAGTCCACGCCTTTTATTAAATTAAATTGGCTTGATTTATTTTAGGTGCAAAATATAATCAACCTACTTTTCTAGATTTCTTTCTATATTGTGCTTTCTTGTGAAGAATTCCTCGGCGATTAGGCTCAAAGGAAAAATTAAATTTTATGCCCAACTTAAATCTAAATAATTGAAACAAAAATTAAAGAAAATTTGAAACTTCACATAAACTAAAGACTTAGGCAAAACTTAAAATCAATTAGAAACCAATTAGGTCTTGAAACCAAGAAATCATATTACTCTAATCCTTGATTGGTAAACTTTTCTCATTGCACAAAAGGGGCATCTAACTGTGAGGATGACCACCTTCTTGGGCAAGTCTACCTTCTTTTAATGATTTGGCCCATAACCATTTCTAATTTTATAACATTGGGCATAAAAATGCATACCCAAGACCTCAAATGAGTCATGAATCAAAATATTTAAAAATCTACAAAATGTGCATTAATTAGATGCATTTTAGACCCTATATTATCTTAACGATTAGAGAGTGAGTCTAGGATACTTAGATTTCTTTCTTAAAATGACAACGGCCCACCATCTTGCATTCATAACACTTAGCATCATGAATTTAAAATTTTGCTTAAGTGGTGTTAGCTTACAGCCCTCCAGGCAAATTCTAAGTCTTGAAGAGTGAGGAATATGTTAGTTCCCTCAAATTAGAGGAATGATTGATAATTCTTAAAGTAAAATAAGGATGAGCATCAGACATGTGTTCGAAGAACTTTTAGGCTAGGTTCTGAAGCATCCTCTTCGGGGAAAGTTTTGAAACCCTAGGCATTTCCGCAGTCTTGTGCTACTAAAAATCTAAGTCCTAGATTTCTAAGAAAATATAAATTCAAAGTCTAAACTAAATTCTAAAATTTAAAACCTAGTTATAAGATAGTTGAAATGCCTACTGGGCATCCCAATATCAGTGGGCATTTTCTACTTCATCTCATTTGGATTCCAAAAATAACTCTCTCCACTTTGTATCACTTCTAATTGAAAATCTCAAATATCAATCCTTTAAAAACTAACATAGAAATATTTAGAAATAATAACTTTTTTCTTTGATCAAGAGTATTCTTAGGAAGTGACCCTTCTTAAGATGTAATAAACTATAGGGTCTTGCCTCTATAGGGAACCATAAACCTAGTTTAAATTAAACCCTATTCTACTTTCCATGTAGTTTAGGAGAAAAATCTCTGGTACAAGAAAGACCCATTAGCCTTAAGAGTCTTCTTTTAAATGATCAAATCTATAATAGAAAATATGTTTATCTTCTAAGATAATATGCTTATTTATTAATGATGCATTTAATCATCAAAATAAGAAATTACTAAACTTTATATAGTGTCATAAATTTTATCATCGCCATTCTCTGCATCCTTCATTAATTTGTAGAGAGTAAGTGAGTCTATTTCCATACAAATGTGCGATGTAATAAGAAAGTCTACAAGTTTCATATGAGGATAAAGCAAGAGATTTCCATCATAGTTGGGGTTGTAGTTATAATCTATAATTATCTTGATGAAGGGTTCTTTACTTTTTCCTCAAGATTAGATCCCAAACAACTATATTTGGAGAGGGTGATAGACCAAGACCATTGAGTAGTGTGTGTTCACCATAGGTGTGCTTATTTTTCAGGCAACAACTCTGAAGTGCTTATATAATATTTTAGCATGTTTAAGTTCTCCTTTGGTTGGTGACTTCTGTATTCATGTTTATGGTTATCTCTTGACATTCAAATAAACCAAAAAGCTATCAATGGTGTTATAGGTTTGATATGAAATTTCAACATCTAACTGTTATTAAGCTTCCAACAAGTTAGAAATCCATAATTTAATGGTTAGATAATTTGTTATTTAGCAAGTCCTCTAATTTATTCTAGACTTCACTACTGTAACTGCAATTAAGGAAGAGGTGTTAGATACTTTTATCATTACATAGGTAGAAGTAGCAAATGTAAGATACTCTTAAGCCTTTGAGTTTAAGAATGTTATCAATTGAATGTAAATTATGGAGGATTTTTAAATTAAATAAAGAAAAAAATGTTTTAAAATGTAATATCTTATGAGCTAACCCTATGGAGTTATTTTTAAAATATTTTAAATAATTTTGGTTGTAAATAAGAACTTACTCTTGCCTTTTATAACAAGCTTGTCCATAGCTAGGAATCAGAGGATCTAACTTTACCTATGGGTCCCCTATGGAGCTTGAGGAGGTCCCTGAATAAGATGAAGACCCTTAATGAAGACCCCCATAGATCAAGACTTTAGTTCTACACTAGGCTATGTAAGGGTAGAGCTCGATTGCCCATTTTTTTCTTTTCTTCTAACATGTACAGCGGTACCCGACTGCATTGGCCATTTTTACTTAATTTAGTTAGGCTTGATTTATTTTGTGGTGCATAATAGAACTGCATCTTTTTCTCTATGATTGTTATGTATTATGTGAAAATCCTTGATGTAGTTGGCTCTTACAAAAATTAAATTTTTTACCCCATTAAACTAATCAAACTTGAACATAAAATAAATATTTATAACCTCACATAAATAATGCCCTATATTTATAAAATTAAAAGTAACTACAAATAATTAGACTTTGTAATCCATTTTATTTTGTAATTCTTGAATTGAGTACTTCACCCATTATACATAAAGGGGCATCTGACCTGTGAGGATGACTATCCTTCTTGGAGAAGTGTCCCTTCTCGTATTGATTTGGCCTATGACTATTTTCTAACTGCATCTCATTGTAGATATAAATTTGCATACCTGAAGGCTTAATTAAAATTATGAGTCAAAAGTACATAAGAAATAAAATTATTATATTAGCTAGGTGCATAACATACCTATCATGCTCTTAAGATTATGTAGTGAGTATAGACTCTTAGTTTTATTTCTTAAAAATAAGAACCCAGCCATCTTGCATTCATATGACTAGACTCATGGCTTTAAATTAATTGTAGTGTTAGTTCGCAACCCTTCTAGGCAGGAAGTAAGTCCAGAAGAATCAAAAATAGGTCTTTATTTTCAAGAGAGATGAAGATCCATAATTCCCAAGAATTAAACTAAGTAGAGTTTCTAACTTATTATTGACCTCATTTTTAGAATGAGCTCTCAACCCCTCCATCTTAGACATAGGACTTCTCTTAGACTTTAAGAGTTCCTTACTCTTAAGACACATCTAGTGATTAGATGGACACTCCAACCTAGCCCTACAAGACTTAGAAGAGTTAGCCATAGGAATAACTCATGCCTTAGGGGTGTTAGGAAAATCCCCTACCCTTAGCTTAAACCATTCCTCACTTTCCTTCCTTCAAGTCAAACTCCAAATCAATTCTACTAGATTTTATCCAAACTCAAATCAACTTCATATGATTGAAGTTCTCGATTGAAATCTATGAATGAAACCCATGACCAAAGTCCATCAAAAATTCCTAAGTCTAAATTTTGCCTAAGTCCTTAATATTCTCTTAGGGACTTAACCAAAATCATGATCAAAACCTATTCAAACCCATTCAAACCTTTGAGATTTTCTCATAATTCATTTATATTCTAATTTATATTCACATATATAAATGAAATATAAGTTCAAATCAATCCAACTAAACTCAAAATTCTAAATCAATTCATGAAAATTTTCTTAAATCTCGTTAATTTTCCATTAAAGGACTTAAACAAAATCAATCCTAAACCTTGATCAAACCTATTCAAATTCATGAAATTTTCATAAAACTTATTTATATTCTCATTTATAATCTTATATATAAATGAAATATAAATATAAATCAAATAATTCAAAGGCAAAAATTAAATTCCAAATTTGAAATCCTCAAAATTCCCTTAAATCCTTTAAATTCCCTTTAATGGATTTAACCAAAATCATGATCAAACCACTTCAAGCCCTTGAAATTTTCTCATGATCAATTTATATTTTCATTTATATTCACCTATATAATTGAAATATAAATTCAAACAATCAAAACCAATTTCAAAAATCAAACTCAAATCCATTCAAAATCAAATCTAAGCCTTTCAAGTAAAAATCTTGAACTTAGCCAAGTCAATTTCGAATCAATCCAAACTCTTAATTTTCTCTCATGGTTCAATCAGCCCTACAATCATGAGCTAATGTATAAATCCAAACTTCAATCACTCAATCAAAACCCAAGCCCAAAATCAAAACTAAAACCCTTTCATATTCTTCCTTTGAATATGAAATTTTCAAATGGATCAAAATCCATTTGACTTCAAACCACTTGTAAATGAATTTATATTTCAATCATGAGTCCATATACAAGATTAACCAATTTTAAATCAAGCTTTGACCAAGCCATTTGACCCACTTAGGTTTGACCCAAAAAGTGACCTAAGTACCCTTATGAGCCAACTTTTGATCCTAACCAAATTGGATTGAACTAAACTCATCTTTGCCTCTCATCATGATCAACAATCATCATGGGATGATCAATAAATTAAATTGGGTCAAACCAGGTCAAACCTAAGGGTTGACCAAGTCAACACTTAACTTAAAATGAAACCTTACATAGCCAAATTTCACCATAGGCCAAATTGATTGAAACCATTGATCTAAGTTCACTCATGACCTATGTTTGAACTTGACCAAGCCAACATTTGAGCCTAACCTAGCCCAATTAGCTCACTTGACCCAAGTTGACCCATTTTGACCTAATGGGCCAAAATGTGTCAAAACTTGATCTCAACCAAATTAATTGAAACTGATGGATGATGTCCATCCCAAATCACTTGTGGAACTTGACCAAAGCCTCAGTTGGCCACCTAGACCCAACCTAGCCCAATTGACCTTAGACCCAATATGACCTAAAGGGGTCATGTTGAGCCAAAATTGAACATAACCCAAATTGATTGGAAACAAAGATACCAATCCACTCCATATGACTAACCAAACCTAAACCTACCCTTAACCTACCCCAAATAAGTCAAATGGGGAAAATAGGTCAACTTGACCCATTTGACCTAAATGAAGTCATATGAGCCAAAATAAAATATATACCAAATTGAATCGAATCAAAGCCATCAAAATATTTCAAATGGTCATATGAACTTGACCCAACCCTTGGTTTGACCTAATTTGACCTAAATGGGTCAACATGAGCCAAACCCTATAAAATGGATTCCAAACCAAATGAAACTTGGCCAAACCTATTTTCTCAACATACCAAACATACCCAAAGTGAAAAAAAATAGCAAAATGACCATTTTATCCCTAGTCCATTGAACAAATTTTGGCCTAGCCCATGGGTATTTTGGTCATAGCCTCTTCACAATCACTTGAGGCTTTCCTAAAATCTCAAGGGAACTTAGTGATGAGTAGTGCACCCAACCCAATCGGTTTGGATCAGCCCATTTGACCCCTAGAATAAACCCGATCACATAGCTTGAATTGTGTTTTCAAATTCCCTCCTAAGCTCAATTTCAGCACATGGGAAGTTGGCAATCCACTCGAAGGATCAAATCGATCATGTGCACACTCAAAACCATCAAAAAAACCTCTCTAATCTCAGAAATTGGATCAAAACATCAAGCATATGCTCGGCCGCCCAATTTCCATAAGGGGAGATATACTCCCCCTAATTCAATGAAATTTCACTTCACTCACACTCGATTGAGCACTAGAGAGAGTTAGGAACCATCAGAGAGCATCCCTAAGCTTTCTAAGAGATTTGAATCTTAGCTTTCTCAATTTTCTTCCTTAGGGGAGCTCATCTCAATTCCCAAGGCCTTCAGATCTCAACAATGCCTTTGCACACTCCTGGGGATTAAGTCATGCATTCCCCAAGCATGGGAGAGTGCAATTAGATCAAAGTCGTAAAGGGAAGCAAGTGGTGTTGGTCCATAGGAAGTTCTACTCAACCCGAAGGCTTGAAACTTTCAATAGGGCTTCATCTCTACCAGACAAAGCTACCTCAATGAGCTCGAGCGCTGGTGATCACCTCCAACAAGGTCTATAATTTTCTGACAACTTAGCTTGATAGGTGTTGGAGCTTTGTGAAAGAAACATTCATAGCATGTGAAATCCATTGTTGGATTGGCCGCTCTATTCCTTTAGATGGTGTGGGTTTAGTCTTGTATGATTCTATGCTAGATCAGGCTCAGATCTCCCATTAGATCATGGATGGTTCATATTGATCCTCAGGGAAGAACTTAGCTCATCTCAGCCATTCATCCGCACATTTTGGATGGACGATTGAGATTATTTGGTACATTTAGTAAATCTTTAATCTATTTTAAACTGCGGGTGAATCCTTAGCAATTCGATCTTTGATCAGACGACCGAGGATATGCGCTGCATCACCTCTTTTTTTGATGTGACGCTTAAGTGAGTGGCTCAAGTCATGATGAGTGTAATGCGTGCTGACCACCACCATCACGCGTCGCGCCGTGAGCTGGGTATTAATCAAGGATTAGTTATTTTGCTTAATTAATTCCAAATTAATCTCTAGATCTTCTAAAAATCATAACTCTTCATAAAAAATCAAAAAAATTAAAAGGAAAAATTCTATGGAAAGATAATTTCATCTAAAATATTTTAAAAATGTTTTCATTGAATTTAAAATTGCCCTTTTCTTTGAATTTGAGTTTCTTTGGGAATATTAATTAGTTAATTATTCTTTAATTAGCTAACCAATTGATCTCAAATTTCTAGGGTTCATTTTAGGGAATGACCTCTACCTCCCCTAATTTTCTTGAGATTTATTGAGGCTTAATTGAAGAAATTGCTACTTCATTCCCCAATTACCCCTTTTATGTAATTAAGGGTAATTAATGTGTGATTTGTGGATTTACCCTATGATTAGGTTTGATTAAGGTTATATCCAATGAGTAAGAGTTTTATGGAATAATTTTGGGGCATTTCCCCTAAGCTATTCCCTAAACCCCCTTTTTCTCTCCTTAATCCCCTTTTAATTAAGGGTTAACTCATTAATCACCCCTCTAATCAATTTTAAAATAAAATTCCTGAACTTAATTAATCTACCTTGGGTAGATACTTAGGTGTTTAATAGCCTAAGTTTGATTAGGAAAATTAAAACCCCTTTCATAAGTGTGAAGGGGTGTTTTAAAAGTACTTAAGCTAAAAACCCTTAGCTTAATTAACTTTTAATTGAAAGTCAAATTGCATTAGGCCTTTTCATTATTAGGTGCATTACAAATTTAAATATCTTGTGGGTTTTATGTCATCTCATTGGCTCATAATTACTTAGTTATTTTTGTAAGGTGGTGTAGGTAATTAGTTAACTTAATTCATACCTTAACCTAACCAATGCTTAAAAAATAGATTTAATTATCTAAAAATTAAACAAAAATACAAAACACATATGGGAATGGGTTAGAATAGAAAACTCATCTCACCTCTTTAAATTTAAATCAAACTTCAAACTAAACAAAAATTATTTTGAAATTCACTTTGATTTATTCTAAAATTTATTATTCCTTAAGAATGTCTTTAGGATTTAAGTAAAGTGAGTTTGTTCACATGCTTTCATTAGTTTGGATCTTTCTCAACATGTTAAGTTGTATGCCATGTGATTCATGCATTCATAAGTTCAAGTTTCAAATTTTAAAAATGAAAATTGTTTACTTAATGTCAAATGTGCATGCTTTGGATAAAGTAAAAATATGAGTGGCTATTATCACTACTAAATTCAAAATATTTTCAAAACATATAAATGAAATATCAAATCTAAAAGCATGCTATTTATATCTTAATTATAAGCTTGCATGTGATAGATTATAAAGTAATGTTTAGTGTAGCCTTTTTTTCTTTCTTATGGTAGCATAGTTTTGAATAGGAGTTGGTAAGATGTAGGGTTCATTTGAAAAGAACCCAACACTTACTTAATTATATACCCTATCCATCCCTATGCTATCATCTAAGAAGGATTTCCCACACTTGCATGAGTAAATTGCATAAACAGAACAAATCCATTAAGCAACTTTTGTGTATTTCTTTTCTATTTCATTTCTTTTATATGCATGTCTGTACTTAAGGAAAGTGGTATATTAGTCTAGACAACCCTGAGGTTGCGAGGCTTTAAGTATCCCTAAGTAGGTCTCCTACACATGGTTAACAATGGCGTTGTACTCACTTATGCCTTTCTTACTTCATGCATGTATGTAAAATTTTGATAAGGAAAACCTTTTCTACTTAAGAAAATCATACACTTCTAAATTTTCTTAAATGGATTACTTAGCATGCATCATAAAGTGTGTTAACTACTCTTTTGCATGTATAGATATGCTTAGGTCCATCCATATGCATGTTATATTGGGAAAGAAATGAAGTATCGTGTGTTATGTGAATTTTGATTCATTTTATTTAATCTGAAAATGCCTTTCTTTTGAATAGGTTTGTTTAGAGTTTATCTAAACTTAGGATTGATTAAAGATGTAATCAAAACATTCACCTAAATGAAACTAAAACATAAACCTACTTTAAAAAATTACTTAAGGTTAGGGAAGGAAAGAGAAGTTCTCTTCTCTTTCCCTCTCTTCATAACTTAGTAATTAGTTGTAGGTTTCACTTAAACCAAATTAAAACATGAAATAAAACTAACTAAAAATCACTAAAAAACTTAAATAAAACCCCTTGTAAGTTGAATATATTTTTCACACTTAGAAAATTTGAACCTAAAGTCCTAAGCTAAGCATACCACACAGGCCTTCAAAGCACACACATTAGCCTAAGTCACCACTTAGCCTAGTTAGGTGGGCATGGTTTGATGTTATTTTTGATATAAGTTTTAGATTGGATGTTAGGGTGTATGCTTAGAATGAATGGTAGGGCGTCGTCTATTCTTTTTTGGGGATTGTGCTTAAGTATCATAAATAAAAATATAAATGCTTTTGCTTGCGGTGCTTTATACCCTAAGCATAATCCATAGGCTAGGTGGACTTAGTCACCCATGTGTGGGGTGATAAGTCCAATATACATGCTTATTTGTGTGGTGTGATTTTTAACCTTTATTTTATAGGTGTTAGTTAGATTTCTTTTTCATGTAAAATTTGTATAATTAGGATTTTGGAATGATTTGTTATGGGGATTAGGATGAAAATTGGTCATAAGATCCTATCTTATGCACCATCTGAAGCCTTGGAGCATCTACCATCCAATTTTCCAAAATAGGAACTAAAGAATAAAAGAAGAAAAAGAAGAAGAAAGAAAGAAGAAAGAAGAAAGAAGAATAAAGCTTGAAGACTCCCATAATAATGAATTATTTTGCTTAAATTGTAATTTAATTCATTTGTAATATGGGTTGTATAAGGGTAGAGCTTCTACCCATTTGATATTTTGAGTTTGTGTGGTGCGACCACAATCTTTATTCTTGTGATTAGCTTTATAAATTGATTGATGATTTGTTTAGCTTTTGCATTAAGTGGCATAATTTTCTAGTTTCTTCCTTGCTTTATGTATGGCTGGATGTGGATTAGGCTCTTTAGAAAAAAATAAATCTTTTACCCAACTTAACAACTCAAAATTAAACAACTCATAACCTCACCTAAAGCTTAGGTTTAAAATCAAGATAAAAGAATTAGTAACCCTTATTTGGATGAGTATTTCTTTATAATATCATGCAAAATGCATCTTATTTCACTCTTGATTGGAGGGCTTCCACCTTTGCCAGAAAAATTTTGGCTTGACCTTTGATGATGGAAACTCACCTCCTCCCTTCTGATTTTGGCCAATAATCTAATTTCTCATGCATTAGTCATAAAATCTATTAGCAGAGTCAAAATAATTGTCCAAAATAAAAAATAAAATGAAATTTGAGTTAATTAGACTTAGGTGATTTGAAGCATGTCCCTTTACATGATCTAATCTCTTTAGGGAATGAGTTTAAGGACTTAGTCTCTTTCTAAATAATAATAGCCAACTTATCTTGCATAAGCATAAAGACTTGCCTACATGTATTTAAAATTGTAGGAGGAGTTAGTTGGTGGCCACCCCCAAGCGGTTGTAAGTCCAAGCAGTCGGGTGGTTTGTCCTTTCTTGTAAATGCAAACCAGTTACCCAATTTTTCATTAGATTTAGGTTGTGCTTCCGACCCTCGCCAAAGCTCTCTAGATTTATGTTCTAAGGTTGCTCTTCTCCTTTGTGGGCCATAAGCATAATTCCTCACCTCTTAGGCATTTTCTTAATCTTGTGTTAAGGAATCTTAAGTCTAAATTTCTAATGAAAATAACTCAAATAAACTAAATCAATTTCAAATATAAAGCCCAACTATAGGATAGTTTGAGATGCTCATAGGTTTCCTAGCATCGTGAGCATCTCCTTATCTCATTTTGGCTTTGATAATAACTCCCTCTTTTGATCAATCCCATTTGATCTTCAAAAATAAACCAATTGATTGATAGTCCTTCCATTGAAATCTTCAAAGACAATGATCATTTACCTTAATCGAGTTTTCTAAGGGATCCCATCTCTTAGGATGTAATTATGGGGATTGCCCTGTAGAACTTAATGAACGGTTTAAAATAAAACCTTTACTTTTCATGTAAAGTAGGGAAGAATCTCAGTACATATAGATCATCATCCTTAGGAGTCCTTATTGAGGTGATTGGTCCATTAAAGGGTAGTGACTTTTTGTCTTTTGAGATAGTACACTATTTCCTTGATGATGTATCACGAATAAGTACATCATGGATCTAATGGCATCTTAAAGATGAATTTTTTAGTGTCTTCTCTTTCATTTCTCCCCCATTTGAAAGGCGACTCTTATAAATTTTTTCAATTTTCGCTCTGGGGGATGGTTCCTTTCTCCATGTTTAGCAAATGATCGATGTCTTTGAGTATTGATATTGGGTTTATATTTTGGTATGAATCCAAGACTATCATTCCTTCCATTGGTAGTTAGCTCATTTCATTCTTGAGTTAAGTTGATCAACATCTTTAGGTTTTAAGACTGCATTCATTGTTGGTCTTAAAACTCTCATTGGGTTCTCCAATGGGTAAAATGAAAATATCTAAACAAAAAGAGAAAACATTTCAAAGAATCCCTCCTTATCTCATCCTAAAATAATAAATCTTCCATAAAGAACTTTTCTTTTCAAAAGCACCTTTTCAAAATGCACTTAAAATATTTTCCACAAAATTTTGTCACCCATTTAACAATTCACATAATTGTTACATGTAGGATTTTCAAAAATAAAACTAACAAAATTTTTTTTGAAAGCACAAATGAACATCTTCTTTCAATTCACTTTGATGAAGATTTCATTTTCAAAATAAAATGAACAATCATCTTTCCAAAATCACATCATAATCATAAAGTTTTCAAAAGCATACATGAATCTTCTATTCAATACACTCACATTTATTGATTAGAAGTTTCATTTGTAAACAAAATTAAACTTTTTCAAAAAAACACATATGAACATCTTCATTTACTATGCTCAAATTTATTAAATGGAGATTTCATTCCCAACTAAAAGTAAATATCTTTTAGGAAATCCCACTTGAGTATATTTCACATATGTTTTAAATTGGAATTCTTCTGTCTCAAAAATCAACAATCACACACAAAACAAAATTTCATATTTTAAAATAAGATTGTCCTCCATTCTACATACCTAAATTTGTTGAATGGAAGTCCTTTCTTTTCAAAAATTAGAACTTCAACAATCATATTTTAAATTTTTTCGAAACCATCTTGGAACTTCATTTAACATGCCCAAATTTGTTAAGTAAAGTCTCCAAGTTCAAAAAAAATCAAAATTTTTAAAACACATTTGAAATTTCATTTAACATAGCCAAATTTATTAAGTGAAGTCTCCAAATCCAAAATCCAAATTTTCAAACACATTTTTGGAATTTTACTTAACATACCCAAATTTGTTAAGTGAAGTTTCCAAATACAAAATCAAAATCAACAATCTTTCAAAAATTCAAACACATTTGGAACTTCTCCATACTCAAATTTGTTAAGTTCCAAATTCAAAATAAAAAATTTTCAAACACATTTGGAACTTCATTTAACATACCCAAATTTGTTAAGAGAGTTTCCAAATCAAAAAATAAACCAAAATTTTCAAAACACCTTTGGAAAATTCTTCTTTTACCAAATTTGCTAAGGAAGTTTCTTTTCAAAAAACCAAAATGAAATCAAAATTTTAAACACCATTTGGAATTTCATTTAGCATACTCAAATTTGCTAAGTGAAATTTCCATTTCACAAAACCAAGTGGGACTTCATCTTTAGCATACCAAATTTGCTAAAAGTTGAATCTCCACTTTCAAACACATCAAAAACAAAACAAAACACTTAGGATTCCCTTAGCATACCAAATTTGCCAAGGATCCTATTTTCTTTTCAAAAATCAAAACACAAAATGAAACATTTAGGATTTTCTTAGCATACCCCAATTTGGTAAGGATCCAATTTTCAAAAATCAAATAGAACACACTTGGGTTCTTCACTTAGCATGCCTAAATTTTCTAAGTAGAATTCCAATTTTCAAAATCAAAATAAATTCACAAAAGCAATCACTTTTTCACTTAGCATACCTAAATTTTCAAAGTAAGTAAAATTTCCAAAACATTCAAATGAAACAAAATCATTTGACCCTTACTTTAATATACCCAAATTTGTTAAAGTAAAGGGGTCCTCAAAATCATAAAAATTCGAATTCAAAACATCAATGAACTATGGAAGCATCTATCAAAATTTTGAATCCATATTTCAACATACTTAAATTTGTTGAAGTTTGGATTCATATTCAAATTCCCCTTTCAATCAATCTCTTTAAATCCATTTGAACCCCACTTAACACTTCCAAGTTGTTGGATGTGGGTTCAAATTTTAAAATTCAAAATTCAAAATCTATGGAGATAGAAAAAAATGATGCAAGTTCATTTCATTCATTGAGATTCTTTTTCATTGGTCAAGTCTTTTTTATTTACTTGGTTGATAATGGTTCTCAAAATTCATCCCCTCATGACATGGACCTTTTCCTTAGAAGGTGACTTCCCTTGTCAGACCATACCACTTGATCCATTTTGGTAGATTTAGGAGATCACTTGTGAGGCATTCCCCTCACCACGTCCGAGAAGAGGTGGCGAGAACTTGGTCATCGATAGACTTACCATCGATTGAGATATCTCCTCACTAAAGAGGAAAGCTGTGGCAGTACCACAGACTTAATCAATTCCATCAGCGTGTGCATCTAGTTGTAGTTTGTTTTAGAGTTGCACATGTTGCAGGTGCAGCACCTACCATCACAGTACCAAGGGTAAGGCTCCCTTGGTTTCAGGGCTTGCCTCCCACATTTGAGTATGGGTCTAGCTCGCACTCCTCCCATCTACCCTAGGAGCAAGACAAGAATATGATCAATGGTTCCACACTTTCGGATAGAGAGGCGATGCGTCGACCATGGATGAGTCTCCCATGATCACTTCACCACTAGTTAAAAACCGGTTTCATCCTCTCTCTCGGATAGAGGAGAGGATCCGTTCATCACTCTAGTGGTGCATACTTACAGTTCTAGAGTAGGAGGTCGTGCCTTGTCTCTATTACCAGTAGGGCAAGCATCTGATGCTCGAGTTTGATAGTTTGATCTTTGATTTGTTATCCCCATAGGAGGGAGGCATATTTGGGAGGGCATGAGGCCCATACATCACACATTACTAGTGGAGAGCGACGGAGGTTCAGTCGATCGCTTCTCCTTTGGTTGATTTTCCATTTCGGCACTACCATCGACCATATTAATAGTATTCTCCTCACGGGGACCAGCCACCACAGGAGGTGGTTCTGTGCAGAGTCGGTGGTGTCTCCACCCCACCACTCACCCCTCATCCGCCATCGCCCGGTTTTCATCTCCCATTCCATCTAAGGCCATGAAGGCCATCAGGGGCGCCGTTGGTGATCTGGCTATGGCCAAGGGATCCTACCCCTCCTACACCACCCATTATGGTAGGGTCGAGCTCTCCTGCTCGACCTTCTGCCCCAGTGGTGGTGCGAAAGGTGTGGCCACCCTAGAGCATTGTGGTCATTCCTTCACCAACTCCACCCCATATGGGGATGAGAGATGGTGATAGTTGTTATATATTCGGTGACGGTTCAATTGCGGCGGTGGTAGAGGATCATCTAGGATTATTACCCTATACAACAATATCGTTAGTATCATTCTTCTAGTAGTATAGGCACGAGATTGACTCCTAGTTATAGCGAGGTGGTGCCTCTCGGTGCATGATAGTGATCACACCATTAGCAAACTATTTGTACCTCTTGAGTTAGATCATTCCTTAGATGAGATAGTTGCACTATTTTATGGAGAAGAAGGAGATCTTAGGGTATGCACAGTCGATGAAAAGAAAAGTTAGCTTTGATCCCAATGAAGTTGACTTGATGGGAGATTCAGTCAGAGTATGCATGGTCGATACAAGAGGATCTCTTCTTAGAGAGCAACAAACCATGGAAGGTGATGAGGTTGATCAAGAAGACACCACAGAATCAACCCATCACCTCTGACAATAGTTAAGGTAGAAGGATGAGTGGATTGATAGGATGGCACATCAGTTACAAGACTTGTTAGCTATAGTATCAGTGCTTGAAAAAAGCCCTCGTTCATCTATTAATGTCGGTCACTAAGCTAGTGCATGTCTTAGACGGTTAAGACTCTACCTCCCATTGAGCAAGGTACTAGCAGTATAGGAAGGTAGTGGATAGTACCTCCATACATGAAAAATATCTGAAATCCATGGTTGAGCAGTAGGTGAAGGAAGCTTTGGCTCAAGCCTAGGGAGGATCATCGGTTCCAAAGGGTAGACCCTACAGAGAATTGATGCTATCCGTATCCAAGGGTTTTGCCTCCTTCCTTCAAAGCTTGATGGAGTGGGAATCCAATGAAGCATATAGCTCACTTGGGTATTGTTGCAATGCGGGTGGCGGTGATGCTTTACTCTTTAGACTCTTTGTTGGTAGCCTGGCGGTATATGCTTTTGATTGGTATGTTGAACTGCCCAATGGCTCAATAAAGACATTTGCTAAGTTGGAGAAACTCTTCATCAAGAGATTTGTTGTAGCTCAGTAAAGGGTTACTGTTGGTGATCTCATTGTAACTTGACGGTGAGTCACTTGTTGATTATATTCTTGATGGCATAACGAGTATGAAGAGTGAACTATTGTACAACATGCCATTGAGATTCTCTTAAAGAATATCCATGGTCGAGTCGCCTTCATGCTTAAGGGCTTCACTATTAAGACATTTGAAAAGCTAGTCAACAAGATGGCTAGTCTACAAGGAGAGGCCAAACAGTTGCCTTTTCAAGATCAGTCACCCAAGAAAAAATCCCAAAAGGTCTAAGAGAAGAAACCAAGAGTAGTAGCAATAATTGACAAGAGGAAGCATCCAGCTAGAGATCAGCCTGAGAGACCATGACCTTAGTAGCCTCCACCTCCTTTGCCACCACTGAGGAAACCCTACCAGCCTTCACCGCGGCCTCCACATTAACAACCACCGCCTTACCATACCACTAGCGATAGCGGCATATACCCATAGCTGGTACCAACTCTTTTAGATAAGTTAAACAAACCTTATTCTTTTAAGAGGGAGGTAATCAGGAATATCTTTAAGAATCTTTTAAAGAAGCATGATTTTTAGTTACCTAAGCCTAAAAGACCAAAGGAAGTAGGTAAAAGTCATGATCCAAACTTTTGCCCTTACCACCGTATGTTAGGCCATATTTTGGAGGATTGCTTCACATTCAAGGATTGGCTTGAACACAGTTTCAAGATCGGTGTTGTAGTTATCCCAGAGGAATACCTTATGGAACAATCTTCCAGTTCCATTAGGGTAATTCTTGGGGATACATGTGATCCTACCAAAACTAAAGGAGGTTGGGACATCTCTTTGTTTAAAACCTCTAAGAAAATAATTAGAAGATCAAGAAGCTTTCCTTTGTGCAGGTGCTCGAGTCTCAAACCTCCACAGGAAGGTTTGCAAGTTGCTCAACAACTCTAAAGGAGGCGGCGGTATGTTAACGGGATAGCCCTTTAGCATACCGGTGTGTCAGCCTCCAACCTTATTAAACTTCCACACCGGTGACTTCTACCATTTCAACTAGCTCTTTTATTTCTTCTACTAGTAGAACTCTTGTATCAGTGGATAAGGGCATCAAATCCTTACTCACTTTTACTTTGACTTCTACACCAAATAATTCTAAGAAATTGAAGAATAAAGCTAGTTTGAATTACATGTCTCTTGATGAGTTATCTTCTTCTATTCCTAATGATAACTCTTCAAGTCTAATTAACTATAATAATTGATCTTCCTCTTTGATTGAGTTGGACTTTCCCTCTGAATATTATGGGTTCACCTCTTGAGATAGACTTGGAATCATCCGATTCAGAGGGTCCCATAGGAGAAGGCTGTAGGTGAGCACGTGTAGTAGAACCTTCCACCACCTTGCCTCAGAGATTACAGTCAACCTCCATAGTGGCAGGTTCTACCCTCAGGCTGCACCTCAAGATAGAAATAAGTCATTGGTATAAGATCGAAGCCCTTCCACGATGCTCCACCCTTGGATATGCTTGTGGAAGACCAGAAGGTGGACTACAATGTCCTTTCTAAGAAAGTTGCCATCTAAGCTAAGCATATGATGCCCTTGTCTTATCCAAGAGATGAGAATCACTAATCAAGGCCCTCCTTGATCTAAAATATCTTAGCTTTGACACTATAGGTGAGGAAGCACATTATGCAAAAGAAACAAGGGATCACCTTCATGAAGACCTTCTTGGGGACTTGGAGCCATAATCATCCCTACATCACTTGACATGGATAGGTTGGACTTCAGGGTTCTCATAGGGCATTGGTGAACATTATGAGTCTAAAGACCCTTGCCTATTTGAAGATCAACATCTCGACACTCCGAGGAGATCAGATGATGTTGAGAGGATTCAATGATCAAGGTGAGCGGGCTTTAGGTTCTATAGTGTTACCTTTGGAGATGGTGATTGGAAGAGAAGCCAAGTTCTACATCATTGATTCAAATACTTCATTCACTACTTTGCTTGGTAGGCCTTGGATACATCAGAACAAGATCATTCCATCCTCCCTTCATCAATGCATCAAGTTCAGAAAAGATGGAATTGAATACCATGTCAATGGGGATGAAAAGCCATTTTCAGTTAGAGAGGTTGAGATTTATGAGGATGTGACCTACTATCTTCCTCAAAACACCCTTTCTCATGAACTTGGACAAAATTCAAATGCAAATGCAAAAAAAAAAAAAGAAAATGAAAGAAAAATAAAAGTCCAAGTGAACAAGAAGAATTGAAGAAGAAATAGATCGCATATCACATTCCACCCCAGTTCATTCCATCATATGGACATGTGGGTAGATGGCTCAACCTCCACAGGAAATAGAGCGAGGCAGTTCAGTGGGAGACCCCTAGTTGGCCTTGACCAATAGAGGTCATGTTCCGTTCATAGGAGTACCCTACTATTCTAGACTTGGAATCAGCTCAGGATGAGTCTAATGTGATTAGTATACCCAACCAACCCATTTGATCAGGTGAGAGAGGTGACCTCAAGAAAAGCAAAGTATTGAATTTGGTTTATGTGAAACTATTAGGCGGTTGGGAACCTTAGCTCTTACCTCACTTACATCTCAAAAGTTGAAGGTTTAGTAGTTAAGGAAGTCCCTAAGTCTTCCAAGTGACATGAAGTAGAAAGTTTTTTGGGATCATCCTCCTCAAGCTGTTGATGTAGAGCTTGAGGAAGATACTTTTAAAGAATTAATGGAATTACCTTTTGACTTTTACTCCTTGTTGTGTTAATCTTATATAGAAAGGTTTAGTTCCTCACACATGGTCCAAGCCTAGGTCAGACTACTTTGAAAAGCTATGGAACAATACAGGCAGGGAAGCACAATCAAAAGCAAGACTAGGATTTGATACAGTGGGTCCGATGATGAAGATTATTGTTACCAACCATTTGGAAGTCGATAGGTTCTTCTCACACATCCCCAACTCTTATGAGAATGTGTGTTTAGAAACTTAGATGATCGGATGATCTCAAGTCAAAGGAAGTAGATTTGAAGAGGATATTCATTCAATAATTGACAAGCTAAAAGAAATCAACCTCAGGGTAGAAGAAAATCCTCATCTGACATACAACGGTTCATTGCTGAATGAAGAAGAAACCAATGACTTAGTTAGGCTATTGATTGAGTTTAAAGACTGCTTCACATGGAGTTATGAAGAAATGCCCAGATTATCTCTGACGTAGCAGTCCACAAGCTAGCAATAGACCCTCACATTTAAACAAGCTCTAGACATGCGATTAGAAATTGAACAACAGGTCATTTTTGAAGTCAAAGAAATTGATCGATGCTGGTTTCATCAAGGAAGAAAAATATCCTACCTGGTTAGCTAGTGTCATCCAGTTAAGAAGAAAGAATGGCCAAATTTGCATTTGCATCAAGGGACTTAAATAAGGCATGTCTAAGGATGAGTTTCCTCTTCTATACTAAATGGTGGACATTGCCTCATCTCATGCGATCTTCTCTTTCATGGATGGGTCATGCTATAACCAAATCAAGATGTCTCACGAAGATGAAAGAAACACTTTTTTGAACCCGATCAAATCTTCTATTATAGGGTCATGCCTTTTATTAAAATGTTGGCTACATACCAACACCATGACTGATCTTCAATGAACTCATCCATCATCAGGTTGAGTGCTATGATGATCTCTAGTCAAAAAGAGAAAAGGAAGACCACCTCTTTGACTTGAGAGTAGTTTTCAATGGTTAAGATAATATAACCTCAAAATGAATCCCACGAAGTGTGCATTGAGTAGCGAAATTCCTTGGGTTTGTTCAACACCGAGGAATAGAAATAGATCCAAAAGATTAAAGCTATCTTAGAAATGCCACCTCCTAAGAGTTTAACTCAACTCGATCCTTTCAAGGATGGTAATACCTAAGACGCTTTATCTCAAACCTATCAGAGAGATGCAAGCCATTCTCACTTGTCAAAAAGGATGCCAAGTTCAAGTGGGATGACAAGTGCCAGCACGCATTCGAAGACATCAAAGAGTACTTGGTGAAGCCAAGTTCTAGCCTCTATCCTGGCGCCATCATTTTTACACTATTGATGATGACTCTTGGCTGTTGGCCCAAGCCAATGATGAGGGAAGGAGAGCACTCTCTACTACCATTCTATCTCTACCAAGCAAACTATCCACCTATTGAGAAACATTAGCTTTGATCTTTGCATCTCGGCTATGACACTACATGCTTTCTCATAAGGTGAACTTGATCTCGAATAAATCCAGATCTCATGACATTAACCAATGCATCCAAACATTTGGCTCATTGGTCCATGATACTCTCGTTGATATCACATTTGTACCCTCCCATGCGTAAAAGGATAGAGCACTAGTGGATTTCTTAGAAGACCCACTTCTTCTGAGTTAGATGATCTCCTCGATGAACAAATCATGAACTTAGGGAGGACAACCACCGATGGGAGATGTATTTTGATGGTGCTCGCTTTTCTTAAAGGTGAAGCAAGAGGTCTAGTTCTTCTAACTCTAAACTAATGTGATGAGATTCTCATACTATCTTTCCAACCCTGCACCAACAATAAGATGATGAGGCTTTGATTGATAGAGTTAGCCATCATCACTCAAGTCAAGAGCATCAACATCTTTGGGGATTCTCTTGGTCATCCACGGGTCCTACTAGTCTCAAACCCAAGCTTCATCATTACTATGAGTATACCATGAAGTTGTTGGCCTGATTCTAAGTCACAATCTACAAGGTTCCCCGAGCAGAGAACACAGTAGAAAATGCCTTGGCCAAACTTGCCAAAGAGTTGGCATGTCCGGAAAATGAGTCCATTTCAATAAGGGTCCAAAATAGACAAGTCCTATCCCTTATTGATGTTGAACTCAAGAGACTTTCTCTGAAGGGGAGGTTGCTATTGCCAAAATGGACAAGGAGCTAGATTGGAGGCAACCATTCATAGATTACTTGAACACCGAAACTACCTCAAGAGAAATCACAAGCCCATCAGGTAAAATAGAGAGCTCTCTCCTACGCTCTTGTTGATGGCACCCTATACCGTCGGTCCTTTGACCAAATGTGGTTACGTTGTTTAGACAAACATGAAGCCCATGGCATTGTAACGTAAGGTGTGGAGCTCAATTTGGTCCAAGATGAAGATGAAGATCAAAAGACTTGGATACTACTGGCCTTCTATGATTACAAATTGCATGGATGTAGCTAGAGATGCCATCCATCACGTGGTGGTCCTCCACCAACCACCCAACATTCTACACCCTACATTGGCTTCATGGCCATTTGAGTGTTGTACCGACATTATAGGTCTGATCCTCCTTTCTTCCAAGCATCGATTCATCTTAGCTACCACAACTACTTTTCCAAGTAAAAGCCATCCCACCGTGAGAGGTCACCACCATGTGCTTCAATTTTTAGAACCATATCGTATAGGTTGGTGCCTCATGAATTATATCAATGACTAATTCAAAAGCATGAAGATCAATAGCTTAGAAGACATGGTATAGATTGGAGATACTCCACCATATACTACCCTAGAGCTAATGGCTTAGCAGAAGCATTCAACAAAACTCATCCAAATCAAGAAGACTTGATGACAATAACATAGTGGAATGGCTTGGTTGAAGCTTGGGCCTACGCACATATACCAAACTAACTACCCCATTTTCCTTAGTGTATGGGTCTCAAGCCATTCTTCCTTTAGAAGATCACTAAGGATAACATTGGGTAACAAGATCACTACAGAAAGTATAATGTAAAGTTAAGAGCTCAAGGGTTTGGAGAAGTATGTGTCCTAGAACCTCAAGTTGTACAAAGGCCAAAATGATTCAAGCTCACAACAAGTGGTCCGCCTAGGTCTTTCTAGTAGAGAACTTGTGTTAGTCCTAAGGAGACCAATTATTGCCCATCAAAAGATGGGAGGCAAGTTTGAACCCACTTGGGAACATATCATGAGAAGGCCTACCAAGGAGGATCTTATCAGCTTATTGATTATAAAGGGGAACACCCGATGCTTCCAATTAATGGGCTCTATCTAAAAAAATATTACCCATGAAACAAAAACTTGTTTGAAAATAATCATTAATAAAAAGAATAAAAATATGATTCCATTCATCAAATCTTCTCTTCAAAAGTGTTGTTTGCTTGTCTTGTAAATCCACCGTGATGTTTAGGTAGAGTCCCCTACATCCTATCCCTCTTTCACAACACAAACACAATCTCCATGATGCTTTTAGAATAGGTGTAAGAGAACCCAGAGGCATCCTATTTTGATTAGCATAACTAAGTTAGGTGAGAGAATCCGCATCCTTTCTTAGTGGGAATTCTTGTCCATCATCATCATTTCATAATTCCCATGTGTTAAGGTAGGTGTAAGAGTCCCCAGAGGCATCCTTCCTTTTAACACATGCACACAACAAACACATATCTTTGTCAAGCTATTTTGATGTGGGAGCAAGCCCCGGCACTCACTCATTAGCTTCTAGGTGGTCTATGCTACCTCGTTAGTATGTCACCCCAATGGTCATTGTTTGGAGGATGTGAGTCCCCACGCTTTTCTTAACTTGACCATTGCAAACCAATGAGCCTTGTTAGTATGGTATGCTTCACCGCCAACTAGTAAGCTACCTCATGTTGACTTTGTTTAAGAAGATGTGAGTCCATGCTTTCTTCTTGAACTAGCCATCATCTCTAACTAGGTCAAGTATATTTGAGGTTTAGGATAAGTCCCAGAGGCTTTTCCTCTGACTACTTTTGAGTTGATATAAGTCCCCGGCATTCACTGAGTCTAGGTCGGATAGCATATCCTGAGACTATCCCAACTATCAATTCTTCTATAGGAGGATTCCCCAAGATTTCTTCCTAGGCTGATTGTTGCAAACTAATGGGCCCCTTAGGTTGGTTGATATTTGATATGCTGATAGTGACTCACCCAATGAGTACACCACTCTTGCGATATGAGTCCCCCTCCTTTAACAATACCTATTAATATGACTAGCCATGTCATTTCTCCGTGGTGTTGGATTAAGCCTTAAGCCCCATCCCCCTGTGGGCACTCTATTTGGATCAAGTCACCCATTTATTGTTACTTTGGATTGGATCCCTCTTTCCTAGTAGCCACCCTGGTTGGAAAATTTGTGGATGCAGATTCTCTTTTGTTAAGAGATAAATCTAGGCTATATAAGTTCTCTCAAGATCCTCAAACCAATAGGGTCCATAAAACAAAACTAAACAAATAAACAAAAATATTTGCTTGTGGATTAGAATTCAAGCCCCAAAGGGCTCTTTTCTCCAAGCATCCTATCTTTAGAAGTGTCGACAACTCCTATAGAATTGACACCTTAGTTGAGATAAATTCATACTCACTAAACCCTTAGGTTGGGTTCAATCTATTTTTCCACAAGTAGTTACCCATCATTCACTTTGAAAGATGTAAGATATGATGCATTCTTCTAGCATGATTGTCAAACGAGCCCTAGTAAGTTTGATTTATTGCCCAAAGCAACCGAATCACCCAAGTGATCTTTGTAGTGGAAGATGTGAGTCCGAGCTTTCTTCCCTTCAATTGATCATTGCAAATTGAAAGGCACCCTTTGGTTGGATAGTCCCATCATCGAAGCTACTCCCTTTGGTTCAAATGATAGGTCTAGGCTTCTATAAGCTCCTTCTAGTTTGATCCATCACAAACCAATGGAATCCATCAAAAAATAAGAAATTAATCTTGACTATCTTGAGTTGATCTAAGTCCTAGGCATTCACTCAATAGTCGCCTAGGTTGGGTTTGATTTATTTTGCCCAAAGCAACCATCACCCTTTCTTCTAGTGGAAGATGTGAGTCCCTGCTTCTTCTTTCAATTATTGCATACCAAAAGGCATCTCCTTGGTTGGATAGTCCTACCTTGGTTGGTAGACTACCCCTTTGATTGATAAATCTGAAGTTAGGTCTCCACCATCTACTCAGTTCATTGCAAACCTATGGGATCCATCATAATCAAAATAAACAAATCTAAAAATGAAATCAATCTTGACTATCTTTGAGTTGCTCTAAGTCTCCCAGTGACATTCACTCAATAGTCAGCCCTAGGTTGGATTTAATCTGTTGTCTTGCCAATAGATTACCATAGCAACTGGTCCCTTTGGTTAGTTACTCCTGTTATGTGCTTAGTAGACTACCCCTTTGGATTGGTAAATCTAAGTTAGGTCTTAGCCTCCATGGCTCCTACTTAGTGAAACCCATTGCAAACCAACAAGGTTCATCCAAAAAATTCAAACCTAACAAAAATTAAAACAAATTCAACCCTCTTCCCTAGTGGAACAAATCAAACCTTTTTCTCCTCAGTGAGACTCTAATCAAATCAAACCTCTCATCCCCTTTATGGATGACTTGAACCTGCTTCCCTAGTGGAAGGTTCATACTCTATCCCTTAGCAAATTTCCTCCCTCTCTCTTATGTCTTGAACATAAGTAGAGCCATATTGCACTAAGCTTTGGATTCTATCTTTTCCTTGGGATAAAGATAGATTATTTTTATTAGTGCTTGTGATCTTTTGATGTTGTTGATCATTTCAGCCACACCATGTGCGTGTTCTTGTCACACACCACACCTATTGGTGCCCTTTTGACCTCATTTTAGAATGAGCTCTCAACCCCTCCATCTTAGATATTCTCTTAGACTTAAGAGTTCCTTAGTCTTAAGACACATCTAGTGATTAGGTGGACACTCCAACCTAGCCCTAAAGACTTAGAAGAGTTAGCCATAGAATAGTCATGCCTGTGTGTGTAGGAAAATTTCCCTACCCTTAGCTTAAACCATTCCTCACTTTCCTTCCTTCAAGTCAAACTCCAAATCAATTTTACTTGATTTTCTCCAAACTCAAATCAACTTCATATGATTGAAATTCATGATTGAAATCTATGAATGAAACCCATGACCAAAGTCCATCAAAAATTCCTAAATCTAAATTTTCTTAAGTCCTTAATATTCCTTAACTTAACCAAAATCATCTCAAACCATCAAACCCATTCAAACCTTTGAGATTTTCTCAAATCATTTATATTCTCATTTATATTCACATATATAAATGAAATATTTCAAATCAATCAACTAAACTCAAAAAAATTAAAATCAATTCATGAAAATTTTCTTAAATCCCTTTAATTTTCCATTAAT
Source organism: Cymbidium sinense (assembly GCA_021442155.1). NCBI lineage: Eukaryota > Viridiplantae > Streptophyta > Magnoliopsida > Asparagales > Orchidaceae > Cymbidium > Cymbidium sinense. Next base: position 28,662,537 of record CM038228.1, on the reverse strand, counting down.
GGATTAGCCAAAATCAATCCTAAACAAAACCTATTCAAATTCTGGATTTCAAAACTTATTTATATTCTCATTTATATTCTCATATATAAATGAAATATAAATATAAATCAATCAAATCAATCAAAATTAAATTTCAAATTTAAAATTCTAAATTAAATCCTTTAAATTCCTTTAATGGATTTAACCTAAATCATGATTAAACCACTTCAAATCCTCAAATTTTCTCATGATCAATTTATATTATCATTTATATTCACATATATAAATGAAATATAAATTCAAACAATCAAAACCAATTTCAAAAATCAAACTCAAATCCATTCAAAATCAAATATAAGCCTTTCAAGTCAAAATCTTGAACTTAGCCAAATCACTTTCAAATCAAGCCAAACTCTTGATTTTCTCTCATGGTTCAATCAACCCTACAATCATGAGCTCATATATAAATCCAAACTTCAATTACTCAATCAAAAATCAAACTCAAGACCCCTTCATATTCTTCCTTTGAATATGAAATTTTCAAATGGATCAAAATCCATTTCACTTCAAACCACTTGTAAATGGATTTATATTTCAATCATGAGTCCCTATACAAGATCAACCAACTTCAAATCTAGCTTTTACAAAGCCATTTGACCCTCACTTGACCCAAAGTGATCTAAGGTACCCTTATGAGCCAATTTTTGATCCTAACTAAATTGGATTGAACCAAACTCATATTTTCCTCTCATCATGATCAACAATCATCAGATGATCAATCAATCAAATTGGGTCCAAGTCACCATCAAAATAAAATGAAACCTAGCCAAATTCCACCATAGGCCAAATTGATTGAAACCATTGATCTAAGTTCACTCATGACCTATGTTTGAACTTGACCAAGCCAACATTTGAGCTAACCTAGCCCAATTGGCCCACTTGACTGTTGACCCATTTTGACCTAAAGGGCCAAAATATGTCAAAACTTGATCTAAGCCAAATTGATTGAAACCAATGGGTCAAGTCCATCCAAATCACTTGTGGAACTTGACCAAAGCCTTGGCCAACTAGACCCAACCTAGCCTAATTGACCTTAGACCCAACATGACCTAAAGGGGTCATGTTGAGCCAAAAACTTAACCCAAATTGATTGGAAACAAAGATACCAATCCACTCCATATGACTAACCAACCTAAACCTACCCTTGACCTACCCCAAATAAGTCAAATGGGTCAAATAGGTCAACTTGACCCATTTGACCTAAATGAAGTCATATGAGCCAAAACCAAATATATACCAAATTGAATCAAACCAAAGCCACCAAAACATTTCAAATGGTCATATGAACTTGACCCAACTCGACCCAATTTGACCAATATTAACTTGACCAAGTTGACCCATTTTGACCTAAATGGGTCAACATGAGCCAAACCCTATCAAATGGATTCCAAATCCAATGAAACTTAAAACCTATTTTCCAACATAAAACATGCCCAAAGTGAAAAAATAAAATAAAATTATTTACCCTAGGCCATAAAATAAATTTTGGCCTAGCTAATGGGTATTTTGGTCATACTCTCTTCATAATCACTTGAGGCTTTCCTAAAAGCTCAAGGGGACTTAGTGATTAGTGGTGCACCCAACTCAATAGATTTAGGTCCACCCATTTGATCCCTAGACCAAACCTGACCACATAGCTTGAAATTGAGTTTTCAAATTCCCTCATAAGCTAAATTTCAGCACATGGGGAGTTGGCAATCCACTCAAAGGATCAAATCGATCATGTGCACACTCAAAACCATCAAAACAACCTCTTCAATATCAGTAATTAGATCAAAATTGAAGGCCTAAGCTCGTCCATTCGATTTCCATAGGGGGAGATATACTCCCCCTAGTTCAATGATATTTCACTTCACTCACACTTGATTGAGCACTAGAGAGAGTTAGGAACCATCAGAGAGCATCCCAAGCTTCTAGAGAGGATTTGAATCTCTTTCTCATCCTTAAAAAATAGGGAGCTCATCCACCCAAGTCCACATACTCAAATTCATCAATTGGTTTGCACATGCCATCTACTGTCAGTGCATCTAAGCTCCTCAAGTTCCCAAAGCAAGGAGAGTGAATTGGATCAAAGCTCCAAAGGGGAGTAGTGTTGGTCCATAAGATCTACCCAACCCCAAGGCTTGAAACTTTCAATAGGGCTTCATCTCTACCAGACGAAGCTACCTCATCGAGCTCAAGCTCTGGTGATCACCTCCGATGAGGTATGTAATTTTCTGACCACTTAGCTTTATAGGTGTTGGAGGTTTATGAAAGAAACATTCATGGCATGTGAAATCCACCATTGGATTGGTTGCTCTATTCCTTTAGATGGCGTGGGTTGAGTCTTATATGATTCATGCTTGAGCGGATCTCCCCTTGATCATGGATGGTCACATTGATCCTCGGGAAGAACTTCTTATCTCTCCATCCATCCATTTTAGATGGATGAGATTATTTATGATCCTTTATTTGTTTTAAACCATCCTGTCGATCTTTGATTGGATGACCAAGGATATAAGCACGTGCACCACCGCCTTTTCAATGTGATGCTAAGTGAGGCACTAAATGCGTGTAAAGCACGCACCACCGCACCATCGCGTGAGCTGGGATTAGTGGATTAGTTATTTGCTTAATTAATTCCTAATTAATCCCTAGATCTTCTAAAAATCATAACTCTTCATAGAAAAATCAAACAAATAAATGTAAAATGCTATGGAAAGATAATTTCATCTATAATATTTTAAAAATATTTTCAATGAATTTTACATTGCACTTTTCTCTAAATTTGGGTTTATTTAGGAATTTTGATTAGCTAATTATTCTTTAATTAGGTCACCAATTGATCTGAAATTTCTAGGGTTCATTTTAGAGGATGACCTCTGCCTCCTCTAATTTTTTTGAGATTTATTATTAATTGGAGAAATTACTACTTCATTCTCTAATTATTGTTTTCATGTAATTAAGGGTAATTAATGTGTGATTAGTGGATTTACCCTATGATTAGGTTGATTAAGGTCGATCCGAGTAGGAGTTTTATGGAATAATTTTGGGGCATTTCCTAAGCTATTCCCCAAACCCCTTTTTCTCTCCTTAATCCCCTTAATTAAGGGTTAACATTAATTATCCCCTTTAATCAATTTTCAAAAATTCTAAAAAGTTCCAGAACTTAATTAATTTACCTTGGGTAGATACTTAGGTGTTTAATAGTCTAAGTACAATTAGGTAAATTAAAACCCCTTTCATAAGTGTGAAAGGGTGTTTTGAAATTACTTAAACCCCTTAGCTTAATTAACTTTTAATTGTGAGCCAAATTGCATTAGGCCTTTTTCATTATTAGGTGCATTGCAAATTTAAATACCTTGTGGGTTTTATGTCATCTCATTGGCTCATAATTACTTAGTTAATTTTCTAAGGTGGTAGTTAATTAAGTTACTTAATTCATACCTTAACCTAATCAATGCTTAAAAATAAATTTAATTATCTAAAAATTAAACAAAATATATAAAACATATATGGGAATGGGTTAGAAATAACAAACTCATCTCACCTCTTTAAAATTAAATCAAACTTCAAACTAAACAAAAATCATTTTGAAATTCACTTTGATTTATTCTAAAATTTCTTATTCCTTAAAAATGTCTTTAGGGTTTAAGTAAAGTGAGTTTGTTCACATGATTTCATTATTTTGGATCTTTCCAAACATGTTAAGTTGTATGCCATGTGATTCATGCATTCATAATTTCATGTTTCAAATTCTAAAAATGAAAATTGTTTACTTTATGTCGAATGTGCATGTGTTGGCTAAAGTAAAATATGAGTGGCTATTATCACTTCTAAATCCAAATTATTTTCAAAACTTATAAATGAAATATCAAATCTGAAAGTGTGCTATTCATATCTTAATTATAAGCTTGCATGTGATAGATTATAAAGTCATGTTTAGTGTGGCCTTTCTTTCTTATGTTAGCATAGTTTTGAATAGAGTTAAGATGTAGGTTCATTTGAAAAGAACCCAACACTTACTTAATTATTCTATTCATCCCTATGCTATCATCTAAGAAGGATTGCCCACACTTTTATACATAAATTGCATAAACAAAACAAATAATTAACAACTTTTGCATATTCCTTTTCTATTTCATTTCTTTTATATGCATGTTTGTACTTAAGGAAAGTGGTATATTAGTCTGGGAAATCTCAAGGTTATGAGGCTTTAAGTATCCCTAAGTAGGTCTTGTACCTTACACCTCTAGTTAACAATGGCGCTGTACTCACTTATGCCTTTCTTACTTTCATGCATGTATGTGAAATTTTGGATAAGGAAAACCTTTTCTACTTAAGAAAATCACACATGTTTAAACTTCTAAATTTTCTTAAATGGATTATTTAGCATGCATCATAAAGTGTGTTAAGTACTCTCATTTGCATGGATATGCTTAGGGTCCATCCATATGTTATATATGTTGGGAAAGAAATGAAGTAATGTGTGTTATGTGAATTTTGATTCATTTTATTTAATCTTAAAATGCCTTTCTTTTGAATAGGTTTGTTTAGAGTTTATCTAAACTTAGGATTGATTAAAAGATGTAATCAAAACATTCACCTAAATGAAACTAAAATAAACCTACTTTAGAAATTACTTAGGTGGAAGGAAAGAGAAGTTCTCTCTCTTCCCTCTTCATAACTTAGTAATTAATTATAGGTTTCACTTAAACCAAATTAAAACATGAAATAAAACTAACCCAAAATCACTAAATGAACTTAAATGAAACCCCCTCTAAGTTGAATATGTTCTTCACACTTAGAAAATTTGAACATAAAGTCCTAAGCTAAGCATCACATAAGCCTTCAAAGCATACATTAGCCTAAGTCACCACTTCTAGCCCTAAGTTAGGTCGGTGCATGGTTTGATGTTATGTTTTATTTTGTGATATATATTTTTTTACTGAGTGTTAGGGTGTATGCTCATAGAATGAATGGTAGGATGTGCTTAGTCTAACTATTCTTTTTTTCTAGGGGGATTGTGCTTAAGGGGAGCTATCATAAATAAAAATATGAATGTATTTGTTTGCAGGTGCTTTATACCCCTAAGCATAATCCATAGGCCAGGTGGACTTAGTCACCCATGTGTGGGGTGATAAGTCCAATATACATGCTTGGGATTTATGTGGTGTGATTTAACTAACCTTTATTTTGTAGGTGTTAGTTAGATTTCCATTTTCCTTTTCATGTAAAAATTTATATATTTAGGATTTTAGAATGATTTTTTATGGGGATTAGGATGAACATTGGTCATAAGATCCCATCTTATGCACCATGTGAAGCCTTGGAGCATCTACCATCCAACCTTCCAAAAGAGGAACCAAAGAAGAAAGAAGAAAAGAAGAAGAAGAAAGAAGAAAGAAGAAAGAAGAATAAAGCTTGAAGACCCCCATAACAATGAATTCCTTTACTTAAATTATAATTTAATTCATTTATAATCGGTTGTATAAGGTAAAGCTACACATATTTGATATTTTGAGTTTGTGCGGTGCCACCACAACCATTTATTATTTTGTGTTAGCTTTATAAATTGATTGATGATTTATTTATCTTGCATTAAGTGGCATGCTTTTCCTAGTTTCTTCCTTGCTTTATGTATGGCCTGGATGTGGATTAGGCTCTTTAGAAAAAAAAAATCTTTTACCCAACTTAACAACTCAAAATAAAATTAAACAATTCATAACTTCACCTAATGCTTAGGTTTAAAATCAAGATAACATAATTAGTAACCCTTTAGCTAGATGAGTACTTTTCTATATAACATCATGCACAAATGCATCTTATTTCCCTCTTGATTGGAGGGCTTCCATCTTTGCCAGAGAATTTTGCCTTGACCTATGAGAGCCATGATGGAAACTCACCTCCTCCTTTCTTACTAATTTTGGCCAATAATCTGATTCTCATGCATTAGTCATAAAATTCCTATTAGCCTGAGTCAAAATAATTCTCCAAAAATAAAAATAAAATGAAATTTGAATTACATTAGACTTAGGTCATTTAAAGCATGTCCCTTTACATGATCTTGCCTCTTTAGGGAGTGAGTTAAGGACTTAGTCTCTTTCTAAATAATAACAACCCAACTTATCTTGCATAAGCATAAAGACTTGCCTACATGTATTTAAAATCATAGGAGGAGTTAGTTGGCAGTCACCCCCAGGCAATTATAAGTCCAAGTTGTTGGGTGGTTTGTCCTTTCTTATGAAGGAAAACTAATTATCCATTTTCTCCTTAGAGATTTAGCCCCTCAAAGCTCCCTAGATTTAGGTTCAGAGATTCTCCTCCCCTTTGTGGGCCATAAGCATAATTCCTCACCACTTAGGCATTTTCTTAATCTTGTGTTAAGGAATCTTAAGTCCTAAATTTCTAATGAAAAATATAACTCAAAAAAACAAAATAAATTTCTAAAATATAAAGCCCAACTATAGGATAGTTTGAGATGCTTGCTAGGTTTCCTAGCATTGTGAGCATCTCCTACTTCCATTTTGTCTTCGATAATAACTCCCTCTTTTGATTAATCCCATTTGATTTTTAAAAATGAACCAATCGATTGATAGTCCCTTCCTATTGAAATCTTTAAAGACAACAATCATTCACCTTAATCGAAAGTTTTCCTAAGGGATCCCATCCCTTAAGATGTAATTAACTATGGTGGCTTGCCCCTGTAGGGAACTTAATGAACCTGGTTTAAAATAAATAGTTGATTAGGTCCATTAAAGGGTAGTGATTTCTGTCTTTCGAGATAGTGCACTATTTCCTCGATAATGTACTCGATCACTTGAATAAGTACATCTACAGATCTGCATGGCATCTTACTAAGATGAATTTTTATAGTGTCTTTCCTTTTTCATTTCTCCCCATAGATTTGAAAGGTGACTCCCTATAGAAATTTTTCACCACACTTATGTTAGAAATACCTTTAACATTAATGTTCAAAGCATCCTATTATAATAAGCGTTCAACTCTTAAGCATTTCTACAGTCTTGTGCTATTATAATATAATTCTTAGATTTTTAATGAAATGCCAATTCAAAATCTAGATAATTTCAATTTCAAAAATATAAAAGTAGGATAGTTGAAATGCTTACTTAGCTTTCTAGTATCTAAAAGCATTTCCTACTTAACCTTTTTTGGCCTCTGATAAGAACTCTTCCTCCTTATAGCATTCCCTTTAAATTTCTAAATTAACTAACCTTTTTAGATAAGCTTTGAAATCCAAAAATATAAAAGTCAAATTTTTTTTAATCTAGAGTTTTCATAAAAGAATTTCCTTTCTTCTAAATATAATTAACTATAAGAGCATTCCCTTATAGGGAACTATGAACCTGGTATAAAATAAATTATGTCTTATATTACCATGTAGTTTATGGGAAGAATCACTGATACATCGAAGACCCATCAACCGTAAGAGTCCTTATTAGGAATCAAATTCATTATAGGGTAATAGGCTTATCTTTCAAGATCAAATATTTATCCCTTAATGATGTATTTGATTACATAAATAAGTACCCCCAAGATCTTCATGTATCATAAATTTTCTAGCAACTCCACTGGGGATGGTTCCTTTCTCCATCTTTATAAATAGACTTTTATCTTTATACATCGGCAAGTACTTATGTTATTCATAGGTCAGGATTACCTTTCATTCTATTGGGTATCTCTTCATTTCATTCTTCGTTGAGCATACACAACATCTTTAATATGAATTATAGAACCCCTTTATTTGTTAAAATCACATGGGTCCTATAATTTGCACATTTTCAAAATGCCAAAATAAATGTTTCTTCTAAAAAAAATTCTAGCCATAATAAAGATGTCTAAAAATTTCTCAATGGTCAAAATTTTTTTGACTTCATTATTTTAATCAAAGTCTATTATAACTTATATAATTTTCTTACTTGAAATAAAAATTGGTTATACAACGCATTTTTGCTACTACTTCTAGGATCAACTTCTTTATTGATAGTAGTAGACTGCGTGATGACTCCATCATAAAATTTGAAGCTGGCTTTAAAGACCTGAATGTCATTGTTGATGGCGTGAACTTAGCTCCTATTATCAATGAATTTATTAAAGATAACATAATATCTTGGAGTTCCCCATGGTACCCTGGAGCAATCATATTGTCAGTAGGGAGGTGTCTATGGAAACTACTGAGAGAGCCCAGGTAGGTTCTATACTAAAGAAAATTAAATTGCTACTAAAATGACACCTATTTCTCTTTCCTCTACACTTTTGATATAATTTCTACTTTTGAGCCTCCCTTGATGATCAAAAGTTAGAAATAAATATAAATAGGAGCCATAGAAGACAAGCCATTAAAGAAAAAAGCATAATGAACTATTAGAAATTGAAGAAGTTAGGGCAAGGGATGGGTACACCCTTCTCGACACTTCTCTTCTTTTGGAAGGCAATAGAATTTACCATCTTTTTGTATCCTAAAAAGAAGAATCTGTATCTAGAATAGTGAGTTCTCCACCTTGCCCCTTCATTTATGAAAATAAGGAGATTTTTCATCTAATAAGTGGAGAAACTCATGTTAGAATATGATAGGTCCTTCATAGAATTGCTAGGTCCTCTACTTATACTAAGAAAGAGTTACTCAGGGTTATGAAGGGATAAGTTTTCAAGAAACTTAAGAAAGAAATTCAAGGAGAAGCTATAATATACAAAATAAAGGAAAGGGAAAGGTAGCTTCTTAAGAGATAAGAAGGCATTATTGACCTATTCCTGTTGTATTTGATTGATATCATCATCCAACAAGGTCATTAACTTAGTATAGAAATGAACTAACTAACACAAGAAGAGATGAGTATATTCCTAGGTATGAGATTAAAATAGTTGATGTGACAAAGACCCCATTGGCTATAAGGCCAAAGTGACATTCACTTCTTTTATCATAATCACAGCTAGAGATATTGGTAGTTTCTAGGCCTCTTAAAGAGAGGCCCCCATCACCTTTATCTAGGCCCCAAATTAAGTGTCTGTCATCATCTCATGTTCCTTGAAAAGGGATGGAGTCTCTTAATCTATCCCCTTAGAGTAAAGAAATTTTGGATGTTAGACACCTTGGTTTGGGAGCCACTCATACCAAGGAGGAAGTTCCTATTATTCAGGAAAGCAATAAAAGAGAGACATTCGAACCTAATCCCATGGATGTAGAAACCAATGAAGATCTTGAAGTAGTCCTTCATAAACTAATTCATCTAACTCAAGAATAAATGTAGACTATTATGAAAGAGGATGAAGAGAGAGAAAGAATAAATAAAATTCAAGAAATTTTTTACATAGATTAGGATGTCATTTTAGATAAAGACTTAAAGCTCCATATAGCCCATGTCTTTATGGTAGACACGAGAGCATCAAAAAAAGATCAAGAAGAAGCTCAATATATTACAAAAGTGGGTCTTATACCTGCTCTTACCTAATAGTTAATCCTTCAGGTGTAAAAAAATGATGACCAATCTTAAGAATGAAAAAGAAGATAAAGGAGATGATCGCTATGATGCAACCACTCCAAAATCAAATTCCTACCACTTTACAACCTCATTCATTAGAGGAATAGAGGATTCCCATCCCACAGATGATATGAAGTTTAGTTTAGGGGATCTTTACCAAGAAAATAAAATAACGGATGATGTATCACTTAAAATTGACTTAAAATATGTAGTGGAATAACAAGTGAAAGAGATGTTGGCATAGTCTTGAGGCACAACTCTAATTCCAAAGGGTAGACCTTACCCTGAGGAATATGATTATGTACCTTATCCAAAGGGATTTGTACCCCTACTTTCAGACTATTTGATGGGAAAGAAAATTTTAAACAAAATTTGGCACATTTTTGGGCAAGTTGTTGTAATACTAAAGGAAGTGATGCTTTATTATTTAGGCAATTTATTAATAGTTTAACTAGGGTTTCCTTTGATTACAGAATTTATAAATGGTTTAATGCATACATTCATTACACTTGAAAACTTATTTGTGAAATGATTCACTAGTACCTAGCATCACATTATAGTAGGTAACTTAGTCATAAAAATAAAAATCTGGTGAATCTCTTATAGATTTTATTTTGAGATGGAGGATTCTCAGCCTTAAGTGTGAACCCTAGCTACAACAATAACATGATATGGAAATCCTTCTCTGAAATATCCATGGTCCTAATTCTTTTTTGCTAAATGGCTTTACTTTTAAAACCTTTGAAAACCTATTTAAGTAAAGCCTCTAGCTTTCAAGAGGAAGCCCCTAAGATGATGTTCCTAAAAGACCAATCCACCATGAAACCATCTAAGCCTAAGAAAGTGCTAGAAAAGCGAGTAGGCACTATCTTTAGAGTGACAAAGGAAAGACTCCAATCCAAGTCAAGATAAATCATCCTCCACCTTAAAGGCCACAACAACAACCGTTAACACCATCCAAGAAACACCATCCAATCCCTCTTAGTGAAAAATCAAATCAAACTTTTTCTTTCAAGAGAGAGAATGTAAGAAAATTATTTAAGAATTTAAAGAAAAAGTTAAATTCCAAACTCCTTGCTCTAAAGAAGCTAGAAGAAGTCAGCAAAGTTTATTATCCATATCATAAAATGCTAGGTCATACCATTGAAGACTCTTTCACTTTTAATGATTGGTTTGAAAGGAATTACAAGAGAAGGTTGGTGATCATTCCTAAAGAATACCTTAAGGTGATCATAGAAATCTTCACTTGTGGACTCTTAGCAGGGTCCATTAAGGTGATCACATAAATCTTCCACCTCTTCTTTGAATGAAACTTCTCTTTCAAATGATTTGGATATAGCTTTGTATCATTCTTGAAAAATGTATTTGATGAAAAATTTTAAAATTTCCATGCAGGATCATGTGAAGACCCAGAAGATGATCATCTAGGTTGATCCATCAGTGTCATAAGTAATTCCTTCTCATTCAGCACCAGCAGATGCACAAATGTTTGAAGAGAGTGGTGAGAAATAACTATTGTATTAGAGAGAGTATTGTATAATAAGGGCCGAGAGACTAGACCATACATCCCTTTATCTACATGTACTCATTTAGAAAATTTAAATAAAAAGTCTACCATAAAAGGCATTTCTTATATTTTTATCTTCTTTGATGATTGTGATATGAATAAGAGTATATATATATATATATATATATATATATATATATATATATATATATATATATATATATATATATATATATAAGAACATTCTCTTAATGAATGTAATATACTTTATGAATCAAAATTAAAAAATAGGATAGTTTTATGGCTATCTTACAAAGAGGTCATATTAATATAGAAATAAAATTCTTGAATTCTGACCATTCTTTGGAAAAGAACATTAGTGATGAGAGACAGTATTACCTTAGCCAGTCTCAGTAGTGGGAAGGTCCTACCACCTCGCCTACCTTTCTCCATGGACAAAGGCAAATAAGTTATTGACTAATATTTTGAACCTTTATGGAATGATCCAATAGTTGAACCAATTACTCTTAAGGTCAACTATAATGTCTTAGGTCATCTTAAGAAGCTACCTGCTAGACTAAGCATTTATAATGCCTTTGTTCTATCTAAATAAATGAGCGAATCATTGGTCCAGATAGTATTTGACCTAGAGATATGCTTGACACAGCTAGAAGCAACTTTTTCAGACTTGGATGAATTATATCTTATTATTAAAAAAATAATATTATTAAATATAAAGATTATATTGCTTAGACCTTTAATTGAATATAAAGATAATTTTGCTTGGACCTTTAATTAAAAAATTAAAATTCAAAGCTTATGGGACTTTTAATTGATAATGAATATTATTTAATGATAAGTAATCATTTGGAGTCTGATAAACTTTTTGAGTGTTCAACCAAACACTTGGATGAATTCTATCTTGAAACCTTAGATAATCCAAATGATTATTCAATTCAAAATTTACACATAGAACTTGAAGAATAAATAAATTCTATAATGATGAATTAAGGGAAATCAACTTAGGAACTAAAGAAGACCCACGTCCAACTTTTATTACTTCTCTATTGGGTCTAGAAGATTCCTATGAGTTGATTAGTTTACTTTTTGAATATAAAGAATATTTTTCTTGGAATTATTATTAAATACCATGTTTGTCTTTGAACATTATAGTTCACCATTTAGAGGTTAAACTAAATGTAATTCCAACAAAACAAGCCCGTAGATGCTAGCATTTAAAGGCTGAACAACAAGTAATTACTGAAGTAAAGAATTTAATTAAAGCTAATTTTATATGACTAAGAGAGTATCTTTCTTGGTTAGTAAGTATTGTGGTAGTGAAAAAAAGAATGGCCAAATACACATATGCATAGATTTTAGAGACCTGAATAAGGCTTGTCCCAAAGATGAATTCTCATTATTGATACTGAAGCTTATGGTGAATATAGCCTCATTGCATGAAATTTTCTCATTTATGGATAAATCATCTGGATACAACCAGATAAAAATGGACCCCAAATATGAGAAATAGTGTTCAAAATTCTGATTGGGATATTCTATTTCATGATTATGCCATTTTGTCTCAAAAATGTTGGGGCTACTTATCAATGACTAGAATATTCAATGATTTGATTCTTAACTAAGTTGATTGTTGCACCAATGATGTAGTCATTAAAGGAAAGAAAAAGAGAGTCATCTTTATGATCTTTATATTTTTTTTGAATGGTTACACCATTATAACTTAAAAATGAATCCTTTGAAGTGCGCCTTCAAAGCGACTTTAAGGAAATTTTTAAGGTTTGTAGTGAGGCATCATGGAATTGAAATTAATCTTGAGAAAAATTAAAGCTATCATGGAAATGCCACTACCTAGAATTCTTATAATGTTCAGATCATTCCAAGTCATTCTTGGATACCTAAGTAGAGTTATATCAAACCTATCTAGAAGATGCCAACCATTTGTGGTATTAACAAAGAAGGATTCTAAATTTATTTGGGATAAAAAATGTTAGACTACATTTGAAAGTTTAAAACAAAATTTAATGAATCCTCTTATATTTGTTATCTACCCCAATCACATGAAAGCCATTAATTTTATATACTGCAGCTTTAAATGAATATCTTTGAGCTTTATTAGCTCAAGTTAATGAAGAAGACAAAGAAAATGCCCTCTATTATCTAAGCTATAACATATTCAAATGGAAATGAATTATCTACCCATTGAAAAGAATTATTTAGCTTTGATTTTTGCTTCCTAGAAACTAAGGCATTATATACTATTACATAAAGTAAATTTGATTTTAAGAATAAATCCCTTGTAATATTTTATAACCCACCCAACATTGTCTAAATGTCTAGCACAAAGTTCAATTGGAATAACTTATTTTGGAATCCAAAGGAAGATGAGTAGGGAATGGCCCATGATACTATGGAACCAAGTGGGCACTCTAACCTATCCTTTGGTAAGGCTTCATATGTTTGAAAGTGAAAGGATTTATTTTGGTTGAGTTGAAATTTTATTAGATTGCTAGGGCTTATAATCCATCAACACAAGATTGTGAAAATACTTAAGAGGTGAGGATTTATGCTTGTAGCCCGAAGGAAATTAACAACCTTGGATCCTAACTCTAGGGAGCTTTAACACAAGTTAGAGCATGACCAAAATCTAAGCGGAAAGGGGACGTAAGGGTTTATCTCCATAAGAGAGAGTAAACTCGTCTGACTTTTGGACTTACAATTGACTGGAGTGGCCGCCAGCTAACATCTCCTATAATTTAAATTCATATAGGCAAGTCTTATAAAAGTGCAAGATAGTTGGGTTGTTATTTAATTGGAAAGAAACTAAAGTCCTAAACCCACTCCCTAAGAGACTAGAGCATTAGTGGTATGAGCATATGACTTAATCTAAAAAATGTAAAATTGTATAATTTTTATTTTATTTTGACACATTCATTTAGACAAAGGCTTAGGATTTTTATATTTAAATGCATGATCAAACAAAGTTATTGGCTAAATTAGCAAGAAGGGGGTGTTCTTCATCATAAGGGATGCCCTCACAGGTCAAGCATTCCCATATCGTTGAAGGATAGAGATCCCCCATATTCAAGGAAGAAGGAATATGACATGCATGATGTGAGACATATAACATATAGCTAAAGGGTTGTTAAATCTTTTAGTTATCTTGATTACAACCTAGGCTTTATGATGAAATTGAAAGTTGTTTTAAAATTTAATTGTGAGTTGTTAATTTGGTAGAAAAATTAATTTTATCCTAAGAGCCTACCACATCCAGGCCACACATTCAAACATCAAGCATTAAGAAACTATGAAAAGCATGATGTTTCTAATGTGTAAACTAAACATATCACCAATCATTTTTATAAACTACTATAAAATAATAAGAGGCCGGTGTGGCTGGATACCATCGTACACCCTTGAAAAGAGAAACGATGGGTAGCCGAGCTCTATCTTATATGACCTAGAATATAAAAGAATAATTATAATTGAAATTGAATACATGCTATGGGGGTCTTCATTTCTTCTTTCCTTTTTCTTCTTTGATTTGATTTTCTCTAAGACATCATAGGGAAACCCAAGATTAAGCCTTCTGGCCACTACTCATTCTAAACCTAATAGCACTAATCTTAATTCCTATTGCAAAATTATATTTTATATGAAAAATTAAATCTAACTACACCTGCAAAACAAATGTTAGCTGAACATATGTACAAACCCAAGCAATTATGTTTATAATTTGTACTTAGCACCCTGTACATGAGAAACCAAGCCCACCTACCTAACTTGGATTATGCTTAGGGACTTAAATAAGACATGCAAGCAAATAGAATTTCTTTTATATTTATTACAACAGTCCCTTTTAAACATAACCCTCTACATAAAAATAGTATTAGCCTAAAAAAAGAATGCCCAAACATCCATATTAGCGAGAAAACAATCCTAGCCACCCAGTCTAAATAAATACACCAAAAAATAAGGAAATGCATCACATTATAACCAACACATTGACCTAACCTAATTCTCGGCTTGGTGACTATCTATTCTAGTGTATGAAAAGAAGGCTTGTGTGGCAAGTCTATTCTAGGCTTTGTTTCATTTTTAGTTTGACCATTGGATGGTTTTAATTTAAATAATTGATTTTTTATTTTATTTCAATTTAAAGATTATTTTATATTTAAGTTGAATTTAGATTTTAAAGGATGAAGAATAAGATAAATTCTGCTTAGAACAAAATCCATTACATTCAACATCTTAATCCTAATAGAATGAAAATTTCATCCTGAATGAAAGTTTAATCTAAGGGTCAAACTAAGAACCTAGGTATCTTAATTAGCCCAATTAAAAAATTTTTAAATGATTCAACTAAATAAATTTGATTTGATAGAAATTTTAAAGTTTAAGTTTTTTTAACTTCATGTATTCTGATTGATTAATTTTGTATTAGATGTTTCAATTTAATTAAATTTTGATAATTCAATATCCTTTGAGTTAATATCTAATTCTTTTTCTTATGTTTTGATTTAAGATTTTAATTTATATGATATTGATTAAATTATTTCAATGATATTTAAATTTAATGATTTCATCTTTTCATTCAAAATTGATTTGATTTAGTTAAAATATTTTAGTTTAATTAACTTCTTATTTGATCAAGGTTCAAAGCAACTTCTTATTTGGATTCTAATTAAGAGTTTGATCATTTGATTTACTAAATTTGGTGATTTTATTTATATATTAGTTTTAGTTTGAGGATTATTTAATTTAATCTTTTAATTTGACTTAATTGATTTGATTTGTTAAGTTTTATTAGTTTATGGATTTGTTTAGGTTAAGTGAGTTAAATGTTTATTTTGAGTTCAATTAAATTTGATTATTTGCATTTAGAGTTTCATTTAATTTAATTAATTTATTAGAATTTGGTTAATGTCTTTGAATGATAGTTTGTGTTTAATTTGATTATTAAACTTGTATGTTTAATGATTAATTAATTCATCTAATTCAAATAGATTGAATTGAACCTAACTTGATTATCTATTGACTTAATTAAGATTTACTTTAGTTTGATTTGGTTTGATTTGATTATGAGTTATGATCTATTTGATTTAAAGTTTGATGATTAATTATGGCTCAATTTAGTTTTGTTGTTTATTAAATTTAAGTGATTTCATATGATTGAGATTCAATGCTTAATTAGGAATTAATTAGATTGGTTCATTTCATATAGCTAACTAAGTTGATTGGGTAGTTTAAAGTTGGCTTGCTTATTTTATTTGTTTGCTTAAGATTTGATTTAGATGATTGGTCAAATTAAAGTTTAGTTATTATTCTTTGTCATTTTGATAAAAAAATTGAGTTTTTGCTTTGATTAATGGTTTAATTGGATATGATTAGATGTTCATAATTGATTTGATTAGCTAATAGAAGCCTAATTAATGATTACATTGTCTAGATTGATACATTTTAACCTAAGTTTCATTTGCTTAAGCTTTTGACTATCTTAGTTTATTTAGATTAAGTTTCCTTAAATGAATTTTAATTTGATTGCATTTCTGAATCAACTATGATTTGATTTGATTTGATCAATTATATTTAATTTGTTTAGAGTGTATTTAATTCATATGTTGAATATTTTAATTTGATTCAATTATTTAATTTAATTTGATATTTATTTAATTAATTTGACTGATTTAATTTGTTTGTTTGGCTACATTAAGGTTTAATCATAGGTTGATTAGTCTTTTTATCAAGTTGAGTAGAATTTGATTTGATTTAGGTTATTTATTTGTTTAAGCTTTTAATTTGATTTCATGTTGATGTAGTTAATGATTTGATAAATTAGGTTTATTAGGTTAAGTTTAATTTGGGATTTAATTAATATTTAATTATGATTTAATTAAGTTCAAATTTATGCTTGACAAGCTTAGTTTAGTTTAATTGAAGGTCATATGATGTTTACTTGATTTAATTTAGAGGTAGTTATGATTTTAACTTGGTTTTATAATTTATTAAACCCTAATTTTAAACTTCAAAGGATTATATTATTTTCATAAGGTTATTTGATGTTAATTAAAGTGGTTTAAACCATTTTGACACTTTTTCTAATTTTCTAGATTTTTAAATTAATTATTTCATGAAATTAAACATTTGAACTTTGAAATTCAATACCTCTTAAACCATTCATTATTTATATTTGAAAATTTTATGGTATGTGCATTTTAACCTCAATTTCAATTCTAATTAATACATTTAGATTAATTAATAAAATTTGGTTTTCACTAAAAACTAAATTAATTTCAAAATACCTAATACAAATTAGGGATTTTAGGTTTATTATATTTTTCCCGACAAGACAAATCTAATGAGCCCTTATTTGCATTTTTGCGATGAATATTTTCTTTTTTTCATAATTTTTAAAGTTTCAAACATTTTTAAGCATATTTTTAAATCTAGAAATGCTGGATTTTTCTATATAACCCAGTCAGCACTACGTGGAACTGACTGGACTCCCCTTTTGCCTATCAAAGCCTAATTGGGCCACGCGACATTGACACAATCTTTTGAACAAGAAAGAATCAATTTGATCGAACTATCAGATCTAAGATCAGATGGTCTAGATCAAATATCATGATCTAGTGGATGAAATCAAAGCCAAATTTCTTCTAATCTCAGTCGTCCATCCTATTTAAGGAGGATTCGATGGTTGTCGAGTCTTCTCCCTCCAAGGCGACAAACCAGGTCGGTGAAATCACCTTATTCCACCCCCAAGATATGTGATTTTCTGGCAATTCTCTCCAAAAAAACCTTTCAATTCGCATCGAAGGGGTCAAAATAATAAAATTGCAAGGGATCTAATGGGGAAATTCCTAGAATAGACCCCTCCCCCCACCTCTTTAAAGTTAAAGTTGAATTCTTGCATTAGGGGGCTTAGCTAGTTTTAGGTTGCCAAAATCCAATTTGGACTTCAATTTTGGATTGGGTTTAAATAACCCAAATTGACTTATTGGCTTTGGGTGTAAGGTTGAATTACAACCAATTGATCATTTCATTCATATGAGTTTAATTAATTTTATTTGATTTGATCTTAAAATGATTTAAGCCCATTTTGACTCACTTTGACCAAAGTGGATCTATTCAGTTCACATAGCCTAATTGGTCATGTTGGGTTTAGAAAAGACTTAAATTATGTTTGATTAATCACTTATGATAATCTTGATTGATTAATTTTATTTAGTTTGGATTAATTTTGAATTTGATATGGTTTGACCAACTTTGACCAAAATTGGTTAAGTTGATTTATGTGATTCAATTTATTTTTATTTTTAGATTATGTTTCAATCATATTTTATGAATTATTTGGAATGCTTTTGGTAAATTATTTGGTTTAATTTGGCTTGGATTTGGATTTGACCCATTTGAGTTCATATGGGTCAAATAGGTCAAGTTGACCAATTTGGCAAAATTGGCCAAATTCACTTGGGTTAGGCATTGGTTCATGTTTGATTGAAAAATTGAAGATGATTATAAGTTTTAATTTCAATCAATTTGGATTTAGGAATGATTTAGACCAATTTGATTATTTAGGTCAATTTGAGATAAATAGGTCAATTGGGTTCAATTGATCAAATTAGGTTCAATCAAAGCTTTGATCATATTCAATAATCAATTTGGAATGAATTTGAGCCATTGGATACAATCATTTTGGATTAGATTTTTATTTGACCCAATTTGGCCCTTTAGGTATAATTGGGTCAACTTGAGTCAAGAGGGCCACTTGGGTTTAGTTTGGCTCAATTAATGGTCAAGTCATGTTCAAGGATTGATTTTAGGTTGGTATAATCATTGATTTCAATTGATTTGGCTTAGGATAAGATTTGGTTCATTTGGCTCATATAGGTTAATTGGGTTAATTTGGTCAAATGATCAAATTGATTTGGTTTGACCAAATTGATTGTAATTGATCTATCAAGGATGATCTTCAATCATCATAGAAGGGTTTGGATAGGTTGGATGACTCTAATTTGGGTTAGACTGAAGGTTGGCTTAAATGGGTCCTTTAGGTCACTTTGGGTCAAGTGAACCTAAAGGGTCAAATGAATTTATTTTGGGTTGAATTGAGTTTAGTTGAGTTCAGATATTGGGATATTAATTGAGATTCAATTGGTATTGGGAACACTGATTTGAGATTGGATTTTGGCTAAGGAGGTAGGCATAAGCTTAGTTAGGCCATAGGATTGGTAAGTCACTTTGGGTCTTAAGGCTTAGCCTAATCCTATGACAAACCCTCCTAAAGTCTCTAAGTTTAGGTTAAGTATTCACTTAGCCACTAGAAGTGCTCTATGACTAAAGGGCTCTTAGTGTCTAAAAAACTCCTGGACCTATGATGGGAAGATTGAATCCTCACTCCAAAAGTAAGGACAATAAAATGACTCCCAATAGGTGTGGTGTAATTGATAAGGCGTACCACATGTATTGGCATTGACAGAGATGATCAACAATGTCCAAAGGAATGCAAGAGCTAACAGAGACCATCTACACTTAAACAAAGAGATAGATAGAATCACGATCTTAGTGCAATGCAACTCATCTCATGCTCAGGGCATAAGAGAGTCAAGGAGATTTTATTTGAATAGGTTTTCATGTCAAGGACATGAAGAGGGATCCATTGGGGAATTGCGCATGGACTAGATTTAATTTATGACAAGGGCATAAAAGAGGGGAAAATCCACTAGGGATTGAGATTTGATTTAAGTTTGTTTGATTTGTTTGGGAGGAATCCACTGAGGATATAGGTTTGATTGAATTTGTTTTAAGTTGTTTGACTTATGGAAGGGAGATCCATTGGGGATACAAGCTTGAATCTGCTGGGGATCAAGATTAGATTTGTTCTGATTTGATTTGTGTTTTGTTTATTTTTGATTTGGCTCCACTGGGGAGATTAATTTGAATTTGGATTTGGTTTGCTTAATTTTGATTTGCGCTTTTCTGGGGAGAAGTTTGGTTTACTTGATTTAATTTGGTTGATTTGATTTGAAGGCATATCCGCTCAGGATATGAGCTCAGTCGAATTTATTTGATTTACTTTATTGATTTAGCACCAGTGAGGAGGTGAGTTTGGATTATTTTAATTTGGGCTCCACTAGGGAGATTGGTTTAGCTAATTTGATTTGTTATGGACCCTATCAGTGTGTGATGGACTGCACTGACAAAGGGATATAAAAGCCTAGGCCTATCTCAGATTTACTAATTCAAAGGGGTAGTTTACCAATCGAAGGGTATGACTATCCAACCTAAGGGGTTGCCTTTCGGTGTGCAATGGCTTGTGCTAGGAAGAAGCGTTGGGACTTGCATCTTCCAAAGCAGAAATAGTTGTTGGGCTGACTTGTTGGTAGCATAACAAGTCGAGCCTGACCTAGGGTGACTACTGAGTGAGTGTTGTTGGGGATCCTACCTCAACTCAAAAGTAGTCAAGATGATTTATTTTGATTTGATGTGGGTTTTATTTGTTCAATTTGGTTTATTTTATTTGATATAATTTATGGACCATATCAGTGTGCGATGGACTCAACTAACATGGGGGTTATGAAAGCCTGGGCTTATCTTAGATTTACCAGTCCAAAGGGGTAGTCTACCAACCGAAGGGTTGGACTATCCAACCTAAGGGTTTCTCGTCAATGTGCAATGGCTATGCTAGGAAGAAAGTGTGATGACTTACATCTTCCAAAGCAAGAATAACTATTGGGGTGACCTGTTGATAGCACAACAAATTGAACCTGACCTAAGGGCTGCCCATTTGTGTGCAATGGCTGTGCTAAGAAGATAATGCGAGGACTTACATCGTCCAAACTGAGAATAATTGATGCGGTGACCTATTGGTGGCACAAAAAATTGAACCCAACCTAAGGGTAACTACTAAGTGAGTGTCACTAGGGATCTTATCTCAAGTCAAAAGTAGTCAAGGCTAATCTTAAAGGGGGTTTTGCTGACACTGCCCTAAAGATAGGATGCCTGCTTGGGAAAAGATATCGCTAGGGGTGTCCTCCTATTCCACAAGCAAGTATATATTTTATTTTTTTATTTATCTGTTTACATGGACCATGTTGGTGTGCGAGGGACCGCATTGAGAAAGATCCATGGGAGCTTGGACCTATCTCAGATTCACTGGACCAAGGGAGAGTCTGTACATCCGTAGTACGGACTTCCAAACACGACAGTGGTTACTAAGAAAGGCGGATTGTCCAATTTGATAGTAACCCGGGTAGTGTCTAAATAGGGTCACAAAGGAGGTGATCCAAATAGAGTTCCTATAGGGGAGGTGCCGCTAGGGGTGTAATCTTGATCCTTGAAAAAAAACTATAGGTATATGATGGCGAACTCAAGAAAAAAGCACAGGGACTTACATCTACTTGAGCGGTGTTATCCATTGGATTGATCACTATTAGCATAGCGAACACCAACTAACCTAAGGTACCCATCAGTGTGCGATAAATAATCTAGGAAGAAATCATTGAAGACTTACATCTTCCAAAGTGGAATTGATCACCGATATAGTCTATCATTGGATAGACTGTTGCTATCCAACCTAGGGCTACCTGTTGGTGTGTAATGGTTGTGCTAGAAAGAATGCACGGAGACTTACATCTTCCAAAATAAGAAATAGCCATTAAGGTGAATTGTTTGATAGCACAATAAATCAAACCTGACCTAAATGCGACTACTAAGTGGGGAGTCACAAAGAAGGATTCGACCCAAACTTGAAATAGTTAGGAGGAAAGGAGCTACTGGAGGACTTGCCCTAATCCTTAAATATAAACTTGACCTAGTCAGTGCATTACGATTAGTTCAAGAAGAAAGCATAAGAACTTACATATTATTAAACAAAGTCAATAGCAGGTAGTTTATTAGATATGCAATAAGAAATACCATACAAATAAGGTGCTCATCAATTTGCAGTGGTTAAGCCAGGAAGAAAGTGTAGAAGACTTACATCTTTCTAAGCAAGAAGCTACTGGGGAGACACACTAGTTAGGTCATGAATCAAACCCCGACCTAGATACCATGATGAGGGTCGCTAGAAGTTATCTCAACTCAAAGTAGCCTGAGATAAAGGATTTGTGTTTGTTTTGTGTTTGTGTTTGTATTTGTGTGTAATTTTATGTTTGTGTTGTGTCAATGAGAGATAGGATGCCACTCGAGTTCTCTTACACCTACCCTAAACATAGGGAAGGATGGATGAAATGGTGCCACAGGGGAAATGTGACTCCACCAAGGAAGGATGTCGCTCTGATTGTTTACACCTAACTTAGTTGTGCTAGCCAAAACAAGATGCCACTTAGGTTGCTTACACTTATTCTAGCAATACATGAGATCAGTTTTGATAATTGAGATGCATTTAATTTGAAGAGGTATTTATTTTAAAATAAATTTTTATTAATGAATGATTGGAATATTATTTTATTGATAATATTTCTTAAAGTAGAGCCCATTGATTTGAAGCATTATGCACACTCCCTTATGGTTGATAAGTTGATATGATCCTCCTTGGTAGGCATTCTCTACGACAAAAGAGCATTCCCAAGTGGGTTCAAACTTACCTCCCATCTTGCGATGGATAATAATTGATCTCCTTAGAACTAAATCAAGCTCTCCTACTTGAAAAGCTCTAGGGTGGGACAACTTGTTGTGAGCTTGAATCATCTTGGCTTTATACAACTCAAGATTTTAGCATGGTCGTAAGCATCTCTCCTCCAAACCTTTGAGCTATTCTAACCACAATTTGGCGTTCTGCTCCATTGTGATCCTACTACTTACAACTATCCTTAGTGATGGGAGTTGGACTTCTAATGGTAGAATGGCTCCAAACCCATACACTAAGGAGAAAGGCATAGATTGAGTCGGAGTTCTGTAGGTAGTATGATAAGCCCACAAAGCTTCAACTGACTGCTCATGCACTATCGCTTGTTGTCATCGAGTGTCTTCTTAAGTATTTGAATGAGACTTTTGTTGAAAGCTTTTGCTAAACTATTTTTTCTTGGATAATAGATGGTAGAGCATCTCTAATCTATGTTGTGTCTTTGGGTAATGTTGTTGATTTTGGTGATCTTAAATGTAATACCATTATCGAATATAATTTAACGGAGTACCCCAAATCTATATATGATATGGTTTATGGAAAACTAGAGCACATGCTAAGCTTTGACCTCCCTGAGTGAAATCACCTTCGCCCACTTAAAAAAGTAATAGCATCAAGGATAAATTGATGACCCTTGTAAGAAGAAGGATTAATCAGATCTGCTATGTCAGTATCCTAAAACTCAAATGGCCATGAGGCCAATGTTGGATGTAGAATGTTGGATGGTTGGTGTAGGACCACTCCATGCACCTGACATTGGTGGTCGGGCTTGGCTACATCCATGCAATCTGTAATCATGGTCAACCAATAGTTTCCTAGTCTCTTGATCTTTGCTTTCATCTTCAGACCAGATTGGTGAGCTCTGCACAATCCTGAGTATACCTTGGTCTTAATCTTTTGGGCTTCTTGCTTGTTTAAACAACATAACCATATATGATCAAAGGATAGCCGGTATAAGGCACCATCCATGATGACATAGAAAAGTGCCCTTTACTTTATCTGATGTGCCTGTGACTTCTCTTAAGGAAAACTCTTATTTATGTAATTAATGAATGGTTGCCTCTAATCTAGCTCCTCATCCTTTTTGGCAATGGCTACCTCTCCTTCAAGAGAGTATTTTTCAATGAGTTCAGTATCAATAAGAGGTAGGACTTGCCTATTTTGGACCTTTATTGATATGGACTCATCTTCTGGGCATGCTAACTCCTTGGCAAGCTTGGCAAAAGCATCTGCTATAGCATTTTCTCCATAAGGAATCTTGTAGATGGTAACCTCTTGGATTTG
This sequence comes from Cymbidium sinense, assembly GCA_021442155.1. Taxonomy (NCBI): domain Eukaryota; kingdom Viridiplantae; phylum Streptophyta; class Magnoliopsida; order Asparagales; family Orchidaceae; genus Cymbidium; species Cymbidium sinense. Next base: position 28,638,581 of record CM038228.1, on the reverse strand, counting down.
GACCAACAACTCCATGGTGTACTTATAGTAGTGATGGAGTTTGAGTTTTAGAATCTTATAGGACCCATCGATTTGATTGATGACTAGTTAAGAATACCCAAAGATGTTGATGTTCTGGATGCTTAGCAAAATGCTTAACTTCAGATCAGCAATCAAAGCCTCATATTCAACTTCATTGTTGGTGCAAGGATTAGATAGATGATATGAGAATCTCATCATATCACAGTCTAGAGTTAGGAGAACTATTCCTACCCCTTTCTTTCCTGGAAGAGTACATTTTGGTTCTTCTTCTCTTTGAGAGGAAGCTGCACCATTAAAGTACATCTCTCAATAATGAATACTAATATCCCTTGAGTTCAAGATTTGTTCATTGAAGAGGTTGTCACTAAGCGGGGAATCAGCAGGAAGTGGGCATGCTACTAGAAAATCTGTGAGTTCTTATTCTTTCACCATATAGAGGGGTACGAAGTGATGTCACATTGCGATATAATCATGGACCAACATGCCAATCATCTTGATAGTGTCGGCCATGTCATGAGATACTATAGTGGATTGATTCTATAAATCAAGTTAACTTTATGAGAAAGTATATAATATCGTAGCTTTTGGGATGCAAAGTTTAAAGCTAGGCAATGCTTCTCAATGGGTGGATAGTTTTCTTCAACATGAATTAGATGATGACTGAGATAGTAAAGTGCATTCTTTTTTGCTTTGTTGTTGGCTTAGGCCAACAAAGCACTGAGGGAGTCATCTAATGCAGCAGTGTAATGGATCAAAGGCTTGCTCGGGATAGGGGCAGCTAGGTCTATCAGTGTCATCAGGTACTTTTTGATGTCTTCGAAGGCATGCTGACACTTATCATCCCACTTAAACTTTACATCTCACTTAAACTTAGCGTCCTTCTTAATCAGTGATGAAAATGCCTGGCATCTACTTTATAGGTTGTATATAAAGAGTCTTAGATACGCCAACCACCCTTGGAATGAAGTGAGTTGAGTTAGAATTTTAGGGGTTGGCATTTTTAATATCGCTTTAATCTTCTTTGGTTCAATTTTGATTCCATGGTGTCGATAAAACCCAAGAATTTCCAATCTAGCACACACTTTAACAGATTCATTTTGAAGTTTAATTACCTTAACTATTCAAAAACTACTCTCAAGTCAAAGAGATGGTGTTCCTTTTTTTGCTTTTGATCACAAGATCATCGACATAGCATTCGACTTGATGATGAATGAGTTAGTTGAAAATCCAAGTCATGGCCCGCTGGTATGTGGCACCAGCATTTTCAAGATCGAAAGGCATAACCTTATAGTAATAAATTCTGATCGGGGTTCTAAAAGAAATATTTTTCTCACCTTCAAGGTCTACCTTTATTTGGTTATATTGAGATGAACCATCCATGAAAGAGAAGACTGCATGAGATGAGACAATGTCCACCATTAGCTCCGATATGGGTAGTGAAAATTCATCTTTTGGACATGCCTTATTTAGATCTCTAAAGTTGACACAAATATGAATTTGGCCATTCTTCTTCTTAACTGGGATGACACTAGCCAACCAGGTGGGGTATTTTTTCCTCCTGGATAAAACCATCATCGATCAGTTTCTTGACTTCAGAAATGACATGTTGTTCAATGTTTAATCGCACGCATCTAGGAGATTACTTGACAGGGTTAGCATCAAGTTGTAATGCTAGCTTATGAACTGCTACGTTAACTGCCAATCCAGGAATTTCTTCATAACTCCATGCAAAGCAGTCCCTAACTTAATGAGTAGCCTAACTAAGTCATTGGTTTCAGTTTCATTCAACAAGGAACTGATGTACATCGGATGTGGATCTTCTTCAGTTCCTAAGTTGATTTCTTTGAGTTCATCAATGACTAATTTGATTTCTTCTTCAAACTTTGGCAGTGCATCTTTGATTTGGAAATCATCTAGGTCATTTAAAGTTTTAAAACACACTTCTTCATATGAGTTAATGTGATTTGAGAAGAACCTATCAGACTCCAAATGATTAGTGATGACTAGGCTGTAATCATCATCATTGAATGGGCCTATTGTGCCGAAGCCTAGTCCTAATTTTGATTAAGAATTCATGCATTTGTTTCTCCATAACCTTTTGAAGTATTCTAACCTATGCTTAACCATGTATGCAGAATTAAACCTTTCTTTGCTAGATTAAGAACACAATGAGAGTACTTATCAAAAGGTAATTCTATTAATTCTTTATATGAATCATCCTTAAGTTTTTCATCAACTTCTTAACTTGAGGATGATGCTCTAAGATAGAACCTCTAAATATTTACAGCAGCAGATGATTTAGGGGCCTCCATAACTATCAAACCCTCAACTTTTTGTGAGAAAAGTGAGGTTAGAGCTAAGGTTCCCAATTGATGCCTAACTGATTCACATAATGAGGACTTGGATACTCTTTTGCTCTGATTGGGAATTTGATCTTCATCACCATCTGGCTCGAGTGTCACCTCCAATGAGATCTGCTGTCGAGAAGAGCTGCCCAGTGTGCTAACCATATAAAACTCATCCTATGAACTAGATTCTAAGTATATATAGATAGCAGGTGCACTCTTAGTGGCTGGGATAAATCTTCTGGTGGGTGGTAAGTATGGAGGCCTTCCACCACTGAGACTCCCTCTGGACTTGCCTCTTTCTCATCCAGCTGGAGATCGGGTAATCCTTTTGATATGTTAGAAAGGAGTAACGAACTGTGAGAGTAATATAATCTCAGGCTCTACTTCCTCCCCCAATGTCTTCTTCTCGCTCCTTTTTCTTTTCAATTTCATTTTCTTATTTCTTTTATTTTTCTCTTTCTTTTTCTTTTCTTTATTTTTCTCCCACATGGGGATTTTGACTAAGTTCATAATAATAGACTTTTTGGTTTTGGGGGAGGTAGTAGGTCGCATCCTCATACATGATAACCTCATAAACTATAAAGGAATTGACATCTCTTTAACAAAATACTCAATTCCACCTATTAAGAACTTGATGCACTGATGTAAATAAGATGGAATCATATTGTTCTCATGTATCCACTGTCTCCCACGTAAAGCATTGAAAGATGTATCCGAGTCTATTATGTGAAACTTAGCTTCAATCTTTCAATCATCTATCTCTAGTAGTAGCACTATGGAGCCTAAGACCCTATCACCTTGTTCATTGATTCCTGTCAACATCATCCTCTCCTTTTGAAGTTTAGAGATGTTAATCCTCAAGTAGGCAAGGGTTTTTAGCCCGAGTCAACTAGAACACTAAATAGCTTTAATTTGACAACATCCACTGTAATGTAGAGAGGATGGTTGAGCTCGATCATTCCTTGAATTAGGTCTTCATCACTGAATGTAACTCTTAGGATCTTCTTTGAATGACATGCTTCCTCTTCAGTAGTGATCAGCTGATCTCTGGATCAAGCGAAGCTTTGATTATAGATTCCCTCATCTCTTTGGATAAGACAAAGGAATCATATATGCTTAACTAAGCTTGCAGCTTTTTACTATGAGTGAGGATATTATAATCAACTTTAGACTGATCCACCATAAGCATATTCCTAGGTGGAACATGTAGTGGAGGGGCTATCTGCTCACTAGAACCAATAACTTCTTTACCCTTATCTTGAGGTCCTACCCTAGGAGGTAGAACTTTGCCACTACGGAGGTTGACTTTAGTGACTTCTTGAAATGATGAGTTTATGGAAAGTTCTACCTGCTCATCGGGTATACCTAAAGCTTCTCCTAAAGGATCCTTGGAGTCAGATGAATCTCAATCAATCTCAAGAGCTGAACCCAATTGATTCAAAGAAGGAAAATCTAATTCTAAATCAAAGAGGAATGGATCAGAATAAGAGGCCAATGCGGTTGGGTACCGTCGTACACCCCATAAAAGAGAAATGATGTGTAACCGAGCTCTACCCTTATACAACCCAAAATATAAAAAAATAATTACAATTGAAATTGAATACATGCGATGGGAGTCTTCATTTCTTTATTTCTTCTTTCTTCCTTCTTCTTTGATTTGATTTGCTCCAAAGAATCATAAGGCACCTCAAGACTAAGCCTTCTGGCCCTACTCATCCTAAATCTCATAGCACTAATCTTAATTCCTATTGCAAAATTAAATTTTATATGAAAAAGTAAATCTAACTACACCTAAAAAATAAATGTTAGTTGAACATACATTCAAACTCAAGCAATTATATTTATAATTTAGACTTAGCACCCTGCAAATGGGTATCCAAGCCCACCTATCCTAACTTAGATTATGCTTAGGGACTTAAATAGCACATGCAAGCAAATAACATTTATTTTATATTTATTACAGTGGTCCCTTTTAAGCATAACCCTCTACAAAAAATAGTATTAGCCTAAAAAAAGAACGTCCTAACATCCAGACTTGTGAGTAAATAATCCTAGCCACCCATAATCAACACATCATAATCAACACATCGACCTAACCAAATTCTAGGGTAGGTGACCTAGTATTCTAGTGTGTGAAAAGAAGGCTTGTGTGGAAAGTCTATACTAGGCTTTTTTCATTTTAAGGTTGATTTGAATTCAAAATTTATTTATTTTTGCCATTGGATGGTTTTGATTTAAAGAATTGATTTTTTTTTTAATTTCGTTTCAATTTTAAGTTCATTTTTATATTTAAGTTGAATTTATATTTTAAAGAATAAAGAATAAGATAAATTTTGCTTAGAATAGAATCCATTTCATTCAACATCCTAATCCTAATAAAATAAAATTTTCATCTAAGATGAAAGTTTATTCTAAGGATCGAACTAAGAACCTAGGTATCTTAATTAGCCCATTTGAATTTATGCAAATGATTCAGCTAAATTGATTTTATTTGATTAATGTTTGTTTGATTTGATTTAGACTTTAAAGTTTAAGTTTATTTAACGTCATGTATTTTAATTAATTAATTTTGGATTAGATGTTCTGATTTAACTGAAATTTGATAATTCAATATCCTTTGAATTAATATCTAATTCTTTTATCTTGGGTTTTGATTTACGATTTTAATTTATATGATATTGATTAATTTATTTCAATGTTATTTAAATTTAATGATTTCATCTTTTCTTTCAAAATTAATTTGATTTAGTTAAAAAAATTTAGTTTTAATTAACTTCTTATTTGATCAAGGTTTAAAGCAACTTGTTACTTGGATTCTAATTAAGAGTTTGATCATTTGGTTTATTGAATTTGGTGATTTGATTTATATATTGGTTTTAGTTTGAGGATTATTTAATTTAATCTTTTAATTTGACTTAATTGATTTGATTTGTTCAGTTTTATTAGTTTATGGATTTGCTTAGGTTAAGTGACTTAAATGTTTATTTTGAGTTCAATTAAATTTGATTGTTTGCATTTAGAGTTTCATTTAATTTGATTCATTTATTAGAATTTGGTTAATGTCTTTGAATGATAGTCATGTTTAATTTGATTATTAAACCTATATGTTTAATGATTAATTAATTCATATAATTCAAATAGATTGAAATGAACCTAACTTGATTTTATATTGAATTGACTAAGATTTACTTTAGTTTCATTTGATTTGATTTGATTATGAGGTATGATCTATTTGATTTAAAGTTTGATGATTAATTAGGGATTTATATAGTTTTGTTGTTTATTGAATTTAAGTGATTTCATATGATTTAGATTCAATGCTTAATTAATATTTAATTAGATTGGTTCACTTCATATAGCTAACTAAGTTGATTAGGTAGTTTAAAGTTAGCTTGCTTATTTATTGTTTGCTTAAAATTTGATCTAGATAATTGATCAAATTAATGTTTAGTTATAATTCTTTGTCATTTTGATTAACCAAGTTGATTTTTTTGCTTTGATTAAAGGTTTAGTTGGATATGATTGGATGTTCATAATTCATTTGATTAGGTAATAGAAGCTCGATTAATGATTACTTCGTCTAGATTGATACATTGTAACTTAGGTTTTATTTGATTAAGCATTTGATTGCCTTAGTTTATTTAGATTAAGTTTCTTTAAATGAATTTTAATTTGATTGCATAATTGAATCAATTATGATTTTATTTTATTTGATTTGATAAATTATGTTTAATTTGTTTAGAGTGTATTTAATTCATTTTTTGATTATTTTAATTTGATTAAATTATTTAATTTAATTTGATATTTATTTAATTGATTTGACTGATTTGATTTATTTGATTGGCTTAATTAAGGTTTAATCATGGTTGATTAGTCTTTTTATCAGGTTGAGTAGAGTTTGATTTGATTTAGGCTATTTTTTTCCTTTAATTTGATTTCATGTTGATGTAGTTAATGATTTGATGATTTAGGTTTATTAGGTTAAGTTTAATTTAGGATTTAATTAAGTTCAAATTTATGTTTGATTAAGCTTAGGCTTAGTTTAGTATCAATTAAAGGTCATATGATGTTTACTTGATTTAATTTAGAGTATGGTATTTATGATTTTAGCTTGCTTATTTTAATTCATTATAGTTTAGCTTTGATAAATTCAAAAATTTTGATGATTTATTAAACCATAATTTTATATGTTATTTTTAACTTTAGAGGATCATATTCTTTTCATAAGGTTATTTGATGTTAATTAGAGTGGTTTAAACCATTTTGATGGTTTTTCTAAATTTCTAGCTTTTTAAATTAATTATTTAATGAAATTAGGCATTTGAACTTTTAAATTCAATACCTCCTAATCCATTCATCATTTTGATTTAAACTTTTTATGGTATGTGCACTTTAACTTCAATTTCAATGCTTAAAAATTTCAAATCAATTTGATTAATATTTTTAGATTAATTAATTAAATTTCAGTTTTACTAAAAACTAAATTAAGCTCAAAATACCCATTAAATTTGGGGATTTTGGGTTTATTAGGTTATTCTCGACAAGATGAATCCAACGAGCTCTTATTTGCATTTTTTTTATGAATATTTTTATATGATTTTTGAAGTTTAATGCCTTTTTAATCATATTGTTAAATCCAGAAATAGTGGATTTTCTATTTAACCTAGTTAGCGCCACGTGGCGCTGACTAGAATCTCCTTTCACGTGTTAAAGCTTGATTGGACCACAGAATGCTGACATAGCCTTTTGAGCAGAAATGCACCAATTCGATCAGATCATCTGATCAAAGATCGGACGGTCTAGATCAAATATCATGATCTAGTGGACAAAATCAAAGCCAGATTCCTCCTAATCTCAGTCGTCTGACCTATTTAAGAGAGATTAGATGGTTGTCAAGTCTTCTCCCTCCCAGCCGATGAACCAGGCAGGTGAAATCACTTGGGACTAGTGAAAACCACTCGATTCCACCCTAAAATTGGTGATCTTCCTGTGATTCTCACCAAAAAATCCTTAGCTGATTGTTGTATGCTTAATATCATGCATACATATTATTTCACTTTTGCTAAGAGAGGATTTCTATCCTTGCACAATAGGAGAAGACTTGATCTTTGAGGGTATCACCTATAGTGAAAAATACTCCATTCTCTCTGATTTAGCCAATAACCTTATTTCAACATACATTTAGACATATAAAAATCTTATAGCCTTTGTCAAAATGAAGAGTCCAAAATCAAATAAAAATTAAAAAGATTTGCATTAGACTAAGTCATTTCTCATACCACTCATGCTCTAGTCTCTTAGGGAGTGGGTTTAAGAACTTTAGTTTCTTTCTAAATAATAACAACCCAACCATCTTGTAAAATTGTATGACTTGACCACATGGTTTTAAATCGTAGAAGGAGTTAGCTGGCTGCTACTTTAGGAGGTTATAAGTTCAGAAGTCGGGGGGTTTATCCTCTCTTATAGAGGAAAACCATATACGCATCTTCATTTAGATTTAGGACATGCTTTGGCCCTTGCTAAAGCTCCAAAGATTCAGGATATGAGGTTGTTATTTTTGCACATCGAAAGGCATCCCTTAGGTTGGTTAGCTCTACCCCACGGCCGGTAGACTATCCCTATGGATTTGTAAATCTAACATAGGATAAGGTCGATATATTCCCTTCTCAGTGGATCCATCGCACACCGACATAGTTCATAAATTAAATCAAATTAAATACTATTCACATAAACCATTCCAAATCAAATGAAATTAAGATGAAATTAGCTCTAACTACTTTTGAGTTGACATAAGTCCCCAGCGACATTCACTCAGTAGTCACCCTAGGTCGGGTTCGATTTATTGTGCATCCAATAGATCACCCAAGTAGTTGTTCCTCACTTTGGAAGATGTAAGTCTACTACGCTTTCTTCCTGGCACAGTCGTTGCACACCAAAAGGCAACCTTTAGGTTGGATAGCTCTACCTTGTAGCCAGTAGACTAACCCTTTGGATTTGTAAATCTGAGATAGGCCAAAGCCCCGTGACTCCTCCTTAGTAAGTCCATCTCACATCGATAGGGTCCATCTCAAAATTTAAATAAATTAAACCAAATTCCCCAATGGAGTCTAAATTGAAATAATCTAAACCCATCTCTCCTTAGAGGAGCTAATCAAACAAATCAAAGAGATTCAATCAAAATCTTATCCCCAGTGAATACCCTTTCAAAATAAATTAAATCAAATCCATTTCCAATCTCCCTAGTGGAGCCAAACCACATTCCTCCCTCAATGGAACCCATCATAAAATAAATATTCAAACAATCATATTTAAAATCAAATTCAAACTTGTGTCCCCTACGGATACACTTCCAAACAAATCAATGAAATCAAACTCAAATCTATATCCCTAGCAGATAGCTCGAACCTACTTCCCTAGTGGAAGGTTCATATACCCAATCCTCAGTGGATTTCTCCTTTTATGCCCTAGGTATAAATCTCACACATGTCATATCCAATGCATGCGTGATCCCCTAGTGGATCTTTCTTCATGTCCTTAACATGAAATTCTAATCAAATCCTCTTCCCTCTCCTATGCCCTTGGCATAAAATGAGTTGCATTACACTAAGATTGTGATTCTATCTTTTGTGTTTAGGTATAGATTGTTTCCATTAGGGCTTGCAGTCTTTTGGACATTGTTGATCATTTTGGTCAATGCCAATACATGCGGTGTGCCTTGTTAGTTACCCAATCTATGTTCACCTACCTAAGCTATAACCAAACCTCAAATTCAATTCAAATTCCAAATCTAAATCCAAATTCAAATCCAAATCAAGTGATTGAAATCTATAATGAATTCCAAACCAAATCAAATCAAATCAACCCTTCCTAAGCCCTATGACTTAATTCTATGGGCTTAGCCTATATCTCAGACAAATCTAATTAAATTCAATTGATTTCTTTTTTTCATGAATCAATTATTTATAATTATCTTCCAAATATAAATCAAATCTACATTCAAATGAACAAATCAAGATCCAAATCAAAACCTTTTAAGCCAATTTCATGAGCTAATTCAAATCAGATCAAACTCAATTGACTTTCTCATAGATCAATTGATCCTTCAAACATCTTTCCAAATATAAATAAAATCTACATTTAAATGAACAAATCAAGATCCAAATCAAATCAAATCCTAATATAAACTCTTTAAGCCAATCTTATAGACCTAGTCAAATTCCATTCAAATTCAAACCAAAATAAATTGATTTTATCATGAATCAATCATTCCTTTAAAATCATCATTCTAGATATAAATAAAATCTACAATCATCAAGCCAATCCAAAATCAACTCAAGTCAAACCTAACTTAGCCATCTTGACTCGAAATATTTAAATGAACCAAAACTCATCCAAGCTCAAATCAATTGCAATTGAATTTATATATCAATCCTAAACCCGTATATAAACTCAAGTAAATCCAATTCAACCCAAAATCAAGCCAATTGACCTACTTAGGGTCATTTGAGCCAAAGTGACCTAAAGGACCCATTTGAGCCAAACTTCAATTCAACCCAAATTGGATTGAACCAAGCCAATCTAAACCTCCTATCATAGTTGTTGATCACCCTAGGTTGATTAATTGTCACAAATTGTTCAAATTAAGCAAACTTGGTCCTTTGACCAAGTCAACTCTCTTAACCCATATGAACCCAAAGTTAGCCAAATTGCAACCTAAGCCAAACCTTTTAAAACCAATGATTCATACCAACTCAAAATCAATATTTGAACATTACTTGACTTTCAATTGAGCCAAACCAAACCAAATTGGCCCTCTTCACCCAAGTTAAAATTATAAATCACTCATCAAAATAAACGTGAATTGGCTGACATTGAACTAAGTAATTTATTCAATAAATCCAAGGACTAACTGCAAAATTGGCCAATTTGTTTGGTCAACTTAATGATCCCAAATGAACTCAAATAAGCCAAAATGAAATCTAAGACAAACTAAACAAAAAAATTGAACCAATACATTCCAAATGACTGTATGAACTTAACCAAACCATTGGTTTGACCCAATTGGACCAATTGGTCAACTTAACCCAAATTGACCCAATTTGACCTACATGAGTCAAATTGAGTCAAATTAAAGAAAATCAATTCCAAATCACTTGAAATTTGGCCTGACCCACTCATTTTGAACTAGTCCAAATCAAATATAATGCCAAATGACTATAATACCCTTAGATTAAGAGTATCACATAAGACAAATCACCCATTTTAGTGGTCATTTCTTCTCCTTGACAACTTGGCAATCTCTCATTGGTCCACTAGGCGAACACGCCTCTAAGGGGTGGTTGGCCATGACCCATGGGGAGGTGAACTCACCTCTCCTCCTCCATTAACACATTTGAAACCCAAGGACAGCCACTATCCCCCCTTGGCAACCACTCTCTTGCCCTTGGCCACTCAAATCAACCACCTAGGATGATTCACTGTCACCCACAGCCACCACCGGCAACTAGACGACCATCAGAAGCCAAATGAATCAAGGCCATCTGATCCAAGGTAGGAGGGGTTATATCCCCCTCATCTCCAGAAAGAGAACATCTCAGAGTGGTAAATTTCGAACTCCCGTGAATTTCTAAGCATTCGGAGCTCTCCAATCGCCAAAAAGATTGAAATCAAAATAGGACAATGTCTTGCTCAATCCAACTCCCCCATTTCTCCATAAAATTCAAATTAACTTCACACACAATTCCCTAGACCTTGTCGAGTAGGAACGAATCATCTTACAACCTTCTCAACCACCAGAGGTAGGACTTCGATCAACGCCGAGCTCCAAATTGATGGACCTTGGTCTTTCGAGTGAATGATGAGGATTCAATGCTCGTGTTGATAAGTAGGGCTTCATCGCCACTAGATGAAGCTTCCTCAATTGATTGCGTTGCCAATCTTGAGCTCCAGCGAGGTAATTTTTCAAAATTATGATTTTGCAAAAAATAGTTTGTCCATCGTGAAGAAAAGTTGCATGTCGTTTGATCTTGACTATTGGATCCCTTCGTCTAGCTCTAAGGATGGTGTGTGAGCAATTTCGAGTTGATCTGAGCTTGGGTGAGCTCGGATCAAGCAATGAACAAGGGACAGTGCCTGTCTCTTATCGCTCAGGAGGAGACAGATCACACACCGTCCATTCAGCATAATCAAAATGGATGATCCTGATCAAATCTGCTAGAATTATCCGATTAAATCCTATTAAACCACAAGGTTATTCATAACCATCCGATTTTAGATTAGATGGCGAATGAGAAAGCGCGTCGGTCACCGCCATGTAGGCATCGTATCGGATGACTTTAAATAGTGGCACCAATGGGATTAGGCTTTAATTAAGCCTAATTAATTATTTTAAATGATGAAACTTCCAAAATTCATAAAAAAATCATAAAAAAATTAAAAAACTATAAATAAATATTCATTTTTTAGGTATCTCAGAGAAGAATCATTTAAAATTAATCCCAATTAAATTTGAATGGTAATTCAGGCTTAATTTGGGTTTAATTAAAAAATTAATTAGCTTAATTACTCTTTATTTACTCAAGTAATCAATTCCAAACTTTTGGAGATTATTTAATGGGATGACCTCTGCCTCCCATAATTTTCTTGGGATTTATTGCTTGGGTAATTAAGAGAATTGCTCATCTAGCCTTAATTACTCTCTTAACTAATTATGTGATTAATTAACCCTTAATTAACAAGCCAATTGATTAATTAGGAATGTTAATCACCGTTGAATAGTGAATGGACAACGAAAATGAGATGGGGACCTCTTTCTAAATTTCTTTCCTAAGTCCATCTCACTTTAAAGGAGATTAAGATGAAATTAACTCTAACTACTTTTGAGTTAACATAAGTCCCCAATGACATTCACTCCATAGTCTCCCTAGGTCGGGTTTGATTTGTTGTGCATCCAACAGATCACCCCAGTAGTAGTTCCTCGCTTTGGAAGATGTAAGTCTACTACACTTTCTTCCAAGCACAGTCGTTGCACACCGAAAGGCAACCTTTAGTTTGGATAGCTCTACCCTGTAGCCGGTAGACTATCCTTTTGGATTTAGAAATCTGAGATAGGCCAAAACCCCCATAACTCCTCCTTAGTAAGTCCATTGCACATTGACAGGGTCCATCTCAAAATTTAAACAAATTAAACCAATTTCCTTAATGGAGTCTAAATTGAAATAATCCAAACTCATCTCTCCCTAGAGGAGCTAATCAAACAAATCAAAGAGATTCAATCAAACTCTTATCCCCAGCAGATGCCCTTTCAAAACAAATTAAATCAAATCCATTTCCAATCTCCCTAGTGGAGCCAAATCACATTCCTCCCCCAGTAGAACCCATCATAAAATAAATAATCAAACAATCATATTTAAAATCAAATTCAAACCTGTGTCCCTTACGGATACACTTCCAAACAAATCAATGAAATCAAAATCAAATCTATATCCCCAGCAGATAGCTCGAACCTACTTCCCTAGTGGAAGGTTCATATACCCAATCCAATCCTCCTTTTATGCGCTAGGTATAAATCTCACACATGTCATATCCAATGCATGTGTGATCTCCTAGTAGATCTTTCTTCATGTCCTTAACATGAAATTCTAATCAAATCCTCTTCCCTCTCCTATGCCCTTGGCATAAAATGAGTTACATTGCACTAAGATTATGATTCTATATATCTCTCATGTTTAGGTATAGATTGTTTTCGTTAGCGCTTGCAATTTTTGGACATTGTTGATCGTGTCAGTCAACGCCAATATGTGTGGTGTGCCTTGTCAGTTACCCAATCCATGTTCGCCAACTTAAGCTAACCAAACCTCAAATTCAATTCAAATTCTAAATCTAAATCCAAATTCAAACCCAAATCAAGTGATTGAAATCTATAACGAATTCCAAACCAAATTGAATCAAATCAACCCTTCCTAAGCCCTATGACTTAGCCTAAATCTCATCCAAATCAAATCAAATTCAATTGATTTCTTTTTTTCATGAATCAATTGTTCCTTTAATTATCTTCCAACATATAAATCAAATCTACATTCAAATGAATAAATCAAGATTCAAATCAAATCAAATCCAAATCCAAACTCTTTAAGACAATTTCATGAACTTATCCAAATTAGATTAAACTCAATTGATTTTCTCATAGATCAATTGCTCTTTTAATCATCTTCCCAAATATAAATCAAATCTACATTTAAATGAACAAATCAAGATCCAAATCAAATCAAATCCTAATATAAACCTTTTAAGCCAATCTCACAGACCTAGCCAAATTCCATTCAAATTCAAACCAAAATCAATTGATTTTATCATGAATCAATCATTCCTTTAATCATCATTCTAGATATAAATAAAATCTACAATCATCAAGCCAACCCAAAATCAACTCAAGTTAGACCTAACTTAGCTATCTTGACTTCAAATATCCAAATAAACCAAAAGTCATCCAAACCCAAATCAATTGCAATTGAATTTATATATCAATCCTAAACCCATATATAAACACAATTAAATCTAATTCAACCCAAAATCAAGCCAATTGACCTACTTAGGTTCACTTGAGCCAAAGTGACCTAAAGGACCCATTTGAGCCAAACTTCAATTCAACCCAAATTGGATTGAACCAAGCCAATCTAAACCTCCTATCATGATTATTGATCACCCTAGGTTGATTAATTGTCACAAATTAGGTCAAACCAAGTCAACTTGGTCCTTTGACCAAGTCAACCCTCTTAACCCATTTGAACCCAAACTAGCCAAATTGCAACCTAAGCCAAATCCCTTGAAACCAATGATTCATACCAACTCAAAATCAATATTTGAACATGACTTAACCTTTGATTGAGATAAACCAAACCAAACTGGCCCTCTTGACCCAAGTTAACCATAATTGACCTAAAAGGCCAAATTAGGTCAAATCAAAATATAAATACATTGATTATAACTAATGGCTCAAGTTCATTCCAAATTGATTATTGAACTTGACCAAAGCCCTAATTGAGCCTAATTGACCTATTATGCCCAAATTGACCTAAACGGTCAATTTATCTTGAAACTTAGCCAAAGCCTACAATCATCTTCAATTGGTTTATCAAACCCAAACTGACACCTAACCAAGGCCAATTTTGCCAATTTGGTCAAATGGGTCAACTTAACCCAAATGAACCCAAATGAACTCAAATGAGTCAAAATAAAATCTAACACAAACTAAACCAAAATAATTGAACCAATACATTCCAAATGACCATATGAACTTAACCAAACCATTGGTTTGACCCAATTTGACAAATTGGTCAACTTATCCAAATTGATCTAATTTGACCTACATGAGTCAAATTGTGTCAAATAAAAGCAAATCAATTCCAAATCTCTTAAAATTTGGGCTGACCCACCTTGAACTCATTTTGAATTGGCCCACATCAAATCTAATGCAAAATGACTATCATACCCTTAGATTAAGAGTATCACATGAGACAAATCACCTATTTTAGTGGTCATTTTTTCTCCTTGACCACTTGGCAATCTCTCATTGGTCCACCTAGGCACCTAGAACATTGCCCAACCTGACCCAAGGGGTGGTTGGGTTGGCCATGACCCATGGGGAGGTGAACTTACCTCTCTTCCTCCATTGGCACATTTGAAACCCAAGGATAGCCACTATCTCCCCTTGGCAATCACTCCCTTGCCCTTGGCCACTCAAACTTCCTAGATGATTCCCACCCACGACCACCAGCTAGATGACCATTAGAAGCCAAATGAATCAAAATTTATTATAGGGAGGAGGGTATACCTCACTTCGATCTAAATCGAGCAAGAGAACATCCTCAGAGCCCTAGCAGCTAGAGACAAACTCCTAGAGCAATTTTTAAGCATTCTGAGCTCTTCAATTTCCAAAAAGATTGAAATCAAAATAGGATAATGTCTTGCTCAATCCAACTCCCCCATTTCTCCATAAAATTCAAATTAACTTCACACACAATTCCCTAGACCTTGTCGAGTAGGAATGAATCATCTCTCGACTATCGGAGGTAGGAATTTGATCAACACCAAGCTCCAAATTGACAGACCTTGGTCTTTTGAGTGAACAGCGAGGAATCAATGCTCGTGCCGATCAATAGGGCTTCATGTCCACTAGATGAAACTTCATCAATCGATTGCGCTGCCATTCTTGAGCTCTAGCAAGGTAATTTTTCAAAATCAAGATTTTGCAAAAAATGGTTGGTCCTTCGTGAAGAAAAGTTGCAAGCCATTTGATCTTGACCATTGAAACACTTTGACTAGCTTTAAGGATGGTGTGGGATTGATTTCAAGTTGATCCAAGCTCGTGTGGGCTCGGATCGAGTGATGAACGATGGACGGTGTCCATCTCTTATCGCATGAGAGGAGACGGATCAAGCACCGTCCATTTCGTGTAATTGGAATGGACGGTCGTGATCAAATTTTCTAGAATTATCCAATTAAATCCTATTATATCATGGGGTTAATCGTAATCATCTGATTTTAGATTAGATGGCAGATGAGAAAGCGCATTGGCCACCGCCATATAGGCATCACATCGGATGACTTTAAATAGTGGTACCAATGGGATTAGGCTTTAATTAAGCCTAATTAATTATTTTAAAGGCTAAAACTTCTAAAATTCATAAGAAATCATATAAAATTTATAAAATACAAATAAATATTCATTTTAAAGGTTTCTCAGAGAAGAATCATTTAAAATTAATCCCAAATGAATTTGAATAATAATTATGGCTTAATTTGGGTTTAATTAAAAACTTAATTATCTTAATTACTCCTTATTTACTCAAGTAATCAATTACAAACTTTTTAAGATTGTTTAATGGGATGACCTCTGCTTCCCATAATTTTCTTGGGATTTATTGTTTGGGTAATTAGGAGAATTTCTCATCTAAGCATCGATTACTCTCTTAACTAATTATGTGACTAATTAACCCTTAATTAATAAGCAAATTGATTAATTAGGCATGTTAATCACTTTTAACAATTAATGGGCAATGAAAATGAGATGGTGACCTCTTTCTCAATCTCTTTCCTAAGTCCATCTCACTTTAAAGGAGATTAATTAATTTGAGAAAAATTAAAGCTATAATTAATTAATTGAATGATTTAATTAATCAAATTAAAATCTAAATCATCTCAGATCTTAATTAATTAATTCATGGGTAGATCTTTAGGTGTTTAATAATATAAAGCTATTTAAGGAAATTATTGTTAACCCACATGCGTGGAGAAATCATAAGAGTACTTCATTAAGTTCCTTAATTCAATTGCATTAGACCCCTTTTATTTCTTAGAATCATAGCTAATTTAATTTTCAATTCAAGTGCATATTATATTAGCTCATAATTATTTAGATAGTTATAGGTAACATAGGAAAGGATTAATTAATATACTTAATGCATACTATAACCTAATTAACTCTTAAAAATCAACTTAATTACATTTTATTGAACCAAATTAATTAACAAATATTGGGAATGGGTTAGGATCAACAAATCTTTTCTAACATCCTTAAATTAAATCAAAGCATGAAATTGAAAATGATATTAAAAAAGCTTTGGTTTACTTTAAATGGTTTTATTTGATATGAGTGTCATTAGGAAATAATTTGATTGAATGAAATCTTATGTTTACTTTTTTTTTATTCTTCTGCAATCATGTTAAATATTGTATGTCATTTGATTTCATACATTCATATTTTCAAATTTAAATAAAATCAAATGAATTTCCTTTATGAAAGTTTGCATGTATTGACTTAATTAAATATATATTTGGCTATTATCACTAATTAATTCAAAACTATTTTCCAAAGCTTATAATTTGATTACTTAGAGCTTTAATATTTATGAATATACATAGGACCTACATATGTTTATAGTTTAAGCATATTAAATAAGGCTCTCTTTCTCATAATTGATATATAGATTTACATGATTTTGAACAATAATGGGTAAATAGTCTAGAAATCTTGGAAATATGAGATTTTAGCTACCCCAAGGAGGTCATTTGATTACCTCACTTCCCTGATTTAACAACGTCATGTACTCATTTAGTTTCATTCTTATGTATTTTGATATGAGAATTCAGATAGAGCTTTAATTGATATGCCTAAATGATTTAATTAAGAAAAATACAATCTCTGCATGATTCTCATCTTATTAGTTGTGTATACATCCATATATATTTAAGATAGCAAGTATATAATTTGGACATCTAGAGAATACAAGGCTTTAGTTAGCCTCATGGAAGGCATTTGATTGCCTCCCTTTCCTGATTTAGCAATGGCACGTACTTGCTTACATCTTTTATACATGTGTATGTATGCTTAATTAAAAGATGAAGATCCTCTTCTGTTATAAAAAATACATACATTTACATTCACTTAAGTTGCTAGCACATGTGATATGTATAAATTATTGTTCTCTTTTCCTTATTCATGTATAGATTTACATAGATTTGGAACGTAAATAAATATATAGTCTGGACATCTCAAGAATATGGGGCTTTAGTTAGCCCAAGGAGGTCATTTGATTATCTCACTTCCCTGGTTAACAATGATGCGTACTTATGTGATTCCATCCTTATGTATGTTGGAATTAGAATTTGAATATTTCTTTAATTTATATGTTTATATAATTCAACCAAAATGAAAATATAAATTTCAAACATACACATTCATCATCATTTAAGTGTGCTAAAATATATTGCATGTATTGATATGTTAAGTATTAAATCATATGCATGTTACATGTGATGGAAATGAATGACTTAGTATACTTCATGTGATAGTCATTTAAAGTTAACCTAAACTTAGGATTAATTAAAAATTATTTAATAAGCCATTCATTAAAGAGAACTAAATCAAATTAATATGCTTTAGAAAGTGGCTTAAGGTAGGGATCGAAGAGGACAATCCACTTTCCTCTCTTTATAACACTTAGATGCTAAGTGCTAATCATATGAAATAAAATAAAATATAAATTAAAATTCTCAAATCAATTAAGCAACTTGAAGCGAAACCAACCATCATGTTAACTTGGATTTTTTTCTACACCTAGAAAAATATAACTCTAATGCTTAATAAGACATATCACCCAAAGCCTTAACAACACATTAGAATTAAGCCACTACTTCTAGCTCTATGTTACGATGGTGTATGATGTAATGCATATTTTATTTTGTGATGTATTATTTTAAACTGGATGTTATAATGTATGATTCGTAGACTAGATGTTAGGTTGCTCTTAGCCTAATCATATTTTTTGCAGAGGATTGTGCTTAAGGGGATGCTTAAAAATAAATTTAAATGCTCTCTTTGTAGGTTGCTTGAACCCTTAAGCATATTTCAAGTTAGGACAGGTGGGCTTGGTTGCCCATGTGTAGGATTCTAAGTCTAAATTATGAATCTAACTACTTTGGATTGTATGTGTGTTTTGCTAACCTCTATTTTGCAGGTATAGTTAGATTTATTCTTTCTTAAATGAATCTAATTTTTGCAATAGGAATTAGGATTAGTGTTATGGGGATTAGGATGAGCAAGTGGCGAAGGTTTTATCCTGGGATGCCTTATGTTGCCTTTGAAGTAAGCACATCGAAATAAAAGGAGGAAGATGGAAGAGTGAAGAATGAAGACCCCAATAGCATCTATTCATGCTAAATTATAATTATTCTTTTATATACCAGGTTGTATAATGATAGAGCTTGGCTATCGATCTTTTCTCTTTTTGAGTTGTTTAGCGGAGCCCGACTACACAGACCTCTTATTTTTTTACGGTAGTTATAAAATTGATTGATGAATTGTTTAGTTTGTGCATTAGCATTGCATGATTTTCATGGTTTTTTTATGATTAATGCTTTAATGTGTGGCCTGGATGCATTCAGCTCTTAGGATAGATAAAAAATAAAATTTCTATCCAACTAATCACTCATAGCTAAATTTTAAACAACTCATAACCTCACCATAAAGCTTAGGCAATAATCAAGATAATTAAAAGATTAAGCAGCCCCTTAGTTATATGGTTGTATATTTCACATCGTGCATGCATCTTGAATCACTCTTACAAAATAAGGGCCTCCGTTCTTACACACATAGGGATCGCTTGACCCATGAAAGCAACCCCTACTATCGGAGCTTCACCATCTCTCTTTTAATTTGGCAAATAATCTATTCATCATGGTTCGAGGCATATAAAAATTTGAAAGCCTTCATCTAAATGATGTTTCAAAAATGAAATGAAATTTGAAAAGATTTTGCATTCGTAGATTAAGTCATATGCTCATACCACTCATGCTCTAGTCTCTTAGGAAGTAGGTTTATGACTTTAGTCTCTTTCCAATTAAATAACTACCCTAACTATCTTATAATTCATAAGACCAGACTACATGATTTTAAAATCATAGGAGGAGTTAACTGGCAGCCCCTCCAAGCGATTATAAGTCTAGAAGTTGGACGATTTATTCTCTTTTGTGGAGGTAAACCATTATGTCCACTTGTAGCTTAGATTTAGGTTATGCTTTAGCTCATACTAAACCTCCCTAGATTTAGGATCTGAGGTAGCTATTTCCCTCGAGCTATAAGCATAAATCCTTACCTCTTAGGCATCTCCACAACCATATGTTGATGGATTATAAGCCTTAGTAATCTAATAAAAATTCAACTTAAATAAATAAATCTCTTCACCTTCAAATATATAAAGCCCATTTATATGATAGATTGGAATGCTTACTAGGCTTCCTAATATCATAAGCATTTCTTACTTCCTCCCTTTCAATTCCAAACATAAGTCTTCTCCTTGAACCTTTCCAATTGATTTTCCAAATATAACTAATTCTTTGATAGTCTAATCTTGAAATCTTTGGAGATGATAATTGTGTAATTTAATCAAGAGTATTCTTAAGAAATTTTATTTCCTAGGACATAATTAACTATAGAGGCTTGCCTCCATAGAAACTTAAGAACTTGATATAAACCATGCTTTATTTATCCATGTAAATTAGGAGAAAAATCTCTGGTATATTCGAAGACCCATCATGCCTTAGGAGTCCTTATTCAGTGATTAGGTTCATTGAAGGTGATGCCTCTATCTTTTGAGATAGAACATCATACCTCAATGTCATGCCTGATCCTTCAAAATTTCTCTGATGACTAGGTTAGGGAGAAAGGGGGAAGGTTTTTCTAGGTTCATTTTGGCTTGGAGAAGGTGTAGGAATGCTCAAAGAGTGGAATTGAAGCTTTCATCCTTCTCTTTATACTTAGCCAAGAGTTTCCTTATTTGTTTGATGTGGAGGTGGATAGCCATGGGAATTGGTGGCTCATTATTGCAGTGAAGGTCATTGGAAAGTCAGAGAAGAAATTTGAATGGATTAGAAAGTGATGAATTAGGCATGGGTAAGGCATGAGATGATTGAGGTGGTTCGACCATACTTGCTCCTCATGAGCTCCACCTAACTTTCCATTGCCACCTCAACATTAATTTTTGGGTTGCAATCAGCTTGCCAAATCAAGCTTAAAGTGAGCCATATGTTGAGCTCAAGCTCATTTAGGTTGGACTTAGATGCTTTAGGTTAGGTTCACTTGGATTCAAATTGTTTAAGTTGGATTGAGTTGGATTAGTTTGTGTAAATAAGATTAAATGGCCAGAAATTTGGTAATTCATATGTAATTTTAGAAAAATTTAAAAATTATAAATAAACCCATTTTGAAAAGGTTAAATAGAGGAAAATTTATTAAAAAAAAATCCCTAATGTTTGGTTAATAATTAAGGTTTAAATTTCTAGCTAATTATCTTAATTAAGGCTTAATTACTTGGCCAATTGAACTCAAATTTGATATGTGATTCTATGGGATGTCCTCTGCCTCCCATAAATTTCTTTGAATTTTTTGGGTATGTAATTTAAATAATTTGAAATTTCAATCCTAATTGCCCTCCTTAATCAATTTTATGTTTATTAAAATTGCTAAATAGTAGAAATTAAATGGTTAATAAAAATTAATCACTATTAATAGTGTGAACGATGAGGAAAAATAATTAGGACTTCTTTTCTAGTTTTTTTCCTAAGTATATTTCCATAGGAGGATTAATCAATGCATATGTTAATTAAAGATTAATTAAGTAAATTAATTTTAAAATAAAATCAAATTAAATTAATAACGGGTTCAGATAATTCAAATTTAATTTATTAATTCTCCTTTTATGTGTTTAATATGATAAAATTATTAAAGGAATTATGGTTAACACATAGGTGTGGGAAAACCATAAGAGTACTTAGCATAATTTCTTCCTTTAATCTATTAACTTTTAAGCATGAGCCTAATTGCATTAGGTCCCTTAGCATCATTGCAAATTTTAATTTCTCATAAGCATATCATTGGAAGCTCATGGTTAGATGGTTAATTAAATCAAAGAAGCTTAAGAAAGGGTAATTAAATTGATTTCTTAATAATTTGAACCTAACCAATACATAAAATTTACTTAATTATTCTCTTTAAACATATTAAGTCACTAATGTGGGATGGGGTAAACACCAAGTGTCTTTTCTCCTCTTTAAGTTTCAATAATTCAAACACCAAATTCAAACTTCATAAAACAACTTTGGTTTATCTCAAGGAATATTTATTTGACTTGATTATCCTTAGGAATTAATTTAGTTGAATGTATCAAGTGGCAATATTTAGTTATTCTTTTTCAATCATTATAAATTTACATGTCACTTGTATCATGTATTCATGTTTTCAAATAAAAGAATCAAATGAATATGGTTATGTATATGTAAGTTGTGTATGTTGAATTAATCTTATTATATGGTGTGGCTATTATCACTAATAAACCTCAAATTATTTTCAAAATTATAAATAAATAATGAAAGTCTAAGTAAATGTTGGCTACAAATACCCTATGAAATTTACACTTTCTTATAGTTTAAATATTTCAAAGGATTATTCTATTTTTTCCAATTCATGTATATGTTTACATGTGTTTGAATGTTAGCAAGTATATAGTCTGGACATCCTGGGAATACAAGGCTTTAAGTAGCCCTAAGGAGGTCTTAGATTACTTCACTTCCTTAGTTTAACAGCAACACATACTTTTTTAATTTCGTTCACATGTGTACATGTATTAGAATATGAATATAACTTTACTTTACATGAATAAATAATTGGTTATAATACAATCTTTGTATGATATTCATTCTTATACTTGTGCATAGATTCATATGTTTTTAAGATAGTAATTATATAGTCTAGACATCCTGGGAATACGAGGCTTCAAGTAGCCCCAAGGAGGTGTAAGTTTACCTCACTTCCTTCATTTAACAACAACACGTACTTGCTTAAATCTCTAATATATGTGTATGTATACTTAGTTAAGGAATGAAATCTCTCTTTTCTACTAAAATACATGCATTAACAATCATTCAAGTATGACAAACACACACACACACACACACACACACACACACACACACACACACACACACACACACACACACACATATATATATATATATAATTTCATGTATAGATATGCTAAATTAAATATCACAAATAATAAAAATGAAAGCATATGCATATTGATGAAAAGGAATGATATAATGTTACTCAAGTGATAGTGATTCAATCTCATTAATCTTCATATGCCTTTCATATTTGAATAGGATTCTTTAAGATTAATCTAAACTTATGATTAATAAAATATTTAATAAGTCATTTTATAAGAGAAACTAAAACCATAACAACATATTTTTAGAAATTAACTTGGGATAGGGATGAAGAGGGTCAAACCTCTTTTGTCTCTTTATAACAACTAGATATTAAGTAATATCAAGGGAAATAACTTAAAAATATATAAATTAAAATCCACTAATCCATTTAACAACTTGAAGTGAAACCTCCCCCATTGTGTAACTTGGACATTCCAAACTTTAGATAATCACAATTTTAAGGCCTAATCTAGACATACCACACCAAACCATATCACAGACATTAGAATACTCAGTCACTAATTTTAGCCTTAGGTTAGGCCAGTGTATATTATGGTGTATGTTTTATTTTGTGATGTAATATTTTAGATTGGATGTTATGATTGTTTAAGTGTAGACTAGATGTTATGCTGTTGTTAGCCTAATATTATTTTCTATAAGGAATTATGCTAAAGGGACTGCTGGTATAATAAAAAATATATAAATATTACTACTTATAGGTTGCTTATGCCCCTAAGCATAATCCAATTAGGATAGGTGGGCTTGATTACTCATGTGAAAGGTGCTAAGTCCAAATAGATGGAATATAATTGTTTAGTTTGTATGTTTATTTAGCTAACATTTGTTTTGCAAGTGTAATTAGATTTTATTTTTCATACATATGTAATTTTTGAAAATAGGATTAGAATTAGTGTTATGAGGTTTAGGATGAGTAGTGGCTAGAAGGTGAAGAACCAGGAGGCTCTATGAAGCCTAGAGCATACCAATCCAAAAGAAGGATGAGGAATGAAGATAAAGAATGAAGACCACCATAGCATTTATTTAATTATAATTATAATATTCCTTTGTAATCTTTGTTGTATAAAGGTAGAGCTCGGCTACCTAATTTCTTTTCTTTTATGTACAATAACACCGGAATTTTATTCTTTTATAAAATTTATGAATGTTTGATTGCTGTGTTTAGCTTGTGCAATAGAAATAGAATATTTTTCATAGGTTTCCTAAAGTGTGATGTTTTGATGTGTGGTCTGGATGTGGTAAGCTCTTTAGAATAATACTAAATTTTTTGCCCTCACTAAAAACTCATAACTAAAACCATAAAATAATTCACAACCTCATATCAAAGCCTAGGATGTAATCAAGATAAATAAAAACTTAACAACCCCATAGAAAAATGATGTATGTTATAACAATCATGCATATCATCTTCTTTCACTCTTAAATAGGGAGGGTCTCTATTCTTGCACGATAGAGGAATGCTTGACCTTTGAGGGCATCCCTTGTATTGGAGAACACCTCCTCATACTAATTTAGCCCACAATCTTACTTCATCATGCATTTATGCATAATTATCCCAAGCCTTAGTCCAAATGATTGTGTAAAAATAATTTAAATGATGGTAAATATTTGCATTAGTTTAAGTCATGTCTTCATCCCAGTCATGATCTAGTCTCTTAGGGAGTGAGTTTAGGACTCTAGTTTCTATTCTTAATTAAATATTAACCTAGCTATCTTGTATTTACATAAGATCGACCTACATTATTTTGAAGTGTAGGATGTGTTAGCTGGCAGTCACTCTAGTTGTTGTAAGTCAAGAAGACTCAAGATGGGTTTGTCCTGTCTTATAGAGGTAAACCATTGTATCCCATTTTTTGATTAAACTTAGGTTTTGCTTTCAGCTTGTGCTAAATAATCTTAGATTTAGGTTTTGAAGCAACTTATTTCCTTTAAACTATGAGTATAAGTCCTCACCTCTTAAGCATTTCCATAATCATGTGTTGATGGATTATAAGCCCTAGCATTCTAATAAAATTTCAACTTAAATAACAATAAACTCTCTCTTTAAATATATAAAGCCTCACTATAGGGTAGACAGAGCACTCACTAGGTTTCCTAGTATCATGAGTGCTCCCTACTTATCCTCTTTTATAATCCATAAATAAGTCTTTCCACTCAAACTTCCCCACTTGATTTCCATGAAAACCCAATCCTTTGATAGCCTAACCTTGAAATCCTTGGAGATATTTATTAACTATTTTAATTGAGAGTTTTCTTAGAAAATTTCTAGTTTGCATGATGTAATTAACTATGGGAGCTTGCTTCCATAGGGAATTAAAGAAGCCAGCATAAAATAAACACTATTTTACTTTTTTATGTAAAGTAGGGGAAAGATCTTTAGTATATATGAAGACTCATTTACCATAGGAGTCCTTATTAGGTGATTAGGTCCATTATAGGATGATATCTCCATCTTTCAAGATGATGCATCATACTTTAATGTTATACTTGATTGCTTCAATAAGTATCCCCTAAGATCTGTGTGGTGTCCACATGACTGAAAATTAAAACACCACACAAGTCATGAGACAATTAATTATCCTAGTGAAAATGGGACTAATTCAAATTTTGATTCATTTAAATTAAGCATGATATATTGTCAACCAAAAAGGATGTTTCCATGATGGGATTCAATTAGTATTTAATGCAATATCATGGAATATTCAATTAATTCATCTTGATTGAATGAAGGAAGGAAAGATATAACATAAAAGCTATATTTAATAAAATCCAAGGAATATTCAAAATTTTGGCCAATATACTTTCCTAAAATAGATTAGATTTATTTTAATGTACTTAATTTGAATTAAATGATAATGGATAAAATCTTAGGAGAGTTTAAATAAATTTTCATTAAGAGATTAATTTGAATTTGAAAAAAAATATAATTGACCAAAGAAGGTTTCCAAAAATATAATTTATTTAAAAAAAGAAGATAATTTATGGATTATTTTAATTAAATTTAAATTAACTAAAATAAATTCAAATTAATTCAAATTAAATTAACTGAATTAGCATATGATCAGCCACAAAACATTCCATAAAGAGGAGAGTTCAAATTTGCATATGTAATCAAAGGAATATTCAATTTGAATTCAAAAATAATTCAAATTAAAGATTCAAATAAATGAATTTTCAGTTTAGAAAAATAATATGGGGTAATTATGGAAATAATTTGAATAACTCACATAATTTATTTAGCAAATAATCATGAAAAAAATTCAGCCAAAAGGTTTATGATGAGATAGATATGAGAGAGAAAATAATACCTTGAATAATGTTTGGTTAATTTAGATTCATGCATTTAATAAATGGATAATGAACATTCCAAAGCAAAATAATTTAATGAAATGTGAACTTAATTTGAGTTGCATGGAAGATACAATAAATGTAACAAAGTTTATTTTTAGTTTACATTATCCAAAATGAATAATTTGAAGAATAATTGTAAATATGAAATGTAGAATTTATGAATAATTCTCAAATAAATTATTTTGAAATGAATTGATTTATTTTATTTTAGTGAGCTTTTCATTTGCTTTAATATAGTTAATCCTAGAAAAATTCCCACGCTCATGTTCATGTCCTCTAGCATCTCGAATTGACTCAACATGTGGAGTTAAAGAATTTTCTTGTACAGGATTTAACTTGATTAGTAGCATCAATATATATATATATATATATATATATATATATATATATATATATATATATATATATATATATATATATATATATATATATATATAAATCTAAATTAAGAATGACATTCATAATGATTAATTTGAATAATTTATCATTCAATGAGATAATTAATTCTTTTTACACAAGGTTTGTTATCATCAAATAAAATGGTGAGATACATAAGGTGTATAGTCAATAGATGTGACTAGACATGGTTTGAATGGATTAGGAGGTGAGGAATTAGGCATGGGTAAAACTTCAGATGATTAAGGTGGTTTAGACATCACTTCTCCTCATGAGTTTAACCTAACCTTCCATTACCACCTCAACATCCTTTTTTAGGGCTATTTCGAACTGCCCAAATCAAACTTAAAGTGAGCCATAGGTTGGGCTCAAGCTCAAATAGGTTAGACTTAGATACTTTATGTTAGGTTCTTTTGGATTTGAATTGCATAAGTTGGATTAAGTTGGATTAGTTTATATTGAATTCATTTGATTAGTGGACATAGATTTAAGTTTCAATAATCGTTGATTGCACATTAAGTAACTCAATAATCATTTGACTCATGCTAAGTTTGGGTTGTATTTGAAGCTAAGTGTTTTAGGTTCAAATTTTGGATTTAGTTTTGGCTTTAGTTTAGGTTGACTTATCTCTGCTCAATTGAGGTTAGATTTTTATTTAATCATGCATAATTATTCATTAAATGTCTTAGAATTGATTAATTTTAATTATTTTAAAATTAATTTTGATTAGAACTCACATTAGCCCATCTTAGTCCAAATTAGTTAATGTAAGTTCACTTGAGTCAAAAGGCCAATTTGACTAGGATCAAAATGTGTTCAAGCTTCAATTATGTTCATTTAAATATTTGAAATTACTTGAATTAATTAATTTCAATTAATTTGGTTTTGAGTGTAACTCATGTTGACTCAAATTTGGGCTTAATGGGTCAAATTAGATGCATTTGAGTCAAATAATCAAATTAATAAAATCAAACCTAATGAAAGATTGAATCATGTTTAATTAAGATTTTTAAAATATTTTTGATTATGTATTTGAATTAAATTAAATTAAATTAAATTTTAATTTAGGATCAATAGAGTTCATTTGAGTTTATTTGCAAGTGGCCAAATCAACTCACTTGAACCCTCATTGAATTTAAAATTATTAGGATTTAGGTTTAAAAATGTTCATTAATTAACTTTGGGTCTTTGGGATAACTCAATTTGGCCAAATTACGATTAATTGACCTTTAGCTTGGTGTGGCCCACATGGGTCAACTCTTGGTCAAATGACCTAGTTGACCACTTTGAACTTCATCTAGATTTATTTTTGGGCTTTTTAAATTTGTGCATTGAATTTTATGCTTTTTGTTTTATTTGATTTTAAGTTTTTATATTTTCTTTGACTTTTCTTGGACTTAGGTGACTTTGAGCTTAATTAGCTCAATTAGGTCAACCATCCTAACCACCTCAATATAGAGTCAATTGAATTTAGATTTGAATTCAAATGTGCTTGATTTAGTTTTTTTGTTCAATTTTATTAAGTTTGTTTGATTTAATTTTCCTATTTATTTGAGTTAGTTCAGGTCTCAGTAGGTCCACTAGGTTGACCTAGACTTTAACCCTAGCGTATTGAGTTAAAATTTTATTTTGTTTCAGATCAATGCTTGATTTGAATTATTATTTGATTTTTATTTATTTATGCACCTAGTCATTAAGTGTAGTACTTCAAGTGCCAAATTAAGAAGCTCCTAATCTAAGATTAGAGTCTTAATTACTAAGATTAAGGATGATTTCAACCTCATCTAAAAATGAGATCAACTGTTGGTCATTTAGTTTCCAACTTGGGGAGTTAGTCTTTTTAATTAGTTGTCAATCTTACATTATAGCTACCGATCACATGGAGTGTTGGTCTTAGTTGCTGACCTCACAGTGTGTTGATCTTACACTATAGTCACCAATCACATGGAGTGTTAGTCTTTTTTACTTTTAGTTAGCTTTCTAATAATGTGTCGGTCTTACACTGAAATCACCAATCACACTAAGTGTTGGTACTTTTTAAATTGTAGTTATTGATCTCATTGGGTGTTGATCTTACACTATAATTGCCAATCATATGGAGTGTTTGTCTTATTTTAATTTCAGTTGCTAATCTCATGAGGTGTCAGCCTTACACTATACTCGCCAACCACATAAAGTGTTGGCCTTTTTCTAATTTCAATTGTCGACCTCATGGAGTATCGATCTTACACTATAATCACCAACTACATATAATGTTTATCATTTTTTTCATTTTAGATTTGAACCTCACGGGGTGTCAGGCTTACACTAAACTCTGAGGATATATGGTTAAACTAGTCATCTCAGGCCGAGGATGGCACACCAAGTATTCTAGTCTCATACTCGTGCTTTCACTGCTCCATGTGGGATGATTCCTTGTGCCAAAAATGGTGCACCAAGTATCCTGAGTCACCATGTAGCTCCCTGAGTATGAAAGGTTTGCTTTGTTTGACAACAATTATTTTTGGGCCAGTAATGGCAAACTAAGTACTCTCGCCTACTTAGGATTGCATCGCTTGTCAAGTGGGACCTTTTCTTGGGTTGAAAATGGCTCTCCAGGTATCTTAAGGCATTAAGCAGTTCTCTGAGTATGAGTTTCACCTTTCATCACTCAAGTAGGCTTCCTTGGAAACCACTGATTAAATGATAAAAATTTCTTTTAAGGGAAGTTAGGCATTCCATATCCTTAATATGCCTTCACCACAATAATATTATAATTTCTATGCCTAAAGAAAAACTTGTTCTTTGATTATGAAAGGCCCATACTAATTATGGTCGAGCATTCCTAGGACATTCTATCAAGTAGCAGCTTCTACATTCTTTAGCATGAGGTCACCTCTTTTGAAATGCTTCTCTTTCACATAGCAATTGTAATACTTGGCCATTCATCCTACTTAGGATTGCATCGCTCATTGAGTGGGACCTATACTTGGGCTGAAAATGGTTCTCCAAGTATCCTAAATCATCACGCATCTCTCCGAGTATGAGTTTCACCTTTCATCATTCAAGTAGGCTTCCTTAGAAACCATTATGATTAAATGATAAAAATTTCTCTTAAGGGTAGAACTTATTTAGATCTCAGGCATTCCATATCCTTGATATGCCTTCACCATAACAATATTGTAATTGCTATGCCTAAGGACTAACTTGTTCTTTGATTATGAAAGGCTTATCCTAATTATGGGTGAGCATGCCCAAGACATTCTATTGAGTAGCAGCTTCTACTTTCTTTAGCATGAGGTCACCTCTTTTGAAATGCTTCTCTTTCACATAGCAATTGTAATACTTGGCCATTTATCTTTTGGTTTCTTTTTGTCTTACTAAAGCCTTAATTATGAGCTCTTCAAGCATGTCAATTGTATCTTTCATAGCTTCAGAGTTTGTTTGCACCCACTCACCATCTCCATCTCCCATTTTCTCAATTAGTACTTTTTGGCTTTAAACTTCATATTCAATTGGTAGAATAACTTTGATACCATACTACAAGATAAAGGGTGAGTGTCCTATGGCATTAGTAAGAGTTATCTTGAGTGTCTAGAGTACTGTGACTAGTGTATCCACCCACTTAGCCTTTGCACCTTTGACTTTTTCTTGAGCATGATGAGCATCTTCTTATTAGTAGCTTCCACTTATCCATTGTTCTATGGGTAATGTACTGATGTGAATTTTAGGCTGATTCCTTGGGACTCATAGAGTTCTTTTAGGCTTGTCTCAGAGAATTGAGGTCCATTGTTAGTGATGATGGCTAGTGGAAGCCCATACCTACAAATAATATCAGTCCAAATAAAGTTTCATATTACATGAGAGGTGATTTTTGTGAGTGGCTTGGCTTTGATCCACTTGCTAAAATAGTCAATCATGACTAGGATGAACTTTTTTTATCCCCTCACAACTAGCAATAGACCTATTAGATCCATCCCCCAAATAGCGAATGGCCAAGGGCTAGTGATAAGTTGTAAAGGTTATGACGGTTGCTACTGAAGTGTCTTCAGCAACAAACTTTTGGCATGGTATGCATCTTATCATTAATTCTTCAATATCCTATCTTAATGTGGGCCAAAAGTACCCTTATCACAAAATCCTATTAGTGAGTGTCTTTCCTTCTGAGCAATTATGACAATTACTAGACTGTTTTTCCTCCATGGCTTTCTTTTGCTCTGCCTCTGTCACACATCAAAAGTTGAGCGAGGTTTCCAAACTAAAGAATAGTCTTCCTCTTATTAATAAATATTGTGATGCCTTGATCTTGAACCTGCTCAAGTCTTTCAACATTTCTCCAATCTCTCCAGTATACAAGTAGTTCTTAATTGGGTAGCCTTAGCTTGGCAAGTGTCCTCAATCTACTTCCATCCACTCTTCTTATTCGATGCAAGATTAAGAGAGTTGGATGATTGCATGCTCCCCGAGTCAACCCTAGATAATAAGTCAATGACTTGGTTATCTTCCTTCTGAGGATTTGGTCAATTTTGAAATATTCTAGTAGCTTAATTTTTGCTTTTACTTTAAGTAAATATTTCATCAAAGACTCATCTCAAACATCATATTCCCCATTCACTTATCTTAATATGAATTGTAAGTCAAATTAAGTTGTCACATGTGCAGCTCCAAGTCCACTAGTAAATCTTAATCCAGCAAGTAGAGCTTCACATTCGACTTGATTATTTGTCACTTTGAAGCCAAACTTAATTGATTGTGTAATAGTGATCCCTATTGGACTCTTCAATACAATACCTGCTCCCTTAGTTGGTTCTCTAGAACAACCATCAAAATATAATTGCCATAAGGGTTATGGATTGATGGAAATATTCTATGAGTTTTTGATGTCCACTAGGAAATCTACATGTGCTTTAATTGAGCTTTAAAGAAAGCAGGATATATCAAACTTGCTCAACTCTACACACCACTTGAGTAATCTTCTCGAATGATCTGACTTGTTGAGCATAATCTTAATGGGATTGTCAATGATGACCTATATGGATTGTGATTGGAAGTAAGGTCATAGTCACCTGGCCAAGGGAATTAATGTGAGTGCTAATTTCTTCATTAGCGGGTAATTCAACTCAACTCCTTATAAAGATTTGCTAACATAGTTGATGGACCATTATTTCCCACTTTCTTCTTTGATCAAGACTGAGCTAATAGAATCTTCTCCTTCTCCTAAATATAGTAATATAACTTCTCTCTCCTTTGGCATATGTAAAAAAGAAGGAGATGTAAGTAGGGTCTTTAGATTATTAAAATATTTTTCATATTCTGAGGTACACTGGAACATCTTTACTCCTCTGATAACTTTAAAGAATGGTGAGCATCATTCTCCGACCTTCAAAATGAATCAATTCCTATTAATGAGTAGTACCTCTCTTTATATATCTAAGTGAGGGCATGTCAAGTATAATCTTTACCTTATATGGATTCACCTTATTCCTTTAAGGGTAATAAGGAACCCCAAAAACTTTCTTGCACAGGAACCAAAGACACACTTAAAAAGATTAAGGAGCATGTTATACCTTTTGAGCATGGTGAACATCTTCTCAAGGTCTTGAATATATTACACTGGCAACTTACTTTTGATAAGCAAGTAAGCGACATAGACTTCTACATTTCTACCCTTCTATTCTTTGAATGATCAGTCTAGAATCTTTAGTAAGTCACCCCAACATTCTTGAGTCTAAAAGACATAACTATATGGCAGTATAACTTTTCTACAGTGATGAAAATCATTTTCTCAGAGTTTGTGAGATGAATTTCAATTTGGTGATATCTAAAAATGGTGCTTAAAATGCTCATCACTGAGAACCCAATTGTATAGTCTAGAAGCTCATCTATTTGAGGGAGTCGATACCCATCCTTTGGACATACCGAGTTTAAGTTAGTAAACTCAATGCATATCCTCCACTTATCTCCTGACTTTTATACCATCACTATGTTGGACACCCACTTGGGGTATTAAACTTTTCTAGTAAAATTAGCTTCAAGTAGTTTAGTGACCTCCTTGATAGGCTCGATGAGTATGTCTAATGCTTTCCCCATTTTTTTCTTGATGGGTTATGCGTTTGCACGAACATTCTAGTGATAACATGCAACATTAACATCAATGCCTAGCATCTCTGTGACTATCCAAATGAACACATCTATATTATCCATCAAGGTTCAAATGAGGGTATCTTTGGACACAAAGCCTAGATGACCCTTAGAGCTCCCCCATTTAACATAACCAAATTTATTGAATGAGGGTTCCAAATCAAAATCAAACAACAAAAATAAAAACCCCTTCTCCAAAATCTCTAAAATCTCTCCAACATGAATTGAACCTCATTTAACATAATCAAATTTATTGAATGAGGATTCCAATTCAAAAAATCAAAATCAATAATTCAAGTCAACATCAAAGTAGAGTCTAATCCTGTTCTCTTTTAACAATGTAATAGAGATCCCAGCCCCATCTTCTCTCTTCTTTCTTCAGTCAGCTTCCATCATGTCATCTAATAAGTTGATGTTTTCCATCTCTTCTGGTGTTGATTTGGCCATACTCACCAATGCCCTTTGTGATCAAGTTTGGTCTTGGGTTTCAACACTTCAAAGTCACTTGTGAGGGACCAGCCATCACCATAATTAGTAGAGAGGAGGTGGCAGACAAGAAGCCATTCCTACAATTTGAACCGTAGTCTGACTCTGAGTTCCCCTCTTTGAAGAGGAAGGTTGTAGAGGTTCCCTGCTGCCGGGCCGCCGGTCAGCTTCCTACTATAGTTTCAAAGACGAGCCAAGATGCCTCTATGGTTCCTCTCACCGATGGAGAGAAGGCTATCTTAGCTTTTGAGATAGTCTACCCCACCTTTGAGGTTGATTCTAGTTCCCGTCTGACCCTACTCACCAAAACCAAATGCCAAAATAAGAATAAAAAATAAAGAGACATTACGAGCATGTGGCTAAGGAGGTAGAAAAAACCTCCCATGTTGCTGAGGAGGGTTCCCCTCGTGAGATCTCTCAACTCTTGGGTTGCATTAGGTTTCACCCCCTTTCAGCTTTAGAGGGAGAGGAAGCCTATCAGAGGATTGCCTCATTACCCCCACAGCCTGCAGAGTATGAGACATCGGCTTGGGAGAGGAGAAGGTTATATGTCGGGTTCAGCAGGTTTGGGAATTGGGAGAACCCACGCCGTGAGTCTAGCATGTTGTGTGATCTGAGGAGACATATCTCTAGAAGTGTTAGGGATCAGATTCATAAAGAGGGGGCCACTGAGGCCAATGTGATTTCCCAAGTAGGCAAGAGAGAGGAGGAGGTTCATCAGGCAGTCGATGGCCTCCTCTTTGATTGATTTTCTTGATCGGTAGGCTGATAGACCTAATAATTATGACCACATTGTCCTTACCGATACCACCATTCACAAGAGGAGATCTCTGACAAGGAGGCAGCTGGTGTCAACTACATTACACTGGTCCACTCGCCGTTTACCGTCACCAGTCTAGGTTTTACCATCTACAGTCCCCACTAAGTTCCACAAGACCCCATCCGGAGAGAGAGCTTCTCTTTTGGTGATCCGACTATAGCACAAGGATCTCACTCTATCTACCCCAACCGTTGAGGTGAGATCGAGTTCCCTTGCTCGACCTTCCATGCCAACAATAGTGAAGGAGTGGTGACCTAAGAGTGTCATGGTCGATCCACCACAATTATAAAGGAGGAGAAGAGAGGGGATACTGAGGTAGTCCCAATGGTAGTTGAGTCATTCAGAGAGAGTACTCCACCAGTGTAGAGTATTCAGTGCATAGCTTCTATAGATCTTAGCTCAGTACTCAATCCTCAGCCAGCCTATGTTCCAGTAGAGTGAGGTCAAGTAGATAACCGATCATTCAATGACATTTTGGAGGATTATCATGCCATAGTGAGACAAATAGTTGGAGATGATCAATCTGACCAGGAGAAGGGTATACTAGAGTTTGATGTTGATGAGGATGACATGTTAGATGACCTAGTAGAATTCCACATGGTTGATACCCGAGGATCCCTACATAGGGAGCAGCCTAGCTAGGAAGGTGTTGTAGTTGAAGAAGGTGAGGCATCAGGATCAACTCAATGCCTCCTCTAACAATTCAAGCAGAAGGATGATTAGATTGACAGGATGGAGAGAAGGGTAGAGGAGTTGATGGCAGTTGTCCTAGCCTTGCATAACCAAGTCCCAATTTCATAACCTTCTCTCATAGAGGTTGATTTTTCTGAGCTAGTTCATACTCTAGATCATCCTAAGTGCACTCCCATGGATGATGACGCTGGTAGCTAGCATAGGAAGGTCACAGATAGCACCTTCATGCATAAAAATGGCATAAAGAAAATAGTAGAGTAGCAAGTGAAGGAAGTGTTAGCGCAAGCCCGGGGGAGCTCATATGTTCCAAAGGATAGAACCTACCTAGAGGAATTTGATGTAGTTCAATACCCCAATGGTTTTGTACCACCATCCTACAAGATCTTTGATGGAAGTGGGAACTCAAGGCAGCACATAGCACACTTCAAAGCCAGTTGTTGCAATGCTAGTGGCAGTGAAACACTTATTTTTTGGTTATTTATCAGTTGCCTTTCAGGGGTAGCATTTGATTGGTATTCCAAACTGCTCAATGGTTCAGTGAAGACCTTTGCAATGTTAGAGCATCTCTTCATTAAGAGATTTGTTGGAGCTCAGCAAAGGGTAACTTTAAGGGACCTCGTGGTAGAGAAGCAAAAGATAAATGAGCCCCTTGTTGATTATGTTCTTAGATGGCACAGCTTGAGTAGAAAATATGAACCACAATTACAAGAGTAGCATGCCATTAAGATTCTACTCAAGAATATCAATGGCCCGATCACCTTCATGCTTAAGAGCTTCACCATTAAGACATTTGAGAAGTTAATTAGCAAGGAATTTAACCTATAAGAGGAAGCCAAACATTTATCCTTTCCAGACTAGTCATACGAGCCAAAGCCTCAGAAGGTCTTTGAAAAGAAGTCTGGGATAGCAATGGCAGTCGATAAGGGGGAGTAGCCAACAAAAGTTTAGTTTAAGAGGCCCAGATTTCAATAGCCTCTGCTATTGCCTCCTCTTCCATTACCTCGATGGCCATAATGGCCACCACCACTTCCACAGCAACCTACTTAGTAGCAGTACCAGTATCCACGGTCAGGTAGCTATTTTTCATATACTCTTGATGGAAAACTCAATAAACCATACTTTTTCAAGAGGGAGGTAATCAGGAAGATTTTCAAGAACCACTTGAAGAAGCTTGATTTTCAGCTACCCAACCCTAAGAAGCCAGAGAAAGTGGGCAGGGGAGATGATCCTAACTATAGACCCTACCATCGCATGTTAGGTCACGTCTTAGAAGATTGCATTACCTTCAAGGATTGGCTTGAGAACATCTACAAGTCAGGAGCTATAGTTATCCCTAAGGAATACTTAGTAGAACAACCATCTGGTTCCATCAAAGTAACCTTGGGGATACCTCTGAGGATCCTTAAGGAGAGCTGTAGGCATACCCGATGAGCGGGTAGAACATACCACAAACCCTCATACCAAGAAGTCACTGAAGTCAACCTCCGTAGTGGCAAAGTTCTACCTCCTAGGGTAGCACCTCAGGATAAGGATAAATAGGTCATTAGTTCCAATGAGCAAATAACCCCTCCACAAGATGCTTTACCTATGGATATGCTTATTGATGAGGATTCTAAAGTTGATTACAACATCCTCACTCATCTTAGAAAGTTGTCAGCTAAGTTAAGCATATATGACACCTTTGTCTTATCCAAAGAGATGAGGGAATCTCTAATTAAAGCCTTGCTTGATCCAGAGATAGGCTTAGCTCAGCTGATCACTACTAGAGAGGAAGCATGTTATGCGAAGAAGATCCTTGGAGTTACATTCACAGATGAAGACATACTTCTAGGAACGATCAGGCACAATCGTCCCCTCACATTATAGTGGATGTTGATAGATTAAGCTATCTATAATTTTGGTTGATCTAGGTGCATCTGTTAACATTATAAGTTTCAGAAACCTTGACTATATGAGGATTTACATCTTTAAACTCCAAACAGAGAGGATGATGTTGAAGGATTCAATGAATAAGGTGAGAGGGCCTTAGGCTCTATAGTGCTCTTAGAGATAGATGATTGGAAGATTAATGCCAAATTTTACATAATAGACTCAGATACATCTTTCAATGCTTTGCTTGGGAGACCATGGATACATGAGAATAACATGGTTCCATTCTCTTTATATAAGTGCATCAAGTTTTTAAGAGGCGGAATCGAATACTATGTCAAAGGAGATCTCAAACCCTTCATAATTCATGATGTCGGGATATATGAGGATGCAGCCTACTACTTTCCTATCAAACAAAATGCTTATTCTTAAGAACTTAGTCAAAATATGAATGTAAGAAAAAAAGAAAAAGAAAGATAAAAAGAAAGAAAAGAAAAAGAAAAAGAAAAAGAAATGGAAAAAGAAAAGAAAAGGGAACAAGAAGAAGACCTTAGGGAGGAAGTAGAGATTGACATTAGATTCCACCCACAGTTCAATACTTCATTATAACAAGTGGGGAGAATGACTAGACCTCCTCCAAGATGAGGAAGAGGCAAGCTGAGAGGGAGTCCAAAGGGTGGAATACCTCCATACTTACCACCCACCAGGAGATTCATTTCAGCTTTTAGAAGTACACTTGCTATCTACATAGACTTAGAATCTAGTTTAGAGGATGAGTCTTATGTAGTTAGTACACTGACCATCTCTTCTCAACAACAGATCTTTTTGGAGGTGACATTCAAGGTAGATAGGGATGAAGACTAGATTCCCAAGCAAAGCATAAGTGTATCCAAGTCATTATGTGAAACTGTTAGGCATTAGTTAGGATCCTTAATTTTAACCCCACTTTTCTCATAAAATGTTAAGGGTTTGGTAGTTAAGGAGGCCCCTAAAATATGTACAATCACAAAGATTCTGAGGTTCTATCTTGGAGCATCATCCTCAAGTCAAGAAGTTGATGTAGAACTTGAGGATGATTCATATAAAAATTAATAGAATTACCTTTTAATTGGTACTCACCTTGTGTTCATAACTTAGCAAAGAAAGGTTTAATTTCACATACATGGTCTAAGCACATGTCAGAATACTTTGAAAGGCTATGGAACAACAAATGCAAGAATTCTCAATCAAGACCATGACTAGGCTTCGACACAATAAGCCCAGTCGATTATGATGATTATTGCTTGGTCATCACCAATCATTTGGAATATGATAGGTTATTTTCAAATCATGTTAACTCATACAAGGAGGTGTGCTTAGTAATTTCAGATGATCCAGATGATTTCCAAATCAGGTGTACACCTCTAGAATTCAAAGAAGAAATCAAGTCAACTATTGATGAACTCAAAGAAATCAACTTGGGAATTGAAGACAGACCATCGGGAGTTATGAAGAAATGCTTGGATTGGCTCTTGACGTAGCAGTCCATAATCTAACAATACAACATGATGCTAACTCAATCAAGCAAGCTCCTAGACGCATGTGATTAGACATTGAACAATAAGTCATTCTAAAGTCAAGAAATTGTTTGATATTTTTTTCATCTAGGAGGAAAAATACCCCACCTAGTTGGCTAGCATCATCCCAGTTAAGAAATAGAATAGTCAAATTCACATATGTATCAATTTTAGGGATCTTAATAAAGCATGTCTAAAAGATATATTTCCACTACAAATACCAGAACTGATGGTGGACATTGTCTCATCTCATGTAGTTTTCTCTTTCATGAATGTTTCATCTTGACATAACCAAATAAATATGACACCTCAAGATGAAAGAAATAATGCCTTTAGAACCTCGACCAACATATATTACTATGAAGTCATGCCTTTCGGCCTTAAAAATGCCAGTGCCACATACCAGTGGGAAATGAGTCAAATATTCGATGAACTCATTCATCACCAAGTTGAATGTTATATCGATGATCTCATGGTCAAAAGAAAAAAAAGGAAGACCATCTCTTTGACTTGAGAGTAGTTTTTGAGCGATTAAAATAATTCAACCTCAAAATGAATTCTCTAAAGTGTACATTTGGAGTAGCTTCATAGAAGTTTCTTGGGTCATTATTCGACGCTGTGGAATGAAAATCAACCCAGAGAAGATTAAAGTGATATTAGAAATGCCACCCTATAAAACTCTAACTCGACTTAGATCATTCCTTGGGCGGTTGGCGTATATAAGACATTTTATATCCAACATATCAGGCAGATTCCAACCATTTTCAACCGTCAAAAGGATGCTAAGTTCAAGTGGGATGACCGATTGCCGGATGCCTTTGAGAGCATCAAGCGGATTCGATGATGTCTTGTCCTAGCCCTATCTTGGGCAAGCCACTTATACTCTACACTACTGCAGTAGATGACTTCCTCGGTGCTTTGTTGGCCCAAGCCAATGATGAAGATAAAGAAAGTGCACTCTACTATCTCAATCATCTTCTAATCCCTGCTGAAGCAAACTATCCACCCATTGAGAAGCATTGCCTAGATTTAATCTTTGCATCCAAAAAGCTACAACATTATATGCTTTCTCATAAAGTAAACTTAATTTCTAGAATCAATCCACTATAATTACTCATGATGGTCCATGATTTTATCGCACGATGGTCTATGATTTTGTTGCACACGTTGGTTAAATTGGTGGCATGTGTGGGTTAATTGTAGGCCATCCAATCGAAGATTGAATGGTCGTGATTCAACTCACGATTCTTCTTAATGGTTTTAATGAAATGCTCTACTAGATATCGACTGTTGTTCTTTATAAAATGAAAGAATGGTGAAGATTTCAACTCTTATAGTGATGATAGAGGTTGAGAGCCGTCCATCATTTTTGCATGATTTCTAGCCATCCAACTATTGAAATCACATGACTTCGATGTGATATCTATCCATGGATGAAATCATGAAGTCCTAAATGGTTTGATCTCACTTGAGATCAAACATCCTTCAAAAAGTACCAAAATTGAAAGCTTGGAGAGGTCATTAATGGCATACGTTGATCCTGGAGATTCCCGATGGTGAAATCGACTCCAATAGCTTCAGAATGATATGGGGAGCTCATTTACAAAAGGAATTGAGTTACCTCCTTATGGATCACCCCCCTAGACCAAGCTCAGCTTAAATTCTATCAGCCTTGGTCATTCTTTGACATCTTAGTGGCGAAAGAATTAGGGAAGAGCGGGTTCATTATTGTGCAAGGTGAGGAAGACGATGAGATGGTCAATTTCACATGAGAAAGTCTCTTGGTAAATTTTTCATTGAAGCCAAGAGATTTAATCTCATTTCTTCTCCTCTTGGTCAGCCATGGGTGATCAGAGGTTTTGGAAGTTAGTTCTATGGCTTGCTACCTCTCTAACATCTGTCTTAAGCTAAAAAGGTGGAGTAGGAAATCAGAAAGTAGGGTTATACAAATTGGGTTTTTCTTCATATGCCTTTGACTTGCCATAGCATATTTCTTGGCTTTGGCACTATTTGGATTTGATTAAATAGCTTAATGTTGGCTGGGAATCAACACTAATTAAATTTGGGAAGGATTTGAATGCATCCCGAGGAGATTAATTGAAAGTTAGGTTCAAAATCCCCTTGATTTATTCCACTTAATTGGTTTTGATTTTGGATTGCTTTACTTGATAAATTAGCTTTGGATCAATGCTTGGATTATGTTCATTTAATCACTAATGAACTTTTTAATCAAAGATTTTAAGGATTTTAAAATTCATGGATTGTTTAATACGTGTCTTAACCCATTTTGATTCAACTGGATTTTGGTTGAACCAAATTGGGTCAAATGGTTTATTTGACTCTCTTAGATTATATTTAGCTTTTAATTAAGGTAATCCAAGAACTTTGAAATGCAGTGGATTAAATCATTTCATTTATTTAAGGTTTGAAATTCAATTTGGCCCATGTTGGTCTTATGGGTTAAATTTTGGTTAAGTTTGAATCATTTAGGTCAAGTGGCCATTTTAAATAAGTTTAGTTATGTTTTATAATCAAATTATGTTTAATCACATGTGTGAGATGATTTGGAGTAATTAATTTTATTTAATTTCAATTTTTTGTTAATTTGAACTCATTTGACCCAAAATGGTCTTAATGGGTTAAGCTTGATTCAATTGGGTTCAAATGATCCATATGACTCAATTAGATTTTGTTTGGACTCTAGTCATGCTTGATCACATATGTGAGATGATTGGAGTGATTGATTTCATTTGATTTCAATTTCATTTCAATTTGAACTCATTTGACCCAAAGTGGGTTTAATGGGTTACGCTTGGGTTTCATTTAGATCAAATGACCAATTCGACCAAATTAGACCCAATGATGGGTTGGATTATGTTTGATTATCATTTCCAAATAATTTTGAGCAATCAAATTGAGTTGATTTAAATTTGATCTGATTTTGAGCCAAATAGGACTCATTTAGATTCCTTTAGACTACGTCGTGAAATTAACCTAAGTAAGGCCTAAATAAATTTTAATTTTTTTTTAGATTCATGATTAAACATGTCTATTTTATCATTTAGATCCTTTAGAATGATTTTATTTGGTCATATTTTGGTGAGTTGACCTTTGACTTGATGGGACCCACCTAAGTCAAACTTATGTCAAAAGGGTTGACCAAAATTTTAACCTTTGGTTTGGATTTGGATTTATTCAATTTCATGTCATGGTTTCATTCTTTTAATTTCATTTTATTTGGGTTTATTTGGATTTAATGTGAATTTCTTTAAGTTTACTTAATTCTTAGCTTAATTAAAGTAATTATTTTTAATTCCCTAATTAAACCTGAATTAAAGCATAATTAATTTCAAATTTGGAGTGTTATATGTTTAGGTTGGAGTGTTCTAAACTCATTAAGTTAGATAAATCCAAAGAGGGTGCACTATATTACTAAGTATAGTACCCTAAGTGCTTAATTAGAAGACTTATAATTTAGGATTATGAGTCCTAATGATTATTTTTGGGAGTGTTATTAACCTCATCTAAAAATGAGGACAACAAGGATTTTCTTCACCAATGAGTCTAGGCACTCTATCTTGTCATTTTTCAATGTCCTAACCACTGTCAATATAAAAATCTATAATGTAGTCACAAATCATTCCAATATCATTAAGATGTATTTTAGGCAATCAATAATCTAGCTAAAAGTTGATCTTTTCTTTCTGGACATCCTAGTAATTAAGTTCCTTAGCTTCTTGTCTACATAATAACATACTCTTCTAGATATTTGAATCTTTGCTACTTAGATTGATTAAAGTTTGGTGTTGCTTATTGCAGTATTTGCCATAAATATGGGATGCCCAAAAAGGGTCCACAGGTCTAAATATAATTCAGTTTTTGATAATATTGATTTTTATAGACTCTTGAAGAGATCTTATTCCAATTTTACCTTGTTCTATGGGCTTGCATCTTCTTGTAGCTAGTCCAGTGAATTTTTTTATTACTGCCACTCCACAAGAACTTGTTGAAAAGTCTTTGAATTCTAAGTTGCACACTCAAGGGAATATTAAAATCTTGAATAAAATAAAGGGGAATTAAATTTAGGATACTTTTGATGAGCATGATCTTACCTCCAAAGCTGAGCAATGAATTCTCCCATGAGTTAATATGAAGTTGGATCTTGTTTATAATGTATCAAATAAGCTTGTCTTAACCCTTCCATTATTAATGTAAGCAGCCAAGTATTTGAGAGGAAGCCAACCCTTTGAGAAACCAATAAGCTGCTTCATCCATTTGACTCTATTGGAATCATAATGTTTATTAGGAATGAGTTGGAACTTTTTTCTATTAAAACTCAGACCAGATACATTCTCAATTTAGTAATTAAATTCATTCCTTCCTAGTATTACAGAAAAGAATGGCATCATTAACAAAACTATGTGG
This sequence comes from Cymbidium sinense, assembly GCA_021442155.1. NCBI lineage: Eukaryota > Viridiplantae > Streptophyta > Magnoliopsida > Asparagales > Orchidaceae > Cymbidium > Cymbidium sinense. The sequence continues at coordinate 28,595,934 of CM038228.1, read as the reverse complement.
TTCACCATTTATTAGAATTGAGTACTTGTTATTGTTTAGAAGTGCCAAGATCATTATGCAAAATTCAGGGCCAAATCCTTTAGCTTGGATCATCCTATGAATGAAGTTCTAATGGATTGTATCAAATGTTTTTTATGTCCAATTTGATCAACACATTTGCCCCACTTTTTTTTTAAAAGTTTAGCACTAGTTCTTGAGCAAGTAGTATATTATCTGTTATATTCCTACCTTTGACAAAAGCAAATTGATTAACACTGATCAAGTGATGGAGATAGGATTGGATTCTAGAAGTGATTATTTTACTAATAACTTTGCTGATGATAATAGAACTAGAGAGGTTGGCCTAAAATTATCTCGGCAGAAGGCATCCTTGTTCTTTTGAATGAGTGTGATTATCGAAGCCTTAAAGTAATTATGCATTTCCTTTTCTCTAAAAAATGATCTTATGGCTGCAATTTTGTCAACTTTAATAACCTCCAAGGCACTCTCTCTGATAGAAAATGGTATTGAATCCATTAGGTCCAATAGCTTTGCATCCATTCATAGAGAATAAGGCTATTTTGATCTCGGATCTTCAAGTTCTTCTGCTAAATTAAGACCACTTGTGTGTTGTCTCTCTTCCCTGAAGAGATCCTCTTTAAATAGATTATTTTGTATGGAGGATGGTTGAAATATATTCATTAAGTAATCAAGGCAACCTACTATATTCTAATCTTTATTTATTAACCATATGGTAGAGTCATTCTTGATCTTTGTGATCAGGTTTTGGTTCCTTTTTTTTATGCAAGAATGGAAGAAATGAGTGTTTCTATCACCTTCCACAAAATTAATTATGTCACTTTTTCATTTGAAGAATTCCTTCTCCACATTGAGAAGATATTGTATTTCAATAGTGGCATCTTGCAATTCTTGCATCTTAATTTCATCAAGGTTAGTGCTAGCTTCATGCTCAAATGCACAAACTCTTTTTTTTAGCCTCAACTACTTTATTGGTGATATTCCCAAAGATCTCATAATTCCATTTTTTGAAAGTAGCAACCATATTCTAATGAAGTTTCCAATGTTTAGTCTAAGGATTGGGTTGGTTATCTTCCTTCCAAGCTCCTTTACCGCATTTCAAGTAATTTGGGTGAAAAATCTACATGTTAAATATGAAGGATGAGTTTTTTTGCTTATCATAAGAATTGCAAGCAAAAGAGGGTTATGATTTGAAGTAATTTTACTTAAATTCTTGATAGAGAAATGGTGAAAGTAATTCAACCATTTATCATTGACAAGTATCCTATCCAGCCTTTCATATGTATTGCCCCTATTCTATGTGTATGGACATCATGAGAAACCCAAATCATAGAGACCAACTCTAGTAATATAATCAAAGAACTCTCTCATTGGAGCATTACTTGGTTTCCTCCCCCCTTCTTTTCATTAGGATTAGAGATCATATTCATACACACATAGCCCAACATGAGTTGTAACTATCATCAATGCATTGTAGTTTGCTCCAAAGGTCTCTTATAGGCTCCCTAAAGCAACTATCATAAATAAAGCTAAAGAAGATAGTGGTATCAAAGTAACACATGGAACCATGTATGAATTTAGGATCTTCAATTAAGACTTAGATATGAATATGTTTGTTCCAAAAGAGCCAAATTTTGCTAGTGTAGTTGGAATAGTTATTGAAATTGCCAAATCTCCTCTTATATTTGTCTATATTATCCTTGTGAATCATTGGTTCCAAAATAGTGAAGGTGTCAAGTTTGTGAGCCTTGATTAGATTTTTGAGTTGATTGGAGGCATCCTCCTTAGCAATGCCTCTTATGTTCTAGATTAAGGAACTAGTCATAGAAGTAGTTCCTTCTCTTGGTGCTCCTTGGAATCTTGTCATCCAAGGTGGAAAGGATTCTAGCATATGAAGTATAATCCAGTTAATGAAAGCGTATGGGTTGATATTCTTTAGTTATCTTATGCCCTTAAGCTTATGTTTTCTATTCCTTTGCATCATCAATTCTTCTTCCATGTCTTGGCTAATTTGGTTTATAATTTTGGCATTAGGTGTAGTATTTTGAACTAGATAATGTCCCTCTTCTACTAGGGTTGTGAAATTAGCTTATTTTGGTAAGTCATGTCTATCAGAAGGAAATTCCACTTGTGAATTTCAAATAATGTTCTCTATATCAGGTTGACATTCCTCTATGTTCCTATTTCTAGCAAGACCTCTACAAAAATCAACCTTGAAGGTTCCATAGCATGAATTCTTGGCATCACATTTAGGAGAGCTGATAATTCTAGTTGGGCTCTAACATTGTTTCTCTAAATATCTACTTCATATCCGATTTGTACCTACCAAGTCTCCATTAATGCAATATGCTGAACTTGTTCCTTATGACTTGATTCCTTCTTTGGGTGTTCAAATTCCTATTATTTCCTTCTTAACTTAGGATGTATAATGCAGCAATTTTCAAAGTTATGACCAAACATCTTGCATTTAGAGTAGTAGGATGATTTTTGTTTAATAACCACTGAGTGCTAATATCCATTGGTGGGTGTTCCAATCCACACTTCTTCAGCATGTTGAACTGTTATATCTATCTCAACCAATACTCTAGTAGCTAATGATCAAGAAAAATTGAATATAAGTAAATCTAACTTGGGTGGCTTTCCAAAGATGGATGCTAAAGAATAGAACTTGCATGCTATATAAGTGGAGTTTTAAGTTTGAAAACTTGAGCCATATTGGGATGATGGGAGGCATAACAAATTAGGTGTCCATTTAAGGACTTTAAGAGGCACCATTTCAATGTGATATAACATTTTAGAAAAGATTTTGTCATATTCTTCCTCTCTAGTTAATCAAAATACAATATGTCTACCATCAAATAATCCCATACTACAATCACCAAGAAGTTTAAGGTATTTAAAATGCTTTATAGTAGATATCTTCAGGTGTTTATACATAAATTTCCCAATGTCAAACTCAGATTCAAAGAGGAAGATTATAGGCTTCCCATTGTTGTGATTGGAACAATGTAGAAGACATTTATTCATTCCTTTCAAAAAATGCTCATGATAGGATTGAGAGAAAACTATTTTATTTGCAATGTCAAGGGAGTTTTTATTAAGTAGAGCATTGTGAAGCAAGGTGTAGCATATGAAGTAGCTTCCACAAAGCGAGAGCTAAGAAGAGCAAAATAAATAAGAGAAAACCTGAACATTAACAAATTATTAAAACCCTAAGATGGGAGAGGAACACCTTGATGAGAAGGAGGGCATGTGCCATTCAGAGAAAGGACAAATCCTTGCTGAAATTTTCTCTTATTTTCTTTATATCTTAGCTTTGAGAAGCTCTAATCTTGGTTTTGATTATCTTTCTTCTGTTCTTCTGACTATGCTCACTTATTTTGGATAAGACATACAAAAATAAAATAAGCCTCAGGATAATGAAATTTCTTATTTGACTTGGTAAGTCATGGTCTATGGAATGTCCCTAAGATACATTAATACACACACTTACATGATGTGATAGTCAACAACACTGTAGTTGCTATCATAAAGAGGTTGTAGTTAGCTCACTTTGGTTGTGCTATCATTTTGGCAATTTGAGAATATTATAGCTAGAATTCTTTAATTCAATTGATTATGCAAATTATAATGTGATGTGCTACTCTGTTGTTACTTGTCTTTAGGTTAGAGATATTTTGAAGGTGCTTGATGTATGGTCAAAGCATTATTAGTTTTACTTTATAAAAGCTTGTGCATCAAATATGAATAATTTGGTGATGTTTACTCTTTGATGTGCTAGTTCACTTTTATTGTCTTGTGATGGATTCAATTAATTTAGAAGTTTTTTTATTTAAAACATATTTTTGGATATTTATTATGTAAAAATAAAATATAAATTGAGTTTCCTAACTTAGTACCTAAATGTATCATTCCTTTTATAATGAACATACACTTTGATCTAGAAGAGGAACTAGGAAAGAAGGAAACTTAATTAATATTTTATTTATCTAATTATTTTGATCTTGTGTTTATTAGTAAAACTAGGCTACCCTTTTGTATCTTCTTTTATCTAGGTATGTATAAAAGTGCAACCTAGCAACACCAGACTATTAACTCTTTTACAACCATCATAGCATAGTGATTGTTTGATTACATTATTTGCTTTGTTATGTTCATTTTCATTTTTTTAATGTATTTATTTGGGATCTACATACTAAGATGGGCTCTTCTATATAACTTTAATAAAATTTAAGCAACTTAAAATTATTAGAATAATATTTTAAAATTAAAATTACGCTTCTCTAGTCAATTTTTTCTAAAATTTAACCCTTTGGGTCCTTTTATCTCTAAGAGGTATAAGGCTAGGGTTTTCCAATATTAGTTGTTGGTACTCATCATAATATGGCCATAACATAAAATGCATTAGAAATCACTTGAAGATAAATAATATTCATATCATACATAACCCCTTTAAGATAGAGCTTTAGGTAGGCATGGTATTAATAGTGAGTAGGAACTCTTAGTATGCTAGATAGTGAAAGCCTGACCCAAATAGGATCTTAAGTTTGGTCTTGATAATATTAATCATGAGACAAGGTTATCTCTAATACTTTAATTCCATAAGCATGTTTTTACTAATGTTAAAACTATAAGCTTTACATCTTTTCAAATTTATTTCTTAGAAAACTTCACAAAAGATATCCATTTATCTTCCTTTCTTAGTTTGGGCCATTAAGCCAACCCTAGATGATGCATCTCATGGTTGTCAATAGCATTGACCAGGTTAAAATCTAAAATATATTACCTCTCTGAGCCTCTAATTAAGCACTTAGAATACTATACGGTGACCTTATGAATCCTTCTAAGGCTTAGCCTAACCTAATAGGATTAAGAGGACCCAAACCAAACTCAAATCTAAACAAATGATTGAATCAAACACATTATAATTGAAACTTAAATCCAAATGAGCTTAGATTAAAATAATTGAGATGGTTAACCCAATTAACCAACCTAAGCCCAAAACCTCTTAAACCCAAAAAAATTAAATATAATCAAAATAATTTAAATTAAAATCAAATAAAAAATATAAAGTCAAAGCATGAATAAAAGTGAACCTAAAACTAAATCCAAATAAAGAACAAAGATGGTTAATAATTTGACATAGAGTTGACTTATGATGGTCCCACCTAGTCAAAGGTCAACCCACCAAAATTTGACCAAATGAAGTCATTCCAAAGATCAAATTCATAAAATGAATACGTTTAAAGATAAATCAAATAAATTTAAATCCAATAAGGTCATATTTAGGCTAATTAGGCCACTTGATCTAAATAAATCCAAATGAACCTTATTAAAAACAAAACATGAATTAAATTGAAATAAATTCAAATTAAATGCACAAAGTGATTTGATAAAATATAATCCAACCAATCATTGGGTTTAATTTGACTAAAAATAATCCAACTTAACCCATCAAACCCAATTTGGGTCAAATGGGTCAAAATTGATGTCAACTTCAAACCAAATGAAATTAATCACTCAAAATTAATTCACACATGTGATTAAACATGATTGAAGTCTAAACATACCTTAATTAATTCAAATTCATCATTTGACTCTATTGAACTTAATTTAACCCATTTTAAGTCAAAATGGTCAAATTAAGATAAAACAAAATTAAACCCTCAAATGGCATGGAGCAATTGAACTCCAAATTTTCTATTTGATAATTAACAATGATTAAAGCTTAAATCTAGAATCAATTAATCAAAAGAAATAAAATGGGTCAAATTAAGATAAAAAAATCAAATCCTCACATGGCTTGGAGCAATTGAACTCCAAATTATCTATTGGATAATTGATGATTGAAACTTAAATCTAAAATCAATTAATCAAAAGAAATAAATCCAAATAACTTTAATCAATTTAAATCAAAATGGCATTGAACTTAATCATCAAAACCAACTCAAATGGATTTGAGTTTGACCCATGATTATCTTGGTTTGACTTGGACAATCAACCACCTATCCAAAGGGTGTTATGATGGCGCAAAAAAGTCAAGAGATGCCATGTAAGATGTCATGAAGATGAGTGTAGCCATGCGAGGGAAGAAACCAAAATTCCATGCAAATAGATCAAATTTCAATTTTTTTTCTCTTCCATGACATCCACCTCTTCACCATGACTAATTTGGACTTTATTTAATTAGTTGACCACCCCTTGAGCTAGCCTACAAGGGTGGCAATCACCATGGAAAAATCCAACTCGCTTTCTCCATGGGGATATGGCTCACGGCCAAAGTAAAAGGGAGAGGAAGGGTCCATCTCCTAAAGATAGCCATCCCTACATGTTCCTGAGGTGAAGGGAGACCAAACTAACCCCTTACCCAAAGCTTTCATCTTTGGGGCCTGGATGTTGGCCATTTTGAATCCCCCATGTATGGCTCTCGACCATATATGTATAAAGAGGAATAAGGGTTCCTCAATGAAATCTCAACATCCTCACACGTTTTGAGGTGAAGAGATAAAACCAACCTTTCCCTAGGGTTCCACATCACTGGCAAGCCATAATTCTACCAAGGTCTGGCTAAACTCTCGACCAAGCATGAAATTGTGGAAGGTGTAATCATCCCCTACAATTGAATCTCCTCACACGCACAAGGGGAAAAAGCAAACCCAACCAAGCCGCTACTTATGCCATTGACAAACAAAGGAGAACACGACAAAATGGCCAAAGCTTGATCTCTATGGTGATCCATGGTGAGGCAATATGTGAAATTTCACCCAAAGGTTAGTCTCAACCTAATGAAGCTTTTCAAAATAGAAAATCCATTTGACATTGGCTCCGGTGAGGTATGCTTCCAACGTCACACCCCCTTATTTGTGGTTTGGTCTTTTGTAAAGATAAAATGATCTCAAGTGAGATCAAGCCATTCAGATTGATTGCAAATTATCTTTCGATCAATTTGCAATCAAAATCATTAGCCTCTACCACCTAAATCACCGATGATCAAGCCCTAAGAGTGGATGACCCTCAGTTCTTCGATGGAAGATAAGGATATAATCCTCGCCACCACAAGAGCCTAAGGAGAATCACATGATTTAATTCCCTTAAGAAAATCAAGATCGAATTGGGCTATCTGATCCATGATCGAACGGCTTAGATGAATACATGATCATGCCACCACCTGATATGGGATTCACGTTGACCAATTTGTGGTTAATATGTGAAAAAGGCTACCTCATTAGCACCATGTGGCATTGACTGGGTTAAATAGAAAATTCAAGATTTTTTGAATTAAAAAATATAAAAAAATACATAGAAATTCAAAAATTCATAGAAAATAAAATACTTAACAAAAAAATACAAAAAATGGCTCTATGGATTCATCTCAATGAGAGGAATTTAATAAACCCAAAAGTCCCAAATGTTATTTGTTATTTTTGGATTAATTTGAATTTGATTGAAAATAATCAAACATAAATTAAACTCAAACCATTAATCGAATCATATTGAAATTTTAGGGCATTGAAATTGTGGATAAATACACATTAGATTAAAATTTAAGAGTTTATTAATGATCAAATTAAAGGATTCAAAATTTTCAAACTCAAAACCTTAATTTAATAAATTAAATTAATAATAACTCAAGAAAATTAAGGAGATTATGAAAGGGATCCTCTAAAGTTTGAGGGTCATGAATCTCTACTTCTTTCCTAATATCTCCTCTTAATCTAATGATAAATTTATTTACTTCTTGCCACTCTTGATCAGTGCATTTGGTTATAGCACTTAAGTTCTCAAATGTTCATATACTCCACTACTAACATGGTTCTTTTCTTAAGAGTAGTTTGTTGACCTCATTTTGGATGAGGTTAAGATTACTTCCAAAATTAGTAATTAGGATACCTAATCCTAGATTAGGAATCACCTAATTAGATACCTAGGATGCTTCACTTAGTGGCCTAATGCATCTTTCTAGGATCTAATCCAACTCAACAAGATTAAATAGACCTATACCAAATTCAAATCCAAACCTAAAAAACAGAAATCTAAAGACAATTGAACTTAGATTAAAGTGAATAAGGCAATTAACTTAATTACCTTATTTTGTCCTAAAACCATTTAAACTTAAAGAAATTCAAACTAAATCAAAACAAATGAAAATCAAGAGAAAATGAAACCATGAAATTAGATTAGAAACATAAATAAATTCAAATCTAAATTAAGGTCAAAAAGTGGTCAACCCTTTTGCCATAAGTTTGACTTAACTGGGTCCCACCAAGTTAAAAAGTCAACCCACCAAAGTTTGACCAAATAAAATCATTCCAAATGGTTCAAATGATAATATATTCATCTTTAAACATGGATTTTGGAGAATATAAATCCAATAAAGCCTTAATTAGGCTAAGTATGCCATTTGACCTAAATGGGGCCTAAATGGACCATATTGGGTACAAAATTCAAATCAAAACTAACGCAATTTAATTATACAATTCCTCACATGGAAAAAGACCATAAACATACTCTCAAGCAAAACTGATCATCCCATCATCTTTCCCACCTCACATGAAGTTGATTTTGATCTTAACCTGATCCTCTTGCCACCATGAGGCTGGGAAATGACCAAAGCCGATGAAAGGGAGGCTGAGCTTGGTATAGGAGGCAATCCTTGAGGAGAGGATCCAATTCCTTCTTCCCACAACCTTATCGCATCATTCCAGAGCTGTTGGAGTCAATCCTATCATTGGAGATCGTCGGAGTTGAGGTATGCCATTAAAACCTCTTTTAAGCTTTCAATTTTGGGGCTTTTTGAAATAAGTTTGATGTTAAGTGAGATCACACCATGTAGATCAATTTGATTTCATTCACTAATGGTTTCAATATCAAAATCAAGCAATTTAATAGTTGAATCACTAGAATTAGCAAATCAATGGACGGCTCTTGTCATTCGACCTCATCGAAGGAGAGATAATCTTCGATGTTCGTTCCTTCTGTTAGGAATATACTACTCTGATTTAGTTGGATCATTCAATTAAACCCCTTAAGAAAAACCACAGATTGATCAGAGCCATCCAATCTTCAATTGTATGGCCCATAATTATCCTGCGTGTTTCGTCATTTTGGAGCGGGATCCACGTGGATCCAACGTGGACAAATGTCTGAGCTCAGCATGGAAAGAAATGCCACATCGAATCCACTAGGATCCGATGAGGTTAAAATTGAAAATTTGGTTTCCTGATTTAAAAAAAGCTTAAAAAATGCTAGAAAATTCCAAAAATGATAGAAAATCAATTATAAGCCCAAATACAACAAATTTGGGCTCTATGGATTCCTCTCATTAAAATTAAAATTCTCAATAAATTTTTGGTATGTTTACATTAATTTGGGTTTGAATGATAATTTTAAAACCTAAATTAATCTCAAACTATTGATCAAAATGATTTGAGACTTTGGGAATTGAAATTGGTAATAAAATACCCATTGGGCGAATTTTTCATAATTCATTGAACTCTATAAATCAAAATATATGAAATCCCTAATGAACTTAAATACCTCACTAAAACCACTAAAATCTAATGAATCATAAAATCACTTAATTTGGTATTTAATTAAATTAATTAATTTAATTAATGAACTTAAACTTAGGAGAATTATAATAATCCAGCCAAAACTCTAAAAAATATGAATAAACTCTCTATAGATGCATATTCTAGAGGAATCAAGGAAAAATAAAAACCCTAAATAATCCTTATTAAATTAAGCTTAATTTTAAGTTTTAATAAAATAATTTAAACTTTAATTGATTCCAAACTATACATCTGATTAAGGTGAAATTTAGGAAATTTAAATTTGGCAAGCAACCCCACTTGTCATAAAAATTTTAAACCCAATTGACCTCTGGATTGGGAATTCTTGAAATTCCAAATATTTAAGTCAATTTAAAGGAAATAATAAATTAGATAAATTGCACAAATTATGAAATTCATAACATAAACTTGAAACATCACAATTAACATCAGAAAACTTAAATAAAATGTCCAAGTAATCAAAAAGTATGGGAACCTAATTAAACATCAGTTAATGATTACGAATAACTGAAAATGACCAATTAAATCATAATAAATCCATTAATAAACTGAAATATCAAACTCACTAATCTTTGAACTTTATAAGAAATGAACATATAAATATATTAAAGCCATTTAGATTAAGGAATAAAGTGGCTACAAATGCAAATATGAAAGATTAAGTTTAATTGAACTTTAGGGTAAGTTGAATTGAACTTGAAATGACATAAGACTTAAAATAGCATAGGGTAGGTTTGATTCACTTAATAAAATAATAATAACTCTTCTTAAACTCCTTAGGGCATGATGAATAAAGGAAATCACATTATGCTAAATGATAAAAAAAAAAAATTTTTAAATAACATAATACTCATCATTCCCTTTAAGTTGATTGAAGTAAATTGAACCATTTCATAATATATAATTTAGAATCAATCATTTTAATCCAAGTTTATTAATGAGCAATAAAAAAGCTAATGAAATGAATGAATTGAAATAAGAGAAATCTAAAGTAATAAAATTTTAATAATCAATTCAAGATGACACAAATTATATAAATGGGTAAATTGAATAATATTAAACTTAAGATTAAATGTAAATTCACTTAAGTTAAAAAAAATATCAAAAAAATGGACAAATGAAATCAACTTGGAAAATAAACATGATACATACATCCAAATGTAATAAGTAAACTAAATCATTCTAAAATTAAATAAACAAATAAAATGAATATAACTTAATGAAACATAAAGATGAAAGATAAAAGATAAAGTCAAATGAAATTGAGCATAAAAGTTTACCATAAATTAAACATAACAATATTAATTAATAAAATGGAAAGAAATGAAACACATTAGTTTGATTAACATAATAAATAAATATTAAATGTGATCATTAACAAAAAGAAAGAAAAATAAATCAAATCAAAAGAAACTTAAAGAAGAATCAAATTTCAAAAGAATAAAAATCATAAACTTAATTGAAATAAAATCAACTAAATGAATCTTAAAGGGATTAATCAAGATACTTAATGATCTTAATTATACTTTTAGGATGAATCATCATCTTAAGATGAATACTACATTTTATTAGGACTTAGGATGTTGAATAAAATGGGTTCCATCCAAAATGGAACTTATTATATTCATCATTCTTGAAAACATAATCATAATTTAACATAAAATGTACATAAAATGGAAATAAAATTTCAAATCATTAAATCTCTTAAAGTGAAACCACCCTTGGTAAATTAAACCAATATTAAAACTAAAAGAAGTAAAAGGAACTAAAATAAAAATTTCCATTATCAGCATCATATGGTATATGGTATGGACAACCGAGATCGTAAGGCTACTCGTCTGAAGGAGGTTTTGATACCTCAAATCTTTGGTATAACAATGACACATACCTATGAAGCAATAATAAGTTTAAAAATAAAATTTAATTAAAAATTAAAAGCTCAAATTAAAACTTGAATCTAAAAAGGCCTAACAATGTCTTGTCATATAGACCCCTGCATTCTTCACACACTCGATCATTAGGTCACGAACCCATGACTTAGGTTAGGTCGTTCTATGATTTTCTGGAATATTATGTGATATTGTGATGTGGAATGCCTTTTTATTATTCTATGGTGTATTATTTTAGACTGGATGACTAGGATTGATTATTGTTAGTTTGGATGAAAGGATGTTATTTTTAGAATTAATATTATTTTCTGCAGGGGCTATGCTAAAAGGGACTACCATCATAAATAAATTATAAAAATACTATTTGCTTGTAGGTGTCAAAAAGCCCCTTAGCATTGCCCAAAGGATAGTTGGGTTCGACACGTAGCTAATGCTAAGCCCATGTGTTTGTAAAGTATAAATTTTATGCGCTATTTTTATTCTCTTATCATTTATTTTATAGGGCTTAAGATTTATTTTTGAATTTAAAATATAAATTTGTGCTTAAAATTAGGTTAGGATATATGGGATTGAGGATTTATAGGAGCTGACCCTACTAATAGATGGGTGTAGAGGTCCCCTATGAAGCCCAATGGGGGTCCCTGAAGAAGGAGACGATACTGGAAAGAAGACTCATAGATCTAAACTTGTAGTTTTAGTATGTGTTGTAGAGGCAAGTGAGCTGTCCATTTTCTAAGGTGTATATATGCCACATTGGCCTTTACTTTAATTTAAATTAGGTTGATTTATTTTGGGTGCGTAATAGAATCAACCTATTTTTTTAAGTTTCTTTCTGTGCTGTGTTTTCTGTGATGAATGTCAGGACGATTAGGCTTTTAAGAAAAAATAAATTTTTTTCCAACCAAACAAAAATAAAGCCAAAAATTAAAAATTAAAACTCCTATTATAATTCTTATCACTTCACCTTATTCCATAGGGAGACTACCTGTAACAATGACTACCTTCTTAGGAGGTCTACCTTTTTTTTATTGATTTAGCCCATAACTACTTCTAATTTCATGAAATTTACATAAAAAATGCATACTGAAGAACTCAAATAAATCATGTGCCAAAATAGTTAAAAGCTAAAAAATGTGCATTAGTTAGGTGATTTTCATACCCTACATGATCCTAGGGATGAGGGAGTGAGTCTAAGATTCTTAGATTTTTTCCTAGAAAGATAATAGCCTAGCCATCTTGCATGCATGAGACTTGGCATCAAGGATTTAAAAATGCACATAGGTGGTGTTAGCTGGCAACTCTTCCAAGCGAGTAATAAGTCCAAAATAGTCTAAGATAGATATATTCCCTCAAGCAAGAGGATGGCTGATAATTCCTAAAAATGAAACTAGGTTGAGTATCTAACTTGTGTTAAAAGCACTTATAGACTTAAGTTCTAAAGCATCCTCCTTAGAGTAAGTCTTCAACTCTAGGCATTTCTGTAGCCTTATGTTGTTAGAATTTAAGCCCTAGATTTATAAGAAAATGTAAACTCAAAATTCAATTTAAATTCAAAATTTTAAAGCTTAATTATAGCATAGTTGAAATGCCTATTAGGCATCCCAGTATCAACAAAAATTTCCTTCTTAATCCTAATTAGCTTCTAAAAATAATTTTTTTCCACTTTGGATCATTCCCAATTGAAATTTTAAAATATCGTTCTTTTAGAAACTAGCTTAGAAATCTATATTAATAATAATTTACTTTTTTAATCGAGAGTATTCTTAGGAAGAGACCATTTATTCCTAAGATGAAAGTAACTATGAGGGCCTGCCCTTATAGGAACCATAAACCCAATTTAAAATAAACCTTATTCTACTTTCCATGTAGTTCAGGAAAAACTTTTTGGTACATGAAAGACCCATTACCCTTAGGAGTCTTTTATTAAATGATCGAATCCATTATAGGATGACATATTTATCTTTCAAGATAATATGTTTACTCCTTAATGATACATTTTATCATCCAAATAAGAAATTTCTAAATCTTATGTGGTGTTATAAATTTTCCCCACATAGTCAATTATTCATATCATGACTTATAGGACAAAATTTTGCCGTTAGGATTTCTTTTATTCCAACCATGTCTTGAGATTTTTATAGTATCTTTCTTCTTTAGCTATAATATTATTTTAATTGATCTTCGCATGACCTACCAATTTTATTTTAGCAAATGTTGTTTGATGGTAATCATCTATATGGTATAAATTAGTGAAGTTGTCCATTTGGGTTAACCAATCTGAATTTTATTGGGATCATGAAAATCATCATATGTTAGGGCTTCTATTTTAAAATGTTTTCTCTTCCTATGGGCTCTAATTCATCTACACTGGGTTTCATTGGCGGTTTTAAGCCTAGTACTCAAGGTTTGAATATGTATAATAAGATTCATGAGTACATTATCTACCTTAGTGAATTTCTCTTCACTTCTCATAGAAAACTCATCTACTCTTCTAGTTAAGTCCTCTAATTGGTCCGAACTAACTAATTTAGGCAGCATGATGTAAATAAAAATGATGCAATATGACAGTCCAAATGATGATTTTAAATATGCAAAAATGTTAACCAACTTAACACATAAAATGAGATGCACAAATTTTAAAATTAATAGCCAATAATAAACACAATGGAACATGTGAATACTACCAAACATTAAGCAGACTTGAAAAAATATAAACATAAAATATTTAAGGATATGATTTTGAATTTTTTATGTGGAGTTTGTATCTAGGTTAGGCTATTTAGTGAAGTCTCCCTTACTCAAGTTGTTACTCAAGTATAATGGCTTGAAGTTAGGTTAAGAGAATATTATGCTTTATAAGTGGAGACAACTAGTTAATATTAATACAAATATTTATAGAATTACCTACCACATGAATTTAGCATGCATTTCCAAGTGAAATCACTAATTCTATAAAGGAAATTACACAAAATCCAAAATACAGAACTAACATTTCTTTGATTTGATATGGATTGCACTTTCTCCACACCTCCAAACCTTAAAACCTTAAGCTTTGATACCAAAATTGGTGGTGGGTGAAGACTACAATGGATGGGTGAAGAAAGAGAAGCTCTGATGCCTTCCACTCACCGAAGTGGAATAGATATGATGATCTTCCACTCACCAAATTTTAAAGTTCAGCTCACTCAAGTAGAATGATGGTGAGAGATCATCAAATCCTCTAATGGCTAGCCACCAAGCTCCAACCAAAGAGTGTTTCTATTAAATTTCACACATAAATTCATAATTTCTTCATTAGGTCAAAAATAGACAATAAATAGGTACAATACTCCAAGAGATGCATCTCTTGGGTAAAAAAACTACAAAAAAAGTTGAAAAATATGTTTAAAATACCATTTTGTAGTGCTATGGCACCATGAACCAACACCGCAGCACCATAGTCAAGCACTGAAGCACCATATCCCAGTGCCAAGGTGCCAAATCTTGGGTCCCAAAGCTAAAACCTATAGAGTTCAACATCGAGATGCTAGACCCACACCTATGAAATAGAGCACATGATTATAAATGTTTTTAACTACAACTCTAATACAACACTTAAACAAGATTAACAACATCAATTACTACGTAATACAATACATGAAACATAAATTCATAACACATAAAATCTACTAAAGCCCTTCTAAGTTCAAACCTAGGTTTGGGACTTAGTGATAGGTCTTTCTTCTCCATTGATGTGCTATCATTTACACCACAACAAAACTTTAGTTATAATCAATTTAAAGTGTTTGATAGGAAATAACATAAATTGGAGGTCAATCAGGCAAAAAACATGCATTTATGAACTTTTAAGGTATCTTACAACCTTGGTCCTAGTCTTAGGACCTATATGTTAAGTTTAAATCCCAAAATCCATGTTTGGCACTTAGAACAACTAATTTTGACCAAAAAATGAGGATTATAGTCCATCCACTTAGAATTGATGCCACGATGTTTGAAACATGCATAACTAAATCTAGAATTTGGAGAACATGGTTTTTAAGAACAAAGACATGACACTTATATGCTAATGATGTACTAGTCTCATATAAAACATTGCATAACAGAAAATAAGAACAAGATCATAGTGAGATCAACACCTTTCATCTAAACTCATGATAAATATTTATTTATAGAAACATCATTAAATTAATAAAAATAATCATGAGAATCTGGGTAACCAAATATTTTAAAGGGACTATGCTCCCATTGATTAGTAATAATAAAGGATATCTTTAAGAGAAAATCTCAATAATTAGAAAAATATCATCATTTTAATTTTATTTCATGGGATTATCATTGAAGACTTGTGATTAAATAATTATTACCTTAATAGGATGATCATAGTGAGTGTATATCCACTCAGTGAAGGGTATCAGCAAAACCAACTAAGATTATAGCTTAATATATAGAATGCATATGCGATGACAATCATTAAATCAACAAAGATGTAATGAGTATGATGGGATTATGGTTTTAAGTGGAAAATGGAAATAAGTTGAGGAAAAGGAAAAAAATATCTTTATTTAAGACTACATGGATCCATCATCCTAGGTTGTAAGCATAAGGTCATTTGCATGAAAAAAGTAGTTGACCCAACCCAGTCATGCAGCACTCTATCAACAATAATAAATTATTACTTCTTAATTGGTATCATGACCTTAGACTAAGGAAAGAAAAATTAGAATATCTTAGCTAGATGATTTTAAAAGAATTGCTAAAAGGATGTTGGACTCACAATGTCCACATAAGTACATAAACACCCACCAAAGGGAAAGAAATGAGATAACCCAATTATATATATCTAAAGCTGCTTAACTTTGGATGTAGAGTTCTTTCAAGGCTAGATTGTCACTTCTCAATGTACTAGGAATCTGTAAGCATAATTAAAATCACAGTTATTAAGGCCCTATCTTAAGGAATGTGACATGCAATATAGGTTTTTAGTCCTTAATAAAAATCTCTGATGTGTTCTTAACTTGGCTATTTTTATATGAACTAGAAGTTTGGAGTATTCATATATTATTAGCTTCATCCCATACCTCCTTCAAGAGATATAGAGAGCAAAAGTAAAACTTAATATATGTAAGAAAGAGACTTAATTTTAACTTTAAAGTATTTTTCTAATTAATTTAAATAATATTTATCATTTTATTCAAGTTGATAGAAAATATTTTATTATATAAGGCTAACATAAAGTTATTTATAGTCTTGGCAATTGCATTATAATAAGAAAGTAAAACTAATAAATAGATATAAAAAATTTAAATATTCATTATGTTTTGATTGTTATAAAAAATAAAAAACAAGCTAGTGCAGTTGGATAATCTACTTAAATAAAATTAAAAAAAAAAACTAAAATTGAGTAGTTTCTACTCAAATAATTTAAATAATAAACTATAAGTTTTACTATTTCTCTACTCTTGGTTCGAATTGTACATTTGATAGTTAAAAATTGATTTAGTTTTAGTTTTTCTCATACGCATTAAGAAACTTCACTTGTAATTTATTATTGTTATATATATATATATATATATATATATATATATATATATATATATATATATATATATATATATATATATATATATATATATATATATATATATATATATATATAAAATTCTAAAGTATAATAAATAAAATATCATAAAACTAAATGGATCCATGGTCTATATGATTTAATCCATTGGATTCCATCAAAAAATATTTAATGTTTGTGAAATTATCTTTAACCTCTAAGTGGGCTCGATCCAGAATAACGAGCTAGTCGTATGTTAGCATGATCCAAGCCTAAACATTTTATTTTACTTATAATTATAAGCTCCCCCAAACAATTTCCTTCCCTAGGAAGCTCAGGAAAGGTAAGGGAATCAAATGCATAGCATTTTGAGCATTCCCTTGACAAAAATTAGCCTAAAGACCAAGTTATGATAGAAATTTCTAAAGTTTCAAAAAGTGTGTTAACGAAAATGGTTTTAGATACTAATTAGGGAGATTTATGTGGTTAATGTGAGTGATATTTTAGTTTAAATTGGCTTTAAATCACTTGGATGAGAGTATTAGCTCATGCCCATACTTCTTTGGTTGCTGATGGTGGTGAGTTGTTCAAAAGATGTGAGAGTGCAAGGGAGTAAAATAAATGCTTCTTTCTTTTTAGAGAAGGTTTATTTGAGCTCTCCTTATATTGAGAAGGATGGTGATATCTAATGTCCATTTAATTAAGTGTACCCATTGTAAAACCATGGTTGAACTTTGATTCAATCTTCCTCCCATCCAACTAAATGACATGAAAGGTTTTAGGTAGTTATGGAGTAGAGTGTGATGGTCTAGGCTAAGTAGAAATTGCTGATTCCCATTAGCATCCATTTAACCTCTATAACCTCTTCTTCAATGAGTTATTATCCATGCTAACCACCTACGACTTGGCTTATTTGGGAGGGGAGGATGGTTGTCATTATTGAGAATTACGGGAAAATATATTTGTAAAAGTTTATAATAATTCATATAGTTTTAAATAAATTTCACCCTCTTTGCCCTAAATGGCACTCTCTATCCACTTAAAAATTTGAACCTTTTGAAATGGTCAAAGTGCCTTAGGTTGAACTAGAGAAATATTTCAATGATTCATTGCAAGAACCACATTCTATATTTTAAAGTTCTAATTCCATCATAAACATGAATATTATCATTTGTGCCAAAAGGGACCATGTTGGCCCATTTTATCAAATTAACACCTTTAGAATAATCAAATAAATTTAAGTTGAAATAAGAATTTGCTAACATCAGTGCTCTCCTTGAAATTTTATTGCAATAATCCTTGTACTCCTTAGAATTGAGGAAACCTATGAACTCAGTTTCCTTCTTCTGAAACTCCTCCATCCGATAAGAGAGCTACTCCTCTAGCTCCTTTCCCTTAATAAGGTGGTTTAGTTCTAGGGCTACCTTGTTCTTCTTCTATTCTTATCGAGTCTCCTCCATCTAGAGCTTTGAGAATTATTCCTTGGAGGATTGGTGCTCATCCTTTGCATTGGATAAGGCTTTCTTCTCAATAAAAGACTTCTAACAAATCTTGAAAGTTAATTTGCAAGCTATCACTTGAGTGGTAATGACAACAAAGGGTAGTCGACTATTAGGAGCCTTCTCCAAAAGCATGTTGAGGTATTCAAAATAAATTGCATGTCTGAACTCAATGACTTGGTTGGTAGGCTTGGACATGATAAGAGTATAATTATCCTTAACTTACTTCTCCTCATCCTCTTCCTCTTCCTCTTCATCAGGCTCACTTTGTTTTTGCTTCTAATGACTTTAGAGAATTGAACTTACTGCTCTCAACCTAAACTTCTTGATAGCTGAACTTGGCCCAACCTCATTGGTGGCCAGTGGGAGCCTACTCTTCCTCTTTGTCCTCATGCTCACTCTCCTTTAATAATTGAATCATAATGAGATTGAGTGGAAGAGGTGTGAAAGTATTGTCCCAAACATGAAAGCATATGAGATAATTAGAAAGGAGTGAGTCAAAAAGGCTATATAAAAGTTGTGAGTTATGATGAAAAATATACCATGGAAGACATTGGAGACTCAACCAAAGTGGAGGTAGTGAAGGATATTTAGACTCTTATCCATCACTTTCTCTTAAACCTCCTCACCCAAGCACTCAATTTTGGTGAAAAATGTGATAGGGATTATCAACACTACCCATAGAAAAAAGCTCTTAACAAATAAGAGCTTCAAGTGACATTTCCTCACTTTATTCATGAGGCCACATGTTCTCATCAAGACTGTTAAAAATTGGATAGTCCCATCTTGATGAGCCTTCATAGAGAAGACTAGCAAAACATATAGAATGAAGGTGGTGATGCTCACCACCTAGTATGGTAGGACTTGAGCTTGGATGAATCCATATAAATTCAAAATGTTAACCCACTCATGGTGGAGAAAGAGCTAGAGATTTTATTGAAGATGGTCAAGGGGAAGGCACAACTCATTTGGACTAACTAAGTTAAAATGCTCACCCTTATAGGCCACTAAGGTTAGGGTAACTCTAACAATAACTAAGGAAGAAAAAATTCACAACTGAGGGATTGAGGTAAAGCACCACTTTAGCCTTAGTCTTCATAAACAAGTTAGTAGTTCATGGCTGGGGGATTAAGTTAAAGCACCTCTTCGGGCCTCGGTCTTCATGTACGAGTCAATAACTTTCTTCAAAGATGACATTTAGGCCAATCAAAAGGAAGTCTCTTCAAAGGACAAAATTAATGTGACCTACTTGCTAAGGTAAGATATCTACTCATTTGGAAATAAAGGGTAATAAAGAATCAACCACCCACTATAAGAATAAATCTATAGATATGAAAGGTAAGGTGTAATAACATAGACATCACATCAAGCATTAAAATGGATAAATCATTACTCAATTTCATGGAGATCTCAAGTGCATGTCATAAAAAAAAAAATTAAGATCTCCTACTCACATCCAAATAATAAATTAGACTTGGAAAAGAAGTGGCAAGCACAAGACAATCATGCCTTTTTTTATTAAGAATGCAAAGAATAGTTACAATGCACTCACTATGTCCATTATACATTACTTTTTGAGTTTCTTTATTAGGTGGTCAAAGTGTCATTACTCACCAAGCCTGCCCTTATCACACATATAATTAAATAAACAATTAGCATGAAAAAAAAGAGAGTAGCCCCTTCTTAGCAACTTGATAGTGTTGTAGTAGAGTCAGCGCATCCCTTATAGTCACAAAATTCCTTTGAGACTCTAGGTCCATAGCTTACCTCCAGTGCAACTCAGTCTCCAACAATGATCATAGGTAGTTCACATCCTACTTCGAGGAGTGCTAGTATTCTTCCAGAAGAGTGATCCTCCTTTACAAAGAAGCGAGGCTAGATGGATCAACATGTGCCTCCGACTCTCACTTTCTCCTAATTGCTCAGGAAAATCATCTTTTAAGAAACTCTCAAACATCTTTATTGGGATGGGTAAAAGTATGTTCTTCATGAAGTAGATTGATATATATATATATATATATATATATATATATATATATATATATATATATATATATATATATATATATATATATATATATATATATATATATATATATATATATATATATATATATATTCAATCATATTTCTCTTAACATTTTTTTTATGGTTTATTTAGATCTAGGTTCTACTTAATATGAACACAAGAATTCATAATTAATTACCTTGCTTACTGCAGTAAAAGAGAACTCTTGATTGAGATTGGAAACAAACATATCTCAGATATAAATCGGTGTCTAGTGTTGTGTGTGGCATGGCATAAATGACTCCCTAAAGAAAAAAATGGAGATAGCCTCGATCAAGATCCCATGGTTCCGTCATCCCAAGACTACATTATTTTATTCTACCAACATCAGAGGGCTATCAACCGTAATGTCCAGGGTGTCTGATTAGTAGCCATGGGATGCCTCATTTTAGATATCCTAAATAGATTATAGTTTTAGTATAGGGGTTATGGTTTAGGGATGTTCATATTTATAGGAAAGCCATAATATTATGGTGTTCACATGGTGAACAAGTAGATTGGGTTTACATTCCTTGAGAAATGCCAAGTACAAATATTTACATGGTGAATGGGTAGATTGATTTTACATCCCTTTGAAATGCCAATAGAGTGTTTGCATGTGGAACAAGTAGATTACGCCTACATCCTTTTGGAATGCCATTGGATTTTATAGAGGTGTCTATATGGTGAATGTAAAGGTGCTTAGTTTTATTTTTTTGTATATATTTATAGGAAACAATGCGTCGGTGCTATAGAAGAAGAGCCATGGCACTAGGGGTAGCACACCATGGCACTTAAAAATTGGCACCTACGTGTCTGAAGCTCAGTGCCTTTGTGCAAGTGAGATAGCACCTTAGTGCTGTCAAGTAAGAACATGAGTCTCAAAACCATAGACGGCAAGGCTTCGGCGCTATAAACATAGAGCCACAGCTCTAAAGTGCTAAAAGAATAATATAAATGGATTGACCAAAGTTGATGTGCTACAAAAGTCACAACGTGGCACCAGTAAAAAAGTTGTTCAAAGGCCGATAGGATGGCAAGAACATTTAATGAAAAAGGATAAAACTTTTGACTAGCACCGCAATACTAAGTTAAAACATTGTGATGACGCATCAATGTCTAACACACTTTTTAGTTCAAATTGGTTACAAAATTAATGGCAATAAATAGTAATAAGTTCTCTTTTTTACTAGCATCTATTTTGACTAGGTGACTAATGCTTAAGCATCACATGTGGAGCACTACGGTGTTGATCCTAAATCTCAGAAACTAAGATGCTGTGACTTAGCCCTATCAAAGCAATAAGGTGACATTGGATCCTGTCTATCAATACGACCCCTAGGCTACAAATTTTTATCCTCATTCCCTTCTTAGCTTTCATTCTACTCCAAGAAAGTTAACTTGTTGATCAAATACTTCAACAAGGTAAAGAAAAGGTAGCCTTCAGTGACTCTAGAAGATTTTTTAGTGTGGAAGCAGTGGAGCAACACCACCACTATCTTATCCACAAACATCTTATCCTAGAGAGGAGTTTCTTCAACTTGGGTTAGAGTGTGGAGAATCATCAATGAGTAAGGCTGGGAGAAGCTGGCCTATGATAACTCCTCTTATTCCATTCCTGTGGTGTGAGAGTTCTTCGCCAACATGAAGGAGCACCAAAATAATAAGATTTTCATTCTGGGAAAACTACTAAGTTTTGACGGTAGTACTATTAATGAATATAATAATTTATGAGATGTTGTATATGGTCAATATCTTCTTTATTATAATGATCATCATGATTTTGATGAAATTCTTAATTTCCTCACTGTTAGAAATTCCAATGTCTAGGGAAAAAGGCAAGAAGAATAAATTATCAGCTTTTTTGTCATCAGCCTCACTACTAAGGCCAAATCTTGGCACTATTTTATTTCTACCAAGTTAATATCCACTAGCAATATCAGTGAGGTAATTGGGATAGAGCTATTTTGAATTATGTGATTGAAAAGGGCTTTACTATAGATGTAGGGAGGATCATTTATAAATTTTATTTGTAATATGATTAAGGGTAGTACTACTATAAGTTATGGACATTCTTCTTTAATTTATTATTTATATATTACGATAAGTGCGCAAGGATATTCTAATGAAAAAGTTTTGATTTAGAAAGCTCCATTACTAAGTTCTGATTCGAAGACTAAGGAGTATAGTGTTGCTTGTGTAGCAGTTTTGTATGTAGTACAATATGACCATAAGGCTTCCATTAATTTATCATATCAATCCCTTCTATTTTTAAAGTGAATTTTCTTGTGAAGTTTAAGCAATATTTTGTTAAATGCTTTTGCAAGGTCATTAGCTCTTATATTATATATTAAAGAATTTTGCGAATCTATCTTATATTTCTTAAGGAAGTGATACATTTTAGCATTCTTGAAAGTATTGTCATTATTAGATATAATTCTTTAAGGTGCTTTGAATCTGTAAATGATATGGTCTCAAAAAAGTTTCACTACATTATCCACTTTATTTTCTATTAATGGTATTGCTTATTTCCATTTGGAGAAGTAATCAATGGCAGTTAAAATGAAATGATGTTCCCTAGATGATGAAGGATCTATTGAGCCAAATTATATCAGTTCTTCAACTTTCAAATGGCTAAGATGCCACTATTGGATATTAGCTATTAGGTGATAGATGCAACATGTCTGCATGTATTTGATATTGATGACATCTTTAAGCATGTTCAATGTAATCTTGAACCATGCTGGGTTAGTAATATTTGATTCATTTGATTTTGATTTTCATTTTAAGATTTGATTAGTGTACAGTGCACAACCATTCATGGACTTAAACCATTACCATTTTTTCATCATCTAGTCATAGGCATTGCAACCACATTTGGTCGAATGAGTGTCAATATGAGAGATCATTCACAAGAGCATATCATAGTGCTCTTTGTGAAATTTGATGAGCTTTTGATTCATCCTTTGGAAATATACCACCTTTAAGATAGATGATGAATGGTTATTGTTGAAATCTCTCAATTTTTTTAGTTTAAAGATTTACAAGAGGGTTAGTGCCAATGATAGCCTGCTTTAAACTATTATTGTAATTAGCTCTCCTTAAGGGTTTGTTATTTCCTTAGCCAATTTAGCTAATACATATGATTTTCCATTGTACTGATGTGACATCCTCGTAATTTTTACTTCAAAGATTTGTTTCAGAAGCTCTAAGGCATGCTTATGATAAAGCTTTAATTCAGGCTTGTTATCTTAAAAATCCCAATTATTTAATAAATTATGAGTTAGGAATCTCTATAAACATGAAAGTTAATTTTCATATTAATTTCTAGCTCTATAACCATAATTAATACTTCATATTTATCCTCATTGTTGGTTTGAGATTTGGTTAGACTATATGAATATCGAAGAATACCAAATTATGGTGTCACAAATATTAAGCCAATTCTGACATGTACTATAGGTATACTAGGCAGTTTAGCTAGCTTTATTAATGATGCCCCATCAAAGTAGAGCTCCAATTCTAATGATTGTTAAGCTTCTTTCACTCTGAAGATTTGTTCATCAAGTAATTCATCATTAAGTGGAGAGTTTGCCAGTAAGGGGAGCTTCCACTTTTATAGTCTTTTATGGGACATATGTTATATCAAATTGAAGTAATAAGATTGCCCATTTAGCTAAGCGACCAGTTAGGGTAAGTCTAGTCATTAAAAATTTAGGAGAGTTGACTTTAGATATCAAAGTTATTTTATGTGATTGCATATAGTGTCAGCATTTCTAAGTAGAAAATATCAATGCTAGATATTGCTCATAAATTAGAGAAAAACTTATTTTGGTTTCTATTACACATCAACTTATATAATATATGATATTTTTTCTCTTCATCATTATTTTTAGCTAACAAAGCTCTAAATGATTCTTCTAAGGCTATAATAATATGTAATATTAATATCTTTCCCATTATTAGTGCTACCAAAATTGGGGGATGTAACAAATATTATTTTATTGTATCAAATTCTTCTTGACAAGCATCCCATATAAAAGGTGCATCTTTTTTCTTCAATTGAGTGAAAGGTTCACATCGCTTTGAAAGATTAGAAGTGAACCTTCTAATGTAGGCCAATTTGCCTTGTAATGAATGTAGTTTCTCCAAGGTCTTAGGAAATGGCATTTCTATAGTTGCTTTTATTTTAGAGGGCTCAATTTAAATCCATTTATGATGCACAATAAAGCCCAAGAATTTTCTAGAAGTCACACTAGAAGCACATTTCAACAAATTCATCTTTAAGTTGAAACTTTAAATTCTATCGAATAAAACTATTAAATCACTTACGCGCTCTCTTTATTCTTGCACTTGACAACCAAATCATTGATGTAACATTCCATAAACTTATGTATGAGGTCATCAAATATGCCGGTCATTGCCCTTTGGTATGTAGCACTTGTACTTTTTAAGCCAAATGGCATCATATTGTAGTAATATATGTCGATTGTTGTTGAGAAGGACATAAGATTTTCATCTTATGGAGCTATTTTAAATTGGTTACTACTTGATGGTACCAGCCATGAATGAGGACATATCATAGTTTAATGTATTGTCTACCATAAGTTCTACATTGGGTAGTGGTAAGTCATCTTTTGGGCATACTTTGTTTAAATCCTTGAACTCAATATAGACACGAATTTGTCCATTGTTTTTCTTTAATGGGATAATATTGGCAATCTGAACATCATACTTCTCTTCCTAGATAAATCCTACTTTAATGAGCTTTTTAGTTTCAGCGATTACTCGCTCTTCAATTTCAAATTGCATTCACTTTAATGCTTACTTTACAAGCTGTACATTAGGTTTAATGGTAAGCTTGTGTACAGCTATGCGTGGTGATAGGCCTAGAATTTTACTATAATTCCATATGAAGCAATCATTGTATTCACAGAGTGGTGCTTTTAATTCTTCCAATCTTTTTGATGTAAAGTTTGCACTAAGAAAGTCCAGCCTATGCTCTTCTTCATGACCTACATTTATTTCCTATTGTTCATCAATGGTGGATTGATTGCCTTCTTTGAATTCCTTTGGGGCCTCTTTAACGTCAATTGTTAATTCATCTTTGGGTGCATTCTCATTTTAATGTGAAACATCCCTTCGTTCATCTATACTTTCCAAAGGGACTTTTTCTTGGTAAGATATGGCATAGGATGAGCTCATTGGGGGAAATGTCAAAGGAGTATATCCCAATCTTCATGTGGTGAATTTTTTTATATCCTATGAAATTTTGGACATCATCCTTTTAAAAAATTAGGCTTGTATATTTGTTTTTGTAGGTTGAACATTATTTATAACCAACTCCTTTAGGTCCAATGAAAATCATTGAGGAATAATAATTGAAATGTCTTCTTCTTCAAAATCATCTTCTTTAGATAGTTCTTATGTGAGATTTGTAGTTGGCTTTTCAATTTTCTAAAAAAGATCTCACGGTCTCTGTAACCTTTTCTAGGAGGGACATAGAATGTTTTCAACTATTATATTTTTTTCTTTTCTTGATATTATTAAGGCTTTTATATATGCACTTAATATTATAGTTATTTTCATAGCCTTATTGGAATTTGTGATTTGGGTACCTTATCAAAGAAACATGAGTCTTCTCTAATTATTTAGCCACATTACCAGTACTAGCTTCTTCTTTCTTTTGGCTAGTTGAGGCTTTCTTAGGTTGATAAAGTACTAACTCCTCTTCATCATCCTCAGTATCACTACCAAGGTGGAGAATTACCTCAAGTTGCTTTAATTCATTAGTGCTTTTATCCTTTGAATTATTGCCTTTTAGCACTAGTTTCATGGGTGGAGCCACTTGCTTTTGGTAATTGACTTCCCCTTCTTTTTAAAGAATGAAGTGCTTAGCATCATCATAGATCTTGATCTCATCAAGAATGGATTCGTGTCACCATCAATTTGATGCTCTTCACTATTTTGAATATACTTCATACATTGATGGTGAGTTGAAGGTACTATGACATATTCATGAATCCACGGCTTACGAAAGAGTACTTTGTAACCAACTTTGGCTTTGATCACATGCAATTTAGCTTTGTACATAGTTACCTAAAACATAAGGGTAGGATAATGTATCCAAAGGTTTGTTGTACTTATTCATTAAATCCTTGTAAAAATATTATACTTTTGTCCAGATAGCGAGCATTTAAGTCAAATGCTCTGAGTGTCTTGGTTGTTATGAGATTGACCGAAGCACCTGGATTGATTAATATCCATTTTTTTGGGTCAATTTACTTTCAACTGTGACATAATTGTGCTCAGTTATACCTAACATTAGGTCATCATCACTGAATATGATGTTTGCTAATTTTTGAGAGATTAAGTCCTCTTCCTTCTTCTCTTTAGTCTAGAATGATTTATAATATTTTATAATTAATAAGGTGTTGATTAATGTCTCACGTATATCCTTAGAAAATATGAGAACATCATAGATTCTTAGTATAGTAAATAGCTTGCATAAATGTGCCAGAACATTATAATCTACTCCTGTTTTGGTAGACTTTTTAGGTTTAGTCAGTAGTGGAAGTTTCTGAATTCTATGTCTCTTTAGAAATTTTAGAGTTTTTAGTACTCTTAGAAGTACTACCTAGTCTAGAACATAATTTCATTGATCCTAACTAGACCTTCCATTTAATAGGCTTTTCTCTAGGAAAGCATAATTCTTCTTCAGAGTCAGTTGAAGTTGCAATCACATTACAAGCTTGCCTTTGGATTTGAAGATTATAATTTTCACGCATGTTTATGACTTGGCATGTTTCTTTTGAAACCTTTTCTTCAAGATTTTTGGTGTCAAGCTGTAAGTGATTCATATATTCTTCTAATTTAACTGGCTTTCAAAGAGGTTGTCATACTCCTCTAAAGAGTTAATCATTTTATATGTTTTAAACTTTAGTTTTTTAGATTTCCTCTTTTTTTTATTTGTTGGGGCTTTGATGAAGAAAACTAATTTATTTTTGTCTACTTTTTTGTATTATATAAAAATTGGCACCTATTGGGAAGAGCCTTCTTGGGTCTATTTTAGGCTATAAAGAATTCTTCCATCGGATGCCTTCCAGGATTGCAAGAATGTTAATCATCCTTTTAGTTTTCTTTGAGATGAATGTCTCCCAACCACCTTCTTCTTCTTCTTATGTTTGAGGAGCTTTTCCCTTATTATCATTTATATTCTGAGTTTGAGTTGGCTCTGCATCTTTATTTTTTTGTATTCTAGATTTGGTGTGTTGTAACAACATTCATCTTCTCTTTTTTAAGATGTGCTAGTAAAATGTCTAACAAGATTAGCTTTCGATTTTGATAGCTCTTTTCTACTCAATCTTTCAAGACAAAATAATCTTCAATAGGGTGACCTATAACTATATGTAATGGACAATAGTTGGCATCATCAACTTTTTCTACATGGTTTGACCGACGTGGCTTTAGCAATTGTAATCCAAATTTTAGGGCATGTTTAATGATCTTAGTAGTACATTCTCTTTTGAATGAATACACTGCTTAGCCATCTTCTATTGGAGAGTTGGCCCTTTTTCCTTATATAGAGCTATTCCATTTAACCCATCGAAGATGCTCAAAATTATTATTGGTGGGTATGTTTGCTTCAACTACTAGTTCATATTTTTGTTCAATTTTTATAGGTAATCTGG
Organism: Cymbidium sinense; assembly: GCA_021442155.1. Classification (NCBI taxonomy): domain Eukaryota; kingdom Viridiplantae; phylum Streptophyta; class Magnoliopsida; order Asparagales; family Orchidaceae; genus Cymbidium; species Cymbidium sinense. The sequence goes on along the minus strand of CM038228.1, from coordinate 28,567,661 downwards.
AAACTTTGTGAGAAGCATTATACCTTCTTCAAGCTCTCCTAGACATTTTGGTGCCCAAGAAAGATTTTTCGTGACCATTATTGCTTGAATTAAAGGCAGTACTTTATGGGATGATTGGCTCCTCTGATAGCATGTTGAGTGGATCAACAATAATAGTTTTCAACTTGGGCTTAATGGCCATATCCTTGGTAATCATTATTGGTATTTCCTTTGAAATTCTATCAAAAATAGAACCCCTCTGTAAGGTCAAGGCTTTAGGCTTAGGCCCTCTAGGAATGAACATATTCAACCACTTTTCTTTATTGAATGTCTTTAGCATTTTGATACTCTTAGTGTTAGGTGTTGACCTCATTTTTGGATGAGGTTAATGTCATTTTGAAATCAGTGATTAGGATGTCCTAATTTTAAAAAAGAATCATCTAATTCAATGCTTAGGATACTATACTTAGTAACCTAGTGCACCCTCGTTGAGTTTAATCTAACTTAATGAGCTTTGGTAGACTTGACCCAATTTTTAAATTTGGAATAAATCAAATAAAATCCAAATAAATCAAAATTAAATCAAATTAAAACAAAGGAACAAATCCAAAAAATAAATCAAAGTCAACAAAATCAACCCATTTGACATAGGTTTAACTTAAGTGGGTCCCACCAAATCAAAGGTCAACCCACCAAGAATTTGACCAAATTAAATCATTTCAAATGTTCCAAATGATCAAATAAACATGTTTGATTACAAATCTAATGAAATTTAAATTCATTTAGGCCTTAATTGGGTATATTAGACCACTTACTCTAAATAACCCTAAATGGGTTCTATTGGGTTCAAACCCAAATCAAATTGAAATCAATTCAATTTGATTGCTCTAAATCATTTGGAAATGATAATTAAATACAATCCAACCCATCATTGGGTCTAATTTGGTTAATTTGGTCATTTGACCCAATTGAAATCCAAACATAACCCATTAACCCCACTTTGGGTCAAAATGGGTTCAAATTGAAATCTAGTTAAAATTAAATAAAATCAATCACTCTAAATCATCTTACACATGTGGTCAAGCATGATTAAAGCTCAAACCAAATCAAATTGAGTTAAATTAATCATTTGAACCCAATTGGAATAGAACATAACCCATTTAGGTTTAAATGTGTTGAAATGAAATGAAATCCAAAATTAATTTAAATTTAAATGAATTAAATAAATTAAAACTCAATCAATCATCAATTAAAGATGATTAAACTCAAAATTACAAGAATTGAATCAAAATCAAATGCTTTGAATCCAAATCCTTAGATTGGATTCAAAGTTCCAATTCAATCCAAATAAATTTGAACTTGACTTCAGACTCACATGGTGTTTGAGTTAGGGAACCACATATTAACCTAAAGGCTTTAATAGTGATGCCAAAAGCCAAAAGGAAAATAAAACCAAAGGAGAGGAGTGGAGATCTTTGACCAAGGGAAGTTTCCTCCACTTTTCATCATGAAAGTTACTTGTATTTTATCCAAGTAGCTTTGGGCCCTTGACCACCTCTTAGGAGAATAGTTCCAAGGGCAGAAAATGAGAAAATCAGCCTTCAAACCAAAAAGGAATTTGGCTTCCTCCAAGGTAGGGCCAAGGAGAAGCCAAAAAAAAGGAAGGAGATGCCCTCCTCCCTTTGAAATTCTCATCCAAACATGTTCATAAGGACAAAGGGGGATTGAATCCACCCCTTAGCTGACTTTGTCACTGCCATTGGCCGAATTTCCCTTCCAAATTCTCATTCAAACATGTTTATAAGGCCAAGGGGGATTGAATCAACCCCTTGAATGACCTTTTCACTGTCGGTGGCCAGAATTCAACCACCTAGAAGGCCAAGGAAGAGGCTCTCAGTCAAGCATAGAAGGCCAAGGAGGGAGGGCCAATTACTTCCCTCTTTTTATTTTAACTTGTTTACCAAGAGATGAGATGAAGGAAGTGACCCTTCCCCCAGCTCCTCATCACCGGCACACCAAAAAATAGACAAATTCAATGGCCACTGAGCTCCTTTTAATGGTGAAATGCGAAGGATAATTTCCCACATCAAATTGAACGTTCCTACACATTCTAGAGGTTGAGGCAACCTCAAATGAACCGCCACCCCGTCCCCTCACCATCGACGAGTCAAAGAATGATTAAGGTAGACTGAATTCAATCTGAGCTTAGTCTAAGAGGTGATCCACTAGTAGGAAAGCCACCAAAATGCAAACAGGGTGTTGTCACATTGAGGCAAAGCTAATGGAGTCAATCCCAACATCAGTAATCGCCAAAAATGAGGTACGCTCCACCACCTCCCATTTAGGCATTTGGTTTTAGTACTTCTTAGAGGGAATTTGATCACCATGAGAGTCAAATTGCATGGATTGGTTGCAAAATAATCTTTTCATTTTGCAATCAATCGTTGAAATTCACCGATCATAAATTTTAAAAATAAAGATGGCATCTTTCTCTTGTTGGAGACATGTGAGCGATGATCTTTGCCATTCGATCCTTTTATTTGCAATGGACGGTCGGGATCTAGCAAAATGATATGATTTTATCCCTTACATATGAATGAATCGATCGCGATCTTTGATCACCATCGAGATCATCAGTGGCCAATTTCGCTATGTGGCGATGATGCCACGCAGGCTACCACATTGGCCCGCCTTCTTAAAATGGTAAATCTCTCTTAAATTAAATAAAAAAATTAATTATAAATCACAAAATTTTTTAAAAATCATAGAAATTTAAATACAAATCTAAAAATAATACAAACATGGGCTCTAAGGATTCTTCTTGATGAGAGGAATCCATTAAAATTAAAATCCCCAATTAATTTTGACTATTTTTGCCTTACTATAACTTTGAATGAAATTGATTAAACTTAAATTAATCACAAACTATTAATCCTATTCAAATGAAACTTTGAGGGATGAATATTAAAGTTAAAACACACCCTAGGAAAACTTTTCATGAATTATTGCATTGTAATTCATGAAATATTAAATTTTAAATCCTAAACCTCAATTTTAATTAAATAATTAAAATAAAATGAAATAAATGACCAAATTGGATTAAATCACTTAATTTGTTAATGAACATAAAATCATCAATGAAACTCATTCTAATGTAATAAACCACAAACTGACTTACTTAGATAATTAATTGAATTAAATAATTTAAATAATTGATGAGAACTTAGTTAAATCATAATAAATCAACTTAATTTCCAAAAATTGAATGAACATCTTTGGAAACATCTTTTAGAGAGGAATCAATGAAAAATCAAATCTCTAAATGACCTTCATCAAATTAGGCCTAATTTGGGTTTTAATGAAATAATTAAAATCTTAATTACACCCTAATCATGAATCTAATCAAGGTGAATGGAACCCTAGTTGCCATAAATATTTCAAACCCAATTGACATTTAGATTGGAAATTGTTGAATTTCCAAATTCTTAAGTCAACATGAATCAAATAATTAATAAAACAAAAAAATTCATTAAATCATGAAATAATTTGAACTAATCTAAATTAAACATCAAAAATATTTAGGATGGTTTTCAAGCATCCTAAGTCAAAGAACTTAATCATTTCATACTTAAGGGTTAAGGGAATTAAAAATGTATATTAAAGGAAATTAAACCTTAAGTTAATGAAATAACAAACACTTAATGAAACCTTAATCCATAATCAAGGTAACTTAACAATGGGTTAAACATTAACCTAAGTGCCTTTGGTTAACATAAACTAAATTAAATGAAATGAACATAATTTAATAAACCTAAACATAACTTAAACCCAAAAAATTAATGCAAATAAAATGACACAATTCAAATAAAATTCAAACGAAACAAATAAAACAAAATTGAAAATAAACCAAACCAACAATTAAAGAAGAAATAAATCAATTCAAAGAAATTAAATAGAAAATGAAATTTGAAAGAAAATAATTAATCCAAAAATCCAACTTGAATTTTAACCCAAACCATTTAAATTAAACTAAAAGGTTTAATTAAGATACATAAGAATCTTAATTAGACCTTTGGGATGGATCTTCATCTTAGGATAGAGGTTTCATTTCATTAGGGGTTAGGATGTTGAATGGAGTGGGTTCCACCCAAAAGTGAGATATATTTTACTCTTCATTCTTGAAAACCTAAACTTAACTTTAACAAAATAAAAGTGAAATGAAAATAAAAATAAATCATTAAATCATTTAAATTGAAACCATTCAAATGTAAAGTTCAAACAAACTCAAAAAATCCAAATTGAAACTTGAACTGAAAAGGCCTAACAACGTCTTGCTACACAAGCCTATTTACTTCACACACTAAATCATTAGGCCATAGACCCTAGACTTAGGTTAGGTTGTTCTGTGATTCATTTTTATAATTCTCTATGTTGTGATGTGATGTGCTTCATATGTCTTTATGGTGTACTATTTTAGACTACATTTCTAGCATTATTTGCTTGTTAGACTGGATGTTAGGATGTTCTTTCTAGATCTAGCATTATCTTCTACAAATAAATTAAAATATTGTATTATTGCATGTATGCTTAAGTTATTTAGCATAGCCCATAGATGGGGGTGAAAGCAATTAAGCCCATATGTTTGTGAAATATAACTGGTGTAAGTTGTTTATATTTTGCTGACATTTGTTTTACAAGACTTAGGATTATTTTTGAAATTAAAATGTAAATTTGAGCTTAGAATTAGGTTAGGATATATGGGGTCTATGATTAGTAGGAGCTGACCCTACCAGGAGAAGGTATAGTGGTCCCTTGTGAAGTCCAATGATTGCCCCTAAAAGAGACTATCTTGGAAAGAAGACCCATAAATCTAGACTTGTAGTTCTAGGATGGGCAAAGCTGCATTTGCTTTCTTTTCTTTCCTGGATGTATTATAGATGGCATTGGCCTTTTCTTAAATTAAATTATTTATTTTGCACAATTGAATCAACATGCTTTTCTAAGTTTCTTTCTGTGTTGTGCTTTCCTGTGATTGAATGCCTGAATGATTAGCTTATAGGGAAAATTAAAATTTTATACAAAACTTAAATCTAAACAATTAAAATAAAAATAAAATAAAATTGAAATTTCACAAAAACTAAAGCCTTAGGTAAAACATAAAAGTAAATTATAAACAATCTAATTTTAAAACCATGAAATCGTATTACTTCAATCTTTGAATGGACGCTTCTCCCATTGCCATAAGGGGCATCTGACCTGTGAGGATGACTACCTACTTGGAGAAGCCTTCCTTCTATTCTTGATTTGGCCCATAATTATTTCTAATTACATGACATTAGGCATAAAAATTCATTCTCAAGACCTTAAATGAATCTTGAACCAAAATATTTAAAATCTAAAACAAATGTGCATTAGTTAGATGCATTTGATATCCTACATGATCCTAGGGATTAAGGAGTAAGTCTATGATCCTTAGATTCCTTTTCTAAGAATATAATAGCTTAGCCATCTTACATTCATAGGACTTAGCATCATGAATTTAAAATATGCATAGGTGGTGTTAGCTGACAGCTCTCTCCAGGTGGGTTATAAGTCCTAAAGAGTCTAGGATAGGTTAATTCCCTCAAGTGAGAGGAATAGTTGATAATTCCCAAAATGAAACTAAGTTGAGCATCTGACTTGAATTAAAAATATTTGTAGACTAGGCTCTGAAGCATTCTTCTGAGAAGTAACCCTTCAACCCTAAGCATTTCTACGATCTTGTGTTGCTGGAATCTAAATCCTAGACTTCTAAGAAAATATCAATTCAAAATCTAAATTAAAATTATAAAATTTAAAGCCTAATTATAAGATAGTTGCAGTGCCTACTGGGTATTTCAGTATCAATAGGCATTTACTACTTCATACTGTTTGTCTTTCAAAAATAATTCTCTCCAATTTGAATCAATCCTAAATGAAAATCCCAAATTTTAATCCTTTGAAAACTATCTTAGAAATCTTTAAAAATAATAACTTATTTTTTTAATCAAGAGTATTCTTAAGAAGAGACCCTTATTAAGATATAATTAACTATAGGGGCTTGCCTCTATAGGGAACCATGAACCCAGTTTAAAATAAATCATGTTCCACCTTCCATGTAGTTTAGGGGAAAATCTATGGTACAGAAAAGACCCATTAGCCTTAGATGTCTTTTATTAAGTGTTTGAATCCATTATAGGATAACATGTTTATCTTTCAAGATAATATGTTTACTACTTAATGATGCATTTGATCATCCAAATTAGAAATTCCTAAACTCCAGGTGGTGTCATAAATTTTCCCCACAATAGGCTCCATTATTAGTCCAGTAGATAGGAACTAGACGAACTCAGAAATCAATTTAGATTGAAGAGTAGCTCAAGAAAAATTAGCATTGATTGCAGCCTGGGGAATCAAATGGTGGACCCATCTCCATGCTTTTTAGTTATCACGCTTGTTAAATTTTCCATGGAAGGTTTTGAACCTAATCATAGATCAAAAGTTTTAAAAAGATATAACCCAATATTTAAATCTATGATGACAATGTATATTTTAAGTTTTTTCAACTAGAGATGGAGAGAGAAGTAATCCTCAATGGAGTTGATAGAAATCTGATCACCTAAGAAAACATCATTTTGGAAACTCTTTGTCATCTTTATTGGGAAAGGTAGGAGTAAGTTTTTCATGAGGAAGACTGATATATATTCAATTGGATTTCCTTTAATATTATGTTAGGGTTTATTTATATATAGGCTCTACTTTCTATGAATACAAGTATTAATAGTTAATTACTCCGCTTATCACAGTAAGAGAGAATTATCGATTAAGGTTGAAAACAAATATATCTCTAATATGAATTGATTTCTGGTGGTGCGTGTGGCATGGAATAGATGACTGTCTAAAGGAAATAAGTAGAGATAGTCTCAATCAAGATCTTACAGTTCTGTCATCCCAGGACTATGTTATTTCATTTTACCAATATCAGAGAGCTATCAACCATAATATCTAAGGAGTCTAATCTACAGCCATAGGTTTCTTCATTTCCGATATCCTGAATAGACTAGAGTTTTAGTATAGGGGTTATGATGTAGGGATTTTCACATGGTGAACAGGTAAATAAACTGGCCTTACATTTATTGGAAAGCCAAAATATAGAGGTGTTTGCATGACAAACAAGTAGATTAAGCTTACATTCCTTGAGAAATGTCAAGTAGGAATGTTTGCATGGCGAATAGATAGATTGGACTTACATCTCTTTGGAATGCTAGTACGGTGTTTGCATGGAAAAAAAGTATATTGGGCTTGCATCCATTAGAATGCCATTAGACTTTATAGGGGTGTTCACATGGCGAATGTAAAGATGCTTGGTTTGAGTTTTTTTTGTGTATTTTTAGGGTATTGCACCTCAACGCTATAGAAGAAGTGCCACAATGCAATGGGTAGCACACCATGGCACTAAGAAATTGGCACCTAAGTGCCTGATGCTCAGTGCCTCGGTGCAAGTGAGATAACACCTCAATGTCATCAAGTAGGAACAAGAGTCTCAAAAATAGAGAGGGCAGTGCTTTGGCACTGTAAACCTAACACCAAGGTGCTAAAGCACCATAAGAATAATATAAATTGATTAACCAGCATGAAGGAGATGTAAGAGTATCATCGTGATGCTAGTCAAAAAGTCATTCAAAGTTTGACAGGCTGGAAAATATATTTAACAAAAAAGGACAAAATTTTTGACAAGCATCACAATGTTGAGTCTGAGTGCTACAACTCTCCATCAATGTTTAACATGCTTTCAATTTTTATCAGTTACAAATTAATGATAATAAATAGTAATAAGTTCTCTTTTTACTAACGCAATTACCATTTTGATTAGGTGATTAACACTTATGCACTACATGTGGAGCACTACGCTGCTAGTCCAAAATCTCAGAAATTGAGAGGCTAGCACCTCAGTGCTATTAAAGTAGTACTACGATGCTAGGTCTAGTATATAAATAGGACCCCTAGGTTATTAATTTTTCATTCTAAAGTTTTGTTTCCTTTCTATAGTTCTCTTGCTCTTTCCATTCTTAGCTTTTATTCTACTCTAAGAAAGTCAACATGACAATCAAATACTTTAACAAGAGTAACAAAAGGGAAAATACTTTCTAGAGTTCTCTTGTTCTCAGTGACTCTAGAAGGATCATGACTGTGGAAGTAGAAGAGTGATACCACCACACTCTCATCCACAAACATCTTATCCTTAAGAGAAATTTCTTCAACCTGGGTGGGAGCATGGAGAGAATCATCAATGAATGAGGATGGGAGAAGTTGGCTTACAAGAACAAATCCTGCTCTATTCCTACAGTGCGAGAGTACATCGTCAATGTGAATGAACACTAGAATAATAAATTTTTATTTGAGGAAAACTAGTAAGTTTTGATAGTATTTTGATAGCACTATTAATACATATTATAATTTAGAAGATGTAGTATATGATCAACATCTCTTTTATTATAATGATCATTTTGATTTTGATTAATTTTTTAGTTTCCTCACTGTGAGAAATTTTAATGTCCAGTGAAAAATGTGAGAGCAAAATATTATCAATTTTCCTATCACTAGTCTCAATGCCGAGATCAAAGCTTAACACTATTTTATTTCTACTAAGTTAATGCCCGCTAGCAATATCAGTAAAGTGATTAGGGATAAGGTCAATTTGAATTATGCGATTCAAAAGCGCTTTATGATGTATGGATAACCATTTAAAATTCTATTTGTAATATGCTTAAGGGTATTATTACTGTAGGTTATGGTCATCCCTCAATGCTACAAAACTAGTGCCTTGGCACCATTAATTAATAAATATAAGTTCAAAACCTGAGAACATAGTACCTCGGTGCTACATGTATAGAGCTATAGTGTTATAAATGTGACTTAGGCTTAATATTAGAGAGATTAGCACCTCAATGCTATAATATGAGTGCCTTATGCTATCAGTTAAGTGCCTAAAATTTAATTTCTTGAGAGTGTTATGCCTCGGCACTGAGTTCAATTTTTTTGATGATTTAATGCCAAAGTAATAGAACATTAGCTCCTTGGAGCTGTAGGATGAATGCCTAAGGTTCAAGATTTTTGAGGACTCAATGCCTCGGCACTGGAACCTCAACACCTTGCCACTATTTCATTAGTGCATAAAATTCAATACTTTTGGAGTAATCTAAAATTTTTGCAGTATAACACCTTAGCAATTCTACGTTTTATGATCTATTGTGCAAAGCACCCATCTCTCTTGTCCATGATCCAAGATTGATAGAGGAAGTATTTTGTTTCACATTGGAACCATGTTCAATGGTGGAATGGATTTCAAAATTTTTCACATTGGTGTTGAAAAAATAGTTCTAAGGCTCCATTCAAAATAGGTTTCTTGATTTTGTAAGCCGAAAGGGTAACACTGTAACGCAGAAATACAATGTTGTGGTGCTACAAGTAATACACTAACCTGAGAACTTAACATCACAATGTCGGGTAATGGTGCCTTAGTGCTATGAGGTGGAGTATCAAAGATATCATTCTTAAGGTATCAGCACCTCGGCACTAGGACTTGGAGCCTCGGCGCCACGGAGTGGGAACCTGTTCTTGAACTAACTTCTTAGAAAATTCAAAAATCTTTATAAAAATTCAACGGTATAACACTTTAGCAATGCTAGATTTTATGATGTTTTAGTACAAGATGCACTTTTATCCCTTATTCTAGATCAATCAATAAGAGAGAGAGGATTTTCATCTCGCGTCAGAACTAAGTTCAATGATGGAGGTTTTCAAACTTAAAATTTTTGAGATTCTTGTACCTAAAATATTTTTTAGTAAATTAAATTCATCTTTTTACTCTAGATCCAAGATCAATAGCGAGAGATTTTTCATTTCTCACTAGATCTAAGAATGATGATGAAAATTTTTTGAATTCACTTTGTGGGGTGGGGTTGATTACGGGGATTATGTAAAGAACATTTTCAAAATCTTCACATGGAGTAAATGATAACCAACTTTGGTCTTGTCTCATGCGAGAGAAAGATACCCTCATATAGTAATAAAAAATGTGTTGTGAAGAGAGGAGAGTGTTGGAGAATGGTTGGAGTTGAGACCTGGTGCAAGAAAAGGAGCAGTGAAAGTGAGGAAAAAAAGATGATAAAGTGGGCAGTCCCCATACTTTTTATAGAGGTTTTGGATAATTGTTCCCACTATTTCTTAGGAGATTTTCTGACCCCTATCCATTTCCCCTCTTCCCCTCTAGAGAGTTATCACTATTGAGGAAGCAGTTGGTTGGGAGGGTTAGTTCTCTTGCTTTTAAAACTAAAGGCCATCGCAACAACATCTTAGGCACTGGGACTACAACACTTAAGCATTGGGATTATAACATCACGATGTTGTATTGCTTAAATAGATAACTGGTGAGGGTGGTTATCTTTCTTGAAATCCACAACATCACTTAGGTGCCAGGATTATAACGTCATGGAACTCTAGGTCAAATTTTTGTTTTATTTTGTTATTATTTTTTTAGATATAGAAATCTACATCTTTTCATTCTCGATGAGAAGACTCACCCCAAGTATATTTATCATTATCTTTATGATTTGATCGAGAGAAACTCACCAACATCTCTTGGATGTCTACCAAAGTGAAACTAGTATCCCCTGTAGAAGAAAGGGTGACTGCCTTGGTGACTACTTTTGATGGGTATGTACTCCCCTCCAAAGTTGAACTAGGCATTGTTGAGTCAACTCACTGCAAAGCTGAAGTCACCCCTAAATGTCAAGAAATGAAACTACCAAAAATAAATAATGACATCTCAATAATGACATCATATAAACATTGAATCCATTTAAAAAAAGCCATGCTTATGTAAAAAAAACTTCCTCATACTTAGATGATGACTTAACAACTCACACATGATAAGGTGAAGCACTTCTCAAGAATACCTAGAGTATCAAGGGAGATAACTTGAGGTGTAAGTGAGTATCCACCATCTCCTTTCATTAACTCTTACACACTCCTCACACTTAGTTGTAACAATAAGAAAAGTTTAGAATGACTAACAATATGTACTGTAGTATAAAGGGAGGATGACTCTAACCTCGATGAGACACTCCCCTCTATAGCTAACTTCATAGAGATGGTTCTCACCAGCCTGCTTACCATGACTTTTTGGAGCCAAACCAAGGGAACATCTTCTTCTTCCTCCTAAGTACTCATGAATTAGAAGGAAGGCAATTCCACCATTGAAGTGACATTCTCCACCTTTATAGGATGAGTGATTGGCCCCATGCATGGGTCAATGGCACTACCCTTGGTTGGAGTATCAATAATCTCATGAGGAGGAACATCTGAGGTACTAACCTTAGCCATTGGGTGCTTTTAAAGGTGATAAGATCATTCCTAACTTCATGATTATTTTTTTGAAATCATTAAATGCTAAAAACTAATTATCCTTTTCATTCTGTTGTCCCTCTATAAGGAGTAAAAAAATTAGGAAGCTAAATGTATGTACAAATATACAAGTGAGTCAATATAGCCTACATAGCAAGCCATCATCAAGGAAAGATCAAATCTATAAGGGAGTGCTACTCAAAAATGAACCCTTACTGAGCATATGGTGAGTTAAAGAAGGAAGCTCAAAGAATGAAGTATTGGCTACATAACAAAACTCACTTGTAGCTTGTGAGGGTCCAAAAAATATTATAGAAACACAAATGACCAAGGTTCAATGATCTTAGCCGAACCAACCCATTCACCACATTGATCGCTTAGAAAAAAACACCTTTATAAATCTCTGCCACCTTTATAAAATGTTTAGGGGTGTTCAATCTTCATGAGGTAGATTGATTTATATTCAACCAAATTTCTCTTAACATTATATTAGAGCTTCTTTAGATCAAGTTCTACTTCTTTTGAATGTGAGCATTCATAATTAATTACTCCTCTTATCACAGTAAGAGAACACTCTCAATTATGGTTGAAAATTAACATATTTGATGTAAATCGATATCTAGTGGTGTGGTATGGATGAATTTCAAAGAGAAAAAAGAGGATAGTCCAAATCATGATACCATGGTTTCATTATCTCGGGACTACATTATTCCAGTCTACCAACGTCAGAGGGCTATTAGTAATACTGTCCAAGGAGTCTAATTAGTAGCAATGGGTTGCCTTGTCTTAAATATCCTGACCAGCCTAAAGTTTAATGAATGTTTTATGGTGCAAATCTTCACATGGAATAAATGATATCCAACTTCGGTCTTGTCTCATGCAAGAGAAAGACACCCTCATACAACAATAAAAAATGTGTTGTGAAGAGAACAGAGTGTTGGAGAATGCTAGGAGTTTAGACCTGGAGCAAGAAAAGGAGCAGTGGAAGTGAGGAAAAGAAGATGATAAAGTGGGCAATCCCCCCACTTTTTATAGAGGTTTTGGATAATTGTTCCCACTCTTTCTTAGGAGGTTTTCTGACCTCTAACCATTCCCCCTCATCCCCACTAGATAGTTGTCACCATCGAGGAAGTAGTTATTGGGGAGGGTTAGTTCTCTTGCTTTTAAAACTAAAGGCCATCACGATAAATCCTTAGGCACTAGGACTATAGAATCACTGTGTATTATTTAAATAGATAACTGGTGAGGGTGGTTATCTTTCTTGAAAGCCGTTACAGTACTTAGGTGCCAAGATTATAACATCATCGAAATCTAGGTCAAAATTTTATTTTATTTTATTATTATTATTTTAGTTACAAAAATCTACATCTATTCATTCTGGCTGAGAAGACTCACCCCAAGTATATTCATCATTATGTTTATGAGCTGATGAAGGGAAACTCACCAACATCTCCTAGATGTCTACCAAAGTGAAACTAATAGCCCTCGTAGAAGAAAGGGTGAGGGCCTTGGTGATTGCTTTTGATGGGTATGCACTCCCCTCCAAAGTTGAACTAGGCATTGTCAAGTCAACTCACTGCAAAGTTGAAGTCACCTATAAATGTCAAGAAATGAAACTATTTAAAATAAATGATAAGATCTCAAATTAGGGTGAATCTAAGAATCCATGTAAAATTTCTCGGTGCCAGATGATGACCTAACAACTCGCACATGATAAGGTGAAGCACTTCTAAAGAATACCTAGAGTATCAAGGGAGATAACTTGAGGTGCAGGTGAGTGTCCATCATCTCCTTTCATTGACTCTTACATACTCATCACACTTTGCTATAACAATAAGAATAGTTTAGAATGACTAACAAGATGTACTTTAGAATAAAGGGAGGATGAATCTTGCCTCGATAAGACACTCCACTCTATAGATAATTTCATAAAGATGGTTCTCACCAGCCTACTTACCATGACCTTTTGGAGCCAAACCAAGGGAACATCTTCTTCCTCTTCCTAGGTACTCATGAATTAGAAAGAAGGCAATTCCACCATAGCAGTTACATTCTCCACCTTTATAGGGCAAGTGCTTAGCCCCACTCATGAGTCATTGGCACTACCCTTGGTTGGAGTATTAGTAATCTCATGAGGAGGAACATCTGAGGTACTCACCTTAGCCATTGGGTGCTTTTAAAGGTGATAAGATCATTCCTAACTTCATGATTATTTTTTTGAAATCATTAAAAGCATAAAACTAATTTTTTTTTCATTTTTTTATCCTTTTTGTGAGTCACCTCTATAAGGAGTAAGAGAATTAGGAAGCTAAATGTATGTACAAATATACAAGCGAGTCAAGATAGCCTTCATAGTAAGCCATCATTAAGGCAAGACCAAATCTATATCGGAGTGCTACTCAAAAATGAACCCTTATTGAGCACATGGTGAGTTAAAGAAAGAAACTCAAAGAATGAAGTATTGGCTACATAACAAGACTCACTTGTAGCCAGTGAGGGACCTAAAAAGATTGTACAAACACAAATGACCAAGGTTTGATGATCTCAGCAAAACCAACCCATTCATCACATTGATCGCTCAGAAAAACACCTTTATAAATCTTTTCCACCTTTATAGAATGTTTATGGGAGTTCATTCTTCATGAGGTAGATTGATTTATATTCAACCAAATTTCCCTTAACATTATATTAGAGTTTATTTAGATGAAGGTTCTACTTCTTATGAATGCAAGCATTCATAAATAATTACCCCTCTTACCGTAGTAAGATAACACTCTTAATTAAGGTTAAAAATAATATATTTGATGTAAATCAGTGTCTAGTGGTGTGGTATGGATGAGTTTCTAAAAGAAAAAAGAGGATAGTCCACATCAAGATCCCATGGTTTCTTTATCTTTGGACTACATTATTCCAGTCTACTAACATCAAAGGGCTATTACTCGTAATGTCCAAGGAGTCTAATTAGTAGCAATGGGTTGTCTTATCTTAAATATCCTGAACAGACTAGAGTTTAATGAATGTTTTATGTTACAAATATTTGAATTAAACCAAATTTATAAGTCTATCTAATAACATAATTTTATAAACTCTACATTAAAGAGGGTGCTTCAGAACCTAATCTACAAGTGCTTCCAAGACATGTCAAATGCTTAACGTAGTTTTATTTTTGGAATTATCAGTCATTCCTCTCACTTGAGTGAACTAACCTATCCTTGACTCTTCTAGACTTATAACCTGCCTAGAGGGGCTGGCAGCTAACACCACCTAAGAGAATTTTAAATCTACGATGCTAAGTCTTATGAATGTAAGATGGTTGGGCTGTTGTATTTTTATGAAAGAAATCTAAGAATTCTAGACTCACTCCCTAATCATTAGGATCATGCAGGGTATGAAATGCATCTAACTAATGCATATTTTTCACATTTTTAAGTGTTTTGATTTATGATTCATTTGAGGTTTTGGGTATGCAATTTATGCCTACAAGTCATACAATTAGAAATGGTTATGGGCCAAATCATTAAGAGAATACAAACTTCTCTAAGATGGTAGTCATCCTTACATGTCAGATGCCCCTTATGTGCAATGAGAGTACTGCCCATTCAAGGATTAGAGCAATGTGATTTCAAGATTTTTAAAAGCTAATTTATTTATAATTGATTTTAAGTTGTTCCCTATGGCATTAAATTTATATGAGGCTTTAATTTTATTTTATTTTTGTTTTAGTTATTTAGATTTAAATTGGGTATAAAATTTAATTTTCTCTATTATTCTAATCATCTAGACATTCAATCATAGGAAAGCACAAAATAAAAAAATTCTAGAAAAGCAAGTTGATTCTTTTACACACCCAAAATATATCAAGATAATTTAATTTAAGAAATGGTCAATGCGGTCCGGTACTGCTGTACACCTTGGAAGAAATAGCAAATTGATAGCCCATCTCTGCCCTTATATAGCCTGGCCTAGAACTACAAGTCTAGATCTATGGGTCTTCTTTCCAGGATAGTCAACTTTTTTAGGGACATCCATTGGGCTTCACAGTAGACCACTACACCTATCTTCTAGTAGGGTCAACTCCTGCTAATCCTAGACCACATAGATCTTAACCTAATTCTAAGCTCAATTTTACATTTTATATTTAAAAATAATTCCTAAGCCCTACAAAACAAATGTCAACAAAATACAAACAACACGCAACAGTTATATTTCACTAACATAAGTGCTTAATATTAGCTTCTTACCAAGCCCACCTATCCTATAGGATATGCTTAAGGACTTAAGCACACCTACAAGAAAATAGCATTTTGATTTTATTTATGGTAGTATTCCTTGCAAGCATTTCCCCCTATTGAAGATAATGTTAAATTTAAAAAGAACATCCTATCATCCAGTCTAACGGGCAGACAATCCTAAACATGAAGTCTAAAATAGTACACCATAATAATATGTGAAACACATCACATCACAACAAATAAAATCATTTAAAGGAATCACAAAATGGCTTAACCAAAGTCTAGGAGCTATGACCTAATGATCTATTGTGTGAAAGGAATAGGCTTGTGTAGCAAAACTTTGCTAGGCCTCTTTAGTTCAAGTTTAAATTTGAGTTTTGAGTTTGTTTGAATTTTACCTTTGTGTTGTTTCAATTCAAATGATTTAATGATTTGTTATCATTTTTATTTCCAATTATATTTTATTAAAGTGAAGTTTAGGTTTTCAGGAATGAAGAGTAGAATAGATTCCACTTTTTAGTGGAACCCATTCTATTCAACATCCTAATCCCTAATGGAATGAAACCTTCATCCTAAGATAGAGATTCATCTAAAAGGTCTAACTAAGATCTTTAAGTATCTTGATTAATCATTTTACTTTCATTTAAATGATTAGGGTTTGAATTCATTTTAAATTTTGGATTAATGTTTCAATTCTTGCTTTAAAATTTGATTCTTTATTTTATTTTTTTATTTGATTTGATTTTCATTTTTGGTTTTATTTATTCATATAATTTGATTTGATTGAATGATTTCATTTGACTTAGTTTGAATTAATGTTTTGAATTAGTTTGCATTAATTTTTTAGTTATGTTTAGGTTTAAGTTCATTTCATTTGGTTTGATTTATGTTAGCCTAAGGTATTTAGGTTAATCTTTGAATTCATTCTTAGGTTAGATTGATTTTGTATTAAGGTTTCATTAAGTTGTTTGATTATGAGTTTAATTAAACTTAACATTTCATTATTGGTTTCATTAATCCTTAAGTATGGAAATGATTAAGTTTTTTGATTTAGGATGTTGGAGAACTATCCTAAGTATTTCTGATGTTGATGTAGATTATTTCATGTTACTTCATGATTTTATGAATTTATGAAATTTTTTTATTAATTATTTGATTTATATTGACCTAGAGATTTGGAAATTCAATAATTCCCAATCCAAAGATCAACTGGGTTTGAAATTTTTATGGCAAGTGGGGTTCCATGCCAATTTTCTATTTTCAAAGTTTCACCTTAATTAGATTCATAATTAGGGTGTAATTAAGATTTTAATTATTTTATTAAAACCTAAATTAGGCCGAATTTAGTGAAGATCACTTGGGGATTTCATTTTTTCTAGATTTCCCTCTAAAAGATGTTTCTAGAGAGGTTCATTTATAATTTGTGGAAGTTTGGTTAATTTAATGTGATTTAATTAATTTCTAGTTAATTATTAAAATTATTTAATCCAAGTAATTACCTAATTAAGCCATTTATGATTTATTGAGTTTAAATGAGTTTCATTGATGGTTTTATATTCATTAGGGTTTATTAATTTGATTTGAGTTTTTTTAATTCATTTTGACTACTTATTTTATTTTATTTTATTTATTTAATTAAAATTGAGGTTTAAAGTTTGAAATTTAATATCTCATGGATTATATTGAAATAATTCATAAAAATATTTCTTAAGATTTGTTTAACTTCAGTTTCAATTCTCCAAAGTTTTATTTCAATTGGATTATTGTTTTGTGATTAAGGTTTAATTGATTTCATTCAAATTAAGGCCAAAATACACAAATTTAGTTGGTGATTTTACTTTTAATGGATTTCTCTCATCAAGATGAATCCATAGAGCTCATGTTTGCATTTTTATGGATTTATATTTAGTTTTCTATAAACTTTTTTGAATTTTTTGTGATTTTTAATAATTTTTTTAATTAATTTAAAGGAGATTTAATCATTTTAATAACGCAGGCTGACATGGAAGTTTATGTGGCTCCTTTGCCACGTGGCATAGTAGTGCCACGTGGGATGAATCTCGACCATCGGATTAGATCGATGGTTCATTCATTGACATCGTAAGGAATTAATTGTATGTCGGTTGGATCTCAGGTGTCCATTCCAAATAGAAGGATCAAACAGTAGAGTTCATCTCTCGCATGTCTCCGGTGAGAGATCAATACCGTCCATCATTTTTGCCAAATTTGTGGTGATCACTAGTGAATTTCAACTCAATTTTGATTGCAACTAAATTCCTTTTGGAAAGTACAAAAATTGAACGCCTAGGAGGGTGGTGGTGGAGCATACCTCGATTCCGGTGATCACTGGAGGTGGGATAGACTTTATTAGCTTTGGCTCAATGTGATGATGTCATGCATGTAATTTAGTGGCTTGCCTCCCTGTGGATCTCCTCCTAGATAAAGCTTGGATTCCATCATGGTGGTTTATCAGTATCGATGGTGATGGGATAAGGTGGTGATTCATTTGGGGTCGTCTCGACCCCTAGAATGTGTTGGAATGTTCAAATGGAGGTGGGTTTCTCTCCCTTGAATTTCACCATTGTAGATGGCTGCCAGATTCATTCATATTCTAGTGTGTTGGTGGTGAGGGAATAGGGGAAGTGTCGCCTCTTTCATCTCCTCTCTTGATGATTGATTTGATATGAAAAGAGGGATAAAATTGGCTCTCACTCTCCTCTTTCCATGCATGGCTCAAATCCACATCCTTATCCTTTTAGGTGGCCAGATTCTGGCCACCAACGGCAATAAGGTCGGTCAAAGGGGTTGATTCAATTCCCCTTGGCCTTGTAAACAAGTTTGGATGAAGAATTGATAGGGAGGAGGGCATTTGCCTCCTCTTCTTTGTTTGGCCAAGGCCCCCTCTTTTCCATTTCCTTTTATTGACTTCTCCTAAGCTCTTCCTTGGAGGAAGAAAAATTCCATTTGGCTTGAGGCGATTCCCCATTCTGCTTGAACCATTATCCTAAGAGGTGGTCAGGGTCAACTTGGATAAAATCAAGTCTTTAATGATGGAAATGGAGGAATCTACCCTTGGTCAAAGATCTCCACTCATTTCCTTTGGTTTTATTTTCTTTTTTCTATTGGCATCACTATTAAAGCTTTTAGGTTAATATGTGGTTGTCCAAATCAAACTCAATATGAGTTTGAGGTCAAGTTCAAATTTATTGGGATAAGATTGGAACTTTGAATCCAATCTAAGGATTTGGATTGAAAGTATTTTGTTTTGATTCAATTTATGTAATTTTGTGCTTAATCATCTTTAAATGATGATTGATTAAGTTTTGATTTAATTAATTCATTTAGATTTGAGTTAATTTTAGATTTCATTTTATTTCAAATCATTAAAACCCAAATGGGTTAAGTTCGATTCCAATTCAGTTCAAATGACCAATTTAACTCAATTGGATTGGGTTTGGACTCCAATCATGCTTGACCACATGTGTGAGATGATTTAAAGTGATTGATTTTATTTAATTTCAATTGAATTTCAATTTGAACTCATTTGACCTAAACTGGGGTTAATGGATTAAGCTTGTGTTTCATTTGGGTCGAAAGACCAATTTACCAGATTAAACCCATTGATGGGTTGGATTGTGTTTATTTATCATTTCCAAATGATTTTGTGTAATCAAATTAATTTGATTTCAATTTAATTTGGGTTTGAACCAATAGGACCCATTTAGTTTCATTTAGACTAAGTGGTCTAATTAACTTAATTAAGGCCTAAATAAATTTAATTTTTTTAATATTCATGATCAAACATGTTTATTTAACCATTTGGAACATTTGAAATGATTTAATTTGGTGAAATTCTTGGTGGGTTAACCTTTGACTTGGTGGGACCCACCTATGTCAAACCTATGTCAAATGGTTGACTAGATATTGACTTTAATTTAATTTTAGATTCATTTATTTGTTTTAATTTTATTTCATTTTGAGTTAATTTAATCTAAATTTGGAATTTGGGTCAAGTCTAATGAAGCCCATTAGGTTAGATCATGCCCAAGGAAGGGTGCTCTAGACCACTTAGTATAGTGTCCTGAGCACTTAATTTGGATATTTCTATCTGAGCTTAGGACATATTAATTATTAATTTTAGAAGTAATATTAACCTCATCCAAAAATGAGGTCAACATATAGGTTTATAGTTCACATAGCGAACAAAAAGATTAAACTTACCTCCTTTTGGAGTGTTAGATAGGTTTGGAAGTTTGCATAGCGAATGAACAAATTAGACTTACAACTTTTGGAATGCTAGAGTTTTTAGGTTATGCTTTCATTGCAAGCACATATCATACTTACATCTATTAAAAAGCCATTATATTGGAATTACATCCCTTTGAATTACCAAGGTAGGGTGACGTTCGCATGATAAACATATAAGTTGGACTTACCTCCCTTTAGAGTGCCACATAGAATTTATAGTTTACATAATGAACATATGGGCTGGACTTACCTCCCTTTGGAGTTCCAAATAAAATTTAGAGTTCAGTGAAATAATAGATTAAACTTACTTCCCTTTGGAATGTCAGTTAGGTTTGGAAGTTCGCACAATGAATGAATAGATTATATCCCTTTGAAATGCCATATAAGTTTTAGGTTGTACTTATATTACAAGCATAGATCAAACTTGCATCTATTAAAAAGCCATTAGATTGGAATTTTAGATTGTTCTTACATTAGAAGCACATAGATTGGACTTATATCTCTATGGAATGCTAGAATTATAGGAGTGTTTGCATAGCGAACAAAAAGATTGAACTTACGTCTCTTTGGAATATTTGTAGCATTTAGATTGTGCTTGCAATGCAAGCACAAGTTAAACTTACATATATTAGATAGGTGTTAGAATGGACTTACATCCATTTTGGAATGCCAGAATTATTAAATTTTGAGTTACAATAGAGAACTAATGGATTGGGCTTACATCCCTTTGGAATGCTAGAAGTACATAAGTGTTCACATAGTGAATGAATATGTTGGACTTATAGATCAATTTAGAATGCTAGTAAATTTAGATTATGCTTCCATTGCAAGCACAGGAAGACTTACGTCTATTAAAAAGTTGTTATATTGGACTTACATCCCTTTGGAAAGCCAAAATGATAGAATTTAAAGTTCACGTAGCAAACTAATGGATTGGTCTTACATACTTTTGGAATGCTAAATAAGATCTAGAATTTACATAGCAAACTAATGGATTGGACTTACATCCCTTTGGAATGCCAGATAGGATTTAGAGTTCACATAGAGAACTAATGGATTGGGTTTACAACCCTTTGGAAAGTCAGAAAGGATTTAGAGTTTACATAGTGAACTAATGGATATATTTGCAATTACAAACATGAATTTTTTATTTATTTTTTATTTTGGTTGTCAGCGCCTAGGAACTAAAAGGGCCAGTGCCTCAACACTTTAAATGTGGCTTCTAAGCATTAATAGGGTAGTGCCTTGGTGCTAAGAGATCAGTGCCTCAACATTTGGAGATCAGCACCTCAGTGCTAAAAGGTCAAAGCCTTGGTGTTGAAATGTCAGCACTTTGGTGTTACATTGCTCGACTTGGGCTTAAAAACTAGAGGAGGTAGCACTTAGGCACCAGAAAGCTAGCACCCTAGTGTTGAAACTATGCATTTGCACTTCAGCATAGCACTATGGTGCTGCAAGTGGACATATTTACCTTATAATCTGTAAAGCCAATGTTGCTATGCCATGAGGTAGCGCCACAGTGCTTGTCATAGTGTGTCGGTGTTGTATGATAATGTTACTATGCTACAAAGTGGAGTGCCATCGATCCAAATACTTGAGGGCTCGGTATCTCAACACTGGCTAGTAGTGTCATGGTGATATGAGTCAAGAGACTTTATTCTAAGGAAATTTTCTTCCATAGTTTGATGGTTTTTTTTACAAAATTTTGGAAGCAAAACATCTTAGCAATGCTATTTTTTTAATGCAACATGCACTCTTCTCCTTTGTTCTAGATCCAAGATTAATAGAGAAAAGATTTTTATTTCACACCAGAACCAAGTTTGAAGGCAGAGATCTTCATATTTTAAAACATATGATTTAGTAATTTAATTTTTTTATTACTCTTAATTTTGGCAAAGTTCTATCTAGGCAATGCATATGATTTTATAATTAATGACATCACATTCTTCTCCCTTACTCTGGATCCAAGATTAATAGAGGGACAAGGGAAGACTATTTTCTCACACTAGATTAAAGATCAACGATGGAGATCTTCAAAAATTTCCTGTAGAGGAAGGAATTGATAGAATAAAAAACTTTTGTTTTATATTTTTACCTAAAATTAGTATTTATGAAAGCCCTTTTCCTTTAGCTTCAATTATCTCACATGAGATGAAGATTCCTCAAGTGAGAGGAGGGCATGACCCAGGGAACAATGGTGAAGAGTTGTTGGAGAGAGTGCTGGAAAGAATATCCACAGAGTGTGAAGAGTTTATAGAGAGTGTCTAGCAAGTCCTCCCCTTTTTTTATGAAAAACTACTCTCATAATCATTTGCACTCTTCCCCTTTGGGTGGTTATCATTGATGAGGATAGCTATTGAGGGGAATAATTAAGGCTCTCTTTCTACTTTTTATTTTTAATTTTCTTTTATTTTTTAGAAACCAACAAATTGCCCTAAATGAATGTGTCAAGTCGATTGGACATGACTTATTCATTACTTTTTTTTCTGTATTAATTAATGATTTTGTTTAGAGAAATAAATAAATAAATATGAAAGAGAATAATCATAATTATGGTGTTTTAATTTGGAGTCATAAGGACACCATGCAGATCTTAGGGGGTACTTATTGAAGTGATCAAGTACGAAATTAGGTATGATGTGTTATCTTGAAAGATAGAAACATCACCTTATAATAGACTCAATCGCCTAATAAGGACTCATAAGACAAATGGGTCTACATGTATACTAGAGATCTTTCCCCTACTTACATGGATGAAATAAAGTAGGGTTTATCTTAAGTCACGTTCTTTTATTTTCAATGGAAGCAAGCTTCCATAGTTAATCACATCCTAAGGAATGGGAATCCCCTAAAAATACTCTTGATTAAAATAGTCAACCAATATCTCCAAAGATTACAAAACTAGACTATCAAAGGATTAACTGTTATTGGAATTCAAGTGAGATTGTTCAAATATGAAGACTTCTTCACATATTCCAAAAGAGAAAAAGTAGGAAGCATTCAAGATACTAGAAAGCCTAATGGATGCTTTAGTCTACCTCATAGTGAGGCTTTATTTTTTTGAAAGAGAGAAATAATTATCATTTGAGTTAAAATTTTATTAGAAAGCTAGGACTCATATTTCAACATCACAAGATTTTAGAAATGTCTAAGAAGTGGACTTATACTCATAGTAAGAGAGAAAAAAGCTATCTCAGAACCTAAATCTAGAGTTCTCTAACACCAACTAAGAGCCTGGCCTAAATCTATTAGAGGAAAGTGGCATATGATAGTTCACTTTCACAAGAGAGAATAAATCGATCCTGACTCTTCTGGACTTACAATCGCTTGGAATGGCTACCAGGTGACACCTCCCATGTTTTAAAATAATGTAGGCTAGTCATATGTAAATGCAAGATGACTAGGTCATTATTAATTAGGAAAGAATCTAAAGTCCTAAATTCACTCCCTAAAATACTAGATCATGATTGGTATAAAAACATGACTTAGACTAATGTAAAATTTACAAATTTTTAAATCATTTTAACACATTAATTTGGACCAGGGCTTGGGATAATTATGCTAAAATGCATGATGAAATTGAGTTATTGGCTAAATCAATGAGAAGAGTTATTCTCCATTACAAATGACTATCCTCACTGGTTAAGCCTATCCCCTATCGTGCAAGAGTGGAGATCCCCTATTTTTAAGAGTGAAATAATATGATATGAATGATGTGATAACATACAACATCCAGCTAAGGGATTTCTAATTCTTTTATTTATCTTGATTATAAACCTAAGCTTTAAAGTGAGGTAATGAGTTAATTTAAGATTTTAGTTATGAGTTATTAATAAGGATAAAAAATTAATTTTATCTGAAATAGCCTATTGCATCTAGGCTTTCACATCAAATCATCACACTTTAAGAAACCTATGAAAATCGTGTAATTTCTATTACGCAATGTAAACACAATAATCAAACATTTCAAATTAAGTGAAATAATAAAAGGCTAGTGCATCCAAGTACTGTCGTACACAACAAAAAAGAAAAAATTGGTTAGTCGAGCCCTACCCTTATACAGCCCAGATTACAATTAAATTTTACAAATGAAATAAATGCTATGGGGGTCTTCAATTGTTGTTCTTCTTTCCTTCTTTGGATTAGCTTGCTCTAAGCTTCATAGGGCCTCCCTGGTCTTTGCCTTCTAGCCACTGGTCATCATAAATTCCATAGCACTAATCCTAATCCTATTGAAAACTTACATTTTTATAAAGAAAGTAACTCTAACTACTCCTAAAAAATAGATATTACCAAAAAAAATACAAGCCAATCAATTATATTTTACATATTTGGACTTAGCACCTTGCACTTGCATAATCAAACCCACATATTCTAATTGGATTATGCTTAGATACTTAAACAGCACTTGCAAGCACAAAGCATTATTATATTTTATTATTACTATAGCCCCTTAAGCATAATTCCCTATGGAAAACATCATTAGGCTAATAGCAGCCTAACATCTAGTCTACACACAAGCAATCCTATTATCCAGTCTAAGAACATTACATCATAAAACAAAATATATTACCATGACAATCACCTGCCTAACCTAATCCTAAGATCAGTGACTTAGTATTCTAATGTGTATGCTATAGCCAAAGTGTTGTATGTCTTGCTTAGGCATTAAGATTGAGATTTTCTAGTGTTTGAATGTTTAAGTCTCATAATAAGAGTAATTACACTTCAATTAGTTTAAGACTTTAATTGGATTTTAAATAATATATTTTCTTTTATTTTTTACATACAATTTATCATTGTAAACAGAAAAAAGAGAATTGAATCCCTTTAATCCCAACCTTAAGTTGATTCTAAGTGATGAATTTTATGATTTTTAAACTTTTTTAATAGATCATGAATTTCAATCAGTCTTATGTTTGGATTTGACTTATTGAATTTTATTTAAACATGAAAGCCATCTTAAGGTTAATGAAGCCAAGTCACCATCAAATGCATAATGCTTTATCATTTTAGTTTCATTATTAATAACATTACAATCTCATTTCATTTTTTTACTTCACTTTAATTTAATATATATACTTATACATGCATTTTATATATTCATTTTGTCACACTTGAACATGAATATGCATAAATTTTGTAACAAAGGAAATCTCACTTCATATCCAATAAAATGCATACAAGTGTATAAGAAAGCTATGCAAGTACATGCTTTGTTAAACCAAGGAAGTGAGATTATCTAAGACCTCCTTGGGGCTACTTAAAGCCTCATGTTCCTAGGATGTCCAAACTATATTCTTGTAGGTTCAAATACACATGCATACAAATATGTATACAAAATGAAATCATGAAAAGTTGTAGGTTATTATCTTTTAACAAATGAACTTTTATTTGAGTTTCATTACTTATAATAAAACTTGCAAATATAAAGTTTTACTTTCTAATCATTTAATTGATAATTAGCGCCTAATTCTTACCTAAAGGAGAAAAATAATTTGAGATTTATATAGTAATAATAGAAACACATATAGTTTATCTTACATATCATGCAAAGATACAACATTTTCTTTTAAATTTAAAATATGAATGTATGAAACACATGGCATACAAATTAATGATAGTTGGAACAAAATAGTTAAACATCATCAAATGGCATACTTGGATTCATTAAAACCCAAGGATAATCATATTAAATAAACACACCTTAAGCCTAATCAAAATTTCCTTAAGATTAAATTTTGTGTTTTGAATTATTTAATCCTAAAGAGGAGAAGAAGATCAATTTATTTAACCCATATACCATGTTGGTTAGTTATTGAAGTTATAAGAAAATTAAGTAAATATTATGACTTAATTTGATTTAGCTCATGAGTAAGTCAATTAGTCACCCTCCCAAAGTGTCTCTTAATTTAATTAACCATTAAGCAAGGGCCTATGAAACATGATGATGTAATTGAAAATAAAATTAGCAATCCCTAATAAATCTAATGGAAAATCATAATTTAATGTTTAAATAATTAATTAAATTAAGAGGATTAAGCTAATTACTTTTATAATTTTCCAAACCAATGGAAAATCATAATTTCATTCAAACCCATATATTAACTAAGCACATAAGGAGGATCAATTCAATCAATCTTGCTGGTTAATTTATTTTAATTTTCTCTTTTTATTTAATTATTTAATCATTTAATTAAATGCCTTAAGGATGATTTTGAGGAAATAATTAGGAGGAAAGGTCTGAATTATTTTTCTTGATCATATTTACTATTATAATGATTAAATAACCTTCCCTAATTAATTTCATAATTTTCTTAATTTTAATAGTTATTAAATTACTTTAAAAAGGTAATTAGAACTTAAAATTATGATTTTCCCAATCTACTTAGCAAATTAATCGAAGAAAGTTATGAGAGGCAGAGGTCATCTCATGTATTTTTCAAATTGATTTTTTAAGTAATTAAAGCTTAATTAAGATAATTAATTAAAATTTCAAACTCTAATTAATAAATGTTCACTAGACAAAATCTAGAAATTTTATTTTTCATGCATTATCCTCTATCTAAGCATTCCAAAATAGATTTATTTATATATTTTTTTATTTTTCCATAGTTAGTTATAAATTTTTGAAGTTATAGCTAATTATTTATAATTTTAATCCAAATTAACCTGTTTACATAGTCAACACCACACAGACGCTGACATGGTAACATTTTCCATGTGGCACTATGAGATTGGTTATTTAAAATGTTTGATGCGGCAGGTGAGTCAAAGGTAGCGGATGTGGTTTCATCTTGGTTAGAATGATCAAGATTAATCCCATGACTCTAAAATAAATAAAATCAAAAATCAAATGCGATTAATCATGGACATTCGTTCGATCATCCGAAATGAACAACTAATGATCCATTGTCCCACAAGCATTGGAAGATAGATACCGTCCACCTTCTACCACTTGATTTGATCTCATCAAAGCTTGTTTGATGGTGGGGATGATTCTAAAATGATCAATGATGAAAACTAAGGGGATCGTACAATGTGATTCACATGAAATAATAATTCTTTTTGAAAAAGACCAACGATTATATTATTTTCTACAATTTTCTAGATTTTTCCTTATCAGAGCTCAAGATCGTCAGTTTGTTAACTAAGGTAGCTTCATCTTGAAGACACAATGCCCTGCTAAGAAGATTGTGAGCTACCTCCCCACTGTTGGCTTTGTGGCCCAAATGTCACCGCGAAGCTCATTGGAGTTGGTCTTATTGTTGTTTATGATGCTCGAATTGATTGGGAATTGATTTGTTTTCATTTGTTAAGGCTAGAAGAAGATGTAGGAGGAGTTAATTTAAGTTTGGTAAGGTTTTGGTGGTTTTGTATGGAAAGGGTGCTCGAGTTTGGGTGGAGCTCGGTCTCACTGATGACTGGAGGCACGAAGAAGCTTGGGGATGCTTGGGGATTGGTCAGGATCGTCTGAGGAGTGTGTGTGTGTGTTTAATTTGGCTAGGGGAGGATCATCTTCCCAATGTGAACCAACTAAAATGGTTGGTTCAGATGCTGGAAGCCAATCAACAAGCAGGGGTGGCCATAAATGGCTTAGTACTAATGAAGTTGAGGTCTCCTAGTGGCTCAGCTTGTTTGGTGACTCCCCATGAAGTAGACATCTCATGGGGAGTGAACCAAGATTTAACCTAAGTGAAAGAGACCTTTCCTTGTCAAAAGCTTGAGCCCAATAGCTTTGGGTCAAGTCTAGTCAACTTGGGAGAGCTCAAGGCTAAGGTGGCTTCCCATGCAAATGGAGGGGTTAAACCTTCCTATTTTAGATTTCTGTCCTAGTTAGGACCTTTGGTTCACTTGGTTTGAGCTGAACCATGTCCACCTTGGGTCAAGTTGACTTGAGCAGGTCAATGGGGTCATGAGGATGAGTCATTCCAAACTTGGTTGGGTTTGGACTTGGTTTGGTTGGATTTGACTTAATTTGACCCATATAGGTCAATTTAGGTTCAATTAGGCTAAGTTGACCAATTGGTCCAATTGGATTGAAATGGCTCTTTGAAAATATTTGAATGATTGTTTGAAATGAGTTGGTGCAACTGGATTGAATTAATTTGAAGTGGATTTGAGTTTGATTCATTTGGGTTCATTTAAGCCAAATGGGTTAAGTTGACCAATTTGGTTAAATTGGCCAAATTGGATTGAGTAGAGGGATAGTTTATGTTTGAATAATCATTTGAGATTGATTGTAGGTGTTGATTTGAATTGATTTGAATTAATATGATATTTAGTTTAATTTGACCCTTTAGGTCAAATTAGGTCAATTGGGTTCATTTGATCAAATTGGCTTCAATTGGTGGTTGGATTGTGTTCAATATTCAATTCATGATTGATTGAACTCATTGGTTGCAATCAATTTAAGTTGGAATAGGAGTTGGTTCAATTTGACCTTTTAGGTCAAATGATCAAATTAGCTTGGCTAAGCCCAATTGAATTCAATTGAATGATGGATGGTGATCAACAATCATTTTGAAAGATATTGGGTGAGTTAGTTTGGTCTAATTAAGTTTGATTGAAGTTTGACTCAATTGGGCCATTTAGATCGACTTTGATTTGATGGGTCAATTGGGTAAATTTGGTGTTGTTGAGACTATATGAAGATTAGAATATATTCAATGATGGATTTAGAGTTTATTGGAGTCTTTGATGCAATTGATTTGAATTAGATTGAATTTTGGCTCATTTGAACCCTTTTAGGTCAAATGGGTCAACTTGGATCAATGATGTTGATTGGTTTGATGGAGTGGATTAAGATAGGTTATGCCATTGGTAGGATGCTTGGAACAATCAAGGAATTTGGATTTGGTTGGATTGGCTTGATTCAAATTGAATTGGGTTTTGATCTTAAGGAATTCAAATGGGCCAACTTGGGTTAAGGCCCAAATTAAATTAGTTTGATTTAATTGGATTACAATCAAAGTTTAATCATGTTGAATTGGAGTCTAAATGAGTTTGGATAGGTTAAGTTTCAATCAAGTTGGTTTGATTTTAAAAAATTTAAATAGGTTAGGTTGGGTTGAGTCAACTTAGCCTGTCTAGCCAAGTTGAGGCTATGATGGAATAAATTAAGCCTAAATCAATTTATTTGGCTTGGAGCTTAGATTGTATTCAATTGATTTTGATTTGGTTAATTAATTGATCATGAACTTTGGTTGAGTCTTAGGGTAGGTGAGGCTTCACTTCTCCTAAGGTAAGTTCTAGTCCTAGGGATGTACCCTATGAGTCTCTAGGGTTGGGTTTGGTATTCCCTTAATCACTAGAAGTATCCTAGCACTAGGGAAATCTTATTATCTAGAAGAGTCCTAAATATAAGTTAAAGGTAGTCATCCTCACTCCAAATTTGAGGTCAACAGTAACATTCATATATCATGTAATATCAAAGACATAGCTATTAAAAGAAATTTTAGCTACAAGTAATTGGTCTGAATTTCTCTTATACAAATAGAAGTAGTATGAGCTCAATAAGTCACAGTAGCCTTCCTCTCCCATGTATCATGGAGATGCTGAAAGCAACTTCTTGGTCATGGACATATAAAGAGAGGTCCTACTCAAGTTCAGACACTTGAGCATATATCTGTGAGCAATCTTCATCTATA
Organism: Cymbidium sinense; assembly: GCA_021442155.1. NCBI lineage: Eukaryota > Viridiplantae > Streptophyta > Magnoliopsida > Asparagales > Orchidaceae > Cymbidium > Cymbidium sinense. The sequence continues at coordinate 28,538,128 of CM038228.1, read as the reverse complement.
GCTATGAAAGCCTATCACACCATAGATCTCCTCTCAAATAAATATTATCTTCTCTTCTATAGCTCTCTAAATTCAATAGATATATCAAGAAGCTCAATCTGCACTCTAGAGAGATTTATTTGGTATGACCTCAAGGCTTTGAGACTATGCTCGAGATCTTGGTAGACTAGAAAAGCTTATTGCAAAAGTAGTGTTGAGCAAAATCTCTACATTATTGGGTGTCTCTGATAAGAGCTCCTGGTAAGTAGTGTGTAATGAGAATAATCCAAACTCAATATCCTAACATAGGGATTCATGTAGCTATAACTCTTCTGCTTCAAGGACATAAGTACCGGACAATCCAACAAAGAGTTCACCTCTTTATAGAAGCTAAAAAGTTTTAAAAAAACTTCTAGGTCAACACCCAAAAGAAGGTGACATAGTGCTATCACTATATGGCATAAGCTCTTTGAAGAGGCATAATGTGACCATCTGAAGGTCTATAGCATATCTTGGAGTGAAGCATGAAGTTTCCAAACCAGATAAGTGCCTCAGAGCTACATCACTTAAACTAGAAATAGGGGTGGCTATCTACATAGAGTCAAAATCTGCTAAGGAATCATCTTGGGTGGCACTCACTATCACCCAAGTCTAGTCTAACAAGAGTGACTCATAACTAGTCATCAAAGCATTAGATTACTTTGTACAAGGATTCTCTCAATATGATATAATTATCACTAATAGGCTTAGTAGAATGAGAAATTGGAGAAGTCACACTAGCATTTTCAATAATACCAAAGTGATATACTCTCTATCTTCTATGTTATTGGTTCAACCTATACTGGTGGAGATGGAGCATAAATAGAGTTGAATATTCTTGCTACTCATATATCATAATCAACTTGAAGAGGGCTTGGGCATCCTTATCAATCTCTATATGAGCTAGGTGAAGGCTCTTGATGATTCTTTCTACCACTATCCTATCTATTTGATGACTCATTAAAGCATTAGCCATATACTGAGGGGAATGTAAGTGTGTGTCAGTCTAGCTCTCTTGAGTCTTTGACTATATAGGCAAAAGCCAAGCTCCAAAAAGGAAGAAAAAGTATGATGAATCCATAGCAATCATAATGCCTAACTCATGTAAACCTCTCACTAAGCTACATAGAAATAAGAACTAGTCCCTAGGCAAAGCAGAAAAGCCCAAGCCATAGAAGCTACTTCTAAATGAATGGACAGTGATAACATCCCAAAAGAATGAGTGTTTGCTATATAAAGCATCTATGGTAGTCTATATATGAGTGTAGCTTGAGTAAAGACATATTGTCTAGCAACTCTATTAAGATTGTATCCATCTAAATTCATAGAATCAAGATGGCAGTAGCTAAGCTAAGGAAGTCCCAGCCCAATAAGATATTCTGCTATGCATCTATACCCTAGCTACTTCTATCAATAATAAAATTCATGAATCTTTATCCCAAGCTCTAAGTAGGAAAGCTATAAAAAGATGATCTATGAATAATCTAAAAGCGATCCATTATGAGTGCTAGCACAAAAAAAAAATGTCCAGATCAGATCTTTGCCTAAACCAACTGTAGCTTTGCTCAGCTGTATAATTAGTGGGAAATGCTACTCTATAAAGTAAGGAGGTGTCTTAGAATAGCTTAAAACCCTAAAAATATGTGCATGAATCCATCCATATAAATAGTGCCATGAATCATATATATAGTAGCAGTGTAAGTCAAACATGATGCTCACTCTACCTAATCCATGGTATAAGTAGGTCAATACTACAGGTGCTAGTACAATCCTCTTACCATAAGTAAGCAAACTAGCCATCAAGAGAATAAAATGATGAAAGAGTTTGCTATAACCAAGGAACATAAAGTAACATAACTACATGGCAATGAAGGCTAGTAAGGATAACTCCTCATCGATGCTTCATGCTAGAACATGTTGAGAACTACCTCCTCTTTCAGGCTCAAATATAGTATTGAAGGATTCCTCAAATGATTGAAAGCCAATGTCAAATAGATTATCCAATTGTGTAAAATAGGGAAAACATGCTACTGAATAGAGGAAACTCTTAGACCATGTATCCAGATTAATAGTGTCACATCATCTATTGCTTAATCACCACTCTCTAAATGGCCTCTGATAGTGAGCTAAAGCATGACGAAGGCTACAATGAATATATATATAACTCCCCTTTCTTGGAAACCGACATGAGAGATTGTGATCGAGGGATGATCCCTCATAAGGAGTGCCTAAAATAGGGAGGCCTGCTATCTCTTACATATTTGCCAATGTAACTATCATCTCATGTGGACAAATCCAACAAGTATTGGTGGCCCTATCCCAAGTAAAGGGAATATGACTATAGTGAAAGAGTGATGCATAGATTACATGATTAGCTCTCTTAAGAATATCACTATGCATCCACAAATGATGGTAGCCACAATATATGTAGCCACTGACAACTGAGAAAGGTGTACTAAACACTGATTTTTAGCTCTTAATCTTTAGGCTCATGATGTAATAGAAGGAATACTATCTGCAATTGGCTTATGTACATTTGATCCCTAAAACTAAGGTAATCTGTAGCTCACTCCAAAAAAAAATCATGACTATGTCTTAGCTTTAAATTAATCACCCAATTAGAAGAATCATGCCCTAATGGAAGCTATGAATCAAAGAGTATAATGAGATAATCAAACAAATAAAACTTCAAAAAATATCTTTATCTAACAACATATCCTAATGTCTTAATAAATGATCTTGTAATCTGACTAAATAATGTGGATCATAAGCTTCAATAATGGCTCATATCTGCTCCTGAGTGGGCTCAGTAGAAGGCATATCAATTGGTCTTTTCCAAATAAATATTGTAGCAAATATGAAGAAGAGAAATAAATAAACTTTATGGACATTATAAAAGTGGCAATAATATCTGAATCTTTAAGTAAGTTGTGCTTTTGGGTTTTTATTTAGTCTTTCAATCTTTTAAACACTTATATCATCATTATTTTAACATGTAATTTTTAGTCCTTTTTGACTTGATAGATTCAAAATTGTATTTAGATTCAATTTATTTTGAAAATGTTGAATCTTCATTTATATTTAGACCTGGCCCTTTTGGTCATGTTGGATATGTATGGACTTAGATTTAGACATATCCAACCCTTTGGGTATATTGAAATTGGTTTAGCTTTAGATCCAACCCTTTTAGGTATGGTGAATCTAAGTTTGAATTTAGATCCATCCCCTTTAGACATGATTGATCCAATTTAGGTTTAGATCTAGTCCCTTTAAATATGATGGATCTAATTTTAGGTTTAGATCTAGCCCTTTTGGGCAATGATGAATCTAATTTTAGGTTTAGATTTGGCACCTTTGGATATGATAGATCTAAATTTAGGTTTAGATCTAGCTCCTTTAGACATGATGAATCAAAATTTTGGGTTTATATCTAATACCTTGGACTTGATGGATTTAATTTTAGATTTAAATCTAGTCTCTTTGGATATGATAGATCTAATTTTAAGTTTAGATCCAGCCTCTTTGACATGATGGATCTAATTTTAAGTTTAGATTCAACCCCTTTGGGCATGATGGATCTAATTTTATGTTTAGATCCAACCTCTTTGGATATGATGGATCTAATTTTAGGTTTTTATCTAACCCCTTTGAACATGATGGATCTAATTTTAGATTTATATCTAGCCCCTTTGGACATCATGGATCTAATTTTAGGTTTAGATTCGACCCCTTTGGGCATGATGAATCTAATATAAAAATTTCCCCATGTTGATAATGGATTTTCCCTTTTGGGATGAAGATATTCTTCTTAAATTCAAATGTTGATAATGATTTATCATTTCAACTAATCGATTTAGAGTCAATTTTGACTCTTGTGTTTATAAAGCATATTGACTTTAATAGTTATGCATAATATCTTTTGAGATATTATCCATTTATAGGTGGCATATGCCTTATGCCCTTTTGTATCAATAAGCGATAAGCTCTCCCTTCATATGCCATTTTAATAATATAAGATCCTTCTCAATTTGGGTCGAACTTCCACCAACTCTATGATGAGGAATAATAAGCCTTAGATCACCTGCTTTGAAGATTCTTGGGTGAACCATGAGGTCATGAGCTCGGGTCATCCTTGCTCTATACGTTTCTATGTTTTGCTGAGCTTGTAGTTGAATTTTGTCTAAAGCTTTAAGCTCTTGAATAGTATTCAAAATTTTCATCTTTTATGAGTTCATTTTGGATTGCAATGTAAAGCTAAGGTAGTTCTACTTCATGAGGAAGTATGGCTTCTACCCTAAAGACTAATGAGTATGGTGTTGCTTATGTGGTAGTTTTGTATATAGTATAGTATGCCCACAAGGCTTATATTAGTTTACTATGTCGTTCTCTTTTATTTTTGGAGAGAAAATTTTTTGAGGAGTTTGATTAATGTTTTATTGAATGCCTCTATGAGACAATTGGATCCTAGATTATATATCAAGGAATATCATCAATCCATCTTGTATTTCTCAATGAAGTGATGGATTTTGACATTCTTGAAGGTAGTGTCATTGTCATATGCAATTCTTTGCAATACTCCAAACTTATAGACTATGTGATCTCAAAAAACTTCATTATTCTATCAACTTTAACTTCTCTTAAGGGAACTACTTCTACCCATTTTGAGAAATAATTAGTGGCAACCAAAATAAAATAATGTCTTCTAGATGATAGATGGTCTATTGGATTGATTATATCAGTTCCCCAACTTTTAAATGGCCAAGATACCTTTGTTAGATGTAAGGAATTAGGTGGTATATGCAACATATATGCTTCTATTTGACATTAATGATATCTTTAGCATGTTTAATGCAGTCTTGAATCATGCTAGGCCAATAATATCCCATTCATTTGATTTTAATCTTCATCTTAGAACCACACTGGTGTGCACCGCATAACCCTTCATGGACTTCAAATATTACCATCTTAACTTTGTCTGGTCCTAGGCATCGCAATCATATTTGTTCAAATGAGCAGTGATATAATATGTCATTCAAAATAGCATATCATAGTGCTCTTTATAAAATTTGATGAGCATTTAATTTATCTTTTGATAAGCCACCACTATTAAGAAAAGTAATGAATGGCTCTCAACAATCAATCTCCTTTAATTATTATTAATTTTTTTCTTTAGCTTTAAAAGCTTGAAGAAGGGTTGGTGCCAATACTAGCCTATTTTGAATTATCATTATAATTAGCTCTCCTTGAGGGTCTGTCATTTCTTTAGCTAATTTAGCTAGTGCATCAGCCTTGCCATTTTCTCGATGTGATACCCTTATAATTATTACTTTAAGGATTTATTTCAAAAGCTCTAAAATGTGCTTGTTATAAAGACCAACTTTCTTGAAAGTCTCAATCATTTGTTAGATTCTGAGTTGGGAATCTCCATAGATGTGAAGCTTTTTATTTTCATATTAATTTCTAGCTCTAATTCCATGATTAATGTTCATATTCAACCTTATTGTTGGTTTGAGGTTCAGTTATTCTATACGAATATCATAGTATGCCACTTTGCGAAGTAATAAATATTAAGCCTATTCCAATATATACCACGGGTAATCCTAGTGGTTTAGCTAGATTTATTGACAAATCTCTATCAAAGTAAAGCTCTCATTTTGATGGTTATTGAGTTTCATTCACTTCAAAGATCTGCTCATCAGGCAAGTCATCATTGAGTGAAGAATCTACCAGTAAAGAATGAGCAGCTAAAAAGTCAACCAGAACTTGCCCTTTTATAACTTTTGTGGGACATATGTTATGTCAAATTGGAATAAAAAATTGTCCATTAAGCTAAGCAACCTATTAGGGTAGGTCTAGTCATGATGAATTTGGGAGGATTGACTTTGGAAATCAAAGTTATCTTATGTGATAACCTATAGTGACATAATATCTTAGTAGCAAATATCAATGCTAAGCAGTACTTCTCAATAGAAGAATATCTTATTCAGTTCTTATTAAATGTTGACTTATGTAGTATTGGTAGTTTTCTTCCCATCTTCATTATTCTATGCTAATAGGGCTCCAAGCGATTCTTCTATGGATGTTGTATATAATTTTAATGACTTTTCTATTATTAGTGCTACCAAACTTAGGGGATGTAATAAATATTATTTTATGCTATTGAATGCCTCTTAAAAAGCATCATCCCATGTAAAAGGTGCATTCTTTTTCATTGATCGAGCAAAAGTTTGACATCTCTTTGACAGATCAAAAATGTACCTCTTAATATATCCTAGCTTACCTTGTAAACAATGTAGTTGGTTCATGGTCTTAAGTAGTGGCATTTCTATTATTTCTTTGATTTTAGAGGGATAAATTTCAATTCCTCTATGGTGCATAATAAAGCCTAAAAATTTTCTAGATGTCACACCAAAAGCACATTTTAAGAGATTCATCTTTAAGTTGAAACTTAAAATTCTATCTAACACAACTCTTAAATCACTTATGTTCTCATTTTTTAGCTTTACTTTTGACAACCAAATTATTAACATAGCATTCAACATACTTATGTATGAGTTCATAAGATACTGGTCATTGCTCTTTGGTATGTAGCACTAACATTTTTCAAACCAAATGGCTTCACTTTATAGTAATAAATGTCGATCTATGTACAGAAAGATGTATATTTTTCATCCTCAGGAGCCATCTTAATTTAGTTGTAGCCCGAAGAACCATCCATGAAAGAAAACATATCATATTTTGATGTGTTGTCTACCATGAGTTATGCATTAGGTAATGGAAAGCCATCCTTTGGGCATGCTTTATTTAAATACCAAAAGTTAATATAGACATAGATTTTACCATTATTTTGTTTACTGGGATGATATTGGCAATCTAATCATCATTTTTTTTTCTTGAATGAACCATGCCTCAATAAGCTTCTTGGCTTTAGCAATTACTTTCTCTTTAATTTCTAGTTGCATTCGCCTTGGTGTTTTCTTTATGGTGTTTTCTTTATGGATGATAAGCCCAGCTTCTTGGCTCACTCTTCATTATCCTTAGTATCACTACCAAAAGGGAGAATTATTTTGGGTTGTTTTGATTAGTTAATGCCTTTGCTCTTTTAATCATCACCTTTCAGCGTTGCCTTAAAAGATGGAGCCGCCTATTTTTGGGAGTTGATTTCTCCTATTTCTTAGGAATAAAATACTTAGCATCATCATAGATTTTAATCTTATGTATCAAGAATGGATTAATATCACAATCAATTTGATACTCTTCACCATTTTGAATGTTTTTCATGCATTGATGAAGAGTTGAAGGCACTATGTTGTATTCATGAATCCACAACTTATTAAAGAGTGTTTTGTATGAAACACTAACATCAAACACATAGAATTTAACTTATGTATATAGTTTCCCAAAGTGTATAGCCAAAATAAGATATCCTAGCATTTATTGTCTTTGTTTGTTGAATCCGTGTACGAATATTATACTTTTATCTAGATAATGAGAATCCATAGCTAATGTTTGGAGTGTTTTAGCTATTAAGAGATTAAGTAAAGCACTCGGGTCAATCAATATTCCTTTTATACAATTGGAATTGGTCATTCATTATCACTGAATATGATTGTTGTTGACTTTTAAGAGGTTAAGTCTTCTTTCATCTTCTCTTCAGCATAGAAAGCTTCATACTGTTCTAGATTTTACAAGGCTTTAATTAATGTTTCTCATATGTCTGTAGACAACATGAGAGCATCATAGATACTTAATAAAGTAGGAAGCTTGCATAAATGTGTCCAAAAATTATAGTTTACTCTTACTTTGTTGGTATTTTAAGGCTTATCCATTAGTGGGGGTGAGATACCTTCATTAATGTGAATTTATATGCCTTTATCATTACCTTTTCTTAGTGGTGACAGATAAATTTGTCTTCCATTTCTTAACTAGAATTGAGTTACTTCTTCTATAAAACCTTCTTTATTAAAGAAAGTTTTTGAATTTTATGCTCCTTCAGAATTTTCAGAGCTTGAATAATCAAAATTGCTACCTACTTTAGGACATAGCTTCTTTGATCCCAATTTAATCTTTCTTTTGATAAGCCTTTCTTTGAGAAAACATATCTCTTTCTCAGAGTTAGTTGATGTAGTAATCATGTAACATGCCTCTCTTTGGGTTTGAAAATTTGAATTTTCATATATGCTTATGACTTGACGCATTTCTTGAGAAACCTTTTCTTGAGGATTTTTTGTGACAAGTTGTAAATGGAGCATACATTCTTCCAACTTATATGGCCTATAGAGAGGTTGCTCTTACTCCTCCACATAGTCAATCATCTTTTGTGTTTCAGATTTTGATTTTTGTGGTTTTCTCCTTTTTCATGATTTATGAAGTTTTGATGAAGATGATCGATTGATTTTTATCTGTTCCTTTGTATTATATAAAATTGCCACATGTTGAGTAGGTGCATTCTTTTATCAATTCCAAGTTCTAAACAATTCTTCCAACGAATGTCTTTTATGGCGAGGAGAATGTTAATCATTATTAGTCTTCTTTGAGATGAAGGTCTTCCAACCACCTTCATCTTTTGCCTATGTGTCTTTGCCTCTATTATTACTTATATTCTGCATTTTGTCTAACTCGGCATATTTATCTTTTCCATCTCGACTTGGGGGTGCTATAATAACTTTCGATTTCTCCATTTAAGAAGCACCAATATGCTATCAGATAGGGTGAGCTCCCCATTTTGATAACTTCTTTCTACCTTATCTTTGAAGAAGAAATAGTCCTTAATTATGTGACTTATAATTCTATGGTATATACATTAGTTAGGATTGTCAACTTTGTCTGCTTGGTCAGGTTGATGTGGCTATGGAAATTACAATCCTAACTTTAGAGCATGCTTAAAAATTTTAGTAGTACATTCTCTTTTGAATGAATACTTCTTGCTCATTTTTTTCTTGGAGGGTAGGACATTTTTTCTTATCATTTATTGGCATTGCCTTTTATCATGAGGTCATTGCACCTTATTGACCTCATTTTTGGATGAGGTTTAGCATCATCTTCAACTTGTTGATTAGGATACCTAATCTTAGATTATGGATTTCCTTATCAAGCACTTAGGACTACACTTGGTGACCAAGTGTATAAATAAATTAAAACCAAAGCTAAAAGCAAATCTCAATAACCTAAGACTTAAGCTATCCTAGTGAATCTCTTTGAGATTTGACCTAACCCAATTGAATTAAAATGAACCCAATCCAAACTTGAATTTAAACAATTGAATAAATTAAATACATTTTAATTGAAATCTAAAGTCAACTGCTTAGACATAGATAATTAAAGCGGTCAACCTAATTAACCTACCTAAGCTCAAAACCACCTAAATTCAAAGAAATTCAAATAAAATTAAAATTAATGGAAATTAAATCAAATAAAAAGCATGAAGTCACTACATGAACATGAATGAACCTAAAACTAAATCCAAATAAAGGTAAAAATAGTCAACCATTTGACATAAAGTTGACTTATGTGGGTCCCATGAGGTCAAAGGTCTACCTAGTAAAATTTGACCAAATTAATCATTCTAAAGGCTTAAAATTATTGAATAAACTTGCATAAACATGAATCAAAATAAATCTAAATCCAGTAAGATCTTAATTTGGTTAATTAGATCACTTGATCTAAATATGCCTTAATGGACCCTATTTAACTTAAATTTAAATTAAGTTAAAATGAACTCAAATTAAATATCCAAAATCATTTATAAATCATCATTAAATATAACTCAACAAATTATTGGTTTAATTTGATCAATTTGACCTAATTAAACTCATGTTAACTCATTAAACCTAATTTTGGTCAAAGTGGGTTTGCATTCAAATTTAACCTCAAATGAAATGAAATTTATTGATCCAAATCATCCTAAATACTTGGATAAACACATTTGAAGCCTAAAATTATATCCAATCCATCGAATGAAACAAACCATGCTAAACTAAAGGGATCAAATACTTAAGTAAACTGACTTAAGGTGTTTTTGCATAAACCTATTTTAAATGAGTTTGTTAACTTATGAATCATCTTAAATTTGATTTAAATAACTAATTATTAATCCAAATGAATGTTTAATAAATATTGACATTATTTAGCCAAATCCAAATCAAAATAAACCCAAATGGGCCAAATGTGAACATTTGAGTTAAACCTAGCTTAATCCGTATCAAACCCTCACCTAATATAGATCAATTGGCTTCCAAATTATCTATTGAACAATAAACATTGATTGAAATTCAAATCAAATGTCAATTAATCAAAAGAAAGATAATCAAATCCAATCAAATCAATTTGGCATCAAAATAAATACAATCATTAAACCTAAATCAAAATTGAGTTTGTGTAACTCAAAAATAACTTTCAAATTGATTAGGACTGATCATACCTCATTCAAATGAGGTGAAGATAGCCCAAATCCATAAAGTTATAGGTGATGTGGAATAATGGAAGAAAGAAAACAAAAATCAAAGCATAAGATTCAAAATCTCATTTCCCTCCTCCATGCCTTAGCCACCTCTTCATTCTAAGCTGATAGCAAATTCACTTTGAATTCTCCATATGAAGCTTTTGGGCAATAGGGAAAGGGAGCAAGGAGAGGAACAATGGCCAATCTAAGCATCCTTACACATTCCTGAGGTAAAGAGAAGAAGAAATAACTTTCCTCAGAACTCCCATCACCGACAAGTCAAAATTTGACCAGGTTGCTACGAATGAGTGGAGCTCAGCCTCTATAGTGCTTGAAGAGGAGGCAACTCAATTCCTCTCTCCCAAAGGTTTGCCACATCCCTACAAAGGTGTTTGAAGCATCCCCACCATCGAAGGCTATCGTTAGCGAGGTATGCACCAAACCCGACCAGATAAACTTTTGGTTTTGGTCATTTATGAAAGAAGTTTAATCTCATGTGAGATCAAACTATATAGATGTGTTCAAAATGGAGACTTGATCATTTTGCAATTGAAAACAGAAATTCCCCTGATCAGATTTTGTCCTGAAACAAGAATGGCTTGGTTCTTGCTAATGAGAATAGGGATGAAATTTGTGTTCCCCATTCTTTCTATTTGGAATGAACGGCACTGAACTAGCTGCATGATCTGATTTAAATCCCTTATGGAAGATCAAGTTAAATCTTGGCTATTCATCTTTGATCAAACAACCATAAATAAACATGTGGTCCCAACCACTTTTTAGCTAGATCCACGTGGATCTAGCTAGTACAATGGCACCATGCCGCTTGACAAATAGCACTGCATCAATGCCACATAGGTATTTATTATGTAAAGTGAAACAATTAGCATTTTTTTCATTTAAAAAATGTACAAAAATGCATAGAACTTCAAAAATTTATAAAACATAAAATACTCAATTAAAAAAATATAAATATGGGCTCTATGGATTCATCTTAGTGAGAGGAATCTATTAAACCCTAAATCCCCAAATTTTATTGGATATTTTTTGTTTAATTTATAATTAAAAATAATTAAATTCAAATTAAACACAAACCATTAATCTAATCAATTTGAAACTTTAAGAAAATGAAGTTAAGGTTAAAATACACCTTATATAAGTTTCTTAGGATGTATTGATAAGTAAATCCAACAATGTGAAATTTTCAATCCTAAACCACTTTATTTAATGAAATAAATTAGGAAAAAATTAAGAAATTTGGGAAAATTTATAGAATTAGTTTGAAACATCATAATCAATATCAATAAATCATAGAAAAATATAAAACCTCATTGAAACAACATAATCCCAAAAATAAACTAATTAGGTAATTAATTGAATTAATTAATTCAATTAATTATTCTAGACTTTGAAAAATCATAGTAAATCAATTAAAACTCTAAAAACTTAAAATAAACCCACTATGGATTCATTTTCTAGAGGGAATCAAGAAACATTAAAACTCGTAATTAATTTCTAATGATTAGGGCTTAAATTAGGTTTTATTAAAATAATTAAAACTTTAATTAGTTCTAAAATATAATGGACTTCTCTAATAAGTTAACCTTGAGTAGATTGGCGACTTCCTCTTTAATGGGTTTAGTGATTAATGCTACAATCTTTCTCATTTTTTGCTTTATTGGTAGAGCATCTTTGTGGATATTAAGATCATGACAAGCAATGTTGATATCAATATCTAACATTTCTATTATGATCCAAGTGAATACATCAAGATCATCTAGGAGAGTTTTGATAAGAACTTTCTTATGCTCATGATAGAAAGTTGAGGTAACTTTGAGTACTCACCCAAGGTAATGTATTGTAGGAATATCTTCTATTATCATAAGAACTTTAACTTTGGTTAGCACAACATCTAGTTGGAAAAATTCATCTTCATTATTTGACTCGCTTACAACTCTTACGTAGTAAGCTCTAGATTTATTCAAAAATTTGTTAATAGTGCTTTTCTCCCATTTTGCAAAGAATTTGATAGCTACACCATTGCATAGAACATATGAGCAGTGGTTGGTTGAAGATGGCATTATAGTTGATGGGAGCTTCCATTATGACAAACCTAGCCATTATTGTGAATTTCTTCTTATTTACCACCCAACTCCCCAAATTCCCCCAGTCATGGGGAAAGTGATCACCATTGTTCATTTATTGTGTGGTGTTTTAAATTATTAGTTCAAATGATTTTGATTCCAAGATTTCATATCTTCATATTAAATCAAACTTCTTTAAAGACTCACTTGCATTAAATATTTCACTCAAGTTCTTACATTAACTTTAATCTTAATTAATAAATAAGTGAGCTCTCTTTCTTTTAAATCACTTGCCTTAATATTGGTATAGTTTGGTTGTGAGTGCAAAATATTTTTAATTGAGAGTTAGATCTTTCTATCTCTTCTCTTCTTTGTTCTTATTCTTTGTTGGGTTGTACTTGCCCAAGTAGGAAAGTATGGTGTTGGGTTGTACTTGCCTATGAAGAAGAGTATGAGAGATTTGCTATAATCTCATAGGCCAATTTTTAGGGTTTGGCTAAACAACATAAAAATTTATGTGTTCTCTTTATAACTTTTTACTACATTACTTTTCTTTATTGTTGCTTATTAATTATTGTTGTTTTTTAAAGAATGATCATTTATAATGAACTTTTCGACAAAGCATTTAAATTAATTTTTAAGTTAAAAATATTCAAAATCCCCTTCAACATTAACACACACCCACCTCTCTTGTATGCCATAACTTCATAATACTATGATGATAATAGCATCATAGTATGGATTACCAATGGAGGGTTTGTCTTGCACTGAGAAACATATAGGAATTATAAATGTATGTAGTCTACACCTCGTGGCTACTGAGTTAATATCTTTGGATTGCAATTTCTTGAGGTTTGGTTTTCTTGAGGAATCCCAACCACTTCCAAAAATAGCTAGTATGACTCCCATAATATGGATTGCAGGTGTTGGGGTTGGTTCATTGCTTACCTCCATAACTTCTTTAACCTTTTTCAAGTGAATTTCTTGAGCTTTCCCAGTTTTATTAACACATCAACTGAGCTCCTCAGATGATGATATTCTTCAATGTTGTGTCCACTCCCAGTGATAGGCACAATATCTAGAGCGATCATAAACACTGTCAGCCTTCATAGATAGTGGTCACCTAAAGTATTCCTTATTCTGGAAGGCTTCGACAAACTCAACTCGACACCCTTAGGGGAGTTTCCAAAGTGGGTGTTGACCTCATTTTGGATGAGATTAATATTATTTTTGAAATTAGTAATTAGTACAACTAATCTTAAATTAGAAACCTCTTAATTAAATGCTTAGGACACTATGCCTAGGGACCTAGTGCATCTTCCTTAAGTTTGATCTAACTTAATGGGCTTAGGTAGACTCAACCCAAATTCCAAACTTGAATCAAATCAAAATGAATTTAAATTAAATTAAATGAATGAATCCAAATCTAAATCAAAGTCAAATCTAGTCAACCCTTTTGACATGGGTTTGACTTATGCGGGTCCCACCAAGTCAAATGACAACCCACCAAAATTTGATTGAATGAAATCATTTCAAATAATAAAAATGATAAAATAAATATGTTTACTCTTTAATGATGAAATAAAATAAAAACCTTTGGTACAAGAAAGACCTATTAGTCTTAGGAGTCTATTACTAAATAATTGAATCCATTATAGGAAGTCATGTTTATCTATCGATATAATATGTTTACTCTTTAATGATGTATTTGATAATTTAAATAAGAAATTCTTAAACTTTGTGTGGTGTCATAAATTTTCCTCACACTAGTTGTGAGTATTTAGCTCCTTGATAGTTAGTCATGGGGTAAAATCTTGCATAAGTGTAGTTAGTTTAGGTAACTTTTTGTTTTATCTAATCTTCATGCTTGAAACTTATCTCTAAGAAATTGCTTTAAAGATGACCTCTTCATTCAATCTTTTGTGCAAGTCAGTGGCATAAGCTAGATGACCTCATTATACTCCTTAGTGTTCATGTGGTTATTTGCCAACTCAAGTAGTTTGGTGAGTGTATTGGGAAGTTGAAGCCCAAGGGTGTATCTAAAGGGGGTCCCTCTCTCAAGCCTTGAGATAAAGTGTGGCTTGGGCCACCATTCTATTTTTTTAATTTCAGCATTTTACATTGAAAGCTAATGATGAACTTCCTTAAGGACTCATCATATTTTTATTTCAATTATAGAAGATCCTAAGAACACTTTAGCAATTGCTTAGCATTAACAAATTGTGAACATTCTTTTAAAATTGGTGAATAAGGTTATGACACCTACTTGGAGATAATAGAACCATATGAGGGCAGGTTCTTTAAAGAAATTAAAGAAAAGGTGGCATTTCATTATGTCATCCAAATTCAATAGTAATGTTATTGACTCAACGTATGCTATGTGATAAATCGAGTCCATTCAACCATTATATGATTTCAAGTGTAGAATTTTGAATTTGTGTGGGAGGGAAAGCCCTCACAATCTTTATGGAAAAAGAATTGATTAGATTCACTTGCTTCTTCTACATGTATTCTTTTACACTAATATAGTTTGACTCGTCATCCAAGCTAGAGGTTTTAGAAAATTCTCTTCTCACATGACAAGCCCAACAAGTCTTTAATATTGATGATTTTAATTTTTTGGCCCTTAGTTCATTGTGGTTGGTTTTTCAATAGTCCTATTGTATAGTTAAATTATTGATTATTCTACTCCATGCTTGATGAATGATTCTATGTTGAGTGTCCCACTTCACTTTACATCTGACTCCTAGTTCTTATCCTCATTCCATGCTCACCACACCTAAAAAGATGTTTAATCTAAATATATTCATGGAGTGAAGTAAAACCTTTTGAGATACTTGGGAAATAATGTTAAGAAGAAATAGAGTAATAAGAAATAAAAGAAGTGGAAAAATGTCTTAGATTTTATTATTCCACCAATATTTAGTATAAGTGATAAAGGTTGTGGCTCCCCTTAGGGATGAAGAGAGAATAAAAAAAGTCCCCCTCCCCCTATGAATGGGTCCATTTTTATAATAGTAGTGGGAGGTAAATACATATTGTAAGTACATCTAAGTATATGTGAGAACTCAGATAAGACTAAGTGAGTGTTCTTCGACAAGTGGTGAGCTCTATAGCTTGTTGGTCTGAGTGACATGCTGCTTACTCTGATGTGGTGACTTAACATGTCATGGTGGATCACTAAACTTTAGTCATTTAGGTTGTCTGGTAGGTGAATTTCCACAAGAGAGTTTGTATATATAGCCAGTTCTAATACTTCATTCTTTGAGATTCTTTCTTTGACCCTATGCATGGCAAGTTTTTATTATTAATTAGCCCACCTTTATAGATTCAGTTTTATTCTAATGACATCCTACTATAAAAGATAGTCTAGCATCCTCATATATTTCGCAAAATATTTAGATTTCAAAAGTGTTGAGTTTTGATTGCTAAACTCGACCAATGGTTTCATATTTAGGAACCCTTTAGTTATGGAATGTTGGAGAGTATCAATAATTAAACTCCTCTAATTAATTCATTTCCAATAATCTACAAGTGACTAGTAAACAACCCAATGAAATAATCATCTAACATAAGATAGTGTTATGTGGTTGCTAACTCAATGACCAATGCTATACTTTCTATATATGGCTTTAAGATTTTATCTAATGTGTGGGATTATCCAGAAAAGATAGGACCTAATCACGAAGCCATCTAACTAGCATCTAAAGACAGGACCAAAACCTTTTGATTACCATTATAAACTAAAATATTGATTATTCCACTTTATTTTTAGCAAATGAGGTTGAAAAAGTAGCATAAACATAGGAAATGATCTTGTAGAATTCAAAAGGCTAGGCTTAAAACTTCTAATTTGACCATTGAAAACTTAATAAAGATTACCTTACTAATTTATTGTATTAGAGCTTACTTGGGTATTCTATTAGAGGTTAAGTTAATAATTATTTTTCTAGTCTATAGTTAATAGATTTAAAGTGCAACCATAATTGAAGTCTTTACAAGTAATAAAAAAGAACAAAAAAGCAAAAATAGTTACAAGTATTTATTGGATGTTTAGGCTATCACCTTTATAGAGTGAGCATACTTTTTGGTCTAGTGATGATGAAATGATGAAGTCTTCATTGAGAGCAACACATCTGTCCAAGTGATCAGCATGTTGGTTTCTTTCTCTATGTATGTGGTTGATTTTAAATGTGAATATATCCATGTGTTTGATCATCTTGTAGGTTGTAATTAGCTGCCAAGGATTATTACTATTTATTGACCTCATTTTTGGATGAGGTTAATATCATTTAGTAATTCTGATGTTTTAATTCTAAATAAGAATCTCCTAATTCAATGCTTAGGACACTGCACTAGTGACTTAGTGCACCCTCATTGGGTTGGATCTAACCAATGAGCTTAGGTAGACTTGACCCAAATTTTAAATTTGGATTAAATCAAATTAAATCCAAATAAATCAAAATGGAATAAAATTAAAATAAAGGAACAAATCCAAAACTAAATCAAAGTCAATCCAATTGGCATAGGTTTGACTTTAAATGGGTCCCACAAAGTCAAGGTTAACCCACCAAGAATTTGACCAAATTAAATCATTTTAAATGTTCCAAATGATAAAATAAACATCATGAATCTAAAGAAATTTAAATTTATTTAGGCCTTAATTGGGTTCATTAGACCACTTAGTATAAATAACCCTAAATGTGTCCTATTGGATTCAAACTCAAATAAAATTGAAATTAATTCAGTTTGATTGCTAAAAATCATTTGGAAATGATAATCAAACATAATGCAACTCATCATTTGGTCTAATTAGATCAAATTGGTCATTTGACCCAAATGAAATCCAAGCTTAACCCATTAAGCCCACTTTGGGTCAAATGGATTCAAATTGAAATCCACTTAAAATTAAATGAAATAAATCACTTGAAATCATTTCACACGTGTTATTAAGCATGATTGGAGTGTGAACATAATTTAATTGAGTTAAACGTAGTCATTTAACTCAACCAAATACAACTTAACCCATTTATGGAAAAATGGGTCGAGTTATCTTGGAGTTGAAATAAACCCTCATGTGGCATGGGTTAAGTCAATTCCTAATCATCTAATGGACAATCAAGAATGATCCAAATCAAAATTTAAAACCAATTAATGGTGTTTGAAGCATTTTAAACTTAAATTAAATCTAATGCTAAAATTAATTACCAAATTGATTCAAATTGAAACTAAACCTATGCAAATTTATCTAAGTTCTTTCTTGCATGGGTTAAAAGAGATTGTCAAACAATCTTAATCAAACTAATCAAATTTAAATCTAGTCAAAATGATAAATTATCCAATGGAAAAGAGTGAGTACATGAAGCAAACTCAATTGATTTCCCTACTCCTTCATCCACTTTGTATTATACCTTTTGGCTTCAAGGGGATTGGATTAAGGACAATTACTGGAAGGCCACCAAGAAGAAGCAAAAAGAAGCTTTGCTTCCTCCAAGAGGAGAAGCAAGAGAGAAAAAGGAAGAAAGCCAAGGGAAGAAGTGGGCTCAAGCAAGAAAAGAGGCAAAATGCCCACCTCCCATCTTATCCATGATCCAAACTTGTTCACAAGGCCAAGAAGGATTGAATCCACCTCTTGGACGTCCCTGCCACCGCTAGGGGAAAGAATCTGGCCACTTAGAAGGCCTAGGAAGATGGCTATTAGCCAAGCATGGAAAGAGGGGAGGGAGGGCCAATTACCTTTATCTTTTCTTCTCAAATTGTTCACCAAGAAAGAAGATGAAGGAGATGACCCTTCCCCGGCTCCTTGCCATTGGCACATAGGAAAATGAACAAAATATGGCGGCCATCGAGCCCCTTTAATGGTGAAATGCAAAGAAGAGTTTCACATCAAATTAAACATTCCAATATGTTCTAGAGTTTGAGGAAACCTTAAACGAGTCAACACCCCATCCCTATGCCACCGGCGAGCCAAAAAATGACCATGGATGATGAAGTTTGATTCAAAGTTGGTTTAAGAGGAGATCCATGGGGAGGCAATCCACCAAATTGCATATACGACATCATCACATCAAGGTGAAGCTAATAGAGTCGATCCCACTACCGTGGATCTCCATAAATGAAGTATGCTCCACCCCATCCCCTCAGTTTTGGCACTTTTGAATGGAATTTGATCCCCATAAGGATCCAACCACGCATGGATTGGTTGTAAAATGACCCTTGATCATTTTACAACCAAATCAAGCTAAAATTCACCAACGATCATGGAAAATTTGGTGAAAATGATGGGCATGTTTGTCTCATCCAAGACTCTTGGGATAGAATCACCACCATCCGATCCTTCTATTTGGAACAAATGGCTGAGTTGTAGCTGGACAATCTGATTTTAACCCTTAAGGATCTGAAATGAATCAAGACCATCTGATCTTCGATCGGATGGTCGAGATTTATCTCGTGTGGCACCACTTTTGTAGGATCCGTGTGGCCAAATCTCACCACATGGCGATAATGAGGCCACGTTGGTTTGCATTTAAAATGAGAATCTCTATTTAATTAATAAAACAAGTTAATTAAAATTATAAAAATTTCAAAAAATCATAGAAAATAAAATACAAATCCAAAAATGGAAACTTAGGCTCTATAGATTCATCTTGATGAGAGGAATCCAATAAAATTAAAATCTCCAACTAATTTTTGGAAATTTTAGCATTAATTTGACTTTAAATGAAATTAATTAAACTTTAATTTATAATAAACTATTAATCCAATTCAAATGAAATTTGGGAACTACAATTAAGGTTAAAACACACCTTTTGAAATCTTTTCATGAATTATTGCTATGTAATTCATGAAATATTAGATTTCAAATCCTAAATCTCAATTTTAATTAAATAAATTAAAATGAAATGAAATAAATGACCAAAATGGATAAAATCACTTTAAATCACCTTAATAAACTCCAATGAACATAAAATTAATAATGAAAATCTTTGGAACTTAATAAATCATAAAATGGCTTAATTAAGTAATTAATTAAATTAAAAAATTTTAAATAATTAACAAAATTAATTAAATCATAATAAATCTACCAAATGTTTACAAATTATGAATGAGCCCTCTTTGGAAACATCTTTCAGAGAGGAATCAATGAAAAATTAAATCCCTAAATGACCTTCACTAAATTAAGCTTAATTTAAATTTTAATGAAATAATTAAAACCTAATTACACCCTAGTTGTAAGTCTAATCAAGGTGAAAATTTGGAAACATGAAATTTGGATGAAACCCCACTTGCCATAAAAATTTCAAACCCAATTGACCTTTAGATTGGGAATACTTAAATTTCCAAATCTCTTTGTCAACATAAATCAAGTTATTAATAAAAGAAATTCACAAATTCATCAAATCATGAACAACTTGAAATAATCTACATTAACATTAGAAATTCCTAGGATAGTTCTTCAACACCCTAAGTCAAAGAACTAAATCATTTCCACACTTAAGGGCTAATGAAATCAATAATAAAATGTTGTGTTTAATTAAATTCATAATTAAACAAACTAATGAAATCATAATCAAATAATTCAATGAAACTTTGAGTCTAAACCAATCTAATCTAAGAATGAATTCAAACTCTAACTTAAGTGCCTTAGGTTAGCATAAATTAAACAAAATGAAATGAACATAATTCAATAAACATAAATAACTCAAATCAAAACATTAATGCAAACTTAATCAAATAAAATAATTCAATCAAACCAAATTAAAAGAATAAATTTAATCAAGAATGAATATAAATTAAATCAATGAAATGAAATGAAGAAATCAAATTCCAAAGAAAATAATTAATCCAAAATAAAAAATTCAAACCCAAGCCATCTAAATAAAATAAAAAAAGATTAATTAAGTTACTTAAAGATCTTAGTTTGACTTTGGGATGGATCTTCATCTTAAGATGAAGGTTTCATTCTATTAGGGGTTAGGATATTGAATAGAATGAGTTCCACCAAAATGTGGATTCTATTATACTATTTATTATTGAAAACCTAAACTTCACTTTAACAAAATAAAAGTGAAATAAGATGAAAATTAATCATTAAATCATTTGAATTGAACCACCCAAAGATAAAATTTAAACAAATTCAAACTCCAAATTGAAACTTGAACTAAAGAGGCCTAACAAAGTTTGTTTCCTTCACACACTTGATCATTACATCACAAACCTTAGACTTAGCTAGGCCATTCTATGATTCCTTTTATGATTTTCTATGTTGTGATGTGATATGCTTCACATGTCTTCATGGTGTACTATTTAGCATGTTTAGAATTATTTGGTTGTTAGATTTGATGGTAGGACATTCTTTGTAGATCTAATATTATCTTCTACAAGGGACTACACTAGAAAGGGTTGTTATCACAAATAATTTAAAATTTTTATTTTCTTGCAAGTATGCTTAAGTCCTTAAGCATAACCCATAGGACAGGTGGGCTTAGCAAGCAGCTAATGCTTAGCCCGTATGTTTGTGAAATATAATTGTTGCATGTTATTTATATTTTGCTAACATTTGTTTTATAGAGCTTAGGATTCATTTTTGAACTCAAAATGAATTTGAGCTTAGACTTAGGTTAAGATCTATAGGGTAGAAATAATAGGAACCTACTAGAAGATAGGTGTAATGGTCCCTTTGAAGCCTAATGGATGTCTTTGGAGAAGGAGACCATCCTAGAAAGGAGATATATAGATCTAGACTTGTAGTTCTAGGAAGGGCTGTATAAGGGCTAAGCTAGACTGCCTTTTTTTTTTTTCTTCTACTGTGTACAACGGTACTGGCCACATCAGTAATTTTATTAAATTAAATTGGTTTGATTTATTTTTGGTGCACAATAGAATCAACTTATTTTTAGGTTTCTTTCTATGTTATGCTTTCATGTAAGAATGCCTCTATGATTAGGTTCAAAGAAAATTTAAATAATATACCCAACTTAAATCTAAATAATTGAAACAAAAATAAAAGAAAATTTGAAACTTCACAAAAGCTAAAGCCTTAGGAAAACATAAAACCAATTAGTAACCAATTTGGTTTTCAAACCAAGAAATCATATTGCTCTAATCCTTGATTGGGAAACTTTTCTCATTGCACAAAAGGGGCATCTGACTATGAGGATGACCACCTTCTTGGGAAAGTCTACCTTCTTTTAATGATTTGGCCCATAACAATTTCTAATTGTATGGCATTAGGCATAAAATTCATACCCAAGACCTCAAATGAATCATGAATCAAAATATTTAAAATCTAGAAAATGTGCATTAATTAGATGCATTTCATAGCCTATATTATCTTAAGGATTAGAGAGTTAGGATCCTTAGCTTTCTTTCTTAAAATGACAATGACCCGCCATCATAACACTTAGCATCATGAATTTAAAATGTGCTTAGGTGGTGTTAACTTATAGTCATCCAAGCAGATTGTAAGTCTAGAAGAGTCAAAAATATGTTAGTTCTCTCAAATGAGAGGAATGATTGATAATTCCTAAAATAAAACTAGGTGAGCATCATACATGTGTTAGAAGAACTTTTATAGTATGTTCCGAAGCATCCTCCTCGGAGAAAGTTTTGCAACCTTAGGCATTTCTGCAGTCTTGTGCTACTAAAAATCTAAGTCCTAGATTTGTAAGAAAATATAAACTCATAGTCTAAACTAAATTCTAAAATTTTAAATCTAATTATAAGATAGTTTAAATGCCTATTGGGCATCCCAATATCCATGGGCATTTTCTACTTCATCTCATTTGATTCCAAAAATAACTCTCTCCACTTTGGACCACTCCCAATTGAAAATCTCAAATATCAATCCTTTGAAAATGAACTTAGAAATCTTTATAAATAATAACTTATTTCTTCGATCGAGAGTATTCTTAGTAAGAGACCCATCTTAAGATGTAATGAACTATAGTGGCTTGCCTTTATAGGGAACCATGAACCTACTTTAAATTAAACCCTATTCTACTTTCCATGTAGTTCAGGAGAAAAATCTCTAGTACAAGAAAGACCCATTAGCCTTAGAGTATTTTTTTAAATGATCAAATCCATTATAAGAACATATGTTTATCTTTAAGATAATATGTTTATTTCTTAATGATGCATTTAATCATCAAAATAAGAAATTCCTAAATTTTATATGGTATCATAAATTTTATCATCACCATTCTCTACATCCTTCATTAATTTTTAGAGAGTAAGTGAGCCTATTTCCATACAAATGTGTGATGTAATAAAAAAGTCTACAAGTTTCATAATTATGAGGATAGCAAGAGATTTTGCATGTAGTGTTGAGTGAGTCAAGCAAGGCATTAAAAAGTAAAGTAAGCATCGATGCTACCATGATCATAGTTGGGGTTGTAGTTATGATCTATAATTATCTTGATGAAGGGTTCTTTACTTTTTTCTCAAGATTAGATTCCAAGCAGTTATATTGGGAGAGGGTGATAGACCAAGACCATTGAGTAGTGTATGTTCACCATAGGTGTGCTTATTTTTTAGGCAACAACTCTGAAGTGTTTATATAATATTTTAGCATGTTTAAGTTCTCCTTTGGTTGGTGTCTTTTGTTCTCATGTTTATTGTTATCTCTTGACAACCAAATAAACCAAAAAGCTATCAACATCTAACGGTTATTAGGCTTCCCACAAGTTAGAAAATATATAATTTAATGGTTAGATAATCTATTATTTAAGAAGACCTATACTTTATTCTATACTTCACTATTGTAACTACAATTAAGGAAGAGGTGTTAGATACCTTTTTCATTACATAGGTAGAAGTAGAAAATGTTCTTACTCTTTAAGCCTTTGAGTTTAAGAATGTTATCAATTGAATGTAAATTATGGAGGATTTTTAAATTAAATAAAGATTAAAAAAATTTAAAATGTTATTCCTTATGAGCTTACCATATGGAGTTATTTTTAAAATGTTTTAAATAATTTTTGTTGTAGATAAGAACTTACTCTTGCCTTTTATAACAAGCTTATCCTTAGCTAGGAATAATAGGATCTAACTTTATCTATGGGTGGTCCTCTATGGAGCTTGAGGAGATCCTTGAATAAGGTGATGACCCTTAATGAAGACCTCCATCGATCAAGACTTTAGTTTTAAGCCAGGCTATATAAGGGTAGAGCTCGGTTGCCCTTTTTTTTTCTTTTCTTCTATGGTGTATAGTGGTACTCGGCCACATTGGCCGGTTTTACATAATTTTGTTAAGCTTGATTTATTTTGTGGTACATAATAGAACTTTTTTTTTCTATGATTGTTATGTAATCTATGAAAAGCATTGATGCATTTGGCTCTTATGAAAATTAATTTTTTACCCCATTAAACTAATCAAACTTGAACATAAAATAAATACATAACCTCACATAAATAAAGCCCTATGTTTATACAATTAAAAGCAACTAGAAATAATTAGACTTTGTAATCCATTTGAGTATATTATTTGTATTTTTTGAATTGGGTGCATCATCCATTATACATAAAGGGGCATCTGACCTGTGAGGATGACTATCCATCTTGGGGAAGTGTGCCTTCTCATATTGATTTGGCCCATGACTCTTTTCTAGCTGCATCTCATTATAGATATGAATTTGTATACTTGAAGGCTTAAATAAAATTATGAATCAAAAGTACATAAAAAAATGAAATTATTGCATTAGCTAGGTGTGGAATATATTAGTCATGATCTTAGGGTTAGGTTGTGAGTCTAGACTCTTAGTTTTATTTTTTTAATGTAACAACCCAACCATCTTGAATTCATATGACTAGACTCATGGATTTGAATTGATTATGTGGTGTTAGCTGGAAACCCTTTTAGCGGAAGTAAGTCCAAGAGTCAAAAATAGGTTTTTATTTTTAAGAGAGATGAAGACCCATAATTCCCAAGAATCAAACTAAGTCGAGTTTCTAACTTATGTTTTAAATACCTTTAACATTAAGGTTCAAAGCATCTTATTATAATAAGTCTTCAACTCCTAAGCTTTCTACAATCTTGTTATCATAATATAAGTCCTAGATTTTTAATAAAATGTCAATTCAAAATCTCGATAATTTCAATATAAAAAATATAATAGTAGGATAATTAAAATGCTTACTTGGCTTGATAGTATCTAAAAGAATTTCCTACTTAAGCTTTTTTGGCCTTTGACAAGAACTCTTCCTCCTTATAGCATTCCCTTTAAATTTCTAAATTAACTAACCTTTTTAGATAAGCTTTGAAATCCATAAAGATAAAAGCCAATTTTTTTAATCTAGAGTTTTCATAAAGGAATTTCCTTTTTTTTATATGATGTAATTAACTATAAAATTTTCCTTATAGGGAACTATGAACCATGTATAAAATAAATTATGTCCTACATTACCATGTAGTTTATGGTAAGAATCACTAATACATCAAGACCCATCAACCTTAAGAGTCCTTATTAGGGATCGAATTCATTATAGGGTAATAGGCTTATATCAAGATAATAACTATATTTATCCCTTAATGATGTATTTGATTACCTAAATAAGTACCCCCAAAATCTGCATGTATCATAAATTTTTTAGCAACTCCACTGGGGAAGGTTCCTTGCTCTATCTTTATAAATAGACTTTTATCTTTATACATTGGCGATGTACCTATGTTATTCATAGGTCAGGATTACCTTTCATCCTATTGGGTATCTCTTCATTTCATTCTTTGTTGAGCATATTCAACATCTTTAGAACAAATTATAAACCCTTTATTTATTAAAATCACATCGGTCCTATAATTTGCACATTTTCACAATGCCAAAATAAATGTTTCTTCTAAAATAAATTTTAGCCATAATAAAGATGGCTAAAAATTTCTTAATGTCAAAATATTTTTGACTTCATTATTTTAATCAAAGTCCATTATAACTTATATAATTTTCTTACTTGAAATAAAAATTGTTTAGATAACTCATTTTTGCTACTACTTCTAGGATCAACTTCTCTATTGATACTAGGAGACTACTGATGACTCCATCATAAAGTTGGAGTTGGCTTTAAATACCTGAATATCATGGTTGTTGGAGTGACCCTAGCTCCTATTAGCAATGCATTTATTAAAGACAAAAAAAAATATCTTAAAGTTCCCCATGGTACCCTATAGCAATCCTACTATCAGTAGGGAGGTGGCTATGGAAACTATTGAGAGAGCCTAGGTAGGTCCTATACTAAAGAAAATTTAATTTCTACTAAAAAGACACCAATTTTCTCTTTCCTTGACACTTTTGATATAAGTTCTACTTTTGAGCCTCCTTTGATGACCAAAAGTTAGAAATAAATAGAAATAGGAGGCATAGAAGACAACCCATTAAAGAAAGAAAGCATAATGAACTTTTAGAATTTGAAGAAGTTAGGGAAAGGGATGGGTACACCCTTCTGGATACTTCTCTTCTTTTGGGAGGCAATAGATTTTACCCTCTTTTTGTATCCTAAAAAGAAGAAAATGTATCTAGAATAGTGAGTTCTCCACCTTGCCCCTTCATTTATGAAAATTAGATGAGTTTTCATCAATTAAGTGGAGAAACTCATGTTAGACTACAATGGGTCCTTCATAGAATTGCTGATCCTCTACTTAAACTAAGAAAGAGTTACCAGGTTATGAAGGCATAAGTTTCTAAGAAACTTAAGAAACAAATTCAAGGAGAAGCTATGCTTGATGTATTTGATTGCTATCATCATCGAGCATGGTCATTAACTTAGCATAGAAATGAACTGACTAATGCAAGAAGAGATGAGTATATTCCTCAGTATGAGATTAAGATAGTTTATGTGAGAAAGTCCCCATTGGTATAAGGTCAAAGTGACATTTACTTCCTTTATCATCATCACAGGTAGAGAGATTGATAGTTTCTAGGCCTTTTAAAGAGAGGCCCCTATCACATTTATCTAGGCCCCGATTCTCTGTCATCATCTCATGTCTCTATAAAAGAAATGGAGTCTCTTAATATATCCCCTTAGAGTAAATAAATTTCAGATGTTAGACACCATGGTTTGGGAGCCACTCATACCAAGGAGGAAGTTCCTATTATTCAAGAAAGCAATAAAGAGATACATTCAAACCTAATCCCTTGGATGTAGAAAACATTGAAGATCTTGAAGTAGTCTTTGATAAACTAATTCATCTAACTCAAGAAAAAATGTAGACTATTATGAAAGAGGATGAAAAGAGAGAAAGAATAAATAAAATTCAAGAAATTTTTTACTTAGATCAGGATGTCTTTTCAGAAGATTTAAAGCTACATATAGCCCATGTCTTTATGGTAGACATGAGAGCATCTAAAAAAGAGCAAGAAGAAGCTCAACATATTACAAAAGTGGGTCTTAAACCTATCTTACCCAATAGTTAATATTTCAATTGCAAAAGAAGGATGACCAATTTTAGAATGAAAAAGAAGATAAAGAGATTATCGCTATGATGCAACCACTCCAAAATCAAATTCTACCACTTTACAACCTCACTCATTAGAGGACTAGAGGATTCCCATCCCATGGATGATATGAAGTTTAGTTTACGAGATCATCATCAACAAAAACATCAACAACAATCAACAAACAACAAGCCTTAATCCCACTGGGTGAATATACATGAATCCTTCTCCATTTCTATTATGTGTCAAATTCTCATTTGAAGTATACTAAGATCATTTTTTTATACATCTTAACCAAGTCTTTTAGGTCTACC
The DNA here is from genome assembly GCA_021442155.1 of Cymbidium sinense. Taxonomy (NCBI): domain Eukaryota; kingdom Viridiplantae; phylum Streptophyta; class Magnoliopsida; order Asparagales; family Orchidaceae; genus Cymbidium; species Cymbidium sinense. The sequence goes on along the minus strand of CM038228.1, from coordinate 28,510,845 downwards.
TCTATTTGAACATAAATTAAATCTAATGCATCTACTCTTAATTCATGACTGACGCTTTATGTAAACCATCGACTTCTTTATCTTGCATGAGCTACCAACTTTTTCAAACATACTCATTTTGCATTCTATCTGAGTAAAACTCATCAAGGATTCATGTCGTGGAATTACATAAAATAATGGATTTTGTATCACCTAAAATTGACTTAAAATCTGTAGTAGAATAACAAGTGAAAGAGATGTGATAGTCTTGATATAATTAAAGGGTATTACTTAATATGATTATGTACCTATAGGGATTTGTACCCTTACTTTGATTTGATGGGACAAAAATTTCAAACAACATTTCATTTTGAAAGTTGAAATACTAGGAAGTGATGCTTTATTATTTAGGTAATTTATTAGTTGTTTAACCGGGGTTTCCTTTGATTACAAAATTGCTGAATGGTTCAATGCATACATTCATTGAACTTGAAAACTTATTTGTGAAATGATTCATTGGTACCTAGCATCACATTATAGTAGGTGAATTAGTCATAAAAAATTTAAAATCTGGTGAATTTCTCATAGATTATACTTTTGAGATGGAGGATTCTCAGCCTTAAGTATGAACCCCAGCTACAATAGTAACATTCTATGGAAATCCTTCTCTAAAATATCCATGGTTCTAATGCTTTTTTTCTAAAAGGATTTACTATTAAAACCTTTGAAAACCTATTTAAGTAGAGCCTCTAGCCTTCAAGAGGAAACCCCTAAGATGATGTTCCTAGAAGACCAATCCACCACAAACCTTCTAAAGCTAAGAAAGTGCTAGAAAGAGAGTAGGCACTATATTTATAATGGACAAAGGAAAGAATCTAATTCAAGTCTAGGTAAATCATCCTCCACCTCAAAGGCCACAGTAACAATAGTTAACACCATCCAAGATACACCACGCAAGCCCTCTTAGTGAAAAATTAAATCACACTTATTCTTTCAAGAGAGAGACTGCAAGAAAAATATTTAAGAATTTAAAGAAAAAGCTAAATTTCAAACTCCTTGCTCTAAAGAAGATAGAAGATGTCAGCAAAGTCAATGACCCAAATTATTATCCATATCATCAAATTCAAGGTCATACCATTGAAGACTATTTCAGTTTAATGATTGGTTTAAAACGAATTACAAGAGAGGTGGTGATCATTCTTAAAGAATACCTTGTGGACTCTAGGTAGGGTCCATTAAGGTGATCATAGAAATCTTCCATCTTCTTTAAAAGACACTTCTCTTTCAAATGATTGGGATATAGCTTTAAATCACTCTTCTAAAATGTATTTCATGAAAAAGTTTAAAAATTCCATACAGGATCATGTGAAGACACAGAAGATGATCATCTAGGTTCATCCATCAATGTCAGAAGTAATTCCTCCTCATTCAACACCACTAGATGTTCAAATGTTTGAAGAGAGTGGTGAGAAATAACTATTGTATTAGAAAGAGTATTGTATAATAAGGATGAGAGGCTAGAATATACATCCTTTTATCTATATGTACTCATTTTTAGATTTAAATAACAAGTCTACCATAAGGAATTTCTTATATTTTTTATCTTCTTTGATGATTGTGATATGAATAAAGTAGAAAATAAAGAAAATATAAAAGAATATTCTCTTAATGAATGTAATATACTTTAATGAATCAAAACTAAAAAAAGATAGTTATATGGCTATCTTATAAAGAGGTCATATTAATATAGAAATAAAATTCTTGAATTCTGACCATTATTTGGAAAAGAACATCAGTGATGAGAGACATAGTTTGACATGACCCCTACTTTTGCTTTGAGATATTACCTTAGTTAGTCTTAGTAGTGGGAAGTCCTACCACCTCACCTACCTTCCTCCAAGGACAAAGGCAAACAAGTTATTGACTACTATTTTGAACCTTTAAAATGATCCAATAGTTGAACCAATTGCTCTTAAGGTTAACTACAATGTCTTAGGTCATCTTAAGAAGCTACCTACTATAGTAAGCATTTATGATGCCCTTATTATATTTAAAGAAATGAGAAAATCATTGGTCCAGTCAGTACTTGACCTAGAGATATGCTTAACACAGCTAGAAGCAACTTTTCTGAGGCTTATTATTTCAAAGAAGTCTCTAGAGTAACTTTCTCAAATGATGATTTAGTCTTGGGAACTACTACCATAATTGGCCCATTTACATTAGCAAAGGTGAAAAATTACAAATTATCTAGGGTTCTTGTAGATCCTACTATCTTAATCAAAATCATGAACTTCAAAATATTATCATTTTTGAAGATCGTCATATAGAGACTTAGTTCAGATAAAATGTTAATGAAACAAAGTATCATATTATTGATTCAGAAACATCTTTAAATGCTCTTCTTGGTAGGCCATGGATACATAAATATATAATGATCCTTCATCAATCCACTAGTGTATTAAGTACATAAGGCATGGAGTCAAATATACCATAAAAGGAGATATACAACCATTCTTTATTCATGAAATCAAGCTCTATGAAGATGTTGCTTATTATATGCCTAAAAGGCAAGTGATTGATTCTATGAGATTTGTCTTTGTTAAGGCATCAAAGAAATAATAGAAAAAATCAAGACAAGGGAGAAAGAAGAAAAGAAAGAAAAGGAAGGAAAAAGAAGAAGAAAAAAAGAAGAAAAAGAAAAAGAACCTCCTATATAATAGATTTGGAATCTAACTCTAATGAAGATCCAAATCAAAATGATACTTTAATAAAGTTTAAAATCTCATTAGAATTAAATAGTGATGAAGTGTAGACTCAAACATCTAAAGATGAACCTGAATCATCTACTAATGAGAAGTTAAAAAGGAATGTGGACACATTGATTTTGACTCTTTTCCTCACATAAAATTGCATAGATAGAAGTCAAAGTGGCCCTAACATTTCAAGATAGCTTGGGATGTCATCAAAATTTAGAATCTTTAAGCTCAGAAGTAGATGTAAAGCTCAAAAATTCATCATATAATGAAATAATATAACCTTTTTTTACTTATATCTTGATTGTGTTAAAAATGGTTTGATTCTTCATACTTGGCCCAAAGTATAGCCCAATGCATGAAAAGCTTATGGGACACTAAACATGAAAAAGTTAAAATTCAAGGTTGACATTGGGTTTAGTACCATTAGACCTTTAATTGATAATGAATATTATTTAATGATAAGTAATCTTATGGATTATCATCAACTTTTTGAGTGTTCAACCAAACACTTGGATGAATTCTATCTTGAAACCTTAGATAATCCAAATGATTATTCAATTCAAAATGTACCCATAGAACTTGAAGAAGAAAAAATATATAGTTGATGAATTAAGAGAAATCAACTTAGAAACTAAAGAAGACCCACATCCAACTTTTATTACTTCTCTATTGGGTCCAGAAGATTCCTATGAGTTGATTAGTTTACTTTTTTAATATAAAGATTATGTTGCTTGAAATTATGATGAAATACGATGTTTGCCTTTGAACATTGTAGTTGACAATTTAGAGGTTAAACTAAATGTAATTCCAATAAAACAAGCTCGTAGACGCATGCATTTAAAGGTTGAACAACAAGTAATTCCTTAAGAAAAAATTTAATTAAATCTAATTTTATATGACAAAGAGAGTATCCTTCTTGGTTAGCAACTATTGTGCTAGTGAAGAAAAAATGGCCAAATACACATATGCATAGATTTTAGCGACTTGAATAAGGCTTGTCCCAAAGATGAATTCTCATTACTGATACTGAAACTTATGGTGAATATAGCCTCATCGCATGAAATTTTCTCATTTATGGATCTGGATACAACTAGATAAAAATGAATCCCAAAGTTGAGAAATAGTGTTCAAAATCCTGATTGGAATATTCTATTTCACGATCATGCCATTTGGTCTCAAAAATGCTGGGGCTACTTATCAATGATTAGAATATTCAATGATTTGATTCTTAACTAAGTTGATTGTTACATCAATGGTGTAATCATTAAAAGTAAAGAAAAGAGAGTCATCTTTGTGATCTTTGTATTGTTTTTGAATTGTTACACCATTATAACTTAAAAATGAATCCTTTGAAGTGTGCCTTCCGAGAACTTTAAGGAAATTTTAAGGTTTGTAGTGAGGCATCATGGAATTGAAATTAATCTTGAAAAAAATTAAAGCTATCATGGAAATGCCACTACCTAGAAGTCTTACAATGTTAAGATCATTGTAAGTCATTCCTGGATACCTAAGGAGGGTTATATCAAACCTATCTAGAATATGTCAACCATTTGTGGCATTAACAAAGAAATATTCTAAATTTATTTGGGATAAAAAATCTTAGACTACATTTGAAAGTTTAAAACAAAATTTAATTAATTCTCTTGTATTGGATATCTGCCCCAATCACATGGAAGCCATTAATTTTATATACTACAACTTTAAATGAATCTCTTCGAGCATTATTAGCTTAAGTTAATAAGGAAGATAAAGAAAACACACTCTATTATCTAAGCTATAAACATATTCAAACGGAAATGAATTATTTGTCCATTAAAAAGTATTATTTAACTTTGATTTTTGCTGCACAAAAACTAAGGCATTATATACTGTTACATAAATTAAATTTGATTTCAAGAATAAATCCCTTGAAATATTTCATAACCCGCCCAACATTGTCTGAATGTCTAGTATATTGGCTTATGATCTTGTTGCAATTTAAATTATATGTATCTCTTTGTGTTATAAAAGGTTAAGTTATAGTTGACTTCTTAGTAGCACATCCTTTTCATGAGGGTTCTCCTTTAAATGATGATCTCCTTGATAAGAAGATCGTGAATTTAAAGAAAGTAATGCCACCTAGCAATTATATTTTGATGTAGAACATCCTCTCAAAATGATAAAGAATTTAATTCTTCCATCACAAGGAAGGTAGGGATTGGATTAATATTTATAATCCCATAAAAGAAATAATGTGATATTCCTACCATTTGTAAGCCCTCTATAAATAACAAAGTTTAATGAGGATTTTACCAGTCATAGGACACTTCTAGTCACTAAGGGAACACTAAACCCAAGTTTAGAGACTTAAGAGGTACACCCTAAGCTTAGGTTATACCCAAGGACAAATAGGTTCTGCCTATCCTATGGCATAAACCAAGACCCATGCTTATCCACTCATCTAAAACCAACCTTAGGCCAACGCAACCAACCTCAATTGGGTTTTGTTTCCTATCCAAGCTCCAAGCCAAATTGACTTAGGCCCTAACCTAAGTTGATTCTACCATGGTCTTATGATCTAATCCAAAGCTCATCCAAGAAACCAAGTCCAATTTTATTTTCACAAAAGCATTGCAACCATTCAATAGATTATTTCAAACTCCTCCAATACTTATAATCAAACAAATCAAATCAAATGAATCCAATCAACCCAAGTTAGCCCATTTGACCCAAAAGGTTCAAATGAACCAAAATTCAATCAAACCCAAATCAATTGCAATCACGGCCACAAATCAACCTTAAATCCATCATTGAACTCTTCTCAACACCCAATTCCACTAATCCAACTCAATAAACCCAATTGGTCCACTTGACCCAAAGTGGCCTAAATGACCAAATTGACTCAAACTTTAATCCATCACAAATTGAATTGAATCAACTCATCCAATCCCTTCCATAATGATTGTTGATCATCTTGGATAGCCTAATTGCAATCAATTGAATCAAACCAAACCAATTTGACCAATTTACCTAAGTAGGCCCAATTCGACCTAAAGGGTCAAATTGGGCCAAATCTCATTCCAACTCTAATTGATTGAAACCAATCTCTAATCAATCATAAATTCATTATTAAACATGATCAAACCTTCAATTGAACCCAATTTGGTCAACCTAACCCAATTTACCCCTTTATCCCAAATTGATCTAGGGTCCAATTGAACCAAATGCTTCACAACTCCAAATTGATTCAAACCAACACCTACAATCATTCTCAAATGATCAATTGAACCTAAACCAACCCTCCACCCAAGCCAATTTGGTCAATTTGACCAATTTGTCAACTTAGCCCATTTGGCCTAAATGAACCCATCAAATCAAATCCACTTCAAATTAAAAAACCAATTGAACCAATACATTTCAAATGATCAATTGAACATAACCAACCCCTTGGTTTGACTCAATTTGACCAATTGGTCAACTTAGCCCATTTGAACCTCATTTGACCCATATTGGTCAAATTGAGCCAAAACCAAACCAAGTCTAAACCCAACCAAACATGGTATGACTAATCCTTGAGTTACCATGGGCTAGCCCAAGTGGACCCAACCCATGGTGAACCTGATTTAGGTCAAAACCCAATGGACTAACCCACCTAAATAGGACAAAATTCCTATTTATATAGGTTCTCCCACTCCCCAAGCCTTGGAAACCACTTTTGGCCATTCTTGGACACTAAGACCACTGACCCAACCTAACCCAAGGTTGGGTTAAGCCTTTGACCATGAGTGGGTGAACTCACCATGGCATGCCATTCATTCACTTGGAGTAGGAGGTACACCCCATGCCAACCCATGCCATTGCTTAGCCTCTCAAGCACCACACCTTAGCTCCCCACCTCACCACCTGGCAGATGGCGCCAAAATTGAGCCAATCTCAGCCCTTGGTTCACTTGGGTAGGATAGTATACTCTTCCCCATCCATTCAAACTTCATAAAGAGCATCCTAAGAGCATTCCAAGCAGTCCCAGACCCTTCCATGAATCCCTAGTGCACTCCATCGACGAGACCAACCACCAAGCAAAACAGAGAGCCCCATCTATCCAACCTCACCAAAACTCCACTAAACCCAAACTAACTCTTCCCACACCTTCCCCTCACTCCAGCGAGTCAAAATAAATCAATCCATGATCAATTTGGTCACCAAAAGGCACTCCAAGACCAACTCTGGTGAACTTTATGGTGGCACTTGGTCCATAGAGGAATCAATGTTGAGGCATCTTGAGATCTTCTCAACAAGGCTTTGTCTCTTCAAGAAGAAGCTACCTTAGTCGATGAACCGCTAGTCTTTAGGTTGGAGGTAAAAATTTGACAACCATAGATTTCCCATTAGGTGTTGGTCTTTTGTGAAATGAATTGTGATTTTACTTGATTTCCACCATAGGATCTTCTTAGATCTCCCCCTTACACATTTTGAGTTGATCTCACCATCTGAGCTCTGGTGAGCTCAGATCGAGCGGTGGAAGGCGAATGATGTCCATCTTCCTATGCACAGGGGACGATAGATCATCGATTGTTTGTTCCACATGACTAGAATTGACGACTATGATTTAATCTAGATTTTTTTATTTATTCCCAAAACCATGAGATTAATCCCAATTATTTGATCCAAGATCAGACGGCAAGGATGAAACTACATTCGCTACCGCTAGGTCAACTATCGTGTTAGACATTTTAAATAACCTATCCCATGGTGTCATGTGGAAAGTGCTTCCACATGGCATCGATGATTTAGGGAGTTAATTAAGTGTTAAAAATAAGATTAAATGGCTAAAACTTTGAAAATTCATAACTAATTATAAAAATATCCAAAATATAAATAAACACATAGGTAATACAGAAAATAATTTAATAAAAATTAAATACCTATTGTTTGGTTAATGAATAATGCTTAATTAGGATTTTAAGTTCATGCTAATTACCCTAATTAAGGCTTAATTACTTGGCTAATTGATCTCAAATTTGATAGGTTGATTCTATTGGATGTCTTCTGCCTCCCATAATTTTTTTGAAATTTTTTGGCCTTGTAATTTAAAGAATTTGAAATTTCAATCCTAATTACCCTCCTTAATCAATTTTATGTTTATTAAATTTGTTAAATAGTAAAAATTCAATGGTTAATGATGATTAATCAATGTTAACATAGTGAATGATGAGGAAAAATAATTAGGACATCTTTCCTAGTTATTTTTCTAATTACATTTCCATAGAGGGTTAATTAATGCATATGTTAATTAAAGGTTAATTAAACAAATTAATGGTAAAATCAAATCAAATAAAAATGATGATTAGTTCAGATAATTCAAATTTTATTCATGGGTTCCCCTTTATGTGTTAAATAACATAAAGATCATTAAAGAATTTATGGTTAACCCATGGGGGTGGAAAACCATAAAAGTACTTAATTTAGATTTTCCATTAATCTAATTAACTCTTAAGCATGAGCTTAATTGCATTAGGTCCTTTTGGAAGCATTGCAAATTTTAATTTTTTATAAGCATATTATCCGAGGCTCATGACTAAGTAGTTAATTAAATTAAATAAGCTTAGGAAAGGAAAATTAAATTGGTTTCTTAATGACTTGAACTTAATCAATCCATAAAATTTAATTAATTATTTTCTTTAAGTATATTAAGTCACCAACATGGGATGGGGAAAACATCAAATGTCTTTCTCCTCTTTTTGTTTTAATAACTTAAACATCAAAATCAAGATTCCATAAAAAACTTTGGTTAATCTTAAAGAGTTTTATTTGACATGATTGTCCTTAAAAATTAATGTGATTGAATGTATCATGTGGCAATGTTCAATTATTCATTTCAATCATTATAAATTTGTATGTTATTTGTTTTAAACATTCATGTCTTTTCAAAAAGAATCAAACAAAAAAAAGAATATAATTATATCTAAATTGTATGTGTTGAATTATATTTACTATATGATATGGCTATTATGACTAATAAATCTCAAAATTATTTTCAAAATTATAAGCTAATGATGAAAATTAGAGTGATGTTGGCAATGAATATTATATGTGATTTACATTCACTTATAGTTTAAACACGTTAAAGGATTGTTCTATTTTCATGATTCATGGTATGTTTACATGTGTTTCAATGTTAGTAAGTATATAGTCTGGACATTTTGGAAAATGAGACTTTAAGTAGCCCAATGAGGTCTTAGATTACCTCACTTTCCTGGTTTAATAATGGCATGTACTTACTTAATTTCACTAATATGTGTACATGTGTTTAAATTTTGATAAAGCTTTACTTTACATGACTAAATAATTTGCTAATATACAACCTTTTGCAAGATTTTCATTCTTATTTTTATGAATGTGTTCATGTGTATTAAAGTTTGCAAGTATATAGTCTGGACATCCTAGAATATGAGGCTTTAAGTAGCCCCAAGGAGGTCTTAAATTACCTTACTTCCTTGTATTAACAAGGGTACGTACTTGCTTAATCTTTAATACATGCATATATATATATATATATATATATATATATATATATATATATATATATATATATATATAATATATATATATATATATTATACATTAAATTGAAATCTATATTATGCTAAAATATATGCATTAAAAATCATGAAGTGTACAAAAACATGAATATATTATATGTACAAGTAAGAAATAAAGAAATATGCATGTTATTGATGATAAAAAGGAATGATGGAATGTCATCCATGTGATAGTGATACAATCTCCTTAATCTTAAGATGCCTTTCAAGTTTGAATAGGATTCTTTAAGATTAACCCAAACCTAGGATTAATAAAAATGTTTAATAAATCATTCACTAAAATAAACCAAAGCTAGAATAACATTTTTTTTAGAAAGCAACTTTGGATAGGGATGATGAGGGTCAAACCTTTTTTTCCTCTCTTTATAACAACTATCTTACTAAGTAAATATCAAGCAAAATAAAAGAAAATATAATTTAAAATCCAGTAATCCTTTTAACAATTTGAAGTGAAACCTCCCCCAATGTGTAACTTGAACATTTGAAACTTTAGATAATCATATATCTCAACCTAGTTAAGACATACTACACCAAACCTTAGCACACACATTAGAATACTAAGTCACAACTTCTAGCTCTAAGTTAGGATGGTGTATGTTATGGTGTTATATTTTATTTTATGATGTAATATTTTAGACTAGATGTTAGGATTTTTCATGCATAGACTATGTGTTAGGCCATTCAAAGCCTAATGATATTTTTGTGGGGGATTATGCTAAAGGGGCTGCTAAAATAATGAATAATAAATCTAAATGCTCTTTCTTGCATTTTGCATATGCCCCTAAGCATAATCCAATTAGATAGGTGGGCTTGGTTACCCATGTGCAGGTGCTAAGTCCAAATATGTGAAATATAATTGCTTGGTTTGAATGCTTATTTGGAAAACATCTATTTTGCAGGTATAGTTAGATTTTATTTTTATAAACATGTAATCTTTGCAATAGAATTATGATTAGTGTTATGGGGTTTAGGATGAGTTGTGGCTAGAAGGCAAAGACTTGAGAGGCCCTATGAAGCTTAGAGAAAATCAATCCAAAGGAAGAAGAGTGAAGGAAAAGTAAATAATGAAGATCCTCATTGCATCAATTTAATTATAATTGTAATATTCTTTTATAATCTGGGTTGTATAAAGTGGAGCTCGCTACCTAATTTCTTTCTTTTTTGGTGTAATGGTGCAGCCTTTATTCTTTTATTCTTTTATGAAATTTATGTGTTTATTTGTGTTAGCTTGTGCAATACAAAAGGTATATTTTTCATAGGTTTCTTAAAGTGTGATGTTTTGATATGTGGCTGTATGCGATAGGCTCTTTAGGATAAAATTAAATTTTCTACCCTCACTAATAACTCATAACTAAAACTTTAAAATAATTTTCAACCATATCAAAGCCTAGGATATAATCAAGTTAAATAAAAGATTTAGCAACCCCTTAGTTGAGTGATGTTATAACAATCATGCATATCATCTTATTTTGCTCTTAAATAGGGAGGGTCTCCATTCTTGCACAATAGGGGAAGGCTTGACCTTTGAGGGCATCATCCCTTCTAGTGGAGAACACCTCCTCCTCCTGATTTAGCCCACAACATTATTTCATTGTGCATTTAGGCATAAGTATCCCAAGCCTTCGTCCAAATGATTGTGTCAAAAATAACTTAAAAGATGATAAATATTTGCATTAGTCTAAGTCATGTCTTCATGTCAATCATGATCTAGTCTCTTAGGGAGTGAGTTTAGGACTATAGTTTTCCCTCTTAATTAAATAACATCCTAGCTATTTTGTATTTACATAAGACCGACCTACATAGTTTTGAAGCATAGGAGGAGTTAGCTGGCAGCCACTCCAGGCGGTTGTAAGTTCAAAAGAGTCGGGATGGGTTTATCCTCTCTTATGGAGGTAAACTAATGTATCCCATTTTTGATTAGATTTAGATCATACTTTTGGCTTGTGCTAAAGCATCTTAGATTTAGTTCTGAGGAAACTTATTTTCCTCTGGGCTATGGGTACAAGCCATCACCTCTTAAGCATTTTCACATTTTATGTTGATTGGATTATAAGCCCTAGCATTCTAATAAAATTTCAACTCAAATAAAAATAAGCTCTCTCTTTCAAATATATAAAGCTTCAATATAGGATAAACCAGAGTACTCACTAGGTTTCCTAGTATATGAGTTCTCCCAACTTATCCTCCTTTGGAATTATAAATAAGTCTTTCAATCAAACTTGCCCACATGATTTCCAAGAATACCCTATCCTTTGATAGTCTAACCTTGAAATCCTTGGAGATATTTATTGACTATTTTAATCAAGAGTTTTCTTAGGAAATTTCTATTTCCTCTGATCAATTAACTATGAAAGCTTGCTTCCATAGGGAATTAAAGAACCAGGCATAAAATAAACCCTGCTTTACTTTTTCCATATAAAGTAAGGGAAAGATCTCCAGTATATTTGAAAACCCATTTGCCTTAGGAGTCCTTATTAGATGATTAGGTTCATTGTAAGATGATGTATCCATCTTTCAAGATGGTACATCATACCTTAATGTCATACCATCACTTCAATAAGTACCCTCTAAGATATGTGTGGTGTCCACATGACTCCAAATTAAATCACCACATGATGTTAAAAAGATTAAAATATTTAGAGATTCCCAACTAGTTATTAACAAAGTGAGTGGAATTCACAAAGTATTGCATCACAACTTTTAATTATCAATATATAATAAAGTTATTTGAACAAATTTCTTTAATGGCTTTGTATAGTATATCACAAATATAATTCTATAACTGATGTTTGAGCTTAACTTATAGAAAAAATAATAAGACCAAAAAAGAATTAATACCTATAGAAGTTCATAACCTGTAAATTCTATCTCCTATAGATTTGGAACATATAAGGAATGTGACTGGAGATAGCCATTCATTGACTTCTTAAGGGGAGGCTACTTGAAGATAAATAACTATTAAATCAAATAAAGAAATATGCTTTATTTATTCATTAATCAACAGTGTGTTATACAATCAATCATTCAATTAAATGTGGTTATCTTGTTTAGATAAGTAAAAAGTCCATAAGATTGTGACTAAAGTACATTTTGAATTATGTGGTGCTCATAAATTTGGGCCTAAAATAAAATTAAATATTAAAAGATTTGGGTATTATTGGCCTTTAAAGCTTGTTGAGTTAATAGAAATTGCACATCGTTGCCATCAATGTTAAGTACATGGTGGAGTTTTACATCACCCCACCTAAGATATTACATCCAACAATTACTTCTTGGCCCTTTGAAAGTTGGGGAACTTACATCATAGGTCCTATTGATTCACCTTCATCAACATGGCATCATTTTATATTGGCTATAATTGATTACCTTTTTAAGTGGGTTGAGGTGATTCAATTTAATAGAGGTCAAAGAATCCATGCACTTAAATTCTTTCAAGAAAATATTATATATATTTTATATCAATTCGGTATTCCTAGTTGAATTATATCCAATAATGGCCCAACATTTAAGTCCACTTAGATAAATCATTTTGTGGCTAGGCATAACATTGGAGATATTCAACCATCAATTATTTTAGGGCTAATGAAATGGTTGAAGCTTTTAATAAAACACTTGTACTAATTTTGAAGAATGTTCTTGATAAAAATAAATGTCAATGGCATTAAAAGTTGTTTGAAGACTTATAGGCCTATTGGACCACATATATGACACTAACTTAATCTACACTATGCCTTAATTTGTGGAACTAAAGCTGCTCTTCCATTAGAAGTACAATTATCTTCTTTGAGGATTGTAGTCAACAATCATATTACAATAGATCAAAATCATAAACTTTGATTGGAAGAACTTGAAAATCTTAAAAGAATGTGCTTGAGAGCTCACAAGATCTTGAACTTTACCAATCACATATGATTCAAGCTCATGATAAATTAGTCCATCCTAAAACTTTCCAAGTAGGATACTTGGTCTTAGTTCTTAGAAGACCAATTTTAGCTCATCGCAATATAGGAAACAAAGGTGATTCATTCATTATGGAGAAAGTCTATGAAGGAGGTTCTTATTAGTAGATAACTTGTAATATTAAATGTCCAATGCTACATATTAACATTGCATAAAGAAGTATTATGTTTGAATTGTATTTCAATTTTAAATAGATCAATAAAAGTTATGTTTCTCCTTTTTATTTTTGTAATTTATTTGAGCAAGAGATAGATCTTTTGTGAAATAAATGAATTCACTTTGGGTTGAATTTATGTATGTAATATTGTTCTGCATAGTTTTAAACATAATTATTTTCTTATAATAAAAATTAGCCGACTAAAAATAAAATCCTTCAGTGATATCTTTCAAATCTCTTATAATAACTTTTTAGAAATGGATTTAAGACACTTCCAGTCCCCATTTTAATGGACCATTTGGGATAGATTTAAGTCAACAAGATTGCTTTTTTTCATTTTAGCTATTTAAGTTGTAATCAAGCCATTAAAGACCCCTTCTTAATAGCTATAAAATAGAAACAAGTCCTTTAACTAGCATCCTTCTCTAAGAAAATAAAGATAACAAACTTAGAAAGACCCTTTCTATTAAATAGATTAACAAAGTTAGGATTAAGTCACCAAGACCCCTTCTTAGTAGTCAAAATTTGAGAATTAGGATATAAGGCATCAAGCACAATTTCTTAATTTTAGCTATTTAAGTTGAAATCAAGCCATTAAAGGCCCCATCTTAATAGCTATCAAAATAGAAACAAGTCATTTAGTATGCATCCTTTCTAAAAAATAAAGATAGGATTAAGTCATTATGACCACTTTCCTCTTTCAAGTTATTTAGGTTTGATCTAAACCATTAGAGGCCTTTTTATTAGTTGAACCTTACTAGATTAGGATTTTATTCCTTTTGACTCCTTTCTATTTCAAAATAAAAGAAATTTAGGGGTGGAAATAAGCCACTGCGAGGCCCTATTCCTATAAACTATATAGGTTTGGAACTAAATCTATGCAACCACTTTCTATTAGTTAATATCTTGAGGATTTAGAACTTAGACATTATAACCCATTTCCTCAGTCTATCTATTTAGGTTAAAATTACGCCATTGCAGCTCACTTCCTAATAGCTAACTCGATAGGAGTAGTCCCCTTATTTAATCCTTCTCTAGTAAAAATCTAAGTAATTTGATCAGGAGTAAGTATCCATAGTGGCATCCTCTCCAACTACTACCCCTAGACAGGAATGAGTATCCATAGTGGCATTCTTTCAATAAAAGAATACTTTAGGGTCTACATATTGATCCTCTCTTTATGTTAGTTAGTCATTTAGACTACCCCCTTAGCTACTCTCACAGAAATATATGAGTCCCATGCCTTCTTTCTAGGTTAATAATTAAAAATTGATGAAAATAATTATAGTTTGGATAGGAGTAAGTCCCTCAAAGGTATCTTTTTTGGATACCACAACTATGTTAGAACTAGTTTCCTTGATGAATCTTGTCCTAATAGCAACTATATTCTTCTTAGAGACTACAGAATCTAGATTTTTCTAAGAATGAATCATTCAAAATCAAAATAACCTTAGGCATCTTTATGCTTATCTTTCATAATCATGTTCAATATAAAATTTAAAATCAAAACTAGAATTAAATTCAAAACCCAAATCTCAAACTAAACTCAAACCTTTGCATGCATTATGGCTTGTAGTTTTTATAGGATCTATTGATTGGTTTGGTCAATGCTAATATATGTGAGTACTCTAGTTTGTCCACCACACATATTGGGGTCCATTTATTGAGGTTAACATCATCTTTAATCTTAGTAATATAATATTTAATTTTAGATTAAGAGCTTCTTGATTAGATACTTATGACATTACTCTTACCATTGAGGTATAAACAAATTAAACCTAATGCCCTAAGGTTTAAGTCTAAGTAATCCAACTGAATCCTTTTAGGACTTCACCCAATCTAGTTGGATTATGTGAATCTATCAAACCATAAAATTCATTATGAATCCAAAATAAACACATTTATATTGAAATCTAAATTTAATTAAGCTTAGACTAAAGTAGTTGTGATGGTTGATCTAATTGACCCATTTAAGTTCAAAAATCACCTTAGTCCAAGAAATTCAAATAAAATTAAAATAAATCCAAATCAAATCAGATGAAAAACACAAAATCAATGCTCAAACTTAAATGAATGTAAAAATAAATTTAGTGAGGTTCAGGATGGGTCAAATAGGTCATTTGACCTAGAACTGATCTACATGAGTCCGACTAGGTCAAAAGGTCAACTCCTTAAATTTAATTAAATTGAGTGATGATGGCTATGTTGGGTCACTTGGATTGACCAAATTGGTGGATTGGGTCTCTCCTAAAAGATTTGTTGAAGTGTAGGATTTAGTTTGGAGTGGTGTTCAAGTTACATAATTGATTAGGGTCAACCAACCCCTAACAAAAAATAGATCCAACATTGGACACCCAACTTTAAATAACTAGAACTCATTCTACAAAACTTCAAAGCACATGAAATCAAAGAAAAGTTATGGGTAATGATGTATATTTGTGATCTAGAAAGTTTTATTAAGTTTTATTACATATATATATATATATATATATATATAAGTGTAGGACTTAGTTTGGAGTGGTGTTCAAGTTAAATAGAACCAACTTTGGACACCCAATTTCAAATAGCTAGAACACATTCTATAAAACTTCAAATACATGAAATCAAAGAAAAATTATAAGTAATGATGTACATTTGTGATCTAGAAAGTTTTATTAAGTCATTAGTTATATATATATATATATATATATATATATATATATATATATATATATATATATATATATATATATATATATATATATATATATAATGAAATTTTCCCAATATTAGTCATTAGAAAATCTCCCTAGCCGATTGGCTTGAGTAGAACTTAAGGTTAAATAAAATTACTAAAATAGTGGGGATTAATGCAAATTAGCATTTATACATAAAAATAATTAGAGAATTTCACTAAATTTTATTGAGATTACATGCACCAAAGAACAATAACAACTAAAGTAAGTCTATTCAGCCCAGACAACAGGACTGAAAGTGTTGGCATTTTGGTAAAAGAAGTTTATGAAAATTAATTTTCTTAGATGGCATATTTTATCAAACAAACAAAATAAAATAACACTCATATAAAATAGTAACACGTAAATTAAAATCACACACCAGTAGCTTTGACCACAAGGATCACCAAATCTTTATCTATGTTAGTCCACCAAGCCCCAATACCTTTGAAAATCTCTTTTATATTTTGGATCAAATAATAATAAAACTTTATTAATATTAAAACCATGGTATTTTTTAACTTAAAATAATTTGAATTTTTATGGAGGGAATAGGGAGAGTTGAGTGGGGGGGATGACTACCTAATTCAGTAATTACTCCCCCATAAAAGCAACCAAAATCCTTTTCAATTTAATTAATTTCCAATTAATGAAATATAATTAATTAATTAAATTATATTTAAGTATTACTCACTATTTACATAATAATTCTTTATAGATTTTACATAATGCAACACATACATAATATGTAATCTTAGAAAATTAAAACAACATTAAGTTCAAAAGTATCCATCTATTCAAATATTAATCTCTTATACTAATCATTTACTTCTTATAAAGGGACCTTCATGCTTAGCCTTCCATTTCCTAGCTTGATTTTATGTAATTTGACCTAGTTATTCTTGAGCTGCAGCATTTCATTTAGGACCTACTAAACTCTTCTTTGAAGAGTAGAATTTTCACTAATCTATTATAAGCTTAGGTGCTAATTTCTCTAAATTATCCCTAATCAACTAGGCATCTTCTATAAGTGGCTTATCTCTCTATCTGACCAAATAACTATGATATCCACTCTAATTGATTTCATTTATGATGATGTAATACCTTAAAAATGAATATTGGGTTAGCACCTATAAAGATTTATTTTGTTTTCCCACAAGAGAATCATTTTATACATTTGGAGGTTGGCTAACTCCTTTATATAATGCTAAATATTTTACATAAAAATGTAGACCAATGAACATATTTTTGGCAATTCAAGAACATATGCATTTGTTTAATCATTTAATAATCTCATAGCCCACATCCATAGCTTGCAATTTTTAATATCAAGTGAATGATACCTCTTAAGTTATGTTCAATTCTAATTAACACATAACCTTCCACAAAATAATAATAATAATTGAAAAAAAAATATAAAGCTAATTGGGTTTGGTTTTATTCAACAAGAACATTACCTCACTTCATTAGCTAATTCATGTACAAAAGATAAACAAAAACAATTAGTGTTGATATTGATTTTAGAGACTTAAATGGAGCTTGCCAAAAAAAAGAATTCTTTTTTACCTATCTTTGAATTAATAATTGATATTTTTTCACTAATTAAATATTTTCATTCATAAATGATCTATCCCCAACACATATATCAAGATGGCCAATGAAGAAGAGCAATTTACCATATTTGAAACTTTGATAGGTATTTATTATTACAAAGTTATACCTTTTAGATTAAAGAATGTGAGCAAGACGTAAACTTTTGGCAATCTTTAACACCATAAAGTTGATTATTACATTGAGGATATCATCTTTAAAATGAACCTATTGGTGATTATGTAACTAATTTAAGAATTATATTTTGACATATTAGAAAATATGAATTAGATTGAATCCATTTTGTGGTCTCTTCCAAAAATATTTTGGATTTAATGTTTGTCATAGTGCCATTAAAATTGAATATAGAGATTAAAGCCATTTTGAATATGAAACCACCAAAAAAGTTAAGGAATAAAAATCCATTTAAGGAAAACTTGTATGTTTATGATGCTTCATCTCCAAGCTTTTAGGTATCTAAAAACCTTTTTTTAACTAACAAAGAAAAATGTCTAATTTCATTAAAATAAATCTTATCAATTGTATTTAATGGCATTAATAATACTTATTAATTATTTTTAGTATTAACATCAACAACATAATGGAGCTTTTATTCATTATAGTAACCTTTAACAAATTGATAGGGCATTAATAGTTTAAGGTAATAAAAAGGTAAAATATGTTTTGTATTATCTTATTCATAGATTTACACTTATTTTGATAGTTTAAAAGATAATATTGTGTTTATTATCTCATAAGATTTGCCTTATTTCATAAGTTAATATTCTTCAATATTTAATAACTAAAACAATATTATTTGGGAGTCTATTAAGACTGGTAATTATATTACTTCAACTTAAAATCACTTATAAGCCACAAAGTGCATCAAAGGTTAAGCTTTTGTTGATTTTTAGATTGCACATCCTATACTAATAGATTCTTCCTAAAAATAATTATTTTCTTGACAAATAAGTCTAGCCATCAAAAATTAAAATTAAAACCTTACTTCAATGGTGCTTCTTCTATTAAAATTTATAAAAAATTTATTAAGTTATTAAAATAATTTGTGACTTAAAGAGTAAATTATTTGGCATTATTTTACTATGGCAGAACCTTATACAAGCAATGAAGCATAATACAATGCCCTCATTATAGAACTAGAATTGGCTATTTAAATTAATATAAAAAATGAAATTTTGATGATTTTTACTTGATCATTAGTCAAGTAGCTACAATGTATAAAGTCTTATGCTTACCATGAAAAACTAATGTCTTTTCATAAAAATATTTTTAACATCACACTTATCAAAATACCTATGACCTATAATAGCAAAGTTAACACTTTGGCAAAGGAGTTTTGGAACCTAAAGATAGATCCTATATAGATCTTATAAAGAGAATACATGTTTTATCTCTATCTTCTTTTGATATAGGTAAGCCTTAACAATATAAAAGCTAGAAATGAATTTTAAGATCATATGTCATTCAAGATGGTGAATGGAAACAAGTTCTCAAAGATTTCCTTAGTCATAAATGACTTTTTTTATTATTCTCTCACCTCTCAAATTCAAAGGAGAGCATTATTTTATACTTTAATTGATGACATTTTATATCATTGATCATTAGATTGAATGTGGATCATTTATTTAAATAGAAATAAAGCTTATAAAATTTTAAGTAAGATATATAAAGATTTATGTGGGGCTCACCAATTTAGTTTTATAATGGGATTAAAATTTAAAACAATTGGGTATTATTAGCTAACTACTACTCAAGAATATATTAATTTAAAAAAAAAAATATCATCAATGCCAAATCCATAATCCTACTCCTCAAATCCCCTTGAATTTTCAACATCCAATAATTATACATGGCCATTTGAATGTTGGGGCCTTCATACTATAGGTCTAATGGAACCTTCTTCATCAAGTGACTATCAATATAAATTAGCAAGAACAAATTTATTTTTAAAAGGGTAAAAACTTCTCTTTAAGAGAAATCAAAATAAAAATGTATTACACTTTACTCACAATCATATTGTCCATAAATTTAGTGTGCCTGATCGAATCAAACTTGAAAATGATAAAGCTTTTAAAGCAACAAAATTAAATATTTTCCCAATACTACAATTTTGAGTGGTGGTACATAACAATCTATTATCATCAAACTAATAGATTAGTTGAATTTGTTGGCAAAATAATAATCAAATTAATAAAAAAAACTTTATCAACTAGAAAACAAGAGTGGCATATAAAATAAGAGAAGTACTATTGGCATATCACAGCAGCTACAAGACATCAACATAATTAATGCAATATGCTCTAGCCTTTAGATCAAACGTGATTCTTCCTTCAAAAATAGAATTATTTTCCATACATATAGCTAAGATTATGAGTATAAAATTGACCAAAATATTTGTCTTCAACTAGAGGAATTAAATAATATTGATGATTTTACATTGCTTGCATGACTCAAGCAAGTATAAGTAGCAAGGTAAAGAACTTTTACAATCATTAATTTTCCACTTATACAATGGCAAACAATTATCACCCATCACTACATAGGTACAAAAGGTTGAACATACTTAGCATGCTTTCCTAGTAGTGGAGCTCATATATAATGGATGATGTTACCTTTTGGTAGATAAATATGATATGCACACAATGCCTCATATTAATAGAGAATAAAAAGGTACCCTATTTATTATTGAGATTTTAAAAAAAGGAAGAAATTTCTTTTTATCAGACTTTGCTTGAAATAATTAAACTATTATATGGTAGCATTAATCATCTCAATTTATTATATTATTTTAGTCTTTTGATTGGTTATGTTGTCTAACATAGATTACTTTAAAAATAGAAAATATTATAATTAGAAAAATAATTGGGAGAAGTATTCTTATAGTGATAGTATACCCTAAAATTTAAATGTCTTAATCTTCCCATATACTTCATCTAAAAGGTAATTATAAATCTAAAGTATTTATTCTTATGTTTAATCAAGTTAATCATTATATCATAGCTTTTCTTATCAATCCTTATCCAAAATTGCCATTTTTTCCTCTTTTTTAGACTATGCCCCTCCATTTATAAATGTTTCAGGGCCCTTAAACATTTTATCCTCAGAAATGTTTGGTCTTAAGAAGTATTATTTTTTAGCAAAAGAATGGAATGAGCCTAAGTAAAAGTTGAAATTACCCAAGAGATGATCTCCAAAGTGATTGACAAGGTCATAGGGACAATGACACAAATTAATCAATGAGGTCACACTACACTTGCATAGTTTATTAATGAGCTTACATTGGAATTTAATGCATTTTAGTTGAGTATTATCATGTATATATCCCTAACTACTACATAGGTAGTCTACTTGTACTAATCTTCAAGTTCTTCATTAGAATTACTTCACTAGTAACTATTATTAAGCCATGGTAGCGTTTGTGTCAAATTTTTCTGATAAAATGAAATGGGGTGGACACATTAAGGTCAAACTTGTCATTCCATGTTTGAGTAGACTCCCTAATGAATAAATAGTGATAATACTACCTATCTAATTTATGGATTATGTTGAAGTAAATTCTTTGTACTCACCCAAAGTTTTGCTTATTAGAGAAATTAATGATAGGGATCTCACATGAGATTTTTATGTAGGAGCTCTTATTGGTTAATAAGAATTTTATTGACAAAACTTAGAGAATAGGCTAAATATTATATTATTTATTATCTCCCATTTAAGCTTCAATGAATATACATCATTTTCAAATTATCTACCTATTATTTAATGGTAGCATAAGGGGCTAGGAACTAACCATTTTTACACCTTTAAAGGATTAGATCATATCTCAAGCTTTTTTATCTTTTAGAAGATAAGAAGATGATCCAGGTGAGGTTTCCAACTTTCATCTAATCTCATTGTAAATATTCATTTGTGGACATGTCATTAATTAATTAAAGAAATCAAGAGATTGTAAGTTACCAAATTTCTTTGAGGGACTAATCTTTCTTTAGTGAATTTCACTCAAAGGTGCCCCTAAGAGAAACTCTTGATAAGTGAAACATGTCTTTATTTTGAATATGATTTAACAACTTTTTTTAAATAGACTTGTAATTCAATAATTATAATCATAAAATAGAGAGTGAATCAACATAACCAAGTGAGATAAAGGACCAATAAACTAATAGCCTATATAATAAAAACCATTGAACCATGAAAGACTCCATAAAAAGTATGATAGGATCAAATGGGTAAGTAAGTAAAATAAAGAGATCAATAGAAAAGTAAAAAAAAACCTTAAGTATATATTTTAGAGATCCATTAGCATATGTTGTCAAGAATAAGGTCATTTATCTTGGTATGGTAGTCTTTTGAACCTAATCATGACATGCTCTATCAACAATCATAAATTACATCATCCATACTTTGCCTCATGACCTCAAATCAAAGAAAAAAATTAAAAATTTCACAGACAAATAATTTTGTAAAAAGGTTGAAATTATAAAAGACTTGTAATCTCTATAATAGGTAGAGATATACCTATGAAAAGAAAGAAAAGGAGATAGCTTAGTTATATGTATCTAAAGGTAGTCAGCTTTGAACTTACAATCCAATTTGGGTCAAGCTACCACTTTCTATGATAGACTCCCAATATGTAATTTAAACTATAAGCTTTACCCTAAAGATATAATATGCCATCCAAGTCATCTAACTTTAAATAAAGACCTCTTATGCATGCAATAACTTGGCTATGTTATAAATGTGCATGGAAACTCTATCTTATATCTTCTCAAAGAGATATAAAAAAAGCAAATTAATTTAAAAATCAAATGGTAGAGAGAGCCTTAATCTTAATTTTAAAATATTTTAAAATTTTATTTTAAGTTTATTTAATATTTTTATAAAGTTGGTAGAAAGTACTTTCTCCAAAGAGTCTAACAAGAACTCATCTATAGCCCAGAAAATCATAGTAAAATAATGAAGGAAAAACATGAAGTAAATATATTTATTATAAACTAATCATTATGCGATGATAGCTATATTATATAGATAACAAGATGGTGTGGTTGAGCAATCTACTTATGCATAACCAAAATAAAAAAAAATTTAAGAGGTAGCATAGTTCAATTTTCTTATAATTTTAATCTTTTATTCTAGTACAAATTGTATAACTGATCATCATGATTTGATTTGGCTGTACTAGATTGGGAAACTTAACTATATATATATATATATATATATATATATATATATATATATATATATATATATATATATATATATATATATATATATATATATATATATATATATATATATATATATATATATATTTGGAGAAAAGGAATAAAATAAATATCTTGAGTTAAATGGAGGCATCACATCATTGAGTAAAAAAAGTAATTTTACAAATTAAAGGTAGCACTTATTTTTTAATGCATGACCACTATAAAAGTCAAATCAATGGTCATATGTCAAACACCACCGATCGAAGAAAACACATCAAAGAACAAAATAACAAGCAATCTCATATCTAACTAAACTCAAGCAACCATATATTGAGTAATCAAAGGGTGTGCATCAAAGCTACCTAACTACATCCTCTGTATATTAGGTGATTGCATGGTTATGAGCTATCACAACACTTAAGTGCATATACAAGTCAATGTATCTTAGGATTAACTCATATGACCTAATTGCTTACCAAGCCAAGTCATTTATGACTTTTAATTATCTTTATTAACTAATCATATGAGATGTGAATATGATTAAAAGATTTTTAATATGAAATTAACCATCACCACAAAATAAAAATCAATTAACCATAATCAGGGCTAAGTCCTGATTCTATTGGAAATATTTGAACTTAAAGTGTTGACATCATTGTATGCTATAAATGCATCAATTTGATGAAAATAATTGAAATCATTAATAATCAAGTATAGGATTTAAATATTCAAGTGAGACTTGAACACATAAGATAAATAGGCTAGGGACAAATAAGATAATATCCTAATCATCTAGAGTATATGGTAAGGCTAAATAAGAGCTATCTATTCAAAAAGAAAGGGATGGGGGCAAGTGCAGGTATAAACTTAGAACCTAATGGTGTTCAATCATAGTGTATGACTAAACTACATAATGCATTTTTCAATGTAGTTTGACTCAGTTGAATTAGAATATGACCAAAGGTGTATTAGTCAAACTCAAATTTTGATTCAATGGATGACAAAGTTCATATAAGGACATAGCATGGTGAAAAGAGTATGAATATATTATGCATAGATTATACCATTCTTGTATGATATGATTGTGAGATTTGTGTTGTCAAGTGGGCATGATTGAGAGGATAAAAAATACAAATAAAAAGAAATAGTCTGGCATAAGTAAAGATACTTAGTCAATGGAATTGGCTAAGTATGGGGTTACCTGATAAGAGTGTAATATTAAATCATTTAATTAATTCAAGGAGAGATGATATGCATATAATCGATGTTCTAAACTATAAAGATAGTTTAATAAGTAATAAAATCCCTATTATACTATATGAAGTGGTCATAAGAGTGTACTCCCACAAAGTTAGTCATAAATCTAGTTGGTCAGCTTGTGTGTGTGCATATCAATGTAGATGGAGTCAACTAATATAATTAACTCCATAAACATAACTAAGATTGATGTTAACTATAATCAAGCTTGCAACTAGAGTGTTGGTGAATGGGATGCATGGTTCTATTCTAATGCAACAATATGTCCAATGAAAAGTGTTCAAACATGGTGTTCTATAATTTTAATTCGTGACAATCTTTAACAGATTGATTTAGAGTTAGAATTTTATGGATGATGTGAAAGTGGATGTAATTAACATTATATGCATATATTATTTAGCTTGATTATTATTTCATATTTTTCTTTTTATTTTATTTATATAACTTACTAACCATATAAATTAATTGAATATGGTTACAAATGTCAAAGAGATTATGATGGAACAACTAATATATCAACCTTAAATTATGTCCCAAAGGGGAAATACTTGTATGTTGGCCCTTTAGAGAATAATATTAAATTGAAATTATTATTTTCTTAATAATAAGAATAGCCTAAAAAAAATAGAAAAACTTTTAAAGGCTTAGAGACTAGTAAGAACACAAGATAAACTTTTTGATTATTTTGAACATTTTCAATTTTTATAAAATTTATAATTTGCTAGATTTATTCTCATAAATTGTTCTACTTTCTTCAAATAATGCTAAAAATTTTGAATATTTTACTAACAATTTGAATTTAAGTTGGAAGCAAATAAAATTTTTTTATGAGTTTTTAATGATAATAAATAATCTTTTAAAATAATCATGTTTCCTATTAGAAATTAATTTTTCAAATCAAAATATTTTAAGAAATTTTGAAAACTTTTAGAATGATAAGAATTCATGTTTAAAGATTCTCTAAAATTTAAAAAGTTTTGAAATAATTTAATTATTATTTATTTGGTATAGTGAATAATTTATTTTAGAACTTTTAGTTGTATCCCATGATTCAAATGACTTTCAAATTTTTATGGGAAACCTTATTATTACCAAGATCTTCCCAAGAAACATGAAAATTTTTTGAATTCATTTAATAGTTTATTTAATTAAAATAAAGAAAGATCTAATTTTCAAAATTAAAATTTAACCATCTTAGAGGGGTCAAATCAATATAAGTTGAACTTAGCATTTATCAATGACATCTTTGGCTACAATCATTCTCAAGGATTCAATTTGATATCATGATTAGATTGGTTCAACCAAGCACAAAAGAAGGGGCAAGTGGACCAAATGATGCTTGGACTATATTAAGTATAATTAGAGTTCACATGTCTAAATTATTTTAATTAATTTAAAGATTATATCTAATTTGGTCATACTGGTTAACTTGGGTACAACAGCTCAATGGATGGACCCAATGTTCACTTTAGAATGTTTTATAGTATTGTCACATTTAATGGCCAATTTGAAGTGATCAATTAAAAATACAATGAATTTGGGTTCATTCTATATCTAAAGTTGACTTAAGCTAGACTAGCTATGGTCTTTTTAGTCTTTAGTCAACTAGGCATGTGTCTAGGGGATCTAAAGATTATTTGATTCTTAATGATGCTAGAAACATCTTAAAATTGAATTTCTACTATGATTAACTAGTTTGGCTAAGTGGGGTAATCATGATCAATGTATAAATAATTAAATCAATAAGATTGATTAATTGTTTAAATCCAACACTTATATCCACTAAATAATGGTTGAACCTAAGCAGTGTGACATAAAAGTTAAGAGAAACCTCTAAGATAAGAAGAGAGATGTCAATTGTTGAGTACATTCTTCTTCTCCACCCTATGTTACCATTCCATTGATACTTCCTCAAGCTCCATTATTTTTTCTTAATTCTCTGCATGATTATAGTTGCTTAGCTCACTAGCTTTCTACATATGAAAAATCTTTATATGCCACTATCGTAGCTACTCCTCTACTTCCCCTTACTTTACTTTAGATATGGCTAACTAGCTCATCTTCCCCAAAGTTACCATGACAAATTCCATGATGGCTCAGATAATAATGGTTTATTGAAAAAGGCCAACCATAAGAATGGAAAATTTGCTACTTTACTTTCTAAATTTGAAATATGGACATCACCAAAACCATTTTTTCACTCTTATTGGTAAATTCACTTACAAACATCCTAAGATGGAATTTATCTAAATGCATTTTGAGGACCTCAAAAGTTTGGTGATTAGAATGTTGGGCTTTTAGATGGAAGACACATTATGATTATTCTTAATATGGAAGAGGATTATGCATGTTTATTTTATGAAAAGCTTTATCACATTGAGAATGTACCAATGAAGGTCTACAAAGGGACCATAGCCTTGGATTATAATGTTCGAACCTCTTATAGTTCCTATTTAGAAAAAGCTACCAAATCTAAAACTACACTTGTTCAACAAGCAATCCTTTACTATATTGTAGCAATATATGGTAAACCTTTAAACCTTATTTTACTAACCTTTAATCTCATTAGACCATCAATAGAAATATTGGTTAAAATGGACATTATAACACTCTATGATGAAGAAATCTGGCTTGGAACCCCTTCAAATGGATATTAGCAAAATACTGAGATTGAACAAAACTATACTATTGTACTAAATGTAGAATATTTGGACATCTCCAAGAAAAATGCTATGTTGTTCACTCCAGGCTAATAGATAAAAGACAATACATAGAACCAGTGGTTATGGTTCTAGCATACACCCTTGCAGGTGATCCAAAAAAATGTATAGCTTGAGTCTACATTACAACCCACAGATAATCAATCTTTATTATTATAGTAGTTAATCTAAATCAACACCAATTTGTAGTTGCTCAAGATAATGGAATAAATATCCCAGATGACACTTTATTCATTTATCTAATAGAGGAAGAAAATAACCCAAAGTTAAAGACAAGGATCTATCAATTCTAGTAATAGATGATTATATTGAAGATTTTTCAGAATAACCAAGAACATAGCTCTGAAGATAATGAAATAAACTAAGAAATTTGGTAGCAGCAATTTGAATAGTAAGAACATAATTATGGAGAATATGGAGACAAATAAATCACTAAATTAGTCAATCTGTAATGTAATAAACATTGAAATTGCTAAACAATGGCTTTCTATACAACCACGACTATAATATTTCTACAACTGAATTGAGTAGCCTAAATGCAAACAAGTCTTATGATGATGAAAATGAACACCAATAAAACACTATCCTTCAAGAGGCTATAAAGGAATGGAAAACATAAAAGAGCAAGGAACATAGACCAAAAGGCTTAAAAGAATTAAGGATTTTGAATCATGAGGCTGGAAGGAAATCAATAGACCCTCCAAAACATATGAATATGATCAACATGGTGAATGGTTATCTAAAAAATTAACAATGGGGCAATCCCCATTCCTCATGACAAACCATTTGATTTGAAGCATTAGAGACATTGATAAGGCCAATTCCTCTATTAGACTTAGTAGCCTTATTAGATTGCATAAGCTGGATATCTTTGTAATTCCTAAGCCCATGGTAAACATAGAAAACTTACCAAATATCAAAAGAAGATTAACTAAATTTAACATTTTCAATAAACAGTAATAGTAAAATCTGACTTTTATAGAACATCACTATTAAATTTAATATTTAGTTATTAATCCATAATTTATTCATATTCATATCAACAACACAAACTTTAGTGTATATACCACAATTGCATATGCAACTTATAATAGATAATAAAGAAGGCCATTATGGAATAGCATCATTTCTCTTGGCTCCATTACAAGCTTCCCCTAGATTGTAGGAGGTGATTTTAATATGATTGCAAGCCCCAATGAGAAGAAAGAAGGTAAGAAATCAAACATGCCCATTGTGTTAGAGTTTATTGAATTCATTGAGGATGCAGGGCTATTTGACATGGGTTTTATTAGTTCTTGATCCACTTGGAGGAAATGAATAGTATAGAATACTCACAAATTGATGGAACACATTTTTTAAATACATTGAAGTTCAATATTTGGCTAGAATTCCATTAGATCATTTCCCCCTTCTTACACCTATCAATCAAATTTCTAAGCTAGATTTCTCACCATTCAAGTTCTTAAATATGTGGACAACTAGATTTTACCAAGTGCATCAAGAAGACTTGGTCTATTGAAACAACTCTTCTTCCTTGGACAAAACTCTAAAACTATGCAAGGTCATTGCTACTACATTAAAGAAATGAAATTGGGTACACTTGGTAATAAACACAATCTTATCAAAGCAACTAAAGGAAAGATTACTTCCCTTGAGTAAAGCTTCAAGAAATTGAATTTCAACTTATAGCTAAACAAAATAAAATTACATTAATATATTGATAGTGAGGAAGCCTTATAGAGGCAATGAGCTACTTTTAATACATTCATCCATGGAGAAAGAAGCATTAAGTATTTTCATGCCCGCATTAATAGGAAAAGAGAAGGTAAAGAACTCACCAAAATTAGAGACACTCAAAATAGATGGATATACAATCATGAAGAAATAATAACTAGTTGTATCAATTATTTTAATGACCTCTTCAATTAAACTTCAAATGAATTTAACAGTCAACACTAGATTGAAACTTTTTTCATAATGAAAGGCAATTCATGAAAGATGCTAACCTAATTTCTCTTCCTATAAGAGGGAGATAAAACTTGCTCTTCATTTTATGGATCGGTATAAAATAGTAGGTATTGATGGATTTTCTGTACTTTTCTACCATAAAGAATAAGATATAATCAAAGAAGATGTAATCCATACAATTCATAGCTTCTTTAAAAATGAGAAGATTCATAACTATTTCTCCAACTCTTCCATCTTTCTAGACAAAAACATGGGATAAATTTAGACCTACTTTCTTGACACTAGTCATAAGTAAACTCAAAATTCAAAATCTCCACTCAATATTATATACAAAAATCAAGGCTACTTTTTGAAGCAGAGGAACATTACAGTTAATATCTTTTTTGCACAATAATTAATAAAAGACATTTACATGCAATATAATAATGAAGACTTATAGTAAGAGAGCATTTGATACTAATAGCTAGACTTTCATCATTAATGTGCTTAAAGCCAAGGGTTTTCTTATCTCTTTTTTCTCATTAATAAAAAGTATCCTTGAGGTGAACCATAACACAATTCTTCTTAAAGAAAAAGCACATTGATTTTTTTTGAAATTGATAAAGGTGTTAAGTAGGTTACACACTTTCTCCTGAGCTATTATTGCTCTTGACTACTCATCCAAAATGTTAATGTTGACCTCATTTTTGGATGAGATTAACATAATTTCTAAAATTAGTAATTAAGACACCTAATCTTAGATTAGGAGCCTCATAATTAAACACTTAGAACACTACACCTGACTCAGTGCATCCTCCTTAGGTTTGATCTAACCTAATGGGTTTAGGTAGACTCAACCAAATCTCAAACATAAATTAAATCAAAACATTTTCACTTGAAATGTGAATTCATTTGAGTTTAAAGTAAAGTGGTTAACCTAATTACACTATTTAAGGTCAAAATTAATTAAATCCATAATAAATTCAAATAAAATCAAAACAAATCAAAATAAACCAAAATAAATTCAAATTAAATCAAATAAAAGAAAGTCAAATTCAAATCAAGTCAAAATGGTCAACCATTTTGACATGGGTTTGACTTATTTGGGTTCCACCAAGTCAAAGGTCGACCCACCAAAATTTGACCAAATGATCCAAATGATTTAAATTATAAAATAAACATGTTTAAACATGAATTTAAAGAAAATTAAATTTATTTAGACCTTATTTAGGCTAATTAGATCTTTTGATCTAAATGGGCCTAAATGAGCCTTAATGGGTTCAAACCCAAATCAAATTGAAATGAACTCAATTTGATTGTCCAAAATCAATTGAAAATGATCATTAAACATAATTCAATCAATCATTGGGTCCAATTTGACCAATTTGGTCATTTTACCCAAATGAATCCAACATAACCCATTAAGCCCAATTTGGGCAAATTGGGCCAAAATTGAAATTATTTTAAAATTAAATAAAATTAATTAGTCACACATGTGATTAAACATGATTGGAGTCCAAACATAATTTAATTGATCCAAAATTTGTCATTTAACACAATTAAATTCAACTGAACCCATTTGACTTAAAATTGAATTAGGTCCTCACATGTCATGGGTTAATTGAATTCTCAATTATCAAATTAATCAAATCTTAAACATAAATCTAATCATCAAATGAATTAACTAAAATTAATTCCAAAATTAAAAGAAAATTCAATGGACTAATTCAAGGAGCTTAAATCCAAATTCAACTCAAGTAAGCTTGAGTCTTAATTATGGTTCACCTTGGATTTGGTTTAGGCAACCAACCATCAGCTTGAAATGGATGTGGCGGTGATGCCAAAAGCCATGCAAGGCGAAGTCATAAGGAGATGAGAAGGAACATTCAAAATAATCCCTCTCCAAGCCAAGATACCATTTGGGTTCCTCTTCCTCTCATCATCCTAATTGCCTTGGATTTTCTCTAATTACTTGACCACTGCTTGGAAGATATTTCCATGGTTTTCAATCATGGAGCCATCACCATGGAGAAGTAAGACTTAGCTTCTTCCATGAAAGAGAAAGATATAGATTCTCCATAGCAAAATAATGTCTTACAGTCAAAGAGAGAAAAGGGAGGATGCTTCCTCACCTTAAAGATTTCATTCTAATACACTCTCAGGGTCAAGAGGAATGCAACCGACCTTTTGACTCGAGACCCTTGCCTCTAATGGCTAGATTCGGTCCACCTAAAGTCTTATATTCATTGCTCATGACCATGCATTGAAGAAGGAATAAAAAGGCTTTATTTTTCCAATATTTTTACTCCAACACATTCAAAAGATGAAGGGAAACCAAGTTGAAGCCCTCTCTAAGCCTCTCATCAACAAAAAGCTAGAGATTAGCCAAAGCATGTAGCATAGAAGAAAAAGCTCTCAAACATCTATGAAAAAAAGATAGGAAATTTCTCATGCTCAATTGGCCTTCCCTACATATTCCATGGATGAAGGTGATCTTAAATGAACCCTCCCCAAGGTCCATCACCACCAGCAAGTCAAAAAATGACCAAAACCAATGGCAAACAGCCAAGTGTTGGTCTCCACGACATTTGGCAATCCAAAATTTTCACCATAGCTTCGACCCATCGAGATGAAGGTGCATTAAGCACAAACTATCATGGATTTCCATTTATGAGGCATGTATCCAAACCTCCCCTTTAAGCAATTTTGGTTGGTCCATTGTGAAGAAATTTGATCTCTAAGGAGATCAAACCATATGGATCGATTATAAATTGATCCTTGATCATTTTGTAATCAAAATTATGCTTAAATTCACCTTGAATAATAGAAAATCAATCAGATTCAATGGAAAACATCTTCTTCTTGCTAGCAAGAATAGGGGAGCAATCTCTACCATCTATCAATTCCTATTAAGAATAGAAAATCCTAATCTAGTCAAATGATCTGATTAAACACCTTAAGGAATAATGCTAGTGAAATTCTACCATCGATGAATCCCATGTCCCCCACCACAATCCTAGGTGGATCCATGTGGATCCAACTAGATGAATCGGGCACCATAATGCGTAAAGTAGTGCCATGTCATTAAATGGCACTAACCATTTAAAACAATAATTTTTACAGTTTGAAATAAATAAATATTAAAGATAATTTAAAATTTAAAAAGATTTATAAAAAATAAAATACAAATCCAAAAAGTGCAAATGAGGGATCTATGGACTCTTCTTAGTGGAAGAAATCCATTAAACCCAAAATCTTTAATTTTTATTGGGTAATTTTGGGTTAATTTGGATTTAAATGAAAATAATTGAACTCAAATTAATCCAAAATCATTAATCCAATTAATTTGAAGCATGGAATTGGTGTTAAAACACACATCAGGAAAATTTTTCATTATTTATTTTAAAATAAAATTAAAAATATTGAATTTCTAATATTAAATCCTAATTTTAATGACATAAATTATAGAAAAAAATCACGTTAAACCATCATAATGAACCCTAATGAACCAAAACACATCATTAAAACTTACTGAAACTCAATGAATGATAAAATAACCTAAATTAGCAATTAATTAAATTAATTAATTCAATTAATCAATTTGAACATAGGAAAATCATAATAAATCAACTAAAATTTCAAAAATTTCAAATGAACCTCTATGGATGCATCTCCCATAAAGGAATCTAAGAAAAATAAAACCCCTAAGTAATTTCTTCTAAATTAAGCTTAATTTAAGTTTTAAAAAAATAATTAAGATTTTAATTAATCTCAAATTGCATATCTGATCAAAATGAAATTTTAGGAAATTCAAATTGGCAAGGAACCCCACTTTCCATAAACATTACAAGATCAATTGACCTTTGGATTAGAAGTTATTGAATTTTCAATTCTAGGTCAGTTTACATAAATTAATAATCAAAAAAATTAGATTAAATTACACAAATTCATAAATTAATTTGAAACATTTTCATTAACATCAAAACACCTAAAGATAATTTTGTAATATTCTAAATCAAAGAATTTGATCAATTACAAACTTAGGGTTTAATGAAACCTTTAAGAATGCAAAAAAAAATATTAATTAAATAATTTAATAATCCATTAAATTTCATGATCAACCAATTAATGAAATCTTAATCCATAATCAATGCATGCTAAGAATGAATCAAATGATTAACCTAAATGTATTAGGTTAACTAAATTCAAACTAAATGAATACAAATTAAATGAACATAAACATTAATGAAACAAACATTATACTAATTCAAATCAAATTGAAAATAATTCAAACTCAGAAATATATAATCAAATCAAAAGAAAAGAAAAGAAGAATTAAATTCCAAGACCAAATTTAAACATTGATTTAAATTAAACTCAAATCCAAATCATTTAAATGAATCTAAAAAAGTTAATTTGGATACTTAAGATCTTAGTTAGACCTTCAAAATGAATCTTCATCATAAGGTGAAGGCTTCATTCTATTAGGATTTAAGATGTTGAATAGAATGAGTTCCACCTAAAGTAGAATCTATTTTATTCATCATTCTTCAAAACTTAAACTTCACTTTAACAAAAAAAAAATGAATCTAAAAATGAAAAAAAATATTCACAAATCTTTACATCACTTGAATTGAAACCATCCATAGGTAAAATAAAAAACATCAAATCTTAAATTGAAACTTGAATTTGAAATGTCCTAGCATAGTTTTTCCACACAAACCCATTTCCTTCACACACTGGATTATTAAGCCATAGAACTTAGACTAAAGTTAGGTCATCTGTGATGTCTGTGATGTGATGTGATTTTTATGATGAACTAGACTTGATGTCTAGGATTGTTTGTCCATTAGATTGGGTGGTAGGATGCTTTTTTTAGAATTAATGTTATCTTCTATAGGGGGTTATGATAAAGGCTCTATTGTAATAAACTATAAAATTATTATTTGCTTGTAGGTTCTAAAAATCCATTTGAATAGCCCAATAGGATAGGTGGGCTTGGCAAGCAACTAATGTTAAGCTCATATGTTTGCAAATATAATTGGTATGCTATTTACATTTTTCTGACATTTATTTTATAGGGCTTAGAATTTACTTTTCAAATTTAAAATATAACCTAAGCTTAGAATTAGGTTAAGATCCATGGGCTCAAAGTTTAGCAAGAGTAGACCATACCAGTAGATTAGTGCAGAGGTCCCCTGTGAAGCCCAATGGAGGTCCTTGTAAAAGGAGACAATCCTGGAGAGAAGATCCTCATAGATCTAGACTAGAAGTTCTAGGCTAGGTTGTATAAGGCCAGAGCTCAATTTTCCAATTTCTCTTTCTTCCATGGTGTATAGTGGTACTTGGCCATAATGGTTGTTCTTTAATTTAAATTGGTGTGATTTAGTTTAGTTGTGTAATAGAATTAACTTATTTTTCTAGGTTTCTTTCTGTTTATGCTTTCTATGATGAATGATTGGACGTTATGATCCTAAGAAAATTAAATTTTCTATCTAATTTAAATCTAAATAACTTAAATAAAAAATAAAAGAAAAAACTTATAACTTTACATTAACTAAAGACCAAAGAAAAAACTTAAAAAGCAACTAGAAATAACTATCTTTGTGAACCATAATAACATATTATTATTTCTATGAATTGGGTGCTTCTCCTATTACACATAATGTCATATGACCTTTAAGGATAATCACCTTCCTAGGGAAGTCTACCTTCTCTTTTTGATTTAGCCTATACCTACTTCTAATTGCAAATCACTTAGGCATAAATTGCATACCCTAATACCCTAAATGAATCATGCATCAAAACATCTAAAAGCTAAAAAAATGTTGCATTAGTTAGCATATCATGCCCAACATGATCTTAGGGATTAGGGAGAGAGTCGAGGTTCTTAGATTCTTTCCTAAAATATAATAGCTAGCCATGTTGCATACATGAGACTTGACATCATAGATTTAAAATTCACTTAGATGATGTTAGCTTGCAGCTTTTCCAAGCGGTTATAAGTTCAAAAGAGTCAGGGATAGGTTTCCTTTCTTAAGTGATAGAAAGAGCCAATAATTCCAAAGTGAAACTAGTCGAGCCTCTAACTTATGTCAAAGAAATTTAGATTTATGATCTAAAGCATCCTATTAGAATAAGTGTTCAACCCTAGGTATTTCTACAATTTTGTGCTACTAGAGTATAAGTCCTAGATTTCTAATTAAATTTTAACTCTCAATATAATTTAAATTCCAAAATTTAAAGTCTAATAGTATGATAGTTGAAATATCAACTTGGTATCCTAGTATCTATGGACATTTCCTACTCTATTTCCCTTTTAGCTTCCAAAAGAACTCCTTCCACTTTGCAGTGTTCCCTTTGAAATTCCAAATTATGATTTTTCTTTGGAACTTGCTTAAAAATCTATAAAAAAATAAATACTTATTTCTTCAATCGAGAGTATTCTTAGGAAGAGATCCTCATTCCTTAGAAATAATTAACTACAAGGGCTTGCCCTTAAAGGGAACCATGAACCCTATTTAAAATAAACACTGCTCAGCATCCTTATGTAGTTCAGGGAAAAACTCTCTAGTACATTAAAGACCCATTAGCCTTAGAGATTTTTATTAAATGATCAGATCCAATATAGGATAATATATTTATCTTTTGAGATAATATATTTATTGCTTAATGATGAGTTTGATCATCCAAATAAGAAATTTCTTAAATCTATGTGGTGTCACAAATTTTTCCCATAGTTAAACTAGGTTGTGATTACTAATCATGGAATCAACTACTAAACTAAAGATAAAACTGTTATCATACCTTGCCTTTATTGATGACATCCTTCTTCTATACAATGGAAATAAGAAATCTATAAACCAATTTATGGAGATAGCTCAAAACTTTGCTACTCTTTTTGGTATGCCTCTTAACAAAAATAAATATTTATTTATTATTAAAAAATTTTGAGCATAAATAAAGCTAAATAGATCAAAGAGAAAACTAATTTTAGCAAAACAAACTTGTCTTTCTTATATTTGGGTATTAACTTATACTAGGGAGAAATCACTTCTAAATTATTCAATAATCTTATTAAGAAGTTGTAGGATAAGATAACATGGGAAAACTCCTTACTCTTTTTTAGGGGTAGAGTCACTATTGTTAAGAGCATCCTTAACACCATCCCTCTCAACACCACATAAGTCCAAACAATTCCTACCAATATTCAATAGATAATTGAAATAGTTTTCATTAGATTCATTTGGAGTCCTAAAGTTAAATACATTCATTAGGCTAGCTAGAAGAAACTCAGCAAATCAACTAGCAAAGGTGGATTAAGATTCAAAACATTTGCTAAAAACACTTAATGCAACATAATAAGTAGTGGATCATATTTAAAGAACAAAAACACTTTGGGCCACTTTCCTCCATCAAAAATATTGTATGAAAAGTCTTCCAACTGCTATGGTGAGTCATCCATGTAACTCATCTATGTGGAAACAAATGCTACTTCAAAGAGAAGAAGCTAAACAATTTATATACTGGGAATTGGGTGCTAGGAATATAAATTTTTGGAATTTCCATTAGATTAGAGATGAACCTTTTTGTCATGGCTCACTTCGAGAATGAACTAATGATACATCATTAGTATTTGATTTCTACAGTTGAATGGTAACTCCTCTAAACTCACCCATATTTTTCCCACTAATATATGTAGACTAATCATCTCAAACCCCATTAAAATAAACAAAAGGATATCTTTATTATTAAAGAAAAAAGTAAATTAACCACTACCTTTAAACCCATTTATAAAACTTGGATCTCTAGTGTCAAACCAATTCCATGGGGTAGAAATATATGGTATTACAATAGTTTCTTTAAGCATAGCTCTAGCAAAAAATAATGTTAGCATAAAAAGAGCACCCCCAACATCTAGCCTAGTGAGCAAGCAATTCTTAACCATCTAGTCAAAAATAGTTCACCATAAAAAATATCACATCAAATCATAAATCTTCATAGATCATCAGTCTAACCTAAGTCTAAGGTCGATGACCTAACAAAAGTTGGTGACCAAACAATCTACTATGTGAAAGGAGGGGTTTGGTATGACTACATTAGGCCTTTTTGAGTTCAAGTTTTAGTTTACATTTAGAGTTCATTCATTTTATCATTGAATGGTTTCAATTTAAATGATTTACTTGATTTTGAAATTTGCTTCAATTTAAGATTTATATTTGCATTTAATTTGAATTTAGGTTTTAAAGAATGAAGAAAAAATAAATTTTGCACCAAACCCTAGTATAATAGAATCTCTACCCTAAAATGAAATTCACTCTAGGGGTCAAATTAAGCACCTACATATCTTAATTAAATTTTTTTATTTGTTTAAATGATTTAGTTGAATTTAATTTGGTTATTATTTTATTTAGTTAAATATTAAGTTTATTGGAGTTTCTTAATTTTATATATTTTGATAGTTGATATTGATCTTAGATTAATTATTAGGTTTTAGTTTGATTGGACATAATATTATGATTTTTTATTATTAACTCAAGGTTTGATTCTCTTCTTTAAATTTCATTATATAAATTAATTTTAGTTTTATTGATTTATGTGATTTATGTTGATTAAGCTTATTTTTCTACTATTTGCATTTAGTGGTTTTACAATTTCATTATATTTAAGTTGATTAATGCATTTTGATTAGCTTATGATTTGAATGGTTTCTAATTTGATTTTTTATTTATTTGAATTTCCATTAAAGATTTTGTAATTTATTTAATTTATTAAATTTAGTTCTTTGAGTTTGTAAAATTATCAATTAGTCTTTTGATTTAATTTAGTTGATGTGCTTAATTTAATTAATATTTGAATTTAATTTAAAATTTAGTTGATTTGTTTGCATTGTCAATTTTATTAGGTTTAATTCATTTAATAATTTTAATTAACATTCATTTCATATTTAATGTTTTATTAAGTTTAATTGAGATTTGTTATATTCAAGAAGTTAAATGATTTATGCTAATATTATTTGAGTTTTCATGATTTTATCTTTACTAAGTTCAATTAATAGGCTTAAGTTTATTTAAAGGGTCATTTTTGTAATTTATTTTTTAATTAAGTTTTTATGATTAAGGTTTTATTAAAATTTTTATTTGATAACTAATACTAATCTAATCAAATTATAAAGATTAAACTCATAAGGTGTGTGGTGTTTATTTTTGGATGTGGGTACACCACGCAGATCTTAGGGGATACTTATTGAAGTGATCGGGTATGACATTAAGATATGATGTACTATCTCAAAAGATAGAGACATCACCCTACAATAGACCTAATCATCTAATAAGACTTCTAAGGCATGATGAGTCTTCGAATATACCAGAGATCTTTTCCTTACTTTAGATAGAAAAAGCAGGATTTATTTTAAGATAGATTCTTTAATTCCTTATGGAGGCAAGCTTACATTAATTACATCATAGGAAATGAAATTTTCTAAGAACACTCTCGATTAAAGTAGACAATTATGTCTCCAAAGATTTCAAGGTTAAGATAATCAAAGGAATTAGCTATTTTGGAAAATCAATTGGAAAAACTTATTTTGGAATCTAAAGGAAGATGAGTAGGGAATGCCCATGATACTATGGAACCAAGTGAGCACTCCAACCTATCTTATGGTGAGGTTATATATGTTTGAAAGTGAAAGGATTTATTTTGTTTGAGTTAAAATTTTATTAGATTGATAGGGACTTATAATCCATCAACATAATATTGTGAAAATTTCTAAGAGGTGAAGATTTATGCTTGTAGCCTGAAGAAAACTAGCAACCTTGGATCCTAACTCTAGGGAGCTTTAACACAAGTTAGAGTGTGACCTAAATCTAAGTGAAAAAGGGACATAAGGGTTTATCTCCACAAGAGAGAGTAAACTTGTCCAACTTTTCAACATACAATTGACTGGAGTGGTCGCTAGCTAACACCTCCTACGATTTAAATCCACATAGGCAAGTCTTATAAAAGTGCAAGATAGTTAGGTTGTTTTTTAATTGGAAAAAATTAAAGTCCTAAACCCACTCCCTAAGAGACTAGAGCATCAGTGATATGAGCATATGACTCAATCTAAAATATAAAATTTTATAATTTTTATTCATTTTGACACATTCATTTGGACAAATGCTTGGGATTTTATGCCTAAATGCATGATCAAATAGAGTTATTTGCTAAATCAACAAGAAGGGGGTGTTCTCCATCATAAGGGATGCCCTCACAAGTCAAGCATTCCCATATCGTGCAAGGATGGGGATCCCCCATATTCAAGGAAGAAGGAATATGACATGCATGATGTTAGACATAACATACAACTAAGGGGTTGCCAAATATTTTAGTTATCTTGAATACAAGCAAAGCTTTATGATGAATTTGAAAGTTGTTATACAATTTAATTTTGAGTTGTTAATTGGGTAGAAAAATTAATTTTATCCTAAGAGCCTATCGTATCCAGGCCACACATTCAAACATCAAACATTAAGAAACTATGAAAAGCATGATGTTTCTAAAGCACAAACTAAAAATATCACCAAACATTTTTATAAACTACTATGGAAGAAAAGGGTAGGAGTCGCACCCCTGAAAAGAGAAATGATGGGTAGCCGAGCTCTACCCTTATACAACCCTGAATATAAAAGAATAATTACAATTGAAATTGAATACATGCTATGGGGGTCTTCATTTCTTCATTTCTTCTTCTTTGATTTGATTTGCTCCAAGGCATCATAGGGCAACCCAAGACTAAGCCTTCTAGCAACTACTCATCTTAAATCTCATAGCACTAATCTTAATTCCTATTATAAAATTATATTTTATATGAAATAGTAAATCTAACTATACCTGCAAAAAAAATATTATCTGAACATACATACAAACCCAAGCAATTATATTTATAATTTTGACTTAGCACCCTGCACATGGGTAACCTAGCCTACATGTCCTAACTTGGATTATACTTAGAGACTTAAATAGAATTTATTTTATATTTACTATAGCGGACCATTTTAATCATAACCCCCTATAGAAAATAGTATTAGCCTAAAAAAAGAATGCCCAAACATCCAGACTAGCGAGCAAATAATCCTAGCCACCTAGTCTAAAACAATACACCATAAAATAAGAAAATGCATCACATCACAATCAACACATCGACCAAACCTAATTCTAGGTTTGGTGTCCTAGTATTCTAGTGTGTGAAAAGAAGGCTTGTGTGGCGAGTTTATTTTAGGATTTGTTTCATTTTAAGTTTGATTTGAATTTAGAATTTATTTATTTAAACCATTGGATGGTTTGATTTAAATAATTTATTTTTTTTGTTTCAATTTTAAGTTCATTTTTATATTTAAGTTGAATTTAGATTTTGATGAATGAAGAATAAGATAAATTCTACTTAGAACACAATCCATTTCATTCAACATACTAATCCTAATAGAATGAACCTTTCATCCTGAGATGAGGGTCAAACTAAGAACCTAGGTATCTTAATTAGACCATTTGAATTTATGTAAATGATTCAACTAAATTGAATTGATTTGATTTATATTTTAAAGTTAAAGTTTGTTTAACTTCATGTATTTTTGATTGATTAATTTTGGATTAGATGTTTTGATTTAATTAAATTTTGATAATTCAATATCCTTTGAATTAATATCTAATTATTTTCTCTTGGGTTTCGATTTGAGATTTTAATTTATATGATATTGATTAAATTATTTTAGTGTTATTTAAATTTAATGATTTCATCTTTTCATTCAAAATTGATTTGATTTAGTTAAAATATTTTAGTTTAATTTACTTCTTATTTGATCAAGTTTCAAAGCAACTTCTTATTTGGATTCTCTAGTTAAGAGTTTGATCATTTGGTTTACTAAATTTATTGATTTGATTTATATATTAGTTTTAGTTTGAGGATTATTTAATTTAAATTTTTAATTTGACTTAATTGATTTGATTTGTTAAGTTTTATTAGTTTACGGATTTGCTTAGTTTAAATGAACATAATGTTTTTTTTTTAGTTCAATTAAATTTGATTTTTTTGCATTTAGAGTTTCATTTAATTTGATTCATTTATTAGAATTTGGTTAATGTCTTTGAATCATAGTTCATGTTTAATTTGACTATTAAACTTGTATGTTTAATGATTAATTAATTCATTTAATTCAAATAGATTGAATTGAACTTAACTTGATTATATATTGAATTGATTAAGATTTACTTTAGCTTCATTTGATTTGATTTGATTATGAGTAATGATTTATTCGATTTAAAGTTTGATGATTAATTAGGGCTCAATTTAGTTTTATTGTTTATTAAATTTAAGTGATTTTATATGATTGATTCAATTAATGATTAATTAGATTGGTTCATTGTAGCTAACTAAGTTGATTGGGTAGTTTAAAGTTGTCCTTCATATTTTATTTTTTTGCTTAAAATTTGATTTAGATGATTGATCAAATTAAAGATTGGTTATAATTCTTTATCATTTTGATAAAAAAATTGAGTTTTTGTTTTGATTAATGGTTTAGTTGGATATGATTAGATGTTCATAATTGATTTGATTAGCTAATAGAAGCTTGATTAATGATTACTTCATCTAGATTGGTACATCATAACTTAGGTTTCATTTGATTAAGCATTTGATTGTCTTAGTTTATTTAGATTAAGTTTCCTTAAATGAATTTTAATTTCATTACATAACTGAATCAATTATGATTTGATTTGATTTGATCAATTACATTTAATTTGCTTTGAGTGTATTTAATTCATATGATGATTATTTTAATTTGATTCAATTATTTAATTTAATTTGATCTTTATTTAAATGATTTGACTAATTTAATTTGTTGATTGGCTTAATTAAGGTTTAATCATGGGTTGATTAGTCTTTTTATCATGTTGAGTAGAGTTCGATTTGATTTAGGTTATTTATTTGTTGAGGCTTTTAATTTGATTTCATGTTGATGTAGTTAATGATTTGATGATTTAGGTTTATTGGGTTAAGTTTAATTTAAGATTTAATTGATATTTAATTGTGATTTAATTAAGTTCAATTTTATGTTTGATTAAGCTTAGGTTTAGTTTAGTTTCAATTGAAGGTTATATGATGTTTACTTGATTTAATTTAGAGTGTGGTATTTATGATTTTAGCTTGGTTATTTTAATTCATTATAGTTTTTCTTTGATAAATTCAATTAATGTTAATTTTGATGATTTATTAAACCCTAATTTTAAATTTTTTTTACTTTAGAGGATTATATTATTTTCATAAGGTTATTTGATGTTAATTAGAGTGATTTTAATCATTTTGATGATTTTTCTAAATTTCTAGATTTTTAAATTAATTATTTCATGAAAATAGGCATTTGAACTTCAAAGTTCAATACCTACTAATCCATTCATCATTTTAATTTGAAATTTCTATGGTATGTGAATTTTAACCTCAATTTCAATTCCTAAAAATTTCAGATCATTCTGATTAATATTTTTAGATAAATTAATGAAATTTGGTCTTCACTAAAAACTAAATTAATCTCAAAATACCTAATACAAATTGGGGATTTTGGGTTTATTAGATTCTTCTCGACAAGACAAATCTTGCAAGCCCTTATTTGCATTTTTGCAATAAATATTTTATTTTTGAGGCCTTTTTAACCATATTTTTAAATCCAAAAATGTCTTTTTATTTTCTGACACTGAACTCTCCACTGCGTCGCTTAATTGGGCCACCCAACACTGCCACAGCCTTTTGAGCAAAAAAGCATCAATTCAATTAGACAATCTAGATCAAATATCATGATCTAGTGGATGAAATCAATGTCAAATTCCTTATAATCTCATCTATCTATCGAAGGAGGATCGGATGGCGAAGTCTCCATCCCGGTACAAATCGGTAGATCACTATTTCACCCCAAAATGTGCGATTCTCGCTGGAAAACCTTTTTATTCACATCGAGAGCTCAAAATAATAAAATTATAAAGGATCTAATGGGTAAATTCCCAGAATCGACCCCCCTTTAAAGTTAAAGTT
Organism: Cymbidium sinense; assembly: GCA_021442155.1. Taxonomy (NCBI): domain Eukaryota; kingdom Viridiplantae; phylum Streptophyta; class Magnoliopsida; order Asparagales; family Orchidaceae; genus Cymbidium; species Cymbidium sinense. The sequence continues at coordinate 28,467,906 of CM038228.1, read as the reverse complement.
CAACTCTTGCATTAGGGAGCTTAGTTGGTTTTAGGTTGCCAAAATCCAATTTGGACTTAGATTTTGGATTGGGTTTAAATAACCCAAATTGACTTATTGTTTTGGGTGTAAGGTTGAATTATAACCAATTGATCATTTCATTCATATGAGTTTAATTAATTTAACTTGATTTGACACTAAAATGATTTAAGCCCATTTTGACCCACTTTGACCAAAATCTAGTGGTTCACTGGCTAATTGGTCATGTTGGATTTTTATTAGACTTCAATTGTGTTTGATTAATCATTTATGATAATCTTTATTGATTAATTTTATTTAGTATGGATTAATTTTGAATTTGACCCAAGTTTGACTAAGGTTTGACCAACTTTGACCAAAATTGATTAAGTTTATTTATGTGATTCAATTTATTATTTTATATTTATATTATGTTTCAATCATATTTTATGAATTATTTGGAATGCTTTTGGTCAATTATTTCATTTAATTTATCTTGAATTTGGATTTGACACATTTGAGTTCATATGGGTCAAATAGGTGAAGTTGACAAATTTGGTCAATGTGGCCAAACTAGCTTGGGTTAGGCATTGGTTCATGTTTGATTGATAAATTGAAGATGATTATAGGTTTTGATTTCAATCAATTTTAATTTAGGAATGATTTAGACCAATTTAACCATTTCAGTCAATTTGGGCTAAATAGGTCAATTGGGTTCAATCAAGGCTTTGATCATGTTCAATAATCAATTTTGAATGAATTTGAGCCATTGGTTGCAATCAATTTGGATTAGATTCTAATTTGACTCAATTTGGCCCTTTAAGTCTAATTGGGTCAACTTGGGTCAAGAGGGAAAATTGGGTTTGGTTTGGCTCAATTGATGGTCAAGTTATATTCAAGGATGATTTTAGGTTGGTATAAATCATTGATTTCAATTGAGCTAAATTGATTGTAATATTTGATTTAGATTTGGTTTAAAACCAAATCTCCTTGACTCTTTTAAGGTAAGATTTGGTTCATTTTGCTCATATAGGTTAATTGGGTTAATTTGGTCAAATGATAAAATTGACTTGGTTTGACCAAATTGATTGTAATTGATCAATCAAGGATAATCATCAATCATCATAGAAGGGTTTGGATAGGTTGGATCACTTTAATTTGGGTTGAATTGATGATTGGCTCAAATCAGTACTTTAGGGCACTTTAGGTCAAGTGAACCTAATGGATCAAACGAATTGATTTTTGGTTGAATTGAGTTTAGTTGAATTTAGATATTGAGATATGATTGAGATTCAAACGGTATTGGGTACATTAATTTGAGATTGGATTTTGGCTAAGGAGGTAGGCATGAGCTTGGTTAGGCCATAGGATGGGTAAGTCAACTTGGGTCCTAAGGCTTAGCCTAATCCTATGACAAACTCTCCTAAAGTCTCTAGGTTTAGGTTAAGTGTTCACTTAGCCACTAGAAGTGCCCTATAACTAAGGGGCTCTTAGTGTCTAGAAGACTCCTAGACCTTTGATGGGAAGATTGAATCCTCACTCCAAAGGTGAGGTTAACAAAAAGACCCCTAATAGGTGTGGTGTAACTAACAAGGCACACCGCACGTATTGGTGTTGATAGAGACGATCAACAATGTCCAAAGGAATGCAAGCTAGAGACCATCTACACTTAAAACCAAGAGATAGGTAGAATCACAATCTTAGTGCAATGCGACTCATCTCATGCTCAGGGCATAAGAGAGTCAAGGAGATTTTTTTTGAATAGGCTTTCATGTCAAGGACATAAAGAGGGATCCATGGGGAATCTTACACAGATTGGATTTGATTTATGATAAGGGCATAAAAAAGAGGAAAATTTACTAGGGATCGAGATTTGATTTAAGTTTGTTTGAATTATTTGGGAGGAATCCACTGAGGATATAGGTTTGATTGAATTTGTTTTAATTTGTTTGACTTATGGAAGGGAGATCTGTTGGGGATAAATGCTTGAATCCTCCGGGGATCAATATTAGATTTATTTTGATTTGATTTATGTTTTGTTTATTTTTGATTTGGCTCCACTAGAGAGATTAATTTGATTTGGGTTTGGTTTACTTTAATTAGTTTAGTTTGATAAATTTTGATTTATGCTTTGTTGGGGAGGAGTTTAGTTTGCTTGATTTAATTTGGTTGATTTGATTTGAAGGCATATCCAGGGGATATGAGCTTGGTCAAATTTGTTTAATTTAATTTATTGATTTAGCTCCACTGAGGAGGTGAGTTTGGATTGTTTTAATTTGGGCTCCACTAGAGAGATTGGTTTGGTTGATTTGATTTGTTATGAACCCTATCAATGTGCGATGGACCACACTGATAAGGGGCTATAAAAGCCTGAGCCTATCTCAGATTTACCTATTTAAAGGGCTAGTTTACCAGCCAAAGGGTAAGACTATCCAACCTAAGGGGTTACCTTTAGGTGGGCAATGGCTTGTGCTATGAAGAAAGCACGAAGACTTACATCTTCCAAAGTGAAAATAGTCACTGTGGTGACTTGTTGGTAGCATAACAAGTCAAACCTGACCTAGGGAGACTACTGAGTGAGTGTTTTTGGGGATCTTACCTCAGCTCAAAAGTAGTCAAGATGATTTAATTTGATTTGATGTGATATGATTTGATGTGGGTTTGATTTTTTTAATTTGGTTTATTTGATTTGATATAATTCATGGACCCTCTCGATGTGTGATGGACTGCACTAAGAATGGGCTATGAAAGCATGGGCCTATCTTAGATTTATCAGTCCAAAGGGGTAGTCTACCAGCCAAAGGGTTTGACTATCCAACTTAAAGGTTGCCCATCGGTGTGCAACAGCTATGCTAGGAAAAAAGTACAAAGACTTACATCTTCCAAAGTGAGAATAATTGCTAAGGTGACCAGTTGGTGGCACAACAAATCGAACGACCTAAGGGCAACTATAAAGTGAGTATCAATGGGGATCTTATTTCAACTCAAAAGTAGTCAAGAAAATCATAGAGGGAGTTTTGTTGACACTGCCCTAAAGATAGGATTCCTTCTTGGGAAAAGATACCACTGGTGTTGTCCTCCTAATCCACAAGCAAGTATATATTTTATTTATTTGTTAATATGTTTACATGGACCTTGTTGGTGTGCAAGGGACCATACTGAGAAAGAGTCACAGGGGCTTGGACATATCTTAGATTCACTGGACCAAGGGAAAGTATCTACATCTGAGTGACTTCCAACTACAAGGGTGGTTACTAGGAAAGGGGGACTCTCTAATTCGATAGTAACCCGATAGTGTCTAAATGGGGTCGCAAAGAATGTGATCCAAATAGAGTGCCCATAAAGAGGTGATGCTAGGGGCATTATCCTGATCCTTAAAAAAGAAAGCCTATAGGTATATGATGCCCAACTCAAGGAGAAAGCGAAAGGACTTAGATCTGCTTAAGCGGTCTTATCCACCAGATGGGTCGCTATCAGCATAGTGAACACCAACCAACCTAAGGTGCCCGTCGATGTGCGATGATCAATCTAAGAAGAAAGCGTAGAAGACTTACATCTTCTTAAGCTGAATTGATCATCGGGATAGTTTATCATCAGCTAGACAGCTATTATCTAACCTAGAGCTGCCTGTTGGTGTGCAATGGTTATTCTAAGAATGCATGGAGACTTACATCTTCCAAAATAAGAAATAACCACTGGGGTGACTTGTTTGATGGCACAACAAATCAAACCTGCCCTAAAGGATATTACTAAGCGAGGAGTCACAAAGAAGGATTGGACCCAAACTTGAAATAGTTTGGAGGAAAGGATCCACTGGGGGACTTACCCTAATCCTCAAATATAAACTTGACCTAGTTAGTGAATGAGGGCTAGTTCAAGAAAAAAAAAAGCACAGGGACTTACATATTCTTAAACAAAGTCGACAGTAGGTAGCTCATTGGATGTGCAACAAGACATATCATACTAATAAGGTGCTCATCGGTGTGTAGTGGTTAAGCCAGGAAGAAAGCGTAAGAGACTTACATCCTCCTGAGCAAGAAGCCATTGGGGAGACACACTAGCTAGGTAGTGAATCAAACACGACCTAGAGCAGCTACTAAGTGATGGAGCTAGAGAAGTTATCTCAACTCAAAGTATCCCTAGACAAAGGTTTGTGTTTATTTTATGTTTTTGTTTATGTTTGTGTGTAATTTTATGTTTGCATTGTGTCAATGAGAGATATGATGCTCCTCAGGTTCTCTTATACCTACCCTAAACACAAAGAAGGATGGATGAAATAGTTCCACAATGGTAATGTGACTCCACCAAGAAAGAATGTTGCTCTGGTTGCTTACATCTAACTTAGTTGTGCTAGTCGAAACAAGTTCCCACTTAGGTTTCTTACACCTATTATAATAACCAGGAGATAAGGTTTGATAATTGAGATGGATTCAATTTGAAGATGTCATTTTTTAAAATGAAATTTTATTAATGAATGATTTGGACATTATTTTTTGAATAATATTTCTTAAGGTAGATCTCATTGATTGGAAGCATTATGCACTCTCCCTTGTGGTTGATAAGTTGATATGATCCTCCTTGGTAGGCCTTCTCTATAGAAAAGGGCAGTCCCAAGTGGGTTCAAACTTGCCTCATCTTATGGCGAGCAACAATTGATCTTCTTAGAACTAAAACAAGCTCAAATACTTGAAAAGCTCTAGGGAGGACCAACTTATGGTGAGCTTGAATCATCTTAGCTTTGTACAAGTCAAGGTTTAGGCATGCTCGTAAGCATCTCTTCTCCAAACCTTTAAGCTCTTCTAACCGCTTGGTGTTCGCTCCATTGTAAGCTTACTACCTACACCTATCCATAGTGATGAGAATTAGACTTCTAATGGTAGAGCCTTCAGACCCATACACTAAGGAGAAAGGAGTAGACTGAGTTAGAGTTTTGTTGGTAGTGTGATAATCCCACAAAATTTCAACTAACTGCTCATGCCACTATCATTTATTATCATCGAGTGTCTTCTTGAGTATTTGAATGAGAGTTTTATTGAAAGCTTCTGCTATACCATTTTCCCTTGGATAATAGATGGTAGAGTATCTCCAATCTATGTTATGTCTTTAGGTAAAATTGTTAATTTTTGTGCTCTTAAATGCAGTACCATTATCGGATATAATCTAACGGAGTACCCCAAATTTATATACAATATGGTCCTTGAAAAACTAGAGCACATGATAAGCTTTGACCTCCCTGAGTAGAATCACCTCTACCCACTTGGAAGAATAAATCAATGATCCTTGGAAGAAAGAGGATCAATAAGATCCACTATGTCAATACCCTAACACTCGAATGGCCACGAGGCTAATGTTGGGTGTAGAATGTTTGATGGTTGGTGTAGGACCACTCCATACACCTAACATTGGTGATAGTGCTTGGCTACGTCCATGCAATCTGTAATCATGGTTTCAATAGTATTCTAGTTTCTTGATCTTGGCTTTCATCCTCAAACCAGATTGGTGAGCTCTGCACAAGTGTACCTCGATCATGATCTTATGGGCTTCATGCTTGTCTAAATAATATAACCATATATGATCAAAGGATAGCCGACATAAGACACCATCCACGAGGGCATGGAAAAGTGTCATTTTCTTCATCTAATGTGCCTGTGACTTCTCTTGAGGTAGTTTGCTCTTATTTAGGTAATAAATAAATGATTACTTCCAATTCAGCTCCTTGTCCTTTCCGGCAATGGCAACCTCCCCTTCAAGAGAGTATTTTTTGATGAGTTAGTATAATAAGAGGTAGTACTTCCCTATTTTGGACCTCTATTGATATGGACTCATCTTCAATATACTAACTCCTTGGAAAGCTTAGCTAAGGCATCCGCTATAGCATTTTCTCCTCAAAAAATCTTGTAGATGGTAACCTCTAGAATTTGGGCTAACAACTCCATGGTGTACTTGTGGTAGTGATGGAGTTTGGGTTTTAGAATCTTATAGGGCCCAACGATTTGATTGATGACTAGCTAAGAATCTCAAAAGATGTTAATGCTCTAGATGCTTAGCGAAATGGCTTAACTCTAGACTGGCAATCAGAGCCTCTTATCCGGCTTCATTGTTGGAGCAAGGATCAGATAGATTATATGAGAATCTCATCATATTGTGATATAGAGTTAGTAAAACTATTCCTACCCCTGCCTTTTCTGGAAGTGTAGATTATGGTTTTTCTCCTCTTTGATAGGAAACGACACCATTACAGTACATCTCCTAATGACAAATGCTGATATACCCTAAGTTTATGATTTGTTCATCAGGGAGGTTATCATTAAGCTAGGAATCAACAGGAAGTGGGTGTGATGCTAAAAAATCTGTAAGTGCTTATCCTTTCACCACACGGAGGGGTATGAAAGTGATGTCAAACTATGATAGAATCATGGACCAATGTGTCAATCGTTTGGATAGTGTCAGCCGTGTCATGAGATACTATAGTAGATTGATTCAAATTAGGTTGACTTTATGGGAAAGCATGTAATGCCATGGCTTTTGGGATGTAAAGATTAAAGCTAGGCAATGCTTCTCAATGGGTGGATAGTTTCCTTTAGCAGGTATTAGATGACAGCTAAGATAGTAAAGTGCATTGTCTTTCCCTTCATCGTTGGCTTGGGCCAGGAAAGCACTGAGGGAGTCATCTAATGCAGTAGTATAAAGGATCAAAGGCTTGCCCAGGATAGGGGCAACTAGGACTAACGGCATCATCAGGTACTTTTAATGTCCTCGAAGGCATGCTAGCACTTATCGTCCCACCTAAACTTGACATCCTTCTTGATCAATGCTAAAAATGGTTGGCATCTACTTGATAGGTTGGATATAAAGAGTCTTAGATACGCCAACCTCCCTTGGAATGATGTTAATTGAGTTAGAATTTTAGGGGGTGGCATTTCTAATATTTATTTAATCTTCTCTGGATCGATTTTGATTCCATGGTGTTAGACAACAAATCCAAGAATTTCCCTAAAGCTACTCCAAATGCACACTTTAAGAGATTCATTTTGAAGTTAAATTGTCTCTCTCAAGTCAAAGAGATGGTCTTCCATTTTTTTCTTCTGACCATGAGATATTGATGTAGCATTCGACTTGGTCATGAATGAGTTCATTAATGATCTGAGTCATGGCCAGCTGGTATGTGGCATTGGCATTTTTAAGACCGAAAGGCATAACCTTATGGCAATAAATTTTGATTGAGGTTCTAAAAGTAGTATTTTTCTCATCTTTAGGGGCCATCTTTATTTAGTTGTATCCAGATGAACCATCGATGAAAGAGACGATTGCATGAGATGAGGCAATGTCCACCATCAGCTCCGATATGGGTAATGAAAATTCATCTTTTGGACATGCCTTATTTAAATCACTAAAGTTGATGTAAATGTAAATTTGGCCATTCTTTTTCTTAATTGGGATGATAATAGCCAATCAGGTGGGGTATTTTTCTTCCTGGATAAAACTAGAATCAATCAATTTCTTGACTTCAGAAATAACCTATTATTTAATGTCTAATCACATGCATCTAGGAGCTTCCTTGACAGGATTACATTAGGTTGTAATGCTAGCTTATGAATAGCTACGTCATGAGCCAACCTAGACATTTCTTCATAACTCCATGTAAAGCAGTCCCTAAACTTAGTGAATAGCCAAACTAATTCATTGGATTCAGTTTCATTCAACAAGGAACTGATGTACATTGGGCGTGGATCTTCTTTAATTCCTAAGTTGATTTCTTCGAGTTCATCAATGGTTGATTTAATTTCTTCTTCAAACTCTGGCATTGTATCTTTGACTTGAAAATTATTTGGTTCATCTGAAGTTTCTAAATGCACCTCCTCATATGAGTTAATGTGATTTGAGAAGAACCTATCAGACTCCAAATGATTGGTGCTGACTAGGCTGTGATCATCATCATCGATTGGGCCTACTATGCCGAAGCCTAGTCCTGATATTGATTATAAATTCTTGAATTTGTTGTTCCGTAATCTTTTAAAGTATTCTAACCTATGATTAGACCATGCATGTGGAATTAAAGCATTCTTTGCTAGATTATGAACACAAGATGAGTACCAATCAAAAGGTAATTTAATTAATTCTTATATGAATTATCCTCAAATTTTACTTCAACTTTTTATTTAAAGAAGATGCTCTAAGATAGAACCTCTAAATATTTACAGTTGTGGATGATTTAGGGGCCTCCTTAACTATCAAACCCTTAATTTTTTGTGAGAAAAGTGGGGTTAGAGCTAAGGTTTCCAACTGATGCCTAACTATTTCACATAATGAGGACTTGGATACTCTTATGCTTTGCTTGGGAATTTGATCTTCATCACGAGCTAGTGTCGCCTTCAATGGGATGTATTGAGAAGAGCTGTCCTAACCATGTAAGACTCATCCTTTGAACTAGATTCTAAGTCTATATGGATATCAAGTGTACTTCTAGTAGCTAGGACCAATCTTTTGGTGGGTGGTAAGTATGGAAGCCTTCCACCCATGGGACTCCCTCTAGACTTTCCTATTCCTCATCTTTGGTAGAGGTTGGGTTATCCTCCCCATATGTTTGAATGGAGTAATAAACTGTGGGTGTAATCTACTCTCAAGCTCTACTTCCTCCCTAGTGTCTTCTTCTCTCTCTCTTTTTTCTTTTCAATTTCATTTTCTTATTTCTTTTCCTTTTCTCTCTCTTTTTCTTTTCTTTCTTTTTCTCCTACATGGGGATTTTCACTAAGTTCATGAGAATAGACTTTTTGATTTTGGGGGAGGTAGTAGACTGCATCCTCATATATCCTGACCTCATAAATTATAAAGGGATTGAGACCTCCTTTGACACAATACTCAATTCCACCTCTTAAGAACTTGATGCACTGATGTAAAGAGGATGGAACCATATTGTTCTCATGTGTCCACTGTCTCTCAAGCAAAGCATTAAAAAATGTATCCAAGTCTATTATGTGAAACTTAGCTTCAGTCTTCTAATCATCTATCTCTAGTGGCAATACTTTGGAGCCTAAGACCCTCTCACCATGTTCATTGAATCCTTTCAACATCATCCTCTCCTTTTGGAGTTTAGAGATGTCAATCCTCAAATGGGCAAGGGTTCTTTGACTCATAATGTTAATGCAACACTATAATATAGAGAGAGGACGGTTTGCTTGATTTCTAAATAGGTCTTCATCATTGAATGTCATGTAACTCACAGGATCTCCTTTGATCATGCTTCCCTCTTCAATGATGTCTTTGAGCATATTGGATCCTTATCTCTAAGATGAGGGAGGACTTTGTAATCAACTTTAGACCCTCCACAAGCATATCTGTAGGTGGAGCATCTTGTGCAGGGGTTATCTGCTCATTAAAACCAATGACTTGTTTACCCTTATCCTGAGGTGCTACCGTAGGAGGAAGAACTTTGCCACTATGGAGGTTTATTTTAGTGACTTCTTGAAATGATGAGTTTAGAAAAAGTTCTACTAGGTCATCAGATATACTTACAGCTTCTCCTTAAGGATCCTCAGAGTTGGATGACTCTCAATCAATCTAAAGAGGTGAACTTGATTGATTCAAAGAAGAAAATTTGATTCTGAATCAGAAAAGAATGGATCAGAATTATTTGAGCTATTATTATTTTGACTTTGAGAGATTTTTATTAGAGTGAAACTAGGAGCATTAGAAGTAGAGAGAATGTAAGTGGAATCAATCTTCTTCATTGATTTCTTTAATTTTGGAGGAGGTACATAGTAGAAATTATGTAAAGTAAGCATAGCGAGGGATTTGGTTCCCTCATTTGTATTGCTTCTACTAGAGGTGGAGGACCTAGTAGAGGTGGTGGTAGCTACAATGGTAAAAAGAGTGCTAGACTCGGATGGTGGTTGCGCTACTGGTTTATTCTCGATAAGTGAGTAGGTTGCTGCTGTTGGACTTCCACCCTCCCCAAGTTGTCCTTCACAACTATCAAATCATCCTTGGTGTTGGAGGTTCGAGCTACTTCAGGCACTTATAGAGAAAGCTTCTTGAATTTAAAAATGATCTTTTTAGAGGTTCAAGATAAGAAAATATCCCAACCTTCATTAGTCTTAAGAGCATCAAAAGTATCCCAAAGGTTTACTCTAACAGAACTGGATGGTTGTTCTACTAAGTATTCCTTAGGGATGACTATAGCTCTTAACTTGTAGCTTCGCTTAAGCCAGTCCTTGAAAGTAATGCAATTTTCTAAGATGAGGCCTAACATGCGGTGGTAGGGTAGTAGCTAGGATCATCAATCCAGCCCACTTCCTTCGACTTCTTAGGCTCGGGTAGCTAGAAACCAAGCTTCTTTGAGAGATTCTTGAAGAACTTTCTGACTACCTCCCTCTTGAATGAGTATGACTTACTTAATTTTTTAGCAAGAGTGGGTGAAAAGTAATAGTACACATCTGATACCTCTTGAGTAAGTTGTTGTCAGTGGTGGTGGTGGTTGGTATAGCAGCCGAGGTGGTGGAAGAGGAAGTGTAATGGAGGTTGCTAGAACATAGGCCTCTCAAACTATACTCTGGCTGGCTACTTCCCCTTATCTACTAACATAACTATCCCATGCTTCTTCTTAAATATCTTTGATGCTTGAGCTTAGATGATTGGTCTAAAAAGGGTTACTATTTGGCTTCCTTTTATAAGTTAGCCACATTCCTGATTAGCTTCTCAAATGTCTTAATGGTAAAGCCCTTAAGCATAAAGGCGATCAGGCCATGGATATTCTTAAGTAGAATCTTAATGGCATGCTTCTCAAATAGTGGTTGCATTTTATACTCAAGTTGTGCAATCTAAGATTGTAATTAATAAGGGACTCATTGGGTTTTGTTTCTTTACAATGAGGTCATCTACAGTTACCATTTGCTAAGCTCTTGTAAATATCTTGATGAAGAGATGCTCTAACTCTGCAAAGGTCTTCACCAAATAATTGGGTAGTTTAGCATACCAATCAAATGCAACACTAGACTATTGATAAAGAGGGAGAAGAAAAGTGCATCACTATCGCCTGTGTTGTAATAACTGGCTCTGAGGTGACCTATGTGCTATCTTGGGATCCCACTACCATCAAAAATCTTGAAGGATGGTGGCACAAAACTCATGAGGTATTGAACTACATCAAATTCCTCTGGGTATGGTCCCTTTAGAATAGATGAGCTCCCCCAATCTTGCTCCAATGTTTCCTTCACCTGCTGCTCTACCATTTGTTTTATGTTCTTTTCATGCATGGAGGTGCTATCAATAACCTTCCTTTGAAAACTACCAGCATCATATTCTATAGTAGTGTACTTGGATGATCTAAAGTATGTACTAGCTCTGGTCTATCAGCCACCATGGGGGAAGGCTGCAAAACTAGGGCTTGGTTCTGCAAGGCTATAACTACTATCATCAACTTCTTTACTTTCTTCTCCATCCTAACAATCTGATCATTCTTCTATTTGATTTGTTGGATGATGTGTTCAGTTGAGTGAGAGGTGTCACCTTCCTCAACTACAACACCTTCTAGTTATGTTGATCTCTATAGAGGAATCCTCGGGTGTCAATCATATGGACTTCGGCTAAGTCATCCAACATTTCATCCTCATCAAGGTTGAAATCAAACCTACCCCCTTTTTGATCGGACTAATCACTCCTAACTATCTGCCTCATCATGGCACGATAGTCATCTAATGAATGGTCATCAACTCGACCCTACTTTACTGGAACATAGGCTGGCTGATGACTGACCACTGGAATGAGCAGCGTAGAATCTATGCACTAAACACTCTGAACCGGTGGAGTACACTCCCTGACTAGCTCAACTATCATGGGTATACCTCAGTATCCCTCCCCTCTCTTCATCCAACTGTTGGGGTGGAGCGACCATGACACTCTTAGGTCACCACTCCTTCTTCACCACAGTTGAGATGGAAGGTCGAGTAGGGGAGCTCAGCCTCACCTCAATGGGTAGAGTAGATGGAATGGGATCCTTGGGCCATAGTCGAATCACCAAAGGAGAGGATCTCTCTCTCTAGATGGGAGCTTGTAGAACTTGGTGGGGATTGTAGATGCTAGAACCTAGACTAGTGAAGGTGGATGGTGAGTGGAGTAGTATAATGGTTGGGACACCGACTGTCTCTCCGTTGGAGATCTCCTCCTATGACTAACAGTATCGGTAAGGACAATATGATCAAAATGATCAAATCTATCATCATCGATCGAAAATCAAGCAGTAGTTGCTACGGTGAACCTCCTTCTCTCTCCCTTGCCTGCTTGGGCAATCACCTTGTGCTCAGTGGTCCTCTCTCAGTGAATCTGATCCCTAGCACTCCTAGGGATCAGTCTCCTCAGATCATGTAGTGTACTAGACTCCAAGCATCTGTGGGCCCTCCTAACTCTACGAAGCATAGATCATGGGGACTTCCCTCTCTAGTGATGTCTCTACAAGTGATAGGGTAATATGGCAATCCTTCAGTAGTCCTCCTCTCTCTCTGATGCTGAAAGAGGGTGAAACCTACTACCATCCAAGAGTGGATAGGTCTCAGGAGGGAAACCCTCCTCAGCAACATGTGAGGCATCATCTACTTCTTTAGCCACATGCTCATAATGTATTTTAATCTAGCAGTTCTTATTACGGCACTGGGTCTTGGTGAGCGGGATAGGATGGGAACTAGAACTGACCTTGAATATGGGGGAGACTATCTTAGAAGCTAAGATAGCCTTCCCCTTTAAAGTGGTACTATCCCATGCATAAACATAATATCGGTAGGGGGAACCTAGACTTTCCTCTTTAGTAAAGGAAACTCAGAATTGGGATGTAAGTCAAAATGAAGGAGTGGCTTCTTTCTTACCACCTCCTCTTAATGAAAGTGGTGAGGGCTGATCCCTCACAAGTGATGTTGAATTGCTTGAATCCAAGGTCCAACTTGATGATAGGGGAATTGTTTAATATGGCCTGATCTAGGGTCAAATCCACACTAGAGGTGAAGAGAAAATTAGCTTGCCAGAAGACATGATGAAAAGCTGACTGCAGAAAAGATGGAAGAACTGGGCTGGTATCTCTGCATTGTTGGAAAAGAGAATCAAATTAGACCCTTACATTGATGATAGTCTTGAATTATTGATTTTGATTTGACTTTTGAATTAGAACCCTCATTTAACAAATTTAGGTATGCTAAATGGGGTTCTACTAGAGAGATTTTGGAAATTGGAGGAGAGACTTTGCCTTGAGTTGTATGTTGAATTTGATTTTGATTTTGGAACCCACATTCAACAAATTTGGGTATGTTGAATGGGGTTCAAATGTTTTGAGAGATTTTGGAGCTTTGATTGTTGTTTTATTTTATTGAAGTTTGATTTTAATTTTGATTTAAAGTTGGGACCCTCATTTAGCAAATTTAGGTATGCTAAATGAGGTTCAATTATTTGTTCATAAAATTTGAAGGCTTTTTATTTGTTTGATGTTTGTTGCATGTTGTTGTTTGATTTTGATTTGAATTTGAAAATGGAACTCTCACTTAACAAATTTGAGTATTTAAATTGAGTTCAATTGTATGTTGGTTGTTGTTTGTTAATGTTTATTTTAAATATTTAATTTTTTTTGTCTTAGTTTTAAAAAATGTAACTCTCACTTAATAAATTTGGATATGTTAAATGTAGTTCAATTGTATGTTGGTATTGATTGTTGTGTTGATATGTGGTTTTGTTTTTATTTTTGAAAAAACACACTAATTTAATAAATTTAGGTATGTTAAATGGAGTTAATTTTGTTTAAAAATATGCTTTGAAATTTTGTTTGAGAGGGTCTTAACATTTTTAAGAAAAAAATTTTGTTTGTTGTATTTATTGTTTGATTTTGATTGTGAAATAGAACTCATATTTAACATATTTGGATATGTTAAATGGGGTTGGTTAATTTTATTTGAAAAAGGGTTTTGATATTTATTTTTGAAGAAGTGGTTTTATTTGATTTAATTTTGATTTTGAAAAAGGAACTTTCACTTAACAAATTTGGGTATGCTAAGTGGGGTTCAATTAATTTATTTTAAAAATTTTAGAGAATAGATTTTTGTCTTTGTTTAATTTTGACTTTAAAGAGAGAACCTCCATTTAACAAATTGGATTATGTTAAATGGGGTTCATATGATTTTTATTTTGAAAAGAATTTTTGATCATTTTTGTAAAAGATGTTTTTATTTTACTTTGAATTTTATTGAAATTTAGTTAAGCATGGGATGAACCTTGCTTCACCAAGCTAGTGGTAAGAGGTTCTAAATTTTATGTTTGGTCATTTTTCTTTTCTTAATTTAATTTATTTTTACCTATTAGGGGACCCAATAAGGGTTTTAAGACCTACATGGAGTGAGGTCGTAAAACCTAAATGATGTTGGCTAGCTTTGCTTAAGGATGAAATAAGCAAAGTACCAATGAAAAGAAATATAGTCTTGGGCCTATATAAAATATAAGTCCACTATCGATGCTTGGAGATAATAATTGTCTACTAAAGATGGAGAGAGGAACTTTCCCCAGTGTGGACACTAGAAAAATCTACGGTGTTTATTTTAGGATGTGAGGATACCACGCAGATCTTAGGGGGTACTTATTGAAGTGATCAGGTATGACATTAAGGTATGATGTATTATCTCAAAAGATAGAAATATCACCCTACAATGGACCTAATCACCTAATAAAGACTCATAAGGCATGATGGGTCTTCGAATATACCTACGATTTTTCCCCTACTTTATATGAAAAAGTAAAACAGGATTTATTTTATGTCGTGCTCTTTAGTTCCCTATGGAGGCAAGCCTATAGTTAAATATATCTAGGAAATCAAATATTCTAAGAACACTCTTGATTAAAGTAGACAACTATTATCTCCAAAGATTTCAAGGTTAAGACTATCAAAGGATTGGTTATTTTGGAAAATCAATTGAGAAAGTTCAATTGGAAAGACTTATTTTGGAATCCAAAGGAAGATGAGTAGGGAATTCCCATGATACAGAGAACCTAGTGAGCACTCCAACATATCCTATAGTGAGGCTTTATATGTTTGAAAGTGAAAGAATTTATTTTATTTGAGTTGAAATTTTATTAGATTGCTAGAGTTTATAATCCATCAACACAAGATTATAAAAATGCCTAAGAAATGAGAATTTATGCTTATAAGTCAAAGGAAACTATCAACCTCGGATCCTAACTCTAGGGAGACTTTAACACAAGTTAGAGCACGACATAAATCTAAGTGGAAAGGGGACATAAGGGTTTATCTCCATAAGAGAGAGCAAACTCGTCCGACTTTTGGACTTATAATTGCCTGGAGTGGCCACCAGCTAACACCTCATATGATTTAAATCCATTTAGGTAAGTCTTATGAAAGTGCAAGATAATTGGGTTGTTATTTAATTGGAAAAAAATTAAAATCCAAAGCCCACTCCCTAGGAGACTAGATCATGAGTAGTATGAGCATATGACTTAATCTAAAATACAAACTTTTATAATTTTTATTTCATTTTGACACATTCATTTGGACAAATGTTTGGAATTTTTATGCCTAAATGTATGATGAAATAGAGTTATTGGCTAAATCAGCAAGAAAGGGGTGTTCTCCAACACAAGAGTTGCCCTTACAAGTCAAACATTCCCCTATCTTGCAAGGATGGAGATCCCTCATATGCAAGGAAGAAGAAATATGACATGCATGATGTGAGACATACAACATACAACTAAGGGATTACTAAATCTTTTAGTTATCTTGATTACAACCTAGGCTTTATGATGAAGTTGAAAGTTATTTTAAAATTTAATTATGAGTTATTAATTAGGTAGAAAAATTAATTTTATCCTAAGAGTCAACCATATCTAGGCCGCACATTCAAACATCAAACATTAAGAAAATATGAAAAGCATGTTGTTTCTAATGCTCAAACTAAACTTATCACCAATCATTTTTATAAACTACCATGAAAGAATAAGAGGCCGGTGTGATTGGGTACCATCGTACACACTTGAAAAGAGAAATGATGGGTATCCAAGCTCTACCCTAATATAACCAGGAATATAAAAGAATAATTTCAAATTGAAATTGAATACATGCTATGTGGGATTTTCATTTTTTTTATTTCTTCTTTCTTCCTTCTTCTTTGATTTGATATGCTCCAAGGCATCATAGGGAACCCTAGGACTAAGCCTTTTGGCCACTACTCATCCTACACCCCATAGCACTAATCTTAATTCCTATTGTAAAATTAAATTTTATATAAAAAAGTAAATCTAACTATGCCTGCAAAATAAATGTTAGCTGAACATACATATAAACTCAAGCAGTTATATTTATAATTTAGACTTAGCACCCTGCAAATGGGTAACCAAGCCCACATGTCCTAACTTGGATTATGCTTAGGGACTTAAATAGCACATGCAAGTAAATAGCATTTATTTTATAATTATTATAGCGGTCCCTTTTAAGTATAACCCTCTACTGGAAATAGTCTTAGCCTAAAAAAGAACATCCTAACATCCAGACTAATGAGCAAATAATCCTAGCCACCCAGTAAAAAAATACACCACAAAATAAGAAAATATATCACATCACAACCAACACATTGACCAAACCTAAATCTAGGGTCGGTGACCTAATATTCTAGTGTGTGAAAAGAAGGCTTATGTGGCAAGTATATTCTTAGCGTTCTTTCATTTTAAGTTTGATTTAAATTCAGAATTTGTTTATTTTTGCCATTGGATTATTTCGATTTAAATAATTGATTTTTTTTATTTCATTTTAATATTAAGTTCATTTTTATATTTAAGTTGAATTTAGATTTTAAAATTGTGCTCAAAAAGAATCCATTTCATTCAACATCCTAATCCTAATAAAATAAAACTTTCATCCTGAGATGAATGTTTATTCTAAAGGTTGAACTAAGAACCTAGGTATCTTAATTAGCCCATTTAAATTTATGTAAATGATTCAACTAAATTTATTTGATTTGATTAATGTTTACTTAATTTGAATTAGATTTTAAAGTTTAAGTTTATTTAACTTCATGTATTTTGATTAATTAATTATGGATTTGATGTTCTGATTTAATTAAATTTTAATAATTCAATATCTTTTGAATTAATATCTAGTTATTTTATCTTGGGTTTCGATTTAAGATTTTAATTTATATGATATTGATTAAATTATCTCAATATTATTTAAATTTAATGATGTCATCTTTTCTTTAAAATTGATTTGATTTAGTTAAAATATTTTAGTTTAATTAACTTCTTATTTGATCAAGGTTCAAATCAACTTCTTATTTGGATTCTAATTAAGAGTTTGATCATTTGGTTTACTAAATTTGGTGATTTGATTTACATATTGGTTTTAGTTTGAGAATTACTTAATTTAATCTTTTAATTTGACTTAATTGATTTGATTTGTTAAGTTTTATTAGTTTATGGATTTCTTAGGTTAAGTGAATTAAATGTTTATTTTGAGTTCAAATTAAATTTGATTATTTGCATTTAGAGTTTCATTTAATTTGATTCATTTATTAGAATTTGGTTAATGTCTTTAAATGATAGTCCTATTTAATTTGATTATTAAACTTGTATGTTTAATGATTAATTAATTCATCTAATTCAAATAGATTGAATTGAACATAACTTGATTATACATTGAATTGATAAAGATTTACTTTAGTTTCATTTGATTTGATTTGATTATGAGTTATGATCTATTTGATTTAAAGTTTTATGATTAGTAAGGCTCAATTTAGTTTTATTGTTTATTGAATTTAAGTGATTTCATATGGTTGAGATTCAATGCTCAATTAGGATTTAATTAGATTGGTTCACTTCATATAGCTAACTAAGTTGATTGGGTATTTTAAAGTTGGCTTGCTTATTTTACTTATTTGCTTAAAATTTGATCTAGATGATTGGTCAAATTAAAGTTTAGTTATAATTCTTTGTCATTTTGACTAAACAAATTAAGTTTTTGCTTTTATTAAGTTGGATAGGATTGGATGTTCATAATTGATTTGATTAGCTGATAGAAGCTTGATTATGATTACTTCATCTAAATTGATACATTGCAACTTAGGTTTCATTTGATTAAGCATTCAATTATCTTAGTTTATTTAGATTACATTTCCTTAAATAATTTTAATTTGATTGCATAACTGAATCAATTATGGTTTGATTTGATTTGATTTGATCAATTATGCTTAATTTATTTAGAATGTATTTAATTCATATGTTTATTATTTTAATTTGATTCAATTATTTAATTAATTTGATTGATTTAATTTGTTTGATTGGCTTAATTAAGGTTTAATCATGGGTTGATTAGTCTTTTTATCAAGTTGAGTAGAGTTTGATTTGATTTAGGTTATTTATTTGTTGAAGCTTTTAATTTGATTTCATGTTAATGTAGTTAATGATTTGATGATTTAGGTTTATTAGGTTAAGCTTAATTTAGGATTTAATTAAGTTCAAATTTATGTTTGCTTAAGCTTAGGTTTAGTTTAGTTTCAATAGAAGGTCATATGATGTTTACTTGAGTTACTTTAGAGTATGGTATTTATGATTTTAGCTTGGTTATTTTAATTCATTATAGTTTAACTTTGATAAATTCAATTAATGTTAATTTTGATGATTTATTAAACCATAATTTTAAATATTTGTTTAACTTCAGAGGATTATATTATTTTCATAAGGTTATTTGATGTTAATTAGAGTGGTTTAAACCATTTTGATGATTTTTTCTAATTTTCTAGATTTTTAAATTAATTTTTCATGAAATTAGACATTTAAAATTCAAAATTCAATACCTCCTAATCTATTCATCATTTTAATTTCAAATTATTATAGTATGTGCATTTTAACCTCAATTTCAATCCCTAAAAATTTTAGATCAATCTGATTAATATTTTTAGATTAATTAATGAAATTTGGTTTTCACTAAAACTAAATTAGTCTTAAAATACCCAATAAAAATTGGGGAATTTTAGGTTTATTATATTCTTCTTAACAAGATGAATCCAATGATCCCATACTTTTTTTTTTTATGAATATTTTTTTATGATTTTTGTAGTTTGTGGCCTTTTTTAATCATATTTTTAAATCCAAAAATGCTCGATTTTTCTATTTAACCCAGTTAGTGCCATGTGGCACTGACCATAATCCCCTTTTGCATGTCAAAGCCTGAATGGGCCACACAATGTCAACCTTTTGAGTGGGAAAGCATCAATTCGATCAGATTGTCGATCAAAGATCGAACAGTCTAAATCAAATATCGCGATCTAGTTGATGAAATTAAAGCCAG
Source organism: Cymbidium sinense (assembly GCA_021442155.1). NCBI lineage: Eukaryota > Viridiplantae > Streptophyta > Magnoliopsida > Asparagales > Orchidaceae > Cymbidium > Cymbidium sinense. The sequence continues at coordinate 28,448,591 of CM038228.1, read as the reverse complement.
ATTCTTCCTAATCTCAACTGTCCATCCTATTTAAGGATGATCAGATGGCTGCCGAGTCTTCTCCCTCCCAACCGATGAACCAAGCTGATGGAACCACTTGGGACTAGAGAAAATGGCCCGATTCCACCCCAAAATGGGTGATTTTCCAATTCTTACCGAAAAACCTTATGTTCGCATCAAGGGGTCAAAATAATAAAATTGTAAGGAATTTAATGGGGAAATTCTTAGAATCGACCCCCTTTTATGACAAAATAAGCTAATGTCCAGTGGTGAACTCGATTCAAGCACGTTCCTGGATAGAGATGAAGCTCTAGAATGAAGACGACCACTTGCCTCCTCTCCAATCATTAAGAGCACAATGGCTGCCACCTCTTCGCTAGAATCTCATCATATTTTATAATTTTGTGTGGAAAAGAAGTGGGGAATGGATTAATTTTGTTCAGTGGTGCTTCTAGAGCATAACTAATGCTAGAACCAGAAGCTTTGAAGCTTCTTTTCTTCTCTTTTTATTGGTGGCTGAAAATCACCATTAATGGTGATTGAAGGTGTGGTGGTTGGCTGAATTTTGTCAAAATTTGATGGTCTATTTACTATAGACTATCCTAAAGTCTATCAAAAGGCATGGTGGAGGGAAGAATGAGAGATTGAAGAGTTTGAATCATGTTACATTTTCTCCACTTTGCATTTAATCTCTCTTTCCACTTGGTTTTATCCAACCACAAAAGTTGAAGTTCAACTCTTGCATTATAGGAGCATAGCTAGATTTAGGTTGCCAAAATCCAATTTGGATTTAAATTTTGAATTGGGTCAACTAATGTTGACCCAAATAAGTTGGATTGGGTTTAAGTAACCCAAATTGACTCATTAGCTTTGGTGCGAGGTTCAACTATAAACAATTGATCATTTCATTCATATGAGTTTAATTAGTTTAATTTGATTTGATCCTAAAATGATTTATGCCCATTTTGACCCGCTTTGACCAAAGTAAATCTAATTGAGTTCACATGGCCTAATTGGTCATGTTGGGTTTGGATTAGACTTCAATTATGTTTGATTAATCATTTATGATAATCTTGTTTGATTAATTTTATTTAGTTTGGATTAATTTTGAATTTGACCAAAGTTTGACAAAGGTTTTTCCAACGTTGACCAAAACTTGTTAGGTTGATTTATATGATTCAATTTATTATTTTATAATTATTTGGAATGCTTTTGGTCAATTATTTGGTTTAATTTGGCTTGGATTTGGATTTGACCCATTTTGGAGTTCATAGGGTCAAATAGGTCAAGTTGACTAATTTGGCCAAATTAGCTTAAGTTAGGTATTGGTTCATAATTGATTGATCAATTGAAGATGATTGTAGACTTTGATTTAATCAATTTGGATTTAGGAATGATTTAGACCCATTTGACCCTTTAGGTCAATTTGGGCTAAATAGGTCAATTGGAATCAATTGATCAAATTGGGTTCAATCAATATTTTCATCATGTTCAATAATCAATTTGGAATGAATTTGAGATATTATTGCAATCAATTCGGATTAGGTTTTTATTTGACCTAATTTGGCCATTTATGTCAAATTGGGTTAACTTGGGTCAAGAGGGCCAATTTGGTTTGGTTTAGCTCAATTGATGGTCAAGTCTTGTTCAAGTATTAATTTTAGGTTGGTATAAATCATTGATTTTAATTGATTTTGGTTAGGATAAGATTTGGTTCATTTGGCACATCAAGGTTAATTCAGTTAATTTGGTCAAATGACCAAATTGACTTGGTTTTACCCAATTGATTACAATTGATTAATCAAGGATGATCAACAATAATCCTAGAAGGGTTTGGATTGGTTGGTTCACTCCAATTTAGGTTGGATTGAAGGTTGTCTCAAATAGGTCCTTTAGGTCACTTTGGGTCAAGTGAACCTAATGGGTCAAATGAATTGGTTTTGGGTTGAATTAAGTTTAGTTGAGTTTAGATATTGGGATATGAATTGAGATTCAATTGGTATTGGGTACATGGATTTGAGATTGGATTTTGGCTAAGGAGGTAGGCAAGAGCTTGGTTAGGCCATAAGATGGGCAAGTCACCTTAGGTCCTAAAGCTTAGCCCAATCTTATGCCAAACCCTCCTAAAGTTTCTAATTTAGGTTAAGTGTTCACTTAGCCGCTAGAAGTGTCCTATGACTAAGGAGCTCTTAGTGTTTAGAATACTCCTTGACCTATGATGGGAAGATTGAATCCTCACTCCAAAAGTGAGGTCAACAGGGTGCCAATGCTTAAGCTAAGGCATTCTAGATTTACATGTTATTTAAATATTTATGTTATGAACAATTATTCATTTTTAATACAATTCAAATGTTTTATTTAATATTAAGTTAATTTAGAATAATTTTAATTTGATTAGGTTCTTTATTAAATACTTAATTTAGAAAGTCATTAAATAAAATTTTAGCCATTTTTTTGATTTATTGTGGGTTTCCTTAAGATTTAATTAATTTTATCATTATTTTTTTAAACCCTAAGTATGTGACTTTTATGATTCCTTGACTTCAAAGGGTTAAGGAATTTTTTTTCAAAGCCCTCTAGTATCATTATAAGTGTTTTAAGATGGTTCTATGGATTCTTATAATTTTATTAATTTTCTATATTTATTTTTTTGATTTAAATGGCCCTAAGACTTGAATTCCTCATAACTTCGATCTAGAATTTATTTTTATTTAAAATTTTTATGGCATGTGGGGTACCTTGCCAATTTTATTTTTCTAAAATTTAATCTTAATCAAAGATGTATTTTAAGACTAATTAATGTTTTTAATAAAACTTAAATTAGAACTAAAATTTTTAAAATTAATTAAGACTTTAATTTTCTTTGATTCCTCTAAAAGATGAATAAAGAGAGTGTTTAGTTAAAATTTTAGATTTGTATTCATTCTATTATGATTGTCTAAAGTTTAGTATAATTAATTCAATTATTTAATTGAATTAATCCAATAATTAGGGCATTTTGAGATTTAATGAGTTTCAGTGAGTTTTAATTTTGTGCTTGGATTCATGTGTTCATTATGATGTTTTCAATTGATTTCATTTTTTCTTAATTATATTAAATTAATATTAACTTATTTTATTAAATTAAGGCTTTTGGGTTAAAAAATTCATAATTTTCATTTCAATCACTAATAAATTCCCAATTTTTTTAAAAAAAGGTGTAGTTTAACCTTAATTTTAATTCCCAAAAGCTCCAAATTGGTTAATTTAATATGTTGGGTTTAATTGGGATTTGATTAATTTCATTTAAATTCAAATTAACCTAAAAATATCAAATAAAAATTGGGGATTTTGGTTCCAATGGATTCCTCTCACTGAGATGAATCCATAGAACTTTTATTATTATTTTTTGGTTGAATATTTTAGTTTTTGTAAATTTTTGAAATTATGGACATTATTTAATATTTTATAAAATAAAATTCCTTATTTATTCTAGTTATCACTGACATGGCGCTAACTAGGCACTACTTTATGCTTGACATAGCCCTATTGGTCCACATGTTCTCCTACATGTAAAGAACTTATTATGCTAGTTATTCTAGATAGTTTGATCACATATCGGATGGTCCAAGATTAGCCACAGTTCCCTAAGAGATTAAATTAGATTCATGCTTCAAAATCAAAGTTGTCCCTTCTAATTAAAAGAAATAAATAGGAGTGATTTCATCCCACCTACAGCTAGAGAAGAGAGTCATCCACCTTTGGGTGGTGATGTCCGGCAATCTAAGTCATGATTCTTCATTTTATATTGTAAAAATAATCAAGGGATAATTTGGAAGGGATCTAGAATACTTGATCTCATCTAAGTTCAAGTTAACTTCATAAAGGATCAACTAAAATTAAAGGAGAGGTAGGTGAGATGGCATTCCTTGTTGGCATTGATCTTTGGTGATTTTCTCATTTTGAAAAACTTTGAGGAATTTAAATGAAGTTGTTGACCTCACTTTTGGAGTGAGTTATTAATCATCCATTTTATATTCAGGAGTCTTCAAGCACTAAGACTTCTTTAGTCATAAAACACTTTTAGCAATTAGGCGAATACTTAACCTAAGCTTAGGGACTTAGAAGGGTTAACCATAAGATTAGGCTATGCCCTAGGACTTAAGGAGATCCATCTACCCTATAACCTAAAACCAATCCATGTTCAACTTCTTAAGCCATAACAAAATCTAAATACAAATTCAAATCCAAATCAAGTGATTGAAATCTATAACCAATTCCAAACAAAATCAAATCAACCCTTCTATGCTTTATGACTTTATTCTATGGACTTAGCTTAAACCTCATTCAAATCAAATCAAATTCAATTGATTTTTTTATGAATCAATTGTTCTTTTAATTATCTTCTCAAATATAAATCAAATCTACATTCAAATGAACAAATCAAGATCCAAATCAAATCAAATCCAAATCCAAACCCTTTAAGCCAATTTCATGAACTTAGACAAATCCCATCCAAATAAAATCAAACTCAATTGATTTTCTCTCATATCAATTACTCCTTCAATCATCTTTTGAAATATAAATCAAATCTACATTCAAATGAACAAATCAAGATCCAAATAAAATCAAATCCTAATATAAACCCTTTAAGCCAATCTCATAGACCTAGCCAAATTCCATTCAAATTCAAATCAAAATCAACTAATTTTCTCATGAATCAATCATTCCTTCAATCATCATTCGATATACATGGAATCTTCAATCATCAAGCCAAACCAAAATCAACCCAAATCATCCCCAACTTAGCCATCTTGACTTGAAATATCCAAATGAACCAAAACTCATCCAAACCCAAATCAATTGCAATTGGATTTATATATCAATCATAAACCCATATATAAACTCAACTAAATCCAATTCAACCCAAAATCAAGTCAATTGACTTACTTAGGTTCAGTTGACTCAAAGTGACCTGAAGGATCCCATTTGAGCCAAACTTCAATTCAACCTAAATTAGATGAACCAAGCCAATCTAAACATTCTATCATGATTGTTGATTACCCTAGATTGATCAATTATCACAAAATGGGTCAAACCAAGTCAACTTGGTCCTTTGACCAAGTCAACTCTCTTAACCCATATAAATCCAATCAACAAAATTACAATCTAAGTAAATCCCTTGAAACCAATGATTCATACCAACTCAAAATTAATATTTGAACATGACTTGACCTTCAATTGAGCCAAACCAAACCCAATTAACCCTCTTGATCCAAGTTGACCCAAATTGACCTAAAAGGCCAATTTAGGTCAAATCAAAATATAAACCAAATTGATTACAACCAATGACTCAAGTTCATTTCAAATTGATTGTTAAACTTGACCAAAGCCCCAATTGAACCCAATTGACTTATTTAGCTCAAATTGACCAAACCTTAACCAAGTCCAAATTAATTCAAACCAAAGCCTACAATTATCTTCAATTGGTCAATCAAAACCAAATTGACACCTAAGCCAAGCCACTTTGGCCAAGTTGGTCAAATTGGTCAACTTGACCCAATTGAACCCAAATGAACTCAAATGAGCCAAAATCAAATCTAAGCCAAACTAAACCAAACCAATTGAACAAAACATTTCAAATGACCATATGAACTTAACCCAACCCTTGGTTTGACCCAATTTGACTAATTGTTCAACTTAATGCAAATTGACCCAATTTGACCTACATGAGTCAAATTGAGTCAAATAAAAGCAAATCAATTCCAAATCAATTGAAACTTGGGCTGACCTACTTTGGACTTAGTTTGAACCAGTCCAAATCAAATCCAATGCAAAATGACCATAATACCCTTAGATTAAGGATATCTTATGAGATAAATCACCCATTTAAGGGGTCATTTCTTCTCCTTGACCACTTAGTAACCTCCCATTGGTCCACCTAAGCACCTAGGACACTGCCCAACCTCACCTAAGGGGTGGTTGGGTATGCCATGACCCATGGGGAGGTGAACTCTCCTATCCTCCTCCAATGGCACATTTGAAACCAAGGACAGCTACTAACCCCCCTTGGCAGCCACTCCTTTGTCCTTAGCCACTCAAACCGAGCCACTTAGGATGATTCCCTGCAACCCACAACCACTACCGGAGGCCGAATGGCCATTATAAGTCAAATCAATCAAGGCCATCCGATCCAAGGGAGGAGGGGGTATACTACCCTCACTTTGATCCAAATTAGTAAGAGAGCATCCTCAAAGCCCTAGCAGCCATATATAAACTCCCTAGAGTGATTTTCAAGCATCCTGAGCTCCCCCATTGCTGAAAAGCTTGAAACTGAAATAAGACAACATCTTGCTCAATCCAACTTCCCCATTTCTCCACCAAATTCAAATTAACTTCACACACACCTTCCCTAGACCTCATTGAGTAGGAATGAATCATCTCTCGACCTTCTCGACCACCGAGGTGGACTTTGATCAACATCGAGCTCCAAATTGACAGACCTTGGTCTTCCAAATGAACGACAAGGAATCAATGCTCCTGTCAATCAATAGAGGTTTGTCTCCACTAGACGAAGCCTCCTCAATCGATTGCACCACCGTTCTTGAGCTCTGATGAGGTAATTTCTCAAAATGAGTTTTACACAAAAAGGTTAGTCCTTTGAGAAAAACATTGCATACTATTCTATCTTGACTATTGGATCCCTTCGTCTTGCTCCGTGGATGGTGTGGGATCAATTTTGAGTTGATATGAGCTCACCCAAGCTTGGATCAAGTGATGAATGATGGACGGTGCCCGTCTCTTGTCGCTCGGGAGGAGACGGATCATGCACCGTCCATTTCGCATGATCAGAATGGACATTCAAGATCAAATCTGCTAGAATTATTCAATTAAATTCTATTAAATCATGGGGTTAATCGTAACTATCCAATCTTAGATTAGATGGTGGATGAGAAAGTATGTCCGTCGCCACCATGTAGGCACCACATCGGATGACTTTAAATAGCCAATCCCGCGGCACGGCGTTAGGATGCCACATGGAGCCAATAGGATTTGGCTTTAATTAAGCCTAATTAATTATTTTAAAGGCTAAAACTTCCAAAATTTATAAAAATCATAGAAAAATCAAAAATGCAAAATAAATATTTATTTTAAAGGTATCTCAAAGGATAATCATGTAAAATTAATCATAATTGATTTTGAATAGTAATTAGAGCTAAACTTGGGTTTAAGTAAAAAACTTAATTACTACCTTATTTACTCAAGTAATCAATTCCATATATTTTGAGATTATTTAATGGGATGACCTCTACCTCCCATAATTTTCTTGGAATTTATTGCTAGGGTAATTAATGGAGTTGCTCATCTAAACCTTGATTACTCTCTTAACTAATTATGTGATTAATTAATAATAAATTGATTAATTATGCATGTTAATCACTATTGAACAGTGAATGAACTAGGGAAATGAGATGGAGACATCTTTCTCAATCTCTTTCCTAGGTCCATCTCACTTTAAAGGAGATTAATTAAAGGTGTAATTAATTAATTGAATGATTTAATTAATAAAATTAAAATCTAAATCATCTCAAACTTGAATTAATTAATTCATGGGTAGATCTTTAGGTGTTTAATAACCTAAAGCTATTTAAGGAAATTATGGTTAACCCACATGTGTGGAGAAACCATAAGAGTACTTAATTAAGTTTCTTAATTTAAGTAATGATTAATTGCAAGCCAATTGCATTAGATCCCTTTTATTTTTTAGAATCATTGCTAATTTAATTTTCAATTCAGGTTCATATCATATTAGTTCATAATTATTTGGATAGTTATATTAAATTAACATAGAAAAGGGTTAATTAATATATTTAATGCATAACAACTTAATTAACTCATAAAAATCAACTTAATTATATTTTATTGAACCAGATTAATTAACAAGCATTGGGAATGGGTTAGGATCAGCAAACCTTTTCTCATATCCTTAAATCAAATCAAAACATGACATTAAAATGGTATTAAAAAAAGTTTTGGTTTAGTTTAAATCATTTTATTTAATATGATTGTCCTTAGAAAATAATTTGACTGAATGAAATCATATGTTTATTTTTATTTATTCATCTCCAATCATGTTAAATATTGTATGTCATTTGATTTCATACATTCATATTTTCAAATATAAATAAAATCAAATGAATTTTCTTTATAAAAGCTTGCATGTGTTGGCTTAATTAAATATATGTGTGGTTATTCTCAATAATAAATTCAAAACTATTTTCCAAAGCTTATAAATTGATTATAGTACTTAAAGTGTTGATAGTTATGAATATACATAGGACATGCATGTGTTTAGAGCTTAAGCATATTAAATAGGCTCTCCTTCTTATAATTTATATATATATTTACATGAGTTTGAACAATAATGGGTATATAGTCTAGACATCCTGAGAATACGTGGGTTTAGCTACCCACAAGTAGGTCATTTGAATACCTCACTTACATGGTTTAACAACGGCACGTACTCATTTGCTTTCATTCATATGTATTTTGATATAAGAATTGGATAGAGCTTTAATTCATATGCCTAAATGATTTAATTAAGAAAAATATAATCTTTACATGATTCTCATTTTATTAGTTGTATATATTTTCATATGTATTTAAAGTAGCAAGTATATAGTCTGGACATCCGAGAATATGAGGTTTTAGTTAGCCCCAATGAGGTCATTTAATTGCCTCACTTTCCTGGTTTAACAATGGCATGTACTTTCTTACATCTTTTATACATGTGTAGGCATTCTTAATTAAAGGATGAAGATCCCATTTTGTTACCAAAAATACATACATTTACATTTACTTTAACTCATTAGGATATGTATAAATTAGTGTTCTCTTTTCCTTATTCATGTATAGATTTACATAGATTTGGAATGTCAATAAGTATTTATTCTAGACATCTCGAGAAAACAAGACTTTTAGTTAGCCCCAAGGACATCATTTTATTATCTCACTTCCCTGGTTAACAAGAACACGTACTTTGGGATTACATCCTTATGTATTTTGGTATTAGAATTTGGATAGAGCTTTAATTTATATGTTTATATAATTCAACCAAAATATAAATATAAATTTCAAACATACACATTCATCATCATTTAAGTGTGCTAAAATATATTGCATGTATAGATATGCTAAGTATTAAGTCATATGCATGTTGCATGTGATGGAAAGGAATGACTTAGTATACTTCATGTGATAATAATTCAATTAGATTAATCTTAAGAAGCCTTTCATATTGGATAAGGTCATTTAAAGTTAACCTAAACTTATGATTAATTAAAAATTATTTAATAGCCATTCATTAAAGAGAACTAAATCAAATTAATATGATTTAGAAAGTGGCTTAAGGTAGGAATGAAAGAGGAAAATCCATTTTCCATTTCTTTATAACACTTAGATGCTAAGTGTAAATCATATGGAACAAAAAAATATAAATTAAAATTCTTAAATCAACTAAACATCTTGGAGTAAACCAACCATTATGTTAACTTGGATTTTAAAAATTGAGAGTAAAATCCTAAAGATAGAGCTTGGGCATCGCCCTCTCTCTTTTGATTTGGCCAATAATTTATTTCATCATGATTTTAGAAATATAAAAATTTTAAAGCCTTTGTTTAAATGATGTGTCAAAAATGAAATAAAATTTGAAAATATTTTGCATTCGTAGATTAAGTCATATGCTCATACCACTCATGCTCTAGTCTCTTAGGGAGTGGGTTTAGGACTTTAGTCTCTTTCCAATTAAATAACTACCCTAATTATCTTATAATTCATAAGACTAGACTACATGGTTTTAAAATCATAGGAGAAGTTAGCTGACAGCTACTCCAAAAAGTTTAGAAGTCAAATGGTTTATTCTCTCTTATGGAGGTAAACAATTATGTCCACCTGTCACTTAGATTTATGTCATGCTTTGCTCGTACTATATATCCCTAAATTTAGGATCCGAGGTAGTTGTTTCTCTCAGGCTACAAGCATAAATCATCACCTCTTATGCATCTCCACAACCTTGTGTTGATGGAATATAAGCCCTAGCAATCTAATAAAAATTCAACTTAAATAAATAAATCTCTTCACTTTCAAATATATAAAGCCCAATTATTGGATAGATTAGAATGCCCACTAGGCTTCCTAGTATCATAAGAATTTACTACTTCCTCCCTTTAGATTTCAAAAATAAGTCTTCTCCTTGAACCTTCCTAATTGATTTTCCAAATATAACCAATCCTTTGATAGTCTAACCTTGAAATATTTTGAGATGATAATTGTATACTTTAATCGATAGTATTCTTAAAGAATTTTATTCTCTAGGATGTAATTAACTATGGAGTCTTGCCTCCATAGGAAACTTAAGAACCTAGTTTAATATAAACCCTACATTATTCATCCATGTAAAGCAGTGAAAAAAATCTCTAGTATATTCAAAGACCCATCATGCCTTAGGAGTCTTTATTAGGTGAATATGTCCAATGAAGGGTGATGCCACTGTCTTTCGAGATTGTACATCATACCTCAATGTCATACTAGATAACTTCAATAAGTACCGATCTACGATTGTCCCTCGCACTCCACACATCCAAAAATAAACACTATAAAAGCTCTAGAAATAAATTGATGATATGCCTCCCTATGGTTTGATGTCACCAAATTTAGGTGTGGGGAGTGATCAGAGAGTTTAGGGAGAAGGTTTGTCTAAGTTCATTTTGACTTGGAGAAGGTGTAGGAATGCTCAAAGAGTGGAATTGAAGCTTTCATCCTTCTCTTTATACTTGGCCAAGAATTTCCTTATTGGTTTAATGTGGAGGTGGATAGCCATGGGAATTATTGGCTCATTATCATAGTGAAGGTGGTGGGAAAGTTAGAGAAGAAATTTGAATGGATTAGGAAGTGAGGAATTAGGCATGGGTAACACTTGAGATGATTGAGGTTGTTCGACCATGCTTGTTCCTCATGAGCTCCACTCACTTTCCATTGCCACCTCAACATTCATTTTGGGTTGCTACTAGCTACCAAAATCAAGCTTAAAGTGAGTCATATGTTGAGCTCCAGCTCATTTAGGCTGGACTTAGATACTTTAGGTTAGGTTCACTTGAATTTGAATTGATTAAGTTGAATTGAGTTGGATTAGTTTGTATAAATAAGATTAAATGGCCAAAACTTTGAAAATTCATAACTAATTGTAAAAAATCTAAAAAAATATAAATAAACCCATTTTGGAAAGGATATATAGAGGAGAATTTAATAAAAATTAAATCCTTAATTTTTTAGCTTAATAAATAAAGTTTAATTAAGGTTTCAAGTTTAGCCTAATTACCTTAATTAAGGCTTAATTACATTGCCAATTAAACTAAAATTTGATAGGTTGATTCTATGGGATGTCCTCTACCTCCCATAATTTTCTTTGAATTTATTGGCTATGTAAGTTGAATAATTTGAAATTTCAATCTTAATTGGCCTCCTTAATTAATTTTATGTTTATTAAAATTGCTAAATAGTAAAAATTACATGGTTAATGATGATTAATCACTGTTAATAGTGTGAATATTGAGGAAAAATAATTAGTACTTCTTTCCTAGTTATTTTCCTAAGTATATTTCCATAGGAGGGTTAATTAATGCACATGTTAATTAATGGTTAATTAAGTTAATTAATGGTAAAATAAAATCAAATTAAATTAATAATGGGTTCATATAATTTAAATTTAATTTATTAATCCTCCCTTTATGTGTTTAATAGCATAAAATCCTTAAGGGAATTATGGTTAACCCATAAGTGTGGGAAAACCATAAGAGTACTTAGCATAGTTTCTTCCTTTAATCTAACTAACTTTGAAACATGAGCCTATTTGCATTAGGTCCTTTAAGAGCATTGCAAATTTTAATTTCTCATAAGCATATCATTGGAGGCTCATGGTTAGATGGTTATTTAAATTAAAGAAGCTTATAAAAGAGTAATTAAATTGATTGCTTAATGATTTAAACTTAACAAATACATAAAATTCACTTAATCATTCTCTTTAAACACATTAAGTCACTAATGTGGGATGGGGTTAATACCAAGTGTCTTTTATCCTCTTTAAGTTTCAATAATTCAAACACCAAAATCAAACATCATAAAACAACTTTGATTAATCTCTAGGAATATTTATTTGACTTGATTATCCTTAGAAATTAATGTAGTTGAATGTATCATTGGCAATGTTTAGTTATTCCTTTTCAATCATTATAAATTTGCATGTCACTTGTATCATGTATTCTTATTTTCAAATAAAAGAATCAAATGAATATGGTTATGCATATGTAAGTTGTGTGTGTTGAATTAATCTTACTATATGGTGTGGCTATTATCACTAATAAATATCAAATTATTATCAAAATTATAAATCAATAATGAAAGTCTAAGTAAATGTTAGCTATGAATACCCTATGAAATTTACACTTACTTATAGTTTAAATATGTCAAAGGATTACTCTATTTTTTATAATTCATGTGTATATTTACATGTATTTAAATGTTAGCAAGTATATAGTATGGACATCCTGGGAATACGAGGCTTTAAGTAGCCCTAAGGAGGTCTTAGATTACCTCACTTCCCTGGTTTAACAATGGCACATACTCGTTTAATTTCATTCACATGTGTACATGCATTAGAATTTGGATAGAACTTTACTTTACATGAATAAATAATTAGTTATGATACAATCTTTACATGATTTTCATTCTTATACTTATGTATAGAATCATATGTATTTAAGATAGTAAGTATATAGTCTAGACATCATGAAAACACGAGGCTTTAAGTAGCCCCAAGGAGGTCTTAGATTACCTCACTTCCCTAATTTAACAATAGCACATAATTGTTTAAATCTCTAATATATGTGTATGTATACTTAGTTAGGGAATGAAATCTCTCTTTTCAACCAAAATACATGCATTAACAATCATTCAAGTATGAAAAACACACAATAATAATAACAATACACAATACACAATACACAATACACACACAATAGATAATAATACAACACACACAATAACACAATAATAATACACAATAATATATATATATATATATATATATATATATATATATATATATATATATATATATATATATATATTTGCATGTATAGATATGTTAAATTAAATATCACAAATAATAAAAATGAAAGCATATGCATGATATTATTAATGAAAAGGAATGATATAATGTTACCCATGTGATAGTGATTTAATCTCATTAATCTTCATATGCCTTTCATGTTTGAATAGGATTCTTTAAGATTAACCCAAACTTAGGCTTAATAAAATATTTAATAAATCATTCTCAAAGAGAAATTAAAACCATAACAACATATTTTTAGAAAATAATTTAGGATAGGGATAAAGAGGGACAAATCTCTTTCGTCTCTTTATAACAACTAGATATTAAGTAAATATCAATGTAAACAAATAATAAGAATGCCAATTAAAATCCACTAATCCATTTAACAACATGAAGTGAAACCTCCCCCCAATGTGTAACTTGAACATTCCAAACTTTAGATAATCACAATTTTAAGGCCTAATACAGACATACCACACCAAACCATATCAAACACATTAGAATAATAAGTCACCAATTCTATCCTTACGTTAGGCCGGTGTATGTTGTGGTGTTATATTTTGTTTTATGATGTAATATTTTAGACTGGATGTTATGACTGTTTATGCGTAGACTAGATGTTTGGTCATTGTAGCCTAATATTATTTTTTACAGAGGATTGTGCTAAAGGGGTTGTTGAAATAATAAATAAATATAAATATTAATATTCTTACTTATATTTTGCATATGCCCTAAGCATAATCTAATTAGGACATGTGGGCTTGGTTACCCATGTGCAGGGTGCTAAATCCAAATATATGGAATATAATTGCTTGTTTGTATGTTTGTTTAGCTAACATCTATTTTACAAGTGTAGTTAGATTTTAATTTCTATACATATGTAATTTTTCTAAAAAGGATTAAGATTGCAAGAATGGAGACCCTCCCTATTTAAGGGCATCCCTTGTAGTGTAAAACACCTCCTCCCACTAATTTAGCCCACAACCTTACTTCATCATGCATTTATGCATGATTATCCCTAGTCTTAGTCCAAATGATTGTGTAAAATGATTTAAAAGATGATAAATATTTGCATTAGTCTAAGTCATGTCTTCATGCCAGTCATGATCTAGTCTCTTATGGAGTGAGTTTAGAACTCTAGTTTCCCCTGTTAATTAAATAACATCCTCGTTATCTTGCATTTATGTAAGACTAGGTCTACATGGTTTTGAAGTGTAGGATGTGTTAGCGTAGCCACTTTATGCGGTTGTAAGTCTTGAAGAGTCAGAATATGTTTTTCCTCTTGTTGAGGTAAATAATTGTATCCCATTTTTTGATTAAACTTAGGTCATGCTTTTGGCTTGTGCTAAAGCATCTTAGATTTAGGTTCTAAAGCAACTTATTTCCTTCAGGCTATGAGTACAAGTCCTCACCTTTTAGACATTTTATAATCTTGTGTTGATGGATTACAAGCCATAGCATTCTAATAAAATTTCAACTTAAACAAAAATAAACTTTCTTTTAAATATATAAAGCCTCACTATAGGGTAGACCGGATCACTCACTAGGTTTCCTAGTATCATGAGTGCTCCCTACTTATCCTCATTTAGAATCCATAAATAAGTCTTTCCACTTGAACTTCCTCACTTGATTTCCATGAATACCCAATCCTTTGATAGTCTAACCTTGAAATCCTTAGAGATATTTATTGACTACTTTAATCAAGAGTTTTCTTAAAAGATTCCTATTTTCTATGATGTAATTAACTATGGGAGCTTGCTTCCATAGGGAATTAAAGAACTTGACATAAAATAAATAATGCTTTACTTTTTCATGTAGTAGGGGAAAGATCCTTGGTAAATATGAAGACTCATTTGCCTTAGGAGTCCTTATTAAGTGATTAGGTCCATTGTAGGATGATATCTCTGTCTTTCAAGATGATACATCATACCTTAATGTCATACCTTATTGCTTTAATAAGTACCACCTAAGGTCTACGTGGTGACCACATGACTCCAAATTAGAACACCACACAAGTCATGACATAATTAATTATCCTAGTGAAAATAATAATTCAAATTTTGATTAATTTAAATAAAGCATGACAATATGGTCGGCAAAAAAGGAAGTTTCCATGATGGGATTGAATTAGTATTTAATGCAATATCATGGAATATTCAATCAATTCATCTTGATTGAATGAAGGAAGGAAAGATATAACATACAAGCTTTATTTAATAAAATCCAAGGAATATTCAAAACCTAAGCCAATCTACTTTCCTAAAATAGATTAGATTTATTTTAATGCACTTAATTAGAATTAAATGATAATGGATAAAATCTTAGAGATTTTAAATCAATTTTCAATAAGATATTAATTTGAATTTGTTTAAAGATATAGTTGGCCAAAGGAAGTTTCCAAAAATATAATTTATATAAAATAAAAGAAGATAATTTCATGGCTTATTTTAATTGAATTTTAATTAACTAAAATTTAAATTAATTCAAATTAAATCAACTAGATTAGCATATGATCAGCCACAAAACATTCCATAAAAAGGAGACTTCAAATTTGCTTATGTAATCAAAGGAATATTCAATTTGAATTCAAAAATAATTCAAATTAAAGATTCAAATAAATGAATTTTCAGTTTAGAAAAATATGGGGTAATTATGGAAATAATTTGAATAACTCTAACATAATTTATTTAGCAAATAATCATGAAAAAAAATTTGGCCAAAAAGGTTTATGATGAGATAAGATAGGGGAGAGAAAAATAATACCTTGAATAATGTTTGGTTAATTTAGATTCATGCATTTAATAAATGGATAATGAACATGCCAAAGCATGCAAATAATTTAATGAAATGTGAACTTAATTTGAGTTGCATGGAAGAACAATAAATGTAACAAAGTTTATGCATTTAGTTTATGTTATACAAAATGAATAATTTGAAGAATAATTGTAAATATGAAATGTAGAATTTATGAATAATTCTCAAATAAATTATTTTGAAATGAATTGATTTATTTTATTTTAGTGAGCTTTTCATTTGCTTTAATATAGTTAATCCTAGAAAATTCTCACCCGGTTCATGTCCAATAACTTTAGCATTCTGAATTGACTCATGAATGTGGAGTTAAAGAATTTTCTTGCACATTTATATTTAACTTGATTAATAAATATATATATATATATATATATATATATATATATATATATATATATATATATATATATATATATATATATATATATATAAGAATGACATTCAAAATGATTAATTTGAATAATTTATCATGCTACAAGATAATTAATTCTTATTACACAAGGTTTGTTATCATCAAATCAAATGGTGAGATACACAATGTGTATAGTCAATAGATGGTAACTAGACATGGTTTGAATGGACTAGGAGTGAAGAATTAGGCATGTGTAAAACTTGAGATTATTGAGGTTGTTTGAACATGGTTTCTCCTCAGAGCTCCACCTAACCTTCATTACCACCTCAACATCCTTTTTTGAATTTTTTCCAACTGCCCAAATCAAACTTAAAGTGAGCCATAGGTTGGGCTCAAACTCAAATAGGCTAGACTTAGATACTTTATGTTAGGTTCACTTAGATTTGAATTGCATAAGTTAGATATAGTTGGATTAGTTTGTATTGATTTTATTTGACTAAGTGGACTTAAATTTGGGTTTCAATCATCACTGATTTCCCATTAAATGATTCAAAGATCATTTGATTCATTTTATGTTTGGGTTGTATTTGAAGATAGGTCTTTTAGGTTCAAATTATTTGGATTTAGTCTTGGCTTTGGTTTAGGTTGACTTATCTCTGCTCAATTGAGGTTAGATTTTTATTTAATCATGCATTATTATTCATTAAATGTCTTAGAATTGATTAATTTTAATTATTTTAAAATTAATTTTGATTAGAACTCACATTAGCCCATCTTAGTCCAAATTGGTTAATGTAAGTTCACTTGAGTCAAAAGGCCAATTTGACTTAGATCAAAATGTGTTCAAGCTTCAATTGTGTTCATTTAAATATTTGGAATTACTTGATATAATTAATTTCAATTAATTTGGTTTAGAGTGTAACACACGTTGACTCAAATTTGGGCTTAATGGGTAAAATTTGAATCATTTGAGTCAAATGATCAAATTAATAAAATTAAACCCAATGAAAGATTGAATCATGTTTAATTAAGATTTTTAAAAGATTTTGTATTTTGGATTTGAGTTAAATTCAATTTAATTTGAATTTAGGATCAATAGAGTTCATTTGAGTCTATTTGCAAGTGGCCAAATCAACTCACTTGAATCCTCATTGAATTTAAAATTATTAGGTTTTAGGTTTAAAATGTTCTTTAATTAATTTTGGGTCTTTGGGATAACTCAATTTGGCCAAATTATGATTAATTGACTTTTAACTTAGTGGGGCCCACATGGGTCAACTCTTGATCAAATGACCTAGTTGACCACTTTGGACATCATCTAAATTTATTTTTGGGTTAGTTTATATTTGTGGATTGAATTTTATGCTTTTTGTTTGATTTGATTTTAATTTTCTTTATTTTATTTGACTTTTCTTGGACTTAGGTGACTTTGAGCTTAATTGGCTCAATTAGGTCAACCATCCTAACCACCTCAATATAGAGTCAATTGAATTTAGACTTAAATTCAAATGTGTTTGGTTTAGATTTTTTTCAATTTTATTAAGTTTGTTTAATTTAATTTTTCTATTTAATTGATTTAGTTAGTCTTAGTGAGGTCCAGGTTAACCTAGACTTTCACCCTAGGGAATTAAGTTCAAATTTTATTTTAGTTTGAGATATATGCTTGATTTGAATTGTTATTTAATTTTGATTTATTTATACACCTAGTCATTAAGTTTAGTATTTCAAGTGCCAAATTAAGAAGCTCCTAATCTAAGATTAGATTCTTAATTACTAAAATCAAGGATGATGTCAACCTCATCTAAAAATGAGGTCAGCAGTTGGTCATTTAGTTGCCAACTTAGAGAGTTAGTCATTTTAATTAGTTCCAATCTCACGAGGTGTCAATCTTACATTATAACTGCCAACCGCATGGAGTGTTGGTCTTAGTTGCCAACCTCATGGGGTGTTGATCTTTCACTGTAGTCGCCAACCACACGGACTGTTGGCCTTTTTTAATTTTAGTTGGCTTCCTGATAATGTGTCGGTCTTACACTAAAATCACTAATAAAATTAAGTGTTGGCACTTTTTTAATTTTAGTTATTGATCTCATTGGGTGTCGATCTTACACTATAATCGCCAATCGTTTGTAGTGTTTGTCTTTTTTTTTAATTTCAATTGCTAGTCTCATGAGGTGTCAGCCTTACACTATAATCGCCAACCACAAAGAGTGTTTGTCTTTTTTTAATTTTAGCTGCTGACCTCATGGAATATTGATCTTACACTATAATCACCAACTACATATAATGTTTATCTTTTAATTATAGATGCCAACCTCATAGGGTGTCAGACTTACACTAAACTCTGAGGATAGGTGATTAAACTAGTCATCTCAGGCCGAGGATGGCACACCAAGTATTCTGCTCTCGCTCCCATGTGAGATGATTCCTTGTGCCAAAAATGGCACACCATGTATCCTCAGTCACCATGTAGCTCCATGAGTATGAGAGGTTTGCTTTTCTAGACAATAAATTTTTTTTGAGCCATTAATGGCAAACTAAGTACTCTTCGCCTACTCAGAATTGCATCGCTCATAGAGTGGGACCTTTTCTTGGGCTAAAATGGCTCTCCAAGTATCTTAAGCCATCACAGCTCTCTGAGCATGAGTTTCACCTTTCATCATTCAAGTAGGCTTCCTTGGAAGCCACTATGATTAAATGATAAAAGTTTCTCTTAATGTTAGAACTTTATATCTCATGCATTTCATATCCTTAATATGCCTTCACCATAATAATATTGTAATTGCTATGCCTAAGGACAAACTTGTTCTTGATTATGAAAGGCCCATCCCAATTATGGGTGAACTTTCCCAGGATAATCTATCGAGTAGCAGCTTCTACTTTCTTTAGCATGAGGTCACATCTTTTGAAATGCTTCTCTTTCACATAGAAGTTGTAATACTTGGCCATTCATCCTACTCAGGATTGCATCGCTCATTGTGTGGGACCTTTTCTTGGGCTAAAAATGGCTCTCCAAATATTTTAAGTCATCACGTAGCTCTCCGAGTATGAATTTCACCTTTCATCATTCAAGTAGGCTTCCTTAGAAACCACTATGATTGAATGATAACAATTTATCTAAAGGGTAGAACTTATTTAGATCTCAGGCATTCCATATTCTTGATATGCCTTCACCATAATAATATTGTAATTGCTACGCCTAAAGACTAACTTGTTCTTTGATTATGAAAGGCCCATCCCAATTATGGGCGAGCTTTCCCAAGACATTCTATCGAGTAGCAGCTTCTACTTTCATTAGCATGAGGTCACCTCTTTTGAAATGCTTCTCTTTCACATAGTAGTTGTAATACTTGGCCATTCATCTTTGGTTTCTTTTTATCTTAATGAAGCCTTAATTTTAGTTCTTCAAGCATGTCAATTGTATCTTTCAAAGCTTCAGAGTTTGCTTTCTTCCACTCACCATCTCCATCTCCCATTTTCTTAATTAGTACTTTTTGGCTTTAAACTTCATATTCAATTGGTAGAATAACTTTGATACTATACAACAAGATAAATGGTGAGTGTCATATGGCATTAGTAAGAGTTGTCTTGAGCACCTAGAGTACTGTGACTAGTGTATCCACCCACTTAGCCTTTGCACCTTTGACTTTTTTCTTGAGCAAGCTGATCATCTTCTTATTAGTAGCTTCCACTTATCCATTGTACTATGGGTAAGAATGAAGGTTGATTCCTTGGGACTCATAGAGTTCTTATAGGCTTGTCTAGGAGAATTGAGGTCCAATATTAGTGATGATGGCTAGTGGAAACCCATATCTGCAAATAATATCAATCCAAATAAAGTTTCATATTACATGAGAGATGATTTTTGTGAGTGGCTTGGCTTTGATCCACTTGCTAAAATAGTCAATCATGACTAGGATGAAATTTTTTAATCCATTGACAACTAACAATAGACTTATTAAATCCATCCCCAAAATAGTGATAGGCTAAGGGCTAGTGATAGGTTGTAAAGGTTGTGATGGTTGCTACTGAAGTGCCTTCAGCTACAAACTTTTGGCATGGTATACATCTTATCATGAATTCTTTAGTATCCTTTCTCAATGTGGGCTAGAAGTACCCTTATTGTAGAATCCTATTAACGAGTGTCCTTCCTCTTGAGTGATTACCACACTTACTAGAATGTATTTCCTCCATGACTTTCTTTTGCTCTTCCTCTATCATGCATCTAAGGTTGAGAACAAGATTGCCAAACTTAAGAATAGTTCTCCTCCTATTAATAAACATTATGATGCCCTGATGTTGAACCTCCTCAAGTCTTTCATCATTTCTCCATTCTCTCAAGTATACAAGAAGTTCTTAATTGGGTAGCTTAGCTTGGCAAGTGTCCTCGATCATCTTCCATCTTCTTATTGATCCTAGATTGAGAGAATTGGATGTCTGCATGCTACCCGAGTTTGTCAACCCTAGATAATAAGTCAGCGACTTGGTTATCTTCCTTGAGGATTTGTTCAATTTTGAAATATTCTAGCAGCTTAATTTTTTCTTTTACTTTAAGTAAATATTTCATCAAAGACTCATCTCAACATCATATTTCCCATTCACTTATCTTAATATGAATTGTAAGTCTAATTAAGTTGTCACATGTGTGGCTCCAAGTCCACTAGTAAATCTTAATCCAGCAAGTAGAGCTTCACATTCGACTTGATTATTTGTCACTTTGAATCCAAACTTAATTGATTGTGTGATGGTTATCCCTACTGGACTCTTCAATACAATACCTACTCCCTTAACTAGTTCTCTAGAATAGCCATCAAAATATAGTTTCCATCAATGTTATGGATTGATAGAAATATCCGATGAGTTATTGATGTCCACCAGGAAATATGCATGTGCTTGGCTTTGATTGAGCTTTAAGGAAAGTAGGATATATCAAACTTGCTCAACTTTGCACACCACTTGAGTAATCTTCTTGAATGATCAGGCTTGTTGAGCATAAACTTAATGGGATTGTCAATGATGACTTGTATTGATTGTGATTGGAAGTAAGGTCATAGTCGCCTGGCCAAGGTAATTAATACGAGTGCTAATTTCTTCATTAGCTAGTAATTCAACTCAATGCCTTATAAAGATTTTCTAACATAGTTGATGGACCATTATTTCCCACTTTCTTCTTTGATCAAGACTAAGCTGATAGAATCTTCGCCTTCTCCTAAATATAGTAATATGACTTCTCTCTCCTTTGGCATTTATAATAAAGAAGGAGATGCAAGTAGAGTCTTCAAATTATTAAAATATTTTTCACATTCTGAGGTCCACTAGAACATCTTCACTCCACTGAGAACTTTAAAGAATGGTGAGCATCATTCTCCAGCCTTCAAAATGAATCAATTCAGTCCTATTACTCGTCCAATGAGTAGTTGTACCTCTTTTATATTTCTAAGTGAGGGCATGTCAAGTATAGTCTTTACCTTATATGGCTTCACCTTTATTCCTTTAAGGGTAATAAGAAACCCCATGAACTTTATTGCACAGGCACCAAAGACACACTTCAAAAGATTAAGGTGCATGTTATACTTTTTGAGCATGGTGAACATCTCCTCAATGTCTTGAATATATTACACTGGCAACTTACTTTTAACAAGCAAGTCATCAACATAGACTTCTATATTTCTACCATTCTATTCTTCGAATGATCAATCTATGAGTCTTTAGTAATTCACCCTAACATTCTTGAGTCTGAAAGGCATAACTCAATAGCAGTATAACTTTTTCATAGTGTTGAAAGTCATCTTCTCAGAGTTTTTAAGATGAATTTAAATTTGGTGATATCTAAAAATGGTGTTTAGAAAACTCATCACTGAGAACCCAATTGCAGAGTCCAAAAGCTCATCTATTCAAGGGAGTGGATACCCATCCTTTGGACATGTCAAGTTTAAGTTAGTAAAGTCAATGCATATCCTCCACTTATCTCCTAACTTTTTGGCATCACTATTTTGGACACCCACTCGGGGTATTAAACTTTTTTAATAAAATTAGCATCAAGTACTTTAATGACCTCCTTGATGGGTTTGATGAGAATGTCTGATGTTTTCCTCATTTTTTGCTTGATAGGTTATGCATTTTCATGAACATTCAAGCGATAACATGCAACATTATTATTAATATCTAGCATCTATGGCTATCCAAATGAACACATACATATTATCCATCAAGGTTCAAATGAGGGTATCTTTGGATAGAAAGCCTAGATGACCCTTAGATCTCCCCATTATTCTTTGCAACCTTGGATTTCTATTATCTCCTTGAATACTTCAATCTTGGTTTGAGCTATATCCAACTGCAACATTTTTTTCTTCCTTTCTTGACCCACCAACAACTTTTAGGTACCATGCCCAGGATTGGTAGAGGTTCCCTTTGATGGTAATCTCTTCTCCACCAATGAGAAATTTGATGTTATATGATATGTCGATACCACCACTATGAACATGTTGAGTAGAGGTTGGCAAAAGATAGCATTATAGGTAGGAAAAGCTTCACAATGTGAAATCTTCCATGGTTATGAACTTCTTCTCCCTAGGTGATGGAACAGTCATCATTCTCTTAGTTTCTCTACTCTCTCTCGATAAACCATGCAGTGGCCCTCCAGTGGGTGCCATTTTTGAGTTTAACAAGCCCAATTTATCAGAGACTAATTTAAAAATAATATTTATTGGGCTTCCCATGTCGATTAAGATGCTCCCTACTTAATAGTTGACAATTAGGGTTGTTATTATGATTGTGTCCATTGTTGGGATTCTCAATAGAGAATTTATCCCTTTTAAAAAACATACAATGATGGTAGTAGGGGGTGTTCGCATCATAGTGGCTAAGTACATCTCTCTAGATCATAACCTTTTCATGATCACCCTTTTAGAGGACTCACCATCACCCTTGAATATAACAAGTACAACTCTTGTAATATGAATTGAAAGGTCAAGCACTGGCTCATTACCAGTCTCAATGACTTCTTTATTTTTTTCCCTAGAAAAGTCCTTAAAGCATTCCCCACTTTTATTAGTTCTCCCACATAACTTTTCAAATGGTGACACTCTTCAGTGTCATGTCCATGATCGTGATAATAACTGCAATGCCTTGATTGATCACGTACTCTGTCAACCTTTATGATTGGTATTCATTCAAAATAATCTTTATTCTATATGGCTTCTACAAGCTCTACCATGGAAAATCTCAGAGTCACTTGAGTAGTTGTGCATAGCTTCCACCAGGATAGCTAGTAGCTAGGTTTCTAAAGCTTCATTGTAGTACTTATGGTTGCCTACTTTTGTCCACTATCTACCTTTTATATTCTTCCTTGGATAGTCACTCTGAAGGCCTCTTCAATGAGTTCTTTGTTCCCATCTATGATGTTGGTTGGAACACTTCATTATACTCTTTAGCATTGACATGGTTATTAGCTAGCTCCAATAGTTTTGCAAGCATCTTTGGCAGTTGGAGCCCCAAGGAAACCTAAAAGTCCCATCCTTCAAACCCTAGGCAAATGCTACTTGAGTTATTGTACACTATAGATCCTTGACTTCTAGCATTTTCCACTAGAAGTGAGTGATGAACATCTTCATGGATTTGTTAAGCTCTTGAACTCATCTACAGGCAAGCTTGAGAGATCTTTATTGGCTTTTGAGCACTATCAAATTATATGGCGGACATTCTCTTGAAGTCAGTGAATGACATAATGACTCTTAAAGGGAGGTGCAAGAACCACCTGAGGTTAACTCTTTGAAAGTGGTGAGGAAAGGTTAGAATTCATCACATAATCTAAGTTTAATAAAAATAATATGGTCAACTCAAAGTAGCCTATGTGCTCGAGGTCAATTCAACCTTTGTAAGGTTTGAGATATGGGATCTTGAACCTATGAGGAGGGCAAGCTTCTACAATCCTCATGGAGAAAGCATTAGTAGGCTATGGTTATTTCTTCAATATGTCTTCTTCGCCAGTGTCATAAAAGTCATCTTTAGAATCTAAGAATTTGGGTGGCTGAGCACTGGGGTCATTAGACTGGTGTCTTCTTTCTCGTTGAGCTTGGAAAGTAGCTAATCTTGTGGATCCTTCATCTCCTTTGGCATAAGCTCTTCATGGTGTGGTTTTTTATGGCTGCTACATGAGGTGAGTAATCTTATCCTCTATTAGAGGTTCCATGTTCCAAGAATGATCTTGTGTGGAATGTCCTGCTTCACTTTATATATGGCTCCTAGTTCTCATCCTCATACATACTTACTACACCTAAAGAGATGTTGAATTCAAATCTATTTAAAGATGGAGGAAGAACCCTTTGAGATATCTGAGAAATAGGGTTAGGCAGAAAGAGTGCTAGTAGGAAGACCGGAGTAGTAAAAGTGGGAAGAAAATATAATCTTTATTGTTCAGAATGCTC
This sequence comes from Cymbidium sinense, assembly GCA_021442155.1. Lineage (NCBI taxonomy): Eukaryota > Viridiplantae > Streptophyta > Magnoliopsida > Asparagales > Orchidaceae > Cymbidium > Cymbidium sinense. The sequence continues at coordinate 28,423,852 of CM038228.1, read as the reverse complement.
AAAATATCAATACAAAATACAAGGTATGAACCATGAGCCAATAGGTTCCCATGTTAGAAAAAAAATATTCATTTTATATTATTATGGGATAGTCATACACAAAAAGATCATATAAGGTAAATTTACAAAGATTCCTGCCCAAGCTGGTGGCAGAGAGCGAGTAGTTTATGTGAATATGGACAAGGTGAAGGTGGGTAGCCCAGATGGTTCCTTAGCATAATTTTCATGATGCTAGTAGAATTAATTGTTTGCCTTTGATCCATTGTACTCTATTTTCTTAGCTCACTAGGTTGGACATATCTTCTATAGTTTATTGTTCCTTCTGGTGAGTGTCCTTATTCTTGGTTGTCAAGTACCCTTCATGTGAGTGTCATTATCTTGACTTATAGGCTTGTTTAGGCCTATCAATTACTTTGGGTATACAAACATGTAGTTGAATCTTACCTTTTCTACTCAAATATTTAAGAGATAATGTGAAGGGATAGGAATCACTAAACCTAACTTAGAAGTGGTCTCTAGTAGTAAGGAATTTAAAGATTTTCATTTTTCCTTTGATTATGATTAAGCTAAATCTCTAAACAAGTTTGATATAAAGGAGCTAGTGTCTACTTATCAATTGACCTTCTAAAGAATAATTTCATGGTATTTTTGTTATGCTTGAAAACAAATGTGTTTTATAACCATAATGAATAGCATTTAAATCAAAAGCCAATATATGGCTAACAAGATAAGTTCTATATCCATAAATAAAACATCATACAAAAAATAATCTTTATAACTATAAATTTTAATAGGCACAAGATACCTAAATGTTATGGTTAAAGAAGTGTGTTTCACCCAACTCACATGAAATAGGTTTAGATGGGGTTTTGGCTTAAGGTTCAACATAGAAAGAGTTTTTGTAGTAATGACATTCATAGCACTGCCCACTGCTTACAGTTATTCTCTTCATAAATCACATACATAGTGAAAAAGTCTCTTCTTCTGCAATCCTCATCTCTTAGTACTAGATTTCATTCAATAACATTCACCTAATCTCTCACATGGTTTAAATATTCATCAAAATGATGGGTCTCATCCTAAATCTTCTTAACTAAATCATTTACTTTCTCTTCTTCTTCTTCTTCTTCTTCTCATCCTCTAAAACAAGATTTTTTTTTTGTTTACATTAGTTTTAAATATGACCTTTTTTGTATCATTTGAAACACACTACTTTCATAATCTTAGATAATGATTCATAGGCACTCTTATTAGGTTGGGAACTAGATGGTGAAGGTTTAGGTCTAGCACAAACCTCTGGCTAAGATAGGAGGGTGATTGATAGAAGAAATTTGGACCATTAGATATAGATAGTGAGGCTACCTTTTTATGCTTTCTAAGGAGCAAACCATAATAAAATGCATCCACAAATGTTAGGGTGTCTTGTAACTCTTACTCATTCCTAAAATCATTCTTGAATGTTAATGATAAATTTGTTGGCTAACTACCACTTGTGATTACTACAATTGGTCTTCTCTATTAAGAAATCCTTAAATGTGCTCATGTACTCTATAATAGACATGTTTCTTTACCTAAGGGTCATTAACTACTCATGTAATTTATTTTCATTATTTTTAGGACAATACTTTGCCTTTGGCATTTCCTTAATCTCTACATAAAGTTTACATAAAAAATGTAACAAGACTAAGCTATAAATCATCCTAAGCAATCAACACAACAAACTCAATTCTCCCATTAGATTAGCCCTATTGAGCTTTAGGAGGAGCCCATGTAGGAGGATCTTTTATTAAATCTTTTTTATGACTTAGGTCTACCTCTAGCTAACCTTCTTTCATTACATAAGCTCAATCTCTTCTTAGTGAACATAAATGTTGGACTTTAATCAATCAACCCATCTCATTGATTCAATTTCTTATGTAATTTATCATGACATTTTGAGGCTTAGTTGAGTTAAAGAAACCCATCTACCTTCATCTCATACACAAACCATCTTCTTTTATTAATACCCATAAGAACCTTGATCAATAATTTCAATTCCCAAAAAAAAAAATCTATGAATCCTTGGACCATTAAAACTCATGACCATAGACTTGAGTTGACCATGGGCCTCATAAAGTCAAATATTAGTCAAACCTAGGTTAACATTAGGACAATTATGAGCTCACTTTAACAAATATCTCTAATATTGATCAAACCATCCAAGAAGCTTAATTGTATTTGTATACCAAAAGTAGTGGGTAAGACCAAGTGAGCCTATATGTTAAGACAAGTACACTCACATAAATGGTACTCAACCTAGAATAAGAATACTTACCAGAGGAACAACTAACAAGAGAAGGAAGATCTGACCCAGTGAACTAAGAACATAGAGAATAATAACTTAGAGGCAATACATGATTCCATGCACTGGCATCTGGTGACTCGCTAGGGAATGATGTGACTACTCTTATCAACCCCATCCTTACTCACACACTCATTCAATAATGGGCTATTCACCCCCTTCAGCTGATAGAAGCATACTCGCCACCGCAACTAGCTTAGGTAGGAATTCACTTGTATTGAACTTACCTTATATATATTTTTCATGTATGATCACCCCTTGATATTATAAAAGGGGGACATCTTTCTTATATGGGGTGGGGACCTTTCAGCTCTTACTTCAAACCCCTATATTTTGTACTCATATTCTGAGCAATAAAAATTATTATTTTCTCCTACACTTTTCTTGCTTTCTTTTCTTTCTATTAGTAATCTTTTTACCTAACCATACTTCTCAGCTATCTCAAGAAATTCTTCCTCCATCCATAGATAGATTCAACATCCTTTTAGGTGCAGTGACTATGGATGAGAACCAAAAGCTAGATATAAAGTAAAATAAGACCCTCAAGGTGAGATCACTTGGAAAGCATGGAGCAAATGTTTAGCAATTTATAACTCAATAAGTCTTATGGCATAGAGGATAGGATCAATCGCCTGGTGCAAGAGGCCATCAAAAACCACACCACAAAGAGTCCAAACTAAGGAGAATGAAGAATCCACTTGATTAGCTACTAGCCGAGCTCGATAAGAAAGAAAACATCCATCTAGGGTCCCCAATTCCAATCCACTCAAATTCTCTGATTAGGAGGATGAATCCTATGACACTAGTGAAGAAGAAGGAATGATAAAGAAGCAACTATAGCCTACCAACACTTTCTTTGTAAATATTGTAGAAGCTCACCCTTCTAATAGGTTCAAGATTCCACATCTTAATCCTACGATGGTTAAATAGATCCCACCGACCACATAGCCTACTTCCACATTGCTACTATACTTAGATGATGTAATGAAGTGCCAGATCTTCCTCACCACTTTCAAAGAGTTGTTGTTTAAATGCTTCTCATGCCATTCTTTATGAGTTTGCAAGAGAATATTTTCCACATAATTTTGTAGTACTCTAAAGCCACTAAAGATTTTGCAAGTTCTCTTGCAGAAAAGGTAAGACTTTGATGAATCCTTAAGAAAGTTCATAAATTATTTCCTTAGAGAGATGCTTAAAGTCAAAGATCTAGTGTTGACAGTCTCTCAACCGCCCTTCATGTTCCTTAGGGCTCCAACAACCTCAGACACTTGCTGAACTACTAGAGCTGGGAAATAATCATGTCAATGGTGAAGAGTATAATGAAGTAGTCTATCCAGCATCATTGACCAAGACAAAGAACTCACTGAAGAGGCCTTTGGAGTGACTACACAAGGAAGGATATCAAGGTGGAGAATAGATAAAAGGAGATGAACAGAAGTACTAAGGCAAGGTTTTAGAAACCTAACTACTCACTATCCAAGAGCCAACTATGTGCAACCTGCTTTAGTGACTCCTCCGAGAGTGTCCATGGTAGAGCTTGTAGAAGTGATCCAAAATAAAGATTATTTTAAGCGACTACCACCCATGACTTTTTGTCATTCAAATAAGTATACTCCATTAAAAATGTACTTATGATTTTCATTTCATATAACACATTTTTACAATTAAGAGAGTAAGATATAAACATCTTACTTGCCCAAAATAAATTTGTTATTGAGAAATGAAGGAGAAAAAGATGTATTAGTATAAATTACTCTTATCATCATCATCATTTGAGTTCAAACACTATGTTCAAGAAGTCCAAGAACTTTGTGTCAAGTTGACCATGTTTCACCAATTTGGTGATAATAAAGTCAGCATTGTCCATGAACTTATTATTAAATCTCTTGGTACCAGTTTCTCTCTTCTAAAACTCTTCAATCTACGTTAGAGTACCTCTTGCAGTTCTCTCTTCACCTAGGCAAAGTGAGTAAGCTTCATGGTTTCCCTCTGTTTCTCCCCTTCTTAGTGAGCTACCTCGGCCAGAAGGTCTCTATGCTTGACTTTGAGAGCTATTAATTTCTTCTTTGTTCTCACTAGGTGGGACATATTTGCAAAGGCCTCTTTTCTCTTTATAAGAAACTTATGGCATATCTCCCAAGTCAACTACCATGCTATCACCTGAGCTATCATGATAGCATGTGGTAAGTGAGCAATCAGAAGGTCACACAAAATCTTATCAAGATTCCATGAGAAGTTGGAGGAACCCAACTCATTGGCTTCATGGGTGGGCTCGCACAAGATTGGAGTGAAGTTATTCTCCAAGACTTCCTTCTCAATAGACTCACTACTCTACTAGGTGACTATGATGAGTCAAGCTCATTGCTCACTTTTTGGACTTTTTGGGAGTTGTACTTGACCTAGCCTCATCAGTGGATTTATGGGAGCCACACTTAGCTCCCCCTCATCTTCCTCCTCACCGACCTTAAGAGAGGTCAGTTCCTCACCAATGGCCACTCACTTGCTAATCTCACACGGGCCTTCATCACAAAATTATAGCACTTCTAGGCAAAGCTCAGAGGCCAACAGAGAGTCACCCACCTACAAAGTAAATAGGAAGAGAAAAAAAATAAAAAGAATAACTCACCAAAGAAATAAAAAGACCGGTGAGTAGAAACAAAAAATGAATTTATCAAGGACAATGATAACCTTATTGAAGTGAGGGTAGGGAAATATGTTCAAGTTGTGACCCTACAACTCTCCATTACCTCCCCTCTTCTTATACACTTGGCTTGCCGAGCTTGGTGGCCTTGCTAAGCTGGTAAGGATGAGGGATGATCGACACTAGCCACTGCGAAGCACTCTTCACAAATAGAAGCAGTGAGAGCCACTTTTGCACCTTATTCTAGAGATCATGAATTTTAGTAAAGTCCTAACATTGCATAGTTCTATCCTGGTGGCCCTTAACCATGAACAAGCAATGGAAGAAATCCTAGATCCATGAGATGTTTTTTCTGCATTCACAAGATGAAAGCTATGATGCTCTCCATTGAGTTGAAGAAGTTGGGTGGCCACCAATCCAAAGACATTGAGGATGTCTTTCCACTAGTACAAAAGGAGAAGTTGGAACCCATTCCTAAAGTGGACAATTGGAATGCACAAGTCATGCATCCTCACTAAGTTGAGACACTCAATCCTCTAAGCTATTTTCAAGATGAGATTTGGATTTGTATCATAATATCCATAAAATATGGAAGTCATGGTGGAGGAACCCAGCTCAGAAACTTCCTTGATCTAGTGGAAAGATGAAGTAGCCTTCTTGAGCAAAGCCATATCACATATGGTGAAAGCGATCAAGATTTACATGCATGAGTCAAAGAGAGCAATAAAAGTTCCAACTACTCTGACAAGAGAAAATTTATAGATGTGGAAACATGGATGCCAATAAATCATTAAGTGAAGAAATGATTACCCAAATCTCATGAATATCTCAAGCGACATGAGCTATAGGGAAATAATTAATGTGCAATAGTAAAAATAAAATAGTACCTATGAGCAGAGATTTACAAAAATATTTATCTTTATGTACATGTAAAAATGTACAACATACTCGCTATAACCTTAATACATTATTTTTTTAGAATTTTTATTATAAGATCCACATACCAATCCTCAATGAGTCCACCTTTCATGCACATATAATCAAAAAAAACTCATACCAAAAAGGAGAAGTGAAGTGCTCCTTGACCTGATGGAGTTCGTTTGACAACAATAATATTTCAGCACTCATTGTCACAAAGTTGAATCAGTACTTCACCTCCAAAGGTTGTCATCATTGTGACTCTAGCTCCAATTATACTCATAGTTTTCCCATGCCTAGTTGGGATGAGTCTAAGCCTCCATCAAGAGGGTGACCTCTCCTCTCAAAGTGGCAACCTTCAAGGATTCTATGAATAGTTGTTGTTCTTCCTCCACATCCTTCCTCGATTGCCGAGTAAATCGACCTTCACATACTTGTTATTATCCCTACATGTAGGAGAAGGAAAATTGACCATCATTTCTTGATATCGGTGGAAGTGAAGTTGTCATGATGATAGAATCGATAGTCACCTGGGGAAAAAAAAAATCTTTACCAAATCCACCTATAGTTCTTATAAAGTCCATGACAAAGTTGGAGTCACAGCTAGTCGATGAGAAAGGAATTTGTCAAAATTTGGGAGAGAAATTTCAATAAGACAATTTTATATGGGTCTATCCCTTGGGAAGGGAAGCCAACTATCGAGTAAGTTAAATTCCTCTTTACCCAAAAAATGGCCCAACAAATCAGTCATGAAAAGGTGAAGCAACTCTACAATGTTACCTAGATTGTCAAAGGAAACAACTTGGAGGGCTAGTGAGTGTACTCAACTACAGCTAAAAAAAAATTTAGAAACTCAAATAGAAAAGGCTCATAGCATGCAATAAAAAATTGTTATTCAACTATAGCACTCAAGCGGGGTGGGGGTGGAGGGGGAATTTTGGTTTTAAAAAATAATTTCAAAACACTTAATTTTAATGTTTTGTAAAAGACTTAAACATTTAATGTTTATGATTTAATGAAATATAGCAAGAATCAACAATAGTGTAAAGCAGTAAACTACAAAAAAATAAAGAAATAGAATTTGGAGATTTTTACTTGGTTAGGCCAAACCCCAAAAATTGGCCTACATCCACGCCTTACCACTCAAGCTAGGAATTCACTAAATCAAAGTTGAGATAATAACAAATCTTCAGTACTCTCCTTCACGAGAATGTACAACCAAACACCATACTTTTCTTAATGGACAAGTACAACCCAACATCATACTTTCCATTACGGGCAAGTACAACCCAACAAGAAAATGAGAAAGAATAATATAAAAGTATCTAACTTTTAATTTTAAAATATTTAACTCTTATAACCCAATTACAATAATGTTAAAGTAAGTGAAGTCAAAGGTAAGAAAGATAGCTCACTTTAACACAATGATTATATATATATATATATATATATATATATATATATATATATATATATATATATATATATATATATATATATATATATATATATATATATATATATATATATATGATGCAAATGAATCTTTAAACTATTTGATATGAATATAATAACTTGAAATCAAATTGATTTAATTAATGATTTGAAATGTAGCACAATAAAGATTTGAAAGCTAAATCAACTAATTGTTACGAAAGAGACTTTGAGTTTTCCAAAAGATCAAATAAAAAAGGAAATCTAAAAGCACATGAACTCAATTGAAATCTCTTTCAAAAAAGAAGTATTACTTTTGTAAAGTATGATACAATTTTATAGAAAATAAAAGTTGCAACTTACAATTATTCTTTATGAACCAATTAACATAACATAATTCTCACTTAAGCATGTGTAACAATAAAGAGAAAAGAAATTTTTTGTAAACACAAAACTTTAACCAAACATAAACAAAGCTTTTGGTCAACTTGAAAAGATGTATGAATAGATGAGTTAAGCATAAAACAAATTTATCAAATACCAAGAAATCTTAAGCCAAGAAAGAGATCAAGGTCACACAAGAATAGCAACAAAAAGAAATTTAAAAGAACCTTGAATAGCTCTCAACCAAGATGGATTTCCACCAATCCTTCCTTCTTATTTTGTGCAATCTTCAAGGTAGATTACTTGTAGATTGGAAGATGGAAGAATGATGAAGAGATTTGCACTTGATTATCGACGAGAAAGTATCTCTAAAAAGTTTGCAAAATTTTGGCCAAGAGAGAATGACCTAGTCTTTAGAGTACTATAAATAAGAAAAGAATCAAGGGGGTCATCCAAGGAGAAGGAAAATAGGAGGGATAACACTTTAGGAAGTAATTCAACTTAAGCAAATATAAAATAAAATTAATTTCCATGAGGGTAAATTCAACCAAGTGAAAGAAGAGGGAAATTCAATTTGGAAAGAAAGTTTGATTTGAATTTCAACTTGCATGATAAAGATTTCGCCAAAATAAAGATGATGGAAAATTTAATTGGTAAGTGATTCAATTTGAATCAATTAAATTAAATTAATTTAGCATGATGAAGAAAATGGGCCAAAGGGGATATGGAAGGAAAATTAATTTGGAAAAATATTCAAGTTGAATCAATTAATCACATGATAAGATCTCTAATGTAATTAGAAATTACTGAACATTAGCATTGGCCAAGAGGGAGAAAAGAGAGGTGAGTTTAAAAAATTTGCATATATATCATGACTCCAATTAATTAGCTAAGTAAAAAAAGGAATTAATTCAAATTTGATTAATTGATGGGGTCATCTAAGAAGGTTTCCATATGGAATTCAATTAGTATTTAATGCAATATCATGGAATATTCAATCAATTTATCTTGATTGAATGAAAGAGGAAAAGTTATGATACACAAGCTTTATTAAATAAAATCAAAGGGGAAAATTAAAAATTTTGCAAAGCTTATTTCCAAAAATATACCACTAAAATAAAATTAAATGATGATGAATCAGATCTTAGTTGAATTCAAATCAATATTCATCATGTTATTAATTTGAATTAAAATAAAGATATGGCTCGCCATGGAAAGTTTCCAAAAAATACTATTCATATAAAAGGAAGGAAGATAATTCCATGGCTTATTTTAATTGAATTTTAATTAAAATAAATGAATTAAATCTTAGCATATGAATAAGAGTATCATATTGATCAGCCACAAAATATTCCATAAAAATCTAAGTTTAAATTTGCACATGTAATCAAAAGAATATTTAATTTGAATTCAAAATAATTCAAATTAAAGATTCAAATAAATGGCATTTTAAATTTATAAAAAGATGGAATAATTTTGGAAATAATAGGAATAGTTCTAACATAATTTATTTTTCAAGTAATCATGATGAAATTCGGCCAAAAAGGTTTAGGATGAGTAATAGGATAAGAGAGAGAAAACTAGGACAATAGGAGAGAGAGAGAGAGAGAGAGAGAGAGAGAAATAATACCTTGAATAATTTTTGGATAATTTAGATTTATGCATTGAACAAATGGATAATGAACATGACTAAGCATGAAAATAATTTAATAAAATGTGAACTTAATTTAACTTGCATGGAAGCACAATAAATGGAACAAAGTTTATGCATTTCATTCACATTATCCAAAAAATGAATAATTTGAATTTATGAATAATTAAAAAATATAAATTATTTTATGAAAATAAAATAAATTATTTAATAATGAATAAGAATTTATTTTATTTTGTATAAATTTTATTTTCATAATTATTTTAAATTTTATCTTTTATTGATAAAAAAGTATTAACAATTTTTATAAACTCCATAAATAATGTAACAATTTTGCTTGATGTGGAAATTAGATAAAAGATATTCCATTTAAAGTACCAATATTTATTTTTGACATCATCAATCACAATAAAATAGAAGTTGGTTATATCAGTAAATTTCTCCCCTTTAATTAGGTACAATAGTAAATATAAGCATGAGAGGATAAGAAAAATAAAGATTAACATGCTTGATATTCTCCCGTTATTTAATGTAAACTAAAATGTAATAATTTTATATCGAACTAACTTTAAAAAATATAAATAAAAAAAAAATGTTATATGTTATGAAAATATATATTTAAGGATAAGATAGATATTACAAGAGAATTTCTAATCATGCAAAAATGATTCATGAAGCTAATTTTATATTTATTCCAAATTAATATACAAACTAATTTCTAAATCATATCCATTTTTATTTTAACATAAGCTAAGGTAAATTAATAATCATGCACTATATAAAGAAATGATGAGTTTCAAATTAAGCACTTTGAGATATGTATCACAAAACAAATGTTGAATAAGTTTTATAAAATCAATAAACTAAAAAATCATACTTTATTGAAGGGTGGCATTAGAGATCAAATTGCATATAAAATTGTAAATATCAATTATGTAAACCGTTTTATCTTCAAAACTAGAAACTAATCCAGTTCAAATATTAAAATATGTACATAGGGTAACCAACTAAATTCACTTATCATGAATTTTATAGAATTTAAAATATGAATCCAAATCATGATAAATAAAAGCATTCATTGGTAAAACATTATAAAAACTCATAAAATCCATGAAAATGTTAAAGTCACAATAAACCAAATAATATGTGAAATTCATAGAATTTATAAAAATATTTTCAAGTTATGTTTTGAAACTATTCATTCATAAAAAAATAGAACATGAAGCTTATATAGATTAGTTAAGTGAATGAAACATAACTAATCTAAGGACCTAAATATATGTATGGAAAGTATGAATGAACAATACAAAATACTTTACCTCATACCATTCCTTCATGTATACCTTTGTAATCTTATTTTGCTTTTATATACCTAAATTGATGACTTGTCTTCACGTCCTCCATGAAGACAAACATACAATATAATCTCATTTCCTAGATTTTGGTATCCTAGAAAACTTGGATTCTTTAACATTAGTAGCATTATAAATATTTGCATAAGTAGATGATGGAAATGCAAACTAGTTCCCTTAGAAATCCAAATGTATGAAGATGAAACATTTAATTGCATGGATCTCCTAAATGAACTAACATACAAAACATGACCTTGAATACACAATAAGTACAAGTAACTTTGGGCAAAGCATGCATAAATAAATTATAACTTATAGGTTTAATTTTAGAGAATGAACTAACATACTTGTGAGATATACAATTATTTAAAGTATGTGAATAACATGAATATTGCTTGCAAGACATGGATGGATTTGAATGTAAAGCATGTTGGCAACTAAAACTTGTAGAAGATTAAGATATGTAGTTTAATTTACTTCTAATATTTGCATTCTTGCCTTAAAATTTTCAATCTCAATATGTAAATCATGTTCAACTTTACTTCTAGACAATTTGCAATCCTTTATTTTCATCTTCTACAATTTTCATTTTGAAAATAAACTCATCATGACAACAGGATGTAAAGGTGCTAGATAAAAATCACTTAGCAAATTATTTACTTTGATTTTCAATAAAGATACTTTATTTTCAAGAAAAAAAATCATATCATGTAATTTTTGAGCATCTATTAAAAGTGAGTCATTTTCTTTCATCAAAGTAAAGATTTACTTTAAAACTTATAGATTTTCTTTTTGTGGAAATGTATTTATTTTTCAATTTATTATAAACATCCACTAATTCATCAAAGACATTTGATAACTCTTTATAAGATAAATTGTTTACCTCAAGGTCATTCTCAGAATCAGTTTGAGAATTGAAACTTTGGGTGGCTGACTTGAGGGATGCAGTTGGAAGCTCTTTTCATTTTTTTTCTATAAGCACTATATGACTTTGTTTAAAATCTTCTTTATTCTCTTTTCCTTTTCTTTTCTTATTTGTATTATTATTCTTTTTAGTACCAAAGGCATGCACTTGAGGCTTTGAATTTAATTTTATAGAATTCTTAGAAAGAATATTCTTTTCCTGTAAAGAATTCTTCTTACTTATCTTACAATCACAACTATATAGCAAAGTGAGAGCATCAAGTATATCTTTCCCAGATTTAAAAGATAATAAATAAGAAAGCTCATCAAAAAATGATATTTTAAAAAAGAATCAAATCACTTTCTAAAATAGAAGATAAGCTACCATTTAAACAAATATACCACATTCTAGAATCAAGGCTTCATGAAAACCATAAGAATCTAACTTTCCAAATTTCAAAACTAGTTTCATCAAAAATATGTGCATAATAAATTTTATCATCAAAAGTGCAAGGAACCATTTGAAGTGCCATAATGCTTAACTTAGGGATGTTAAGCCACTAAATGAATCATAAATTGTTATGTATAAAATAGATATTGGGTATTGAGTTTTTAAAAAATAATTTCAAAACATTTAATTTTATTGTTCTATAGAAGACTTAAATATTTAATGATTATTCTTTAATAAAATATATCAATAATCAACAATAGTATAGAAAACTAAAGTGCAGAAAAGTAAAGAAAGAAACAAAGATTTTTACCTGATTTGGCCAAACCCCAAAAACTGTCCTATGTCCATGCCTAGCAACTGAGGTTAGGAATGTACTAAATCATAGTTGAGATTACAACAAATCTCTCGTACTCTGCTTCACAGGCAAGTACAACCCATAATTTTCTTAATGAGCAAGTATAACCCAACACCATACTTTTCTTAACGAACAAGTACAACCCAACAAAACAAGTAAGAAGAAATGAAAGTATATAACTCTAAATTTAAAAGAATTTTACTCTTATAACCCCACTACAATAATATTAAGGCAAGTGAAGTCAAAGGTAAGAAAGATAGTTCACTTTAATTTATATTTAAATTTGAAAGTAATGATTAAACTTGAAATATACATATGGTGCTAATGAATCTTTAAACTATTTGATGTGAATATAATAACTTTCAATTAAATTGATTTAATTGATGATTTGAAATATAGCACAATAAAGATTTTAAAACTAAATCAATTAATGATTGAGCTTAAATATTTCAAAAAAAATTTATTTTAATATTTTGTAGAAGACTTAAATATTTAATGATTATGCTTTAATAAAATATAGCAATAATCAACAATGGTATAGAAAAGTAATGTGTAAAAAATTAAAGAAAGAAACATAGCTTTTAAGTGGTTTGGACAAACCCCAAAAATTGTCCTATGTTCATGCCTAGCCACTGAGGTTGGGAATTTATTAAATCATAGTTGAGATTACAACAAATCTCTCGTACTCTGCTTCACAGGCAAGCACAACCAAACACCATACTTTCCTTAACGCAAGTACAACCCAACAAGAAAACAAGAAAGAAGAATATGAAAGTATATAACACTAAATTTAAAAGAATTTTACTCTTATAACCCAACTATAATAATATCAAGGCAAGTGAAGTCAAAGGTAAGAAAGATTCACTTTAATTGATATTTAAATTTGAAAGTAATGATTAAACTTGTAACAAGAAAACTAAATCAATTAATTATTACAAAAGAGACTTTGAGTTTTCCAAAGATCAAATGAAAAATTAAATCTTAAAGCACATGAACTCAATTAAAATCTCTTTCAAAAAAAAGTATTACTTATGCAAAGTTTTAAACAATTTTATAGAAAAGAAAACTTGTAACTTACAATTGTTCCTTATGAACCAATTAAAATAAGATAAGTCCCACTTAAGCATACAAGAATAAAGAGAAAAGAAGAATTTTGCAAACACAAAACTTTAACCAGACATAAATAAAGCTTTTAGCCAACTTGAAAAGATGTATAAATAGATGAGTTAAGCCCAAAACAAATTGATTAAATACCAAGGAATCTTAAGCCAAGAAAAAGATCAATATCTTATACAAGAATAGCAATAAGATTAAAATTAAAGAACCTTGAATAGCTCTCAACCTAGATGGATTTCCATTAATCCTTCAACTTCTTTTATGCAATCTTCAAGGCAATCACTTGTAGGTTGGAAGATGGTAGAATGATGAAGAGATTTGCACTTGATTCACCATGAAGTATCTCCAAAAATTTTGCAAGATTTTGGCCAAGAGAGAATAACCTAGTTTTAAATACCATTATAAATAAGAAAAGAATCAAGGGGGCGTCAGCCAAAAAGAGGAAAAATTGGAGGGAAAATACTTTAGGAAGTAATTTAACTTAAGCCAATCAAAATAAAATTAATTTGCATGAGGGTAAATTTGGCCAAGTGAAAGAGGAGGGGAATTCAATTTGGAAACAGATTCAACTTGAATCAATTCATCACATGATAGATCTCTAATGTAATTAGGAAAGTAATGAACATGAGGATCAGCCAAGAGAGAAAAGAGAGGTGAGTTTGAAAATTTTGCATATATATCATGACTCCAATTAATTAGCTAAGTAAAAAAAATAATTAATTCAAATTTTGATTAATTTAATTAAGCATGTGATGGGATTAGCCTAGAAGGTTTCCATGATAGAATTCAATTAGTATTTAATGTAAGATTATGGAATATTCAATCAATTTATCTTGATTGAATGAAAGAGGGAAAGTTATGATACACAAGCTTTATTAAATAAAATCCAAGAAAAAATTAAAAATTCAGCCAAGCTTGTTTCCAAAATAGAATAGATCTATTTTAATGCACTCAAATCAAATTAAATGATGATGAATAAATCTATATGAATTCAAATCAATATTCATCATGTAATTAATTTTAATTTTAAAAAAGAAATGGCCAACCATGGGAAGTTTCCAAAAATAGAATTCATAGAAAAGGAAGGAAGATAATTCCATGGCTTATTTTAATTGAATTTGAATAAACTTAAATAGATTCAAATTAAAACATTTATGGTAGCATATGATTAGCCACAAGATATTCCATAAAGGGCTAAGTTCAAATTTTCACATGAAATCAAAAGAATATTTAATTTGAATTCAAAAAAATTTGAATTAAAGATTCAAAAAATAAATTTTTTTAATTTATAAAAAGATTGAATAATTATGGAATAATTTGAATGCCTCTAAAATAATTTATTTTGTAATTAATCATAAAACAATCTAGCCAAAAAGGTTTAGGATGAGAGATAGGATATGAGAGAAAAAACTAGGATAATAGAAGAGAGAAAAATAATACTTCAAATAATTTTTGGATAATTTAGATTTATGCATTGAACAAATGGATTATGAACATGACTAAGCATGGAAATAATTTAATGAAATATGAACTTAATTTAACTTATATAGTAAATGGTACAGAGTTTATGCATTTAGTTCACATTATCCAAAATGAACAATTTGAAAAATAATTGAAAATATGAAATGTAGACTTTATGAAAAATTCTAAAATAAATTATTTTGAAATGAATGAATGATTTATTTTATTTTAGTGAGCTTTATATTTGCCTAATATAGTTCTTCCTAGAAAATTTCCCACCTAATTCATGTCCAATAGCTTTAGAATTAATGTGAATAATTAGTTCTTATTACTCAAGGTTTGTTATCATCAAATCAAATGGTGAGATACACAAGGTGTATAGTCAACAATAATAACTCATGAGATATTCCTCTATAGCTATCCTCGCACTGGCCAACCAACTATTCAGCTTACCATCATCTTCTTATGCTGAATCAAAAGTGCATCTTCCCCTATTTTTTTCTCTTCTTCAAGAATAGGCATAAATCGGCCACTCGCCACAACAACTTGCTCCTCATATTGGTGGGTGCTAGATTCTCCTCATGGATCAGAGGGTGTAGTTGGGGTGACAATTACTATAGTTGGATAGCTAAAATGCTCACTAAAAATTTAGTAATGGAAGTGGCCTCATCTAACCTTGTTGCTTTCTTGGCCTTTCTACAAAGGCCTGCCCATATAATCGTGGGATCAATGTCTACGTGAGGTCCCTTTGCATCTATGGAAATTATGTTTCAACATGTTATGTAGAGTTGACTCTTAAGAGGTAAAAGATTATCCGAGTGAGTAGCTAAAGAAATGTTGAGTGCATAAAAGTGAAAGAAAGACCCATTTATAACCTTAGAGCATTAAAAAATTGGATTAGACCAAAGGTGATGTAACCTCTCAATAATTACATGAAATTTCTTAGATCATTAAATATTTAATAGCTAATCATTATGTTCATTTTTCTATCTTTTTTGCAAGGAACCTCTATAAGGAGAAGAAGAATCAAGGAGCTAAATGTATATCAAAGCAATGTGCAAGCCCAAGCGAGCCTATATGTCAAGACAAGTATACTCACATAAAGGGTACTAGATAAGTCAAAATAAAAACACTCGTCAAAGGAGCATCTGACAAGAGAAGGCAAATCTCACCCAATGAGCCAAAAACTTGGAGAATAATAACTTAAAGGAAAGAAATAATTCCACTCACGGGCACCTAGTAAATATACTAGGGAATGATGCAACTACTCTCCTCAACCCCATCCTTACTCGCACACTCATTCGATAGTGGGTTATTCCCCCCACCTCATCAGTTGATAAAACCATACTCGCTCACTGCCACAAACTTAGGCAGGAATTCACTTGTACTGAAGTTACCTTATATATATTTTCCATGTATGGTTAGCCTTTGATATTATAAAAGGGGGACTTCTTTCTTACGGGGTGTGGGAACCTTTTGACTCTTACTCTAGACCCTTATATTTTGTACTCACATTCTGACCATTCTAAATAAAAAATATATTACTTTCTCTTGCACTATTTAAACTTTCTTATTTTCATGCTAGCAATCTTTCTGCATAATGCTACTTCTCAAGTATCTCAAGAGGTTCTTCCATCCATGGGTAGATTTGTGTTCAACAGTATTCAAACAAACACTATAGGGACTATTGATGGATTCAATTCCACCAAATAAGCCCGATTGACCTTCTTTGACCCAATTTGACCAACTTGGGCTAATGACGCCCTAATGGCCGAAAGTAACAAATTAATTAACCCAAATTAAATCAAGTCATTTCTCTTGTTGTCACATATAACTTTCATATCTTGCATGGCCTAATTATCTATTGGTTCAAATCCAAGAGATTTTAAGAATGCTTATGACCAATTAATACGGTGCATGACATTCAAGGCTTTAATTAGACTAACTCTTTATAATAAATTAAACCATTGATCATCATGATAGCTAAAACTGGTCTAGATTGTTATCCAATTGAATCAAAGTTGATTTGACTACTCCATATGGGCCAACAAAATTATAAAGTTTTTAATGTCCAAATTTAGCCCAAATGGGCACACTCTACTCTAGAATTAGAATTGACTAACTAAAATGCCCAAATCATCTCAACAAATTTGGCATGGAGCTAGAGGAAGATGTTCATAATAACACATTAGTTCATCATAACTTAATTTGGCCATTCCTTATGGATCAAAATCAAGTGAAACCAAATATGGGTCTTAATGGGTGTGCATATAATCCCCCTGGGTTAAATCGGTTAGTAGGTCACCTAGCCTACCTAATAAGCTAGGTAATCAAGCTACAACCCTCCTCAAATGACAACCTATGGTGGTAGCTCCTTCCATCCCTTCTTGTCACTTTTTCCAATATCCCACCACCACCCTTAGTTGCATTGAGCTCTAACACATTGCAACTTATAGTAAATCAAGCTTAACCATGTTTAAGCTTAGGTTTACTTGAGCTCTATAAAAGGAGATCTAATTGAATGATTTAAGATGTTAAAAAGCTTCATCTAAACTCAACCACCAAAAAAATTCCTTCCACATCCCCCGATCCACCCAATTAATCCTAAAACTGAGCTATAGCAAAGAGATCACTAGACTTTGTTCCACCCATTGATCCAAAGTGAGGTAACCCAACCAAGCTTGATAGCAAGTTTGTGGCAACTCCTTGAAGTATCCTCAATTGACATTGGATCCAGCCAAGCTCCCCGAGGTGAAAAATCTATCTATCCCTCTTATCTTATTCTTTGGTATGATCACAAAGTTCTTTAGGCTATGTCATGGCTTTATAAACCATGGGATCAATTCATCTCTTACACGTCTTGCTTCTGGGTGAATGAATTTGCTTGAGGAGAATTTGGCTATAATTTGGCTACAATTTGGCATAGGTCATGGCAACCCAATCTTAGCACAAAATCTCTAGTCTTTGTCTTCTTCAATAAAAAAGTTGATGGATGGATCATTGGATCTAACTTAATTAGATCTAACAGTTCAGATTAGGCTGAGCCATAACAAACCTTACATCTAAAGTCTAATTTTTAAATATTTTTTTTAATTTTACCTCATGTTGCCTAATGTGCATTATTCTTTGAAATTTTCAAAGAAGTTACCATTTCAAACAATATCTAAGAAAAATGTCAGAATAATTTAATTTCATTAATTATAGTTATAAAAGTTATTTAACCACTATTTTAAATGATTAAGCTACCTAAACATGTCCAAAAGTATATAATTTATATATGTGGTGTAGAACAATAATAATGACTTCCCATAAATATTTTAGCTAACTTGAAATTAACATAAGAAAATATAATAACTTTTTAATTTACTATTTTATTGTTCAAAAATCATTTACAATTAGAATATACACTTAATAATTATGAAAACTTATGACAATGCTCAACTACAAATTTAAGTTAATATATTGTTTTTATTTTTTCAATCAAAATGAATTAGTTGTATAATTTCTATTAGAACAAATCAATGTTTAAAAACATATTTGAAAAAAATTATGTGAAACTCAAAGAATATTCAAAATGATTATCTATACTCATTGAAAAATTTTCATAATTTTTTAATTAATATAAATTCATTATGAATTTTTGAGATTAATTTTTATTAATTTTAAAAAAAGATTAAAGAAAATTAAAACACAATAAAGAAAATTATGATAAATTTAAAAATATTTAAAACAGCAATAGAGAAATAAAAATAAATTTAGAAAATTATGTTAAATTTAATGGATATTTAACTAAATCATTTAAGCTTTCCATAAAAATTTCATAACTTCTCAAGAAGATTTTAACAATGTAACTAATTTGCATGGTAATATTGATGATTTAATTTTATATTTAATAATTTCCAAAAATTATGAAATTTAAAAAAATATTCTAAAAATATTCTCAATAGATCATAAAATAAATTTCTTATCTAAGAATCAACAAAAAATAAAAAATAAAATAAAATAAAATAAAAATTAGATGGAAGAAAATTAAAAACAAAATTAAATCAAATTAAATAAACATTATGAACACAAAAATAATTTAAAATCTTAACTAATTATTTATCAATTAACATAGAATAAATTTCCAAGACAACTCATGTTGATGGGTAATCAACAAGTACGGCTCATAAGTTAAACATTGCCTTGAATCAATTCAATGTATCATCTCAAGCCATAAACATATTAAATGATTTAGGGCAAAGTTGGTAGAATATTTATAGATGCCCAACACTTTTGTGAATGTATTTGCATTAGATTAGTCATATATCATGTGCAAACACTTACACTATAGATCTCTAAGTCTGATTAATTTAATCTCAAATATAGTATTTTTATGAGTTTGATTATATCAATCAATCACATTCACATCCCTTCATGTGCACATAGGAAGACCACTTCTTTGAGATAGGTCAACCTATTGGGGAAACACACAACCTAAGATAATCCTACACAACATCTTTGAATCTAATTTATTTCTAAACCAAACTGATAAACAACTACATCATGGCCTGCATCATCATATATATTCTCTTAACAATGTTGACTTGTTATGTTTTCTTACACTTGACCTACCCTTTTTGAGTTCCTCCCACTCATAAAGTATATATTAATTCAACATCATTGATGTCCACCTCAATCATGTTTGTATGACTGAGGAACTTTTCTAAGTTAATCATGCACATAATGACTCAACTTATTCTTAGCATGGCTTGTTCCCTATAATCTTGCTAGATTTACTAAATGAATATGATCATCCCTTCACATCAAGTTTATCTAGAGCTGACCAAAAAATATTGGTTACCTCCTACTCGACTATGTCTTACACTCATGAATATGTCAATCTTTAGTTCAGTTAGCCATTATGATTGAACAACATCAAGATTTGAGTATACACCTTTACTCAAGCTTACCCATATCTTATGAATGGATGGTTTCCATTTATCTTTTCTTTTCCATCTAAATATTATAAGTCTTCTATCGTATTATTTAGAATCTCTAATATCCAAGTTTTCCTTTGATACCAAACCATCGTCTTTGTGATTGATAATGTTAATTACTATTTATCATGTAGATGTCATCTCTTTAGGTTAGACTATGTCCTTTTAGAACTCGGACATGACCTAAAATAAGATCAAGTAACTTGTATTATTGGATGATGTTCATCTAATAATGAAGTTATTTAATTATTATAAAATCTTTAAATGTATATATATATATATATATATATATATATATATATATATATATATATATATATATATATATATATATATATATATATATACATATATATATATATATATATATATATATATATATATATACATATATGTAAGTGATAAGCCCTAAGATGATCAAATTGCTCATACTACTTTGTTTGATAAGTCAAAGTCATATAAGATTATTCCTAATGATACACTAACTTGCACATACTTACGTGTTGTGATAGTACACAACCCTATTGTTGCTAGCATAAGGAGATTATATCAAGGTCACTATATTTTTCCTATCATTTTAACTATACATGATGAGATTATGAGAGTGTGACTAGAATTATTATTTTTTTCAATTGATTGTGTAAATTATAATTTGTTTGCCACTCTAGTGTTATACTATCATTAGGTTAGAAATATTTTATGCTGGTACTCGATGCTTGGCTAATGCATTATTTTTACTTTATATTATGTCAAATATGACTTATTCAATGATATTTACTCTGAAATATGTTTCTTTTACTTATATTATACTTTGATGGCTCGATTTGGTTTAGGAATTTTATATATTTACAATACATTTAGAATTTCCTAATGTAAAAATAAAATATACATTAAGTACCTTAACTCAATATTCAGAGATACCAAACCCTTAAAGACAAAAATGCATTATGAATTAGAAGAAGGATCAAGAGTAGAAAGAAACTTAGATTATATTTTATTTATAAAATTTATTTAAGCATGTATTTATGTGTAGAGCTTAGCTGCCTATTTTTATTTTTCTATTATATAATTATATATATGCGGCCTACCCAGCTACAATAACCAATTTACCCTCATTCTTTTATAGCCGTTACAACATAGTGCTTTTTCTATTTCATTATTTATTTTTGCTATGTTCTTTTTCTTTTTTTATTGTAATGTGTTTTTCTGGGATCTATTTTCTATAATAGGCTCTTCAAACTAAAAAATTTATATTTTCTACCAACTTTAATAAATTTTAAACAAATTTATAAATGATTAGGATAATCTTTTAAATAATAAATCCAAGGCCCTCTCTTTCCAACCATTTCTAATGTTAAACCTCTCAGCCCCTTTATACCTCTTAGAAGAGGTATAGAGTTAAGTCATTCTAGCATTAGCTACTAGCACCCATCATGTCATGGCCTAAACCTAAATATGTATTCAACATCACTTAAGGATAGAAAATTTCCATATAATGTATAAGTCCCCCTTAGGATAGACAATGACAACCAAATCCCAACAAGTTTCTAAGTCTAGTCTTGATAATATTAGTCATAACACTAGATTATTACCCATCTTTTTTATAAGCATGCATTCAATCATCTGGAAACTATAAGTCCCATATCTTTATAACCACATTTCTTAGAAACCTTTATTTAAGATTATTTTTTCTTCTTCTTTGGTCCATGTTGAAGACAAATTTGTCCATCGATTGAGGCAAAGCCTTTTAAGACACCTAGAAAATAGGATTAGGAAAAGTAAAGAAAAATAGAAAGGCCCAAAGAGTAGAAAAGTAAATAATTTTTATTTCTTGATGATTCAAAGTAAAAAAGCTATGGAAAGAACTCAAGAGGAAAAAGAGCCCCCTTCTCAAAAATAAATGACCCCATTTTATATTTCAGGGGTGGTCTATACATATGGTAAGTACATATGTGGTAAGTTGAGTTCAAATGGGAACTCGATGTAGTGGTGGACTCATCTTGACCTAGAACAAGTGTGCATATGTAAGTAGTGAGTCCAGCAACAATATTATCATATATGATGATATGCGAGATGAGGCTAGATTATCGAGCTTGAGTGGTTATCGTCATCTGACCTCCAAAACGTTATCTTTCACTAGCAAAGTAATTCATGGCATGTTTCTAGATTCATTCTTTAAGTCCTTGAGTTGCCTACTCAAGGTAAGTCTTCATTATCGAGCATCCTCTTCTTTGTGCTCGACTATTTTGATAACCTTGCTAAGAGTTCATTCATGCTCATTAGCTCCTTTAGATATACATTTATTCAGCTCCCTAATTCTTCTACTCCTTGCAAAGGTGACTCACAAAAAACTTAGAAGAGTAAAAAAGAATGATTAGTCGTAAGCATTTAATGAATCTTATTAAAGAAGAATTTTATGCAAGTCATATCATGTTTTTTTGTTCAAATTCCTTCTCCAAAGGTTTCTAGACATCTAATGCCTATAAAAGGAATGTTCATTTTTTTTAAAACCTCTCGTGATGCACTATACTACATGCTCAAATGATTCTCCTTTTCTTTGTTACCGAGTGTATGAGAAAGACATCTACCCTCATGGACTCCAAGTGACTTTGTGATGATATTGACTATGCAACACTCTTAGCCAATCTTTGGAAGAAGGCAAGAAGGTGAAGAACTTTGAGGAAGTGATTGTCGCATCCATGGCTAAAATGAGTACTCTTGTTCCTTTTATTAGCAAATCTATTATCACTTTGGTCCAGTATGTCACTAAGGACCCGCAAAGGGGACCAAACACTCACCCATTTTAGGCACAGGGTATATCAACGGTGTCATTCTCCATGTGACCTATGAGTGTTTAAGATGATGGGGAAGAGGAAGTTCCTTTAACTCCATGCAAGAAGGTTGTGTTGTGCCAATTAATGAGAAACACTTCTATGAGGGTGGTTATAGAGGAATGCCTGGCCAGAGTGAGACTCACTTTCTTTTATAGGTTTCTTTATTTTCATTTCTAATTTTTTTCATTGATCATAGCTGAGTGTGACCAGCATGCAGGTCTTAACTGAGGGTAGTGAAGGGAACTTGCTGGACCTCAAATTATTTATGTTGGCAATCCATGTGATTCTACAAAATGTATTCACATTACTATGAGAGATTTGCTAGGTCATGAACCAAGTAAGAAGGAGTTCGATTCACTTGAGTGATGGTTTTCTTTGCAAGGGAATGGCCTTTAGCAAATCCCCTTATCAAAATCCCTTTTCTAATTTTTGATGAGTTCCTTTCTTGTCGTTCAGTGGTGACTCTAGTCTTATCATGGGACAACTCTGTGGTGTTGAGCACAGTCATAGAAGAGAGCTTACATCCATAAGGGATAATCATTGATGCATCTATTGCGATGATGAGCTTCACTTCTATTGATATAAGAGAGATGTTGGAAAGCTTTCACCTCTATATGTGTTGAGATAGCAATGAGTTTGCAAGGGATGAGTCCTCTTAGCCACAAAGAGGGCGATGTCAAGAAGGTAGACTCACTGATGACTATCACTCATACACCATTCTTAAATTTCTCAAGAAATGATGTATAGGGGTTATAGCGGCTGATTTATATTCTTAACTTTTAATGTATCAATGTTGCTTTTTCCCCACTTGCCATTTTTTACTTTATCAAGTTCACTTTATGATGCTAGTAAAGTCTTTAAAATATATTTTTTTTGTGATTTATGCCACACGTGTTCATAAAATTGATAATCATTTTGTTCATTTAATTCCTAATGTGACATTCGTGTTACCGCATTCTTATTGCATCTATAAATTCATCTTTTATCAGGAGTAGTTGGAATCTTTATTACTCCTTTGACATCGAGGGAGGAGAGTTCCTTCTCGTTGAGTAGAGTTTGCTTGCATTCTTGGTCTAAGTGATCTCCTTCATAATGGCACTTTTGAAGAAGATAGCTTCTTCATTCCACCAAAGTCAAGCTAAGGAGGTGTTAAACTTGGACCCATATGATGTGACCTCCACCTTCTATGGCTACTATTGTGGCAACCCCAACTTCATTATGCGGGTAGCTAAGAAGAATGTGTGGTTCAACATAACTTGAGTGGATGTATTGTGCATCCCCATTGCCCATTTCAAGAATGGGTTTTGAGTCCCCCTTTCTCTCGAGTGGGTTGACATTTTGAATTTCTATAGGTTAGTGTTAGCCTAAGTACACCTCAAACTCAATGGAGAGCCTAACCACTTTCATTCATTTCTATGAGATGACAACATTCCATGGAGTATATGCCTTTTTTAGTGATGTTTCATGGTAAAGGGCCATCAGTATGGAACTGTGCAATTGTCAATAACTCTACTGAAGATCCACGGCTTCATGAAAACGTGGTGCTCAAAGGTTTTATTTCTTATAACTTCATCATCATGGTTGGTGTTGACTCTTCCTCTTCCTTACCTGGCCAACAGCACTAAGCTTGGAAAAGTAGATTCTTATGAGGTGGAGGCTTTAAGAAAGGTGAAGGGTCGAGGCTTGAACATTATTCTTTACCTCCACTTTGACAATGTTATGAGTGTCCTTTGTGGTGATTTCTTCTTTGCATATTAATCTTTTTCACCCACTCCTTTTAATCATTCTTTCTTATTTATTCATAGGAGAAGCATCTCAAAGTATACACTATCATGATTACCCAAGCAATGGTATGGCAGTCAACCTGTGAAGTTTGCTAGAAGTTTTTTGTTAAGATAAAAAAAAGCATATTCTGCAAAGTCCCTAATTGGTGACTATGAAGAAAGATCTTTCAACTATGGAGGCCAAACACAAGGATCTTCAAGCTGAGGCAGCTTAGTAAGAGGAGGATAAGATTAAGCTAGAGCTTACTCACCTGGTAGAGTCAAATAAGAAGTTAGAATAAGAGCTCTCTTATCACACCATGGAGTTTTATAAGAAGGAAGTCGAGTTTACTGGGATTTTGAATTTTAATGGGTACCACAAACTACTTCAGTAGAAGTTCAAGGCTAGCACCAACTTTATTATCACTAAGCTAGTGAAGCATGGCCACTTAGATGCTAAACTTTTGGACTTCTCCAATGTACTCAGCCTTTCAAACTTCATAGAAGACAACGATAAGGGTAGCATGTGTTAATAAGTCTATTCATTTTTTTTGGGGAGTATGATGCAAATATGTTTTCCTTGGTCACTCTCTTTATACAACTTTATGAATGAAAATATAACTTTTTTTTTTATGTTGAGTACAATTATAAATATTTTTATCTAAATGATAATGATGCTTCTCCTCACTAGAATTAAGAGCTTACTGACAACATTGATGCTATACTTGTTATATTAGTACACTATTCAAGAGTTAAGAAATATATTGACCACCTAGTTGTCATCCCTAGATGAATATTTTATCGATGGTTGCATGACTTAGCAAGCAAACACTTACGCACTTAATTGTTGATTTTTTGGAGAGTTGCCTTCCTCATAGGGTGTTGGTCTTTATTTTGTATTGAGTTTAGTTTCCATCCTCATTGGGTGCTAGTCTTACACTATAGTTGCCAACTATAGGGAGTCTTAATCTATTTTAAGTTTAGTTGCAGTCATAGGATGTTAGTCTTACAATATAGTCACCAATAACATGAAGTGTTGATCCTTTTTCCAAGTTTAGTTGCTAACCTTATAGGTTGTCAGTTTTAACCATATTCATCAATCACACCTAGTATTGGTCTTTTTTTTAAGTTTAGATGCGGAATCACGGGGTATAGGTCTTACACCATAGTCACCAATAGCACGAAGTGTTGATCTTCTTTTAAGTTTAGTCATCAACCTCACAAGGTGTCAACATTACACCATAGCTCTAACTACACAGAGTATTGGTCTTTTTAATTTCTCTTAGTAGGTTAGTAGATTTCATTACTCAAGATGAAATTGGCACAATAGGTCTCACATGAACTTGGGACAAAAATGGCATGTTAAGAAACTTCATTCTACAAACCACTCCCTGTGCTTAATTATCTTATCCCTTAAAGACTTGAGTCACCATTCAGCTGGTGAGTAGACTCTATCACTTGAGCTAAAGATGGTGTGCCAAGTTTTGTGTGAAGTTGGGCTAGAAATAGCATGTCGAGTGACTTCAATCTACGGGCACCTCCCCGAGTATAATTTTTTGGCATTCATCATAAATCTTCATCATTGATCTACATAATATTTTAACTCAAAAGCAAACACAAGTTAGAAATTATAAAACACTTTATAATTGAAAATAGTAAAATTTATTGGTTAATTAATGTGTACAAATCAAGGAATCTCCTATCATAGATAAATTTTTTTCAAGTCCCTTGTACTTTAAATTCCCGATATGTCTTCACTTGACTAAGATTGTAGGCGGTAGGCACTAGGGTTGACTTTCTCCTTGATTAAGAATGGTCCATTGAATTATGAGCAAGTTTGCTCTAAGTATTTTTTCAAGCAATGACATCTACTTTCTTCAGGACAAGGTCACCACTCTTGAAGTGCTTTTCTTTTACATGAAGATTGTAGTATCTTTCCATTCATCACTTTATTTCTACTTATCTCAGTGATGCCTCAATCTTCAACTCTACAAGCATGTTGAGTGTGTCTTCCATGGCTTTAGAGTTTGCTCTTTCCCATTCTCCAACATCACCTCATAGTTCCTCCATAGTTAAGACTCTTTGGTTATGTAACTCATACTCAATTGATAAGATGGCTTTTATTTTACAGGATAGGGCAAATGGCAAGTACCCTATTGTATTGGTGGGTGTAGTTTTGAGGGCCCAGAGTATGATGGGTAGTGTGTCAACCATCTTAGCTTTAGCACCTTCCACTTTTTTCTTGAGTAGATTGAGGATCTTCTTGTTAATCACCTCTACTTGATGATTGCTCTATGGATGATGCACTGAGTTGAACTTCATTTTAATTACTTGAGACTTGTAGAAGTCTCCTAAACCCTTTTTTTAACAAACTACAGCCCATTATTCATGATGATCACCATGGGGAGCTCATACCTATAAATGATGTCAATCTAAATAAAATTTTTAACTACCTGAAGGTTATCTTAGTGAGTGGATTTACTTTAATCTAGTTGCTCAACTAGTCAATCATGATAAGAATGAACTTTCTTTGACTATTGGCTATTGGCAAGGGGTTTATCAAGTTCACTCCCATACTTGCGTTTAGGACTCATGAAAACATAGAGGCCATTTTTATTAAAATTTCTTATTTATTATTAAACTCAAATTTGATTGATTGTGAGATGATGATCTCTATCTAACTTTTAACATAATTCCATCACTTGTATCTTACTTGTTTGATGATCCATCAATGAATAATCATCATAAATGTTTTAGGTTGTCTGGGATGTCGTGTGAACTACTGAAGTCAACAAGAAAATATGCCATTGTCTATGCTTTAATCACCATTCTATGTGAGTAAGATATATTAAACTCACTTAACTCTAATGGACATCTTCGTAGCCTCCCAAAATGATTGGGTTAGTGAGTATATATTTGAGGGGGTTATCAGTGATGACTTGAATTAAGTGTGCTTCAAAGTATGGTCATAATCATTGAGAAAAGATAATCAGCACGAGTGTGAGTTTCTCCATGAGTAGGTAGTTCAACTCAATGCCTCGTAGCGATTTGCTAACAAAGTAGATGGGCCACTGCTTCCCATCTTCTTCTCTAATATGGATAGAACTGATTGAGTCTTGTCCTACTCCTCAGTACAAACTTATGGTCTCTCCTTCTTTTGGGATCTATAGTAGAGGCAATGATGTGAGTAAATTCTTCAAATCATAAAAGCCCATTCATATTCTCCAATCTTTTTGCTATTCTGAGAACTTTGAAGAACAACAAATAATGCTCCCCAATCTTAGAAATGAACCTGTTCATCCCCACCACTCGCCCTATAAGACATTGTGTCTC
The DNA here is from genome assembly GCA_021442155.1 of Cymbidium sinense. Lineage (NCBI taxonomy): Eukaryota > Viridiplantae > Streptophyta > Magnoliopsida > Asparagales > Orchidaceae > Cymbidium > Cymbidium sinense. The sequence continues at coordinate 28,395,936 of CM038228.1, read as the reverse complement.
AATCACTATTTTGGGTGATGCCATCTTGAGTATAGCCTTTACTTTTTTTAGAATTTACCTTAATGCCTTCAAGGGTAATGAGGAATCCCAAAAAAAAATTTTGACCATGTGCCAAAAATGTACTCCGAAGGGTTAAGAAGCATGTTGTACCTTTTTAAAGTGGCAAATGTTTCTTCAATGTACTAGATGAATTGAGTAGATGATATGCATTTGATCAACATGTCGTTAACATAAACTTCCACATTTCTCTCTTTCTTCTTTTTGAAGACTCGATCTACTAGCCTCTTATAGGTTGCCCTTGCATTTTTAGCTCAATGGGCATGACTCTGTAGTACTATAGTCCTTCTCTAGTGATGAAAGTCATCTTCTCTAAGTCAATAGGTTGCATTTTTATTTGATGATATCTGGAGAATGCTTCAAGAAAGCTCATCACTAAGTAGCTAGCTATTGAGTCAACAAGTGTGTTTATACACTTAAAGGGTATTCATCCTTTTGGCATGTCAAGTTCAAATTGGTGAAGTCAACACACATTCTCTAATTTTTGTTCGATTTTTGGACAATGATTACATTCGACACCCACTCTAGGTATTGGACTTCTCTAATGAAAATTTCTTTGAGTAATTTGGTGACCTTTTCTTTGGTGGACTCGGTGAGTAAGGTGACCATATTTCTTATCTTTTACTTGATAGGTTTAGCATCCTTGTCAACTTTGAAGTGATGGAAGGTGAAATTAATGTTGATGCCCAACAATTTTATATTGGTCCATGTGAATACATCAAGTTTATTTATGAGCATTTTGGCAATTTCTTCTTTGCCCTAGGGAAAGACTAAGCGAACCTTCAGAACTTGTTATGGGTCTTGCAAAGTGGGAATCTTTTCTACCTCCTTGGGAACTTCAATCTTAATTCTTATGACTTCTAATTGCAAGATATTTTCTTCTTTATTGGACCCACCAATAACTTCAAGTAGTAAGCTCAGGACTACTTGGTATTTCCTCTGTATGATTTTCTCACCCCAATGAGTAATTTGATGACTATGTGAAAAGTCAACACTACTGCTCAAAATGTATTAATTAAAGGTTGGCTGAAGATGGAATTATAGGTGGTAGGAGCCTCTAGTATGATAATGTAGTCCTTTTCCATCAATTATTTCTTGCCTTCTCCCAAAGTCACAAGCAGGGTGATCATCCATTTAGTTTCTCTTCAATCTCTTGAAAAACAATATAACAGCCCCCTGTAGTGGTGAGTTTAGAGTTAGCTATCTCCAACCAATCGATCATAGAAATGAAGATGATATTGATCGAGCTCCCCATGTCGATCAAAATACATTCAACTTGATAGTTAGCAACCTGTGCAATTATGATGACTACGTCATTGTAAGGGTTTCCAATGGCAAGTTTGTCTTTGTCTAAAAAACTTATTAGGACTATGGAGCAAGATAGTGCTTATAGCATGGAGACTGAGTTTACCTCCCTAGACTCTAATCATTTTACACCCATCATTCTTGAAGATTCCCTCCTCCCTTAAAGATATTGGGTATGACTCTAGCAAAGTGACTATGCAAGCAGGGCTGGGGTCATTATCATTTTCAATGACTTCATTATCCTTCCTCCTAGCGAACTCCTTAAGCTTTATTATCTTGATGACTTTGTCAACTAGACTCCTCAGGTGATGGCACTCCATAATGTTATGCCTGTGGTCACAGTGGTAGGCACATTACCTTGATCGATCACAAATTCCAACAAGTTTTATTGATAGTGGTTGCTTAAAATATTCGTTATTTTAGATGATTTCTATGAACTCGACCATCAATACTCTGAGAGGGGTTGCCAAGGTGGGTTGTGAGTATTCAACTCCTTAATAATGAGCTGTCAGAGTTTTAGAACCCTATCTGATTCCTATTATTTTGGGTCGCCTCTTTTTGTCTATTCTTTATGCTCTATACCCACCTCTAGGTAATCACTCTAGAGGAGACCTCCTAATCGAGATTATTTCCCAAGTTGTTAGTGTCTATTGGATGACTTCATTATACTCCTCCACATTCACATTGTTATTCATTAACCTCCTAATTGAGTCTTTCTTCTGAGTTTATGGCATTGGTTGGATGACTTCATTGTACTACTCCATATTCACATAGTTACTCACTAACTCTAGTAATTTGCTGTGTGTTTTTGGTTACTAGAGCTTGAGGGCATATCTAGAGGGCCCACTCTTAAACCTTGAGCAAGTGATGCTTGGGTGATTACGATGAACTTTCTTAATGACTCATCAAGTTCCTAACATTTTAATAGAAGAGCTTGGAAAATTTTTAGCAGCTTCTAAACACTAAAGAATTATGTGGTGAACATTCTCTTGAACTTAGTGAATCAGGTAACCCACACTAAAAGTTATGAAAACCACCTAATGGCTGACTCTTTGAAAGTGGTAAAGAAAAGATGACACGTCATTGCTTCATTCAGATATAGTAGTGATGTCATTGATTCAAAGTAGGCTATGTGGTCTGCTACATCTATTTGACCTTTGACATTTATATGATACAAGATGGGGGATTTTAAACCTATGTAGGAGATGGAATTTAATAATTTTATCAAAGAAAGCATTGGTCAGTTTGAGTGACTTCTTCTATGCATCTTCTTCTTCACTCGCATGGTAAGACTCATTATCCAAGCTATGAGTCTCGAATAATTCTCTTCTATCTCAGTGAGCTCGGTGAGTCACTGACCTTGTAAATTCTTTATTCTATCTAGCCCTTGGTTCTTTATGGTGTGCTTTCTCCATAACCACCTACACAAGGCAATTGATCTGATCTTCCATATCTTTTAAGTCTTATTACAATGAAAATTATGAGTCATTCTACATTATTCCTGTCAAGCAATCTGGTGTTGAGGGTCCTGCTTCACTTTGTATATGACTTATAGTTCTTGGCCTCATCCATGATTACCCCATCTAAAATGATGTTGAATTCAAATTTGTTCATGGACTGAGGTAGAACATTCTGAGATACCTAAGAAATAGGGTTAGGAAAAGTAAAATAAAATTGAAAGGTCCAAAGAGCTAAAAGTAATTGATTTTTATTTCTTGATGATTCAGAGTACAAATGCTATGAAAAAAACTTAAGACAATAAAGAGTCCCCTTCTCAAAGTGAGATGCCCCCCTTTCATTTCTCAGGGGTGGGTCTATATATATAGTAAGTCATGTACATATGGGATCTTGATACAGAGGTGGACTCGTCCTTACCTAAATGGAGTGTGTATGCGTGAGTAGTGAGTCCATTGAGTATATTATCATCCATGTTGCTATGCAAGTCGGGGCCAAGCTGTCGAGCTCGATTGGTTATGGTCGTCCAATCTCCATAGCTACTTGCTCACTATAAGTAGAGTATTCAAAGATCCTTAATTCATTCTCTAAGTCCTCGACTTGCCTGCTCAAGATGAGTCTTCATTATCGAGCATCCTCTACTTCAAGCTCGACTACTCTAACAGCCTCACTAAGAGAATCATTCATGCTCACTTCCTCATTTGGATATATAGTCTAGGCCATGAGGTCAACCCTGGACAACACAACTTGTGGCTGCAAATAGGGCATATTTTAGTTGGGTTTGGTTGGCTACTTTCCTAATCAATGCAACTACAAGCTTGATCGGATCCATGAGTTCTAGACTAAGAGTGTTTCTATTTTTCTTAATCTCTTCTCTTTACCCAAAACCTCTTTGAGCCCATTATACTCCTTACAAAGTCTTTGGTAATTTAGAAAGATTCATCAAATAAACATCTTTTATATTGGACCATCATCTTGCTTAGTTACAGTAATTCACCCTCTACCTTGTGGACTAACATTTGATATATAAACTATCCTATTATGGTAATTCTCCCTAAACTATGTACTTTTCCTTTGAAATTCTAAAATAACCTAAATCATTCTTATGCTTTTATTTATCGATAGTTTCTTACATGGGTATTTGTAAGTGTAATTAACTAGGTTTGATACCCTTGGGAGAATGGGTAAACTATAATCCTCTCTATTAACTTGGGCAAGCACCTATAAATATATAAGTATAGATAAGAACTAGAATCTTTCTTAGATTCTAGTTTTATCTTTTCTTCTAAGATATTTTTTATAGCTTATATCACTTAGTTAATACATTTACACCCCTGATATATTAGCACCCATGATGGGACCCAATCTCTCTATCTATATTTGAAGGACATAGTTAATTATGGTTTATTATCCCACCTAATCTTTCAATCTAAAGGTTTTGACTGGGTACTCAAAGCATAATTATTTTTCTCACTTAAATGAAAAAAAAAATATCTTATTTTTTGGTTCTCTTATAGAAAAAGTAAAATTTTACCTTAAATATTTTGAAATACTTATTTTCATTACAAAATCTAATAAATTGTTCTTCTAATATATGACTAAATCTATAAAGGTAAGAATTGTCCTATCCCTAATAGCTTTCCAAGCTAGAATTAGTTCTTTCAGATTCAGCGGTTATAATCAACAAACTAAGGTCTTTATTAATCACTCAAATCCAATATAGGCTGCTTTATACCCTCCTTAAGGAAAAAATAAGTTATATAATGGGCCTCATCATCATTTTTCTAATGCCTATTTTTGAACTCCCAAACCTTCTATTTTAATAAGATTATCTTGACCATCTATATTTGCTTACATATCCTTTGAAGATATTTGAAAAACTGCCTCACATAGTGTGTACCTAAGAAAAATTATGTACGATATAATAATTTTTAAAAGAAACAAAAGCTTGCAACCATTGTTGGTATATTTAACTCCCCAAACAAGTTTGAAATTCTAAATGAGGATAATCCCATAGCCAACACTAACTCCTACTCAACTAAAGCAGTTGTACAAGACACTCGATCTACATCCAAAATTCTAACTAAAGAATTTAAGAGGTCATTCAATCCATGATTGAAGCACAAGTTGTTGGGCAGTAATTAACTACTTGCATTACCATGGTTAGCCATTAGATGTTCAAATATTTTACTTATTATCCTTTTCTAAAAAAGGTCAAAAGTATAATGTTTCCCAAATTCTCTAAGAAAATCTCTTAATGAAATTACCTCAACTGCAAGTAAATATACTATTAAACATGCTCTGTTATTATTAATAACAGAATGAAATTAGTTATGACCTATTTCATTTCTTATTTTTCTAAGCAACTAATAAAAATATCCTACAAGAAGAAAAATCTTATTATTTCTCTAAAGCTCATTCAGATGATGCTAAAAAGAATTGCATAAACCAAGTCTTCTTCTAACAAGTGGGTTAAAAAGGTTGCTCCTAAAATATCTAAAACTTTACCATCAAGAATACAATCTACCTCATCTATCAAAAAAATAAAGAAATATTAGAAACTTCAGATGAATGGGATGAACTTTGCAAAAAAAATAAAAAAGAGAGAAATTATTTATAAGTCATGTGATGGTAACTACAAGATGAGGGAGGTCACCTCTCCATAAAGGAGAAACTTTCGGAGAACATTTAAAACAACATTTAAGAAAGAGAAGAATTAATATGTTATATAGAGGGAGAATAAGTTGTCCAAGCTCTTGATCATGATAAAGAAAAGGATATCTTAATCTAAAAACTTTAAGGACAAATTAATTAGATGGATGTTACCATGGCCACATATAGTTCTCAAGTTAGAAATCAAACTTCTCCTGTTGATGAATCTCAGAATGGTACTTATTCAATTCCTCAACCTATCCCTTTACAATAAAGCTAATTTTCCTCAAAGCTCTTGATCATGATAAAGAAAAGGATATCTTAATCTAAAAACTTTAAGGACAAATTAATTAGATGGATGTTACCATGGCCACATATAGTTCTCAAGTTAGAAATCAAACTTCCCTGATGAATCTCAGAATGGTACTTATTTAATACCTCAACCATCCCTTTACAATAAAGCTAATTTTCCTCAAAGCAACTAGAGTATCTTTTCCTTCTTGTACCAGTTGATATGTCCTTAACAACACCATTATATAATGCTCATATTAGATCCACAGTGGAAATGCAATTCAAGGCTATAATGATGGCCCAGCAAGGGGAGCATTTTATTAAGAACGGAAGAGACAATTTTCTGAATATAAATCCATTTTATTACCTAAAAGAATTGTCCCTTCAAAATGTTCACAATTTGATGTGACCATTAATCTTTGGAAACATATTACTCTATATAATGCTTTGTGTACTAATATTAGCAAAACAAATGCCTTTTTATTGCACCTCTTCATTACCTCATCATATGGATTTGCATTTGAGTGGTATGCAACTTGCTTAATAGGTCATTCAAAACATTTGATGAGATAAAACACATTTTTGTGAAAATATTTATGTAAAAACATTTATAGGGTTTACAAACAAGTAAATATGCATGTCTTAATGACTTCTTAACAAAAATCATCTAAAATAATAGTGGATTTCATCATTCGATGGCAAAACATGGCTATGAAATATAAAAAACTACTTCAAGAAAATCATGATGTGGACCTATCATTGGGCTATGTTACTGGACTAATAGCCTTGATGTATAAACTTTTTTCTATCCATACCTTTGGAAATTTACTCCCAAAAGCTTCCAACCTCTAGAAAAACTTCTTATTTAAATCTTTAAGAAAAATGAAGAAATAGCAACTATATTTTATCTATGAAATTCAAACAAAAGAAAAGTAGTAGTAATTGATTCCAATAAGCTGGATGTACCACCATCGAGTAGAAGAAATCTAATAACCTTCAAGGAGAAGTTGGATAAGGTTTATCCTTTTTAAAAAGCCATTGTCAAAAGCTGATCAATATAATATTATAATCTAAAATGAAACTTCCTGTGCTAAAGAAGCTTGAATAAGTTGACAAAACAATTCCATCAACTATGCACCCTTATCATTACATCTTGGAGAAATTTTTGAAAACTAAATCACATTTTAAAATTAGTTAGAAAAACTATAAAAAAAATAGAGAAGGTTGAAATCACTAAAAACTACCTAAAACAACAAAATTCTCATGTTAGACGTAGCTTTAATCATAACAAATAAATGGGCTAACTTCATCTTACTCTACTTTGACACAAAATGATCCATGCCATTAATGACGAAATCAAAGAAGACCCTTCCTAAGTTTTAGTTGATGGTGTTTCTCATTTAAAACTTAAAATAGATTCTTTAGATGAAAAATGTAAATCTCATTCTCTTAAAAACGAAACCCATGAAGACCATTTAAGGAGTGTTAAAATCCTTCTAACTTCTAAGGAAATTATCAAGAATAAAAAAATAATTGCCAAAAATCTTATTAAATCTCTGATTAAAAAAATCAAAATTCTATAGAACCCAAGAATTAAAGCAAAGTAGACTATAATGTTTTAGAACACTTAAAGTAATTCTATATGTTGTTAAGTTTTTATGATGCTCTTATGTTGTAACTAGAGATGAGTCAAAATCTGATTAAACCTTTACTTAAAAGAAAAGTTTTTTATCATATTTTGTTGAAGAAAAGGTGAAGAGAACCATTTGTTTAAATGAGCTTCTATCTAACACTTTCTCAAATGATGATCTGCAACTAAAAACCACTAATTAAGGGAGATCTTTGTATGTAATTGAGATTGTGTATAAGAATAAACTCAATAAGATCTTGATAGATCTCATGTCTTTAGTTAATGTTATCATTGTGCAAACTTTAGAGATTTTATCATTACATATAAAAAAAGTTATGTTTAGATAAGCTTATCTTATATGGTTTTAATGGAAAAAGGCCAAAAGTCTTTAGGTTCTATTACACCCCCAATAATGTTTGGCAATTTCAGGACCAAAATTAGATTTCATGTGAAAAACAACATTACTTATTTTTTAGCATTTTTATGATGATTGTGGCTCCATGAATATGAAATGATATCATCCACTCTATATTAATGTATTAAATATATGTCTAGTGGACAGGAGTTCTCCATCCCTAGTAACTTACAACCCATTCTTTGTGAATGAGATTGGAATATACAATGGTATTGAGTATTTTTTCGTAAAAACATATAATCTCATCGTAAGACTTCATCAACCACATCAAAATATAAACAAGTCCCTCCACCTTCAATTTTCTTATCATAAAAAAGGGATATCCTAAGGACAAGACCAAAGATTAACACTTTATAAGTCAAAAAAAGAAAGTTCTCTTACTCTCTTATCTTACAAGTTCAAACATTATATGGCGTGCTTCTTTAAGATTCCAATCATTAAGTCCCACAACCTAGCCCTCTAGAACAAAGCCAATTTACATCAAAGCAACTAGAGTATCTGGTCATTCCTATACTAATTGCCACATCCTTAACAACACCAATATTTAATGCTCATATCAGATCCATGATAAAAATGCAAGTCAAGGTTGGGATGTTACCCACCACTTCAAGAAAATCATGATGTCAACCTATTATTAGGCCACATTATCAGGCCTATAGCCTTGCTATAAAAAGTTTATTCATGTCACTGAAACTCTGGTCTTGAAAGCTTCTAGTCTATAGGGAGAAACATATTCCTTAATTTAAAAAAAAAACTTCAATGAAAAGATTTAAAAGAAAACCTCTCAATCCTTTAAAAAAATGGAAGAGCCAATTCTTATAAATATGAATCAATTTTTTAAAGGATTTGTCCCTCCAAAATTTACACAATTTAATGGAACTATTAATCTTTGGCAACATATTCCACTGTATAGGACTTTATGTTGCAATATTAGCAATAAAAATGTCTTTTTATTATGCATCTTCATTACCTCATCATCCAGATTTGCATTTGAGTGCTATGCAAACTTGCTTAATAGGTTATTCAAAACATTTGATAAGCTAGAAGAAGTCTTTGTGAAAAACTTTACAAGGGAGAACAAACAAGTGAGTATGCATTACTTAATGACTTCTCAATAAAAATCATTTCAAATATTTATGGATTTCATCCTTCAATGGAATAAAATGGCTATAAAATGTAAGCCATCACTTCAAGAAAATCATGATGTTGACCAATTATTGGTCCAATAGCCTTGCTATAAAAATATTTCTATGTATACCTTCGAATAATTACTCACAATTGGTTCCAACCTCTAGAAAGAAACATCTTCTTTAATTTTTAAAGAACATAATTATAAAATAAATATTAAAAAAACTTTTAAATCCTTTAAGAAAGGTGAATAAATAGTATCTTTATTTTTCCTAAGAAATTCATATAAAGAGAAGCAGTAACAATTTATTCCATGAAGCGAGATATACCTACATCTGGTAGAAGAAAGACAACAACCTTTTAGGAAAAGTTGGATAAGATTTATCTTTCTAATAAATTCATTGTCAAAAGGCTATTCAAGATATTGTTATTATCTAAAATGAAACTTCTTAAGCTAAAGAATCTTGAAGAAGTTGAGAAAATAAATCATCCACTATATTGCCCTTATTGTTAATGTTTTGGTCATACTTTTGAAAACTATATCACTATTTAAGATTACTTGGAATGTCTGTATAAAAATGGAAAGGTTGAAATCCCTAAAAAATATCTAGAGCAACTAAATGCTCTTGTCAAGTTCTCAAGTGTATCATTACCTATAACAAAATAAATGGATCAACTTCATCTAACTTTACTCTGATGTATGTTCGTATGATTCATGTTTTTAATGCACAAGATCACACAGTTTTGTACTTGCTCTAAAATAATTTTCATACTAGAGATTATAAACCCTGGTCATGGATTCTTGGTCTCATGACATATATCATCTTTCATGCCTATGAAGATCACTACTATCCTTATGAACTATTGTCATGATCTCTCATCCACCAATACAATATAGGTATCAACTTTGAAGACTATTTACATGTGCTTTATGAAATGTTGTAAGGAAACACTTATTTCATTCCTTCTAATACTTACCAAAACTACAAAAATATCTATTATATATGGGCTTGATGATCCTAATAAAATAATAGATATTTCCTATTGATTATTTCTCTTCTAACTTCAAAGCTATTACAGAAGAAAATTCTCACTTAAACCTATGCAAAAAGTCATGCCATGAAATGCTATAAATTATAGAGAATGTGCCCAAACAACTAAAGAGGAAGGTTTGGTTTCAATATTTAAAGGTTACTAGCCACACCTCTTCACTTATATATTATTTTTCATGCCAATTCCAATAATAAAATACAAGAACCCAAAGAAGAAAATATACTACTCAAATTAAGAGAAGGTACTCCTTATATCATTGATGAGCTAATTAAGGTTAATTTAGGTAGTCACGAAGACCGTTACTCTACATTGATCAATAAATCATTCTCCATAGAATTATCATCATAAAGCTTTTAATCCAAAGATTATAAATATTGCTTTATCTAGAGATATTCTGAAATGACAAATTTATCTCTCAAAATAGAATCCCACAAATTATAAATCGATCCTAATATATTCTCAATCAAATAAGCACAATGAATGACACAACTTGATTAAAAAAAATTTATCCATGAAATAAAAAAATTAATTAAAGTTGGATTTATCAGGGAAGAACATTATCCCACTAGGATTACTAGTATTATCCTTATTCATGAAAAGAATAGATAAATCCAAGTTTGTATCAATCATTAGGACTGGAAAAAAGCTTATCCTAAAGATGAAATGTTTGTATCAATCTCCAAAATTATGATTGAAGTAGCTGCCGCAAATGATATGTTTTCATTTATAAGTCATTTTTTAGGCTACAATCAAGTAAAATGGCTCTATATGATGAATGACATACAACCTTTTGGACTTCGATATGTATCTTTTGCTATAAGATCTTGCATTTTGGATTGAAAAATGGTAGTGCCACTTATCAATGTGCCATGACTTCAAATTTTGATGAACTATTATACCATAAAGTTGAATGTTACATTGATGATATCATAATGAAAAGTAAAAGGATTGAACACCTAACAAAGACCTTCAAACTATTGTTTAAAGAGTTTGAAAGAATGAGTTAAAAATAAATCCACTAAGATGTAGTTTTGGGTTCTTGTTCGAGAAGTTTTTTGAGATCCATTATCCAACATTGTGGAATTGAAATACACTTTTTAAAAATGTAAGTAATCATAGAAATGGAATCGAAAAAGATCCTTTCCCATCTAAGGTCTTGAAAAGAAAAATTAGAACTTTTAAAGAGATTTATATCCAATCAATCTAGAAGATGTCAACCATTCACTACATTAGCTAATATTTCAATTGGGATATAAATCTTATCAGGTGGCTTTTGAGGATATTAAAAGATAGATAAGACATCCTCTAGTGTTAACTTCTTAATATTAAAAAGACTCTTCTTTCATATACAATAGCTTTAGCATGACCACTAAGCTTATTACGAGGTCAAAATAATGAAGAGGGTAGAAAAGTGCTCTTTATTACCTCAACTAACACTTCATCCCTATGGAGACGAAGTATCCACCAATGGCAAAGCATTTTCATGCATTGATCTCTGTTGCACAAAAATTACAACATTAAATGTTTTTTCATAAGATCATTTTATCTCCTAACTTAATCTTCTTCAAAACATAAAGACTAGGCCTATGCTATTTGGGTTGATCTTGATTTTATTTGATATTACATATATTTCTCAAAAAGTAGGGAAGGGCCAAATACTAACTGATTTCTTAACTACCCATGCCACACTTGCTAACTCCTTACTAAATGATGAATCACCAAATAAATAGATTTCATATATAAAGGAAAATAAGTGGTAATTATATTTTGATGGAGCATCATCTCTTATCTTAGACCATAATAAAATACTTCAAGTAAAAGTAATCATTATTTTGGTTTTCATATCATATGAAGGGGAATTATAAGATATATGTATACTCTTATTGAGCCTAGAACTAATAATGAAGCATAATATGAAGCTATTATTATTGGTTTAGAATTAGTAATTCATATGGGTATTGAAAAGAACAAAATTGAAGGAGACTCCCAACTAACCATCAACCATCTAACCGATGTTTTCAAAATTTTAAACCAAACTTGCATATATATAATTATAAAGTTATGCCACTCATTGAAAAATTCCCAAATGCAACTTTAATTAAAGTTTCATAGTCTCAAAATATTCAGTCAAAGTTAGCTAAAGAATTATTTATGTTAAATAAAAACAACATCCATGTAATAATATAAAATCAACGTGTTCTATCACCAACCTATTTCAATGAAGACTCATTCACACAATTGAATCTAATCTTAAACACCTCTATAACATTGAATAATGAGTAGTGACATACATTCATTGATTATCTCAAAATGTGGTTCTTCCAATATATTACTCCATGGATTCTCAAATTCAAATGAGAGCAATATTATTTACACTTATCAATGACATTGTATATCAATCATTTGATCAAATGTGACATCACTATTTAGACAAAGAAGAAGCGGGAAGGTCAAGATCAATGTTCTTAAAAAATTATGTGATCTCATCAATCTAATCCAAAAATTAAAATGAAAATTAAAAGGCTTAGCTATTATTAGCCAACCATGACCCGAGACTATTCACAGTTTGCTAAGAAGTTTCATCAATGGTAGATTCATGGTGTAATACCTCACATACCCTTAATGTCTTACATCCAATTGTTGTTTCCTAGCCATTCAAATATTGGGCAACAAATGTAATAAGGCCAATAAGACCAAATAATTTCGTTCATCTAAAGGCAACATAAATTAATTTTAGCCATAATAAACTAATTTTTAAAGTGGTTTGAAGCTATACTTTTTGAGAGGCATAAGGGCAAATAATATACTACAATTTATCCAAGATCACATTATTTATAGATTCGGCATACCTCATCATAATATCTCTGATAATGATTTGGCCTTTTAAAATGACAAGTTAAATTGATTCATCCAATATCAAAATATTGACTAGCACTACTCAACTATTTATTACCCAAATGCCAATGTATTGGATGAACCATTCAATAAAACATTAGAAAATTTATTGAAGAAAATATTTTCAACCAATAAACAAGAATGGCATGATAGATTCTAAGCTCTTTGGGCTTATAGAAAGATTTATTGGACTCTCCATACACATTTGCCTTTTGGGTTCGAGGTAGTCCTACCTTTATAAGTTAAATTGCCAACACTTCGCATGGCCATAGCTACCAAATTTAATAAGCATCAAAATGCTCACCTTTGATTGGAAAAATTGAATAATTTTAATGAGCTTCACCTATAAGCTCAACAAAGTTTAGAATTAAACCATGCATAGATAACATAACTGCATGATAAATTAGTTAGACCAAGAATGTGTGTTGTTAAGGACCTAATTCTTGTTTTAAGAAGACCAATTGACACATGATGAAAGTTAGAGAGAAAACTTAAAACCCATGTGGGAATGCCTATTCATCATAGAAGAGGTGTAAAAAGTAAAAGCTTATCTCTTCTTAAAAAAACTATCTTCTCTTACCACATAGGAATAGAATATTTTTAAAGAAGTATTACTCTTAATTTTTTTTCTCATTATTAATGCATGCATTGAAATTTTTGATATTTAATCTATTCTCAAGAAGATAGCAAGTGCAACCCTTTACTTCATTCATATTGGATTTACTTGGTAGTCACACATTTGTAAGAAGTTTAACAACATTGAGTATGTAAATTTCAATAGGTGCCTTCTTTCTTCTAAGATGTCAAAGATCCCACCATCTCCACATGAGTATAAACCAGATAACAAGACACTTCAAGAGTAATTTGTTTAGAGTGCCTAGCTTGATGTTTCACCTTTATCTCCAGCTTGTTTGATTTAGTATTTCTTATTACATAACTAGGATCCACCAACTTATATGATTATAGATCATCTGTTGTAGTAATAAGGCCATATAATCTCCACCATTATGGATGAGATTTTGGGTATTTTGATTCATTGCAAAGTAGTAGATCCAATTAGTTAGACTTAATTAATTTGATAAGTCATGTTTTGGGGTGAAGCACTATGTAGGTAGCATCTTCTATGGTTGCCCTCTTACGAGTTTTTTTAGCATATGTCTAGCTAATAGAGACCCAACCTAAATGACAACAACTACCCACTCTTCCAATATTCTATAGTCTGAGTTAGAACTAATTCAATGGCATCTGCCTCTTCCATTATTTTATTGTCTTAGTAAGCTCCAGTTCTACCAGACAAGAGAAAGTAGATTCATTACTAAGCTTTTTGGGACACGAGTATTCTGTAGATCCAATTAAGATTTGTTGATATGTTTACATATATGCTATGTGTTATGTAAAAGGTAATACACTTATGTAAAAGATGGATTTACCAATTTTTTTTTGTATAGGTAACCTTTGAATTTTTTTTTACTTTTGCATGCTCTTCAAATATTGAAATATAGGTTTCTCTCATTTGGGATATTCCAAGCATCACAGATGTAGATAAGCAAAATATTGAAATGACTAAGTTGGGTGCTACATGACAAGCATCACCTCCATTAACAAGTTTTTTAAATTTGGTTACATGTTTTTGTCTCTCCAAATAGGAAAAATGGATGTTCTAAATTTTTAATCATATTAAACAAGGTTTCCTTTTTGGAAACTTCTCAATACCTACCAAGCAAATATCTTTGAACACTTACAAAAATAAAATTCAAATTCCAATATTAGGTTTAGGTCCTATTATCAAATCTACCTATAAGTTCACCATGATACCCTCAATAGTAAAATGCTATAATAAGTCTTCATCTAATGGTGAGTTTGGTTCATCAATGCTCACCCATATCAAAAGAGGGTTACTATCAACTCCTCCATTGGTGTTTAACTTTTCATAAAACTGCAATTCTCTTAGAGGTGGATCTAAGTCATCAAAACTCACTCATTGTCAAGATGAGGTTGACTTAAAATCTCTATGGTGCCTAACCTTGTTATTTGCTAATTGATACTTAAATGGAATCTATCCCACCATGTGTTTCACAAGATAAAACTTTGTGACACTCCAAATGATATTGAATACAAATTGGGAAATGAAGAAATTTTCTTCTAATCGTTCTTCTAAATCATATCTTTTTAAGTTTTTATTACTTAACCCATCTTTCTTTAAAAGTGAAAACATGAGTTAAACACATCCCTTGTACTATGTAATCCTATTCATACTCATCAAAATATGAAATTATTGTAATATCTTAGGAAATTTGTAGTTTCACATTCATTAAAATATCAAGTTGTTGTAATATCTCAGGTAGTTTGTAGCTTCTCCCATATCAAAATATGAAGTTACTATAATATAAAAGTGGTTTGTAACTTCATTTCTTTTAAAACATATGAAGTTGTTGTGACATCCAAAGTAGTTTATAACTTTGCTTCCTTCAAAACACATAAAGTTACTGTGATATCCCAAGCGATTTGTGACTTCACTTTCTTAAAACACATGGAATTACTATGATGTCTTGAGTAGTTTCAAACTTCAATTTTCTAATTGGATTATATGACTAAGTTAGGTTACCAAAACTCAGCGACATCATTACCTCAAATCACATTGAATGTAAGCTACCATAACATCTTTGATTTTGGGTAGCTTCATTTCTTAGTTAAGTTCATAAGAGGGCCTAGACTTTTAAGTGTAGCTAAAAAGAAGGTTGTTATGATGCCATAAGTGGTTTGTAACCTCACATAGAATGGATCTATTTAACCAACATTCTAAAGAAGGGTCGTAGCAAAATCCCCTAGTGGTGTACAACCTAAATTATAGGGTGTTGCTTGGCCTCCCGTATGCTCCTTACATGAGTCATCAACTATTGCTTTTTCATGCCCTAGTTATATGGACATATAAATCTATATGATTAGAACACACAACAAATGACTCGTAAGTCACTTAACATGGATTCACTGAACACTCTGGTCACTCTATTTGAGTGTACATCATGTACTTTTTATTTTTCTTCATTTACTTCATTGGCTTGAATCACAGTGTTAGGTGAGACTATTCATATGATTTTTCCTTATGGGAACACTTTCATAGCAAGTTTAAGTTACTTGGATATGATAATTTTCCCTCTACCTTGGAATCTAAACCTTAAGACATTTGAATATCCATATTAGCGATTAGATATTAAATTATGGGTCATAAATCTAGTATTACCCACTAGTTCATGCAATTAAGATTGTGTATTAGACTAGCCTTTATCCTTAACTTTGCCAAATGAGCAAGATGAAGGAGATTTAGGTAATGTTTCCTACTGCTCTCTAATAATGAGGAAGTAGTTGAAACTTGGATTTAAGAAACTACTTGTCATACTAGGAGATAGATTGTTGGCAACTCAATCTTCTAGTTTGAATGAGACCCATAGACCTAGAGTTGATCTTATTGGTATGATCATAATCATAAAATTTTTCAAGTTCAAGATTGCAACCTAACCTCAGGACAACACCTTTAAAATGATACTTGACAAGGTTACCTCTAATCCATAGATAGAGTTTAGAAGACATATTTTGACCTCACCTGAAGGTCTGCTTACCATAAAGAGTAGTAATACCATATTAATATTCCTTTTATGTGAAAGTTCCTTCTAGTATGTAAGCTTATTAAGTGCAATACTAAGGAATGGTTGGCTTGAATTTTTAAGGAGACTCCAGTATGATGAGCTCTAGTAACTTGAGGTAGTTACATATTACATATGTGGTTTTGAAAGGTTATATTAAAAGGTTCAAGCTTGTCATTCTTCTGCTAGGAAAGTACCAATTAGACTACTCCTTTCCAACTATCTTGTCACTAACGAACAAGAGTGATGAGGGACAATCAGTCTTCTAGTTCAACATGATAACTAGAAGATCTTTCAATCCACAATACCTACAAATGCTGTGTAGAGGGTCCAATGATTAGGGCCCTCCTTAAAGGGAGTCTTCTTTCTTGGAGGATAAAAAATTGAGCCCCTCATGCTAGAAGTTGGAGCCTTAATCATTAAGTTAATGACCATAAGGATATCTTAATCTTATGTAAATGATCATTTGATTAAGTTATCTATTAGTCACTATAGTATTATAAATTAAGAATCACTTGGATGAGTCCAAGGCATCATCCAATGCTAAAGAAACTCCCCGTTGTTCCACCACCTAGAAGATTCCTAATTATGAATCGCTAGTTGAGTCTAGCCATTATAACTCATTAAACTAAAACCTTATTTTCAATATTTATAGTATATTTTATTGGCATATCCTAAATGATAGGGGTCTTTTGTTGACATCAAAACTTTTAGTAGATCCAAACTCTAAATCCTCACTATATAATCAAGGCAATAAATGTAATTATCCCATTAGGTTAGTCTAGTGAGCATTAGGAGCATGCCATATAATAGGGTATTTTGTTTAATCTTCCATATGACTTTGGTCTGACTCTAGCTAGCCCTAGGGAGATCTAGCATAAGGTGCCAATCAAATGAAGAAATGGATCGATCCTTTAGAGCTTGAAGATTCAAGATGAAATTCAAGGTCCTTTCAGTAAGCCAAAAGAAATGATAACCACTTGGAGGTCCTATTATTAAGAGCAAGATGACTTGAAGTATTATGCATGAAGACAACTTTGGATTCTTTTATATGTGTATTTTATGTGTTGTACTTTTGTCAAGTAATGTGTATTATCATGTTTAAATATTATCCTTATATTATAGTATAAATCATGTAATTTTCATGCATTAATATGTGTAGGTGTTAGTCTAGCACCTAAGTGTTGGTCCTCTAGCACCATGACACATTGTGAAGACTTGTAAGTTTGAGGATATAGAGGATAGAAACTAGGTGTTGGTCTTCTAGCACCACAGTGCTGCAATCCACAACAAGTTTAGTTTTTGATAGATTTTAGAATTAATCAAAGTGTTATTTTGAAGGAAATTTTGCCCTTTGGTGAGTATTAACTTGTATAAAAACATTTTATCTATGAAATGAAGTAGTTTTTGATGTTTTAGGAAAACAACTTAGTGAAGATTCTCATTAGTTGAAGTTTGGTGGCCAGCTAGGAAGAGAATTTGGTGATTCACATCTAAATAATCCTTTCATGAGTAGTATTATTACATTATTTGTATAATTTTATATGATATACTTTCTTATAATTTTTAGTGGTTTTTTTCTTTTGCAATTTATCTTTTCAAAAGAAAAATCAAATCCATAATTTTTCTACCCAAAGGTCAGCCTCAACCTTGGTTTTCCAGGACCAAGTCTATTTGTCTTATATTTTGTTGACCAAAGCTGCACTAAAAATTACTAAATTCTCTACATCATTATCCCACACAATTTCTTACAATCTCCATGTGTCAATTTGATCATGTTCTTCAAAATTTTCTAGAGTTTAATTCTTAAGCTTAAAATAGCCTACTACTAGAGCCATTTTTTTCTATGATAAGTCTAGACAAAAAATTTTTAAAAATTCTTAAAACTTTTATATAATTTATAAAAAAATTTAGTACTTATTTACATTATTTAACCTATAATTTTTAAATTTAATGTAATTTAATGTTCTAGAGAAAGAGATCTATTTGAAAGATTTTAGGTTCTAGATTTAGGATTATTTTCTATGAGGTGCTTGGCCATTACTTTCCATTTTAAATCTGTAACTCCACTTGAAATTAAGTCCAATCTCATATAGCCTTACTCTCATAACAATAATCAGCATATAGATATTATGTATATGAAACTATCATCTTGCTTAATTATGGTGATTCAACCTTTGCCATGCAAATTGACATTTGATATAAAGATTGTTCTATTATGAAAATTCCTTCTAAAATGTAAAATTTTACTTATGAATTACCATAAAAGAAAAGTAAACTAGAATCAATTTTGTGTCTTCATTTATCAAGAGTTTTTTCACAGTGTTGTATAAGTGTAATTAACAAGGGTTGATATATTTACTTGGGAGAATGGGCAACCACAATTCTCTTTTCTCATTGATTAGGTGAAACACCTAAAATAAATATTTGTCACAAGTATAGATAAGAACTAGAATCTTGCTTATATAATTATTTTTATCTTTTCTTATAAGTATTATGTTTATAACTTATGTTATTTAGATAATACATCCCCAAATACCCAAGGATGTATGTGCCTTCTTAGCCTTTCTTCTTTAATCAAGATGTTGTTCTGATAGATTGTAGCAAGGTTTGTTTATTTTATTTTGGCATAAGGGGTTCTTTGATAGTCATACATTCGAACAAATCAAAAAACTCATCTATTCATGTAAGCCAGTGTAAGAACTTATTAAGATATCCAACATATGTAGGGGTATATATTTTAACCTTCTTAATTGACTCATTCAAAATCTTAGGAATTCTATGATGGTCATATCTATGAGGATTCTCTAAGGATGTCTCTAAGGTGTATCTACTACCAATAGTTTTCTAAAAGTTTTCTCCTAAATGATCCACCTTTATAGGTTTTTGAACCACATGTGTAGTTTGTGCCCTAACATTTACGTTTTGAACTTGAGTGGTTAAATTTATCACTATGTCTTGGATACTATAGAATTTAACCTTATTTTGTAAGGCAAGTTTTCTTACTATCTTATTCAAGTTATCATTTTGATCTTAAATAGAAAATTTAAGAGGTTTATTGACACAGTTAAAAATGTAATATGACACCTATTTTTTATAATATTTAAATATGCAATGATACTTGTTGAATTTTAAGAAAATAAATTTAAATAATAAACAAAATAGCAAATTAAATGCTTCCTCAACATGTAAATAACAATATATAGTGAATTAGCACAAAATAAGAGAAAGTAAAACTAAAGGGAAATCTTAAGTTATCAAATGTGAGTATTGTGTGTTAATTTAAATTATAGTGAGGTTTTTAAATAACTTAGTGGAGCACTCCATCACTTATTTGAGAGTCACTCAAGTCCAAAAAGGTCAAGTTAAGTTTGTGGTAAATGGTTTGGTTGATTTAATAATGCTAACTATTAACATTAGGACCAAGGTTCATTGAATTTTATTATTGAAAGATAAAAATAAAATAGAAAGGAAATTAGTAAATCCAAAGAATAGTAAGAGCCTTCATGTAAATTAACTTCATCCTTTGCAAACAACCTTGCCAAACACCTTTAGTGATCACATTTCAAAACTAATCCAACAAACTTATGCTCTGATACCAAGTTTGATGTGGGCTATAGAGGGGCCACTTAGGTGACCCAATTGGTAGATGGAGAGACTCCAAAGATGACTAAAAAAACTAATGAAGGCTCTAGTAAGGTTTAATTTAGAGAGGTGTGGTGTTATAAATATGTAAGACTTTAGGTTTAGACAATAAAAAACAAAACACCGTCTCAATTCTAGAACCATAATTTCTAACAATTAGAATGTATACTCAAGAAATTCAAACTACTTCAAAAAAATAAAATTATAAAATGATAAGTATAGTTGTCTAGAAAGTTTCATAAATTTTAGAGGGGTCTACGTATTTTTCTAAGATTTTTATCTCAAGACTAATCACTCTAAAGACAACTAGATAAACTCTTTGATTTTTCACTTAAAGTGGATATAACTTTCAAATTCACTAAAAATAACTCCAAATAACTCATGGAAATATAATAAAATTATATTTAAAATGTTTCTTAAAAGTTTTATAAAATTTGGTGGACTTTAGGATACTAAACATCAACCACTACAACCATTGGTCAAACTAACCCTAATGTTAATTGACCATTTCAAACATCTAAAAAAACACAATTTTTAATGTAGAATAATTAAAAATAATAATTTTGATACATATAAATCTTAATAGTAGCTAATAATAATAAATACACAAAACATAAAGTGGATAAATTATAGACTACTCACCAAAGTAGTATAGGTAGAAGATCACCAAATCTCCTTTCTTGCTTTGGCCGACCACCTTGTTTCACCAATGGAGAAAATTCTCAATTTTCATTCCAAAATGGCATACTCTATTAAACATTAAAAAAATAGTTTTAATATAGGTTAAATAGTTTAAGTTTAGAATATGGAGGAAATAAATAAGAGGAAGGATCAACCATTACTTGGGAGTAATCACTCCCTCTAATTTACCCTTAAACCATTGATCATCTCATTTAATTTAGATAATTAAATTAATTAATTGATGAGTTAATTAATTGTAATCACATTTATCAATTAATCCCTCCGCTTATTTAACTATAAAACCCTTAGATCCACTTACATGACAAATACACATTGAAATACACATGTTTTGAGAAATTGTAACAACTTAATAACATGATGCTAGGCCTTCAAATGATCTTTAGTTTTTCAAAATTGAATTTCCTCACATGGTGCTCTTACTTCTCATGATGGGCCATGATTTTCCTTCATTTCTTTTGGCCTAGCATGCAACCTTGTGCTTATTTTACACCACTTTCTAACTCTGCAACAACAACAAGCCTTTATCCCACTATGTGGGGTTGGCTACATGAACCATTTTTTCCCAATGTGTCTTATTAAGTATCATATTCTCATTTAATTCTAATAAATTAAGGTCATTTTTTGTACTTCATAACCATTTCATATTAATTCTACCTCTACATTTCTTCTTATGCCTAACCTAATATATCTACTCTCCTAACTAGGCCATCGAATGACTAGCATGTTATGTGAGCAAACCATCTAAGGTGACTCTCTCTAATATTATTTGTCAGAGCTACTCCAACCTTGTCATGTATATATTAATTTTTCATTTGTCTCTAAGTGTAAAGTCACTCATCCACATGAACATCCTCATATTTGTAACACTTAATTTTATGCTTCTCTTAACTAGCCAACATTCTGCACCATAAAATATTGTAGTTCTTAACACCACTTTCTAACTCTACATAAATTAAATTATTTACCTATATTGATTTTTCCTCAAACCAAAACTTTTTTTACTTTTTGGAGAATGAGCATGGTAGCTTGAAAATAGCTTTTAATCATCTTTCTAACTTTTAAATGCATTTAAAGAAATTAAATGGATATTGAATATAATTAATTTTTTATTTACAACCATTGACCTACTCAACCAATTTTTGAATTTTAAAATATTACATAATATCCTCTCTATTGTAAGCAACCATTCCACTCATCCTCCATATTTTCATAACATAAGTGTTATGAAGAAAGGTTCTCTAAGGAAAAATTCAATATATGATGCTCTTTCTTAATATTTCTCTTCTTCTCAAATTTTTTATTTCTCTAATAGCATTCATTTGTTCTCATTTATTCATCTATCTCTACCTACCATTATCTTCATATGTCTAGCCTTTTTTAGACATTATTGATAACAACTTGATGAGTCATCATCTTAGATTCATCAAATTCCAAATGTATCCCATCCCAACATCATATGAGTTTATATAAATTTACTTCATTACAATTACCCATTCATAGATCTAGGTTGTGATATTATTCTCTTATTTTTGTATGATTGTTCTACATTTCTTACTTTATTATGCCTCACCATTTCATTTTCTATTTATCCTTACCTTTTTAAAATAACATGACTATGGAGGAATTTTATTGTGTATGTTCATATATTCATAGCTTCCTCATTAACATCACTAGAGATGATCATGTTACTAATTTTACTTTGCCTTAAGATGGTGATGAGATTTGGCCTATCAAAAAATTTGTAATTTATAGAATTAATCAATTATCATTGCAAGATTTTATAATAGTCATTTTAAACATCATGCTACCAATTTTCACACTTTATTCAATAAAGGGTATTACATTTAGCATATCCTTCATCATATTATCCTCTAAAAGGTTGGTGATTCTGAATAGCTAAATTTGTTATGGCCACCTATAATATTTTTATCAAGTTCCCATGAATGTTCAAATATGATTTTTATTATCATGCATCAAATTATGCACTTAGAAAATCCCTCTTATCAACACTCTCATAATCTTAAAGTTTAACCATAAGATTGAATTTATTTTTAACTCTAAATACCTTAAAATTAACTTCAGTGTGTATGTTATTGATCATCATTTTTTTTCTCCAAGATTGACTTCCATTGCCTCTCTTGATATGGAGAGACTATACATCTAGCTCATCCCTCACTTCTTTATCTACTATGTAGAGAGATATTGCCAGTATCTCTTTGACAGTTCAATATATTGATTGATGAGCTGGATGGATAATACAATATTGGCCTACTAAAGAAAGGATATTGCCGTAAGATGTTACCAATTAAAAAAGAGATATCACTCTAGATAATGAAGAGTCAAAGAAATTTTAAACATTTTTTGTCTACATGTTATGTGTTAATTGAATGTTCTTTTGGTTTGTTTATGTTTATAGCTTAAATGTCTATGTTTCCTTTTTCTTTATTACAAAAGAGGATAAATGTTTTACTAAGGAATTTTTTTGCTTGGGTATGAGTGGAAGCTTATTATCAATGTGATATGTTTGTTACTGTAATGCAATATTTTTGACGTTGTAATAACAATGATTGTTATTCACTCATAATACTAAAATAAATTTTTTATTTTGTAATTTTATAAAATTTTGATAGATGAAGGGATATGTACCTAAACTTGGATTTAAATTTAAGTTATAAGCAAAATAAAAGAGATTATGAATCTCATGAGCCCAAAAGCTATCTTAAATTTTGATGATCATAATCTACACTAAGTAATTATGATTATTGATTTTATATTGGTGTATGTGCGAAAGATAAGTAGACTATCAAGATGGTATAAACACATGAAGATAGGATCTATAAGTTAAAAAATTTTAGGTGTCTATTTTGTGTAAAGAGTAATATATAAATAAAGTGTTAAAGATTTATAAAGTAAGAAAGAAAGAGGAGACTAAACTATCTTTAAAATTAATGATGGTTCCTAAATGGTCTCTTTAGAAAATTATTCTTCTATTGACTAAAATATTTTATAAATATTATTCAAAAGTCTAATTATAATAAGTTAAATAAATTTTTTTTTTTAAAAAGATTAAAATTATGTGTATTAAATAGAATTCCTCCGAGTTAATGGGTCTTCATAATCTTTAATGGTCCCCATAAAACCTTTGTAGCCTCTATAAAGTCTTATTAACTTCTAGAAACTTTATACCAATAAAATTTAATTATAACAATTCTTTATTAATGTTTGTAGTATCTTTAGAAATGCTAGCGAGTCTCCATAAATATTACTTTTTAGACTATCAAGTTTTAAACATATTTTAAGAAATTATTGAAACCCTAGGTCCCTTTAAATAAACATTTTCTTTAATTACTAGGACTTATAAGAGACTTTAGAGACTTGATAGAGAGAGAGAGAGAGAGAGAGAGACTTATATGTCATTGTGTGAGACTAAAATAGAATCTCAATCACCTTCATATTTATCCATACAAAAACCTGAGAGATTATTAGATCTAATAAGAAGAAGGCTCATAGTTTGATTGCTACATCATTATCTTCAATATTTATGTGTGTATGCTCTTAATCTCTTTATAGTATGTGTTGATCGATATATATTTACACTTTGCATCTAATTTTTTTAATCAAATTGATATTTTATAGGAGATTTAGGGTGCATTTGGTGTAGCTAATGTTATCTGAAAAAATAAATGTGTAATTATTATAGAAAAAACTATTACTTGAAAGTTGTTGTTGCTAAAGCACTCCTCTTGTTTGAAAAAACAAATGTGTAGTTATTATAGAAAAAACTATTACTTGAAAGCTATTGTTGCTAAAGCACTGCTCTTGTTTTAAAAATGAAGTTATGAATCTGTTGTGCTATAGTTGTTTATGGATAAATGATTGAAGTAGTCTTATGTGTATGTGTTAATGAATAGATAAATTATTCAGATGTTATTAATCCTTATATTTAACTATAATAATAAATCATCTCAAATTCATTAGTTTTGTTGATAAAAGATAAACTTAATAAACATTAAAAGTTTATATAATACTTTAAACATAATTAAATAAAAACTCATTAAAAGCTAAAATATAACATTAATTCACTCATTAACTAATGTATTTGTAATATGCTCTTGCAACTCAATCATCTCGTCATCATCTTCCCCATCTTGTGTGTAAGACTCAACTAGATCACCATCAACCTTTGATATTGATTGCCCTAAGTTGTACACATATACATCATGAAGGACATATAATTGCTTTCATTTACATTAGTGAAATCAATGTCATTAAATGAAAGATGCTGACCTATGTACTTGTGGAGTGCCATTGTTGTAGCCACAACCTTCACGTACTTTATGAATATTTTATAAACTCCAAATGCGCCCACTTGATAACACCATGTAGAGAAGAGTGTCATTTATTAAATATTTCTTTTCTGCCTTGAACTATTTGGCTACCCCTTTCAAAATCAGAGATGTAATATTTTGTGTCACGAATGGTCTTAAGAAATCCTCATTATATGGATATCTATACTCCACTGGATAACATTTCCCTTATCGAAAATGTATCCATTAGTCAATGTAACAAAAGCTATTATTAAGTTTGTTGGGATATTTACTAATTTAGAGGTGGCATGTGAAAATTATATTGATGATTTTGCATAAAAAATTTGAAAATGCTACAACCGTAATATTTTGTGTAGGTTAGCCACAACATTCAATATTAGTATAACAAAAATGAAACACATACAACCATAACATTTGTGTAGGTTAGCCACAACATCCAATATATGCAACCTTATAGCTCCAATATAATCCCGTATCTTATGATCATATGTTATAATTTGTAAGTATTTAAAATATATTGAAGAAGGATGAGTAGTATAATCTACCTTAAAGTATGGCATTTATCAATGA
Source organism: Cymbidium sinense (assembly GCA_021442155.1). Classification (NCBI taxonomy): domain Eukaryota; kingdom Viridiplantae; phylum Streptophyta; class Magnoliopsida; order Asparagales; family Orchidaceae; genus Cymbidium; species Cymbidium sinense. The sequence continues at coordinate 28,370,169 of CM038228.1, read as the reverse complement.
TCATGTTGAATCTCATTTAAAATTCTTTAAAATGTGGAATCTTCAAGTTTCATAATTTTTGAAGATAAACTAATGAAAGCATATAAACTAATTAAATTATTTTAGATTTTATATGAGTATTGAAATCGCTCTAGTGCTTCCCTTATCGACTCATTATGTGATAATATATAGAAAGTTATAGCTAATACATTTCTTGAAGTTATTCTAAAGGGGCCTTGAAGACCTTGATTCTTGTGAAGTTCTTTTAAAAGATCAATAAAAATTGTATGTGTTATACAAAATATATTATGAAATCTCATTGGATGACCCATAAACAACTCTCCAATCCATTTGCCTCTTATATATATTGATGTCATGCAAGATGTATGTGCAATATAAGAGTCATAATACCCATGTATTAAGCATATGGTTGCTACATGATTTTTTGCATCATTTTTTATCTTTATTATTCATTATTGTATGAAAAAAGCACCAAAAATGGCATAAAAAGAAGAATTTATGCTAAAGAAATGGTACAACTCATATATAAAGCATATACCAAATAGATATATACACATGCAAAAAAAATGATGTCAATATAGAAGTGTCAAAAATGTGATATCTGAACATGCATAAAAAGTTGATATCACAATACAAGTATAAAAAAGGTGTGTTTGAATAAGTAGTAGTATTCATACATCATGATTATTATAAAACAAAGCAAAAGAGTGGTAAACAAAAGAAACAAAATGAAAAGAAAAGTGGGACACAAGATTTATAGTGGTTCGATCAACTAACTTACGCCACTCTCGAGATCTCCTCCAAAATCTAGTTTTCCTTCTGCACAATTTGCTAAGACACAAAAGCCTCTCTCCTTCACGGGTAATGGAGAAACCCTACATCCACTCCCCTTCTATTTTAAGGTAAGAAGAATGTCGCTCCCTCAAAAAAGGTATAAAGATGTATAAAGAGATTTAGACCTTAATGTGGCATATAAGTAAATATAAAAATTTAGATGATAGACTTATGAATATATACAAAATTTTTATATTTATTTAATTTTTTTTATTAATTCACATATATATTACATGATTCTTATATATTTATATATCTATTATCTATACTTTAATATTTTATTTATACAACAATTAAATTTTTATACATAGTATATCATTAATATTAATGATCAATATATATATATATATATATATATATATATATATATATATATATATATATATATATATATATATATATATATATATATATATATATATATATATATATATACATTAATATAATTAAAATATTATATAAATAAATTCTAAAATTAAATATTATTCAAATAATTATATAAAAAGTAATAAATTTGTATGAAATTTTTATGGATCATTTTTTTTTTTTTTTGAAAGATTTACATACATATCACATAATTATTATACATTTATATATTTAATATTTATAAATATAATATTTTCTATACATGAAAAGATGTATTTTATTTTAAAATTTAATAATGATGATATTTTTTATATAAGAATATATATATATATATATATATATATATATATATATATATATATATATATATATATATATATATATATATATATATATATATATATAATGATATTAAATATATAAATATATAAAAATTATGTGATATGTATAAATAGTTTTCTATTTTCTTATTTTTATTTTTATTTTCAAATTCTATGATTAGCTTCGCTCTTCTCCTATAAATCAACACTCTCAAATTGTGTACCCACATCGTTTCTCTACGCTAATTGCTCTAGTCAGAGAACATCTTTTCTTGTGACCGTGAGTCCTCTGTTACTCAACGACCGTTCTCGAATCCAAGAAGGAGAAGATGACTCATATCCTTCAATTTCATTATCTTTCCCCTTATATGCTTTTAATTTTCTGTAGATCTTTTAGGCTTCTATTTCACTCTTCCTGATAGGTTTACGATCTCCGCAATCCGATTTACGAACTTTTCCTTAATTCGATCTATCACGGGGTAGTCAAAGAGATCGCGATCGCGAGAGAGCGCAGGCTCGGAAAGCTCATACGAAATTGAAGGATGATAACCTTACACCGGAGCAACGTCGTGAGAGGTTTGCGATCTGTCTGAATTCGATCTTACCCCTTTGTATTGATTTGGGAATATAGGGTTTAGTTATAGGTTTTCTGTTTTTTTTTCCCCGATCCTTACAGGGATAAGAAGGCTTTGGAAGAGAAGATCTCGAAGAAGGCGGCGCAGGGAACCAGCAGTGAAGGCAGCAATGCCGCGAATAACAGCAAAGGGCTGGCAATAAATAGGTGCTTGCGGCCTCCAGTTAGAATAATTTATGAAAGAAATCTTTTGATTGTGACTGTTTTATCTGAACTGTTATGCGGTGCTTTGGTTGACGTGCTTGTAAGCTGTTCATTTGTTTGTTCGATCCTGAAGTTACTGAACCTCTGATGAAACGATTTCTTGCCTGTGCTTTGACTTAGTTATGGCTCCAAATTGCATTTGCTTTGTTTCAGGTTATTCGCTGGTAATTTTTTCCTGGACTTGATTCTTGTATAATTTCAATCTTTGGTGATGTTGTTTTATGGAGAAAGAAGGAAATTAAGATATGGGTTATGCCAAGTACTGTTCAAAATAAATTGAATGTGAGAAGATCTATTAGTCTCATTGAATGCAGTCTGTGAAGTTCGTTCAAGGAAAAAAGAAAAGCAATCTTATTTTATTAAAATTGTAATTTATATAAGTAAGAAATAAGTTCTTAAGAAGGCATTTAAGGGTTCGCTGGCTGGCTGTGGACTTAAAATGTTATTTAGAAAATTATGAAATTTGCTACTTTATTAGTTGGTTGAACTAACTTTTGTTTGAAATTCCATATGTCCCTCAAATTATCGATTATATTTCTAGACATAAAAAAAGTGGAAACGAAATTGATGTTTTCTAATTTTAAGCAGCTAAATTGTACGCAATTTTTTTTTTTTTTTCCGAACCATCCCCCATCTAGAAAAAGCTGTTTTGAAATTATGGTAAGGCCATCAAGAATGTTTTTGGTATTCATACTACAGACTTCACTAGCTTATTAGAAGTGGAGGAAAGAGCTCTCGTTCTCCATTCCAGTTGTCACTGTTTCAGTAAGCCAACTCTTTTACAATGTAAAGTATTGGAATATTAAACAATTCTTATTAGGTTACATCATTATCTCCATCAAAACTCTTAAGTACACCCCAAATTTTATGTTTTTTGATTTCTTATAATTTATTAAGTACTTTTTTTTTTCAAAACAAGTCCAACATAAAACTAAAATAAAATATATCAAAACAAAAATTATGACATATAAGGACCAAAATTTTGCAAACTAATTTATTCCTGTCATATTTCTTATTTTATATGGATGTGTATTTCATTGATTCATTCGCATAAGAAATAAATGATAAACCCTATGGAAGTCTATATTTAAAAATGATTGATCGGGTTTTGTGTTTTTGAAGTGTCTCCCCTTTTACATAGAACATTGATATGTTTTTTAAGTGCTTCCACTTTTACATGAAACATTGAATGCATTTAGATTTTAATCTTCTAGTGGTCAATTTTTTGATGCTTTGCATATTTGTTTCTTAAGTATATTGTTTGCATAATTAAGTGCTAGAATTGTCTGCCATATATGTTCTTTTGAGGCGGTGGGGAGTTCTCTTGTAAGAGATTGATAGATGCAATGCTAAAAGATTACATGACCAAACTATCAGTGGGATTACTATGTAATTCTTTAACATTTAGCTCTAGTATTTGGCTATAGTAATTGTTTCTTTGGGAGGGTGGCGTGACTGCATTTTATTACAAAATTTAACTTGCCTCCATTTGAGTGTGGTAGTCGCATTGCATTTCATGCAAAAGCCCAGCTAGAAATAAAGTTTTTAGGATGATTGAGTTGTTTCTCGTGTTCTTCCTTCCAAATTTGCCCACAGTACACATTATTATCCCAAACCATCTCCTTTGACTCGACAAGCGACTCTAGCCTCGAACCATCCTCGACCGTGACTCCTGCTCTAGACCCATCCTTCATAACTCTAGCCTTGACCCCTTTCCTTCGATGATGACTCCCGCCCTAGTAGCCATCGGCTCATCCCCAATGACTCCAACCCTACCAATCATCAAGTAAGGAAGTGAACTGCTACTACTTTCAAGTATGAGATCGAATTATAATTGGTTTGCATTTGGCTCCTATTTTATCCTTTTTGCAAGTAATTAGTATGATAGTGATACTTATTTGAATCAACATGGCTCATTTTTGGTTCATGTGTACTTTCTAGGGCATTTATTATCAAAATGGGTATGATTTGGCTTTTTTGGTATACACATTTATTATCAAGTAATTGGCATGATAGTGATACCTATTTGATATGTAAGTAATTGAAAATTGACTCTGCATATTTATGAATAGTTAAATATAATAATTATTAACATTTGAATACTCACATATATATAAGAGCATTTCTTTTATCTACAAACAACTATAATACAATAGATACACAACTAAATTTATTAAATAGAAACACTGCATTTATAATAGTAGCTTTTTCTACAACAGCTTCACATTTATTTTTTAGAAAGCAACAGTTGTTCCATAAGTAAATTGTTTGATTATTTTAATTAATGAGTAATTATTTAATAGTTAGAAGGTTATCTAAAGTTAATTAGGAGTAATTAGAGTTGATAAGGACATTTCTTGCTCTTTTGTGACATCCTTGGTCTTAATGGAAAATGTTGTGCATTGCTTTGTTTTTCAATCAAATGAATAAATCAAGACCACCCATGTGTCCCACAATAACAAATCCAAGCTACGAAATTGATAGCCTGGCAATATCTAGATGGATCTCTTATGATCATTTGAGTTTCTTAATATTTGGTTGGATTTCTCCAAGTATAGACAACTTGGCTCTTTAGCATCAAGTTAGATTCTTGCACAAGTCTGCTTAGAATAGGTAATTGTTTGCACATTGAATGCATGGAGATTGTTTATCATAAAGACTCAATCATTTCTATAGTGTCTTTAATGCAATATTTGTCCATCGAATGTTGCAATAATTCGGTTCACATCGATTCAATAATGCCTCTAACATCTCTATAAAGGCTATATAAGGTAAAATGAAAGAGAATTGGGGACTCTAACTCTAAAATTTTTTAAATACTTATATTTTTATTTTTATTTTCTCAAAATCTTAATAAAATAGTCTCTCTCTTTGACCACAATGGACATAGGTCATAATATTGATTTAGTTAGATCCTTACCTTTTGTGTGGTTGTGTGTTGTTGTTTGTGAATTTACTTGAACATTAATTTATACTCTTAAAGTTGCACAATAAAAATTCAACTCAAACCCACATTAGCTCATTTTAGATTTAAGTTTTTTTAATCAAATATAAATTTTTATTACTCAAATAAAACTCACATCTTAACATTCACTCGATCAATCTTGACATAGGCATTATGTACGCTTCTCATCTTATGCCCTCTCTACTTCTCATGTAGGTGTCGGCTATCATTTTCTTCTGTGTTACTTGTAATGTTCTTACTTTGATGTTGGATAATAGGAGTGAAAGAGAGAAATTTATTGTGTCAGATTTATTTTGAATTGTTATGTCATTAATTTTTATGGGTTTATATCTTATATTACTTTGGTGTTTATGTAATACTTCATACTTCATGGTTTGATGTCAAAATGCTTGTATTGTTATTTGATACTTTATGCAATTTGTTACTTCCTATTATATTAGGATTTTAATGTGTTATATTTTAATATGTCAATATGTTAGAATATATATTATTTCTTACTTTTTATTTTAATGTGTGTGCAATATTTCTTACTTTTTTAACAATTTGTTGATTCTGAGACATTCCTCAAATTATCTTTAGGCTTTGTGTCTTTCTTGCAGATGAAAATTGCCTTAATACCCAGCCATGCAATTTTAGATTTTGCTCTCATATTAGGATTTTAATGTGTTATATTTTAATATGTCATATGTTGAATATATATTTTTCTTACTTTTTTATTTTAATGTGACAATATTTCTTACTTTTTTTAAGTTGATTGAGACACAAAATTAAGGGTGTGTTGAAAATCATACAAATGCAATAGATTTTGCTCTCATATACTTAAACTAAATTTGCTCAATAATTTTTAAATTTTTTTGAACTTTGAACATATATTTTGTGCTACATTTTCTTATTTTAATTGAGACAAAATAAGTGTTGAAGGTACAAAGTTATGGGAGATAATTATATTGAAAGGTACATGTCATGATTCTAAATGGAATTTTTGATCAACTCATGAATTAATTCAATTGTCATCAAGTGACTCAAGCATTAGTTGTTGAATTAACTATACAAATCAATTTTTTTATTCTATGAGAATTGGTGCTCCAATTGTCACACCTCAATAAGCATTATCAAGACTAGAAGTGCTAGAGTGAGGAAAGAGCTTTCTAGATGACATCATCATTTGACTTGGTAGTTATAAATCATTCAGTCGATGACATCCCATGATTTTCTTCAACGTTTATACCCAAGATTTTGGAGGATCCATAAGGACACTCAACTTGACAAATATAAGCGACTAATTGGTTGTGTGGAACATTTGATTGAATTTAAGGATGCATTGATGTTGCGTGCCATGTCTAACACAATAAGTTGTTGAGTATTTCACTCAAGGATTTTACCTTTAGTTGGTTCTTTAGATTGCCCCAATTTGTTATTTCCTCTTTTAATGAACATAGTTTTTTTTTGCTCTTAGAGGTCACTTAATAGCTCACAGATGCTCCTTTGTCATAAATAAGGGGATAAGTAATTTTTATGAAATTACATTTTGAAATTCACTCCATCTACCCACCAAGTCATTAATTTTGATCTTGTTGTAGTGAAGGTTTTGCTTGTCCCCAGGTTGAAAGAGTGCCATTTAAGCATGATGTTGTTAATAATCTGCCTGGGACAATAACAAAATAGATATAAAGGTGGCAAGATACATGAGCATTAAGGAAACATTGGATATTCTTAACCTTACTCAAATTTGATTGGTCCACTAGAAAAGAAAATGGATGATTGGTTAGCCCAACCTAAGTTTGTTAAATATGTTGTGGTTGATCAAATATTCCAGGTAGAAGCATTTAGAAAAAAAAATAGTAATAAAAATTTAGTAGCTTTCCCAATGCCTCATCATATTTCTAACTTGCCATTAATTGATTTGATTTATTTAATAATGGTGACAATTTAGAATATGAAATCATTAAAATAGTCAATTCTTTATGAAAGCGCCCTAAAACACCTGTAAGTTATCTTTTCAAAATGATCATGGACACAACATTGTTGATTATTGTATCTTAGAAACTTACATTGAAAAACTTAGTAAGGGAACATTTGAACTTAAAGGAGTAATGAATAAGTTTTATATTGACCATGATGATAATATACACATCATTAATGATTGCTCTTTCTTGAAAGCCATCATTAAAAAAAGTGATTAGTGATATGCATTTAAAAGAGTTTCTAACTGATCAACTACACAACCAATGGTTGATTAATATCAACTAGTTAGGTTCGCATGGTGTGAAGGTAATCAATTGAATTAAATCTATTATTTCAGGTGTTTATTCTTAAGCGGGCTGTTAAAAATCCTAAATTGACTTGAGTATAACAAGCTAAGTCATCAATTTATTCATTTTAACCATCATCTCTTTTTTTGATGAAGATCTTTCAATATGCTAAAACATTTATAATGATGCAGTCATGGTGAAAGCTTTGGTCAACCACTATAATTTCTTGGTCTTGCACCTAGTTGAGAAGCTTGCTTGGAAGCTAAAATTTGTAGGTCCCTAAAGGGGTTCTAATTGGATTTTATGTGAAATTTATATCTCGTAAAGATAGTCTCCCCTGACATCATGTAAAGAGGTTATATAACTTATGAAACCAACCAAATTATGTTCATCATGTTGCAAACTCCCAATTATTGGTTGATTTGCTAATGAATAGTTTTTAAGTGATCACCTTAATCAAACCTTTGACAGTTAGGTTCTCTATTATTTGAGGAGTTTTAGCCCAATCTTGAAAATGATTTGTTGCACAATAAATTTTCCTGGATATTAATCTCCACTCTCTTAAATTAAATCAGCTTTTTTAATTTCTAAAATTCTTTGTAAACTCCAAATGCTCATTTTCCAACGTCCATAAATGGCATTATGTTAATCGGATATGAAGAATTGAGTGTTTTTAATCTCTCTTCTATCAAATAGACTTTTGATTATTGCGTAGAAGAATGCTATCTATTTAGAATGACATCTCTTACCAAGTTTCCAAAGAGGAATTTGTTTAGTTTTCCGAAAAGTAAAGGATGGTGATTGTTGTTCCTATTAGGCAGCATAATGCCATGCCCTGCTAAAGCTCATGGAGGTTAGCCATGCTATCTTGTGCATGACATGACAAATTGGGGCAAAGAGATAAACCAAAATCATCTTGGAGTGTAATCACAATATGATGGAAGGTATTGGAAGCGCACAAGACTAAACTCATTCAGAAGATGCTAGAAACCTTATGGAGATGTCTGACACTAAATGTTCTCTGTCTCTCCAAAATACTCTAGATTAATCTAGATATTTTGGGAATAACCTAAGAGTTTCTAGGAGTCTTCAAAATAATATAGATGCATAGGAATGATGTAGAGTTTTTTAGAGATCTCGACACATGAATATTATATTATGAATGTAGAATATGCTTAGGATGTGAGGGAGGACTATAGATAAGAGTCACCCCCTTATTTGCATTCATTCAAATAGAGTTCAAGCCTTGTTATTTCATTTGTTTTAGTGAGAGTTTCCCCTTCTCTTTGATAAGGGAGCCTCCCAAGACTAAGGTATTATATGCATTGGCCGCCAATCTATATGAACTAGAGAAAGTAAAAGTCAAGAAAGATGACATAGTGGCATAAATGGGGGCAATATAGATGTTGAGTGCTATCTAGTCCACCCTTAAAACCTAAGACAAAAAGTTACTCATTGTGGAGATGTTTATGGGGAAGGAGACCATGAAAGTCTTGGCTGACACTGGCGTATCTCAAAAATTTATCTCCACCAAAGAGGTAAAGAGGCTAGGCGTTCAAAAAAAACTGGGGAGGAGGTCATCAAAGTAAACGCAATGGTCCAACCTTTCCAAGGCACAACTTGTAGAGTAAAGGCTAATATGGGTATATGGTCAGGACATGTAGACTTCTTTGTCATACCATTGGATGACTACCCAAATATCCTAGGGATGGATTTTCTATACCAAGCCAAAGCATTCCCAATGTTATTTGCCAACAAATTATGCATCATGAGGGGCAACAAGATTTGCATGGCATCTCTAATTAGAAGCACCAAGCATGTTGTAGAAGGGATATCAACATTACAAGTCTAGGAAGCTTGCCCATAGGAAGAACAATAGCAACCCAGAAAAGAAAGGTGCATCACCCATGGAGTCATCCATAGATCAGAAAAAGGGAATTAGACTAATGGCAGAGAAGACTAAACACCAAAAGCATCTACAGCCTACCCATCCATAGAATAACATAGGCACCATATGAATATAAGTTGTGATGAGGGCATCATCAGTTTAGGTGTGGGAGAATGCCACACCCAGCTAAAGCTCAAGGAGGTTAGTCATGTTACTTTAGTCCATGAATGGCAAATTGGGGCAAAGAGATCAACCAAACCATCTTGGGTTAGGTCACAATGTGATGGAAGGCTTTGGAAACCCCACATAGGTCTAGACTTATTTGAATGACACTAGATGCCTTTAGAAGATGCTGGACACTAAATATTCTACCTGTCTCTAGAATACTCTATATTAATTTAGATATTTAGAAATTAACTAAGAGTTTCTAAAACTTTTCAAAATAGTATAGATGCACAGAAATAGTATAGGATTATTGTAGAGATCTCTACATATGAATATTATATTGTGACTCTAGAATGTTCTTGAGTGAGAGAGGACTATAAATAGGTAGTTACCCATTCATTTGCATTCAAGTAGAGTTTGTGCCTTATTATATCATTTATTTTAATAAGAGTTTTCCTTTCTTACAAAGTCTTCTTGCCTTTCTTTTCTTCTTTTGTGTTTTAGCCTAGTGTTGTTAAGAGTTAAGCTTACTTAATACTTGCGGAGTGTGCTAAGTTCACACATTTACTTATTCAAATAGCAAGAGCTTACAATAAGCCTGTTTTACGTGCTCCACTGTCTTCTATACATGACAACGTTGGGCATCAGATGGTGTCTTTCTTCGGAGCTTTCTCGGTTATGCCTACTAATCTTCATTTGAGAATGTTTGGTGGATCCATCTTCACAAGCAGGAAAATCTAAAGTTGGGATCAGAAGTATTGGAACACAAATCTATTGGGACAATTTATTGGCGAGAAGAACAGGCTTGAAACTCTGGAACTGGGCTTTTTGGATTGATGGATTACACAAATAATAGTAGTGGTATTGCTGAGAAGGGTTGTTAGACCTAACAACAAATCTTATAGGAAACGGCGAACTTAAATGTGGATAGTAATGAATGTATAACTTCACAGTACCCCAGATTAGGCTGTAGCCCGGGTCCATGATGCTCTTAGAATTGTTGTTGAACTGGAACCATTTGTTGTAGTCCCTATATTATGTCACTTAGTGATACAGAGTACATGTAGGCTAAGTATCCCTGTGAAATTATATGATGGCTTATTCAGGTTTCTCAGCAGAGGTCATCCTATCCTCCCATTGATGGATTTAATCTTAGATTTAGAAGGTAGCGAGGGACATGTTATGGTATATACACTGTTTCATCGGTCTCTTCAATTCTTTAATCATGATCTGATTTCATCAAAAGCTATGATAAAGTATGCTAATGTTTGGATCTGGAGATTCTCATTCTTGATTTCAATGGTTTCTCTGGTTAAGGTTTTGTCTCCGGAAGGAATCTGAATTGGAGTTGCATTCATCTATATGATCTGTATTTTTTTTTTTCCCCGTCTTTATACCTTGAAAGCATAAAATGCTCAAATCCATAAATTGTAGGAGTATGTTAAGCGGCATATAAACGTTCTCCATCTCCTTTCGTTCCATCCTACACTCAGGATTACTTCAGAGATCATGTTTAAACCTGCTCAAACGATTCTTCTCTTGTGACTCTCCTTATGAATGCATAAATATTTACTTTGATTGGCCAGTTGCTAGTGATCAAGCAGGATTGAGTGTCATTAGTTAAGCTTGGCATTGCAATTTAATTTCTAATGTTTGATTGGTGTTTATGATCTTATTTCGGTAATGAGGTTGGAATGCTCTTTTTTCCTTGGGTAATCAAGATTTGGTTGGATGGGTGGAGAAGGCACTTTAGACATCAGAACTGAATCGCATTTAATGATTAAAGCTAAAAAACGAAAGGGCAAAAACCAAACGTTAAAATCTTTCATTTCTAGAGATCTTTGAACGTGAATTCCTTTCAATAGCTTTCTCATTACCTGCTTATAATAGATGGAAAATAGAAACAAAATTTGATATTCTGATGTGTATTCAATGTAGTAGGATATGCTTGGAGCATGTTCCCTTTCAATCGTTTTTTTTTTTATTGGTTTTCTTTAAGCGGCAGTTTAGCTGGAAATAGATTTTAATTGAAGTAGGACTTAGTAAATCTTGAGATATTAAACTCCTAAAAATTATTTGTCATGGTATAAGTTAAATCTGATTAAATTCGTATAACTATTTGGCAACATATTTTAAGATTTAAGTCTATTATCAAAATATTTTTTAATAATAATTATGTAAAAGTAATATTCTATTATATCTATACGGGATACATTAATCTTAATTAAACTTATTAATTGAATTAAAACAAAATTTTTATTTAATCAAATTAACTCGTAATAATACCTATTTAGTTAACTTTATCTTTTTAATTAATTAATATTAATTAAATTAATTTATTTTTAATTGATATGTTTTCATCAAATTTATTTGATCATGTTACTAATTATAATTTATAATCCCTTTATTAATAATTATATTAATTTATTTTTTACTTTACATATATTAAAATTTCAATTAATTACTAAAATAATTGAACACAAACAATCCTTTTAATAAATTAAATAGAACATTATTTTAATTTATTTAAGTTAACATATTTAAAATTATTATATTTGAAATAAGTTAACATCTCCTATTTGAATCGTTGAATTTGAGATGTACTCATTCCCCTTGACCTAATAATTTGAATGAATTAGATTTGAAAATTGTAGGTTTAGGCTGACTCGAATAATTTTTGTTGAGTTCAGTTTGAAGAAATTGACTCATTTAATATTTTGGGTTGGTTGACCCGCCAAGTTAAATTTGACTCAATTGATCTAATTTTTTACTTATAAATTTGAATTTGACTTGATTTTAACTTAGAATGCATATATAAATTAATTATTCGGGTTATGTTTAGGTCAATTGAGTTGAAGTTTTTGACCTATTTAATAAATAAGTTGGGTTCGAGTGTAGCTTATTCAGGTCGAGTCAATTCGGGTCAAACTCAAATTCTATCTACTTATCTGAATTGACACCTCTAAAATCGAATATAGACTCATGGTAGGAATTCATCTTCGGAGAAGGCATTGATGAAATGCATGGCATGTGGAGGAACATTAATTGAATCATTGATGATCAAAAGCGAGGAAGCGAGGAGAGGTTGCTATGGGTAATCCTCGTCTTTCCTCTTTTTTCTCACGCTTCTAGGACTAAATAACGTAAAATTGTCGAACTCTCGGATTTACAACAAAATGGGTCAAAATGGGGTTCAAAATTAGGGCCCATTTATTTTGTCTAAAATAACTGAATGGCAGAATTTATGTTAAATCCGGTGTAAATTTTGGAGAAATTCAGCAACCAAACTACGGGTAGCTTTGGTGGACCGATTTGAATCCTCAGTTTCCTCTTCAGATAAAGGATGATTTGATGTACTAATATTTCAGTCACTCTCGATATTAAGGTTCAAGATGCACTTGTATTTGTTAATATTTTTTTCTTTGGTAAAATGCCAGAAGTCTTTTATTTGGAGGAATTGGTCGTTCTCCAAAGTGAAGAATTTCTCTTTCTTTTTTTTTTCTTTTTTTTTTCTTTTTTTTTGTTTTTGTGACTTCATCTATTCAATTCATGATGCTGTTGAGTTATGCCTTTCTTACAATTTAAGTGCTTTCCATGGTTAACTGCAGCTAATTTTAGGAATATCCTCTACGATTTTTGTTTTTTGAATTTTGATCTCTTTTCGTATTTTATCAGAAACTTGATCTATTGTTTTCTTGTTGGGAAGATTTTCTTTCTTTTTCAGCATTCAGATTCCTTTGTCAAAGCCTCCTTTTTAATTCGAAATGGAGATATTGTTTATCTTTATACTCTCGCAACCTGCTTCGTAAAAAAATATCTCTGAGTAGTCTCAAAATTATTAGATATTTATTTTATGATGAATATAATATAAATTTTGACTTTGAGAATAATTTGAATCAAAACTTGGTAAAATATCTCTCAAAATACATTTCTTCCAAGATTCATATGTTCATCATCCTGCTACTTGGTCTGAAGGGATGTCCAGAAAAAGTACAAAGTAAAATAATGTTCATCATATCTATCTGGGAATTTGATTATTCGGATAAAGTTATGATATTTAATTGATTTTTTAATTGATATTTTCCTAAGTGAAATAACTAAATTGAGCTTTTCTAAACTTAAATTTGGGTTTATAAAAATATAAATTATTTTAAAAAATACTTAAATTTATTGCATCATTAAATGTGCTTACCTGTGTGATTTCTTGCTAGATGGAGGATGGAGTCTTAAAACATGATTTTTCCATTCTTACATGTGACCTATCAGCTAGTGTACATGATATCTATCATAGCCTATTAGTTGACCGTCTATGTTCTTAACCAAGAGGAATTGAGTTTAAATACTTGCATATATGATGTGAAAAAAGATTTATCAACTAGCATCCTGATAAATTGATTATTCTAATATATGGCTTTCTCAAGGTCAAATGTACATCAGGGCTAGTCTGCTTACCGACACTCATAAAATGCCTTCTGAATGCTAGGTTAAAATTTCTCATTATAGCCTAACAATACCTACTTGATACTATTAATTTCACCAAAGATCAATGCAACTTAATTACTATAATCCTTGGTCAACCATTATTAAATTGATCCTATTATGCCTATTGGCTCCACTCATGATGTTGTTAGAGATGAGTTTGGCAATTTGGTTTATGAGAATTTTCATTAGGGGATAAATTACTTTTTTGTTTATTGCAAAAGTCAAGAGCTTCACCTTTGATTATTGTTATCCTTTCATGCTTCATTTGAGTGTGGTTCAAGTTGCCAACTATAGGACCTTCATATTGATTACTAAGAAATTACCATACTCATTTAATGGGCCTTTAATGTAATTTATCAATTTTTTTGCTATCATATTAAAGGATTAGGTCCACACTTGGCTATACTCCTCCCATGTTAGATTTATCCACACATTAGTTGAACTCACTTGGCTTTTCATTAAGCAGTTAATTCATCATAAATAAAAAAAGTTATCAGTCTCCTCCCACCTCTCACTTTTGAAAAAGGTGAGTAAAGGTGGTGAGTGATTTTTGACATGAGATTAATGGATAAAATTAATTATAAATCTACAATTTTGTTGGATCTGATTCTATCCATGGGCGAGGTGGAACCTTCTTAGGTGCTTGAGAAGTTGAATTCAGGTTTATGGGATAGTGGGATGGAGTAGAGAGATATAAGAGATACCACTATACTAAGAAATATAAGTACAAATGATCCTCCTTTTCTTTAAGGAAGTGTTACAATAAAGTTGAAAATAAATGATCTGTGATTAGAGAAGGTACTCGAGAGGAAGAATAAGTCCCCTCCCTAAAAAAATCAAGGGACAAACCCCTTTACAGGGTTTAAGGTCCCCTTTTTATAGAGTTTTAAGGGGGATTTTACATGTAGCTGACGTGTATATAATGAGTGTTATGTATGTAAGAAAGTACAAGTTGCTCGTGATAGGTTAGTTCACCACGGTCACATGGTGACTTCCCTTTGCTAAGAATCTTGGGCACTGGTTATATGACTTATCTATCATGCACCCTGGATGTATTTTCGCTCATGTATGAGTGAGCTATCAACCTTAAGGCGACCTACTGAGTATCAATCTGTCAACAAAAGTTCTATTCCTTGTGTGCTCACCCTACATGGGGTGAGTTTTTTCCTGGAGGCAGATCATCAAGCCCGACCATCCTATTTTGTATAATCTCTTGGTCACCTGGATCATGAGTATGGGTATATATTTAGCTCCCCAATTCTTTTGCTCCTTCTAGAGGAAACTCACAAAAGGATAGAAGAATGATAAAATAATTAGTCATAAATAGTTAGCAAAATTTTCAGAGAAAAGTAGCTTTCTTGTTAATTAATGTTACATCACCTTTTGACTTGGTCCTTTTTTTAAGCATTTCTTCGCTCCTAAACTATTAAAAAGGCTTCAGCTTGAGATTAGTATTTCCCCATCCCTCTTTATTGCAGAGTTGGTATTGTTCTTCCTTTCATAGAGTCAATTTTTTGATAGTAGGAAGGTGCTTGCTTCATGAAGGAATCTAAGAGGCCCAAGGTTTTATTGACTCGATGGAGATCTGGGTGAATCTCGGAAGATGATGAAGACTAAGAGGCCGGCGGAACCTGTGGTTTCCTTGCCAATCGAGATAAGCACTTTGATAGCTTTTGCCCAAGTCCTTGTTGTTGCTCCATCCAAGGGTAGTGATGAAGATTTGTGGATGAAAGTGAGTGTTCCTTCTCCCTTGGTCATGGTGGATCCATCTTCCACGTTGTCTTAGATGGAGGCATTTGATACCCCAAGAAGAGGTGGACGATGCTCTCATCCAATGAAGAAAAGTCATGGTAAGCTTGCTAATGAGAATTGCCTTCATGAAAAGATGGCGAAGTAATGTCTCATCAAGGTAGGACTCACTATTATTTGATGATTATATTATATTTCACTCATTTTCTAACTAAATTTCTTATCGATGAGCTAAGTGTGACGAGTGTACATGCGTTAGCGGAGGGTGACAATAGACACTCTTCATCTCCCGAAGTCATCTTTTTGAATTCCCAAGTAATCTAGAGAAATTAGTTCATTAGCCATGAGCAAGTTGCTAGGACATTGTCTAAGTGATGAGAAAGTTTGTTTGATACAACAGTGGATTCTTTTCCTAAGGATTATGCCTTTAGCAGATCGCCTCATAAAAATAGCCATTAGGTTCATGCACACTGAGGCCAAAGAGTTGCTTGAACTTCAGCCGTTGATTTTCTCATTTGTCTTCCACAGTTACTGCCATGGCAACTCGAACTTCTTGGTGTGATTGGGTGGGTATTATGTGGTGGCATTTGCACATGTTTTGTTGAACTTTGTGGTGAGCATCACTACCTTCCTCATGCTCTTGAGAGAGTAGGGATTGACATGGAGCTTGCCCCTTTTTTTTCCATTCCTTTGTTGTCAATGGGCACCTGGATGGCATCGTCCAATTTTGGCGATTCTATTGAAAATTCACAATTTGTCGAATAAGGTTAGGAAGTGGCAATCTAAGTTGTGTTTTGTGAAAAGCTCAGTTTAATGGTTGATGCTGACTATTCCCATTCCCTTATGTACGAACAAGGTGGTGGTCTCGGAGATGAATCCTCAAGTTAAGGAGATTTTGGAGAGAGTGGCGGGTAGAACTTTGGACATCTGCCACTATCTACACTTCAGAAAAGTCCATGAGTTCCTCTTTAGTATGTACTTTACATTGTATTCACAATTATAGTTGAGTCACATTTTCTGATTTTGTTACTTATTTGTTTGTATAGGACAATGACTCGGTGCCTTTTCCCTTTGTTCCTGAGGTCATCAAATTCCTTAACGAATGCAAGGGGCCAGGCGACGAATTGGCATATGTTGAGGCCGGCCCTAAAGAGTCGGTTAATGATGCGGGGCCGAGTTCTCCTCCCAAAAAATCAAAGAAGAGAATACCGAGCTTTATTCATTGCGATCATTTGAGCAAGATGAGCAGGGCTAGCAAGGAGCTTGAGGAGTACCCTATAAGTAATTTCACTCCTGATCTTGTTAGCTTGATGAGTGAGGCATTCAAGCTAGGGCAACAAATCTCCTCTGATGGACTGGACTCACTCCTCAAGGACTTTCCCATAGCGACTACTTTAAACAGTGATGACCGCTCAAGCCATTGCATGATAGTCAACTTAGGAGGCATGTAGGAACTTGTTGAAGAGGAAGGAGCTGTCGGTAGAGAGGACAATGTTTGATGTTGCAATGGTAAGCTCAAAGTCTCTAAGAGCAAGGTCACCAAACTTCAAGAGAAGGTGAAGTGCTAAGAGGAAGAGAAGCGAGCCATACTGAAGCTGACTCACCTTGAAGAGGTGAATAAAGAGTTGGAGGTGGAGTTATCTCACTACATTGAAGAGTTCTAATGGAAGGAGGCTGAGTTGTTCATCTTCTTTGATTTTGATGAGTATAATCATTTATTGTAGGAGAAGTTCAAAGAAGGAGTTGACTATGTAATTTCCAAGTTGATGAGGCACAGTCAGTTAGACTCTAAGTTCTTGGACTTCGATAACATACTTTATCGAGATTAGACTCAATATTATCCTTAGCTGGAGTAGTGGATTAACTCACCTCTACTCATGGGTTCTTTCCACTTTCTTTGGTTGAAGTAGCTGTCTCACTTGCGATCAGCGCCATCGAAGAGCTTGCCTAACCTTTGAAAATCAAATCGATGCTTGACAAGATATATGTCATTGTGAGATCTTTTAGAGTCCATTAAAAGCGTTCACTCTGTCAACAAAAAAGAACTTGGCAATAAAAGGTGAAATAGATTCTGTGAAGGTCTTGGCAAATAAAATAAGCCATGGAGCTCGAGTCTCTTTTATAGCTTAGAGCATAGAGAAAATTTTAAAAAGATAGGTCAATTCAAAGATGATGTGACATAAATATTAAAATAATTCTTGACCAATATTTTTTTAAATTAAATGGTAATAATTAATACCTTTTTCATATATATATATTTTTTTGTTCTTTTTGTGAGTCACCTCTACTTTTAATAGAGAATCAAGGAGCTAAATATATAACCATGGAGTACACATGGACCTAGTGAGTGCTCATGAGTGACAAAGAATGGGCGTAAGAGCATTAAATAGTGAGAGATAAAATTCAGACAAGTGATTCGCTCATTCACAAACAAGCAAGTGGGCAAGCATGAGGAAAAAATCATTCTAGTCAGGCGACCAACATCAAGCAACTCACCTTGCATATAAAGACTCACCTACACATAGGCGACTACATAGCCAAGCACTCACATCAAACAACTTACGAGTGGTGATTGTATTCAACAACTCATCACTTGACCAATAACTTGCCTATACTCCATACTGTGGGTGAGTCTCTTATGCAATCAACATAGTTAATGTGTATTTTTCTTATGCACTCACCTTCCAATCCTATAAAATGGGAAATTTTTGAGGAGGCAGAGAACTATTGCTTTTTAGTTGTTTTACTATTCCAGAGAAAGACTCTTGTAATCTAGCCCCCTACCTGTACTTGTAATCTCAAATATAGTGAAATTTCTCATACTTTCTAGCACTTTTCTGTTATACTTTTTATTTATTTTGTCCTACCCGACCTAGCCTTATTTTCTAAGTGCTTAAGGGAAGGTCCTTGATCATTCTACAGACAAATTTAGATTCAACATCCTTTTACCCCTATAATGGTCTTTGGGGTGGCCAATCTAATATGACTTGAATCTTAGAGGGGTCAAGTTTCAAGTTTGGTGAAGATATAATGAACTTAAAAAAATCAGTTCACTTTGAAGAAATATGCATTTCTTCAAGTGAACATGGAGGTTCTCCTCACTTAGTTTTTTTATGACTAATGTTAGGTGTTGAAGGTGGGATTTCTCATTTAGGTTGTAGATAATTATATCAAAATATAACACCAATAATTTTTTTATGCAAGGATTTAAAATAGTATTCCTAAGTCTTATGAAGGTACCATGGGCATTGGTTAACCCAAATGACATTACTAGCCATTCATAAGGTCCATAAGGAGTCTTAAATGTTGTTTTCCATACATCTCCTTCTCTTATCGTAATTTGGTGGTATCCATTTCAAATAAAAATCTTAGAGAAGCAAGTATTAATCAAGTCCAAAAGGTCATCAAGTATAGGTATGAGATTCTTATACTTCATGGTAATTATGTTAATTTCCCTACTATTAAGACACATCCTCAATGTGCCATACTTTTTAAAAGTAAGGAGGGAAGGATGGAACAACACATGGACATAAACATTCCCTTAGGAACCCTTTCTTCAAAAGGCCTTCCACTTGCCTTTTGAGTTTAGCATACTCACTTGGGTTCAACTTATAATGTGGAAGATTTGGTAACTGTGAAATAATATGAATGAGATCAATTGCATGATGAATAGTTCTTAAGGATAGCAACTCATCTTCTATTCAAATATCTTTAAAGTCACTTAATAATTTGGAGACCACTTATGGTTTGTGAGTGACTTCAACACTTGAAGTAGTGACCTCCTTGATATGGTACAAGTATTGTGAAGAGTAATCTAAAAGTTTCGTAGCTAACTTCGTGTATGAGAGAGTGTGCAAATGATGTAATGAGTTGGTTGCATGAGAAGGTGAAGTGGGATGTGAGGATTGATTGAGATCTAAAGAGATGAGTTGTAATCTTGGTGTTCCTTTTTGTGTGTGGTTGATGTGAGATGTGTAGAGGTGGATTTAAATGAAATTGGTATGGTTGACTTTGTGCTTACATGTGACTTCTTTGGGGATGGATTAAATGTAAGTAATTTGATTTTTTGGGATGGATTAGATGTGTGGTTGATTAGAATCTGAAAGTTTTACCTCTATATTTATAAGAGTGCCTTGCAAATCAACCATAGAACTCTCATTCTCTTTTTTATATTTTTTTTCTTCATTCACAACATGATTACTATAAACAATAAGAACATAAGAAATGTATTTAAAGCTTGGCTTTTTATTCATATTTTCAAAAAATAAGTTCATAAAGATATTAGAGTATAAGATTTAGCCTTTTCATCTTATCATACAAAATCCTCTTAGATACAACAGATATTCCTCTCTCACCAAACATCTGGGCATTGATAATGCTAAATGGGGTTGAGGAGGAACTAACTCTAGTGACGCTGGCAGATCAATCTAGATGATCTTCTTCTGGGTCTTCATTGATCTTGCATGGAAATTTTAAATTCTTTTATTAAACATTTTTTAGAAGAATATGATAAAACAATATCCCATTCATTTCAAGGAGAAGAACTATAAGAACTAAAAGATTCACCTGTGATTACACATATCATTGAAGATATGTGTAATAATTTGGGTCATTCATTTTGTCAACTTCTTTTGGTCTTTTTGGATCAAGTAGCTTGAAATTTGATTTTTTTCTTTAAATTTTTGAAAATCTTTCTCATTCCCTCTCTCTTGAAAGAATAAGTCTGGTTCATTCTTTCATTAAAGGGGCTAGTGGGAGCTTTCTTGGGTGGTGGTGATAACTACTATTGTGATGGCCTATAAGGTGGTGGACACTCTACTTGGATTTGAATTGGAGCTTTTCCTCTGTCCACTATAGAGACATTACCTGCCCTCTTTTCTAATACTTGTCTAGGTTTTATTGTTTCCATAATAGACTAATTCTTAAAGGACATCTTATGAGCTTCTTCTTATTAACTAAAGGCTTTACTTAATATTTTTTAAAAGAGTTTTAATAATAAAACCTTTCAACAAGAAGACAATAGGGCCATGAATATTTTGAAGGAGTATTTCTACAACGTGTTGCTCTTATAGCTAAGGCTCGCACTTGAGACTGAGAATCCTCCATCTCAAGATATAATCAATGAAGGATTCACCAAACTTTTAATTTTCAACTACTAAGTCACCTATAGTAACGCGGTGTTGTGTGCTAGTGAATTATTTCACAAACATGTTTTCTAGTTTAATGAAAGTGTACAAAAAATCAATTTGTATCTCTGCATACTAGTTAAAGGCAACTCCAGTCAAACTACTGACAAACTGCTTAAACAACAGGGCATCACTCCCTTCAGCATTCCAACAACATGCTTGAAAATGTGCTTAATGTTATTTGGGATTTCCTGTCTTCATCAACAACTTTGAAAGAAGGAGGCACAAATCCCTTTGGATATGGTACAAAATCATATTCCTCAAGGTAGGGTCTACCATTTGGAAAAGAGTCGTACCATGGGATTGAGCCAATGCTTCCTTCACTTGTTGTTCCATTAGAGATTTTAAGTCGATTTTAAGAAATATATCATATGTTGATTTAGGTTATTGGTGGTACTTTATTAAACCAAGCTTTGTCTCATCTTTGGTATGGGACTCTTCCAATCTCTTTAAAGAATGTAGCTGAGAAGAGGTGGGAACTAGACTTTGGAGTGATTGCTTAATAGCAATAATCTCTTCCATATTCTTTTCCATCCTCAAAATTTGATCATTCTTTTTTTGTAACTAAAGAATTAACTACTGAGTAGGATCAGATACAAGATCCTTGTGTGTTTCTTCTTATTCTTTTTTAGATTGCCTTGTTTCCACCATAAAAATATGTGTGATGGGTAGCATAAGTCATCATTTAACAAGTCATCTTGGTCTAAATCAAAGTGATATTGGACCCTACTTATCTTTTCTTTTTCTTCATTCTCTTTAACAATAGTCTCTACTTATTCTTTTGTAAGATGAAGTCGAACACTATTGCTATCAAGGATAGCATTAGAATCTTCTTCTACATCCATGATTCCCCTGGATGGTGAGAACTTTCTCTATGGCTAGAGTGGCTCCCAAACCAAGATGTCCCTCATCTACAACATCTCTATTGTAAGGAAATAGATGAATTCTATTTCTCTAATAGAGGTGTAAAACGAAGATGATCTTCAGTTTGAGGCCTAAACATAGATGCATTTCTTTAGTAGATTGAGTGACAGATGGTACTTCTATCTGTGATAACGGGTGAGTCTTTGGCTTAGAGGTCAATAGATATTTCCTAACATATTTTTTTTGTTTCTTTTCTAAAGATAACCTTATTTCTTCTCGAACTAGCTAATCACCCATATGCCAGGTTAGTGACCTCTCCGGGTGGTGCTACCGATCCAGTATAATAGACATGGAGTGATAAGAATTTCTTCTTTCAAGAAAAACCATATTTTCCTTTCCTTTACCTTGAATGGTCATATATCTTCCTAAGACTTCTCTCTCTAGCTCTCTAGAAACTTCTCCCTTCATAATCCTAAGTGTCTCTTCTTTAGTGTAAGAAGAGGACCCATGAGTTCGACGAAGGATCTAGTGTAATATACTATGAGCTTCCCTATTTACCATTCTAAAGTTCTATCTAGTTTCATATGAAAAGAGGAGAGGTGAAGAACTCACAATTCTTGATACCTTCTCTTCATGGGCTATAGAAAGAGGGTGGAATATACTACTTCCTATGATAGGAAACATATTTGATAGGGTAAACCCCTCCCTAACCCTAGCTTATTCAATCTCTATTATTTCCTTCTATTTTCTCTCCCTAAGGGCATACCTCATAAGCCTTCTATCTCTATTTTTCTTTGGGCTTTTAGTCATCAGTGAGGGCTCAGAAGTAGAACCTATTTCAAAAGTACAGGGAAAGAGAGAATCAGGTGTCTCAACAATAGAAAATTTTACCTTCTTTAATGCAGTCATGTTTGAATCTTCCTAGAGGCCTTTATGGCCATCTCTTTGCTAGTGGTAACAGTACTATGGGGCACCTATAAAACTTTAAGATATGCTTCTTATCCTTAAGAGTACCTCCATTAGCGATAATGTTCAAATATTCAAAACCAATCCTGAACTTGATGATATAGCCATCAAGTAATTTGCTACTGTCCACTGAAAAGCTAATCCCAGATATAGCAGTGAAAATAAGCTGTCCAACCATTTTCTATTTTAGAGACAAGAAATTTAATCAAATTATAATGAGCTTTTAACATCATTATAATGAGCATTTAACATAATGTAGTCAAGAGAAAATAACTTTTGACTTTTGACTCCATGAGCTCCATCTTATATGAGATTGATTTTGATGATAACAAACACATGTTCAAATACTATTAATCAAATTAAATTCAAGTGTGCAGGAAAAATTCATCAGCTCATGGTTCTTCAATTTTATCAAAATGCTAAAACTTTTGGACATGGACTAGATGAAAATTTTTCTAGGAATTACTACTATATTAAGGCAAATGAAAAGCTCACTAAAATAAAATAAATGATTCCTGATTCATCATTCTAAAATTATTTATATTTTTATATATTACAATTATTTATTATGTTATTCATTATGGATAGTATAAACTAAATGCATGAAATAAGTTTTATTAAATGTGTGGTCAAGCAAGATAAATTATGTTTAAACTTTTTAAATCATTTCCATGCAATTTAAATTTTTTATTCATATTTTTAGTGCATGAAAATTGAATTATCATAAAAATACCCTTTTTCATCTTATTATCTCTTTTATTATCATTTTCTTCTTTACATTGTTTTGGCCAAATTTTTTAATGTATTTTATGTAATAAAACTTGTGAAGTTCATTCAAAATATTTTCATATTATATTCCCTCATTTTTAATATTTTAAAGTTTTATTTATTTGAATTTCTAAATTTGAATTATTCTATAATTCAAACTTCTTTATGCATGACTTATACTTGCTAAATAAAATCATTTTTTTTATGAAATATGTTGAATGTCCCATGCATGATTAATTATAATTATTTAGAGCCTAATTAATCTATTACAGGTTATTTTAAATTTAAATTCAAATTAGCCCTCTTTTTCAAAATAATTCCTTATTTAATTTGATCTATTTTAGAAAAGTTTTAGGGGACCAGCCACTTTTCTTTAAATTTAATTAATTTATATATTATTTAAACATTTAATAAGTATATAATATAATCAGCCTCGATTTAAATTGATTCATGCATTACTTTGAGGATTTCCTATTTTTTGAAACTCCTTTGGCCGAAATTATTGAATTGATTTTCCATGGATTTATTTTTTTCAAAACTCCCTCCTTCATGTTAAAACCTCCGTGGCCAAATTTCCCATAGGATCCTCTCTCTCTTTAGCCATGAATCACATAACAAATATTCTATATTGGCTTGAAACAATTTTATAAAGGAGCCCATTGAAGATCTCCTTGGCCGATCCTTCATTCCTTCGATTTGAAATTTAAATTGATGCCTAATCAATTTCCCTCTCATTGGATCACCCTTTGGCTGACCCTAGACTCCTCCCTCCTTTATTTAAGAGCCTTGTTTCAACTTAAAAAAGGAACCAAAATGCTAATATTCTCTCTTGCTCTCTTGCTCATCTTCTCCACTTTGGCCGATCCTCGCAAAAGCAAATACTTGGAGATTTTTTGTGATTCAAGTGCAAGCATTCCTCATCATTATTCTCTTTCCCTTGGACATTTATTTATCTTGAATATTGATTGGGAGAAGTGAAGGTTTGGTGTGTTTCCTCCTTTGGCCAAAAGCATCATAGCATTGGTCTTGAATTTCTAAGGTGCTAAGTTCTTATACTTCTTTTATTTCTTCTTGGCTTCAATGTTTACAAGGTTATTTAAATTATCTTGTGTTTATTTAGCTCATAATATTTATCTCTTGTTTGGCCAAAATAAATATAAGAAGATCAATTTGTTTTAGACTTAACTACTTGATAATCCATTGATTTCTTTTTGGCCTAAAGCTAACATAAGGAGATCAATTTATTTTGTGCTGAATCATTGGATAATCCTTTTGTTTTTTTTTTTTGTTTTTTTTGGCTGAAGTCTCTTTCAAAGGTTTTTGATTTCCTAGTGCTTAATCATTTAAATACCCATTATTTATCCATTTGGCTTAAAGTTTCATATAGGTTGGTTAAATTTGATTGTGCTTAACTTCTTATTTCATTTCATTTTTTATTTGGCTGACCACTCCACCTCTTGCATAAATTATTTTGTGCTTGGTGATTACTTGTCTTCAATTAGTTTATGTATATGTTTTGTGATAGCTTTCTTGTGGTATCATTCAAACCTTTATTCAAGTGATTGTTTAGTTATTCTAATTGCACATAAATTTATCAGTTGAATAAAAGTTAGCTTATGTGAAAAAGAATTCAGAGTAATTTTTTTGTGAATACATTTTAGTTTGCATTTCAAAGTCATTTAAGAAAATCATTTCAAATTTTTTAAAGATCATTCAAACAACATTAAGTTACTTACTTACATTAAATATTTGATTGAAGATCTTATGTCAAATTCAATTTAAAGTTAAAGTGAGCACTCTTTTCATCGATATTCAGTTCCCTTAATATCAGTATTAGGTTGTGAGTGCAAAAACATTTTAAAATTGAGTGTTAGATTTGTATCTTTCTCTTTGCCTTGCCTTGATTTTTTGTTGGGTTGTACTTGCCTGTTAAGGAAAGTACGTGTTGGGTTATACTTGCCCATTAAGGAGAGTACGTGTTGGGTTGTACTTACCTGTGAAGAAGAGTACAAGAGATTTGTTGTAATCTCAACTTTGTTTAAGTAAATTCCTAGCATGGATGGCTAGACGTGGACATAGGCCAAGTTTTGTGGTTTGGCCGAACCATGTAAAAATCTCCATGTTCTCTTACTTTACTTTTCTACTATTGTTTCATTTCACTAAAGCATTATTATTAATTTTTCTACAAAAGATAAAATTAAATTTTTTGAAATTTATTTTTAAAATCTAATTCATCCCCCTCTTGGGTGTTATAGTTAAGTAACATTGACCCATTAGGAAAAGTTAGCCATTTTTTATGACTGGAGCTTTTAAGAAAAGAATTTTATTTTTAAAAATGTAGGTGTTATAGGACCCTTTTATTTGATTTCAACAAATATTGAGGTTCAATACTCTATTTGTTGGATGTAGAATATATTGTGCATGAATAAAATGGAGAGATACCCAACGGAATGAAAGGCAATCCTGACCCATGAAAAACACAAGTATATTGCCAAAGTTTAAAAATAAAAATCTATTTTTGAAGATGGAGAGAGGAACTGATCCCTAGTGGAGATGCCAAAAACACCATGCAGATCTTAAGATACTTATATAGGTAATTAAATACATCATTAAGGGATAAATATAATGAGCTTTGATTTTCTTTAAATGATTCTATTTGATGTGATTGTCCTTAAGAATTAATTTAGTTGAATGGACTATGTGATATATTTAGTTATTCCTTTCTAATCACTTCTAAATATTTTATGTCATATGAATCCAGGCATTCATGTTTTCAAATTCAAATGAATCAAATGAAAGTTATTTATGAAAACTTGCATGTGTTGATTTAGCATAATTATATGTGTGTATCACTATTAAATCCAAATTTATTTTTATTTTTCAAAGTTTATAAATTGATAATAAGATGTGGAGTGATAATAGTTATGAATACAAATAGGACTTGCATGTATTTATAGTTTAAAATATGAAATGAAGCTCTCTTTCCTATATTTATATATATACCTAGATTTGAATGTTAGTAAGTATATAAGTCTGGACATCCTGAGAATACGAGGTTTTAAGTAGCCCCAAGGAGGTTATTTGATTACCTCATATCTTTGGTTTAACAATGACAAGTACTTATTTGATTTCATTTATATGTATTTTTGTGTTAGAATTTGGATAAAATTTTAATTCACATACATAAATACTTCAACTAAAAAAAATACAATTTTACGTGATTTTCTAATATTATAGTTATTTATACATTCATATGTATTTAAGATAGCAAGTGTTTAGTCTGGAAATCCCGAAAACACGGCTTTAAGTATCCCCAAGGGGGTCAGTTGATTACCTCACTTCCCTGGTTTAACAATGGCATGTACTTGCTTACATCTTTTATACATGTGTATTTGTATTTGATTAGAGATTGGTAATCCTCTCTTTTTACTAAAAAAATGCATGCATCAAAAATCATCCAAGTCACTAAATTATATTACATGTAAAGATGGTGCCATCTTTCTCATGAATCATATACGAATTTACATGTTCTTGAATGTTAATAAGTATTTATTCTGGACATCCCAAGAACACGAGGCTTTAAGTAGTCCTAAGGAGGTCATTTGATTACCTCACTTTCCTGGTTTAACAATGACACATGCTTATTTGATTTCATTCCTATGTACTTTTGTATAAGAAATTGGATAAATTTTTAATCTATATGTATTAAATAATTCAACCAATTAAAATATAAGTTCTAATTGTATGCATTCATCATTCAAGTGTGCTAACATATATATATATATATATATATATATATATATATATATATATATATATATTAAGTGTCAAATCATGTGCATGTTACATGTGATGGAAAGGAATGGCTTAATATATTTCATGTGGTAGTAATTCAACTACATTAATCTTAAGATATATTTTATGTTAAATAAGATTATTTAAAGATAACCTAAACTTAGGTTAATAAAAATATTTAATAAGCCATTCACTAAGGAAAACTAGGTTATCAAAATATGCTTTAGAGAATGGCTTAAAGTAGGGGTGAAGAAGGGTAATCCTCTTTCCTCTCTTTATAACACTTAGATGCTAAGTGTAAATCAAATAAAACCAAGTAAAGCATAAATTAAAATCCATGAATCAACTAAATAACTTGAAATAAAACCAACCTTTATGTTAATTTAAATACAACACAAAGCCTTAGCACACACATTAAAATTAAGCTACCCCTTCTAGTCCTAAGTTAGGACAGTGTATGTGTCATGTATGTTTTGTTTCAATGTAATGTTTTAGACTGGATGTTAGAGTGTATTCTTCATAGACTGGATGTTAGGCCGCTCTTAGCTTAATCATATTTTCTATAGGGGTTGCTTAAAAATATATATAAATGTTCCCTTTGTAGGTCGCTTAAACCACTAAGCATAATTTGAGTATGACAGGTGGGCTTGGTTACCCATGTGCATGGTGCTAAGTCCAAATTACAAATATAACTACTTGGGATTGAATGTATGTTTAGCAAACCTCTATTTTGCAGGTGTAAATAGATTTACTTTTTCCATATAAATGTAAGTTTTGCGATAGGAATTAGGGTTAGTGCTATGGGGGATTAGGATGAGAAGTGGCTAGAAGGCTTTGTCCTGGGGTGCCTCGTGATGCCTTGGAGCAAATCAAATCAAGACTAAAGAAGGAGAAAGAAGATATTAAGATATGAAGAATGAAGACCTTCCATAACATGTATTCATTTCTAATTGTAATTATTCTTTTATATTCTGGGTTGTATAAGGGTAGAACACGACTACCCATCTTTTTCTCTTTTCGGGGTGTACGATAGAACCCGGCTGCACTAGCCTTTTATTCTTTTATGTTAGTTTATAAAATTGTTTGATGTTATGTTGTAATTGTGCATTAGGATTGCATATTTTTTATAGTTTCTTTATGATTGATACTTTAATGTGTGGCATGGATGCGGTAGGATCTTAGGACAAAATTAATTTTTCTACCCAACTAATAACTCATAACAAAGTTTTAAAATAATTCATAACCTCACTATAAAGCCTAGGATTTAAATAAGATAACTTAAATATTTAGCAACCCTTGAATTGTATGGTTGTATGTCTCACATCATGCATGCATATTCCTTCTACCTTGAATATGAGGGATCTCCATTCTTGCACGATAGGGGAATGCTTGACCTATGAGGGCATCCCTTGTGATAGAGAACACCCTCTTCTCATTGATTTAGCCAATAACATCATTTCATCATGCATTTAGGAAAAAAAATCCCCAAGCTGTTGTCTAAATAAATATGTCAAAATGAAATAAAAGTTGAAATGATTTTGCACTTGTAGATTAAGTCATATGCTCATACCACTCATGCTCTAGTTTCTTAGGGAGTGAGTTTAGGACTTTAGTCTCTTTCTAATTAAATAGCTACCCTAGATATCTTACAATTCATAAGACTAGACTACTTGGTTTTGAAATATATGAGGTGTTAGCTGGCAACCACTCTATACGGTTGTAAGTCCAAAAGTTGGACGAGTTTATCCTCTCTTGTGGAGATGAATCCTTATGCCACTTGTCGCTTAGATTTAAGTCATGCTTTAGCTTGTGCTAAATCTCTCTAGATTTAAGATCCGAGATAGTTGTTTCCTTCGGGCTACAAGCATAAATCCTCACCTCTTAGGCATTTTCACAACCTTGTGTTAGTGGATCATAAGCCCTAACAATCTAATAAAAATTCAACTTAAATAAATAAATATGTTCGCTTTCAAATATATAAAGCCCCACCATAGGATAGATTGGAATGATCACTATTTTTCCTTGTATCATGAGCATTTTCTACTTCCTCCCTTTGGATTCCAAAAATAAGTCTTCCACTTGGTCTCTCCCACTTGATTTTCCAAATATAACTAATTCTTTGATAATCTAACCTTAAAATATTTTAAGATAATAATTGTCTACTTTAATTGAGAGTATTCTTAGGAAATATCATTTCCTAGGATGTAATTAACTATGGAGGCTTGCCTCCATATGGAACTTAAGAACTTAGCTTAATATAAACTCTATTTTACTTGTCCATATAAAGTAGGGAAAAATCTCTGGTATTTTCGAAGACCCATTATGACTTAAGAGTCCTTATTAGGTGATTAGGTCCATTGTAAGGTAATATCTCTATCTTTTGAGATAATACATCCTACTTTAATATCATATCCAAGCACTTCAATAAGTATCTCCTATGATTTGCGTGGTCTCACCCCCTCCCCACTCCTCTAGATTTAAGATCTGAGATAGATGTTTCCTTCGGGCTACAAGCATAAATCCTGACCTCTTAGGTATTTTTACAACCTTGTGTTAGTGGATCATAAGCCCTAACAATCTAATAAAAATTCAACTTAAATAAATAAATCTCTTCACTTTCAAATATATAAAGCCCCACCATAGGATAGATTGGAATGCTCACTACTTTTTCTTATATCATGAGCATTTTCTACTTCCTCCCTTTGGATTCCAAAAATAAGTCTTCCACTTAATTTCTCCCACTTGATTTTCCAAATATAACTAATTCTTTGATAATCTAACCTTAAAATATTTGAAGATAATAATTGTCTACTTTAATTGAGAGTATTCTTAGGAAATATTATTTCCTAGGATGTAATTAACTATGGAGGCTTGCCTCCATATGGAACTTAAGAACCCAGCTTAATATAAACTCTACTTTACTTGTCCATATAAAGTAGGGGAAAAATCTCTGGTATATTCGAAGACCCATTATGACTTAAGAGTCCTTATTAGGTGATTAAGTCCAGTGTAGGGTAATATCTCTATCTTTTGAGATAATACATCATATTTTAATGTCATATCCGATCACTTCAATAATTACCCCCTACGATCTCTATGGTCTTCCATCCCCCCCACCTCATGAACACCAAAGAATATAATATAGTCATTCAAACAATGCTCTTGGCTCAGGTGAAAGATTCGACAAAGTGATCTCCTTCAGAATGATTACCCAGAGATAAGTTTTAGGCATGAAGATTAGATAAAAGGGGGCTACTTGAAGCGTCTATATCTGGGGGATATTTCAGAAATCCCATAACTCTCTATCAAGGAGTCGAGTATTCACAACCCACTTTGGAGACTCCTTTAAGGCTATCGATGGAAAAATTAATAGATTCCATCCATAATAAAGAATATGTTAAATGACCACCACCTACAATGGCTAATGGAGTCTGTGATCTCTCCAAGTATTGTGTTTATCACTAAAACCATGGACATGACACTAAAGAATGCTGTTAGCTAAGGAGCTTAGTTGATGAGTTAATAAAAGTTAAAAAGCTCAAAGAATTAACTAGAAAGAAAAAAGAAGTTGTTGAAACAGATAATGAACTCACTCTAGTACTCATGATCCATATTGCAGGGGTCATACCCATTAATTTTGGGGATGATGGAGAGCCCTTGAGAAAAGAAAACCTCAAGTGATTATGATCCAGAGATGTTAACTCAATAGCCATGGTGCATACGCCATATATCTCCATAATTTTTTGTAAGTTTCTTAGAGATAAACCAACCAATTATCAGTAATTTATACAATGATGCGATCATCATCTCGATGCTAATCAACAACTATCAAATTGGGAGAATATTAATCTATATGGGGAACTCAGTCAACACCATTTTAAAATCCATCTTTGATAATTAAAGGACCACTAAACAGTTTCTTAGGAGAAAGAAGATAGACCGAAGTGGTGATCACTCTTCCTTTGACCTAGGGGGAAATTAGAGGCAATTTATAGAAATAGCATACTTTGTTATAATAAAGGCACCCACCACCTATAACACCATCTTTGGTCAACCATTGCTCAACATGTTTAGGATAGCGGTTTACATACCATGTGGCCATCAAATTCCTTGCGAGAGGTGAGGAGATATCTATTAGAGAAATTTTGAATTAATTCTGGGTAGCCTCCACTACAACTTCAGAGCTGTAGGCAGGTCGAGTAAAGAAGATGAAGTCTTATAATTAAATGTCACATGCACAAAATTTAAAGTTCTTAAGGAGATAGATGAAATACTTATTGCATAATATTA
The DNA here is from genome assembly GCA_021442155.1 of Cymbidium sinense. NCBI lineage: Eukaryota > Viridiplantae > Streptophyta > Magnoliopsida > Asparagales > Orchidaceae > Cymbidium > Cymbidium sinense. The sequence continues at coordinate 28,338,441 of CM038228.1, read as the reverse complement.
TGAGTGAGTCCTCAAAATTAGCTCGACTTTTTATCTTGAGTATAAGGAAACCCTTATCTAAACTCTCTAGGATGACATCAATGTGTTCACTTGGACCATAACTGAGATAATGGGTACTGATATAAACATTTCTTATCACCACCTCATTGTCAATAAAGATGCTTGCCCTATAAAGTAGAAAATAAGAAAGACCATAGTATTGCTTGCCAAACCATCAAAGAGGAAGTCACTAAGATACTCAAAGCCAACTTTATTAGAGAAGTCCAATACCTTGAATTGGTGTTGAACATGATAATGGTGCAATAGTCAAGTGAAAAGTGGAGAATGTGCATCGACTTTACTAATTTTAATTCAACATGTCTAATAAAAGGAAAGCCCCTTCCTTAGATAGATGCACTAGTAGACTCGATAGCTAGTTACTCGATAATATGTTTCTTAGATGCACTTTTAGAATACCATCAAATACAATTACATCCTGTCAACCTAAACAAAACATCTTTTATTATTGGGGAAGGACTCTATTGCAATAGAGTAATGGCCTTTGGGCTCAAGAATGAAGGGGCAACCTATCAGAGAATGGTGGATCATGTATTCAAGGGGTAAAAAAGAAGAATTATGGAGAATTATATTAACAACTTACTGGTCAAAAGTAAGTCATTCACACAACATATTCATGATCTCATGAAAACCTTCACCACTCTAAAAAAGTATAACATACACCTTAATCCCTTAAACTGTACTTTATGTTGGTTAAAAGTATTTATTAGATTTCAAATTACTATCTAATGCATAAAAGTGAACTCTGATAAAGTGAAAGAAATAATTGAGATATTTTCACCAAGAACATCGAAAGAGGCTCAACGGCTTATAATAAGAGTCTCTGGATTAAACAAGTTTATTTCTAAAGCTAGAGAATGCTGCTCACCATATTTTAAAATCCTCATCAGAACTAAGAAATTTGAATGGACTCTAGAATGCAAGAAAGCTTTTGATGATCTAAAAAATCTATTTGTATCACCTTCATTGCTATAAAGTCCAAAGGAAGGAGAAACCCTACTATTATACCTAAGGGTTGGAAAAAACTCAATCAATTCTATCCTCATTATGGAGTAAAGTGAAAAGCAGTGACCCATCTATCATGTCAAAAAATCTCTATAAGGTGCCAAGTTAAACTACCCATCATGGAATAACTCATGCTCGCACTCATTATCTTTGTATGATGACTTCGACCATACTTCTGAGCACATTCAATCTAAGTCATCACAGATAATCTGTTTAAATTCATGCTCACTAATCTTGATCATTCAAGGAGGTTATTGAAATGGTTAGTGGAATTGAGTGAGTTTGATACTCTAAATGATGATCACAGCTAAAGCATTCATTAATTTCCTTATTGATTTCTATAGTTAACATAACAGTGATTGATCATCTATAAGCCTGATTTCATCTTTAGGAACTCCATTTCAATATACATTCTTTGGTGTTTGCTATCTTTGAGTGTATTAGAACAAATGGTATTAATTTAGGACCCTGTCCTGATACTCTTTAGCTTTAGTACAAATTAAAAGTAAAAATCAAAGCCAAATTTTACTTTGAGATTTACTTTTGAGATTTATCTATCAAAATTTGAGGTAATTTTTAAAATTTTTGAATATAATATTTCTTTTTCACAATGAGATGATATCAATTATATTTTGGCCAGAATCATGCATAATATAAATGATTTTATCTTCATTTTTTTCATTTTAAAAAGGTTGGTTCTAGGACTCAGTTGTTTAATTGTGAAGAGTTCTAAAGCCTCAATTTAAGATGTCAGTGAGCTCAACTAAAGGTAAAATGGAGAAGCATCCAAAGGAAAGAATGATAGTCTTAACTCGTGAGTGGCATAAATACACTACTGATGTATAGAAATAATAACATATTTTTAAAGATGGAGAGAGGAACCATTCCCCAGTAGAGTGGCCATAAATATCTCTGTGGGGAAAATTTTTTACACCATATAGGATTTAGGAATTTCTTATTTGGATAATCAAATGCATCATTAAAGAGTAAACATATTATCTCAGAAGATAAACATGTTATCCTCAAATGGATTCAATCATTTAATAAAAGACTCATAAAGCTAATGATTCTTTCATGTACCAGAGAGTTTTCCTCTGAACTATATGGAAAGTAGGCAGGGTTTATTTTAAATTGGGTTCATGGTTCCCTATAAGGGCAAGCCCTTATAGTTAATTACATCTTAGGAATAAAGGAACTCTTCATAAGAATACCCTCGATTAAAGAAATAAGATATTATTTCTATGGATTTCTAAGCTAGTTTTCAAAGGAGTGATATTTGGAATTTTAATTGTGAATGATTTAAAGTGGAAAGAGTTATTTTGCGAGCCAAACAGAATTAAGTAAGAAATACCTGTTGATTATGGGATGTCTAGTAGGCATTTCAACTATCCTATCATTGGGCTTCAAATTTTAGAATTTAATTTAGATTTCTAGTTAAAATTTTCTTATAAATATAGTACTTAGATTTTAGCAGCATAAGACTATAGAAATGCCTAGGGTTAAAGACTTACTCTATGGAGGATTCTTCATAACCTAATTCTATAAGTGCCTCTAACATAAGTCAGATGCTCGACCTAGTTCCACTTTTGGGAAATATTGATCATTCCTCTCACATGAGGGAATAAACCTATTCCTGACTCTTCTGGACTTATAACCTGCTTGAAAGGGCTACCACCAAAGTACATTTTAAATCCATGATGCCAAGTGTCATGTATGCAAGATGGCTAGGCTGTTGCATTTTAGAAAAGAATCTAATAACCTAGACTCACGCCCTAATCCCTAGGATCATACAAGGTATGATATGCGTCTAACTAATGCACATTTTCTAGATTTTAATTATTTTGACTCGTGATTCTTTTAAGGTCTTGGGTATGCATTTATAAATGCTTAAATGTCATATAATTAGAAGTTGTAATGGACCAAATCAATAAGAGAAGGCAAACTTCCTCAAGAAGATGATCATCTTCAAAGGTCAGATGTCCCTTATGTGGAATGGGTAAAGTGCCTAATTCAAGAATTTAGAATACTATGATAGTATGGTTAGCAAGAGATAATTATTTTTTGTTGATTTTAGGTTATTCCTAGGGCTTTAATTTATATGAAGTTTCAAGTTTTTTTATTTATTTTTTTGCTTGAGTTGATTAAATTTAAATTAGGTTAAAAATTAGTTTTTAAGAACCTAATCATCTAAGAACCCATCAAAGAAAATATATCACAGGAAAAAAACCTAGTAAAGTAGGTTGATTCTATTGTGCATCCAAAATAAATCAAGCCAATTTAATTTAAAGGAAGGTCAATGCGGCTAGGTACCACTGTACACCTTAGAAGAAAGAGAAAACAGGCAGTTAAGTTCTGCCCTTATATAACCTGGCCTAGAACTACAAGGTTAGATCTATGGGTCTTCTTTCTTAGATCATCTCTTTATTTATGGGCCTCCATTTGGCTTCACAAGAGAACTCTACACCCATTTGCTAGTAGAGTCAGCTCATACTAATCCTAGACCCCATAGATCTTAACCTAATCCTAAGCTCAAATTTACATTCTAAATTTAAAAATAAATCCTAAGCCCTGCAAAATAATTATCAGGAAAATACAAACAGCACACAATAGTTATATTTTACAAACATACGGGCTTAGCATTAGCCACTTGCCAAGCCCGTCTGTTTGATTGCGCTATGCTTAAGGACTTAAGCATACCTGTAATAAAAAATAATTTTATAATTTATTTTATAGCTGCCCCTTTTTGCACAGTCCCTATAGAAGATAGCCTTAGTTCTAAAAAGAATGTCCTACTATCAAGTCTAATAGGTAAATAATCTTAGACATGCAATCTAAAATAGTACAGACAAAGACATACATCACATCACAATACAAAGTATCACATAATATCACAGATCAGCCTAACCTAAGTCTAGGGTCCATGACCTAATGATCTATTATGAGAAGAAAATAGGCTTGTGTGGCAAGGCTTTGCTAGGTCTTTTTTAGATTCAAGTTTAAGTTTAAGTTTTGAGGTTTGTTTGATTTAATTTAATTTTTAGTGTTTGATTTTGCTTCATAGTTTTTTTTCATTATTATACTAGAGATTTGAGATATCAAGACCTCCTTCAAACCAATAACCTTACGATCCCAGGTCCCCAAACTATATACCCCATGATGCTAATTATAAAATTTTTTATTTTAATCTTTAAATTCTTTTGGTTTTAAAATTGGTTTAATTTCTCATGGGTGATTTCAATTTAAGTGATTTAATAATTTATGATTTTGTTTTCATTTTCAAATTCATTTTTATTTTAAAGTGAAGATTAATTTTCAAGATTGAAGAATGAAATAGATTCCAGTTTTGGTTGGAACCCATTCTATTCAACACCCTAAATCCTAATAGAATGAAATCTTTATCCTAAGATGAAAATTCATCCTAAAGATCTAACTAAGATCCTAAGTGTCTTCATTAGCTCATTTTAGATTCATTTAGATGATTTGATTAAAAGTAAATTTATAATTTTAATTCTTTTGAAATTTGATTCTTTTTTAATTTCTTTTGATTTGATCATGTGTTTCTTCTAGGTTTAATTTATTTTAAATTTGATTTTTTTTAATTGGATTGAATTGGTTTAACATTTGTTTCCTTTGTCTTGATTTAACATTTATTTCCTTAATGTTTGTGGTGTTTATTTTTGGTTTTGTGATGTGTGTGTATATTGGGTGGGGGGACACCTTGTAGATCTGAGAATGTACTTATTGAGGTGATCGGGTACGAAATTAAGGAATAGTGTACTATCTCAAAAGATAGAAATCACTACCCTACGATGGACCTAATCACCTAATAAGGACTCATAAGGCATAATGGGTCTTCAAATGTACTAGAGATTTTTTTCTAACTTTACATGGATGAATAAAGTAGGGTTTATTTAAATTGGGTTCTAAAGTTCTCTATGGGGGCAAGCCCCCATAATTAATTACATCCTAAGGAAGGTGAGTTCCTTAGGAATACTCTCGATTAAAGTAGTTATTGTGTCCAAAGAATTTAAAGATAAGACTATCAATAAATTGGCTATATTTAGAACATCAAGTGGGATAGATCAAAAGGAGAGAGACTTATTATCGAAGCCAAAAGGAGATGAGTAGAGGATACTCATGATACTAGAAAACCTAGTGAGCATCTCAATCTATCCTACGGTTGGGATTTAAATGTTTGAAACTGAGTATAATTATATATTTGAGTTGAAATTTTATTAGAAAGCTAGGGCGTATAATCCCACAACACAAGATTATAGAAATGCCTAAGAGGTGAGGATTTATGCTTGTAGCCCTAAAGAGAAATAGTAATCTCGGATCCTAAATCTAGGGAGATTTGGTGAGGGCCAAAGCATGACTTAAATTTAAGATGAAAGTGGGTATATTGTTTACCTCCACAAGAGAGAGTAAATCACTTGATTGCTGGACTTATAACTACCTAGAGTGGTAGCCAACTAACTCTTCCTACGATTTAAAACCATATGGTCAAGTCATATGTTTTGCAAGATGGTTAGGATGTTAATATTTAGAAAAAAACTAAATTCCTTAAACCCATTCTCTAAGAGACTAGAGCATGAGTGGTATGAGTAATGACTTAGCCTAATGCGAATCTTATAAAATTTTATTTGATTTTGACTCTTTATTTTTACATAGGCTATGGGATTTTATATGCCTAAATGCATGTTGAAATAAGTTATGGGACAAATCAAGAAAGATGATGGTGAAGCCCCATCAGTAGGAGTTTCTCTCATAGGTCAAGAGTTTCCCATATGTGAAAGAACGGGGCCTCATTTTACAAGAGTGGCAGAAGATGCATGCGTGATATTAAACATACAACCATACAATTAAGGGGTTGCTAAATCTTTTATTTATCTTGATTTAATGTCTAGGCTTTGTTGAGGTTATGTGTTATTTTAGAAAAATTAGTTATGAGTTATGATTGGGGTAAAAAAAACTTATTTTTCCTTAAGAGCCTAAGCGGATCCAGGCCACACATTAAATCATCATACATGAAGAAACTATGAAAATACATGCAATTTTTATTGTACAATATAAATAAATCATCAAACAATTTATAAACTCAATGTGAAAGAATAATAATAGGTGCGGTTGAGTGCTATATAGAAAAAAAGAAATGGGTAGCCGAGCTCTACCCTTATACAACCTAGTATGTGAAAGAATAATTATAAATTACAAAATGACAACTGTTATGAGGGATCTTCAAGTCTTCATACTCCTTCCATTTCTTCATTTGATTTACGTCATTTGATTTGGTAGGCTTCTAGGCATCACATGGCACCCCAGGATCAAACCCTCTGGCCAATGTTCATCCTTAACCCCCATAACACTTAACCAAATTCCTAATGCATAATTACATTAAAATAATGGAAAAGTAAATTAACTACACCTGTAAAACAAGTGTTAGCTAAACACATTATACAACCCAAGCAGTTATATGAATGATTTAGTTTTAACACCCTGCACATGGGTAACCAAGTCCACCTTCCCTATTGTAGATTATGCTTAAGGGTAAAGCAACCTACAAAAGAGAGCATTTATAATTATTTTAAGCACCCCTTAAGTATAATCTCCTATAAAAAGTATGATTAGGCTAATCACAACCTAACATCCAGTCTATGAGACATACACCCTAACATCCAATCTATAACAGTATATCACAAAATAAGCATACATCAAACCATACACCGCCCTAACATAAAGCTAGAAGTGGTGACTTAATCTAATGTGTGTGTTAGGGCTTGTGCGGTATGCCCTTGCTAGGCTTTAGAGTTAAGATTTTGTAAGTATAAAGGACATTTAATTATAAAGGGTGGTTTCACTTTAAATGGTTTAATTGATTTACAAATTTTACTTAATATTTTCTTTTGTTTCATTTGACCTACACTTAACAACTAAGTGTTATGAAGAGAAAAGAAAGAGAAGATCACTCTCTTTTATCCCTACCTTAAGTCACATCTAAAGCAAATTAATTAAGCAATTCTTTTTAGTGGATGGCTTATTACATGTTTTAATTAGTCCTAAGTTTAGGTTCCCTTTAAATAAACTCATTCAATAAGAAAGGTAACTTAAGATTAGTTGGAATGAATTACTATCACATAACATATATTTGTTCATTTCTTTCCATCATGTATGTCATGCATATGATTAAATCCTAAGCATAACTATACATGCAATTTATATCTTAGCACACTTAAATGATGAATGTGGGTAAATGTATTTAGAATTAATATTTCATTTGATTGAATGATTTTATCATATTAATTTTAAGATCTATCTAAATTCTTATGCAAAAGCATAAGGAAAGAACCTTAACTCACATGACTAATCAACTCAACCAATTAAACAAGATATGAATGCATATCTTTTTAATAGAAAAAGGGGGTTTTCATTCATTAGCTAAGTACACATTCACATGTATAAAAGTTTTAAGCAAGTACGTCGCCAATGTTCTGGACCAAGGGAATGAGGTAGGAACCTCCTTAGGGCTACTTAAAGTCATGTGTCCCTGGGATGTCCAGACTCATATACCCGCTATCCTTAGATACATATGGATGTATAAATAATTATAAGAATAGAAAAACCATGTAAAACTTGTATTTAATCTATTTGATTTATTTGTGTGAATGAATTAAAATTCTTTCTAAATTCTAATGTCCAAATGCATATGAATAAAATCAAACAGATACGTCACCATTATTTTGTACTAAGGGAACGAGGTAGGAACCTCCTTAGGGTTACTTAAAGATGTGCATCCCTAGGATGTCCAGACTAATATACATGCTAACATTCTTACTTATACAAATCAACATATGAATATAAGAAATGAATTTTACTTCATACACTAGACTTATATTCACATGCATTTAATATGTATATATAACTAAAGTTACAATATATATGTATATCCATTCATTAATAAACTTTTAAAAATATATTTGAGATTTAATAATGATACTAGCCACACAAATTTTTAATTAGGCCAACACATGCAAATTAACATAAAGAAAATCATTTTTTTTTATTAACTTGAAAGAAGTGAATGCATGAATATAGGTGGCATACAACATTTTAGCATGATTGAAAATAAATGAAGAAACATAAGCATGTAATTTCATTTAATGCAATTAAGTCCTATGGACAATCATACTAAACAAGCTCATTTAAAATAAGCCAAAGTTTCTTAAAACCATTTTTTGATCTTTATGTTTAATTTGATTTAGTAAATGTGAAATAGGTTTGTTAATCCTAATCCCATCCCCCAGTGTGAGTTAATTTGTTTTAATGAAGAGTAATTAGGTTGATTCTATGTCTTAATTAGGCTGATATATGAATTAAGTCCATTAATTAACCCTTACCTACATCACCTTAAGCTAATTAACTAAATAATGATGAGCCAATATGAGATGGAACCACATGAAAAGTAAATTGACAATACTCCTAAGAAATGAAAGGGGACCTAATGCAATTGGCTCATAATTAATAGTAAATTAAATTTAAGGAGCTCACTTAATTACTTTCATGGTTTTTTCACACATGTGAGCTAACCATAATTTCATTAGCTCTCTCTTTAGGTTATTGAACAACCAAAGAGCTACCCAAGATTGATTAAACAAAGTTAGGTTATGAATGAATGGATTTTAAATAAATTTAATTAAGCCCTTGATTAATTGATTAAATTCTTTTATTATGTTTTAATTAGAATGGTGAAATTAACTTAGGGAAAGGGATCGAGGAAGAAGCCTCAATCCTAACCCCTAAGTCATTTCAAGCACTCAATCAAGCTCTAAAATAATTAAGTCCCCTCTTATTTTAATTGGTTAATTAAATGTCTAATTAATTATTTAAGCTTTTTAATTAACTTGAAACAAATAAAAAGGCTTAATGAAATGCTTTTAAGGAATGAACCCAAACCACTTCCCTAAGACTTCCCTCTGTTAACAGAGGATAATGAGCTTAATTAATTAATTAAACCACTATTAATTTACTTAATTATCTCTAATTAAGGTTGGAGAGTGATTAAGGCTTAATCCATTGATTTTCTTAATTAACTTTCCAATAAATTCCAAGAAAAATAGGGGAGGTAGAAGTCATTCCCCTAAACATCTTTGAAAAATTTGAAATTAATTGGACAACTAATCAGAGAGTAATTATGCTAATTAATTCTTTAATTAAACTTTAATTAAGTAGAAATTACTATTTCAAATTAATTAATCATAATTTTAGTGGATTCTACTCTGAAATATCTTTAAAATGAGCCCTAATTTATATTTTTTTTGGATTTTTCTAGGATTAGTTATGATTTTAGAAAGATTCAGCTTGAAAAATTAATTAAAATAGCCCCAATTAACACTTAATCCCATGGTGCCGGTATCTTGGCTCACCTACCATGTGGGTGGGTATTTAAGGCATGATATATTCCCATGGTAATCCTTTTAAGTCTTTAGGCTTAGGTTAAGTGTTCACCTAATCAGTAGAAGTGTTTTAGACTAAGGAGCTCTTAGTGTCTACAAGAGTCCTAGATCTATGATGAGGAAGTTGAGAGCTCACTCCCAAAAGTGAGGTCAATAATCTTCATATCCATTTACTTTATGTTCATTTGATTTGAATTATGTTGATCTAATATATTTAGGTTAATTTTTTAATTCATTCTTAGCTTGCATTGAATATGGATTAAGATTTTATTAATTGGTTGATCATCAATTTAATGAATTATTTATTTTGAGGTTCCATTAAGTTTTGCATTTTTAATGATTTCCATTAAACTCTAAGTTTGTAATTAACCAAATTCTTTGACAGTAAAATGTTGGAAAATTATTCTTAAATGTTATGATGTTGATGAAGATGTTTCAATTTATTTTTATGATTTCTATGATTTTATAGATTTACTTAATTTATCATTTAATTTATATGGACTTAGAGACCTAGAAATTCAATAATTCCCAATCCATAGGTAAATTAGAGACCTTGAAATTTTTATGGGAAGTGGGGTTCCTTGCCAATTTGATTTTCTTAAAGTTTCATTTTAATTAGATGCATTATTATAGTGTAATTAAGGTTTTAATTATATTAAGTATATAAACTAATTACATTTAATAGTCATAATTTATTATCATTTATTTTTTTGACAATTCAAAGGCTATATATGAAACAAATAATTGAATGTTAACTAGATATAGATTTATCGAAATTAACCTCATTATCATTATTCCAAATAAAAAAAATATGTAAAGTTATAAGCAAATTGATTCATGCCAATGAACTCATATGAATTTCTAAGATAGTTATAATTGCATATAACCTAAAATATTGTATCTTGAGCTTCACATTATCCATTTTGATCTATCTTTCATTCTTCTATTCTTTCAATTTTTGCAAACATATTGTGAGATATATTGGATATATAATTAGCAATTAATTTATCTGAAATGCATAAAACATATATTAGAACATCCAAGCATTCGTTTGTTATCATCTAAATTGATTGGATTGAACAATGAAGCTCATATGATTTTATAAGATTAGTTAGGCTATTATTTATTTAGAAAGAGACTAAAGTCCTTAAGTCCACTTCCTAAGAGACTAGAGCATGAGTGGTATGTAAGTGTAGTTTTGAATCGTAGGATGAGTTAGCTAGCTGCCACTCCAGGCAGTTGTAAGTCCAGTAGTCGGGTGGTTTATCTTCTCTTATGAAAGCAAACCATATACATATTTCTTCTTAGATTTATGCCATGCTTTGACTTATGTTAAAGCTCCCTAGATTTAGAATCCTAGGTAGCTATTTCCTTCAGGCTACTGGCATAAATCCTCACCTCTTAGGCATTTTTACAATCTTGTGTTGTTGGGTTATAACTCCTACCTTTCTAATAAAATATCAACATTAACTAAATTGATCTTCTCAATTTCAAATATATAAAACCCAATCATATGATAGATTGGAATACTCTCTCAATTTCTTAGTATCATGAGCATTTTCTACTCATTCTCTTTGGCTTCAATAATAAGTCCTATCCTTGAATTTTTCCCACTTGATTTTTCAATACAAACAATCTTTTGATAGTCTAGCCTTGAAATCTTTAGAAACTTTAATTGCTACTTTAATCGAGAGAAATTGGCTTAATATAAATCCTACTTTACTTTTTAATGTAAAGTAGGGGAAAAATCTCTGGTATATTTGAAGACCCATCATGCCTTAGAAGTCCTTATTAGGTGATTACGTCCTTTATAGGGTGATGATTTATATATTTTGAGGTAGTGCATCATTCCTTAATGTCATACCCGATCACTTTAATAAGTACCCCCTAAGATCTACATGGTGTCCCACATCTAAAAGTAAACACCACAATTACTCATATTCTACTCCTAAGAGTTGATGGACTTAGAATAGAATCTTTGAAATTAATCTTTAAATCTCTTTTCATCATTTTAGCTTATCCCAAAAAAATGAGATGAGTCTTTGGGGATTCTCAATTAGCGATGAATTATTAAATAAATAAGTCTCACAAAATATGCAACATTATGTATAATCCTTCTATGGATATTACAATCATGTACAAGCTTGACTCTTGAGAGTGATAGAGAATACTTAACACATGAGTATGATCCAGGCCTATTAAAATGCATTCTATTATGATGGATATATTCATAAAGATCAATGGACTTATCATAAGGATCTATACGCGGCATCTTAAATCCTGCTGGAATTGGATTTTAGACAATTTCATTAGTCAAAGGTGAAGACTATTGGAAGGTATGTTAGGGAGCAAGCATATTTCTATTCTTTACTAGCCTTTTTTTTTTTTAATGAGACAATGGCAACTCCTCATGTATGATGTTAGAAGAGTCTCCATGTGGCATGTCTAGCTAAGTTTACCAAGTTGTATGGTTTGATCAAATAGTAAGGAAAGGATGGATCAAATTGATCATGTCCAAGTGATTTTGATAAGATTGTTGGAGAGGAGGAATAGTAGTATGAAACTGTGGGGTATTGCATGGGTGGCATTAAATTGATTAACCCTAATAAGATGGTGATTGTGGGAGAATTTCATCATGATGTGATGGTGCCCTTTATGATATCCAACATCCATTAAAAGTTAAAAGATTTGCATTTGATTCTCCTTCATCTACATTTATGATCCTCTAAAATTAAAGTTAAGTGATCTTCGTCGATTAATGATGTTACTCTTAATTGAGGGATTGATTGTTAAATATTAAAATAATATATTGTGAATATTTTTCTCAAACAATACCAAGCTGTTACATGCTAAATGATTCATGGCAACTAAAAAAGTCTTTCTAGCTTTTGGAAAATATTTTGCATATGAATAGATAAAGGAACACAGAAGAAATTAAGAATTTTACATGAAAAACTCAGAAATGAAAAATGGAATTGTAGGGCCTTTCCCAATTGAAAATATCCACTATATTCTTGATTTTATAAATTTGTGTTCTTCATCATAACTAGAGAGATGATAATATAAAGTTTAAAGCACTTGCGCAATCTCCTGTGATTCTAATAAAAATAGGGAAATGTGGTGATTGGGAGATAATTGTGATAGTTGAGTAATGATAGTTTTATAATGATAGCCCAATGAAAATGATTAACCAACATTAGTCAAAAATGATTGTAGGATTATGAAGGGTAAGAGATGGTAATTAAACGTGGAAGTTAGATAATAATTGTTTGGAGATGGCAATTGAATGATGGTGATTGAGTGATAAAAATTAGATGATAATAATTAGGTGGCAATGACTATCACATCACCGTCACTCAAGTTATTATTATTTGATCACCATCTTTTAACCATTGCCATATGACACTTGCCACTAAGTCATTACGATAACTTCATTGCTTAATCACTATCATCAAATATCATCTCTCAAGAAGTAATAAATCATACAACTACACCATAAAATCTTCTCCTCATATGAATAGTTGAAGTCACCAATGCCTCAAAAATCTTAGTTGCCAAGAGGCTGTGAAAAGAATATAAAAAATATTTAGTTATCACAATACCAAAATATAGAATCAAAATATTGTCTTAAAATCATAACAAATGTACTGTGAAGGAAAGAAGTCGGCATCAAGATTAGCATAATTCTTGATATACTATGAAGGCATGCAAAAGCTGAAAGCAATAGAAGAAATTCATGATCTAAATCTATTCAGTTAATGGACATTATTGATTTTTTTTATATACCATTAATGATTATAAATGCTTAGAATTTAAAATATCTAGAACTTCAAATTTTATGCGAGGCTGTTTTGAAAGAACTTAAGTTTCTTGACCAGTCTCGCCATCACAGCATCATAGATTTATGATTTGTAATGCTCATATACAACAACGGATGGTCCTTACAGAAAGATGCTCAAAAAATATTGAAGAAGAAGATAGTAGATGGTTGTTTTCTTGAAGCTCTGTTTGATCAATGTATTACTGGGCATCGAGAGTTGGTAAAGGTGAGATTTTCTGTGACCAAAAATTCGTAATGTGAGGACTGATAAAATTTCTTGTAGACATTCAAGATCTGACGCCCCATCATCTTGTGCTTCCAGGACTACTTCCCATCATTTGTTTCTCTTTGTGAATACTTACTTTCTTGTAAAGAAAAATGAGTAAGACATTTTTGCATTCACCTATACACTACACTATTTGTGGACTTCAAAGATACTTACTCAAGGAAAGAGGTAAATATTGTATTTTTCAATTAATAACTAGTTTAAATGTCTATACCCAGGAGTCCCGATGTCATATATTTCTGAGGTAACCACACAAAGTTGGTTTCTAATCTGCACGATGACCAATCCTTAAATCTCAACTTAATGGGGCAGCTAATGATAAATTTTTCTTTGTTATTCGTCTTCTGATCTCCTACTGAGTTCTTTATATAGGATGGCCTCCAAATATGATTGGGTCTCCATAAGGACGAAGAAGAGGGCAGCTTCCAAGAGAGAGCATGATGCCATCCCTGGGGTAGATACTCTAATGTAGTGAGGGTGCATATGGAGGTAGTTACAGGCAACTCACCACCAAGGCAACAACTATGGAGGCAATTTCGTACTTAAATTTGCTAAGTGAAGTCTCCAAATTCAAAACCAAAAATTTTCAAACACATTTGGAACTTCATTTAGCATACTCAAATTTTTTAAGTGATGTCTCCAAATTCAAAATAAAAAATTTTCAAACACATTTGGAACTTCAATTAGCATACTCAAATTTGCTAAGTGAAGTATCCAAATTCAAAACCAAAAATTTTTTAAACACATTTGGAACTTCATTTAGCATACTCAAATTTGCTAAGTAAAGTCTCCAAATTCGAAACAAAAAAAATTTTCAAACTAATTTGGAACTTCATTTAGCATACTCAAATTTGCTAAGTGAAGTCTCCAAATTCTAAACCAAAAATTTCTAAACACATTTTGAACTTCATTAAGCATACTTAAAATTCTAAGTGAAGTCTCCAAATTCAAAACCAAAAATTTTCAAACACATTTGGAACTTCATTTAGCATACTCAAATTTGTTATGTGAAGACTCCAAATTCAAAACCAAAAATTTTCAAACACATTTAGAACTTCATTTAGCATACTCAGATTTGCTAAGAGAAGTCTCCAAATTCAAAACCAAAAATTTTCAAACACATTTGGAATTTCATTCTATCATACCCCATTTGCTAAAGTGAAGTCTCCCTTTTTCAAAATCTAAAGAACAAAAATTTGAAACACATTTGGAACTACATTTTGGCATACTACAACTTCTAAAGTGAAGCCTTTATTTTCAAAATAAAACCAAAACACAAAAATTTTAAACACATCTTTTGGAATTTCATTTAGCATACTCAAATCTGCTAAGTAAAATTTCTATTTCATAAAATTAAGTGGAACTTCATTTTTAGCACATCATATTTGCTAAAGTGAAGTCTCCACTTTCAATCAAAAAATAAATCAAAATCAAATGAAACACATCAGGATTCCCTTAGCATACCCAAATTTGCTAAGGATCCTTCTTTTGCAAAAATCAAAATATCCAAAACAAATGAAACACTTTAGGATTTACTTAGCATACTCAAATTTGCTAAGAATCATATTTTCAAAAATCTTTCAAAAATAAAACGTACTTGGGTTCTTCACTTAGCATACCTAAATTTGCTAAGTGAGAATTCCAATTTTGAAAATCAACAATAATTAAAAAAACAATTATTTTCAAACACTCCACTTAGCATACCCAAATTTGCTAAGTGAGTGGACTCCAAAATACCAAATCAAAAATAAAACCAGTTGACCCTTACTTTAACATACTTAAATTTGTTAAAGGAAAGGGTCTTCAAATCAAAATCTAATTTCAAACATGAACCTGTGGATGAATCCTTCTAAAAAATATTTGAATCCATTTCTCAACATACCCAAATTTGTTGAAGTTGGATTCATATTCAAAAATTCCTCTTTCCAATCAAATCTTTAAATCTTCTCTAAATCCATTTGAACCCCACTTAACACTTCCAAGATGTTGGATGTGGGTTCAAATTTTAAATTCAAATTCAGAAATCAATAAAATAGAAATCTAATCCAAGAATGTTGAAAATTCATCCGAGAGTTAGAAGAAATTACTCAAAAATTTTATTTTTCTTAGATTCCTCTATATAAAATGCATCCATAGAGAGTTATTTAAAATTTGTGGAGTTTTGGTTGAATTATTATGATTTTTCTAAGTTTAGGTTAACTAATTGAATTATTTAATTCAATTAATTACCAAATTAGGCCATTTTGTGATTTATTAAGTTTTAGTGGGTTTCATTGATGTGTTTAACTTCATTTGTGTTTGTAAGGGTGATTTAAAGTGATTTGATCAATTTTTAGATTTATGTTATTTAATATTAATTTATTTCATTAAATTTGAAGTTTGGAGTTTAAAATTTAATATCTTTTGATTTAGTTTATATGATTTTTTAAAGTTGTTAGCATTTTTTACAATTTTTTGATTAAGTAAAACGAGAAAAATCTCATTTTAATGGGTGATGCCAACGTGGCGCCGACATGGTGCCATTGCCACGTGACATGGCACCATTGGATCACATGAGATCCTTGTGGATCCCAAGTCAAAAGCGGTGAGCATGTGGGATTGAATCAGACCATTTGGTTTGATCTTGGTAGTTTATTCCAAATAGAAGGAATAGGCAATAAAGATCATTCCTTGTTCTCTCTAGTGAGAGACGATGTTGTCTAAAGAATCAGGTGGATTCTCAAAGATCCATGGCAAATTTTAATAAATTTTCAATTGCAAAACCATTAAGGATCAATTTGCAATCAACCAATATGATTTTATCCCCTTTGGGATCAAGTTCTCTTCATAAAGGACCAAAAAATATGCTAATGGTGTCGATTTTGAAGCATACCTCATTGGGGGCGATCCTCATCGATCATCATGCTTTGAGCACCTCCGCTTCAAAGGGATGAAGCTATAGATGTGATTTGGTGGCTTTCCTTCCTACCAAACACTGTGGAGACCACCTTATGGTCATTTTCCATCAATTTTAGCCATTCTCCACTGGCAATGAAAGCCTGAGGGGATGAACCGTTTGAGGTCACCTTGATCTTAGAATATGTAGGGAAAGTCAATTATCTCCCTCTCCTTTTGCCATTAGAGGCCGAGAGGTTGGCTACTAGCTTTGGTTGAATTCTGGCTTGCCAACAGTGAGAGGTTGTGGGAATGCTTCATTTCTTCTTGTCTGCACCTTGATGTTTTAGAATGAAGATGATGAGAGGAGAGGGTCTCTCTCCTCTATTTCTATACATGGCTGAGAGCTATGTATGGGGAGCCTTAGGTGGTTGGAATCCGATCATCGATAGCGAGGGGCTTGGCTAATAGATTGGTTTGATCCCTCTTGACCTTGTGAGCATGTTGAGATTAGAAGTTTGAGGGGAGGAAGTATTTTCCTCCCCTTTTCCTCCATGGCCGAGAGCCTCCATGGGAGATCATCTCATTCTTATTTTAGAGATCATCTCATTCTTTTATTTTTTTTCTATCCCATGGAGATAGCCACTTATCCCCCTTAATTTTCTCTTTTTTAGGCTGATGTAGTGGCTCAATGCTATGAGACTAATAAGTCACTTATTATGCATGTCCTAATCATGTGGATGTATGTGTTCAATTAACTAGAATAGGTAAGTGAAATAATTAATGATTCAAGTAAGGTACATATGTGATGTTAAGCAGCACACTATGTCAGTCTATACACCACTAGGCATTTTACCACGGCCCTGCCTTAGATTTTTGGTGACCCAGACCACTCTTAGGTGAGATTGCAAACTAGTTGGGACATTACAATAAGCCCTTTTATGGGCTCTTGAAGTCCTAGACCCTCCTAAGAACCTAACTAAGAAATGAAGCAACCTAATGTTACAATAACTTATTTTAATGTAATTTTAGGTAAAAATTTAGGTGAGTTTCGGTGACCCAGATTCAGTCTCATGACCAAACTAAGAAGATAGAAATGCAAAAAACTTAAGACATCATAGTAATTTTTATGAAAGTGAAGTACAAATAGCTCGGGACATTATAGTAACTTCATATTTTTATGAAGGTGAAGTTACAAACCACTTGGGACATCATAATAACTTTGTATTTTCATGAAGGTGAAGTTACAAACCACTCTAGACATTATAATAACTTTATATTTGTTTGGTTACATAGTACTAAGGATTTCATAACAATCTAGTTTGACTCATGTTTCCACATCTAAAGAAAAGAAGGGTTAGACAAAATCTCTAAAAAATAATAATCCTAATCAGAAGTAGATTTTGGTGAATAGTTTTTTATGTATTTCTCATTTTGTGTTCAATGTTATCTAAAATGTGGGTGAAAGCATATCATCTTAAACAACTCTATGCAATATGTACAAGAGTTTTATCTTTTCAAAGAAAAGATCAGACTTATGTCATTTAAATACTATTTTGTGAGCAACAAGGTTGGTTATTATCAATGATTTTATATCAATCTTATTTTGATAATGGGTGAATTTGGATGAACTTGACTCACTATTAAAAGAACCAGGTTTTTATTGAGTGTGACCTCACTTTAATGAGTTGATAATAGCCTTCTTTTGATATAGGGATGAATTGATGAGCCAGACTCACCTTTGGGAAGAACTAGTTTTTCATGTTGTTCACTATTAAGAGTATTGTGGTGAATTTGATGAATGATTTATTAGTAAGACCCAGTCTTGATGTTTGAATGAAGATTTTATTTTTAGTAGGTATTTAAAAATAGTTAGTTAGATATGTTAAGAAGTTTCTAAAAAAGAAACTTTACTTGATATGATAGGCCATCTAGTTTTCTTATGTAGATGAATAGAAAGATATAATTAATTTTGTTGAATCATTGATAAAAGTGATGTATGTCAATTACTATCCCACTTAAGAATTTTAAATTTTAGACATAAATGAATTAAAATTTGAAGCATATCCACTTATGTAATACTTAAGACATACTAAAAAGTTCAACCATGTATTTCATTCCATAAGATTAGCAAATAAAAGGACACATCGAAAAGTGGTGTATCCTCAATAAGTGTGTAAGGACTTAGTGGATGGATCGATATGATGAACACTTAGTGGCGAGTAGCAAAACTTGAGCTAGAACTAACTCATCTTCACACAACTGAGTGTGTGAAGAAGTTCACCTTAGCATGATGGCTAACAATAGACTTCTTGACTTGCATTGGTGACCACATCAGAGGTCATGCCACTCAACATATAAGACTCACCCAACTAATAGAGAATAGGCAAGTGCCATAACAATTACACACCTTTAGTTGATATATAATAATGTAACAGGCATATAACTCCTAGAAACCAAAATCTAGTTTAATTTTGTAATCAATCCTTAGATCTTATAAAAAGGGGGAATCTTAAATGATGAGGGATCATTTTTTTTCTAACTTTTGACTATTCTTGAAATGTTGGGAGTCAATTATCATATTCTAGGCTTCTACTTGTACTCATATTTTAAGATAATAAAATTTCTTATATTTTCCATTATTTTTTGCTTAGTCTTATCTAATCTCACTCAACTTTTAAGTCATATATCACTCCACGTACAAATTTGGATTCAACATCCTCTTTTGTTTGTTGAGCATAGAAGATGTCGAGGACAACAAGACAACTACTCAATGAAGTAGACCCATCAACTTGGGACAATTTCTACAATGGAGCCAAACACATAATAATTCATCACACCATAAAATCTGAAGGACATGGAAGACAAGATCACTTACATAGTCTAGGCAGCCATGTAAGGCAAAGAAAGAGGTTCCAAAGGCTAGGTAGAACAAAGCATTCTCAGGCTCAGCAACTCCCTAGACTCACCACCACAGGGGGAATTTATCAAAAATGCCCAATATTAATGAAGAGTCTTATCACATGAATAATAAGAAGGTTACTAACCAAGAAGTGATAAGTGCCACTTCCATGAATACTTTTAAAAAAAAATTGTAGAAGCATGTCCCCAACTAAAGATTAAAATTCCACACCTTGAGTCACACAAAGATATAACTGACCTAGTTAACCATATGACATACTTCAAGTCCATCACCTCACTATTGAATCTTGACAACATGATGAAATGCCAGTTATTCTTTATTACTTTTAAGCAATCAGTCCATAGATGGTTTTCATGCCTTTCTGTCAGAGTTATTACGTCTTTTCCAAATTCAAGAAAATGTTCACCACCTAGTTTGCAAGTGTTCAAAAGCCTCAAAAGTTCTCAAATGTTTTTATAAAAATAAGAAATGGGCTAGCTAAGTCCCTTAAAAAGTTTATTACTTATTTCCAAAGAGAAATGCTGGAAGTGGATTTAGAACCCATGGCCACTTAAGTCGTATTCTCTCAAGGCCAAAGTATGCCCTTGGTTTCAAGTAGTCTTATATGTTGGTAGAGTTGTTAGAAATAGCTAATAACCACATGAACATGAAGGAATATAACAAAGTCAACTAGTCATCAAAGATAACTCATAAAAGTGACTCAGGGAAGAAGTCACTATGTTTGAGCAATTTTCATGGGAGAGATTCTGGATTCATAGCTTATATAAGGGAAGAAGACAGTCAACCACAAAGAGTGCTAATGCATATGCTTGAGTATAGGTCAAAACCCCTGACTCATCATGTATAAGGTGAGTACCAACTTCAGCATCCACCTTCAATCAAACCATTGCATACATCAATGGCCAAGTTAGTTGAGGCCATATCGAATAAAGAATGTTCAAGTGACCACTTCTCATGAAGAATGATGGAGTGTTGGTATATGATCAATGTTTATACCCTTTTAATAGTGCTTTCTTGATTTAGAATGTCAATAAATTTATGATCTCGTATACGAATGTGATCATTAGATTATTAGTAGCACTAAAGGAATGAATGGAGGTTTTAGGGCAATGTTGGCTTTATGAGCCTCATGTTTAATCCTATTAATTTTGATGATAACTAAACTATGGTTGGATGTTCTAATATGTGTTCTAAGTGTTTCAAATATATTGATTTTTAAGTTGTGGAAGATTGCTAATAATATATTTAATGCATCTCACAATATGTTTGATATAATTACTAGTATGGAAGAATGAATGATAGATCAAGATGGATAGCTTGGAGCTCAATATAATATTTTAGGTTATATGCATTAAGAACTATCTTAGAGGTTCACGTGAGTTTATTGGCATGTATTGATTTGCTCACCATTTAAGATATTACTTTTATTTATTTTAATTATTAATAATAAGATAAATAAATAATCTTTATCTAATTAACATTCAATTTCATAAATTTATATATATATATATATATATATATATGCTTCATATATAGCATTTAAATTGTCAAAATTATAAATGATAATTAATTATGATTATTGAGTGTAACTAGTTTATATATTTAATATAATTCAAAAGTTTTATGATAAATAACATATGTAAGATCACATCTAAATTTATCATTATTTTTAAATGTCATATTTCAAAATTGACAAAACTACATGAAATTTAGTATTTTAGTATAAGTCATTTTATAATCAAGGAAGTTAGATCTATATTCATCTTCAACGGATTCCTTGAATTTTTTTCCTTTAATTAATAGGTTACATTACATGACCAATGTTTGATTAAAATTAAATTTATTATGATTTTTCAAACATTAGCTGATTTTAATAATGAATGCATGCTACATGTTTTGAATATATTAAGAATCATATTTGATTATTTTTGACTTGCCCATGTGGCTAGTCATTTTTTGGCTATTTGAATTTAATATTTATTTAATACAAATCATATTTTTATTGAATATTATATTATTATAGGATAAAATTGTTTACTTCATGAGGCCCAACTCATATGAGATTGATTTTGATGATAACAAACAGATATTCAAATGCTACTAATCAAGTTAAATTAAAGTGTGTAGGAAAATTCTTGAACTCCAAGTTGTTAAGTCAATTCAAGATGCTAAAGTTATTAGACTTGAACTAGGTTAGAATTGTTTTAGGATTAACTATATTAAGGCAAAGGAAAAGCTCACTAAAATAAAATAAACCTTTCATGCATTTAAAAATAAAGTTTTTTTAGAATAATTCATAAATCCTACATTTCATATTTACAATTATTCTTCAAATTATTCATTTTAGATATTGTGAACTAAATGCATAAAATTTGTTCCATTTATTGTGCTTTCATGAAAGTTAAATTAAGTTCACATTTTATTAAATTATTTTAATGCTTAGTTATGTTCATTATCCATTTATTCAATGCATGAATCTAAATTATCCATAAATTATTCAATGTATTATTTTTCATTCTCTTGTTATCCTAATTTTCTCTCTATCCTAGCTCTCATATTAAACCTTTTTGGCCAAATTTTTTCATGATTATTTGCAAAATAAATCATGTGAGAGCTATTCAAATTATTTCCATAATTATTCCATATTTTTCTAAATTGAAAAATTATTTATTTGAATCATTAATTTGAATTATTTTGAATTCAAATTAAATATTCTTTTGATTACATGTGCAAATTTGAACTTAGCTCTTTATGGAATGTTTTATGGCTGATCATATGCTATTCTAATTGATTTAATTTGGATTTATTTGAGTGGATTCAAATTCAATTAATATAAATCATGGGATTATCTTCTTTCCTTTTATATGAATTCTATTTTTGGAAACTTTTCATGGTCGGCCATATCTTTGTTTAAATTCAAATTAATCAAATGATGGATATTGATTTGAATTCTCCTAAGATCTTATTCATCATCATTTAATTTGATTTGAGTGCATTAAAATAGATCTAATCTCTTTTTGGAAACAAGCTTGGCTGAATTTTTAATTTTCCCTTAGATTTTATTTAATAAAGCTTGTGTATCATACCTTTCACTCTTTCATTCAACCAAGATAAATTGATTGAATATTCCATGATATTGCATTAAATACAAATTGAATCCCATCATGGAAACTCCCTTGACCGACTCTATCTATTAGTTAATTTAATTAATCAAAACTAAATTATTATCCTATTTACTTAGCTAATTAATGGGTTTATGCTTTGTTTGCTAATAATTCAAATCTCTCTTTCTTCTCTTTCTTCTCTTTCTTCTCTCTCTCTCTCTCTCTCTCTCTCTCTCTCTCTCTCTCTCTCTTGGCCGATCCACATGCTAATTAGCTTTCAAATTTATTTAGAGATCTTGTCATGAGATGAATTGATTAAAGTTTAATCTCTTTATAAATCTTTCCCTCCAAACTCCCTTGGACAAATTTCCATCATGCTAAATCTAATTAATTTGATTTATTCAAATTGAATTTCTTACCATGTGTATCTTCCCTCCAAGCTGCCTAGGCCAACATCCCTATCATGCAAATTGAAATTCAATTTGCTTAATTCAAATCAAATCCCTTTACCAAATAGGATTTCCCTCTTCTTTACCTTGGTCGAACCCTTTATTATGCAAATTAATTTTATTTTGATTGGTTTTAGTTACTTCCTAAAGTATTTTCCCTCCTATTTTCCCTCTTCTTGGCTGACCCCCTTTAATTCCTTTTTTATTTATAATCCTCTTCAGACTAGGTTATTTACTCTTGGATCTTTCTTTAGTGGTCGAACCCTTGCTAAAATTTTTCTTACGGATTTCTCTTGGTGAATCAAGTACTAACATCTTCCTCATCCTTCCTCTTCCTTCCTACAAGTGATTGCTTTGAAGATTGCCCAAAATAAGTTAAAGGAGTGGTGTAAATCCCTTTGGCTGAGAGTTATTCAAGGTTCTTTTAATTTAATTTTTTCTATTCATGTGTGTTGACCTTGATATCTTTATTGGCTTAAGGTTTCCTATAGTTTGGTCAATCTATTTATCTATATATTCTTTATTCTTTCTTAAGTGAGATTAATTTTGTGTTGATTATTTCATAAAGAACTCTTGTTGGTAGCAATTGTTATATTCTTTAAATTTTCCTAATCTCTTCTTTACCTTGGTCGAACCATTTATTATGCAAATTAATTTTATTTTGATTGGTTTTAGATACTTCCTAAAGTATTTTCCCTCCTATTTTCCCTCTTCTTGGCTGACCCCCTTTCATTCTTTTTTTATTTATAATCCTCTTATGACTAGGTTATTTACTCTTGGATCTTTCTTTAGTGGTCGAACCCTTGCTAAAAAATTTCGTAGGGATTTCTCTTGGTGAATCAAGTACTAACATCTTCATCATCCTTCCTCTTCCTTCCTACAAGTGATTGCTTTGAAGATTGCCCAAAATAAGTTAAAGGAGTGGTGCAAATCCCTTTGGTCGAGAACAATTCAAGGTTCCTTTAATTTAATTTTTTCCATTCATGTGTGTTGACCTTGATATCTTTATTGGCTTAAGGTTTCCTATAGTTTGGTCAATTTATTTTATGCTTAACTAATCTATTCATATATCTTTCAAGTTGGTCGAAAGCTTTGACTGTGTTTGGATAAAGTTTTGTGCTTGCAAATCTTTTTCTTTTCTTTATTCTTACATATCCTTAAGTGAGATTAATTTTGTGTTGATTATTTCATAAAGAACTCTTGTGGGTATCAATTATTCTATTCTTTAAATTGTTCATCTTTTGCATATGTGATAGTTCTTTTCAAAGATACTTCAATTGAGTTTATGTGTTTTAATATTGCATATTCATTTGATCTTTTCAAAACTCGTGTCTTCATATAAAAGTTGATTGGTTTAGTTTCCAAATCAATATTATGCCACACTTTAGATCATTAACTAAATTATTTTATTTTCAAGTTCTTATATTCTATTCAAACATTTTGAAGATTTACTTACATCATATACATCTTCCAAGTTATATCATTGCATTCAAGTTTAAATACAAATTGGAGTGAGCGAGCTCTCTTTCTTACTTTTATTTTTACTTATCTTAATATTATCGTAGTTGGGTTATGAGAGCAAAATACTTTTAAATTGAGAATTAGATACTTTTCATATTCCTATTTCTTATTTTTCTTTTTGGGTTGTACTTTCCCGTTAAGGAAAGTACGTGGTTAGATTGTACTTACCCATTAAGAAAAGAATGGAGTTGAGTTGTGCATGCTCATGAAGAGGAGTACGAGAGATTTATTGTAATCTCAACTTTGATTTAGTGAATTCCTAGCCTAGGTGGCTAGATGGGGACATAGGTTGGTTTATGGGGTTCGGTTGAACCACGTAAAAAACTTTGTGTTCTTTTTCTTTATTTTCTGCATTTTACTAAAAAAATTAAGTTTTTTGAAATAATTTTTTAAAAAAACCAATTCAGAACACCCCCTCGGCCGCTCTTAGGTGTTATAGTTGAATAATAAAACAAAATTGATGTTAGATAAAAATATTTCTTTGAAATATTTAAACTAACCTTCTTGCTTATAAATAGCCCTCATTCTCTTCTTGAAAGGGTTCATTCAAATTCAAAATCTCTCCAGCAAATCTAAGAGAAAACTTATTAGAATTCTCTTTCAAGTGTTCTCCAAATATTGCAAGATCAAATCCTTAGTTCAAAAGTTTCGACATCTACAACTAAGCAAGCTTTATCAAATTTCATGAGTTTGTTTTTTTCTTGATCTTAATCTCTTTTAATTGTTCATCCTATTTTCACCATCTATTTGCTCTTTAAAATCTTTACTTTTTGGTGGATTAATCTTTATACATCAAAGTTTAAATTTTCATATCAAAGTTTCTTTAATCATTTTTTTGTGCAAAATTCTAGTGATAGTTTGTAGGATTTATTTCATCTTGCTAAAATTTTTATCTACCTACAAATTCCTTTTAGTTTTTTGAAATTTTTTTCATTAGTCTTATTTGAAAGATCATTTATCCTTAGATATATTTTAGAAGTGTATTTTAAGTATTTCAAATTAATTTATTGTGCTAAAAATACTATCATATTTATTACCTCTCTTTTTAATTAAAAGCTTATCCAGTTTACTTAGATCCATCATATACTAATCTTATTTAAGTATTT
Source organism: Cymbidium sinense (assembly GCA_021442155.1). Taxonomy (NCBI): domain Eukaryota; kingdom Viridiplantae; phylum Streptophyta; class Magnoliopsida; order Asparagales; family Orchidaceae; genus Cymbidium; species Cymbidium sinense. Next base: position 28,312,846 of record CM038228.1, on the reverse strand, counting down.
TGTGATCATTGCATTAATTCAAAGCATCATTTTGGTTGAAATAAAATAAATTATTTACTAAAATTTTAGTGTATATGCTAGATCTATTATATGTCAAGTTTCTTTATAAGAATAAAATTTATAAAAAGTTAAATTATTTTATTTGGCACTTAACATTTCATTCCAACTAATATCCTTTGTTTAAATAAATTTTTATCTTGCTAAAATTTAAGTAAAGCTTGCTATTTTTATTTTTTAATAATTAAGAAAAAAAGAATTTTAATGGATACTTAATCATTCTTACACTATATACACATACTAGTTATAGTTTCTCTTAAACTTAAATTTATTCCTTTCTAAAATTTATTTTATTGTGTACTATATTATTATGAATTTATTTTAAAATCATTTTTATATTATTCTACAAATTGTAATAATATAAACATCTTATTAAGATACTCTAAGATATATATTTTTATTATTTCTTATCAAAATTAAATGAGCAGTCTATCTTGTCAAAATTGTAAGTTATAAAGTGATCATTTATAAGTTGCGAGATAACTTTTTGAATTGGATAGCTTGATATATTTTTGAAAGATATATTTTATCAAAATTTATTATTTTATATTTTTTTCGTGCTTTAAAAGTTTTATTGGGGTTGTACTCACCCTTTGTAGGAGCGTACATGTTATTGTAGGGGTTGTAATCACCTATTATATGAGAGTATAGTTTGTAAGCTATTTTTTATTTAGTGGATTATTAGCCAAACAGTGGTCAATCATGGACATAGGCTATTTTTGGGGTTTGGCTGAACCACGTAAAAATTGTGTGCCTGTTATCTCTCTTTACTTTACTTTATTTTTTTACTGCATTGAGAATTGTATCTTGTCATTATAAAATTAAAAATTAATATTTAACTTTTAAATTTTTAAATAACTCCCAATTCACCACCCCCAACCCCCGCACCCTCTTGGGTGTTATAGTGATGACTCATAGGCAACACCTCCAGGAAGTGAGGTCTAGGGTGGCAGCCTCAATGAGTGTTTGGGAGTAACGCCTTGTTGACCATATTTTTGGATGAGATTAACATCATCTATAAAATAGTAATTAGGACATCTAATCCTTGATTAGAAGCCTCATAATTAGGCACTTAAGACATCACGTCCGGTGATCTAGTGCATTATTCAAGGATTTGACTTAACCCAACAAGATTAGGTGGGCCTAAACTAAACTCAAATATAAACAAATGATTAAATCAAACACATTCAAATTGAAAATTTAAATCCAATCGAGCTTTGGCTAAGGTAATTTGGGTAATCAACCTAATTATCCTATTTATGCTCAAAATTAATCAAATCCAAAGAAATTTAAATGAAATCAAAACAAACTCAAATCAAATAAAATGAAAGGCATAAAAACATTACATGAATATGAATGGAGTCAAATCCAAATGAAAGTTAAATAAAGGTCAACCATTGGACATATAATTATCTTATGTAGGTCCCACCAAGTCAAAGGTCAACCCACCAAAATTTAACTAAATTAAATTATTCCAAAGATTCATAAAAACTTGTTTAAACATAAATCTAAAGAAATTTGAGTTCAATAATGCCTTAATTAAGTTAACTAAATCATTTAATCTAAATAGTCTTACATGGACCCTATTAGGTCTAAATGCAAATGAAACTAAAATCAAACCAAATCAAATATCCAAAATCATTTAGAAATCATCTTGAAACACAATGTGACCAATTATAGAGTTTAATTTGATCAATTATCCATTTGACCCAATCAAACACTTGTTGACCCATTAAATCCAAAATGGGTCAAAACAGTTTAAATTCAAAATTCACTTCAAATGAAATGAAATTTATTAATCCAAATCATCTTAAATAGTTGAATAAACATAAATCAAACCCAAATTTAGATCCAATCTATCAAATGGAATAAACCAAGTTAAGCCCAAGGAGAATAAATGCTTAAGTGAACTAGCCCAAGGTATTTGTCCCTAAAACCAATTGAAATGGGTTTTTTTTACTCATAAATCATCTTAAATATGATTTGAATAATTAATTATCAATTTAAACTAATGAATATTAAGCATTGATCACACTTAGCTTATTCCAAATCAAATCAAACCTAAATGAACCTAATGTGGATATTTGAATTCAAACCCAAACTAATCATATTGAGTTTAGAATAGTTAGCAGCCAAAATTAAGGGAATTAAGAGGGTCCAAATCCATCCAAAAAAGGGGAATATGCCATGGAAAAAAAGAAAAAAGCATGGAGACAAACCCCTTCCATAATCCACATGCTCACCTCCATCTCATCCTAGCTGCCTTGGACTGACCCCAACCAACTAACCACCCACCCCTTGGGTAGCCTTCAAGGGAGACAATCACTTAAGTCGGCCATGGTTGACTGGCCTCCCATAAAAGCTTTTACCCATCAATGGAAAAATGCAAGATATCATATTTCAAGTCATTTTGAGCCTTCCATCACCAACCTCAAGCAAAACAAAGAAGAGCGCATGCTTCCTCCGATCCCCATGCCACGGACAAGGCGGAATTTGATCAAACCTGCCAAAAAATGTGTGAAGCTTGACCTATAGACCGATCCATGGGGAGGCAATCCAATTCCTTGCACCTAAAAGCTTGCCACATCCCCGCGAAGCTTTTAAATCATCCCCACCACCAGAGAACGCCATCGATGAGGTATGGGTTCAAACTGACTCTTTAAGCATCAGTTTTGGTCTTTTATAAAACAAACTTGATCTTAAGTGAGATCAAGCCATACAGATGTACTCTAGATGCTTTCTTGATGAATTTTCAAATGAAATCAAGTGATTCTACCACTTAGATCGTCAGTAATCACTTGAAATTAATGGAGGGTTCTAAGTTCACACTGTCGATATGGAAGGCCCAATATCTGCCGTCCATTTCTTTTATTAGAACAGAACATTCGTTCTAGTTGGATTTCCATTTAAATCCTATATAGGATCCATCGGTGAAATCGTGACCATCCGATCTTCTACGATCATAAATCATCCCGAGTGGCCGTCACTTTTTGAGCTAGATTCACAGGGATCCAACTGGTCCAATGGAATCGCGTCACATGGTAAACATCACCTCATTGTCATCATGTGGCGCTGACTGTTTAGAACTAGAAAATTAAGATTTTTTTTAAACTTAAAAAATGGTAAAAACATCATAGAAAATAAAATACTCAACCAAAAAAATTGTAAATAATGGCTCTATAGATTTATCTCAGTGACAAGAATCCATTAAACCCAAAATCCCCGATTTTTATTAAGTATTTTTTGATTAATTTAGATTTAAACAAAAATAATCAAACTCAAATTAATTAAACTAAAACTATTAATCCTATCGATTTGAAACTTTGGAGAATTAAAATTAAGTTTCAAATCTACCTAAGATAAAATTTTCATGATTTATTGGCAAGTAAATCTTAAAATATAAAATTTTCAAGCTCTAGGCCTTAATTTAAAGAAACAAATTAATATTAAATTAGGAAAAACATGAAAAAAAGATAAACTCAACTTGAAACATTATAATAGACCTAAATGAACCCAAATACATCATTAAAACTTACTAAAGCCCTTCAATCCTCAAAATGACCTAAATTGTTAGTTAATTAAATTAATTAATCTAATTAATAAAGCTAAACTTCTAAAAATCAAAATAAATCAATCAAATTTTCAAAATTTAAAAAAAAACCTCTATAGATGCATCTTCTAGAGGAGAATTTAAGAAAATTAAGACTCGTAATTAATTTATTTTTATTTAGGCATAATTTAGGTTTATTGAAATAATTAAAACCAATTAGTTCTAAATTACACTTCTGATTAGGGTGAAACTTTAGGAAACTTAAATTGGGAGGGAACTCCACTTCCTATAAACATTTCAATGTCAAATAACCTTTGGATTTGAAGTTGTTGAATTTCAAATCTCTAGGTCAATATAATTGAAATAATAAATAAACAAATTATAGAAATTATAAATATTTATAAAGTCAAATTAAAACATTATTATTAACATTAAAACACTTAAAGAAAATTTTATAACCCTTTTATGTCATGGAATTTGATTAATCATACACTTAGGGTTTAATAAATTAATTAAGAATATAAAAATTTAATCAAACCCTAGGTTAATAATTTATTAAATTTATAACAAATTAATCAATTAAAATGTAAAATTAATTAATCTCTAAATTTCTTAGATAAAAATGGAATTCATTAAATCCTTTGAATCCATTTTAGTTAATAAATAGCATAATTATAATGTAAATTAAAATGAAATAATTAATTGAATTAATTAAATGGTCTAAAGAATTAAAATGACTTAGATTTAAGTTGAAGTAGTTCATTTCTTAAGTTTCCTAGGTTACAATTAATAAAGAAAATTCTATTTTAATAAATTAGACCAAGTAATAAATTTTAATACATAATGTTGCATTAAGCTTAATTTGAATAAAAAATTAGAAAACATAAAATAATAAATTCCTTAAATGATAAAATTAACGGTTCCCAAAGATTAATTGCAACTAATTGAATTAACTTATCGAAATTCATATACATAAATATTAATGAAATCATCACTTGAAATTAATTAAGTTAACTTATCTAAATTCACCAACATAAATATTAATGAAATAAATAAATAAGATCAATCCAAATTAAATAAATAATTAATTAAAGCAAATAAGATCAAATGAACATTTAATTAAATCAAAAGAAACATAAGATAAAATATGAAGCTAAGTTAAAAAAATATTAAAAATTAAATGACATCAAGTATAAATGACTCAAATCAAATCAAGATTAAAATGAAAATGAAAATCAAACTAAATCATGGTACTATATACTTTAAATTAAGATTTAAAGAAGCATTTTGAATCTTAACTAAAGATCATAAATTAATCTCGTTAATATAAAAGCTCTACCTTAAGAAAAGAAAAGATAAAACATAAATCAAACTCAACTTAAATTGACTCACTTAAATAAATCCAAAAGAGGTTAATTAAGAAACTTAAAATCTTAGTTTGACCCTTAGAATAAATCTTCAACTTAGAATGAAGATCTCATTTTACTAGGATTAAGAATGTTGAATAGAATGGGTTACACCCAAAGTATAATTTATTTTGTTCTTCATTCTTGAAAACTTAAATTCCACCTTAACATAAAATTGAATTAAAAATGGAAATGAAAATATAAATCAATTAAATGAATTAAATTGAAATCACTCAATAGAAGATTGAACAAATTTTAAGAATAAAAGAAATCAAAAGAATAAAAATAAATTTTTCATAATTAGAAGACATATGGTATATAGTTTGGACACCCGAGGTCTTAGGGAAACTGGTCTGAAAGAGGTCTTGATATGTCGAACTTCTAGTTTAACAATGACACGTACCTATGAAGCGAAATTATGAAAAGTAAAAATCACAAATTAAATTAAACCAAACTTTGAAAAATAAATCAAAACTTGAACCTAAAATGCCTAGTAAAGTCAAACCACACATAAGCTCATTTTTCTTCACAAACTAGATTACTATATTACTGACCTCAGACTTAGGTGAGGTCAATGTTATGTGATATTTTGTAATATGATGTAAATAAATTTTCTTATTTGGTGGTGTACTATTTTAGGTTGGATGGACAAAATTGTTTGCCCGTTAATCTAAATGGTAGGATGTTCTGTTTAGCCTAATATTATTTTCTATAGGGGATTATGCTAAAATAACTTTTATATATATATATATATATATATATATATATATATATATATATATATATATATATATATATATATATATATCTTATTTATATATATATATATATATCTTATTTGCAGGTATGTGTATGTCCCTAAATAAAGCCCAATAGGATAGGTGGGCTTAGCAAACAATTAATGCCAAGCTAGTATGTTTGCAAATATAACTACTGGAGTGTTGTTTGTATTTCTTAATATTTGTTTGTAGGGTTTAGGAATTTATTTAAGAATTTTTGATGTATTTTGAACCTAGAATTAGGTTAAGATCTATAGGGTGTAGAAATAGCAAGAGCTGACCCTACCAGTGCATGGTCTCAATGGTCCTTTGTAAAGTTTGCAAAGGTCTCTGAAGAAGGTGACAATCCTGGAAGAAGACCCCCATAGATCAAACTTCTAGTTCTGGGTCGAGTTATATAAGGGCAGAGCTCTGTTGCCCCCTTTTTTTCAAGATGTATTGTAGTACTCGACTGCATTGCCCTATTTTAATTAAATTAGGTTAATTTTTTTTGGTGGACATTAGAAACAACCTACTTTTCTAAGTTTCTTTCTATGATTATATTTTTGTGATAAAATGCCTAGAATGTTCGGTTCCTAGAAAAGTTAAATTTTCTACCCAACTAGTCTAAACAACTTAAACATAAAAATAAATAAACTCAAAACCTTATGTTAATTAAAGCTCTAGGCATAACTTAAAAGCAACTAAAAACAATTATGTTTTGTAAAATATGATAGCATATGTTCATACTCCTTGAATTGGGCGATTCACCCATTGCACATAAGCGGGCATCTGACTTTTGAAGATGACCACCCTTCTTGGGGAAGTGTATCATATCTTTTTGATTTGCCCATAACAGCTTCTAACTACATATCATTGTACACATAAATTGCATACCCATAGCCTTAAATGAATTATGAGTCCAAATTATAAAAGATGAAATTTGTTGCATTAATTAGGAAGTGAGTTTAAGTTCATAGGTTCATTCTTAAAATATAACAACTCAACCATATTGCATAACATAAAGACTAAACTCATGGATTTAAAAATTGCTTAGGTGGTGTTACCTAACATCCCTTCCAGGCAAGTGATACGTCCAGAAGAGTCAAGGATAGGTTCATTTTCTCAAATGAGAGAAAAAGCTGATAATTCCCAAAAGTTGAACTAGGTTGAGCTTTGTAGACTTAGGTTTTGAAGCCTCCTTCTAGGAATAAGTCTTCAATCATAAGCATTTTTGTAGTCTTGTGCTGCTAAAATATAAGTCCTAGATTTTTAATAAAATGTAATTTCAAACCCTACTAAATTCAATCTCAAAATTATAAAGCCCAATGGAAAGTTTGTTGAAATGCCTACTGGGCATCCAAGTATCGATAGGCATTTCTTACTTAATCTTAATTGTCCTCCAAAAGAACTCTTTCTCTTTTGAAAGTCTTCCCTATTGAATTTTTAAATGAACATCTTTTTAAGATAAGCTTTAAAATTCATAGAAATAAAAATCTATTTCTTTAATCAATATTATTCTTAGGAAGAGATCTTTTATTCCTAAGATGTAATTAACTATAGGGCATATCGTTATAGGAAATTATGAACACTACAATAAAATAAATCTTATTCTACTTCTCCATGTAGTTTAGGGAAAAAATCTCTAGTACATCAAAGACCCATCACCCTTAGGAGTCCTTATTAAGTAATCTAATCCATTACAATGTAATATACTTATCTTTCGAGATAATATATTTTTCTCTTAATGATGTATTTGATTATCTAAAAGTGTTCCAAACATAAAAATTACAACACACCCCTAAGGGGTGTCTAGGACAACATCCCTAGCCCTAGAATATAAAGAATGATGGTAAGCCCTTTTTTTTTTTCTAAAAGGGGGTATAATATTGCTAATTACTCAAAAAGTTACAAGTAATCCCAAAGGGAAAAATAATGAATGTTACAATTGCTTTATTCTAATTTATGGAAGCTCAAAATTATCATTATGCAAGAGTGAGTCCAATTCTGAGTAAATTTCTCTACTAATATGGAAAGATAGAGAAATTACACCCCTCCTTGTTAGTAAATCTTCCAGACAGTTTCATTTTCTAAAAATGTTTGTGGTGGATATTGAGAGTTTGCCCATCAATTACTTTATGATCTTGCACATTTTAATCAGATACCTAAATAGTATTTGAATTTGTAGTTTGGAGTCAGATTCTAACCAAAAACTTATGTGTGGATTCAACACTGCCAATCTAAGTGCATTTAAACATGTGGTTGCTAAAGCATGAATGGAATAAGTGGCTACAAATGTCATTTAGAAGTGTAGGAGACATTTTCCTAGGTAATTCCTAAAGAGTCCTCCAATACCCATAGCATTGTCCGAGGGATAGAAGTTGCCATTAATGTCAATCATAATATAATGTCTAGCTGGTTCTTTCTAGATTGCAAACTCCCATTTAAACCTACTTTCTTCCTTATCCAAATCAAAAGCATTAATGGTTTCTAGCTTGTCTGCAAAATGTGATTTCTTGACACAACCATTCTATATTGCTTTATGTATATAGTTGTTCGTCTAACTGATCGCATCCTTTAGTTTGATGTTGGGCTATAAACCATTCATTTTGCCAATTGAGCTTAAGTTGTGGAGTAATTGACTTTGATAATGCTTAAACTATATTTAGGACATTGAATGAATTTTTATAGAACTAATTTTCCCAATCAATTTAAATACTAATGCTAATTTGGTCAAACTAGCTTAATTAGGTCACTTAGGTGACTTGGGTGTAATTCGCCCAACTAATGGACCCAGTGTCCTCACTGAAATATTTTTATCATATGAACATGTTGATTGGCCAATTTAGAGAAATCAATGAGAAGTATATCATATGAACCTGTTGATTGGCTAATTTAGAGGGATCAATGAGAAGTCAATACAATTTGGGTTCAATTTGAGCCTAAGGCTAACCTAGATTGAGATATGTTTGACTTTCTTTATCTTTGATCAACCAAGCATATGTATAGACGTTTTTTTGGATTTTTTATTAATAATAATGCTAAGAATATCCTAAATTGAAATCAAAGCATTTAACCAATTAAATTGAGTGGGATAGCCACATGTTTAAGGATTTAAATAAGGTAGGGAAAGATGGGTGTCTTTAAATCAACAATAGGTCAAATTCCTTGATTGATTTTGAGGATGGTCAATCCATCCTAAAAGTCTCATGATCAATTATATGAATAATTGAATAACTGAGATGGATTGATTGCTTAAATCTAATGTTCATATCCACTAGGGAATGGTTGAACCAAAGTAAAGAAAAGGTCTTCCTTAGGATTAGCTATAGTGAAACATATAATGTTGGAAGATTTGCAAGTAACCAATACTCATATCTTGAATGGTTCCTTCTATGAAATTACTAAGGCCAACCTAATGGGTAAGGTGGTAAAAGTAAAAAAAATGGAATCTTCACCTTTCTATAACTAAGTTTACTTATAATAGCACTATTTTAGGGCTACTAATAAGACACCTTTTAAAATAATCAATAGCTACATTCTAATGAAACTAATTGATTTTGATAGCACCTCTTCGCTCACTTTTTTAGAGTCATCATTTCCATTTACAAAGGACTTTCAAACCCTCATGACAATGTAAAACAACAACTAGGAAAAAACTAACACAAAATATGTTGAAGCTAACAACAAGAATAAAAAATTTAATAATATGGGGATCATGTATTAATTAGAATTCACTCTAATAAGTATCCTTCTATACTATTTAGAAAATTACAAGCTATATCATATAGGTAATTTGAAATTATTAAAAAAACTTGGAAATGATACATATAATTTTTATTTATTAAAACATATATTTGTAAGCCCTATTTTTAATATAGAAGATCAAATATCATTAAGGGAGTCACCAAACTCCTAAATGAATAGATTAATTCTTCTTATAAGAATATAAAATAACCATTGCTAGTACTAACCCAATATTCATTCTATGAGGTGGATCACATCATCATAAATGAAGAAGATCAGTTTAGAGATAACAAATTTCTCATGAGGTGGAAAGACCAATCACCCACTAAAGATACTTGGCTAAGCTAGGATGACTTCGAGAAGCTAACACCAGAACTTACAATAGAATACTTGGACTTTAACTCTTTAAAGAAGAGTTTTGCAAGGTCAAAAGTAAATGGCATACATTAGATGATGCAAATGGAGGTGGTCCCATAACTAGAGCTTAAGCAAGAAGGGCTATAATTGATATAAAAAGTACAATTAGAAGAAGTACATCAATGATAGAAGAATGAAAGCTTTGAGCTTACTTAATTATGTGTTTTAGCATTTTTGTTATGTTATGTTATTATGTATTATTTCAATCTCAAGTTATTATCTCTAATTTAATAGTTCTTAACTTTTAGGGTTACTTGTGTTTGATTGCTCAGAAAAAAAATGCTTTGAGGATGCTCTCCACCATCTTTATTAGAATGGGTATAAGTATATTTTTTCATGAGGAAGATTGATTATTCAACCATTTTTTTCCTAACATTACATTAGGGTTTATTTAGATTTGAGTTTTACTTCCTATGATGCAAGCCTTCATAGTTAATTACCCCTCTTACCATAGTAAGATAGCACTCTCAATTAAGGTTTGAAATAAAGATATCTTCTTAATATAAACTAGTGTTTAGTAATGTATGTGGTATGGCATAGATAAACTTTCTAAGGGAAATAGAAGAATAGTCCCAATCAAAATCGCATGGTTTTGCCATCCCAGGATGACATTATTCTAGTCTACCAATATTAGAGGACTAGCCATAAGGTCCAATGAGTCTAATTAGTATCCATGGGTTGCCTCATATCACAAATCACAAGTAGACTAGTGGTTTTAATGTAGGGGTGTTTGCATGGAAAATGTATAGATTGAATTTAGGTGGTACTTGCATTACAAGCATATGTGAGACTTACATCAATTAGAGATGTCATACTGGACTTACATCCTTTTAGAATGTTATTATGGAATGTTCGCATTGAGATTGAATAGATTGGGCTTACATCCCTTTAGAATGCTAGATTTATATAGGTGTTCATACTATGAATGAGTTATAGGGTGTTCACATAGCGAATGGATAGAATAATGGGCATACATCCTTTTGGAATGCCATAACTTTATGGGCATTCACATGGTGAAAACATTATAGGGTGTTTGCATAGAAAATGGATAAAAGGCTAGGCTTACATCCCTTTAGAATGTCAAAATTATAGGGGTTTAACATGGTGAACAAATTATAGTGTTCACATGGCAAACGTTAATAGGTTGTTCTAGGGGATGACACCTTAGCACTGGAAGTATGGCGCCTAAGCGCTATGAAGGGGAGCACTTTGGCAATGTAAATCATGGCACCTGGGCATTATTAGGATGGCACCTCGGTGCTGAAAAATTAGCACTATATCAAAGATTTATATTTAAGATCTTAAGAAGTCTGCGCTTCGGGACTGACAAAACAAACAGTGTCGCGAGACCATAGGTGTTATAAAGATCAATTGAGAGTACTTGGGAGATTGACCAGCACCTAAGCTCTGATTATGTAGCACTATAGTGTTAGTCAAATGGCCATTCAAATGGGCTAACAGGTTGGCAGATGCATTTAATATATAGGACAAACTTTTGACTAGTGCTGCGGTGCAGCATCAGAGCTCCGTGGTGCTTCATCAATATCTGGCATGCTTTTTAATTTCAGTCAGTCAAAAAATTAATCATAATAAATGGTAATAAGTGCTCTTTCTTACTAACAAAATAATCACATTGACTAGTTGATCGGTGCCTAGGTGCTACATGTGAGTGTTGCAACACTGGTTCCTTGTTCTAGAACCCAAAAGGTTAGCATGTTCACACTGCTAATGAAGCATCATGAAAATATGTTTGGTCTATAAATAGACCCCCTAGGCTACGAATTTTTAATTCTATAGTCTTCTTTCTATAGGAACATTTAAAACCTTCTTTTTCTTAGCCTTTTCTCATACTAAAAAAGCAATCCTCTTAAAAGACTTGTTAGCAAGAAGAGGGGGACTTTGAACGATTCTAATAAGTTTATTAGCATGAAAGTTGAAGAGAGATATCAATATGCCCTCATTCATAAGCATCTCATTATAGAGAAAAGTTTTCACAATCTGGGTGGGAGCATAGAGAGGGTCATCAATGAATGCAGCTAGGAAAACTAGCATATGAAAGCAGCTCATGTGTTATTCCTACGGTGCAGCAATTTTTTTTCAATACGAAGGAGCACTAAGATAAAAGAGTTTTAAATGAAGTCCTTAGTCTTCTCATTGGTAAAAATATCAATATTCAATAGAAATGGTTGGAGGAAAGGATCATTAACTTTCCTCCCACTAGCTTAATAGTAGAGTTTAAGGCTTGGCATTATTTTATTTCTACCAAGTTGATGCCCACTGATAATATCGATGAGGTGACTAAAGATAAGGTCATTTTAAATTTTTCTATTCCAAAGGGCTTTACAATAGATATAGAAAATATTATTTTAAATTCTATTGGTAAATGCTTAAGGGCAGTACAACTATATGATATAATCACCTGTCCCTCTTATATGGTTTATGTGTTGCAGCGGGTGCATTGGGGGAGCTTGATGAAGAAGTTCTTATTCAAAAGGCTTCTCTAACGAAAAAAAATATTTGGGAGATTTGGGTCGAGGTTTGAGGTGGGGGAAGTTCATGTGCCCCATAACCTCGATCCCAATCCCACAAAACCTTAAATGAGCAACTCCAAGAAATCAGAGGAGAAGTCTCAGATTTAAGAAAAAATATTAGCAAGAGCAGCCGTAGACAACAGGCCTTGGAAAAAAAATTTGACTATCATATTGATCAACAACAAAATAAGTTTTCATACATTCCTGAGTTTAACTCAATAGTAGTTCATATATTTCAAAGCTATGGCTTTGTGGGTTTGGGTCAGGCTTCTTTTCCTATGGTGCCTCAATGCCCACCTTATGTGAGCACCCCGTCAGAGTCAGGAGAAGAAGAGGAAGAGGATGACAATAACTAAGATTTTTAGCTTTTCCCCTTTTTCCTCTATTTTGTATTTTCTTTTTTTATACAATTTATGTAATCATTTTTTAATAAAAATATTTTTTATTTTACATTTTTGTGTATTTCTGCATTGATTATTATTTGAATTCTCCAGGATTTAAAATAATAAAAATTTTAAGTATTAAAAAATGTCATGAGGGCCTCGATGCCGTAATATACTACACTTCAGGACATAATAAAATTTTATGATGAAATCTTGACTTAAATTCAAAGAGGACAACACTGTGGCACTAGAATTAGACTTAAAATATGAGAAGGCTACATTGCGACACTTAAGAGGCAGTGCTGTAAGTTAGGAATTTTCATTGATAACCTAAGAGGGCGACAATGTGGTGCTTGATATGCATCACTATAGCCCTCTAAGATAATAAATTTTTTTCCACTCTAGAGGATTACGCTATGGCACTCAATACATAGCGCTACAGAACTCAAAGATAAAAAAATTCTTATTGTCCAACCCAATAGGGTCACAATGTGGTGTATATGCAATGCTATGATACTTTAAGATAAGAAATTCTTCTTGTCCAACTCGAGAGGGTTGTGTTACAACTCCTAGTGTTCAGTGTTGTGGCACTAGGTAGACAAGACTTAGATTTTGAATTTAGCGAGGTTGGTATTCCAAGTGTCAGAATTCATGAAATTAATGCAGCATCTTGGAACTTAAATGACAGTGCCATAACACTATGTCTAAACATATTGCTCCTACAAAACTAGAGAGGGTCAGCACCTCGGTGCTAATACATCAGCACCTTGGCACTGTCAGATGCTTGCTTGAGATTCAAGATTTCCAAGAGCTTAGTGCCTCAGTACTGGACACATAGCACTATGGTGCTATTTCATCATTGCCTAAATTTAATAATTTTTGGAGAATTTTAAAATTTTGACAGCAAAACGCTTTAACAACACTAAATTTTAAGACTTTTAGTGCATTAGCACTCTTCTCCTTTGTTTTGGATCCAAGATCATTTGGGACTATGTAGTTCTCAGTAGTCCATCTAGGAGTTGTCAACTTGCCAAACAAAATTAGGAATTGGTGTTCTAAGCTTTATTTCATCAAATTCTTGGTTGGGTGGGCAATGTCAACTATGCCCACCCCCTTCAACATTGATAATGTCATGGTTCTAAAGCTGAGTGCTCAAGAGGCTAGGATTTTGAATAAGCTATCGTCAAGATGCCTAACATCAAGAACTTTCTCTAGTTAGCAAGATTCATAAGCATGCCTATAGTGAGTACTCAACATAGTAGAGATTTACTTTCTTTCTTTAACTTATTCATGCATTAAACTTTACACTCCCTTCTTTCAAGGGATAACATCTTCACTCTCTTCCTAATTGATCCCAAGGTTGTCAAGTTTTTTAGCAAGTTTGAGGAAGGCTAGCAAGAGGAAGGAGTGGTTTTATTCACTAAGGTTATTTCTAGGAAGTAAGCTAAAGATGAAAGGGCAGCTATTGACCTCACTTTTAAGGGAGGTTGACAAAAATATCATTAGACCCAAGATCTGATCTTGGCACTAAGGTCCTCCTAGAACTAAGACACCTCTAGTGGCTAGCAGAACAATAACCATAAGCCTAAAAGGCTTATAGGGATCAATCCTAGGGTTAGACCCCAACTTAGGTTAGGTAGAGCCTACCTACGCTGAACCCAAATCAACTTCTATAGCAAATCAATTCCTCAAACCCAAAACTAATTGATTACAAATTAAACCTTAACCAAGACCAAATGATTTCAAACCTAATTTAACCTATTGATTTTTTTTTTTTTGGGGCCGGAGAGTTAGGTTGACCCAACTTGACCCATTTGTGCTTAAAAAGACTAGATCCAAAATTAATCTAATTAATTTAAAATTGAACTCACCCAAATTCATTTGAAACTCAATTGAATTTGATTGAAGCTTCCTTATAATCTAAATTGAATCAAACCAAATCAAAACAATTTTGCTCTTAACCCAAGTTAACCTAATTAAATCCTTTAGATCCAAAACACAATTCAAATTGAATTAAGATAAATTAAATCAGTCCAAGCCTCATAATCATTTCATTTACTTAATTGAACATTCCAATTGACTCCAATCAATTCAATTGACCAATCAACCTTATTAATTCACTCGGCCTAATTTGGCATAAAAGACTAAATTCAATCAAATCTTGATTCAACCCAAATTGGACAAAATCAAACCATCCAATCACTTCCAAAATATTTATTGATCATGACTAAACACTCATTTGTAACCAATTAAACCCAATTGAGCCAATTTGGCACTTTGACCCAAGTTCACCTAATTTGACCTAAAAGGTCAAATTGAGCCAAAACTTGATCCAAGGCAAATTGGATTGAACTAATGTATATAATTAATCCCAAATTAATTTTTGAACACATCTCAACCACCAATTTAAGCCAATTTGGTCAACCCAATCTAATTGACCCTTTTACCTCAATTTAACCTAAAGGGTCAAATTGAACCAAAATTTCTTCTAAACAAAATCAATTCAAATAACAGCCTCCAATCACTCTCAAACTATCAATCAAACCTGACTCAACTCCACAATCAACCCTATTTAGCCTATTTGGCCAAATTTGTTAACTTAGCCCATTTGAACCATATGAACCCATATGAGCCAAATCTAAATTTCATCTAATTCAATTTAAATTAATTGCATCAATAAGTTTTAAATCATAATTTGAACTTAACCTAATATCCCTCTTGACCAAATTTGATCAATTGGTCAACCTAACTCATTAGAACCCAAATTGACTTATATGGGTCAAACTGAGCCAAACCTAATCAAATCAAGTCCAAACCCAATCAAACTTAGAATGACTCATACTTAGATCCCCCTTGACCTATCCAAGTAGACCCAACCCATGGTGAACTTGGTTAATCCAAACTAAGTGAACCAAGCCACCCAAATAGGACATAAACCTAAAATAGGAAGGTCCCTTTGCCATGGGCAGCCACTTTAGCATGCCTTAAGCTCCCCCATGCTGACTAAACCTAACAAGAAGTTATTACGCTCAGCCATTAACCAAGGAGAGGTCACCCTCACCTTAGCCAAACCCTAGTTCAGCCACCAAGCCTTGTCCCCATCACCTCTGGTCACCGAACTCCTCGAGCTACTAGAGACAACCACCTCATCAGTCCCATATCATTTTTGGTCACCCCCTCTGACCGACTCGCTTCCATGACCTGAACTAACCTCTTTGGATAGTTCACTTAGAGAGGATGGTATACACCTTCTCTTCCATTCAAACTTTACAAACACCATCCTCATGCATGACCCTAAATCCCCCAAGTTCCCAAAGCTTTCCATGCACTCAACTACCGATCAGACCAACTCCCCTCTCAACCTGAATTTCCCATACACCCAACTCCACTAAATTGACACCAAACTCAAATTAACTTCACCCACACCTTCTCCTTACTCTGGTAAACTAAAACAAAATCTAAATCCATTTGATTTGAGCACTGAGAGGCTCTACAAGACAAACTCCAGTGAGGCTTTTTCCAAAAGAAGATTGGTGGGGAGGCAGCTTGTGACTACTTCAGCAAGGCTTTGCCTCTTCAAGGATAAACTACCTTAGTCATTGGGCCACTGTTCTTCAGCTTTGGAGAGATAAATTCTAACAAACCATATAAAATCATAGGATTTTTGGGCCATTGTAAAGTGAATATGCATTTGATGCAAATCTAATTATAGGATCATTTTATAATCCCCGATCATTTTAGAATCAACTCCATCATCAAATGAGCTCTAGTGATCTCTGAGCTCAAATCGAGTGGTGAAAGGTGAAGGTGAGGTCACCAATCTATTAGGATTAATCATAGCAAGTTTGATTTAATTCCATGATCAAATTTGATCCATGATCAAGATGAAATCATGTCCACCGTTGATGAGTCATCTACCATGCAAGACATTATCAATAGAGTACTACACAATGCCCCGTGGAAAGTGCTAACATGGTGCCAACTGTGTAAATCAAGTAAATAGGTTCCAAAATCCATTTAAATTGTCATAACTTTTAAAAATAATTATTAATTATAGAAAATTTCAAAGAAATATAAATGAATCCATTTTGGAAGGCTTAAAAAGAGGAGAATCTAAGAAAAATAAAACCCCTAATTTTTATTAAGCAGACAGTGATTAATTAGATTTTAAGTTTTTCTTAATTAGTGTAATTAAGCCTTAATTACTTTGCTATTTGACTTGAAACTTTCAGTGATTGTCCCATAGGATGACCTCTGCCTCCCATAATTATTCCAAGTTAATTGGTTGGATAATTTGGAAAATCCAAATTTTCAAGTCCAAAATGGCTAGAGAAATTAATTAGGACTTCTATTCTGATTTATTTTTTAAAATCCCCCTTAAAGAACTTTTATTAATTAATTAAATCAATAATTATCCTAAGGCTTAAAAAACATCAAAGTAATTTTCAAGTTCTAAAGCATTATTCTTTAATGTGGCAATTAAAATATTTAACCATTCTCTTTTTTATCTCTTCTTACATTAATGAGGCTTTGATCCTCAACTCTTCTAATAGGTCAAGACTAATTTTCATAGATTTTCCATTTGACTTTCCCCACTCGTTGAATTTCTTTGCCCAATTTGATAGCTATCATGACCCTTTGACTAAGAAGTTTGTACTAACCAGTAACACAGCCTCCATCCTATGGGAGAGTGCAAACAACGTGTGACTAGTGGCAGAGGTCAAAGTCATCTTGAGAGCCTAAAGTGTAGTAGGTAGAATATTAACCAACTTTGCTTTAACACCTCACACTTTTCTCTTCAACAAGTTCAATATTTTTTTAATTGTTATTTTGACCTTCCCATTGAACTAAGGGAGAAGCACTGAAGCATACTTTAACTAGATTCTTTATGAATCATTAAATTCCCTCAGCCGTCTATCAATAAATTATGGTATCTTGCCTATTATGATTCACATTGGTAGCCCATATCTACAGATGATGTCGATCTAAATGAATTTTTGAACTACCTGGGTGGTTACTGTGGTGAGTAACTTTTACTTGCTAAAATAATCGATCATGATGAGTATGAACTTTCTTTGACCATAAATGAGTGGCAATGGGTTGATTAAATCCATCCTCCAAATGGCGAAGGGCCAAGGGCTAGTGATAGGTTGAGAGAGTTATAATAATTGTTACTGTAAAAGAGTGATCTTTAGGCATTGTTTGCACCTTTTAGTGATTTTTATCAATGTGGGTTAGAAGTATCTTTATTGTATGATGTTGTGGGAAAGCATTTTTCCTCCCAAATAACTTTTGCATTAACCAAAATGTACTTTTTTGAGTATTCTTCTTTGTTTTCTTTCTTGCACACACCTCATGTTAAGTGAGGTCACTAACCTCCAAATAACTCAACTTTGATCAAGAGGTACTATACGCTTTGACCTTAAATATCCATGGGTATTTAATCTCCTCCCCTAGCTTTCCAATCTATATAAATTCCTTTATAAGGTCAACCCAACTGTATGAGTCTTAGCTATCTATTTGCATGGACTTTTCATCCTTCATGCTAGGATTGGCGAGTTTAATAATGGATTACTTTTTGAGTCAGGTAGCTCTGGATAGTAAGTCGGCTAGTTGCTTTTACACCATGGGCACTTGCTCAATATTGAAATATTTAAACCTCCTATTTATGCTTTATTTTAAGCAAATATCTTCGTAAGGACTCATCTCTTACTTTATAATCCCCATTTATTTGTCTCACCATAAGTTGTGAGATTAAGTAAGGAGCTATGTGTAGAGCACCAAGTCCTACTTCAACCTAGTGAGTAATGCTTCATACTCAGACTATTTGTTTGTGGCATGGAAATTGATATTAACATCCTCAGTTATGGTAATCCCTACGAGTAGGGCTGTGCATAATTCGGTTTAAATCAAAAATTTGATTAAAACCAAATCAAAATTTTAAAATTGGATCGGTTTTTTAATTTTATTTTGGATTTTAGATTTAATTTTAGGTAAATTCAGTTTTTGGATTATGGATCGGATTTAAAAATTTATAATCCAAAAAAACCAAAAATCCAAAATTTAGTGGCTTTAGTTAGTCCATCCAGTCTCACCGACTGTGACTCTTGACCCGTCAGTGCCCAGGTAAAAGTGCAAATAAATCGGATATTACAAATCCTAGGCTGGGCCAAACCCAAAAGTGATTAGAGGAAAAGGGCAAAGCAAAGGCAATCCCCTGATGGTGTGGTTCTCTACTTCTCTAGTTCTCTTCGACTCCCAGCATCACTGACTCTTCGTTGTAGTTGTCGACATTTTCGTTCTATTCACCTATTCTCTTCTCGGCTTCTCCCTTCTTATCTCTCGTCATCTCGCACAACTGTGCAAGGGCGTCGCTTCTTTCTTCTTCTAAGTTTTTCTCGGGCTCGGGTCTGATCTCTCTGATTCTCCCCAGTTCCGCTGACTGTGGCCACTTCATCTGCAATAGCATTCAGCAATGCAGCAAGTTTTGTCATGATTCTCATGGATTATTTTTATGTTGTTTAGTATTTTCTGCTTTGGAGACTTGGAGTTGGAGTTGTTTACTATTCTGGAGGTTCTGTTTACGTTCGTGGTATTGCTTATCTAAATCGAGAATGGAGTAATGGATTATTTTGTTATGTTGGCTGATTTGTTCTGACTTTCTATTATTTTTTATGTTGTTTAGGGCTAATGAGGATAGCAATGATGCTCATATGTATATGCAACTCTTCTAGTATATTCTTTGTCATGTTTCATGAGCTCTTAAGAAAGTAACCCTTCATGGCTTATCTTTCATTTGAAATGAGTGGGATTATCTTTGTATGAACTTTTGTATTTTTTCATAAGATACCATTTTTTTTGCATTGTATTCATATTCATATTTAGGTATTCTTTATATATAGATATTTTGAATTCTTGAAAAGTTGTAGGAGATAGGCTAGGAGCTTGCTTAATAATTTTTTTAGTGAAATTTTAAAGAATAAGAAAAATATGCTTAGTGTTGTTTTTAAATTAAAGGAGGTATTAGGATTATGCTGATTATAAATTTATGCATAACATAACAAAGCTATGATTCAAATGGATTATTTTTATGTTGTTTAGTATTTTCTGCTTTGGAGACTTGGAGTTGTTTACTATTCCGGAGGCAGGTTATGTAGTTTTTGTTCTGTTGGTATTGCTTATTTTGTTATGAGTGAGGTAACATTTCTGATTTTTAATTACTTCAGGATGTGCTATTTCAGACTTTCAGTGAATGCACGGTACAATTTGGGGATGTTTGGCGGCGCTTTTGGCAATGATGGCTTTGATGTTACATTTCATTTACTACTACTGGTAGCATTATATGTGATTGTAACCCTCCAATCTGGAGTTTGGATGCTCACATTGCTCTTAGTAATTTTGGTGAGCCTGAGCCTTTCTTTTCTTTTGAATTTTACTTTCATTTTTTAGTCTCACTTTTATTTAATCTCATATTTCTAATCATAATAAAAGATGCCACCCCGGATCCAATTACCACAAAGAATATTTGTAGAGTTAGCAGCAAGCATAAATAATTTAGTGTTTCAAGCCATTAATCAGAAGCTATGAGCATTGAGCTGGAGCACAGCCTCACAAGTAAACTTCAAGTTAGATTTTTTTTCTTAAAAAAGTTCTTATATTTATGTATTTGTTATGTTTGTTGCTTTCCACCACTTTTAGATCTTTTAATGTTATTTCTTATCGAAGTTCAATAACTACTTATATATGTGTTTTGTAGATTATCATTTCACCTGATAAAGAAATATGCAAAAGTTAAAAATGACACTTTTCTAGGTTATAATGGAACTCTTTCACATAATGCAGACAATCTTGATCATGCTTCCTTTGAAAATGTGGAAGAGAATTAGAGAAATTGAAAATATTTATGAATGTTTATGACTATTTATGCATGCCTATTGCGATATGTAATTATAATCCTTTTTAAATGTGGAATGTTTATGAATGTTTGTAATATTGCAATTGAAACTTTTTTTTTGTTAGCATATAAATTTTATTGGATTAATGGCAAATGTGTTATGTTATTAAAAATAGTGTGAAAGAAAAAGATGTTTGAAGAAATGTATTTCATCACATTACAGGTGTTATGTTAATTAGTGCTCTTTAAGTAATATATTTAATATTTATTTTTTCAAATCAAAATTCAGAAATATAAACTTGTTTCAAAAAATATGAGCATATATGTTTCAAAAAATATAAATCATAAAGGAATTCTAAAATCTTCCTGTAGTGGAAGTGTGGAATCGTGGAAATAAGAAAAATCATGAAATCTGCCTTTTTAATTAAATAACAGATTTTTCATTTTTATTATTTTCGATTTTTTAAAAATTGAACTGAAAATCCAAATTTTTTTTGGATTGGATTGGTTCGGATTATATTAAATCTTATACGAATCGGATTTTTGGATTCTGAATTTCAAACCGAACGGATTAGAAAATTAAAAAACCGATCTAATCCAACCGAATGCACACTCCTACCTACAAGGATTTTTCATATAATGCTTGCATGCTTTCCTCGCTTGAAGAGCCATCCATATATAACTACCATAAAGGCTCTAGCTAGTCGGGGCATCACACAAGTTATTGAAATCCATGAGTAAGTTTGCAAGTGCTTGTGTCTTGATCACCGTCCATGGTCAGTATGTTATGTCAAACTTGTTGAGCTCCACTGACCACTTAGTATTCTTCCCGAGTGATCTGATTTGGTGAGTATGGATTCAATGGGGTTGTCAGTGACAACCTCAATGGAATAAGCTTGAAAGTATGGTCAAAATTGTCATGCTAATACGATAAGTGTGAGTACAAGCTCTTTCATGATTGAGTGATTTATGTAACTCAATATTTCATAATGACTTGTTCACAAAGTGCACTGGCCATTGTCTTTCATTATCTTCTTGAAGCAGAATTAAGCTAACAGAGTCTTCTTCAACTCCTAGATACAATATTAAAGTCTCACCTTTCTTGGGGCTTTGCAGTAGTTGTGGTGATGCTAGTAAGTTCTTCAAGTTACAAAAAGACTTCTAGCATTGTAGGGTCCATTTGAATTTTTTAGCACCTCTAATTGCTTTGAACAAAAGCAAGAAGCACTCTCCAGCATTTAAAATAAATTGATCCATCCCTATAACTCACCTAGCAAGTTGCTAAAATTATTTTATGGTACTTGGTGATGGCATATGAAGTAAGACTTTCACTTTATTAGGTTGACCTTTTTGCCTTCTAGGGTGATCAGAAATCTTAAGTGTTGAATCTAAATTTGTCTGTGGATGGAGAAGGAACCTTCTGAGATACCTAGGAAGTAGGGTTAGGCAAAAAAAAAAATACTACAAACAAAAAGACAACAAAGTAAAGAAATACAAAAGAAATGATAAGTTTTATTCTTCATGATCAAAGTACATAAACTAGGGGCCTAGAGATGATAGAGCAAAAAGGTCCCCCTTAAAAGAGGAATTCCCCTTTTATAATACTAAGGGATGATTATACATAGAAAGTACACATAAGGTAAATTGAGTATAGGAAAACTCCCACCTAAGCTGATTGCAAGTTTACATGTGAACAAGTGTGCATCTATCAGACGGTGAAGATGAGTATCCCTTCATTGTGCAAGTATGTGAGTAAGGAATCGGGCAAAGATGAGTAGCCGATATGTTCTTTTGAGTATCAACTCATTATCAACAGGTTGATTTACACCACATTATGTAGGTCATTATTTTTTAAGTCATTAACTTGCTAGTCCAAGTCGATCTTACCATGTTGGACACACCTCCTAAAGAGTATACATATTTTGGTGGATTTTGATATCTTCTATGTTGAGTACACTTCTCATAGTACATAGACTCATCAAGTCACCTTATCCTGCTACTTTGGGAATACATTTAGCTCTCTGATTCTTTTTCTCCTTATAAATGTACCTTACAAAAAGGATAAAAGAATAAATAGAATGATTAGCTATAAACATTTAATGATCTGAGAAAATTTATGCAATTTTTGAGAGGTTACATCACCTGTTGGCTGAATGTGATTTTTCAATACCCAGATGCTATAAATGGATCCCTTATCCTTCTTTAACATGCTTAGCATTTTGTCAACTATTATTCACTCAGATAAATTCTCTAACTTCTAGTGGTCAGGTTTGTAAAACTTAGGAAAACATAACTATCATGAAATCCAAGATGCCTTGCGATGATATTAATCCTATGACTCTATGAGTAGGCCTTCAAAAGAAGGCCAAGAAAGCATAGAAGTTAGAGGAGTTCATTGTCATTCTCATGCCCAAGACAAGCATCCTGATTCCTCTTATTATAATGATAATAACTCTAGCTTCCTCATCGAACCCACAAGAAAGAACTAGCACTCGCCCTACTGAGGAGTGGATTATTATGGTGAGTACTCATTTGATGTGACCAATGAGTATTCATAAAGAAGAGGAAGAAGAAGAGGATGTACCCTTGATCCAACGTAGAAAAGTGTTGGTGAGCTGAATGATAGGACCGGCTACCGCAAGGGAAGCCATAAAGAAATGCTTTGCTAAGATGAGACTTGCTTGTTATCACATATTGTGAGTCTTTTTATCTGTATTCCTTTATCGCTTGAGATATTTATGGGGTTTGGGTAATCATTTCTTCACATAATACTTGTTGTGACGTCTATGTTACCACGTCTTTCTTACTGCATCTTTAAATTCTTTCTAACTAGGGTTGTTGAGAATTATTGCTCTTACAAGACAAGGAAATAAAACATCTTTGTGAGTATATTGTAATATCTTTCTTGTTGCAAGTGAGTATGGCTCTCTTGAGAAAGGTTGCTTCAAACTTTCATCAAGCCCAGATTATGGAAATCCCAAAACTGGACTCTTCTGTCATGACCTCCACCTTTACTATCATGATGGAAATCCCAACATTATTGTATGAGTGGCCGAGATGAGCAAGCACCACAACTCAGTCAAGATGCATGAGTTGAGCATCCCAATCACTCACTTTAGGAATGGGTTTAAGCTACATCTTCCTCACTAGTAGGTAGACATTCTTGATTTTTTTTAGTGATTCCTACCCAAATCATTCATAATTTGATGGTGAGCATCACCACCTTCATCCTATGCTTGCGAGAAGAGGGCATTCCATGTAACATATGCATCTTCTGGCGAGCATTTATGGTGAAAGTTCACCAAGATGGGACTAAATGGTTTTCAGTGACTTCACTAAAAATTCATAGTTTGTAAAATAGAGTACAAAAGTGGTGCTCGTAACTTCTTTTTATGAAGAACATGTTATAATGGCTTGTGTCGACTAATCCTCTTTCCTACTGAACATATAGGACAACCAAGCTTGGTAAGCCGAGTAAGCAGGAGCAGCTATGGCAAGACTGTATGGCCACACCTTAAATGTTTCTAGTAATTGTTTTGACAAATACTCTCTATTCCTTCTTTACTTTCGTGAGTCATCTTCTTCTATTTTTTTTTTTTTCTATTTACTTGCAGGAAGTTCTTTAATTCATCGAGGAAGCCAAGCATGAAATAGGTGAGCGAGTGACCAGCTATGAGGACCAACCTATCTTGAGGTCAGTGAAGATGAAGAAGAGGAAAGGGAGCCAAGAGTTGCTCCTATTGAGGACACTAATGAAGTAGGGCTAAGTACCACTCCAAGATATCTAGAAAGAGAGGAGAGCTACAAGCTTAAATATTTGTAGTCCCCAGCAAAATAACGAGTCTGGGGAGGAGAAAGAGCAAGCGAAGGCTTAGAAATAAATTTCACTCTAATATTGCATGATTCTTAAAGGGGTTTGATGATCTTTTAGGTGACATTCTAAATGCTTATCTACCACATGTTATTATGATCACTCGGGTCATGGCATAGCAGTCGACTTGTGTATTCTTACCAAAATTTCTTTGAGAAGAGGAAGTAGGCCTATGCTAACAAGTCCAGGCTGGCGAGCATGAAGAAAAAGCTAACATCTCTTGAAGGCAAGCTTAAGGACCTTTAAGCTAAGGCTATCACTAAGAGGAGAAGAAAAAGAGGGTGACTTTGGAGCTTATGCACCCTGCAGAGGTGAAATAAAAATTGGACAAAAAACTCTCTCATCGCACTGAGGAGTTTCAAAAGAAAGAAGCTGAGTTTGCAGGATTTTTTTATTTTGATACGTATTAAGAGCTACTATAATAGAAGTTCAAAGATGGTGCCAACTTTATTATTGCCAAATTAGTGAAACATGGCCATCTATATGCTAGGTTTTTGGACATCTCTAATGTCCTCGTACTCCTAAACTACAATGATGATGACGAGGAGGGTAGCACGAGTTGAATCAATCTTCCTTTATTCACTCTCTCTAAATGTATTTCTCTCTTTTCCTTTTCCTTTTTTGGGTGAGTAGAGTGTATGTGCTTTACACACTTTGCTATAAAGATTTTACATGAAATAAAAATCATGATTAAATATAACTATGTTTGCTTATTTACTTGCACAAGCTTGTTGATGTAAGAATGACTCTACTCAAGACTTAGAATAATTTTAGTTATCTATCAATTGAGAGAACTTTCTTGGATAGTCGTTAAGTATTGTGAGTCTATGTGTACTCACTTATTGATGTTTGAATAATTCTGCTTGTAACTTAAAATATTTTTAGTTTTGATCAATTGAGAGAACTTCCTTGAATAGTCGCATAAGTATTACAAGTTATTGTATACCCATTAACTAGGTATTCTTTGTTTCAATAATGTTTGCATATAACTTAAAATAATTTAATTTTAGAGAATCTCCCCTATATAGTCGCTTTAGTGTAGTGAGTTTGTGTATACATGCTAAAGTGATACTTGCTTATTAATACTTGAATAACATGGCTCATGATTTAGAATATTTTCAAGTAACTGATCAATTGAGAGAACTCTCCTTGAGTGGTTGCATGTAGTATAGAGAGTCCACTTATACTCGTTGGAATGATATGTGCCTATGGATTATTCAAATTTATTACCTTATAACTTAGAATATCTTTAAGTCAATACTTAATTGAGAGAACCTTCTTTAGGTGGTCGCATTTAACATAGCAAGTTAAGTACAACCCTTTATTGCTTGTGTGTGATTTCATGAGAGATCACAATATGATTTTAGACATCATCTAAAAGACTTAACCTTGATTTTCCAATTGTTCCTTTATTACCAACTAGGAGAGTTGGTCTTCTTGAGTTTAATAGTCGACTTCATGGGATATCAGTTTTACACTATAGTCGCCAACCGCATAGAATATTGGTCTTTTGGTTGCCAACTAGGAGAGTTGGTCTTTTTGAGTTTAGTTGCCAACCTCACTGGACGTTAGTCACCAACCACACAAAGTGTTGGTCTTTTAATTTCCAACTAAGAGAGTTGACCTTTTTGAGTTTAGTTGTTGACCTCACATGGTGTCAGTCTTACACTACAGTCACCAAACACACAGAGTGCTAGTCTTTTTATTGCTAACTAGGTGAGTTAGCATTTTTTATTTTAGTTGTTGACTTCACGGGGTGTCAGCCTTACACTTTTGATTTCTTATAGTAAGTTCAACTCAAGAGTTGTGTGTTTGACTTTAGTATTCTTAGGCCAAGAGTGGCACACCAAGTATTCAGATCTAATACTTGGGCTTTCACCGCTCACTAAGTGAGACCTTTTTTTGGTCCAAAAATGGCACACAGAGTATTCTTATGTAACCATGCAACTCCATAAGTATAGGTTATTCTACTTAGCATTTGAATATACTCCTTTGATAGCTAATGTTACCTTACAAGTTAACTCATTTAAGGAGCAACAGATAAAAATTTTAATATTAAAAATAGAAAGATACAAAATATATTTAGAATTAATAAAATAAGTATAAATTAGTGGAAATTTTCCTTAAGGGTAAAACTTTATCAAGTCTTTGGAATTCCATGTTCTTGGTATGTCCTCACCTAAATAAGATTGCAGTTGATATGTGTCAGGGCTAACTTGTTCCTTGATTATGAAAGGTTCATCCCAATTCTAGGTGAGTTTGCTTAAAGCATTATGTCAAGCAGCAACATCATTTTCTCCAGTACCAAGTTATCACTTTTAAAGTACTTCTTCTTCAAATAACGGTTGTAGTATTTATCCATTATCATTTTTATCTCCTCTTATCTTAGCGATACTTCATTCTAAATTCTTTGAGCATTTCAAGAATGTCTTCTATAGCCTCTAAGTTAGCTTTACTCCAATCACAGTTTTCACTTCACATTCTTTCCATTGTTAGGACTCTTTGGCTCTAAACTTCATACTCGACCAACAGGATGGCTTCTATATCTTGTGTGGATAAAATTTATGACACCACACAGATCTTGAGAGTACTTATTTAGGTAATCAAATGCATTATTAAGATATAAATATATCATCTTAAAAGATAATAATATTTTCATATAATGAATTCAATTACTTAATAATGATTCCTAAGGCTGACAGATCCTCGATGTATTAGAGATTTTTTTGATTAACTACATAAAGAGGTAGAACATAATTTATTTTATTATAGGGTATGTAGTTTACTATAATAGCAAGCCCATATAGTTAATTATATCTTAAAAGGAAAATAATTCCTCCAAAGAATACTCTCAATTAAATCTAATCTTAAAAGGATTGTTAATTTAGAAATTCAAAAGGGGATGCTTCAAGGAGGAAGAAATCATTTCAGAAGTTAATCAACAAGAAGTAAAAAATATTGTTAAATTATGAGAACCCTAGTAAGCATTTCATCTATCCAATTATTGGGCTTTATATTTTTGAAATTGAAGTTATTGAGGTTCTGATTTGAAATTTTATTAAAAATCTAGGGTTTAAATTTTGACAGCACAAGAATATAGAAACACCTAGTTAAAGACTTATTTTAATATGATGCTTCAAAACTTAAATTTAAAAGTACTTCTGACATGAGTTAAAGGCTTGACCTAGTCTAATTATGGGAATTATTGATTTTTATTTTTTTAGTTGAGAAAATAGACCTATCCCTGACTCTTATGTACTTATTACCCACCTAGAAGGGTTGCTAGCTAACACCACTTAATCAATTTTAAAATCAAGATTTAGTTTTACGTATGCAATATGGGTAGGCAATTATATTTAGGAAAGAAAGCTAAGAGCCTAGACTCACTCCCTAATCCTAAGATTATGATTAGTAAGTTATGTAGCTAACAAATGCAATAATTTTTATTTTTATTTTTTGTATTTTGACTCATAATTTATTTCAAGCTTTAGTATGCAATTTCATCCCTACAATGAGATGTAGTTAGAAAAGAGTCATGAGCTAAATCAATATGAGAAGGCACACTTCTTTAGGAAGCATAGTCATTCTCACAGGTTAGATGCCCTCCTTATGTGCAATGGCTGAAGTGCCCAATTTAAGAATTACGAAGAATTTGCTCGCATGGTTCATAAAGTTTAATTATTTCTAGTTATTTTTAATAGTTTATGCCTAAAGCTTTATTTGTGATGAGGTTATAAATTATTTATTTATATTTGAGTTATTTTAATTTAATGGGATAGAAAAATTAATTTTTGTAAGAGTCTAACATCTCTAGGCTTTTCATCAAACACATAAGAATCAAATAAAGAAACATATTGAAAGTATGCAGTTCTATTGTGCCCCAAATTAAATTAAATCAAACAGGTCATTGTGGCACCAAGTACCATTGTACACTCAAGAAGAAAAGAAAAATGGGCAGTTAAGCTCTGCACTTATACAGCCCGACCTCAAACTAAAGTCCTGATCAAAAGGTTCTTCATCCAGGATCATCACCTTCTTTAGAGACCTCCTTGGGCTTCACAGGAGACCACCAACATGTAAAGTCAGCTCCTTCTATTCTTGGATGCCATAATTTCTAACCTAATTTTAAGCTCAAATTAAATTTTAAAATTCCAAAAATTGAATCCTAAACCTTGCAAAATATATATTTGAAAAAATATACAGCACACGAGTAGTTTACATTTCAAACATATGGTCTTAGCATCAATGGGTTCCATGCCCACCTATCCTATTGAGCTATGCTTAGGGACTGAAACAATACCTGTAAGAAAATAGCATTAATATCTATTATGGTAGTCCCTTTTAAGCACAGCCCCTACAGAAAATAATGTTAGCCTGTTCAAGCATCCATACTAGTGAGTAATTGATTTTTAGCCATCCATTCTACAATATTACACCACAAAACAAGAAAACTTTATTTCACAGCACAAAACATCATAGATCATCAGCCGAACCAAAGTTTAGGGTCGATGACCTAGCAATCTAATGTGTGAAATGAAGGGTTTTTGTGGTATGACTGCACTTCTCCTTTCAAAGTTCAAGTTTTGATTTGAGTTCAAAGTTAGTTCAATTTTGCCATTAGATAATTATAATTTAAATAAATTAATTAATTTAGAGTTTTATTTCAATTAGAAGTTTATTTTATGTTAAAGATGAATTTTGGTTTTAAAGAATGAATAATAGAATAAATTTTTCTTTGGACAGAACCCATTCTATTAAACATCTTAATCTTAATAGAAAGGAATTTCCACCTTTACATGAAAATCTATTCTAGGGGACAAAATGAGAATCTATGTAATTTTATATTTATTTGAGAAATTTAATTGAGTTGGATTTAACTTGATCAATGTTTAGTTCTTTTCTTTAAAATCAAGTTAATTCCTTTCTTTAAATTTTATTTCAAAGATTTTAATAAATTTTATACATTTTATATTGATTGAATAATATTTAATGTTGTTTAATTTTAATAATTAAATTTTCTCATTTAATTTGATTTGAATTAATTAATGTATCTTAATTTATCTAAGTTGTAATTTTGATTACAATTTAAAATGATCTTTCATTTAAATTTTAATTAGGAGTATAATCATTTGGTTCATTAAATTTAATTATTTGAATGATTTTTATTTAATGATTGGTTAATTTAATTTGGGTTTCTAATTTGATTTCAATTAATTTATTTTGTTTGAATTTTATGTTGATTGATTTATTTTAATGTTATTTAAAATGAATAGTTATTGAATAGTATTTCATAATCTGCATTATATATTCAACTTTATTCTTATTTGATTTGATTAAGATTTATGATAGACTGATTATTCAATTTAATATATTATAGATTGGTTACTAGATTTTAATTTGATTAACCTCATTTAGTTATTTAAAATTCAATTTATATTCATTATCAATGTTTGTTAAACTTAAGTGTTTTAAGTTGATTAATTTAGTTAATTTAAGTAAAAGTTTGAATTTAATTTCTATTTAAACCAAATTTAAGTATTTTGATTTCATTATTCAAATAGTTTATGTTATTTTGATTTAATGATTTTAGGACTTTATTAATTTAGTTGTTCAATTTATTATTTAAGTTGATTTAAGGGTATTTTATGATTACGAGATTATTATTTTATTTTATTTTTTGAACTTCTTTTGATGAAATTTTATTTATAAATACTTAATTATTGATCTTTGCCTAAGAAACATAAAGGAATGAAACACTTAGGTCTCAAACCTAATCTAGGCTATCGTAAGCGTCTAGGTTATTTAGATTAGATGATTTGATTAATTATTTATGTTTAATTATAATTATCATTGTTAACTTAAAAATTAAATTGATTTAAAATGATTTCAATGTTTAATGAATCTTTATTTAGACATGAAATTCATAGATTGATTAATCATATTTTTCAATTGATTATTGATTTATCATGGATTTTTAATTTAATAACATAGAGTTTAATTAATTTCACATGTTTTTAATTATTCATTAAACCCTAAAAATGTATGTTTTAAGATTTCTCAACTTCGGAGGGCTAGGGAATTTTGTTAGGTCCTATGATATTATTGAAAATGTTTTTAGTTGGTTTTATTAATTTTTATAATTTATATGATTTTTTATTTATTATTTAATTTAAATTGACCTAGAACTTAAAATTTTAATAACTTTTGATACATAAGCCATTTAGCTTTAAAATGTTTATGGCAAGTGGGGTTCCATACTAATTGCATTTCCCTAAAGTTTCATCTTAGTTACAAATATATATATATATATATATATATATATATATATATATATATATATATATATATATATATATATATATATATATATATATATATATATTGGGGTTAATTAAAGTTAATAATTTTAATAAAACTAAAATTAAGCATGAAATATCAAAACATACTTAGGACTTTTAATTTTCTTTAATTCCTCTTCGAAAGATAAACTCATCTCATAAAGGGTTTATTTAAAAAAAATTTAATTTTTTGTTGATTTATTATAATTTTATATAGATCACATTAATTAAATGAATTAATTAATTTATTTAATCCACTAATTAAGTCATTTTGAGGGTTAATGAATTTCATTAAGCTTTAATATTTTTTCTTAGATTAATTGATATTTATTATGATGTTTTATGTTAATTCCATAAGTTTCCTTAATTTTCTGGAATTACTATTAACTAACTTCATTAATTTAAAATTTATAGATTGAAATTTTTATATCTTTTAGTTCAATCATCAATAGATCCTCAAAATTTTATCTAAGGTGTATTTTTAACCTTAATTTCAACCACCCAAAGTTTCAAGTTGATTGGATCGATATTTTAGGCTTAATTGAAGTTTGGTTGATTTTAATTAAACTCAAATTAACCTAAAATTATGCAATAAAAATTGGGGATTTTATATTTAATAAATTCCTCTAACTAAGATAATCCATAGAGCCCTTATTTGTATTTTTCAAATGAGTAAAGGTCAAATGGCCTAGATTCACCCTGTGATTCCTATAGGAATTAAAATCAAACTGCGACTAAATCATGGTCATCCATTTCGAATAAAGGGAACATACAACAATGATTATGTCTCTAACCTTCATCGAAGGTAGAGAATCATCAGCATTTAATTGCTGATTTCTGGTGGTCTACTTGACCAAAATGTATTATTTTAATTACGAAATGATCATTAAACGATTTGCAACTTGGTTATGAATCAAATCATCAAATATTCTTGTCATTGCCCTTTGATAAGTGTCCCTGACATTTTTGAGACTAAATGGTATGAAATGTTGGTTGAAGCCATGGGAATTGGGACTCTATCTTGATAAGGGAGGTGGTGGGAAAATCAAAGATGGGGTTTGAGTCAAGTGAAGGAAACAAGAAAGCAAGCATGGGTAAGTTTTGGAGGGGATGGGGTGGATCGACCATGCTTGCTCTTGATGAGTTCCACCTCATCCACCCCTTTGCCACCTCAATCATCACATGACTATTTGATCGCTACCACTTGCCTAAGTCAGATCCTAAGATCAAGGGATGAGGACGGGATAAGATCATTTGGCTTCATATGACCTTGCTTTAGTTCCCTCCATGGCATCTTTTAGTCTTTTGATTCTTCCTTATTATCGTTCTTTTGTGCTAGTGGTTGCTTCCCAAGTCAGTTCAAGGTGGGTTATGGATTGGTTTGGATTCATTTAAGCTTAATTTATGGTTAAGTAATTTTTGTTATACCATTTAGATTTAGATTACTTTAGGTTGCTTTAATTGCATCCAATTCAATTATTTGATTTTTGGTTTCATGTTTCAATCATTTCTAATTGTCTATCACATGATTCATGGATCAATGGATTCATGTTTCATATGAATTAGTCATGATTAGGCTTAGTTTGACCCATTTGACTTAAATGGGTCAAATTGAGTTATTTAGTTTAAGTGACCACTTTAGAGTTGGATATTGATTCAATTATGTGTAATTGATCATCCATGATATTAATGAGTGATTAACTTTAATGATTCTTTTTTATTTCAAGTTTAATTTTGGTTAAAATTCACTTTAATGCATTTTTTAATTCAAATGTGTTAAAGTGGATTAATTGAATCAAACAACCAATTTGACTTAAGTTAAAATGATTTTGGATTTCAATTGGATTCAATTAAGTGTTTAGAGAGATTTGGATTAATTGATTTCAATTAATTTGAAGTTGATTTTGATTTATACAAATTTTAACCTAAATTGGCCTTAATGGGTTAATATGAGTTCATTTGGGTTAAATAATCAAATTGGTCAAATTAATCTCAATGATTGGTTTAATTATGTTTGATTATAATTTTAAAATAATTTTGGATATTTGATTTGAATTCTTTCCAATTTAATTTGAATTTAGTTCAAATAAGGTGCATTTAGGTTTATTTGAATAAGTGGCCAAAACAACCAAATTAAATTCTAATTGAATTTATATTTATATTTAAACATATTCATTAGATGGTTTTGAGCCTTTAGGATGATTCAATTAGGTTGAATTTAAGGAGTTGAGTTTTTGACCCCTAGTGGGACCCTCATAGATCATTTTTAGTTCAAATGATAGGTTTGACCATTATGAACCTCACCTAAATTTATTTTTGGGTTCAATTATATTTTTCCATTGATTCTATGCTTTTTATTTTAATTTTATTTAAATTTTTTCAAACTTAAGTGATTTAGAGCTTAAATGAGTCAATTGGAACAATCATCCCAACTACCTTGGTTTAAGTTCAAGTAAAATTAGATTTTAATTCAAATATATTTGATTTTAATTTTCTATTAAATTTTATGGTTTGAATAGGTTTACATAATTCAACTAGGTTAGGTCAAATCCTAGAAGGATTCACTAGGATAACCTAAATTTTTACCTTAAGACATTGAGTTTGAGTTATTTTTTTAGTTTTTATTTCAAATTTGACTTTTGGTTTTAGATTTATATTTGATTTAGTTTGTTATTTGATTTGTTTGTACACCTGATCACTAAGTGTAGTGTCATAAATGAATAATTAGAAATCTCCTAATCTAAGATTAAGGATCCTAATTAATAAGATTAGGAATGATGTTAATCTCATTGAAAAATGAGGTCAACATCATGTGATAATAAGAATGGTGAGTGTCATGCCGTATTAGTGGGAGTCATTCTAAGCACCTAGAGTTCTGTATATATTGTGTCTACCCATTTAGCCTTGGCACCTTCAACCTTTTTACTTGAGCAAATTAAGGATCTTATTGTTAACTTCCTTCACCTGTTTGCTACTTTACGAGTGGTGCACTGATATGAATTTTAGCTTGATGTCTTAAGAGTCGCAGAACTCCCTTAGGCCTCTCCAACAAATCAAGGTCCATTCTAAGTGACAATTACCATTGGTAACCTATATTTGTAAATAATATCAGTTCAACTAAAATTTCTTATTACTTGAGAAGTGATATTCCAGAGTGGCTTTGCCTCCATCCACTTGCTAAAATAAACAATCATGACAAAAATAAACTTTCATTTTCCTCTGCTAGTGATTGGCAAGGGACCTATCAAAGCCATGCTTAAAATAGCGAATGGCCAAGGCCTAGTGATGGGTTTCAAAGGTTGTGATGGCTGTTGCTAGAGTGCTACAAACTTTTGACATTATATATGTGAACTCTTATACCTACTTTCTGAGTGTGGTCCAGAAATACCCTTGCCTTAGGGTTCTATGGGCGAGTGTCCTTCCCCTTGAATGGATGTTGCATTCACAATAATGTATTTCTTCAAGAACTTTTCTTTATTTAGACTCTCTTATACATCTGAGGTTGAGCGAGGTCACCAACCTTCAAAATAACGTTCCTCCTATCATCAAATATTAGGTTGCTATGATTTTGAATCTCTATAAGTCTTTTGTTATTTATTTAATTTCTCTTGTCTATAAGTAATTTTTAATAAGGTCAACCTAGCACAGAGAGTATTTATGATCAACTTGCATTAGCTCCTCTTCTTCTAAGCTTACCTAGGTGAGTTGAATGATCATGTGATCCTTTAGTCCAGTAACTTAGGATAGTAAATTAACGAGTTGGTTTTCTTCTTAAGGGATTTGCTCAATTTTGAAATATTCTAGTTGCTCAATCTCTACTTTTACTTTAAGCAAGCATTTTATCAAAGGCTTATCTTAGAATTCATATTCTCCATTTACTTGTCTCAACATAAGTTATAAGTCTAAATAAGTTGCTACATGTATAGCTCCAAGCCCTCTAGTGAATCTTTGCCTAATGAGTAAAGCTTCATATTCAACTTGATTATTCATTACTATGAAGCTAAGTTTAATTTATTACATTACCATGATTTCCTGCCGGAACATTCATCACTATGCCCATGTCCATAGTTGGTCGATGGAAGAACCATCAACGTACAATCGCCATAAGGGTTCTGAGTTGATGAGAATATCCTATGAGCTACTGAAGCCAACAAAAAAATCTGTGAGTACTTAGGCTTTAATCGCAATTTGAGGCGAGTATCATATGTTGAACTCACTTAACTTATGGACCATTTCAGTAGCATTTTTGAATGATAAAGCTCAATGAGTACAAATTTAAGCAAATAATCGATGTTAACTTATATGGATTGTGTCTGAAAGTAAAATCGCAGTCGCTTAGCAGAGTTGATTAGTATCAATGCAAGCTTCTCCATGAGTGGGTAGTTTAATTTGGCCTTGAAGAGATTGCTAACAAAATAGATGGGTCATCATTTTTCCCATTCTTCTCTAATAAGGACTAAACTGATTGAGCCTTCTCCCACTCCTAAGTACAACAGCAGAACTTCCCCTCCTTAAGGCTTTACAATAAAGGCTATGATGCGGGCAAAGTCTTTAAATCATTAAAGGCTTTTTTTGCATATTGGAGTCCACTCAAATTTTGTTACTCCTTTGAGAACCATGAAAAATGTCAAGAACTGCTCCCCTACCTTTGAGATGAATTGCTCAATCATACTACTTAGCCAATAAACTATTGTACCACTTTCATATTTTTTGGTGGAGACATATTGAGTATAGCCTTAACTTTATTTGGATTTGCCTTCATGCTTTTATGTGTAATGAGAAACCCCAAAAACTTTCTTACTCTTGCACTAAAATGCATTTCAAAGAGTTAAAACTCATATTGTACCTTTTAGTGTAGTGAATGTCTATTCAAGATCTTGCATGTGTTATATAAGTGACTTGCTTTTGACAAGTAGGTCATCCACATAGACTTTCACATTTCTCCCTTTTGTTCCTTGAATAATTAGTCTCCTAGTCTCTGATAAGTCACCACTTCATTTTTTTAGTCTAAAGGGAATAACTCTATATTAGTATAACTGTTTAGTAGTAATAAAAGTTATTTTTACAAATCAGCATAGTGCATTTGAATTTGATGGTATCCTGAGAATGCATCGAAAATTCATCACTAAGTATCTAGCCACCGAGTCCACAAGCTCATATATTTATAAAAGAGGATGCCTGTCCTTTTGGACATGTTGATTTTAGATTAGTAAAGTCTACACATATTCTCCATTTGCCACCTAACTTTTGTACCATCACCACATTGGACACCAATTATGGGTATTAAACCTCTCTTATAAAATTAGCTTCAAGCATCTTGGCAACCTCATCCTTAATAGGTTCAACAAGTATAGCTACTATTTTCATCATTTCTACTTGACAGGTTGCCTATCCATGTGAATGTTCAAGTGATGATAAGTAATGTTGATATATGTGCCCAACATCTCTAATTTTGTCAAAGAAAATACATCTATATTGTTTAATAAAGTTCAAATGATGGTTTCCTTATGCTGAGTACAGAAAGCTAAGCTGATGCTTAATGTTCACTCATTGCCTTGTGTGGTCAAAATTTCCTCAATCTCTTCAACGACTTCAATTTTTGTTCGTGCAATATCTACTTGCAACACCTCATATTCTTTGCTTGACCCATTAATGGCTCTCAAGTAGCATGCATGAGACAAATTAAGATTTCCTCTGAATAATCTATTCTCCTCCAATGAGAAATTTGAAGGATACATGAAACGTTAATACCACCGCTCTGAATGTATTGAGTATGGGTCAGACAATGATAACATTGTAAGTAGTAGGGTCCTCTACTATGATGAAGTTGACCATGGTCGTAAACTATTTTTTTCCTTCTCTCTAGGATGATGGGGAAAGTAATTATCCCTTCAGTTTCTCTATACTCTTTAGAGAAACCATACAATAGTCCTCTTGCGAGTGCAAGCTTAGAATATCATAGTCCCAACTTGTCAAAAACTAATTTAAAAATTATGTTGACTAAGCTCCATGAGTTTATTAAAGTGTTTTTCACCTGGTAGTTAGCGATTAAGCCAATCATCATAACTGCATTGTCGTAGGGATTCCTAATAGCTCATTTATCCCTTTCTGAAAAACTCACTGAAATGATAGTCATAAATGATGCTTGCATCATGGTGGCCAAGTTTCCATTCTAGGCTACAATCTTTTCATACTTTATTTTTAAGAAGTCTCTTTGTCACCTCCAAAGATAATGAGTATGACTCTAACTATATGAACAGTGTGTGCTAGTACAAGTTCATTACCAGCTTCAATGACTTATTTATCTTTCTTTCTAATAAACTCTTTGAGTTTCCCTACCTTTATCAACTTAT
Source organism: Cymbidium sinense (assembly GCA_021442155.1). NCBI lineage: Eukaryota > Viridiplantae > Streptophyta > Magnoliopsida > Asparagales > Orchidaceae > Cymbidium > Cymbidium sinense. Next base: position 28,275,541 of record CM038228.1, on the reverse strand, counting down.
CCACTAAGCTTTTTAAATGGCGACACTCTTCAATGCTATAGTCATGGTCACAATGATAAGTGCAATATCTTGATTGATCATGCACTCCATCAGGCTTCATGGGTGGTGGGCATTTGAAATAGTTCTAAATCTTCTCTATAAGCTCATCCATTAACACTCTAAGAGGAGTTGCTAGAGCTGGTTGCGCATAGTCAACTCCTTGATAGTGAGTTGAAAAGTTTCTAAAGCCTAGCCCTGGTATTTATGGTCGCCTCCTCTTATCCATCCTTCACTTTTGATAACCATTCCTAGATGATTGACCTGAAGACCTCTTCATTTATTCTTTAGTTATAACTAATGATGATAGTTGGACCACTTCATTATATTCTTTGGCATTGATATGAATGCTCACCAACTCCACTAATTTAGCAAGTGTTTTAAGTTATTGGAGCTTCAAGGTGTATTTGAAGGGCACCTCCTTTAAGCCCTGAGTGAGTGTTGCTTGGGTGACTACAAGTTCTAGGTCTTTTACTTCCAACATTTCTCTTTGAAAATGAGTAATGAACTTTCTCAAGAACTCGCTAGATTACTGTCTTATATAATACCATGGGGGTAACTATACATAGAAAGTACATATAAGTTAAATTGAGTATATGAGGATTCTCGCCCAAGCTGATGGAAAGTTTACATGTGAACAAGTATCCATCTATTATATAATGGGGGCGAGTAGCCTTTTATTGTGTGAGTATGCGAGTAAGGATCAGGCATAAAAGAATTGCCACTATATTCCTTTGGGTATCTGCTCATTGCCAATGGATTGATTCATACGGCATTCTCTAGGTCATTGACACTGAGAAAGGGCTATGTTAGCCTTGACCTATCTCAGATTTATTGGACCAAGGGAGAATCTGCACATCCATAGAATAGATTCCCCAACCCTAGGGGTTGATACTAAAAAAGGGGAACCGTTCAATTCGATAGTAACCTAGGTAGTGTCTAAATTGGGTCACAAAGGACATGATCCAAATATAGAGCCCACAAGGGGAGCTGCTAGGGGAGTAATCCTGATCCCTAGAAAAGAAAGCTTATAGGTGTACAGGCCAACTCAAGGAGAAAGTGTTGCAGACTTACATCTGCCATGAGTGGTGTATCCTAAGGTACGAGAACCAACCAACCTAAAGTGTATCTATTAGATGAGTGGTATATACGTCAACATAGTGAGAACCAACCAACCTAAGATGCCCGTCAGTGTGTAATGATCAATTTGGAAAGAAAGCATGTAGGCTTAAAACCTTCCAAGTGGAACTGATCATCGGGATAGTCTATCGTCTGTGGGACAAATGCTATCTGACCTAGAGCGACTACTAAGCAGAGAACATGGAGGAAGGTCTAGACCTAGACTTGAAGCAGTTAGGAGGGAAGGAGCCGCTAGCAAAATTATCATAAACCTCAAATATACTCAACCCAATCAGTGCATGAAGGCTAATCCATGAAGAAAGTATAGTAAGGCCTACCAAACTAACAAGGCGCTCGTTCTGAACTCACTGGTCCAAGTTGATCTTCCCATGTCAGACACACCTTTTTGCAAGTATACTTATTCTAGTAGCCTTGAGGTGAGTACACTTGTCTTAGTAGTTAGACTCCAATAACTTAAAACACTTGCTGAATTAGTGGAGCTGGTGAGCATTCAAATCAATGCCAAAGAATATAATGAAGTGGTCCAACTATCATCGTTAGTTATAACTAATGAATAAATGAAGAGGTCTTCAGGTCGATCATCTAGGAATGGTTATCAAAAGTGAAGGATGGATAAGAGGAGGCGACCATAAGTACCAGGGCTAGGCTTTAGGAACTTTGCAACTCACTATCAATGAGTTGACTATGCGCAACCAGCTCTAGCAACTTCTCTTAGAGTGTCAATGGATGAGCTTATAGAGAAGATTTAAAATAAAGATTATTTCAAATGCCCACCACCCATAGGAGTACACTTGTCTTAGTAGTTGACCAAAGATGGAGTTGTATGTGGGAGGCACCTCCATGATGATGAAGTTGGCCATAATTATGAATTGCTTCTTGATTCCCCCCTCTCCTTCCTCTATGTCATAGAGAGAGTGTGACTCCTTATGTTTCTTTTATTTTGCTAAAAAATCCGAGCAATAGTCCCCATGTAGTGAGCTTAGAAATCACTTGCCCTAATCTGTAAAAAACAAACTTAAAGATGTAAACCTCATTGAGCTCCCAATGTCGATCAATATGTTGTCGACTTGATAATTTGTAATAAGTGCAATGATGAAGTTGGAATCATTTTATGGATTGTTGACTGCAGGACAATCCTTCTCTAAAAACCTTATGAGGATTATAAGAGTACTCAGTGCTTGCGTTATGGTCGTCTAGTTGACTTCTCCAAATCATAGACTTTTGAGGCAACCTCACCTCATATCCATTTCCCCAAAGATGGCAAGTGTGATTCCCATGATGTGAATTGTGTGAGCCGCGATAGGTTCATTAGTCATTTTGATGACTTCTTGTCCTTGTCTTTTGGAGAACTCTTTAAGTTCCAGCTTTAATAAGCTTATCCATAAAACTTCTTAGGTGGTGGCATTTCTTTGTGTCATGTTTGTGGTCATGAATACATGGAGTAATCATGAACTTCATATGCTTTCAGGGGTGGCGGCCACCTAAAGTACTACTCCTTGTTCTAGAGAGCCTCCACCAACTCGGCCAACGATACCCTCAAAGGTTACACAATGTTAGGCTATAAGTGCTCACTGTGTTGATGGTGAGTGGGTTGATGTATGGGTTCTCGATAGTGTATTGGCACTTTTTCTCTTTAAATGGGCTTTGTTCCTTGGTTGCGCCTCCTTACTTGGAGTTTGTTTTTGGAGAGTCACTATAATGGTGACTTCTTCAAGGGTTCACCTTCGTGAGTTGTCACAAACAGCTAGAAGACTTTATTGTACTCTTCAATAGTGACATGGTTGTTCACTAGCTCTAATAGTTTGGAAAATATTTTGGGCTATTATAGCCAATGTGCATATCTGAAAGGACACCCTTTGATTCTTTAAGTGATTGCGACTTGTGCAACCACGGGCTCTAAGTCATTAATCTACAACATCTCCTCTAAAAATGGGTGATGAACCTTCTGAGAGATTCCTTGGGCTCCAACTTAATTTATAATATAGCTTGTGAGCTCTTCAGTGGCAGCAGACTATGTTGCAAACATCCTCTTTGACTCAATAAAAAAAGGTTTGTGGTTCTGACTGGTAGCTATGAGAATGATCTGAGGGTTGATTCTTTGAAAGTGGTGAAGAAGAGTTGGCACCTCATCGCATCATCCAAATTCAATACGACATCATTGACATGAAATATGTTATATGGTCAGCAAGATCAGTGTGACTTCTATGGGACTTCAAGTGTAGAATATTGAACTAATTTAAAGGGTGAGCTTTTGCAATCTTCTTAGAAAGAGTGTTAGTCTAATTTGTATGCTCCCTTTAGATGTCTTCATCTCCACTCAGCAAATAAGACTCGTGATCAAGACTAGGAATTTTGGATAGTTCCCTCATTTATTAGTGGGTTGTTGATCATGAGGAACCTTTATTTTCCCTAGTCTGCAATCCTTCATTCATTGTCTTCTCCATGGATGCCCATACAAAGTGAGTGATTTGATCTTTTATGCTTGTTTAGGTCTGATTGTGTAACAAACTATTGTGCACATGGCTCCATTCCAACTCAATTATCCCATGTTAAGTGATGTGCTCCTCTTTATGCTTAATTTCTATTTCTCATCCTCATCTACACTCACCACACCTGGAAGGATATTGAATCTTATTCTATTCATAGATGAGGATGAACCTACTTTGACACTTGAGAAGCAAGGTTTATGGTTGCAGGATGTTGACATCACTTTTCGACTAAGTTCTTAATCTCCTCATCTTAGACTTAAGAGTCTTCTAAACACTAAGACTTCGTTAGTCATAAGACACTTCTAGCAATTAGGTGAACACTCAACCTAAGCTTAGAGACTTAGAAGAGTTAACCACAGGATTAGGCTATACCTTAGGACTTAGGGAGATCCATCTTCCTTATAGCCTAAACCAAATCCATGTTCACCTCCTTAAGCCATAACCAAAATTCAAATTCAATTCAAATACCAAATCTAAATCCAAATCCAAATTCAAATCAAATGATTGAAATCTATAACCAATTCCAAGCCAAATGATTGAAGCACATGATCAAATCCAAATTCAAAATCAACCTAAGCCCTATGATTTTATCTCATGGATTTAGCCTTAGACAAATTCAAATCAATCCAAACTCAATAGATTTTTTTTTTCAAATTTCAATTCAACCCTTCAATTAATCTATCAAACTTACAATCAAACTCAATTCCAAATCTAATTTGCCAAAATCTACATTCATACCAAATCCTATCTAAGCCATGAGACCTACCTTTATGAACTTGACCAAAATCCTATCCAAATCAAACCAAAATCAATTAATTTTCTCAAGAATCAATCATATCTTCAATCATCTTCACAAATATAAATGAAATATACACTTAAATTATCAAAACTAATTTAAATTAAATTAAAACCCTTCCTAAGCCACATGAATCAACCTTCATGAGCTTAGCCAAATCTTATCCCAAATCACTTCCAATTCAGTTGATTTTCTCATGAATCAATCATATCCTTAATTATCTTACAAATATAAAAAAATATATATTTAAATCATCAAAGCCAAATCAAATTGAATCAAAAATCTAAATCTAAACCCTTTAAGACAATTTCATGGACTTAGCCAAATTCCATTCAAATTCAAACAAAATTCAATTGATTTTTTCACAAATCAATCATTCCATTAATCACCATTCCAAATATAAATGAAATCTACAATCATCAAGCTAAGTAAAAATCAACCCAAGTCAAACCCAACTTAGCCCATTTGACTTGAAATATTCATATGAACTAAAATTCATTTGAACCCAAGCCAAGCAATTAAATTTATATATCAATCCCAAATCCATATATAAACTCAATTAAATCAAACTCAACCCAAAATCAAGCCAACTAAATCCAAATGGCTCACTTGACCCAAAGTGACCAATTTGACCTATTTGAACTAAAATTTAATTCAAGCCAAACCAAAGTGAATTAAGCCAATCCAAACTTCATGGCATGATTGTTGATCATCCATAAATTGGGTCAAACCAAGTCAACCTAGCCCTTTGATCATGTTAACCTTCTTAACCCATATGAACCTAAACTAGCCAAATTGCAGCCTATGCCAAATCCATTGAAACCCATGATTCATACCAACTCAAAATCAATACTTGAACATGACTTGACCTTCAATTGATCCAAACCTAACCCAATTGGCCCTCTTGACCCAATTTGACCTAAATGGCCAAAATGGGTCAAATCTAAATCTAAATCAAATTGATTGCTACTAATGGCTCAAGATCATGCCAAATTGATCGTTGAATTTGACTAAAACCTCAATTGAGCCGAATTGACCCATTGAACCTAATTGACTTATTGAACCTAACTTGATCTAAAGGGTCAAATGAACCTAAAACATAAACAAATCTAAATTGAACTCAACCAAAGATCATAATATATCTAAAATAATCAACCAAACCCAAACCAAGTCATGACTTAAGCCAATTTGGTCAATTAGATCAAATTGGTCAACTTGACCCATTTGACCCAAATGAACTCAAATGAGCCAAAATCAAATCTAAATCAAATTAAACTAAACCAATGATACCGATACACTCCAAATGATCATATGAACTTGACACAACCGTTGGTTTGACCCAATTTGATCAATTTGGTCAACCTAACCTTATTTGACTTGATTTAACCTAAGCGAATCAAATTGAGTTAAATCAAACCAAATGAACTCCAGATCACATAAAATTTGGCCCAACCCATTTTTGACTCGTTCAAATCTGCATTGAACCCAATTGACCTATTGAACCTAACTTGATCTAAAGGGTCAAACCAACCTAAAACACAATCAAATCTAAATTGAACTCAAGCAAAGATCACGATATATCTAAAATGATCAATCAAACCCAAACTAAGTCATGACTTAAGCCAATTTGGTCAATTGGGTCAAATTGGTCAACTTGACCCATTTGACCCAAATGAACTCAAATGAGCCAAAATCAAATCTAAATCAAATTAGACCAAACCAATGATACCAATACACTCTAAATGATCATATGAACTTGACACAACCCTTGGTTTAACCCAATTTGACCAATTTGGTCAACCTAACCTAATTTGACCTGATTTAACCTAAGTGAATCAAATTGAGTTAAATCAAACCAAATGAACTCCAGATCACATTAAATTTGGCCCAACCCACTTTTGACTCATTCAAATCTGCAAAAATCAAATCCAATGCCAAATGACCATCATACCCTTGGGCTAAGAGTATCATATGAGGCAAATCACCCATGTAAGTGGTCATTTTCATTCCTTGACCACTTGACACTCTCCCATTGGTCCACTTAGGCTCCTAGGAAACTGCCCAACCTAACCCAAGGGTGGTTGGGTCAGCCATGACTCATGGGAGAGGTGAAACCACCTCACCTCCCCCATTAGAGCATTTGAAATCACCAAGGACACCCACTATCCACCTTGGCAGCCACCTCGCATGCCTTGGACACTCAAACCAAGCCACTTAAGGAGAATCATTGCCATTCCTCACCACCACGGATGGCCAAGCATCCACAAGAAGCCAAACTAGCCCGTGCCATCCAATTCAAAGGAAGAGGGGATATACACCCTCTCATTTCCACTCAATGCCACTCAATCCCACTCAATTTTGATTGATTTTTCAAATATAGTCAATCCTTTGATAGTCTAACCTTAAAATCTTTGGAGATCCTAATTGTCTACTTTAATCGAGAGTATTCTTGAGGAATTCACCTTCCTTATGATGTAATTAACTATGGAGGCTTACCTCTATAAAAAACTTTATGACTCAATTTAATATAAACCCTGCTTTATTCATCCATGTAAAGCAGAGGAAAAATCTAGTATATTCGAAGACTCATCATGCCTTAGTAGTCCTTATTAGGTGATTAGGTCTATTGAAGGGTGATGCCTCTATCTTTCAAGATAGTACATCATACCTCAATATTATACTCGATCACTTCAATAAGTACCTCATACGATCTACGTGGTGTCCCCCCATACATCCAAAATAAACACCACACAAGACAACAAAAAGGAAGTAAATGGGTATGAAACATTCCATATAGCAAAAAAATTAAGTATAAATGACTCTTCCCATCTTAGGGGGATGCTATAGTGTAATGAAAAGATAAAAGATCCAGAAGGGATCAAAAAGGTGCCTAAAAAGAAGAAAAAAACTTTCTTATGGAGGGAGACCCCTTCCTTTTATAAAGTCTTCAGAGAAATTTTACATGTAATCGACGTGAATGTTGAGTAAATAAGAAAAATGACTCGCATTCGAGTGGCAAGTCTATCGAGGTCGAGTGGCAAGTTTCCTATTAAGAATCTTGGACTCTAATGGGATGGTCCAACTTTGTCATGCGCTTAGATGTGCAGTCACCCGTATATGAGCGAGTTGTTGATCATAAGGCAAGCTACTGAGAAACAATCAATCAACAAAAGTTCTATCCTCACTGGGTGGGTCTTTGTCCCCGAGGTGAGTCATTATGCCAAAGTCCTAATCTAGATAGTATCTTGATTGTCTAGTTCATGAAGTGCTTATGAGTATACAATAATGACTCATCTCTTACCTTGCACTCTTCATTAATTTAATTTACCATAAGCTATGAGTCTGAATGTGCTATGAAATACATAATGCCTAACCTTTGAGAGAATCATAATCCAACACGTAATGCTTCATACTTAGATTGATTATTAGTTACTTGAAATTTGAACTTCACTGATTAAGTCATGGTGATTTCTATTGGACTCTTTAATGCAATGCCTGCTCTTATTCCTTGCTCTCCTAAAGAGTTATCAATGTACAAATGCCATAAAGTTCTAGGTTGATAAGGACATTATGTGAGTCTTTGAAATATACAATAAAATCAACAAGTGATTGATTATCATTCAAGGAGAGTACAATATATCAAATTCATTCAATTCCACTGACCATTTTAGTAATTTTTCCAAATGACCTAGCTTAGCAAGTGCTGACTTGAATATATGATCAGTGATGACTTGAATTGAATGGGCTTGAAAATATAATCGAAGTCGATGGGTAGACAAGATAAGTGTGAGTGTGAGTTTTTTCATGATCGGATAATGCGACTCGACACCCGTCAGTGGCTTACTTACATAGTAAACTAGCCATTATTTTTCACCTTCTTCTTCGATCAAGACTAAGCTTACTGAATCTCTCCAATTCTCATATATAATAGTAGTATCTCGCCTTCCTTGGGACTTCAAACTAAAGGTGGTGAGGTGCATTTGAGGTTATTAAAAGTTTTTTTGCATTCTGATTCCACTCAAACTTCTTCTCACCTCTCATACTTTGAAGAATAACAAGTAGTGTTCACCTGCCTTAGAGATGAATTGTTCAATCTAGTGACCCTCCCGGTAAGTTGTTGTACCTCTTTGGTTGTTCTTGATGATGACATGTTGAGTATGGCTTTGACCTTATCAGGATTTACCTTTATGTCTTCAGAAGTGATCATGAGTCCTGAAACTTGCCTGATCTAACATCGAATATGCACTTCAAGGGGTTGAGGCATATATTATATTTTTATAGTAGCAAAATCACAATCAAATGTTATTTATGTTATTCAAGTGACTTATTTTTAACTAGTAAGCTATCCACATATGCTTCCATGTTTCTCCATTTTTAATCTTTAAATACTTAGCCTATCATTCTTCAGTAAGTAGTCTTTACATTCTTCAACCCAAAGACATTACTCTGTTACAATATAGTCTTTGTCTATTGATAAAAATGTTAAAAATTTAAATATTATTTTTATAAATATAAAAAATTAAATGATGATGATGTATGTGTATATATATATATATATATATATATATGAATATATAAAAAATATATTATATGTTCTAGAATATCTATTTTTTATATATTTTAAGATTTACATATATATTATATAATTCTTATATATTTATATATCTAATATTTAAAATAAAATATTTATTTATTTAATATTTTTTATGTTTAAAAAATGTATTTTATTTAAAAAATATGAAAGATAATAATATTTTTAATATAAGGTTAAAATTATAATATTATATATATATATATATATATATATATATATATATATATATATATATATATATATATTATATATATAAATATATAAGATTCCATATCACTCGTCGCCGGCCAATAGCATAGCCTCGTAGTAAGACTTTATTTGGGAGATCGTCGTCTCGGTGAGTATTTTTCGTAATACTGGTTTTTATGTACTAGAGCGCTTCTTTCTTTTCTTGTCTCACCTCTTCATCTCCGCCCATGACCTTCTCCAACGCATTTGAACTTATATTAGGTTTTCATTTGTGAACTGTTCTAAATTGCTTGCTGAATCTTATTAATTGCATTAAGCTGGTGCGGCACCTTCCCAAAAATGAAGCTAGTACCAAGGGAAAGGGAGAAGTTGGCACTTCATAACGCCGGTTTCCTATCCCAGAAACGTCTTGCTCGTGGCCTGCGCCTCAATTACACGGAGGCCGTTGCGTTGATTGCGACTCAGGTGCTGGTGAACGTTTCAAATTTTTGAAAGTTGTTTAGATTTTGTTGTTAATTCGCTATCGTTTTTGACAGTTTCCTTTACATTGCTGCTTCTCTTCTTTCTAAGGAATGCGGCTAGAAATTTTTTTTTTAGGCTATAGCCATTCCTAAATATTGGGGTTTGCCGACTTGTATAAGCGCGTTAGAAAGTACCGAAAAGTTCTTGTTGTTGAAACTGCGATTTTGTTTGGAAAATTCAGTTCAGAATTTGCTGTGTTGTAGCTGTTTGCATAGAAAAGAATAAAATATCTCTATCGGCATATGAGGTGAATAATATAAAATAAAATGAAGAAAAAATAGGATAACTAATACTCTTTTATAATCATAGTCAACTAAATTATATTAATAGATTATACATCGTTTAATAAATAACACTACTTAATAAATAACAGTAATATTAAAATTATTAGTACAATAACTAGTGCTATTAAAATTTTAAGCTTGTTATCCTGTTGATTAAATCTTTTTAAAATTTTTTTCTCTAATGCTACCCTCCAAGCATGATCGCCAGTTTGTCATCCTCAGATTCACAACTCATCCAAATAGAATCATCTCTATTCATTTCTTTGACCAAAAATCTTCTCCCATAATTTTCTTCCATATATGAATACATAATATTGCAACCGAATATATATACGACCGCAATAAAGATTCTTGAACTCATATTTCTTGAGATAAATTTATATTAGCAATGAAAATATCAATATGAGGACAAGTGACATTGCAAAATAATTTGAAAATGATAATTAAATAGTTATTTATAAAAAAATATGAGATAAGATTTAAAACAACGAAGATAACTTAAAGGGGAAAAAGATAACTCTCCAAAGCTTAATATTTTTTTTTACACAAAAAGATAAAAATTTTATTACCAGAAAAAGAAGATACACAATCCTTAAAGGGGAAAAAATCTCAAAACTAATGCTCTTAAGAGCTACAATAATCCTAATGAAGAAATTCTCCTAACTAATACAAAAATAGAATTAAAAAAAAGGGAAAATCAGCAACAACACTATTCCCCTAATGAGAAAAGAACAAAACCAATGCAAAGCTCCACCTTATAAAAATACCTGCAAGAAGCTCAAAAAGAAAATAAGCAAGTATATGAAGAGACATTAAAGGGAAATAAGAAGGAAGACCCAGGCTTAGTCAAAATCCATCACAAGGAGCAATATCATATGTGAGCATCTAAACTTCAAAAAGAAGAGTTATAATCACATAAAATACTATCAGTCCTAAATATAGAAAGAAAAACATCAATCCCATCACAGCTAAAATACCTACCAGAGAGAATCAGCCACCCATAATCCAGCCAACAGGAACAATAGTGTAATCACCCAGCCAACAGGAAAATGAAGAAGCACCAGCCTAGATCAGGCCACAAGCAGGAACAACAGACTAATCACCCAACCAACAGGAAAATAAATAGGCACCAGCCCAGATTAGGCCACAAACAGGAACAACAGCGCAATTACCCAGCCAACAGGATAATCACCCAAGCAACAACCCAGATCAGGCCACAAGCAGGAACAACATGCCAATCATTCGCCAGGTAATTACCCACTACTAGATCGCCAAGTAGAACAATAATCACCACCAACAGGTAATCACCCAAGTACCAGCCTAGATCAAGCCACAATGAACAAGTGCCAATCATCCAAATAGAAAACAAAGAAGCACCCCCGTGACGCCACAAAACAACAACCGGGCCACCCAAACCAATAGGAAAACAAAAAAGCACTAGCCCAGAGCTAATTCAACATATGATAATTTCCACCATTCCATTCAAGTACAAGAGGAACTTAATAAAACAATTGTGTTATACGCTGATGTAACATCCATAAGAAGTTGTAAAATATTAATCACCTCAAAAGAACTACTCACTGTTAAGTACACACAAAGTCAAATAATGATACCCATCAAATGAATGTGAAGAATGATCACAAGAGTGGAACATCAAGGCCAAAGTTGAGATCAATAGACAAATAAATAGAAATCCATTAACCCAACAATCTGTATTAGCAAAAGAGAAACAACAAGAAGCACTAGGAGCTAGTCAGTTCAACTCTAAACATTGACCAATGCATTTGTAATTTGCTTTCATAATAGTTTCATTTCCGCAGCTCCTTCTCCATCATGAGGCTCTGATTCTATATTTTCATTATTGAGATTAGGGGTGACAAAAATTTACGACAGACAACAAACCACCAAAAAATCCGGGTTGGGTTGAAAATTTTCGGGCCGGGTTCGGGTTGAAGAAATTAACCTGTTTGATTTTTCGGGTCGGGTTCGGGTTGACCCTCTAACCCGAAATTGACTCGATTTTGACCCGCCAACTTAAATTTGACTCGAAATTGACCCGCGAATCCGAAATTGACCGGTTTTTACACACGAACCCAAATTTGACTTAAAAAAAATATATATAAATAGATCATTCGTCAGGTCAATCGGTTGAAGTCGTCGTTAAGTTTTGACCCGTTTAATAAAAGAGTCGGGTTGGTCAACCTACCCGTCAATTCGGTCAATTGAACCGACATTGACCCCCTAATTGAGATCTAACATTGATTGTCCTATTCGGAACTCATACGCCTCTGGTGGGACATAAGATAGATCTTCATCTATAATATTAAATTCGACATCATCTTACGAATGATATCGTCTGATGAAATTATGTAGAGCTATTGTTGCTGCAATTATTTTAACCTATTTTTTGAAAGAATATGTGGGCATATCACATAGTATAATCCACTTTTTGGCATATCACATAATATAACTCACTTTTTCTTCCAAACACCAAAAGCTCGTTCAATGACATCGCGTAGTGATGAGTGTCGTTTATTAAACATCTCATTCTTCCAATGAATCACATTACTGCTTCTCTCAAAATCAAGTATATGGTACTTTTGTATTAGGATATGGCTTAAGGAACTCACGTTGCATTGGATAGCCGGCATCAACAAGGTAGTACTTGTCTGTTTCAGATAGTAATAATATTGATTGTGGCATATTCTCATTTATTAATAAAGAAGTGCAATTACAACTAACCTGGAGGAGGTATTGAGAACTTATATTGTGGACGCTATGTTACAAATTTAAATATACGACTATCATGTGCACTGCCTTCCCATCTAGCCATAACGAATGTAAAGCACATGTTAAAATCACATGCTGCCATTATATTCTAAGTGGGGGATCCGCAATGATCAATGTATGCAATCTTTTCATTGTTGGAATCTCTCACTCGTAGCTCTGATAGATTCATTGTGTGATAAAACATAGAGTGTCAAGGCCAACACTTCTTTTGTTGTTGTCCTGAGGATCTGTGAAGCCCATTGAAGCTTTCCAATTCGAAAAGAAGATGCAGAAAAATAGGCTGTGACATACAAAACATGTTATGAAATCTACCGGGATGACCGTTTAGAAGTTCAATAATCTACTTTTCACCAATTAAAGTGGATGTCATGCAATGTGTCTTGTTAATATAATTTTTATAGTACTCATTAATTAAATATATAGCCGTGACAATGGTTCTCATACATTGCTCTCTTTTATTGTTATCCATAACTGCAAATATTCAGAAAGTCATCATAGTTAAGTGCACAGATACACAAGTGCAAGTAAAGAGGCTACTGAGTAACAAAATAAGGTACTTTAGAAGATATCAAGATAATAATACATCACAAGTATTTGTATAAATCCTAAGCAAAACACTAAGAACACATCCATCTAGCAATGTCACATAATATGATTCTCAAAATAATGATGCAAATACTGAATTTTTCATTCAGGCACCATAGTCATGAAAATCTCTCTCTTGTTAATGTGGTCAAGTAATTTGGTAGAGTGTAAGTAAAGAGGCAGATCATCAAACACTTCCTTAATTTGATCTAACACAATGGTAGCATCTAAAAGAGAGGGTGGTGTACGAGGTATGCTAGATGTAGATGTCATAGTGGTGCATGCAGTTACTAATTGAGTAATCTGATTTCGTAGAAATCCTGCACCACTTTTCTTTTTTGACAAACTTTTAGGACGCAATAGTTGTTGATGCTTAGTTTGGCTTGATTCAGCACGTGCATCAGAGCATTGTGTTGACTCATCAGCACAAACATCTAAATTATCCAGATGATCAGAGTTGGTAGGGATTTCTTCATGAACCTCTTTATTTGGAGTCCATGCATGAGCACCAGTTGCAACAACACCACCAAATATCTGATTTAGCTTTTCCTCCAATTCCGGATCAATGCCACAATATCGAAATTTTCTAGTATTGGGTACCACCTATAATTGAATATATATAACTTTCAATGATTTTACACTTACATATGATTAAAAGTACACAACACAGATGAGGAAAATTATAACAGAAAGCTTACTTGTAGCTTCTCTCGCCACCACTCATCGGAGACATCGATAGTCTTGTTTCTAGCATCCCAACCTAACCCCGTTGCTCCTTGTTTTAGCTCTTTCCATAATTTTCAGTCTTTCTTCAGCTGATCTCATTTATTTTTTAGTTGTGTCCTATCATATTGTCTTCCAATAATCTCTCTAAATTTATTTGTTATGTTTGTCCAACCCTCCCTATTAAAGTGAGTTGTAGGTTAGTTTCCTAATTCAACCTCCGCTAGGCATAGGTTGCAAAATATCATTTTGACATCTTGCCCCCAAGTGACACTCAAACCACCATCTCTAAAGACACCCATCTAGAGTTTCTAAACAGAACAAAAGAAGATAAATAAATTACCAAATGAAATGTAAAGCAATGGTAAGAAAAGTTTAAACATACCAACATAGTGAGCTAAAAATGTAGGCATTGAAATACAACAAATTCATATGAATCAGACTAGTTGTCGCTTCAACTTTAGTGCTATTGTAACCAAACACCAAGCCCTTAATTTGGTTCATAGGCTTCCTTATCAACCAATACTAACATAAGCTTCCACACTATCAGTCAAAGTTCAATTCCTCTCAATAACATACAAATGCAACAAGTTCATCAATCTACTTGTAATAGCTACATATTAAACTTGTTTGCTAGAAAAAAAAATGTTACTAGTTGCAAGCTACTAGAAATCCATCCGGCTTACAAATAGTCAATATTCCAAAAGTACTAAACGAGAACAAGCTTGCCATAATACAAAGAAGCTAAATGCAGTGAGGATAGCCGCTATGAAGAAGCGAGAAAATGGGAACCAGATCTTTTGGGCTTGTCACAAATAGGCAATATTCTAAGCTACCACCGAAATTGGGGATAGTATAAATACACAATGTTTTAATGAAACCAAAGAAAAATATTAATCATTTCCAACTAGCATTAGATGAAATATGCTACAATCACCCTAAACTCACAAAGAAGATACGAAGTATGCAGAGCTCTCAAATCCGGATTTTATAGCTCAGTCCGTAACAAGGAAATCCAAAAACATAAACGAAATAGGGTACCACCTATAGTAAACATTAACCATATCCAAATGGCCTAGATGAAGCATGTAGCAGTTCTCAAATTCAGAGTTCATTGCTCAGCTCGTAGCAGGAAAACCCAAAACCAGAAACGAAATAGGGACTCCATCCCATAAACCATGTTTTAATTGAACTTTAAAAAGACATTCACCAGATTTAAATGAGATCGGTAATAAGCATGTTCTATTCACTATAAACCCTCAAAGAATGCAAATCCCCCAAATCCACCGAAAAAAGCTCAGCCTGATAACAACTAATAGAAATGGTAAATGAAATAGGCAGTGCTCACTTAATAACTAGTGTAATAGAGGGGAAAGAAGAGAAGAAGACTCATTTCACTAGGAACTACAAAGAATGCAGATCCCCCAAATCCACCGAAAAAAGCTCAACTCGATAACAGCTAATAGAAATTGTAAACGAAATAGGCAGTGCTCACTTGATAACTACTGTAATAGAGGGGAAAGAAGAGAAGAAAACTCAGTTCACTAGGAACCACAAATATAGGGCGAAGCCAAGGAAACGACGACATAGAACACACCGTAGGAGTTAAACCATGTAGAAAGAAGGAAGTCATAGATCATAGGTGATACCGTAAAGAATGAAGACGGCAGGTACAATAGATCTGCTTGAGGGACAAAAGATGGCGTAAGTGAAGGCAGCGAGGAGATGATCGAAATTTTCTGGGTCACAAGTTTGAGTCGAGGGCAATCCCGTGGATAAAAATATTAATAACAGCGGAACACGGTCGAAGCGAGGGGTTAGAAAATGCTGTTTTCGAACCGGAAGCTCGAGCAAAAGCGGCACTGCAGCAGTAAACAAATGCCGACGCGTCGCATTTAGAGACGTGGCGGACTCGTGACGCGGCTCCAAACGGGCCCTTAATCTTGAAAGTACAAGCTGGTGATACTCAATTTCAGTCTGATTTTGAATGTTTAAGGCAGGAGTAATCACATAGCTATTACGTTGATTAATTGTTTTGATAGATGTTTGATCTACTTCTTATTTATTTGCAAGGTTTGTGTGTCACTTATGCTCTGGAGTTATTAAAATGAGTTTTTTATGATTGCAACTTTTGGGTATGGTACGAAATTCCATAGATTAATCACTTATGCTTTTGATTTTTACTGAAATAACATAATTCACTTGTTCACCATACATTATGTTCATTATCATGTTTTTGTTATTCTTCAATTCCCATTCTTAAAGATAAGGACTCACCTTTTTTATTCCACTTTATTCTTAATTAAGGGCTGGTTGCGGCCAATTTTTGTTTTCTTATTTTTATTCTATATTTTCTTTGTTATGGCATGAAATGAAATATATTTGATATCTTAAATAAATACTTTTTTTGTTTTGGCGGAGCAATGATAGTGGTGAGGTGGTAGCAAGAGTTGCAGGCATTGGGGATTGGCGAAGATTGGTGGGATTGCAGTGGCAATTATTTATAGCGGCCAACAATAGGTGCAGCGGCTGGCAGCGGAGGTAGTGTTTGGCAGTGATTGCCAAAGATGGTGGTGTTTTTAAAAATACTCAAAACAATTAAAAATTATTTTGAGTATTTCTAAAAATAATTTAGTTTGATTCAAACTATAAAATAAAACTATCTTTAAAACACAATAAACAACATAATTGTTTAAAAACTCAAAATTGAAAAGAATGATGCCAAACAGATTCTTTTAAGCTTTTCAGAACTTAACTAAGTTATAACATTTTTTCCATGGATTTGTCCTTGATCTATTATATTCTTTTATTCATAACTTGGCGCTCAACCTATTGTTGCAAGTTTTAATGAGTCCAAAGTGAAGCTTTTATGCATTTTTCACTAGTGATTTGTACAAATAGCCATTTTATATGCCCTTATCAAAGTCTTGTGATTAACATTGTTTCAATTTTAATCATTTTTTGTAAATACTATTTTTTTTCAATCTTGGCTGATCTATGCATGCCTCCCCTTCACCAATTCATTCATAATGAATTAAATTGATATTATTTTCTTAAACCTTTTCATTGAAGTATCTTACTTTATTTCTTTGAAGATTTTGGCAAAATGTCATCCTTGTTTGTTGATGTCATGTGAAGAATTTTTTTGATAGATTTTCCCTATAGACAATTAAATTATTCTCAACTTCATTAGTTTGTTACACATATAGGTACACTATCATGTTTTAATCATTTCCTTGAGTATCTAATCTTCTAGTTTGCTATCTGATCTTCACTTATGAATGATTATTTATGGTTAAGGGTTCTGTTGGTGTAATTACTAGTGTAAGTTGAAACAATAAACATTCCAACGTTGATTATTTGTATTATCTATTTCTTTTTTTTTTTGAAAATATTGTTTTAACTCTATTTTGCAATTAAGATTTCTGCTACTTAATTAGTTAGCTATAGCCATTTCTTTGGAGATTTTGCCCTAGACACTATTTGTGATATTCTTCTGTCTGCAGTTTGATGTAAAGTATAATAATTTCAAGCTTTAATATGCATCCTTCCTAGGTTTCATTTTTAATGTTGTAGAATTGTGTTCATAAGCTCTAGAACCCTTTTATTTTTGAGTGATACACCTTTAGTTATCAATGTTATTGTTTGTAAATGACCACACATATGTTTTTGAACCACAATTGAGTAGTTCTATAACCATAATCTGATGATTTTTGTTCTTTAAATTGATAGTGCCTTGATGAAACTCAATATCAGTGGCTGAATTTACCTTTGTAAGTATTTTGATGTTTGTTGATTCATAGATTTTGGAGTTTGCTCGTGATGGAGATAAGACGGTTACAGATTTGATGGATATTGGGAAACAACTTTTGGGAAGGTGTAGTAATTTGGCACAAAATTTTTTAAATTATTTTTATCAAAGTTGTCTTGATATAGTTCTGTTTTATTTATCTTTTAGATAACTACTATTGTAAGATGGAATATATAGTCAAATGGATCTCAAGATTTATTTTCCTGTTTTTGATGGATCTTAAGATCTATTGTAAGGATAGAATATATAGTCAAATGAATTAGATGTGTTGAACATTAAATCAATGAAAATTATTAGCAGATAGTGTTTGAAGAACTCAGCATTAAAGTGCACTTCAAAGCAATGCAATCCTAAAATACTCTAAAGCGTAACGTTAATGTGTTTGTGGTATGAAGCATAAGCTTCTAGGTGTGAAACTTATGCTTCATGATGCTTTGAAGCATGTACAACTTAATCTTGATTTTTTTTTTTGAATTTTTATTGCATAATTTAACTTTTCAATGTTGTTTAAAAGAAAGCAAAGGGAAAAAATAGTCAAAATGGAAAAAAAACTCTTCTAACCCATCCCAAGAACCCTATTTTGAAGCTAAAACTTCATGTCATTTCCATATCATCATCCCTTTTATCATACATAGTCTTTTAGTTCATCCTCTTGCTCTTTTACAACTCAACTTTATATATACCGTGGAATGCGTATGAATTTAGTGAGTAATTATAAATGGCAAAGGATCAATATAGGAGCATTTATCAATAAAAAGTAGAATTTAGAGTAATTCACTCACCTAAAAGGACTCACCTTGAGCGTGCGAACACGAGGAGAGGCCTCCTCAATCAGGTAACCAACATCAAGCAACTCGTCTCATATACGAAGAACTCGCCTATGTTCAGGTGACTACACAACTAGGCATTCACATCAAACAACTCTCCCCATTGACCATGGTGGTTACACTAAGCATACACCACTCGCCCTCGCGGGTGAGATCCATCTCATGTAATTGATTTAGCTGATGTACGTTTCTTATATATTTGGTTTCCAATCCTATAAATAGGGGATTCTTGAGGAGGCAGCGACTTCTTTTTAAAGCTTTTTTACTGTTTCTGAAAGAAAGATCTTTGTACCCCCACTTATACTTGTTTTCTCAAAGATAGCAAACTTTTTTATGTTTTCCTGCATTTTTCTGTTTTTATTTTTATCACCTGAACTAGCTCTGCTTCCTACGTGCCCAAAGAAAGGTCCTTCATCGATCCACGGACATATTTGGATTCAACATTCTTTTAGGTGCGGTGAGCATGGAAAATGACGAGGAGTAGGAGTCAGGTATCTAACGAAGTAGGTCCATCAACATTGGATAACTTGACAACCATGTTGGTGGGTACAAAAAAAAAATGTTACACAACAGGATATGAAGGATATAAGGGATAGGATCACTCATATAGTCCAGCCAATTGTGGAGTGAGTAAAGAATAAAAGTCCAAGATTCGGGGAGAATGAAGGGTCCTCTAGCTCAGCAACTTGTTGAACTCGATGCAGAAGAGAGCTAAGCATTGATGACGAGTCCTATGAGGTGAGCTAGGAGGAAGTCACCAAAAGACAGGCGTACACTACTCCCACAAACACCGTCTTTAAGAAGATCACAAATGCTCGCCCTCCATCGAAGTTCAAGATTTCACACTTGATATCTTACAAAAGTTGCACTAATCCTGCTAATCATGTAGCCTATTTTGAATCCACTACCTCACCGTTAGACTTGGATAATGCAATTAAGTGTCAACTATTCTTCTCTGCCTTCAAAAAGTCAGCTTTTAGATAGTTCTTGCATATTCTAGTGGGAATTATCACTTCTTTTGCAGATTTCAAAAAAATGCTCCTTACACAATTTGCTAGTGCTAGAAGGCCTTGAAGAGTTTGCAGACTCTTTTACGGATGAGACATGAGATTGGCGAGTCCCTAAGGAAGTTCATCACTTGCTTTCAAATGAAAATGTTGAAAGTAAAAGATTTGGAGTCCGTAGTCACACAGGCCGCACTCGCCCTAAGATCTTAGAGAAGGTCCATTCAGATATGCTCTTAGACTTCAGTAGCTCAAAACATTGGCCGAGCTATTAGAGTCAGCAAAAAGGCATGTAAATATGGAGGAATACAACAAGGTCACTCAATCCTCGATGACAACTCATAAAGGAGACTTGGTAAAGAAGTCACCCTTAGAGAGATCTTCGATGGACAGATTTTGAGTAAGGAGATAGGATAAAGGAAGGAGGCAGCGATTTTGATGAGAAGTGTTTGATGCACAAATGCAAATTTAGGGATCAACCAACTTGTCATTAGCACGGTGAGTATTTACAGCCTATTATATTCACATCTTTGAGGGTGTCAATTGTTGAGTTGGTGGAGGCTATTCAAAATTAAAAAAATTATAGGAAAGTTAAAGGAATTCATGAGGGGTCTGGGAAAGGAAGTCCTCGAATTGAATAATGAATTTTCTCCAGCTCATGCGATCCACATTCTAGAGGTGGTACCCACCATTTTTAGTGGGAGTGACGAGTTGGCAAGGCGAGTGAGTATCAAGCGACTATGCTCAGGAGAAGTCAACTCGGTAGCTATGATGCTAGTGCCGAGTACAGAGGTTGTACCAGTCAATTTCTCGGAGAAAGACTATTCTACAGCCAACATTCCCTATAATGACGCAGTTATTACGACGTTAATCATCAACTATCAGATTGGGAGCATTCTATTCGATACAGGGAACTTAGTCAACATTATTTTTAAGTCCGTGTTCGACAAGATAAATTTGGTGAGTTTAAGACTTGCCTCAACAAGAGACCCCCTCTACGGATTTTTTGGAGAAAGAAGTGAGACAGAAAGAATTATCACTCTCTCAATATTTGGGGAGAAGTGAAGCAATTTATAGTTTTGGCCGACTCTGTGTGGTTGACAATTAAAGTGTAAGACCAACACTCTATGGAGTTGGTGACTATAAATGAAAAGATCAATGAAAAGATCAACATTCTGTGTGGTTGACGACTATGAAATAAAAGACCATTATTCTATGTGTTTGGCGACCACAAATAAAAAGACCAACATTCCATATGGTTTGTGATTAAAGTGTAAGACCAATATTTCGTGCGGTTAATGATAAGAAATAAAAAGACCAACACTCCATGTGATTGACAATTGAAGTGTAAAACATGCTCTGTGCAGCTGATGACTATGAAATAAAAGGTCAATACTATGTGCGATTGACGACTTAGTATTCCCCTTAAATAATGTGAAGTGAGTACTCCAAATAATTATTCAATGGCGAGTATAAACAATTATTCAATAGCAAGTATATTACTTTGGCGAGTACATTTACACAAGTATATATGTTAAGTAAATATATATTCTCAACGAGTATATTCAACAACAACAACAATAAGCCTTTATCCCACTATGTGGGGTCAGCTGCATGAATCCTTCTTCTCCATTGTGTCACACCCCAAATGACCCTCTATTCTGTGTAAGTGTAATGTAATACGAATTTATTGACATGATTCCACCAACAAGTTTTAACATGTATCATTTCGAACAAACAAGTAAAAATTGTATCTCACCAAATTATCACAAACAAATTCTTATATTTCGAATTTCTCAAATAATTAATTCAGATCGCATAATTGGAAGCGTGAGAATCCTCAACTTTGTATACAAATACAGAACAAGTAAATGCATCAATGTTAAAATTTTTACGTACCCACAAAGCCTTTATAGTCTTCCAAAACTATACCCTCAAAATTGTACAAATCAGCAAAACTTGACTAGTTACTACCCTCCTCGCTCTTGCCTGAAATTATCAACATGTATTATCATAAGCTAAAGCTCAGTGAGACAAATAATGCTAAAGTAATCTCAGAACAAGACAATCGAAATAATGTGCATGTACATTTGAAACTTGCAAGAAGGTAAAAGTTGTAAAATATGCTGCAAGGTATAAGAACTGAACATAAATCTGTAAAGCAGTAATGTGTAAATAATTTATAATAAAACTATCTAAACATACGAGTCAGTTATTTAATGAAATCAAGTTTAGTTATATATCGAACTTTTTCTTAGAAATGTCATTTATAATTGCATAGATTTTGACTTTCATAACATAAGTCGCCACCATCGGGCTCGCATCATACTACTTGCTTAATGACTCTCGACACCAATTAGTTGCCAATGCCCCAACCTCAATGTCAAGAGTCTGGAATGCTAAGATCCCCTGTAAAATGCTCATCTCGTTAGAACTTTTGCTTACCTGCACAGGTTTTTATAATACAATCTTTCTATCACAATTTTCTGATATTTCTCTGTTTATCACGTTACATTTCATTTAGCAATTACAATCCATGTGCTAAAATATTTCAATATGCACCGCAATATCATATGACATCATGGCAGTTGACTAGCTTATAATCATTGCAAATCCGTAATACATAATAAGTCAGGTAATAAGCATTTGTATTTGCATAAAAATATGATATGAATATTTATATGTCATTCATACAGTGTTAATAAAATTAGCAAGAATTAGTAGGAACAGTGACATACACTAAGATTATAGAAACTGAAATTAAATTAACAATTACATATCTCACTTCAGTGTACAAATCAATGTCGTGATGTGCTCGACATTTACTTGAATACACAACCTATAATTGAATAACTCTTTTTAATACATGAATTAATTTAACATAGTAGTGCCCACAAGCTTAAATTTCATTCTTACCTAAAGTTGATGTCTCCTCATATAATGTTTTGAATTACAAAGAAGCACGACTCCAAAGTACTCTTAACTAATGTCAATACTATGCTCCTGATTAAATTAGAATAATAAAGTTAACAAAATATAACATATTTACATAACTATACTTAACATAATTATAAGCTTAAACTTCATTCATCGAATTTTACAAGTTTTAACCTATCTTCTCATTTCATTTAAATGTTACTATACATCCAATTAATCTTTTGTAGCAAAAATTATTACAATCCACTAATCTTTTCATGCATGGGTTGGATTAAAGGGAAGGACTGATTAGTGGCTGAAATTAAATAGAAAACCATAAAGTAATCTACTCATATATTAAGAGACCAACTTAATTTCCCAAATTCCGGTTCACAAAATATAATTAATTACCTATATCACTCAATTATCATCAAAATACCTTAATTAGGGTATAGAATTATGCTTATAATACAATTGTATAACTAGCATGCTTAAATATGAATACCATACCAATAATTCCATGGAAGAAATTCCCTATACTCACCCAATACCTCGAAAACTCCAAGTCACTAACTCCTGTGACTACCCTCTCATCCGTGATCCCTAATTCCAATCACGAGCCAGCCAATTCATGAGACTCCCCTTCTCGTGCGATTTGCATCAAGGAAGGCCGCAGCCTGCATTAAAGTCGGCGGTGAGAAGAAGAAGTAAATTACGGCTGGAGGAAACGAACTCATGGGTGGAAACGAACCTTGTGCAGAAACGAATCCATCTGGAGGAAACGAAATAAGAAATGAACGTGTATACCTTTCCTTAGATCTCATCCATACACGCGTCTATTACCTTAATCCAACTGGTGCATGCCAAATAAAGTGGAGAGATTAATTTCCTACAGTGTAGTGCGTGCAGTGCATTAGATAATTAGGTAAAGGTAATTAGGTGAACATTAAATTTAAATGAAAATTTTAATTCACTAATATTATATGCTAGAAATTTACATATACTTATATATATAAAAATGAACTAAATTAAGTGTAGAATTTTATAAAAAATACATATGCAAATTTTTCAAGAATTTATAAAAGAAATAAAAATTTTTTACCTCATCTTTTTTTAGAGTTTTGGGTATTACAATCGTCTCCTCATAATAAAAGTTTCGTCCTCAAAATTTCTTTAATAATCATTTCAAATAGGAAGGAAAACTTCTGTCTCATCGCTTGTTCAACCTCCCAAGTAGCTTCTTTAACTGGCCTATGCTTCCATTTAATTTTAACATAAGAAATTTGTCTATTTCTTAATCTCTTCACATCAAATTCCAAAATTCTTTTTGGCTCTAATGCATAAGTCAAATCCGGTTGTATTTCAAATTTTGCATGTGAAATCTTCTACTGAACCATGGTCCATTTTCTCAACATCAAAATGTGAAAGACATTGTGAATGTCTGCCAGTTCACTGGGTAATGCAAGCTTGTAAGCCATATTGCCAATCCTTTCAATGATTTCAAATGGTCCTATATACTCGGGGCTTAATTTACCTCCATGACTAAATCTGCTATTTCCTTTCATAAGTTTGACTTTCAAGAATACAAATTCTCCAAGTTGAAATTCTACGACGTGTTTTGAGTCGTATACTTACGTTGGATCTTGGCGACTTTTTCACGATTAATCGATCTTCTCAGTAGCTGATCAACCAACTGGACTAACTGTTGTCTTTCTCTCCAACTCAATGGAGTTACACTTTTCGACCATATAGTGCTTCATACGTGCCATCTTAGATTGGTATTATTATTGTAGCAAACTCGATCATAGGAATATGATCTTCCCAACCACCTCCAAAATCTAAAACACCAACAAATCCTCAGGACTTGTTCTTTTCGATTGCATCATCGAGGATGAAAATTTACTTAAATGTAGCGTGTACTGAGCTCTCTCAATTCCTCATGTCAGAAGTAAATCTATCATCTTTGTCAGAGACGATCATTTTTGGAATACCATGAAGTCTTACAATTTCTTTAGCATATAATATGAACAATTTATCAACTGAGTCTGTCTGTTTCATAGGTAAGAAATGAGCTGACTTGGTCAATCTATCCGCAACAACCCAAATATTGTCATGATCTTGCCTGGATCTAAGAAATCCCATAACAAAATCCATTGCAATTTCTTCCCACTTTCACTCGGGTATATGTAGTGATTGTAACAATCCAGTGGTCTTTGATGCTCAGCTTTATCAATCTGATAAGCTTGAAATTTAGAGACATACTCAGCTATGCCTTTCTTCATGCCTGACTATCAAAATGCTGCTTTTAAATCTTTATATAATTTTTCAATTTTATGCAACCAATCTTCCGCTACTGTAGGATCACTGACTCCCTTGAATGCTGGTGGCTTGGACGATTGAAATATCCTCAAATGCTGATCCACTTCTGAACCAAACTCAGATCTAGGCCCATTAGTCACAGATTTTTCAATTGATGCTTATCAACTACCTGTGAAATTAGTTGAACTACCCCTTGCAATGCATCGGATCTGCCTTCACTTCTTGCACTAAGTTGTATTTTACTCTTATTAGAATTATCTTGGATATAGTTCGGATCTGGTAGTGGAGGATTGACCATCGACCTTTTCGACATTTCTTTATTTATGTAATTATAATTATTTATTTGATACACATTTATTATATTATATTAATATCATGTATGCATGAGGGTAAGGATATGTGGATTACTAACCCAAATTGATCGTCCTATAGCTCTGTACAATTCAATACTTATTCTAAATCCAAATTACGCTTCTATTGCTATTGCACATCCACCCTTTTATTCTGATACCACTTTCTGTCACACTCCAAATGACTCTCTATTCTAGGGTCAGTCTGAGGTGTAATAGAATATGATGACTCGATTAGGCAGATTCCACTAACAAGTTCTAACATGTATTATTTCGGAACAAACAAGTAAAATTTGTATCTCACCAAATCATTACAAACAAATTCTTATATTTCAAATTTCTCAAATAATTAATTCAGATCACATAATTGGAAGCGTGAGAATTCTCAAGTTTGTACATAAATACAAAACAACTAAATGCATAAATGTTAAAATTTGTACGTACCCAAAAAGCCTTTACAGTCTTCCAAAATTATATCCCAAAACTATACAAATCAACAAAACTTGACTAGCTCATACCCTCCTCGCCCTTGCTTGAAATTATCAACGTGTATTATCATAAGCTAATGCTCAATGAGACAAATAATGCTAAAATAATCTCAGAACAAGACATTCGAAATAATGTATATATACATTTGAAACTTGCTGGAAGGTAAGAGACGTAAAATATGTTGCAAGGTATAAGAACTAAACAGAAATCTGTAAAGTAGTAATATGTAAATAATTTATAATAAAACTATTTAAACATATAAGTCAGTTATTTAATGAAATCAAGTTCAGTTATATATCGAACATTTCCCTAGAAATGTCATTTATAATTACATAGGTTTTGACTTTCATAACATAAGTCAGTTTACCTCTACCCAAATTAAAGTGCAAAGGCAGTGCGCCAGTGCTATACCATTGTCTAACAACCCACTGACACCAATTGGTCTGCCCAATGGCCCTAACCTCAATGTCAAGAGTCGGGAATGTTAAGATCCCCTGTTAAATGCTCATCTCGTCAGAACTTTTACCTGCCTGCACAAGTTTTTATAATACAGTCTTCCTATTACAATTTCTTGACATTTCTTTGTTTATCACATTACATTTTATGTAGTAATTACAATATATGTGCTAAAATATTTCAATATGCACCGTAATATCATATGACATCAAAGAGTTATGTATAATCTCATCGGAATACAATAATAGGGTATCGCATTTGTATTTGCATAAAATATACGAATATCATATATGTCATACAGTGTTAGTAAAATTAACAAGAATTAGTAGGAACAGTGGCATATACTAGAACTATAAAAACTGAATTTAAAATAGTAATTACATATCTCACCTCAATGTACAGGTCAGTGTCGTGATATGCTTGACGCTTCCTTGAATACACAACCTATAATTGAATAACTCTTCTTAATACATGAATTAATTTAACATAGTAGTGCCACAAGCTTAGATTTCATTCTTACTTGAAGTTGACGTCTCATCATATAATTTTTCGAATTACACAGAAGCATGACTTCAAAATACTCTTAACTAATGTCAATACTATGCTCCTGATTAAATTAGAATAATAAAGTTAACAAAATATAACATATTTACATAACTATACTTCACATAATTATAAGCTTAAACTTCATTCATCGAATTTTAAAAGTTTTAACCTATCTTCCCCTTTCATTTAAATATTACTATACATCCAATTAATCTTTTGCAGCAAAAATTATTACAATCCACTAATCTTTCCATGCATCAGCTAGATTAAAGGGAAGGGCTGATTAGTGGCTAAAATTAAATAGAAAATTATAAAGTAATCTACTCATGTATTAAGAGACTAACTCAATTTCCAAATTCCGGTTCACAAAATATAATTAATTACCTACAACACTCAGTTAACATCAAAATACCTTAATTAGGGTATGAAATTATGCTTATAATACAATTGTATAACTAGAATGCTTAATACCAATAATTCCATGGAAGAAATTCCCTATACTCACCTAACAGCCATTGGAAAAACTCTAGCTAAGTCACGAAACTCCCCAGGACTACCCTCTTGCTGGCCAGATTCCGAAACTCCAATCATGAGCTAGTCGATTCACGAGACTCCCCTTCTCGTGCGATTTGCATCACGGAAGGCCGTAGCTAAAGGCGAAGAAGGAAGGAAGGAATTACCGACCACCACTGGAGGAAACGAACCGGGTTTGGAGGAAACGAATCGGTTCTGGAGGAAATGAAATAAGAAAGGAACGGGTATATCTTTCCTTAGATCTCATCCATGCACGCGTCTATTGCTTAATTCAACTGGTGCATGCTAAATAAAGTGGAGAGATTAATTTCCTACAGTGGTGTGTGCAGTGCATTAGATAATTAGGTGAACAATAAATTTAAATGAAAATTTTAATTCACTAATATTCATAAGCTAGAAATTTACATATACTTATATATATAAAAATGAATCAAATTAAGTGTAGAATTTTATAAAAAATACATATGCAAATTTTTCAAGAATTTATAAAAAAAAAATAAAAATTTTTTACCTCTTCTCTTTTTAAAGTTTTGGGTATTACACATTGTGTCTTATTATGTGTCAAATTCTTATTTAATTCAAGTATACTAAGGTCATTTTTTATACATCTTAACTAAGTTTTTTTTAGTCCACCTTAACCTTTCTTAACATAAGGCAAATCTAATGCATCTACTCTCCTAACCGGTTCATCGGATGGCCGATGCTTTATGTGGCCAAATCATCTAAGCTCGTCATTTGACTTGCACCACTCGTCCTCGTGGGCGAGTTCCATCTTATGTAGTTGATTTAGCTAATATGTATTTTTCTTAGATATCTTCCTCCCAATCCTATAAAAAGGGAAATTCTTATGGAGGCGGGGACTTCTTTTTGCAGCCATTTTACTATTTCTAAGAGAGAAATCTTTGTACCCCGCTTATACTTGTATTCTCAGAGATAGAGGAATTTTTTATATTTTTTTTGTACTTTTCTATCATGTTTTTTATTTACTTTGTCCACTTGAACTAGCCTGCTTCTTACGTGCCCAACGAAAGCTCTTTCATCGATCCACAAATAGATTTGTATTTAACAACTTATTTATATTTGATTTATTTCTCTATTATCTTCTTTATTTGGCCAAGTATAATATTTATTTTTTATCAGTCACCTTCATTTGCATAGAGAACCACACCTATAATTTGATAATTTTAATTTTAACTTACATTATATAATTTTTTAACTTAAAATTATTTTAAGCTTGTTCCATAAGAATTGTTTAATATAATAATTTTATTTCAATCTAAGTTGCATTGATATGGAGAAGGGGACACGAACATGATACGATACGAATATGAGACATATCTATTTTTAAAATATAGGAATAGACATGTGTGTGACAAAGCATTATAAACGTATAATTTATATAAGTTATAAATTTAAAATATATATATATATATATATATGTTAATCACACAACATTGTCATTGTCAGGTCTCAAGCCTTAGATGAGAAAAGCGGAGGGGTGCGTTAAGAAGTCGACAACTAGTATAAAACTTATTGAAAAATTATGATATGAATCCTTTAATACATTGTGTTAATGCTAGGGTGTTAGCGAGGTGCTATTGGCTTGAATACAGTGAAAATGAGTTAAGGACTAAATTGATCCCCTAACTATTTATGGAGAATCAAAATAGTCCCAGGTTAAATGGAAGGATCAATTTAGTCCTTTGATTAGTTGAAAAGTAACTAATTTAGTCTTATCGTTTGGATTTGGATGTAAATGAGTAGACATATAACAAAGAATGTGGGACAATATCAAAATTA
The DNA here is from genome assembly GCA_021442155.1 of Cymbidium sinense. NCBI lineage: Eukaryota > Viridiplantae > Streptophyta > Magnoliopsida > Asparagales > Orchidaceae > Cymbidium > Cymbidium sinense. The sequence continues at coordinate 28,246,341 of CM038228.1, read as the reverse complement.
CAAAATAAATTAACATTACAATCATGTTTAATATAATTAAAAATATATAAAATTTATGCTAAAAAATTTATTTGCTCAAAAATTTACATAATATTGATCCAATCTCCTTGAATATGATTGTATCTGTAGCACACATGAAAGATAAGCTAATAAAAATATTAAAATTCTAAGAATGCCCTTGCTTTTAAAACCTCAAACCATTAGTTTGGATGGTAGGACCAAATTGGTCTCTTTTCGAATAGTTAAGGGATTAAATTGGTTCTTTTATTTAGTCTGAGATTATTTTAATCTTCCATAAATAGTTGGAGGACAAATTTAACCCTTAACTCAAAAAAGTGTGCATGGGCTGCTCCCCTAGCGCCTTGGTGCAGTGTTAAATAAATAAAGGTTCTCACATTATGGACGACGCAGACAACGAAGCTAGTCCATGATATTAGAATTATGATATAAATTTGGAATATATGTACTCTTATAAGTAAATTATTGGAGTTAATATATATTATGGTTTATAGGAAATAAATATCTTATGTATTTAAGAAACTAAATGAGTTGGGGGAAAAGGCTAAAGAGATTGATAGTTTAAGTTTTAAATTTTTGTATTCAAGTAGGAGGCATATTATAAATAATGTAGGTGTAATTATAAATCAGTGTTTGAAGAATAATATTGTGAAAATTAATAGAATTAATGATGGAATTATAGCTTTAAAGATTATTATTTATTCTAAGATTATTAATGTTATAAGTGTTTATACTCTTTAAGTAGGTTTGGATGTATGCTAAAAAAATTTTAGAATGATATAGAAGAATTAATATGAATAATACTTTTGAAGAAAGGGTATTTATTAGACGAGATTTAAATGGACATGTTGGTATAGTGATAGAAGATTTTAATAGCATTCGTAATATTTTACGAGCTTAGAGTAATTGATGAAGAAGGTATGATCATATTGGATTTTGCTTTAACTTATGATTTTGTAATTGCTAATATTTTATTTAAGAAAATAGAGCAGCATATCATTTATTATAAAAATGAACTAAATTAAATAAGTTTTGATTATTTTCTAATAAGAAAAATAGATTCTTTAGACTGTAAAAATTATAAGGTTATTTTGGGTGAAAATTTAAGTATTCAACATCAACTAGTAATTTTGAAATTTAAGGTGAAGAGTTGGAAGATGAAAAATAAATATTATCTTTGGATTATATGAGAGAACTTAAAAATGCTAATAAAAATATTTTTAAGTGTTAACTATAAGATCTAAGGATTTGGGATGTTCATGAGGAAGTTAATGTTATGTGAAAACATGTAGTAAGTAATATTAAGCATGTTATAAAAAAATATATTCAGAGAATTTACAAGAAAACTCCTATTAGTAAAATAGTTGATGGTAGAGTTAAAATGTGCAAGAAAAAATTAAAAAAATTTTATTATTAAAATTGGTTTATATATGAAAGTTTCAAAGATTAAGAAAGATATAAAGTGACATGTAGAGATCCAAGTAAACAATATATGATATAAAGAATTATGTTTTTAGTGATTTATATAATAGATTAGATTCTAAAGAGACCAAAAAAATATATGTATAAGTTAGTCAAGCCAAGAGATAAGAGAAGTATAGATTTATTTTAAGTAAAGTGCATTAAGGATGAAGATCATTAAATGCTTTTCTCATAGGAGAATATTCAATATAAGTAGATGGGATATTTTTGTAAACTTTTGATGAAAGTTGTGAAAATACAATTGACTTTAGCGATCTTAATATTCTAAATGAAAATAAAATTTTTTGTTTTTTTCATCGTATTTGTAAATTCAAAGTTAGAGAGGCTTAAAACAATGAAGTGTGATAAAGAAGTAGGACTTGATGATGTTCTAATAATAATATGATTTTCTTAGAAATGCATCAAGAGCATAAAATGCTTAAAGATGAAGATCATAAAATACTTTTCTCAGAAGAGGGTATTCAATATAAGTAGATGAGATATTTTTGTACACTTTTTGATGAAATTGTGAGAATATAATTAACTTTAGCGACTTTAATATTTTAAATGAAAATAAAGATTTTTGTTTTTATCATTGCATTTGTAAATCGAAAGTTGGAGAGGCTTAAAAATTGAAGTATGATAAAGACGCAGGACTTGATGATATTTCAATAGAAGTATGTATGAAAATGTTTAGAAGATTAAGGAATTTATTGGCTTACTAAACTTTATAATTTTATTTTAAAGACAAATGATATTAGATGAGTGGAGAAAAAGTTTGTTGGCTCTTATTTTTAAGAATAAATATGATGCATAAGAGTGTGCAAATTATAAAGGAATTAAGTTAATATGCCATACATTAAAATTATGGTCAAGAATAATTGAGCATATGTTACGGCGTGATACAAAAGTTTCTCAATATTAGTTTGATTTCATGTTGGGTAAGTCTAATATGGATGCTATATATTTGTTGAGAGCTATGACGGAGAAGTATATAGAGAGAATAAGGAGTATCTATATATGATATTTGTTGATTTAGAGAAAGCATATGATAAAGTGTCAAGAAAAGTGCCTTGGAGAGTTCTAGAAAAGAAAGGGGTTAATGTTGCATATATTTAAGTCATGAAGGATATGTATACTAGAGCTGTTACTTGTGTTCAAGCATAAGGAGGATTGACTAAGTATTTTTCTATTTCAGTTGGATTACATCAAGGATCGGTTTCAAGCTCATATCTTTTTTCTTTAGTAATGTATATTCTTATTAGGAGGATGTATTTTGGTGTATGCTTTTTGGTGATGATATTCTTCTTGTTGATAAGATTAGAGAGGTTGTTTAAGAAAAACTTAAATTATGAAGGTCAACCTTAGAGTTTAATGACTTTTATTTGAGTTGATCTAAATCTAATGTAATTTTGGTAGCGGTTGATCTAGTGGCGGGTTGTGACAATGGGTGATCAAGTCATTAAAAAGAGTCAGTATTTTAGATATCTTGGGTCTATTGTTTAAAGTGATGGTGAAATGGATGGGGATGTCGTTGATATAATTTAAGTTAGATGGTTGAAGTGGAGAAATACATCGGACTTGTTGTGCTATAGAAATGTACCGCTTAAATTTAAGGGAAAATTTTATAAGATGGTGATGATACCTGCACTGTTTTATGGTATAAAATGTTGGCCAATAAAAGAGAAGCCTAAAATTAAGCGTTGCAGAGTTGATGATGCTTAGGTGGATAAGTGGCTTTACACTTAGAGACAAAATGTGAAATAGATATATATGTGAAAAGATTGATGTTGCTCTAGTGGCGAATAAGATTAGAGAGTGTCACTTCAAATGGTTTGGTCATATAAAATGCCTGACACTTGATGATCTAGTTAGAAGAGTAGATGCATTATATTCATCCTTTGTTAAGAAACATAGAGGTAGACTTAGAAAGGCTTGGTTAAGAAGTATAAGAAATGATCTTATTTTATTAGAATTAAATGAGAATATGACATTTTAATGAACACAATGGAGAAAAAGGATTTATGTAAGCAATCCCACGTAGTAGGATAAAAGCTTATTGTTGTTGTATATAATAATCACATAAATTATATAAATATTAAATAATACAATATAATTGATATTATAAGGATAAAAATATTGGCATTCAATAATGTAAGAAAATGAATAAAAGCTTAACATATTATTTACAAATCATAATTGTAGGTAAATAAAGAGTAAAAATTATAAAAATAATAAATATAATAAAAATAATAAAAATAATAAGCAATCAAATTCTAATAAACTTAAAAAAGATACAACCATCTATAATTTTTAGACTATTACATATTAAAATAAGGTATTTTCTACTATATGAATTATTAAAATATAATATTTATTTATTTATTTAGTAAATATTTATAAAGTTTAAACTTAATTATTCAGGACATGTGTCCAATTATTATTATTTATTATTTTTAAATTAGACATGTCGGACGCGTGCCCATATTCGACGCGTGCCCATATTCGATACATGTTGGATGCTGCATACCTATTTCTCATGAATTGTCGGCCCATTATAGATTTTAATATAAATATATATTTTATTATTAACTGTGTAATTGTGATTATATTTTGACGCGATAAAATAATGAGACTAATTGAAAATAACAAAAGCTTGTATTTCGTCAAGTATACAAAATTTTTATTCTTAATATATCTTTAATATATCATCATGATATATTTCAATGTTTTAAATATTTATAATTAAAATGATGAAGCTTATGCATTAAAACTTATGCTTCATTCATGTTGGAGAATCAAAACGGATTAAATAGGGAACAACACTGTAGGTATGTTTATGATGAAACTAAACCCGAAAAAAGTGACCTTAAACCAACGTCAAAAATCAGAATGACAAGGTGCTTATATCAGTGCTCTGATCTTCATTTCTGAAGAGCATAAACCCTCATTGGTTCATTAGGTTTGAAAAATTGTGAACTAGCCTGTAAGTCAACAGGTAATTCTGCTCATTTGTGAAGTGGAAATGTGGCAATGCATATGCTTAATCTTCTTGTTAAGTTTTATAAGAAACTCACCTCATGGACCTAGCAATGGCATTTCTTTGGATGCATTTTTATTTTGGGACTGTTGGAGTGGAGCTATTAAGGAAGGGAAGTATGTTAGGTTAGACGTAGAGTGAAGAAAAAGTGGCGATGGATTAATGAATATATTTTAATCGGGCATTGCCATCCTTTCATGCTTATCATTTATAATGGGCACCATGGTACTGAAAACTTCTCGGCTTTTATTTTCATTCTTCTAAAATAATGGATTTTTGTGTCACATTATGAAATCCTTGGAAACATGTATGCACTTTATACCCTTAATATCCATTGATGAGAGTTATCACTATCTTTACTAAAATATGCATCTTATCTATGGCTACATTCTCTCTAACCAGATATTTTTTATCTATTGATTGTTTCCAGGAGGCAGGTTCTTCCAGCTGTTCCACACCTCCTAGACACTGTTCAGGTTATGCTTTACAGCAAAAATGTATCTTAAATTATTCTGTTGATTTTTTAGAATGATGAAGAGTGTGTTATGTGAATTTATCTTGTTTCTTTTTGAACTTTTCTCTCTGGAAATTGTTCTGGTAAATGAAGGTTTGAAATTTAGGTTGGTTTTCTCCTTGTACATGCTCCCTGTTGATGTAGTGCTAACAAGAACCCCAATTGCTGTAGTCAATTGATTCTTTTGATTTTTGCTGCTGCTTCAGAGTTTAGTAATATGAGAAATGCTCATTGGATCAAGTAGGCCATAGTTTACATAAAACATTTTAAATTTTCCAGGCTGTACATAACAACATGCTTTTCTTTTATCTTTAATTATTGTCCCAACTTTACTATATATATTTTCATTTTGATTTCCTTCTAGCGTTATACTTGGATGCATTATGATTTTCTATGTGCTGTATTATCTATTGTAGTGGAGCCTTGTCTTAAATGTTTTTATTTCTTTCCTTTCTACTTTTGAAAATAAATTGCTTCCATGTATAACATATGGGAAAAGTTGCAAGTGTGGAATGTTCTCAATGCATACTAATTAACTGATTGATTTTGCTAGGAGAATTTAGATGTTAAAAAAATGGATAAGAAACACACATGGAATATGAGCTGACAAAACCTGCAAGAATTTGTCAAACATTTGAAAACTCATTAATTTAGCACCGTAGTACATATTGTATAAGCTGAAGTTAATACTATGGAAGTGGTTCTAAGCTTGTTTTTCCTAATTTTTTAATCTTGAAATGCCTATGCTATTAACAAATTTTTCATGGCTAGGTTGAGGGAACGTTTTTGGATGGAACCAAATTAGTCACTATACATGATCCAATTGCTTCAGAGAATGGAAACCTGCAACTAGCATTACATGGTTCATTTCTTCCTGGTATGTCATGCTGCAAGACCAACTTGTTTGATTTTACAAGACTAGCACAGACGCTTGTCCTGCTTAAAATGTTTTGTTTTGTATGGGGAGTTTGCTATACATATTAAAGGGAATTCTAATCCTGAAGGCATTGCTATTGTCTAAGTTATCATGTGTTACCTTTGCTAGATTAGGACAGCATCTACTTTTCAAGCTCACTTGCTCTTTCCCCGATGTATGGATCTATTTGGCTTTCATTCTTGTATATTTTGCTGATACTGATGTTTTATGAACTTGCTTAGGCTTCCTATGAAGGCATTATATATTTATTACCATCATTATTAACATTAATCAAATCCCAACTATTTAGGATTTGTTTTAGAAATTTTCATTTCAGTTCACTTCTGTGTAGTGCTGCATGTGTTAAATCTATTATTCACAAAAAAATTTAGCAACTCTTATCCATTTTATTTACCCAACATCTTATCCTTTAAAATTTTTCAGCACTAATTTAGTTTATCTATTAGGTGCATTATCAATCTTCCTTTGTGCATTAAAATATATTTTTAAGAAACATATCTTCAATAGATGTTACATATGCTTAAAATTTTCCTTGTGCCACTTCTTTAATATCCTCATGCCTCAACTCACCCTTCTTATTTTTGCCATATATGCGTAATATTATCTATCAATTTTTTTATCGCCCAACACTTATTTTTATATATTCTTGAAAATCATTTTAATTATTGCTAATTTTTGAAATTAAATTAATGTTTAGAAGTTCATACGTTATATGCATGGCTCATCAAGAGAGAGATTAGCAATTTCAAATATTTCAATATCATCCATTGTAGTTAACTTATCTCCACCAATATCCTGCAATTTTGTCTCTCTTTTAGTATATTTTGGGCTCCTCCTAGATAGAAGATGAAAATTAATATGCACAATACTAAATCTTCTCTCTATTGAGGAGCAATTCTATTTCTTTTAGGTGAATTGATAAAATAATATGTCCATTAATTTCATTCACAATAAGAAGATGAATATGATTGAGCAAATAGTTTAAAAACTAAACTTTATAGGTGTGGGGAATTTGCTCCATAAATCATCAACCAAATCTTCTATCCATAATGTCTAGAAGTTATGGAGTCATGATCAGCAAAAGCATCATTGAATCTAAAGATATTAACTAACTCTAAATTAAACATTGTCCTTTTATCATCATTTGAAAAAAAAAAAAAATCTTTTTTAACCATTTGTTCCTCTCATTTGATGTCTCCATGTATTTATGTGGATCAACACAGTATGAAGCTTCACTTAGCCAAGAATGAGTGTAATACCTAATAAAAAATTTATAAGAGTTAGGCCTTCTTTGTGTATTTATTGAACCATCATAAACTATGATAACTCCTTTCTCATTCCAAGTCTTCTTAATGAGCTTAATCATCTAAAGTTGTCTTTAATAGATTATATCTAGGAGGAATATATTTAGTGATTGTGTTGTTAATTGCATATGAGAAAACACTAAAATAATATGAATTTCTTGTTAAATAGAATGAAAAAGCTTCTGAGTAAAACATTCAAGCAATTTTTGCATGTATGGGCTCAATCATCATAAACTATCATAACTCTCCTCATTCCAAGTCTTCTTTATGGGCTCAATCATCCTTTCAACATTTCCTCTTTTCTTTTTACGTTGTCTTTAATAGATTATATCTAGGAGGAATATATTTAGTGATTGTGTTGTTAATTGCATATGAGAAAGCACTAAAATAATATGAATTTCTTATTAAATGGATTGGAAAGCTACTGGATAAAACATTCAAGCAATTTCTGCATGTAAATTGAATGCTCTTTAAATATCACCATAGTCTGACACTTTTTTCTTGGGCTATAGCCTTCTACTCCAAATATATCTCTACTTGACTGTGAGTTGCATATTAATTAGAACTACTTTGCTAGAAGAAGGGAGCGAAATTAAATGTAGTATCTTTCTTTTTTTTGCTTAGCATCAACATCCAATTTTTGCACTTCTTAAATTTGTGTAGAAGTTATTTTAGAGCATGATTGAATGCTTATCTCAAGTTGTTTGAGCAAGTGAGCTCTAACACTAGAATATGTTCCTTTGAACTTTTCATGATAAAAATGACATTAAAATTCTACATTGCCTCCGGCTCTGATCTAACCTGGAAACATATGGCTATAAAGGTTTCATCTGATCCTCTATGAGATTCTTATCAGCTAAATTTGTACCAGAAGTAAAAGACACTATTCAATTAAATAAGTAAAAAAAATTATATAAAAGTCTAAATTATCTTAGATAACCAAAATTACTCATGAATCAAATCAAAGACAAACAAATGGAGAAAAACTTGAACCAAATAAACTATATTTATTTATACATAAAAACTTTGATAAATCAACTTATGATTTAATAAATTTGATTAATGTTAATTTGATATATATAGTGCTGCATATCTGCAATCCCTAGACTAATTGCAACTCAAAAGAAGATAAAAGAAATTTGTGTGACTTATACTACTTCATGTTCATTATAGGTATGGTTTTATTTCTTTTATGTTGATATCATTAGAATACCAATTTAATTACTATAGAAGAATGAAATTGAATTTTTAAAAAAAATTATTTAAGTTGATAGAATTTAGGAAATGAAAATAAATAAAACATAGCTTTAACAAACTTTTCAAAAACAAATACAAACTAAATCATAACAAAAATTTGAAATCGACATATATCTAATTTTATGAACATCACCAAAAGGCCTAAATTGGCCATTTGAGTAAAATCCATGAATAGGAGTAATTTGGAAGATAGAACAAATTTTCTTTAATTTATGTCAAACTATTCTAGTCATAATGAATCAACATTATATAATCTGCTATTTAATTTAGCCTAAGTTACTACCCAATAATATAAGATCCCTTCAATTTAATTGACTAGCCATTTTTTCTGCTAGATTTGCTGCACTACTTTAACAATGATATGATGCTATATTAGGTTTGTGGTTGTATATTTACTTTTACGTATGTTTTAGAATGATTTATTTTGCACTTTATATAGTTGCGGGCCTATTTGCTATATAATTTCTTCCAACTTGTAGTTATGATGAAATTGTGGTTAGAACAAGTTGGAAGAATTTCACTGATTTTGGGAGACGTTCCAGACTCTTTATCACATTAACTTTTAGCTGAGTGTTGGTCAACTTTTCAATTAAGTTTGACTTTCTTATTCTATGCGTGTTTCCTTTTAAACATTCAGGGCTTTTCTAGGGAGTGCAAAACTTGATATTCAAACTATTTGCATGTCATTATGATTAATGGCAAGCTTCAAGATAGTATCAATTCATTGATGACATTTGTAAATTTTTTTGCAGTTCCTTCATTTGAAATGTTTGTTGGGAATGTGAATGATACTTTACCTGGTGAACTCTTTTATGGCTCCGGGAATGTTGCACTTAACTTGGGAAGAAGATCTGTTATGCTGAAAGTTGTAAATAAGGCAGACAGGCCCATTCAGGTAATTTATTCATGTATGTTGTCTTATTGTGTCTCATCAGTTTTATAAACAAATATCTCTGCAGGATTGTTTTATCCTTTTATGCATTAGATGTAAAAAAAAAAAAAAAATTTGTATGAACTGAAAAAACTAATTGTTTCACTTCTTTTATGTATTAGGTGAACTTCTTCTTCTAAGACAACCATATATGGTTCTATTTAAGTTTTAGTTTTTGTCATACTAAAATAAGTAGAATCAAATCATTTTAGTAAATAAATTATAGGGTTTTGTGCACTCCTCGCCAATGTATTTAACTATCCATCTATTTTATAAACACAACTCATCCATCAATTACCATTTATGTATTTATGTTTATGCTTTGAAATTCAATATAATGATGGAATGCTTAATAAATAGAAAACAATGAGCTCTTATTTTAGATATAGATATCAAACACATGAGTAGAAGTTTTTGGTCAAAATCAAAAACCAAATCAAAATTGTTTCAGTTCTTTTATGTATTAGGTGAACTTCTTCGATTAAAACAACTATATATGGTTTTATTTTAAGTTTTAGTTTTTTCCATACTAAAATAAGTCGAATCAAATCATTTTATTAAATAAATTATACTTTTTTGTGCACTCCTTGCCAATGTATTTAATTATCCTTCTATTTTATAATCACAACTCATCCATCAATCACCATTTATGTATTTATGTTTATGTTTTGAAATTCAATCTAATGATGGAATGCTTAATAAATAGAAGACAATGAGCTCTTATTTACTATTTAGATATAGATATCAAACACATGAGTAGAAGTATTTGATCAAAATCAAAAACCAAAAATAAAATTGAGCTAATTTGATTTATTTAATTTCATATTTTAACGTTTCCATTTAAGTTTGTAGTTCTATAAGTTTGCTTACTTCTTGAGCTGGGCCCACAACAATGCAGCAAGTATTTTTTTTTTCTTTTCTATAACCAAATGATGTTGAGAAAGATAAGATAATTTAATACTTCATTTAAAAAGGTATCAAACAGATGTAGTTATCAATCCATTTAGCGTTTTTTACTAGCATACTGCTAAGAATTTTCATATTTATTGGTATACTTATACAAATTATTTATTATTACTAGTATATTACCTTATTCTTTGAATTCTAATTAAGATAGTCCAACTAATTATATTAATATAAAAAATTCTGTTTATTGATTGTGAAAATGAAACACGCCCAACTTCTACCCTAAGCTTTGCCTAGATTTACCCTAGCTGGCCTTAGGCTCCACTTCATAGTAGCCCTTCTTTGGACCTAGATTTCATCTTTGCTTTTTTTTAAACCAACAAAACTTTCTCCCGCGAAACAAAAAAAAAAAAAAAAAACAAAACTTTCTCCCCACCACACCGTAGGTTCATGGAATCCTTGTTGCCACCTCACCAATTCATGTTTGCTACCTGGCTACACAAGTATTTATAGGTTTTCTTATTATAATTAATTCTTTAGTGCAGGCACCTCCTCCATTGTAAGTCACACCCCAAACAACCTTTATGCTAAGTCATCTTGAAGTATAATAGAATAGGATGATTCAAACGCAGGTCCCACCTGCTCATCCTGACATGTAAGAATTCATGGTTAGTAGGTAAAAATAGAATCTTACCAAGTCATCACGAGCAAACTCTTACATTTCAAATTCTTCTAATAATCTTTTCATATTCAAATCACATAATTGGAAGTGTGTAACATTGAATATTAACATAAATTCAGAGCAACTAAAACGTACCAAAACATAAATTTTATGTACCTCAAAAAGACTTTGCACTCCTCCAAAATTGTACACTCAAAAGCTATACAAATCAAAAGGTTTGTCTAGTTACTATCCTTTTTCTTATTCTTATTTGAAAGTTAACGTGTAATATTATAAGTTAATAGCTTAGTGAGACGAGTAATGCTAATGTATATTCAATACATGATAACATGCATATAAAATTAGATTTGCTTAAATATAACAGTAAGTAAAGGCATGCTAACAAGTGTAAAACCTGAACATTAGCCTGTAAGGTTATAAAAATATAAACAGTAATCTACAGAGATAATCATGGATTTATGCAAATCCAATTCATAAGGTTCTAGTTCAATTTTAAATCAAGTTATTATGTTAGAAATATTATTTATTTTTGTATAGGTTTCACTCCTATTATAACATGAGGGTTGTTGTCTAGTTTGTCGGCCAAAGCTGCTAACCAGACTTGTTATCCAACATTGCATACCAACACCTCCTGACACTAATTGGTCCAATCCAATCTCATGCATTTCCTGCTCATCATAAGCATTGCACATTTTACTTGTACTTGTACTGAATCATTTATCTATATGCATAGTAATATTGCATGACATTAAGAATGCTAACTTGGATCGTAATCATTGTAAATCAGTAAACATGATTAATAGGTTGTGTAGGTAATCAATCGCATCTAAACAAAATATGAAAGAAACGTCTAAATGCAATATGTAATGCAATCATCATAAATAAATAATGGCAGACACCAATCTTATCGGAAATTTGAATTTAATTTAGCAATTATAAATCTCACTTCAGTATTTGGGCTAGATTCATGACGTGCTAGACGTTTTGTTGAATACACACACACACAGACATACATACATATATATATACATACATACATACATACATACATACATTCATATGTATGCAGGTATGCATGTATTTTTAGCAATTATTTTGTAATTATTATTTATTAAATGAATTAACCTAATTTCATCTATTAAGATTTTTTATATTTTAATATAACTTAAAATCAGAAATTTATTTTATTTTCACATAAATTTGTAATTTTCTTAAAATCAATAAATAAAATATTCTCTTATATTAATGAAAATTTCTCTCATGTTAACACCATTCAGTTAGGGTGATGTATTTGTTGGGTTAATAGATATTGTAGTATACCGACAATAATGAAAAGGTGGCTGGTAGCTAATAAACATCGGAGTTTTTAATAGCAACCAGTAAAAAATTCCTACTTTTGATTGCAAAATGTTTTGTGGGTAATTTGTTAGTTTGATAGGATAGACGGGTGGAGAACCACACTATAATGTTTTTCCATTTATACAGTTTGGTTTCATCATTAAAGGTTCACACATGGTAGAAGCTGAAGATTGGATTGACTTACATGAATGATTTTTGTTCAATTATGTATTTTTTTTGTTCTGTAACCAGAGCTTGGAACATGTTTTTTATTTGTTAGAGTGACAGGATTGACTGTTGGGGATCCCCAACACCAGCTTTGGTTATTCTTGTTCTGTAAATCTATGCTCTTTATTTTGTTCCAAACTGATGTTTTTTGCAAATCCATTCTTGTTAAGTCCGAACTAGGAGTTCTTAAACTTCCAGGTCTGTGATCATTTACCTGATGACATTTTACTTTTTCAGAAGCCAAGTTTGCATTGTTGGTAATGTTCACTCTTTTAATAGTGAAAGTGTTAAATTAAATCCTTGAGGATTCTATACTAACTTTATTATTTGAAATAAAGAGTGGCTGCTGCAGCATCATTCCAACTGCTTTCACATTTTATACTTGAGCAATGATGGAGGATGTTTCAATACACTATTTTTGACCATGATCTTCAACAAATATTGTCTAAAATGCTTTTCACTTTTCTTTGCTGAAACCACTGTACATTGAGGTTGTTATCTCGTAATTCTTTTCACAAGACAAAATGTAAAAATCAAACAGATTTATTTTCAAATAGTGCAATGGATGAGAAACTGGATAAGGCAATATAATTATGTCTTTCAAGTATCACAATCTTATAACTTTCAAATTTGCAGGTTGGGAGTCATTATCATTTTATTGAAGTGAACCCATACTTGTTTTTTGATAGAAGAAAAGCTTATGGGATGAGGTTAAATATACCTGCAGGAATGGCCATTCGATTTGAGGTGATGTCAGTTACTAGTTTTAGTAGACACCAGATTCAATATTGTTGTGGTAATGGTTTTATGAAGTGCACTATACTTCTGCTGATAGAAATGTTGCTTTATCTCTTTCCCTCATAAAATGCTCCTGCTACCTTAATAGAGTTGTCATTATTGTATGCCCTTTATTCTATGATTTGACACCTTCAGCTTAATTATGAAAACTCTGAATATGCAATGTTGTTTTTGAAGCACTATGTGTTTTATTTCCTTAAAACCATGGCATATATTTGCATGCATCCATTGAAGAGCTAGATGCTACTTCATCCATCAAAACTGCTATGTTATTCATAAGTACTTTTACAGTTTTACTTTTTTCCCATATTGATGTTGTGTTTCTTCAATTATTCTAGCTATTTATTTCGAAATTGCGGTTTTTGTAGTTTGTAATAATATTATGTTATTATTTCTTTGACTGTTTGATGACGTTAGTGTATGAGAAAGGCCACAGCATGAATCTTTGTGTTGGTGCTCGTTCACATTGAATTTGATGAGATGCCTGAAATGATCTGTTGTGTCAGCCATTATCTTTGGATATGGAGGAAAGAGAGTCTGAGCTACTAATGTTATTACGATTAGGAATGGAGTCTCTTAACTCTTTGATTTAGTTTATTATCCAAATCACAGTGCCATGGTTTCACGAGCTTATGGATCTCAATGATTTACATCTCTTCAGTAAAGTATAACAAAATAACTGTTGCATGGTTGGTATGGTGTGAGTATTTCTAAGATGAATGGGAAGACTTTTAGGATTAAACTTGTAGGCTGAAACACATTAAGTTTTTTTTAGTAAGATGGATAGTGGAATAATAATCAAATTAAGTGATTCTTGACTGAAAAATTTGATTTAGAGCTGCACGAATTGGAAATATTTGGCTCAAAATCCTGGTAGCTTTTTCATCAATATTGGTTCTTAGGATGTGATAATCGTGATCATTATCCAAGGTGCAGATGAGAGTAGTTGACTCTTTGCTTATGTTCTTAAGAGATAACCCTCCTCATAAAATTATTAATCAGATTAAGAAATTAAGTAAAACCCTCATGTAGTTCCTGAGTTTGTACTTATGAAATAACGTATTTTTAATGATTAGAGTGATTACCTAACGTTTAATATCCAGCCAGGGGATGCCAAGGTTGTTAATCTTGTCAGCATTGGTGGAAAGAAGGTTATCAGGGGTGGAAATGCAATTGCGGATGGTCATATTGATATTGCTCAGCTTGACATGGTCATGGAAGATGTTAAAGCACGGGGATTTGGAAATATTGATCAACCTGATGCGAGGTTTATTTTGAACTTTTGATTGCAATGCATTTTTATGATTTAGGAGCTCTAATAACTATCAAGAATGAAAGGAAGGGAATGATGATTTAAGACTTAACCTTGACATTCATTTACTGCTTGTGTAAAGATTTCAAGATGTGAAAAATTAGTTTATGCTAGTTGCTCCTACATTTTGATGCAGTGAAGGTGTCACTGGAGATAATTCTGTCTTCACAACTAAAATATCACGTGAAAATTATGCAAACCTATATGGAGCAACTACCGGTGACAAGATAAGGCTTGGTGACACTGAGTTGTATGCAGAAATTGAAAGAGACTTCGCTGTTTACGGTGATGAATGTGTATTTGGTGGTGGAAAAGTTCTACGTGATGGGATGGGACAAGCTTCAGGCTATCTTTCTTCCTCCTGTCTAGATATGGTTATCACAAATGCTGTAATTATTGATTATACTGGAATATTCAAAGCAGATATTGGCATCAAAGGAGGTATTATAGTTGATATTGGAAAGGCTGGGAACCCTGATATTATGGATGGTGTACACTCAAGTATGATTGTGGGGGTACATCTCTTTTCAACTGTTAGACTTGTGCTTCCTTGTTGGAGATTTAGTAATTCCATGGATCTTGTAGGTGAATACGGAAGTTATTGCTGCAGAGGGCATGATTATAACTGCCGGAGGGATAGACTGTCATGTTCACTTCATATGTCCTCAGTTGGTACTAGAGGCAATATCAAGCGGTTAGTTTTTGTATTCTCATTGGATGTTTATCAATTCTTAAGCATTGTGATTTTATGCTGGTTGACTATGCCTTTTCAGCCTTGTATTTTTGTTAGAAGTTTTTAACTTGCTCGTAGTTGCATATTAATAAACAGCTTTGGTAATTTTATGCTCTCCATAAATGCTCAGTATTTATGCTATTACTTGTATCTTCTAACCATATTGTTGTGTTCTCACTTAACCGTACCCAAATGTTCTTGATACTTGTGACTGTCACTTACAGTCTAACCATGCAACTGCTTGAAGTGAAAAGTTTAAAAGTGTAATATACCTTCTAAATGGACTAATGCTTACTGCTTATAATGCCTGGCTTGTTATTTTGTGTTTTGCTGTGAATGTTCTGTAGCAGGACATGAAAATCAAATTAAGGAAAGTGTATTTACTGAGTGAATACCTTGGTCCCTGAAGTCCTAAACCAGGAATCACGTCAGCGTTTTGTGCTTTTCTGGTTAATTCATGCTATAATAAAGGAAAGCACCTGGGCATGACCTTGGCAAAGCTTTTACTGAAATTTTCTTCTTTATTCCTGTAAATGGCAACAATCAATCCATCTTGGTTGTAATTCAGTTGTTGAATCTGCCTTTTTGTAAGTTTTGTGACCCTATCTTAGCGTTTTCTGATTCTTTTTTTTCAACAATTCAGTTGTTGAATCTTCCTTTTTTGTAGGTTTTGTGACCCTATCTGCTTTTTATGAAGTAATAGTCGAAATTGACTTATAACAAAAATCATGAGCCATCCCGGCAACCTATTGGTTGCCTCTCTAATATTTTAAAATATCTAACTCCATATTTCTATCAATCTGAGGTTTATTAAGCTTAAACTTTCTTAGCTTGTTATCTTTTTCATAGAAAGAATCAAAATCCATAACAAAATAAATGAAATGAGGTGAATTTCAACACAATGAAGCATATAAAATTTAATTTACTTGATAAAAGAAAGATTAAAAATTGAGATATGATAATGGTTGAATTTAATGATTTTGAGTTATTTCTATTGTTCATGGTAATGAACCTTGTATATTGGACTTTAAATAATTTTTAAATAATGAGAGTACTTTCTCACTCATATTTGCAACTTCTCTTTTATAATCTCCCCATAAAGCTTTTTATAGCACCACTCAACGAAGTTAAATTTATATTTTGGATCAAGGATATCAGCTATTGGTAGTATTATATAAAAATTAGATCAATATTTCTCAAACTTTGAAACATATTTGTTTCCATCTTTTTAATGTATTCACGAGCACTTGACCTTTCATGCTTCAATGTTGCATATACTGTAGAGATATTAAGTAAATAGAGATTTGCAATGGGATATTTTATTCCAAAAAATATACATGTAATATGATAAAATAGTGTTACGAAGTTGCATTTGTTCGTAATTTTTTCCTATTCATTAATTGATGGATAATTCTTGTAATTTAATTCACTCAACTCTAAATACAAAAAAGCAAGTCTGTAACAGATGACACTATCAAGCATAATAAAAGCCAAGTTCTACCTATTAGGAATTCTTGTGTCTTAATCCCCTGTCTTTTGAAAGTAACTTTGTTTTACACTTTCCCAAAATTTTTGCTTTCTAGCTTGAGTGCCTTTCACATACTTAATGTTTTTATGAACCTTTAATATTGAGCCATCTATTTCCTTCAAATCTTCATGAACAATCAAATTTATAATGTGTGCCACATCATATGTGAAATAATTTCTTATTACAAAGAAGAACACCTTTTAGATTCATATGATTTCTTAAGAAGTCAATAGATACATTATTAACAGAAGCATTATCTAAAATAATGCTAGAAATCTTTTTATTTTCCAATTAAAAAAGTTTGTATCACTTCAAATAATAAGGCCATCATGTGGAGGTGCATAAAATCAAAATTATTATTATTTTGTTATTTCTAAGCATTATTAATGATATGTGTAGTTAGACAAATCTATCATTGTTGATAGAAGTCCAAAAAGTAGATGTCAAAATTAGATTGGTTATTTTAGTTAGCATTGTTTGGATTTGTCTCTTCTCCATAAACATCTTTTTCACAATCATTTATAATAGTATTTCTTGATACAAGTGGAAGTCTCGACGCAAATAAAGAAAAAGTGATCTAAAATTAAGCCATTCAGCACATTGAAAAGATAAATCATAATGCAAATTGGAAGTAAATCACAAAATTTTTGCTGTAAACTTAACTTCAGGCATAGAAATAGATGAACTTGAATTATTTTGTAAAATAAGTTACCTAATATCATGTGTATGTCTCTTCTTGTAAGTTTGTAAGTGGCGTTTTAAATTGCCAGTTCCAAACTTGCTATCGTATATATAGTTTGCACCACATTTTACATTAGCATTTTTGTTTTCTATCATTTCCAAGGGGCAATAATTCAAAATGCCTCTATACAAATGAAGTCAACTTTCTCATCTTTTTGACATTTCTATCACTTAACCCTTCATTCATTTCTTAACATTTTTGTTACTTGCCTCTTCATCCATTTCTTGAGTTTAATTCTTCTCAAAATCCACATGAATGGATTCTTTGTTCTCTTTAGCATTAGCAGTATCACGAAAAGTATTATAATTCTCCATTTAAATAGAAAAGTTCACAATGAGTAATTAACAACTCATATACATATTAAATGAATAAATAAAATTGTGTAATTGATTTGGAAGGAGTTTCACTATTGTAAATTCATTTCTATACTTGTATAAAATTAATCATGGTGTTTTTTTATTTATATGATAGCCTTTTTAAAATTTATGAATAAAGGTTATAATTTATACTATCTTACAAACTGAAAAGAAAATTTACATTAGCTTATGATATCATGAAATGAACTAGCAACTAAAACTATGAATGCTAAGGAAAATATGTCTTCCCTTACTTTCATGATCTTGTTAGAGATATAAAATTAACTTAGATGAAATAATATATATTCATAACTAAAAATATTCGAAGTCAAAACATTGATTAATGTGAATGAAAAAACAATAAGTGCAATAATATATAAAAATTAGAGGTTTTAAAAACACAATGCAATATGAGAACTTTGAAGAATAAGTAGATCGAGTTAAGAGAGGCCTTGTAGTTTCCATTAGATTAGTACCAACCATGCTCCTCATGGGAGATGTTTTTTCAGACAATGCACTCAATTGTTTAGATCACAGATTAAGAATCAATGAGCATCTAGCTTGATACATTGCATTACTTGTAAGTATCGTAATATAATCATTTGTTAAATGCCAGGTATCTTCTAATTATATAATTGTAAAAACTATGTCAGTAATTGTTATTCATTTGGCTTCAGAATATGTTGACTAAGGAAAGACTTGTAGTTTATCCGTCATAAAGGAACAATATTGCTTTGAGAGATGCAATGGCTTACAAATGAATGCATCTTTGAATCCACTTAGGAATGAGAAATTAGTAATTTCATAATCGTTTGATTTTTGATCAAGAAAGTATAAAATTATCATTATTGAATGTGTTGTAATTAGCTTAGGAATGATAAGGTAGACAGGAGTGTATTACCCCTTATTATTTCATGACGAAAAAATTGACAAGCTTAAAAATGATAAGCAAGTTGGGGAGTTTACCTAGAAATAATCTCATAGCGCTAACCTAGCTGAAGCCATTGAAGTCGTGAAACTCACGCAACCCTTGCATAGCGCCTTCGTCTCTGGTGGAAGTCATGGAACTTGTGGAACCCTCACGTTGCACCTTCATCCCTAACGGAAGTGCTAATGTGAAGCTGCTTGTTTTTGGCAGAAGTGCAAATACAAAACTATGAGAAATTAGAGCTTTCCATGTTTGTCTTCAGCTTCGAGTTCTGGATAAGGAATTGGAAAAGAAACTACGTGAATAAGATCCAAACTGTTTGCTAATCTAGTGCTTCTGCTGTTTCGGACTTTGCAATCTTATTTTTGAGCCATTTTTGGGTCATTTACAGATATTTGAGTTTTCCGGTCAACCTGAATCCAGCCTGAAAAGTTAAACATATTAACTTATGGGAACCAAACTAAACCGAAAAAACATTTGGGTCAACCCTAACCCATAAATTTTGAGTCGATCTTGAATTAAGTTGTTGTGTTGGGTCAAATTTTGATGCTCCTATTATTGCATACACTTTCGTCACTTGATTGACAGGAATTATCAATGGATCTACGTATTCGTCAATCTGTAAATTCTCAACATTAATCTAGTGTCCGTCATTCCCCTTTTTTAGAAGGATTTGTCTTCAAATTGTCACCTGGTTTAAATAAAAATATTAAAATAAACACATACCATACTTGACAAGTTCAATTTGTAGGTATTAGCATTGATCCTTTCATGAACTTGATAAGGATAACCACCCTTTCGAAGAAGTTTGGAATGCATTATTTTGGAAATTGTTCCTTTCTCATATGCAATGAGAGCCAATTTCCTATGTCAAAGATCAACTTATGTTGCTTTTTTATTGGCATGTTTTGCATATTGTTCTATTCTTCTTTCTATGTTGAGCCTTGCTTTTTCGTGCATTTGCTTAATAAATTCAACTTTTTTTTTATATTTAAGTCAGTACACATAAAAAATAAGAAATTATAATAAATCTAATGGAGTGAAAGGATTAAAATCATATTCAAATTCAGATAGTGAATATTTATGTGTACTTTGGTATTTTCTTTTCATTAGTCCCCTCTCCTTGGCTACTTGGAGAACCCGATGCACTCGTGCAGATATAGTTTCGGGTTTCCTCGCGGAGGAGCTGGAACGATGTTGTGGGGTCAGGAAATTTGTTTGGTGACAGAGAACATTCCGTTTAACCCATTTAAGGTTGTCAACCGATTGTGGGTTGAACACTCATTCTTGATTAATGTTGGTTGTTGGTGCCGACGCGTAAAGTGTTGACTCAAGGTTCTTTCTTCTTTCCTCCATTTGCTTCCAGATGAAGAAGCTTTCATGTCTCCCGGCGAAGGGTTCGGTGACGGATTGCATTATTCGAGGGACAAAAGAGCCGTCGATAACAACCTCTTCATGATTGATGTGTCCAGGGCCTCTCAAAGGCGATTGTTTCTTTTGAGTGACCTACGGCAGGTCACGACTTCAGACCTTTTAGATTGTTGCACATGGCGTGCGGGGCGAGTTTATGCCGGAAGTTGAGGCTGCAACTTACTCGTTCAAGATGGGAAATCCATACCAAAGCGGATGGTATTTCCGCTTGATGATGGCGTTGCCAACGGATGTTGGCGCCAGAAAATGATGTGGTGTGTTCAGAATTACAGGTTTAAAGGTAAAAATTAGCAATTAAAATAACTATCACCTTACTTCCAAAATATGGTATGATAAGAAAAATATAAACACATGCACTAAATAAAATCTCAATGTTAAGACTTTATTTGAAAACTTTATTGTCAGTTTAACTTATCATTTCTCATTTCATTTTCATTTCATTTTTTTTATACTCCATGATTATAACTTAGATTTGTAGCCAAAGATGGAAAGAAAGCCCCCGTGAGTTCATGGGATCAGAAAATTCGCCATAGACATCTTTGAAGGAAAGAGTTGTTTAAGTGTCGGTGATAATTTCGAGATGAATAGTAGATAAGACACTACCGAGATTTGGTTCTCATTTGGTGAGAACTTTTATATCTGGTTCGGGTTTCTATAGGCAGCTATGGTTAATTACCCTCATCTTGAGAGACTTCGTGATGAATCGTTAAATAGAGTATATAATTGCGATGAGTGGAGTTTAGAACTTATGAAATTTATTATTTTAACTTAAAACTTTTGTGGGGAACGATGATGGCGAAGATCCCATGTTGGTTAGTCGCGATCCCGGTCTCGAGAGGAGGTAGTCGACCCGACAGAAGGATCCTGTCAAACACATGGGTTCGTCGTCAGGTGTCCTTGTAGACACAGGGTGGAGTTGTCTAGGGGACAAATATAAGTCAACCTTAACATAGGCTTTTGCCAACCAAATACATTCTACATTTCACATTTCAAAAGCAAAAGTTGGGGAACATCGCGGTAGTAATTAATTTAGTGGTGCCATATCGGCTCCACCCGGTCGAGCTCAGTCGTAATACATTTATGTGGTCATGCTCCGGCAAAACAGAGACGAGGACCGCACGCGTCAGAGCTTTAGGAATATTTGAGTGTGAAGGTAGTTATGTATTTAATTTGACATTAGCTCTTTGTGAGCAAAGTTTTCTTAATTTGTCAGAAGACAAAACAATTGCGGAGGGTGGATTGATTTTATTTTTATTATTATTATTTTTAAATAATTCATTTCATTTTATTTATATTTTTTGTATTTTTTTTGAATTTTGATCATTTTATGATTGATTTTAGATTTGAATATATATGATCATTTATCGAAATTTTAATTATAATTACCCTTCTCGATCTAGGGTTAATATCGATTGATAGACCTTGTACTCTGGCCGGTTTTCGGAGGATCGGGTCTAAATTCATTCTCAAGTATAATCCTTCAAAACCTTGTCCTCTAGTTTGAACATGAGGATCGGGTTTGAACTTTTCTTTCGATTTGAATTTTAGAAATATGTTGATTCATATCTTGTATTATATGACAGAATTAACTTCTCAGATATTATTAATTTGAAATTTTATAATATCAAATTTTTAGGTTTTGTTAACCCGGACGTCCGAAGACCAAACCGGGATTATGTAGCATCTGTTCTTTATATTTGACTTAGTATTACTTAAATGCATCTGATATATTCTTTGAAAATTGCATGGACATTAAGATGTCCCAATGTTGAAGTTTCGATGTCAAATTTTGATTTTGAGTTTTGTTAACGGGGCCGGTCAGAGCAAAGGGAATGTAGCATCTTCTTTTGTTTTACTAACTTGCACTGTCCATTGTTTGAACACTTCAACATACAGATATCTTCTTTTAAAATGTTGTATGGACATTAAATGTCAGTTGAAATTAGTTCAATTTGTTTAGATTTCAAATATATGACATTTTGGGTTTTGTTAACGGACTCAGAAGACAACCGGATATAATCTGTTTTGTATTTGACTTGATTGTAATGCAAGCGTGAGTTTTGATATAGAGGATTTTTAGGTTTTGTTAACGGACGGTCAAGACCAACGGATATAATAGTCAACTCTTTATCTTCTTAGAGGATCGGATCTTAGTATTTCAAGATCTATCGTTCTCAAACCTTGTCAACTAATTATACTTAGAGGATGGGGTTTGAACTTTCTTCTTGAGATCTTGAACTTAAAGAATTCTGATGTGATAGATTTATCTTTAATTATTTATGACATAACTTAAAAATTTTCAATAGCATTAGATTTTTAGGTTTTGTTAACGGATAAGACCAGGGAAGATGTAACATCTGTTCTCATTTTGAGCATTTTTTTAGCTTATTCAAGCAAGTGTTGATCAATAAAGATAGATATAAGCATTTGGTTGAGAATATGCTAAAGTTTGTTTAAACAAATATCTCTTTTAAATCACAAATGAAAAGCAGGATATAGAAATAAATCATTGAAGCCATATATAATCATATATGTAAGCAATATAAAAAAGTGGATTTAGGCATTTGTTTTGAGATCACTTTTATAATAAAATCAACATAAATGAAATAATGATGAAGGCATATGATCATAAAGTAGTAATGGTATAAAATAAGAACAATTTGATTTAAAGCAATAGCCTTCTATGTAAATCACATAAGGGGTTGAAAATAATTGATTTAATGAATGATGTAGTAAGGTAATGGCTAAAATAGACTTAGGAATTTGATTTCATAGCCTTCTCCTTTCAAAATGAAAACATAAGGGTTGAAAATATAATTGATTAGGCATATCTCTAAGTATGTAATGTAGCTTAGGCATTTGATTTCCCAAGATCGCCTCCTTATGTCTGTAACAAATCAGAAACATAGTGAAAATAATTGATTTATATATGACATAGACGAAGGATTCATGTAGCCATATGATTAAGCTTGTTGTTGTTGTTGTTGTTGTTTGAGTATTTATGACCATCACCCATACATTTATTTCTCTTGAAAAGGGAAGGGAATATAAAATATGAGTGTTTATTTCATTTAAGAGGCAGTGGATTAATTAAAATCCACCCCACATAAAGCATGTATGACACAAACTCATTATTAAAAGATGCAGACTTTATTTTCTTTTTTTTTAAAGAAAGGATAAGGATGCACAAGGGCATGCTGTCTTTGCATTCGTGACAATGCATGAGGGGTAAGATATAGAAAAAGAGAGGAATTAAATCATAAAATTCAACACACTTCTACTCTCATTTCTTTCCCTCTCTCCTTATTTCCGAGTTTGAGTTCTCTCAGAAACTTGTAAAATAGGTGTCATAAAATTTGTAGCTTTTACCCTTCTCCTTATTTAACAATTTTTTTTTGCCATGTTTTATAATCATGCATGTGTGTAGATCAATGTAAAATGGACATATGGAAAAAATAACATGTTAAACATGTATTTAAGCATGTGTTCTAAGCATGTCTAATGTATCAAGAAGTGGTATTAAAACCAACATCAACAAATACATGTCACAAATTTACAAGATCCATTTGTATTCTATTTGTCACGCATACACATGTTAAGCGTGAGTAGAAGATTCAACATTCAAAACTAAGCATGAATAGTTGTTGCATATGTCATATGACAAAAATTGAGTTAAAACACATAAGCATATGCATAAATACTTAAGCATTTTTACCTTTCCCATTTTTTTTAAAATTTTAAGACCTCGTCATCCCCACAAGAGTGCCAGGAGGTGCCTTCCACAAGAAAGGCGTGCATGTGGTAATGTCTATCAGAAAACTTGCCACCAAGAAACGTGCATGGGGTTAGCATAATATTGCTTTACACGAATCCTTATCTCGCTTATTCAGTTTACAACGACCTCCGCTCTCCCCAGGGTTGCCATGAGTGAAGACGCCACTGCAGAAAGCGTGATGGTGTCGTTTCATGACATAATGCATTTCATTATAATCACATATACTGATAATAGAATGAAATCATAGATAATATAAATGGTATAAATCCCTTTTGTTTAATTTCAGATTTCAAGATATGAGGCATGATACATATAATTCCCTTTATATGAAATAAATTGAATCAAAGTAAGCATAAAATTCATGAGAATAGCATCATATCTCATCAAGCAGCAAGTAATTGATTTTCCATAAGAAAGTTTAGCAAGCCTTATATTCATCAAATAATATATTATGATTTCCTTAGATAGAATATTTTCATAACATTCCCCTTGATAAAGGTAGTTTCCAAGCACCACACTCACTAGTAAACAATGCAATTCCTTCTAGATAAAAGAAATTTCAGCAAATGCCTCTGAATAATAATGGTTTTCCCCTCCATAAAATACTTTCAGATGTATCATATACATTAGAAACAAAATCGATTCAATTTCTCTAATAAAAATATTTTCAACAAGATAAATGCATGATAACAAATTAATAGCATTCCCATCTAGACATGAATTCAATTTCTTTCAAACACCACATTTCAAATAACACTTCAAACAACAAATTAATTATTTCCCCTCTCATGAAATGATTTCAAAAACATCACATTCTGGAAAGAAAGCAAATCACTTTGGTTTCCTTAAATAATCAATTTCAAAAATAACATCATAAACTATCCCTGAAGATAATGAGGTGTGATTACAAGAGAGGAGAAGGATTTAGCAACCGTCTGTCAACAAGGAGAAGAAATCGTCGTTCTGAGGAAAGCCAGATTAGAGATGAGGGAGCTCATTTCTAGAAAGCTTAAAAGCAAAAAGAAGAAGAGGGAGCCTCGTCGGTTGGAGGAGGAGAGAAAGAGAGCTCGTGATTAGCCAAGAGGAGAATGGCGTTAAGAGATGCCGAGGAGAGATCGAAGAAGAGGGAGCTCGTCGTGAGGAGCCAGAGAAAGGAAGAGAGCTCATGCTCTGAGAAGGAGAATGAAGTCTGCGTCAAGATCCGAAACGGAGAATCAGGCCGAAGAAGAGAATCGTCGTGAGAAAGGAGAAGGAGCGAACTCGAGTCGAGATCAGAAACAAGGAAGAGCTTCGTGGAGAAGCGAAGGATGAAAGCGAAACGAGAGGATCGTAAAAAAATGAGGTCAGGATAACCCGTTCTTAGAGCCGATCCTGAGGCGGTTGTGGGGAATTAAGGATTAAGAGATAATTAAGCGGATTAAAGTAGCATTAATCATTTTAATTGCGATTTTATTACTGAAACCAGCAATATGGTGTCAATTTAAGTTATTCGGTTTTGCGAACCGATGCGATCAATTTCGAGGTCGTTTAAATAATGTCGGCGGCGGTCGAAGTAAATTAAGTTTAAATTGTCGCGTCGCGTTTAAATTATCGACCCTCGCGCACTTTTGCCGGTCGACGCGGAAGATGTCGTTTGATAGGTTTGACATTTGGCGGCGACGCGATTTATTTTGTGAGCGGAGGTTGTTTAGGCGTCGTCGAGCTTCCGACTTGATATGTGCAATTTATAATTTGATTTTAATTATCCGTCGATCCTTATTGATTCAAAATTTTCGATTAATTCATTTTAATATTTTGACATTGCGGCGTCGAATCAAATAAAAGCAATTTGATCGGTTCGATGCGATTTAAAGGATTTTAAAATCCACCATTTATTTAATTTAATGTGGCACATAGTTGTAGGTCAACAAATGCCCAAACATGAATGCGGCGCATGAAGGCGGTGTTTGTTACCTAGTTGACCTTGCGGATCTCAAGAGATTTGCTTGGATGTCACTAAGTTGTAATTTCAACAACTTTTGATAACGTTGCCCTTTGATAGAAGTGGGTATAACTCTCGGGTTGGGCAAGCATTTGCATTTCATCGTTCAAAATAGCTTATTGAGCGTTATCATTAGTCAATGTTTTTTGCTTGATGGACTAGATGAAGGAGATGATTTGACTTGTCATCATCAACTTGTCAAAGAATTTGATGCATCTTCAACCTAAGTTTTTGCTTTGGGACTTGTTGAAAGACTTCCGAGAGAAATTTTATATTTTCTCCTCTGTCACGGCTTTGTGCCTTCGGACTTGATGGAGTTGATGAGATGAGAATGTCTTGGTCACTGCTTTTTGCTTTTGAGGACTTGTTGAAGATTCATCTCAAACTTTGATTTGCATTTTTTTCTGTCGGCTTTGTGCCTTGGACTTGATGGAGTTGATGAGATGAGAAATGTCTTGCGTACTTTGTGCTTTGTGGACTTGTTGAAGATTTCATCTCGAACTTTGGGATTTGCGATTTCCTCCACGGCTTTTGTGCCGGACTTGATGGAGTTGATGAGATAGAAATGTCTTGGTCACGTGCTTTCTTTGTGGACTTGTTGAAGATTTCATCTCGAGGTTGTATCTTGTGCCTCCTTTTATCCACGGCTTCATGCCTTGGCGGATTTGATGGAAAATCGAATTATCACGGAGATTTGTCGGTGTCTGAAATTACCTTACACTAACTTTTACGCTTTTGGGCTTGTAGAAGGATAAATCACGAGCTCTCGAGCTTGTGTTGGATCAATGGCAAAAGTCATCGGTCATTGCTTTACATGTAATGAACATCTTGATGACAAAACTCCCTTAGTTACATTTAGCTTTATGCGAACATTGGGATAGCTTCTTGGTCCTCTGCTTTTTGATTGGACTTCGAAGAAGAATTTCCTTGGTCTTTGCTTTACGCTTTGATAGACTTCTTGAAGGAGTTGAGATTTTACGTTTGTATTTGATTCCAAACTTCGGAAGTGCCTTCTGTAAGGATATCTTTGTTTGTTGTAGAATTTTGAGATGACCTTACGACCAATAGGGATAATTTGCAGGTCACTTGAACTCACCAAGTTGGAGAGATTTGAGATTTGGATGCTCTTGTCTTTGAACGAAGTAGGAGGATCCCTACTACGCTTTGTGGCGTGTTGAGTAAGCAATCTGTCGGCGACTTCAGTATTTTGGCGTGTTGAGTCACCCTTACCACTTGAGTGGACTTGAGCAATTGATGAAGGATTTTATCCTCGCTAACGAGATGGGGATCTCTTACTACGGCTTTGTGGTGTTGAGTAAGCACCAATGACTTCGACGTATTTTGGCGTGTTGAGTCCGACCTCATACACCAACTCGAGCCTTTAGATTTGATGTGGGATGATAAATGTATATCCAACTTGGTTTGTTGAAGTTTGCAGACTTGAAAATTTTCTTCTTTGATCAGTAAGACTTTTAAATTTGAGAATTTGAATACATAATTTTGAGTATGTGGGGATCTCGACCACGCGATGTCAACCCAAAAGAAAGAAAGGCCCCTGTCTTACCAGAGCAGATACTTTACTATAAAAATTTTAAAAAAATGCCCCTTCTAACGAGGATTTTTTATTTATTTTAAAATGCATTCTTGTGTTACAAGAGAATTTCCAATGAAAATTTTCATAAGTGTTTGAATAAAGATTTTCAAATCGGATTTGTCCAATCACACTTTCATGTGTAATATTTCTTTAAATCTGCGGCCGTTGATTGGCGGCATTGGTCACCTTTGAAGTCCACGAGGCGTCGCTCCTCCTTGATATACCTTTTCAATAACAAAGGTCCTTCCCATTAGGTTCAAATTCTGTGATTCTGCGATGAGGATGATGATTGGTCTTCTCAGGGACGATTCTCCTTCAAGCTTCGAGGGCGTCTTGTATGATCGAATGCTCGGACATCCTGCGATACTTAGATTTTTCTTGAGCTTGGAGCCGACCTCGTCAAGCTCTTCCATGAAATTCTCATCTTGGGTGAGATTTTGTTGAATGGCTACTCGGGCGAAGGTAGTTCAACTTCAGTGGCAAAAGCTGAGCTAGTGCATAGGGGTAGACTTTGTAGGAGTTTTTTTGTAAGTGGTGAAGCCCATAAGCAGCTTCACAAGTTTGGTATGCCACTCCTTTTATTTCTTGTGAGAATTTTTTAAGCAATTTGACTAGTGTTTTATTAAATGCCTCAAAATTTGCTCTCGGATTATAAATTGATGAATATCCAATCAATCTTATGCCGATCGAAAATTTATAAACTTTACTTTTGAAGGCGACTTATCGAAATGATTAGTGGTACACCAAATCTATACGATATTGTGGGTAAAGAAGTTAGTCACTTGTTGTAACTTCTTTAAATGGTGCGACTTGACCCACTTGGAGAAATGGTTTTGCTAAGATGAAGCGGTGACCGGTGATGATGGATCAATTGGTCGATTACATCTGTCCCCGACACTCAAGCGGCCAAGATCTTTGCTCGTTGGATGCAGATTTGGGCGATGAATTATGTTCATGGACGACATTCATGGCATCTCTTGGCGTGATTGATACAATCTTTTACCATAGGCGGCCAATAGTATCCAATTCTTTTAATTTTGAAAGCCATTTTAGGACGATTGGTGTGCACCACAAAGTCGCGATGGATTTCAACAATTACTGTTGGCTTCTTCTATTCCCAAACATCGCCACATCTTGAAGGATCTACGATACAGTATTGCCAACATAAGCATATAGTGAAGCCTTTTCTCGAGTTGTCGGTATCGACTTATTACTTGGCAATTTGCCTTCCTTGAAGTAGTCGAAGAGCGTCTCAGTCTTCCTTCTCTTCTTATAAGATTTCATTGTGTGGTTTTGGCACTTCCTCGGGTTGAAGTCTTTCATCACGGAATGGTTTGAAGCTTGTCTTGTTGACTTTGAGAAATAATTTGTAAGGGAGTGTAAGGAACACATGACGCACCCTGGCGATTATGTTTGATGACCCCTCTTAGGATTTTAAACTTATTGGCTCACAGGACTCGGAGTGCACACACACAATTAGTATGTAATCGTCATCCATACTGCCATTTCTTTAGCTAATTTAGCTAAGCAAGCTTTGCTATTCACAGCTCACGGAGACTCGAGTCATAATGACATTTGGAATTTGCTTCATAAGCTCGAGAACTTCGTTTGTGATAGTAGGCCAATTCAAGCTTGTTGATTTTGTAAAGGCCAACACTTGATTGATGGAGTTGAGAATCATAAATTTGCAAATTCGGACTCCCATGGAAATGGCTTCCTAAACACGCCACCAACTTCATATTACGCCGTTGTTGGTTTGGGTTGAGTTAATTTATAAGAATGTCTCGTATGCCACCTTGGTGTGATCAAGATGAGGCCGATACCGGCTTTTTGGAAGATTTGAGGGAGTGTATCTAATGGATGAAGCTCCATCAAAATACAATTCCACATTTGTTGCTTTTCTTTTTATATATGATTTGCTCATCGGGAAGATCATCGTTAAGCAATGAGTCTGGGTATGGGATGAGCGAAGAAAATCTGCGAATTTGCTTCGCTTTTACGGGGAACATATGTAATATCAAATTAGCAGAAGACTATGATTGCGACACATCGGTTGGTCTTGTCATCAGAACTTCAGGATCGATCCTTGAGATAAGGGTAATTTTATGAGATAGCATGTAATGGCGTAGCTTTTGGGCGCAAAATTAACGTCAAACAATGCTTCTCAATTGGAACGCTTCGCTCCATTAGTCTTCTAATATAGTATAGACATTCTCCTTTCCTTCTCATTATCTTTGAGAGCACTAGAGATTCTTCAGTCTTTGCGTGTACAGATAAGAGCTTTCGGATTGGGCGCAAGAATGGGTGGATTCAAGAGATATTTGATCTTGTCGAAGGCCTCTTGACATTCTTAGTCCCACTTGAAAGGAGTATCTTTCTTCATTTAATTTTGCAAAGGGTGACATCACGTGATTTGATATAAATCTTCTAATGAATGCGAGATGTCCACTGTATGGGCGAAGTTGTGAAGACTCCTTGGAGGAGCATTTCGACAATTACTTTGATTTTGTTGGGATCGATTTCAATCCCTCACGGCGCAACATATCGAACTTTCGAAGAGACTCAAAGCGCGCAGAGGATTCATCTTGAGATCATATTTTCGATTCTTTCAGACGATCCTTAAATCCTCGAGATGATCTTT
This sequence comes from Cymbidium sinense, assembly GCA_021442155.1. Taxonomy (NCBI): domain Eukaryota; kingdom Viridiplantae; phylum Streptophyta; class Magnoliopsida; order Asparagales; family Orchidaceae; genus Cymbidium; species Cymbidium sinense. Next base: position 28,215,906 of record CM038228.1, on the reverse strand, counting down.
GCGATCTATACTCTTGACAGGTCATCAACATAGCACTACTTTTGATGAATCAACTTCGTCAAAGATTAGTCATAGCCCTTTGGTATGTAGCTCGGCATTCTTGGCCGAAGGGCATGGTATAGCAATATATGCCAATTGGCGTCTGAATGAGGTATGTTTCTCATCTTGGGAGCCATCTTGATTTGATTGTAACACGGCGATCCGTCCATAAATGAGAACATGTCGTGGTTTGAAGTGTTATCCACCAGTTGATACGAGCGGAAAGTCATCCTTTGGACATGCTTTGTTTAAATCCCTGAAGTCGATACAGATACGAATCTGACCATTCTTCTTTTTCACGGGGACAATATTAGCTATCCAGTCAGCGTATTTTTCTTCTCGAATAAAACCGATGAGCTTCTTGGTTTACAATTACGTTCTTCAACCTCAATCTCATTAGAGGCTTGCTTGGCGGTGATACATCGGCTTAATTCTGGTTGTGAACGTATATCGGGGATAAGCACGGCATTTCAGCATATGTCGAGCAAAGCAATCCACAATTCACGAGCAAGATTTTTAATTCTTCCACTTTATCTTGAGTAGAGCGATGAGCGTTGAGAGCGAGGATGACTTCTGAGTGTAGTCTCCGATGAATTATTGTTTTAAAGTAGGTGCATTGCACCTTACCTTCAAAAGCGATTCAACTCATAATCGAGTCAATGTTCTTCTTCATCGAGCTTTACTCGAAGAGTGCGGACCTTTGGATTTAGAAGGAACACATTCCTCTTCTTCTTTGCTTTGCTGATGAGGGACAGTGTTATTGATTTTGGACTTTCTTCTTTATTCCTAGGAATTTGGAACAATCTCCTTTCCTTTATTCTTTTAACTTCTCCTTCTTCTTTGCTTGTTCTTTTATGGGTTTTGAAGTAGATGCATTATTCTTTAGTTGTTTTGTTAGCTTTGATTCCCTTGGAAGAGTAGCGGCATCTTGATAAATCTTCATTTCATGCACACATAAAGGTTTAAATGTCACCATTTGGCATTCTCCATCCTTTGTATATTTCATACATTGATGCAATGTAGATGGGACAATGCCATACTTATGAAACCATGGTGCGACCGAAGAGCAGAATGAAGTATATCTGCATCGATCACATGAAATTTGGCTTACGTGTAGGGTCTCCAAATTTAAGAGGAAGGGCGAATGACCCGATAGTTTCCTTCTCATTGAAACCTTGAACCATGACTTTATCTCGTCCCGGATGTTGTACATCTAGAGATAGCCCCAGTTCTCAATTCATAAGATTCACGGAGGCAGGATCAATTAAGATCCGCGGTATTATAATTTCATCACTTTTATTTGTAACATCTGAGGCGATTGTGCTCTGATCCGAGCATTAGATCATCTTACGAAAATGTGGCGGTTGGAGGCTCTTGAACATGCAAGGTCTCAGTTAGGCAGCGTTGACAAATATGCTTGAACTTTCCAGCTCTTTGAGAGCTTCAATTAGGTGTTCGGAGATCTTGACATTAGAAGTGCTTAGTATCTTCTATCTTAGAATTTTCCTTAGATGGGATAGAATATTGTAGTCGATCCGCTTTTGATGAAGGCTTCTTATTTGAATCCTTAGGGATAACTTTTTGTTGACTTGATTTCTTTTTGTCTTTATTCATTGGCTCTTTCTCTGTTGAGATGGTAGCACTCGACCACCTATTTGTGCCAGCTACTTCATTTTCTCAATCTTCGATGATTCAGCTGTTTCAAAGATTCACTTCCCATCTAATGTAATTTCAAGATCTCGCAATCGCCCGCTTTATATTTTTCATGCTTGTTGATATGGTGAGCTCGTTCATCTTCCTTGGGAAACAGTTCTTTCTGTAAGTCGTTATCGCTTCATGCATCATCAAGCAAGACTCAAGAGAAGTTCTTCAAAGATCTCCCCCGCTTCTTTCATCGATCTAAAGATTTGAAACTCTGCAGCCGCGATAGCCGCCTTGTCATTGTACATATAATCTTCCATACGATCTCGTGTTATGTCATAATCAATACAATGGTGGTAACATTTATACATCGCTTCTTTTTATTTATTTAGCTTCGCGTGGTTTCTTTCCCTTTACAGGTATTTAAATCAGTTTTTCGTGGAGATGAACTAGCCTTCCTATAACATAAGTTTTGTCTCAACTCAAGTACTGCTCGCGGTGATTTCCACCTAATATTCTGAACGCTTTCCAATTGCTTAACATTTTTTTTTTGCCTTTTAGTAGACCGGCTACCGCCATCCTTCATCATTTTCAGCCTTCTTTACCTTTATCGCTGTCGATAAGATCGAGATTTAGGTGATTATTTGGTGGATTCTTTTCTTCTGACGCTAAATTCAATCGTCCGATAATGCGACCACCGCTTTATATTTTCGCCACCTAATCCACATGTGAAGAATCTTCTTCAACAGACGCCTGAGCACCATGATACGGACATACTTAGGATTATCTCGGTTTGTCCAAATTCTTTCAGTCTTTTTATATCGTAACCGACTCCTTTTCTTCCTCTTCTCTCGGCGAGATCGAATGGTTGTTTTCTTGATCGCGCGAATCTTTAACGAACATATTTTCAAGTTCGCAAAGTTTTGATCGAGTCATTTGACAACTCAAAGATACCATTCAAAAAGCAACCATTTAACTCGGAATAATAATGCATCATTACCCTCGCACCGCAGGATGCTTTGAATTGGGCCAGATGCTGCTTGGGATTACCATTCCCGTAATAGATTGAACTTTGGCATTGAATATCCCTTTGATATGAAATTTGATCATATTCCGCAGATACGGGCGACCTTTGCTCACCAATTTTTCTCGCAGCCTATAAATTTTGATCTTCTCATTCAATATAATATCAAGAGAGATCACGCTTTATGTAGTTTGTATATTCGGTGTTGTCGAAATGACTCATTTATTTCAATCGCCGCGCTCAATTTGGACCCTTGAAGCATGTGAGATCGATTTATTGGAGGGTCATTGTATCACGGAGGCTTGATGATTATTTGGGGACAGTTGGACTCGCAATATTCCTCTCAGATCAAGCATCATCGCAGTCATTCAGATCATCATTTCGCCATTTTCATATTCAACGAAGGATTTTATCTTTGGCTTTCATCCTGACGCCGAATTTGTCTCTCGCTCCGCCAAAGTGGTAGTATCGTTGAAGGTGGATTTTCTTCCTTTCTTCTTTCTTGTTCCTCTCAAGACTCGAAGAGATGCTTCTATTTGAACATTTTGTTGCTTCTAGGAGAGGTATCAGACGACGCCAGTTGATATCATGGCACACCGATGGCTCACCACTGCGCACCATATACACTACTTTAACAAGCCGCCTCCTCTTCTTCTTCGCCCTTGGACACTAATTTCGACGGTCTCCATGAACTTCCATTCCAAGTGTGGAATCAAATTTCTTCGCAGTTTCGATCAAGTTAACCTCCTCTTGATGGGATGTTAATTGATGATGGATCCCTGAGGATTCTCCGCGTGTCTACCGTCGATGTTTTATCATCAGCCCTCTTTTAGCTCCCATCACGAAGAGAGTGATCTCCGAGAATTCACACATGCCACGCCTTTGCTCTGAATTTCTTTTGGCTCAGCCTCTGGATTCGCTACCTTTCCACGGGACCTTCGACGGATTCTGACCTGTCCAAGTGTCACACCCCGATGTTCACCGTGGGACATGAATATGGCCCCGCCATTTGAGTCATGGATGAGATCTCTCGGAGGAGCCAACATCCAATCAGACCTGGTATTTTCATTCCTCTCCTGCTACTGAGAACCCATGCACTCGTGCAGATATAGTTTCCTCGCAGGAGCTGGAACCGATGTGGGGTCCGATCGTTGAGTCGCAAGAGCCGCTGCTTAACCCATTTGGGTTGAAACCGACAGGTTGGAACACTCACCGCCGATTCCATCATTGGTACTGGCCGCATTGCGCGGTACGCAGTATGGCTTTTTTCTTTTCTTTCTTCGCCAGTTTGCTTCAGATGAAGAAGCTTCAAAGATCGTGTCTCCCCGGGCGGTTCACCGACAGATTGCTCGAGGGACAAAAGAGACCGTCCCAAGAATAACCCTCTTCATGATTGGTTCCGCGGGCCGAGCCTCAAAGACGAGTTTTTTTGAACCCACCCTGGTAGGGTCACGACTTTAGCCTTTTCAGAGATTGTTGCACATGGCGTGTGACGAAGTTTTTCAAAGAAGTCGAGGCTCAACCGCTTCGCTCAAGATGGTTTGAAATCCACGCCACCAAACCTGATGGTCTGCTTCCAAAGATTGATGATGACAACGGATGTACGCCACGCCGAGTAATAACACAAATGTGTTCGTAGTGCCATTCTGGAGTTTAAAGGTAAAAATTAGCAATTAAAAATAACCCACTATCACCTTACTTCCAAAATATGGTATGATAAGAAAACATACTAAACATGCACTAAATAAAATCTCAAATGACTTAAGACTTTATTTAAAACTAAATTGTCAAGTTTAACTTATCATTTCATTTCATTTTCATTTCATTTTTTTTTATACCCACCGCAATTATAACTTAGATTTGACTACCAAAGATGGAAAGAGAAACCGTCCCCCGGGAGTCGCCAGAATCTGGATCCAAAAATTCGCCACCCACATCTTTCAAAAAAAGGAAAGAGTTGTTTAAGTGAGAATTTCGGAGATGAATAGAGATAAGACACTACTGAGATTTCGCTCATTTGGTGAGAACTTTTATATCTGTTCGTGTTTCCTATAGCAAGCCTATAGTTAATTACCCTCCCAATACCGAGAGAGCACTTTCGACATAATAACGAATCGTTAAATAACAAGTATATAATCAGTAGTGAACTTATGAAATTTATTATTTTAACTTAAAACTTTGTGGGGAACGATGACGTCGATCAAGATCCCATGGTTCCGTTATCCCCGTGCGATCCCCGTCCGCTAATGAGGAGGTAATGAATCTAACCGACAAGGATCCTCACAAGAACACATGGGTTACGCCGCCCGGTGTCCTTGTAGACTGGTGGAGTTTGTCAAGGGACAAATATAAGACCTTAGACATAGGCTTTTGCCCAACCAAATACATTCTACATTTCAAAAAGAGCAAAGTTTGGGGAACATACAGTCACGGCCGAACATTAATGTATATCGCGCCAACCACCCTACGGTCTCAGTCAGAACGCCATTTATGGTGCCATATCGATGAAAACCATGCTGACAGAGGACACGGCCACGCCCCACGCAGAATATTTGAGTGATATGTATTTAATTTGACATCGCTTGTGAGCAAAAGTTTTCTTAATTTGTCACCAAGACAAACAATCATGGAGTGGATTGATTTTATTTTTATTATTATTATTTTTAAATAATTCATTTCATTTTATTTATATTTTGTATTTTTTTGAATTTTGATCATTTTATGATTGATTTTAGATTTGAATATATGATCATTTATCATGAAATTTTAATTATAATTACCCTTTCCTAATATCAATCGATAGATCATCTACTCACCGGCCTGTAGGACGTCTAATTCTCGAAGATAATCCTTCAAAACTCATTCCACTCTTAACATGTAGATCTCGACTTTTCTTCCCGAGGATTTGAATTTTGTAAGCATGCCGATTCATATCTTGTATTATCACGTAATTAACTTCGATATTATTAATTAAAATTTTATAATATCAAATTTTTTTAACTTAACCGCCGTCAAGACCAAACCGGATTATGTAAGATTCGCTCTTATATTGACTATACTCCAACATGCATAGATATCCGTTTTGAAAATTTGGACATTAAGATGTAATGAAGTTCGCCAAATTTTGATTTTGAGTTTTGTTAACTACCGTCAAGACCAAACCGAGAAGACTGCTCTTTGTTTTATACCTAACTGCATACGTACATTTTAAATTAAACGTAGTTCAATTTAAGTTTAGATTTCACGACATTTTTTTTGTTAAATTTGACCCTACCCGGACAAACCGGATGAGTATAACATCTGTTCTTTTGATTGATGTAATGAATGCAAGTTTTGATAGAGATTTTGTTGTTTACCCATCCAAGACCAAACCGGATGATGTCAACTCGACTATCTTCTTGCAGAGATCGGATCTGATTAATTATTTCAAGATCTATCGTTCTCCAAACCTCACAACTCTGGGATTATACTTGAGGATTAGACTTTTTTGAGATTCAACTGCAGAATACATTAACAAATGCCGATGATTTATCTTTCCATTTCATGTAATTAACTTAAGATTTTCACAAGATTATTTTAGTTTAACTTACGGCCCCTAAGACCAAACCGAAGATGTAACTGCTCTCATGAATTTGAGCATTTTGTTTATTCAAGCAAGACATCAAGATGCAAGATATATAAGATTTGGTTGAGAATATGCTAAATAGTTCATTTAACAAAACTTCTTTTAAATCACAAATGAGCAAGGATATTTGAAATAAATCATTTGAAGCCCATATATAATCATATGTAGTAACAGTTTAAAGTGGATTTAGCATTTTTGAGATCACATCATTTATGTAAAATCAAACATAATTGAAAATAGATTTGGAGGCTATGATCATAAGTATGAATGCAAATAAAGTAGAATTTGATTTAAGATATCTCCCTATACGCAAAAAATCAATATGGGGTTGAAAATAATCGATTGAGGCATATGATCATAAGTTTCCTAGAGTAATTTGATTTACATAAATTTTCTCCCCATGTATAAAATCAACAAACATAAGGTTGAAAATAATTGATTTGGAGGCCCATATGATCATAAGTAGTAATGCCCAAAGCGCTTTTGATTTTGATTTAGCTAAGATCGCCTCCCATGTAACAAAATCAAGAAACATAAAGGTTGAAAATAATTGATTTGCCCATATAACCATCACCCATACCCATTTATTTCTCTTGAAAAGAAGGAATATAAAAATACGAGTAGATGTCATATTTCATTTAAGAGAGCAAGTGGATTAATTAATCCACCCTTCACATGCAAGTGGTGGGACACAAACTCATTAAATTTATTAAAGATAATGAAGACTTTATTTTCTTTTTTTTTTAAAGAAAGGGATAAGGATTTATGCATGTCCATACGCATGCACATGACAAGTGGATCACCTTAGATTTCCTCATTTATGACAAGACCTTATGTCAAGACGATAAATAGATGAGAAAAGAGGAGGCTAAAAATCTATAAATAAGGAAATTCTCTCATAAAATCCTTACACACTTCCTACTCTCATTTCTTTCCCTCTCCCTGATTTCAGTTTGAGTTCTCAAGCTTGTAAGAGAGTAAGTTGTCAAAGATTTGTAAGTTTTACCCTTCTCCCTTCCTTTAACAAATTTTTTTTTGCCATGTTTCTATAATCATGCATGTGTAGATCAATGTAAAAATGGACATATGGAGTAAAAGATAACATGTTAAACACATTTAAGCATCTAAGCACGTCAAAGATATCAAGTTAAGTGGTTTTAACCAACATCAATAAATACATCACAAGTACAAGCATCCATTTGTATTCTATTTATTTCACACTTCATACACATGTTAAGCATGTAAAGGGACAAAAGATTCAACATTCACCAAACTAAGCATGAATAGTTGTTGCACAGTGTCACGACATGAAAAGTGAGTTAAAACACATAAAGATATGCACATAAAAAATACTTAAGCATTTTTACCTTTCCCCTTTTTTTTTTTATTCCCTCCAACCCCCCAAGGGTCGCCGAGACAAGTTTTCCCACCACGCCAAGAAAGGCGGCATGGTGGAGACCCCTACCGAAAGTTTATTTGCCCACCACGCCAAGAAAGGCGCATTTAAGATAATATACAATAGCTTTAATTAATCCTTATCTCCTGCTTATCGAAGTTTACAACCTCCCTCTCCAGGTTGCCATGAGATCGACCACCACGCCAAGAAAGTCGTATGGGTGGTGTCGCGGAGACACAACAAACTGATAACTAAGATTTCCAATATGATCACATGCAAGTATGCAAGAATGCTCATGATAATAGCAAATGGTATAATCAAATCCTTCGTTAATTTCGATTTCAACTTGATATGAAAGAGGCATGATATACATATAATTCCTTTATATGAAATAAATTGAATCAAAGTAGAAGCATGAAATTCATAGAGAATAGATCATATCTCATCAAGCGAAGTTAATTGATTTTTCCTTAGATAAGAAAGTTTAGCAAGCCTTATATTCATCAAATAATATATTAGATTTCCCTTAGAGAATATTTTCATAACATTCCCCTTGATAAAGGTAGTTTCCAAAAGCACCACACTCACCTACTAGTAAAACAATGCAATTCCTTCTAGATAAAAGAAATTTCAGCCTCATGCCTCTATAACAAGCTAATAATAGTTTTCCTCCATAAAATACTTTCAGCATGTATCATATACATTAGAAGCAAAATCGATTCAATTTCCTTCTAATAAAAATATTTTCAAAGATAAATGCATGATAACAAATTAATAGCTTTCCCCATCTTGTAGACATGAATTCCACAATTTCCCTTGCAAACACCACATTTCAGAAATAGCACACCCCAAACAATAAATTAATTATTTCATAGAAATGATTTCAGCAAACATCACATTTACCGGAAAGCAAATCGCTTTGGTTTCCCTTAGGTATAATCAATTTCAGCAAAAATAGCATCATAACTATCCCTAGAAGATAGCCTGGAGGTGTCGATTTACTAAAAGAGAGGGAGAAGGAGGAGTTTCCCAGGGGGAGCAAGGCCGGAGTCAAGGAGAAGAGGAGCTCGTATCACGGGAGAGTCAAAAGATCCGAGAGATGAGGGAGCTCGTGCCACGAGAAGCAAAGTCAAGGAGAAGAGGAGCTCGCGCTTACTGGAGAGCCAGAAGGAGAAGAGGAGCTGGCCACGGAGAAGTAAGAGGAGAATGCCGAGAGGCGCTCAGAGATGCCGAATGGAGAGTCGAATCGTCAGGGAGCTCGCGAGGGAGCCGAGAGATGCCGAGAGGAAGAGGGAGCTCACGCGCACTGAGAAGTCAAGAGGAGAATGAGAGCGGCGCTTCAAGAGATGCCGAATGGAGAAATCGTCGTGAGGAGCTCTGCCGTGAGGGAGCCGAGATGCAGAGCGGAGCTTCGAGAGGAGCCGAGAGATGCCGAACGGGGAAGAGGAGCTGCACCACGGAGAGTCAAGAGGATGCCGAGAGCAGAAACCGAGAGGATCGTGAAAAAATGAGGGTCAACGCAGGATAACCCTCGCTTCTTGAGCCGATCGCTGAACGACGATTTTTCCCCTTTTTTTCTTTTAGGCTTAGCTGGCACATCTCGATTGGTTGAGTAGGGGATTAGTGGGAATTAATGCGTGATTAAGAGATAATTAGCGGATTGTCCGTTAATCATTTTAATTGCGATTTTATTACTTTGACAAACCCGCAATATGGGTGTCAATTTAAGTTGTTTCGCGAACGAACGCGATCAATTTCGATCGAGGTCGTTTAAATAATGTCGCCGCCGGCGAAATTCAAGTCTAAATTTGGCCGCTTAAATTAATCGACCGATACTTTGCCGATCGACCGCAAGATGTCGCTTTGATAGGTTTCGACATTTCGACGCCGCTGATATTTTGGCGAACGGAGGTTGTTTAGACGTCGTCGCTTCGACTGATACGCGCAATTTCATGATAATTTGATTTTAATTATCCGATCGATCCTTAATTGATTCAAAATTTTCGATTAATTCATTTTAATATTTTCGACGATTGCGCAATCGTCAATTAAAACGAATTTGATCGGTCGATCGATTTAAGGGATTTTAAAATCCACCTTATTTATTTAATTTAATGTGGCACATAGTTGTAGGTCAACAATTTAGTGGTAGAATGAATAGATTGATTGTAAGCAAATTTAATATGTGGTAGACATTCCTCTCAAGTTTTGATATTCTTTTTACTAAGAGTTTGCAATAGCATAGTTAAGGTTCTATTTGAATCTCTATTTGATCAAATGGTTGTGATTGGTGGGGTTAGATCACTGAAGTGATCAAATTGATGGATTGGGAGCTCTCCTAAGATGCTTAGGAGAGTAATGCTATATGAGGTGAAGTTTAATTTCAAGTGAAAATAGAGATTTTAAAGGAAAAATAGTCAGCTAAGCACTTGACAGAAAAAAGTCTTAGATCTAAACCTCAAATCATTTTAATTTGATCTCTCTCATCAGAGCTCCAAATCACTTGAAATAAATAGGAAATTGTAAGGAAATTTAGATATCTCTAGAAGGTTTCATAAATTTTGGAGAAGTTTTGATAATTTTTTTAGAATTTATTTTAGACTGGTCACACTGAAAACTAGTTCTGGCAATTGTCAATTTTGGTCTTTAAGTGGATTAAACTCCATAAAATTTTGAAGAACATGATCAAATTAATACATGGAGATTGTATGGAATTATGTGGCTAATGATCTGGAGAATTTGGTAATTTTAGTGGAGATTTGGTTGGCCAAATACAAGTCACAAACATACGAGGTCTTGGAAAACCTAAGTTGAGGCTGACCCTTACAAGTGAGATTTAATATGAAAATTGAATAGGAAAATTATGATTTTGATTTTTCTAGAGTAGAGCACAATCTTAAAAACAAAATATTATTAAAGATTGCAAGGAAAGCATAGCATATGAAATTAAACAAACAAAGTAATAACACTATTCATCAAAGTAGTGTTTCAAAGTGAATTACCAAATTCCGTTCATTGGCTGGCCACCAAGCTCCAACCAATGAGTTTCTTCCCTCAATTCTCTTCACAAAACATCAACAACTTCATTAATCACAAATATAATATTATACAAATTACTATTCACCAAAGGGTGTGTCTTTTGAAATAACTCTTTAACCAATTCTAAAAATTGCTTAAAATTGAACATGTTGGATTGTAGTGCCTAGGTGCTATCCTCTCTATTCCCAAACTTAAAATTTTTCAGAATGTTGTGCCATGGTACTAGAGGACCCGCGCCTAGGTACTAGCCTAATACTTACACATTAACACATGAAAATTATATGATTTCAACCACAACATTTAAACATAACAATATACATCATATGACACAAATTACAACACATTAAATATGCATATAAAAGTCGCCGAAGTAGTCTTCATGCATTAAACTTCAAGTCCTCTTGCTCTTGGTGATAGGACTTCCAAGAGTGATCTTTCTCTCCTTTGCCTTAACTCTAGTCAAGGGACTTTGAATTTCTTCTTTAATCTGCAAGCTCTAAAGGATTGACCCATTTCATCATTTGATTGGCACCTTGTGCCACATCGCTAACAATTTGTGGGTGACATGTAGTAGAAAATAATAGCTTAGTTCCTAATTTTTTTTCATAATTTTCAAAAATAGTTAAGAAATTTAACATCTCTATAAAAATAATAGTCCTTGGTTCACCATCAAGTCTTACAAGTTTTTAAAACAATAATTTGGCTATGTTAGAAGCATCATTGGTTTTGCCACAAAGAATAAAATGTGTCATTTTAGAAAATATATCCGCTACCACAAACATAGAATCTCTTCTTCTCTTAGATATTGATAATTCTAATACAAATTCTAGTGAGATGCTGGTCCATGGTTCAATAAGAATTTGTAAAGGGAAATGTAAACCATTAGGTTGCACTCTAGATTTAGCTTGTTTACATGTGATACAACTATCATAGTTCTTCTCAACATTTCTTTTATATCTGCCAATAAAAATGTTCTTGTAGAATTGTGAATATTATAGCTATGCAAGAATTCCCCATTAATCTCATATGTAATTCATGTATTTGCAAATCTCTTAAAGAGTAATCAAGTACACACAACTTATTTTTACTAAAGAGGAATCTTTCTTGTCTAAAACATTTTCCACTAGCATTTTTCTCATAAGCTTAATATTCAATGCTAAAACTGTGATCATCATTGTACTGTTCTTTAATATGTTCAAAGCCAAGTAATTTTGTGTCTAAGATAGAGATTTAAGTATACCTATATGAAAGTGCCACAGCTACTATATTCTTCTTTTCTTGTTTATATTTGATGATATAAGGGAATTTTTCTACAAACTCTATCCATTGAGCATGCCACTTATTTAGTTTGTGTTGATTTCTAGATGATTGAAGGATTCATGATTGTATGAATAACAAACTCCTTTGGTCATAAGATAATGTTGCCAAGTTTCTAAAGCTTGAACTAGGGCTTCCCTCTTTATCATAAGCAGGATAATTTAAAGTTGTCCCTTTAAATTTTTTTTCTAAAATATGCAATTGGCCTTTCTTCCTACATAAGAATGGCACCAATCCTAATTCCTCAAGCATTTAAGTTCAATTTCAAACGTTTTGAAAAAACTAGGTAAGTCCAATATAGGTGCATTAGTCAAATATTCTGATTAGCTAGAAGACAATATATTGATCTTCTGTCCATTTAAATCCAACTTGGATTTTAATGACTTCAATTAGGGGGGCGGTAAGGCTACTAAAGTCCTTTATAAATCATTTATAAAAGTTATCAAGGCCGTGAAAGGTATGAGCGTTACTTACATTGGTAGGCTTAGGTTTGTCTCAAATGAATCATACTTTCTTTTCATCAACTTGTATTCTTTGGGCCGTAAAGATGATCCCCAAAACACCAAAGTATTACCCCAGAAGATGTATTTAGTCATATTTGCATATAATTTCTCTTTTCTATGCTCATCTAAAATAGATTTGAAGTGAAATAGGTGTTCGTCCAAGCTTTTACTATAGATAAGCATACATCGAAATAGACTTCAATAAATTTGTCTATAAATGCATATAAAACATGATTTATAAGTCTCATAGAGATACTTGGTTCATTAGTCAAGTTGATTGGCATAATAGTCATTCATACAATTCTAAAATAAGGACCAATACATCACAACAACAAATTTTCAACATACAATAGCAATAATGCCTTACCGTACATAATCAAATTCTAAACTTTATTTAGTATTTATCAGAAAGGGAACACAATAAATCTCTGGATGAATGTTAAAAACCTTAAGAGGAAAAGAAAGCCTATTTCTCTGCTTTTATTTGGTCCGAAACTCTATTATCTAATAAATCAAGGAAGAGGGGGATTCTTCAAGTGCGGATGATTAGGATTAAAAAATGGAATTACAATTACTTGGTGAGGCAAGTTGGTGTGGAGTCGGCAAGTGTTTATGGTTATATGGAGAGAGAGTTACCAGAGATAAGGCATGTGAAGAGATAGAAAGTGGGGAGGGGAGAGAAAGTGTTGAACCAAAGCAAAAAAATATCATAAAGTGGAAGTAACTAGTGCAAAACTATAGGTATTTGATGAAAAGAAGTGTGTAAGTTTCAAGAAATCTGTTCTAATACCAAATTGAAGTAGAATGGGAAACAAAAATATGGAAAGGGTATGATTTTGGATATAATTGAGGAAATAGAATGAAAAGTAATATAAACAATTAATCCTTAAGTTGTTAGCATTGTCCTCTAACCTGGTGAAGTATTGGAAACTCTTCCTAGTCAACTGTTGAATCGTAAAAGCAAGTTGTGTTGAATTCTGAAAGTACAAAAAGGGAAGGCTAATCTCGCAAAAAAATTGAGATGCAAAAATTTTCATAGAACTCATCAACAGCTAGGTTTTATATCACATAGAAAGGTTATTTATAAAAATACTGAAAGTACAGGTTATCCCTAAGTGTTTATGACATTAATATTCCTCCAAGTATTTTAACTATTGAACCTGAATACAGGTTGTGCTAAATCCTCAAAACAGATAGGGGAGAAAATTTCCAATCAATTCATTAAGAAAATTTCCTTACAGGTAACTAATGGGTTTATTAATAAAAATAACTAGAACATTGAAAGTCCAAATTACCTCCATTTCTAATATAGCAAACCTCTTGAAAATAAGAAATGAAACAAGTAAATATTTAAGGGCTTTGAATAGCTTCTTTATAACAATGCTTGAACTTATGTCACAACATAGCTTATAGAGTTGTAAGGGCACTCCTTTATTTATAGATATTGCATGGAAGTTAGCAAAGCTTGCATTTTTTAGATTAGCATCACATTTTGAATTGAAAAGTTGTGGTGAGAACTTTAGAATCGTGCAAATTAGTTTGAATATTTGAGCAAGACATTATGGCAGGCATGTTTACGTTAGTTTTGATATTAAATTTCATGATTCTTCTTATTTGTCAAAAAATATAATAATTAAGCTTGAGTTATAGTAACGACTTGTTATGAGTTATGAGTTTTAGTATCGTGAGATTGTGAATTCAGAATGATATGGAAACTACACTGCAAGTATTAATCTTTTGGGATATTTGAAGTATAAAGCTCAAGTTCATTTGTGTACATATTCTAACATTTAAAATGGTTTTGGGTGAATATTATGGTGTATTCATACTACCACATCATTTATAATACAAAGATATTTTAGATTATTTTTTTTAATTCTGAACTATTCTTCTTAAAATACTTGGTTTGAATGCTATTTGACTTGAAAATTCTGTTAAAATTTCTTTCGATTAAGTTTGCAAAGAGCATATATACAATATGTTTTTTGTTATAAAAAAATTGTATTACGTAAAACATTTGCTTGAAAACTTTCATGAGGTTCATTTGGTTTATCATGGAATATTTGGAAAAATGCAGAATTAGATTTCTATTGTTGATTTTTCGTAGTTGACAATTAGTCCAGTTAGTAAGGGTTTTGAATGTTGTTGCCAATGTCTTGGACTTGAATCTCACCTATTCTATTAATAAATCTACCTTACAGGCTTAGGTGGACCAAAAAAAAAAAAATGTTATTGATTTCTTAAATAAGCTTCGTGAGTTGTATTGCTTTTGGATCTAAGTTTAAACTTGATGGATAATATAATGATAACAATGTAGGTATCACAACAATGGTGGGAGGTGGAACTGGACCTGCCGATGGTACTCGTGCAACCACGTGTACGCCTGCTCCATTCCACATGCAAATGATGCTGCAGTCAACTGATGACTTGCCAATAAATATTGGTTTTACAGGCAAGGTTTGTGGGTCAAGTCTTGATGATTATAATGCTTCTAATAATTTAATTTTTGCTTCATCTCTATGGTTTAGTGGACTTTTTCTAAACCTCATTAGGGGGTGGATGAGGTGAAGTCTAGAAGATATGTTCCTATTAAATTTGGTTGAATTTCTGTTGTGTTGGAAGTTAAAATCATAAGTCAGAAGGTCATGTATAAATGTAAACTTGCGCAACAACATGCACCGAGAGGAAATCAATTTTCTGGAAGCTAATGTGGACATCTGAACAGATGAGTGGGTTGGTGTCCAGAAATTTGAGGGAAGTTAGGTTCCATTTGTTAATGCATTTATGCTATTCAGAAAACATAATTAATTTTTAGATATTTGGTAAGAAATGAGCCAACTGCCATGAAAAAAATGTCAGTTTAATGAAAGTAGAAGATGGAACAGCTTTCTCAAAACTACAGTAAAGGGTAACGATGATGGATGTCTAGGCTTGCTGAATTGGTTCTTGATGATTTTCCATCACAAATGAAAAAAGTTTCAGGTATCTTAGATCAACTTTATTGTGTTACGTCTCCTTCTTAGATCACTGGGGAGGGGTGATAATTAAATCAACAACCTAAGTAGAAGTAAGCTAGCGGTCCTGTAAGTAAGGTTTGAGTATCACCATTAATAGATTTAGGTCCAACATTCTTTTAGGTGTAGTAAATGTAGATTGATATCAAGAATTTGAAACCAAACTCCATGAGAAGTAGAGATCTTGATAGAGAAGCATCATTAAACATTAAGAATTAGGAATTTGTGACCATCAGAGAACATATAAAGACAGGAGTAACATCAATACATCGCAATGGCAAACTTTAGTAGATGCACCTACCATGTGCAATACAATTTTTGAGCGAGCACTTATGATCTCATTTAGAGTAATGGTCTCTACTTATCATATTGCAATCAAATTCCCAGTTGAGGGATAAGAGAGATAACAGTGAGGGGAAACTTGATGCTATCAAGGGATTCCTATCTTAAGGTTATTAGAAGTGTCTAAGAGGTACTACCATAGGTAGAAGTTGATAGGAATGTAGTATTAAAAACCTCTAAAGAGATCAAAGGAAGTCCAAACTACTGAGTGAGTTCCAAGGCACACTTTCTAGATTAATACTTTCACTTCTAAGCACTGTGATCAATTTGTCCAAATTATTCCTTATGATATTAAAATATTTTCTTGCTTAGTTTCTAAAATAACAAGAATCGATGCTTATGTTGCCTTCCATAGATTAAATGTAAGGGAGGATGTTAGTTCCATGAAATAGAATATCATAAAGATAGCTACACCTTTGCTGAACTCATTAGGTAGGTGGTGTAGAAAGTCTTTCAATTTGAATTCATTAAAGAAGTGCAATACCTCAATTGAATCTCAAACATGGTGATTGTGTAGATGGCGAGTGATAGGTATAGGGTGTGTGTATATTTCACTAACTTAAGCTAAGCATGACCAAAAGATAATTATTCACTCCTAAGAATTGATCTATTAGTTGACTCAGCAGTTAGCTTTCAAGTTATGAGTTTTTTTGCTGTCCTTCAAGGCTACCACCAGATGAGAATGCATCTTTTAGTCCATGAGAATATAACCTTTATTATAGCGAAGAACTATTTTGCTACAAAGTGATGACATTCAATTTGAAGAACACTGGCTTCATGCACCAATGAAAAATGGATCGAATATTCAAAGATCAGTTAAGGAGAAATGTAGAAGTGTATATGGACTATTTGTTGTTGAAGAGTAAGACACTCAAGCAACATATATTGGATCTGAGTGAAACATTTATAATGCTGTGGGCTCCGAAAATTCACCACTGACCTCTTGATGAAGAGAGTTTGGATTATATGCTAGTCAAATTTTCATAAGGAAGATGAAATATTAGATAAGACACTACTTAGAGATTTTGTCCTCATTTTGTGAGGACTTTAGATCTAGTTTCAGGTTTTTTGTTAGCGCAAGTACCTTTAGTTAATTATCCCTTCCAATGTTGAGAGAGAACTTTCGATTGAGGCTAGTCGTTATGTTGCTAATTGCTTAACATATAGTAGCGGTATGGAGTTTAGATATTTATGAAATTTATCATCATTAACTTAAAGTGGATGGTTGGGGGAATGCTGACATGCCCGATCAAGATCCCATGGTTCCGTCATCCTGAGTTGTCGTGGTCCCTAGTCTACTTAGTCAGAGGAGGTAGTCGACTCAACCTGATCGAAAGATTCTTGTCTGCAGTCATGAATTGCGTCATATAAAGAAATCTTGTAGATCTAGGGTGGTATTTATATAAGAAGACAGTTTTGAGTCCACTTTAACTAACATATGACTTTTTACCTTATCAAGTGCACTTTATAGTTCACAACTTAAAGGCGAACCGTGGAACATAATGAAGCAGTCATGACTAATATAAATATTGAGGGTCAAATCACTCGGTCAGAGGATTTTAGTCATAACCGCATTATATGTAGAGCCTATTGGCCAAATTATGTTGATAGAAGACACGGAACCACGTCCTTACTGATATAAGATTGATTGAGAGTGAACATAATGATGTAATTGATTTGACGTTAACTTCTTTGTGAGCTAGAGTTTTTTTAATTTATCACATTCGATAATCAATTGCGGGTGGTGGATGAATTAGATTTTAGCTTTAAATTTTGGATATTGGATTTCATTTGAATGTTTTGAACTTTGGTAATTTATCAGACTTTGTGCTTTAGATTGATATTTGACGTATGTTAATTTGATTTGAAATTTTAAATACACTTTGATGATACTATTCCCTCCAATTGAAATATTCATTCAACACAGCCATCATCGGGATATAGATCTTGTCAACTATGCTTACATGCTTGTAGAGGATCGGGTTTATAGACATACAATTATGTTCTCAACTTGATTTAGAGTTCAACTTTTGAAACTAAAACTTCTTTAATTATATCATTGATGGTCGTATGCAAATATAAAATCAAATATCCTTTCTAGTAATTGAATGTTTGACTTATAATCAATCATGTTAATTCCTGTCCTTATGAAGAGGATCGGATTGATTAGGTGAGCTTACGAATTCATTATATAAACAAAACAACCCATTAGTAGTATGCGTATGCGTTAGTCTTTAGGAATTAAGCTTATAAAAGAAAGAAGTGATTATTATTTTGTAAAAATATTTGCATACTTTTTGAGGCAATGTAGGCTTTGAAACTATTTAATGTCAACTCGCACAGTATCATCAGACACTAGCTCTAGGCTTTTAGTATAGTGTCGGGGCCCGTGCGAGTATTCTCGATATTGCTTGTGTGCATTTGATGTAATGAGACCAATTAAGAGATCGTCTCACAAAACGTATAAATATTGCACTCATTCCTCTAAAACTTGTATGACGCTAAAGCACTTTGGGGAGAAGTGATATCATTTCGAAATGCATATGATGGATTTAATTTACTCGCAAATTTGCATGCAACTAACAATAATTTTGATCATCAAGATTGTCTTGTGATACATACATAACTCAAGCCTTTAAGTCATTTGTATGCATATTGTATAGCAAATCTGGATATGCGATTGTCTTAAGAAGTGTACATACATATCCCTTTAATACATTAACATGCATTTTTGTGTGATATTTCTTAAATGGAGGATTCTTTTAAAGATGAAAATAAGAGATTCATTTCATTCATATATTTGCATGGGTTTCAAAGCATTCAAATTGGAGAAGGATACTCCTTGCTCATTCAAAGCGATACGTGTTTTAATTTTTTGACACTAATATCATTGACTTTGAATTCTTCATATGGTCAACTTGTGCCATGATGAAACTTTAAGTTCATCACTAATCTCACTCTGATTCCTCGATCCTCATTACTTTGTTTGATGCGAGGCACATTTAAGTTCTTTTAACTACTTTGGATTTTCTTATTGTGGTGCGTAGTGCAATGTGAATTCTCAATAGAGAGTTCTATCCACGCTTGTTAGCTAGCATTTCATCTCATTCTCGCTCGAAAGCGAGCTATCAAAGTGAGCACATCAAGTTTGATTTGATTCTCAATTTCATCAAGAGAGCTGATCCTTCAAATCTGACACAACTCATATTTGCTTTCTATGGGCTCAAGAAACTTTGATAGTCGCTGAATTGCTCGGATGATCCTAGTTCATAAAATAAATTATCCAAATATGCTTAAAGTGTCAAAATCCATCAAGCATTTGCACTATTCAAACCAAAGTTTTGAAGCTAGAAGAACACCGTCTATTCACAAAATGGACTAATTGACACATCCAAAATGTTAAAAATATTTAGGAAAGGTATCTATATTACTTGAGTTGACACACGGATGTTCAATACAATATTACTTGTGTACGAGATGACATGAAATTCAAGACAGAGGAATGATAAATTTTATGTTGGTACAACACATAAAAACTATTATTATTACTATTCACACCATGAATAAATTATCATCATCTAATTAATTAGATTAATTTAAGTCATAATCAAGATGATTTAGGTCAAAACATACCATGAAGATGCAATGCTTCCATTTTCTCTTTTTTTAATGATATTATTAATTTTCATGTATCATGCAGGGTAATACTGCAAAACCAGATGGATTAGTGGAGATTATAAAGGCTGGAGCTATGGGTTTAAAGTTGCATGAAGATTGGGGAAGCACCCCAGCAGCAATTGACAATTGCCTAGCTATTGCTGAGCTTTTTGATATCCAGGTAATTTAGATAATTTATTTTGGCTGATAATCATTCCAATGGACAAACTCCTTATATTTGTGGTTTGGCTTTAATTGACCAGGTCAATATTCACACTGACACTTTAAATGAATCTGGTTGTGTGGAACATACTATAGCTGCATTTAAGGATAGAACAATACACACATACCACAGGTATGATGCCTCCCATTTAGTGCATATTTCAATTGTCAACCATTAAAAACCATTGTCAAGAGATTTTCTTCAGAAACATAAATTTACTTAGCATGGGTGTTGTTTTATTTTGCGTTTTATGACCCAATGATGAAATGAATTTTCTACTTGATTGAAAATCGTACTATAAGAGGTACAATAGGCTATTAATTTCAACATAGATGGAGATTTAAGGGTTAATGTTTTCTAATTTAATTAGAATGATGCAATATATGTAGATTATGTACAATCGATAGATAAAGATCACTAAATAAATACATGAATTCGAACTCATAATAATTCATTGATCAAATTAATCTAAAGTAATTAGTGAGACATTCAAATTATAAAAAAGCAACATGCAATTATAATTTATTCCCTACAATCAAATCTTAATTGTATCAAATTTGAACAATTTATGGACATAAGTAGGCCAATAATATGATATGTAGAAGGAATTAGATTAAGAAATAATTCACTGATGTAAAGGAAGTCCATGCTTTGTGAGTACGAAGAGATGACTTCTCTCAGAATTGGGTAGTCGTACTTATTCCACACTCAAAGAATTCACACATCCAACTCATACAGAAGATTTGAAAATGAACAAAAAATAATGAATCAAAATTAACATTTGCTTGCCTTAGACTATCTATTTATATAATTCTCATTCTTAGGTTATATGATTGACTTAAAATCAGCATTGTTCAATTTGGGTAATCTCAAAATTCTAATTTCAATCTTCCCTTATTGCATCAAGAACACATATGGGGTTTTTACCTACACAAAAAGCTTGCAAATACAAAAATTTATCTACTGCATCAAGAAAGGTGTGAGTACCTAGCATTATGAGGTGATGATTTAGTTCAAGATGAGGTGATAAAAATTTTGAGCAAAGTCGATTGAGCACACACATCTCTTTTTTATCCCTCCCTCTTTTTTTATACATATATACATATATTTATTTTTTGCTCTTTATTTTTTGTTTGAGAGAGAAAGTGTAATGTTTAAAAAAAGGACAAAAAGGTATACAAAACTTTTCCCCGTTTTTCACATATTTCAAAATCTTTAAAAATATTTTTATAAAATCCTATTTTTTAATTCGATCATATAGAAGTATATATAAAATATAATTATATTAATAATTTTAAATTAATTTATTTTTTAATTAAATTTTTTAAAGGTTTCAATTTAATTTAATGTTCATAGAAGTATTGCATTGTAGCAATATGGAATTCCGCTTAACCTGGCAAGCAACTACCGGAAAAAGTTTGGATGGCCAGGATTTAAAGTTATTTATATTCATTTAATTTAATTTAATTGAAATTATTGATATTAATACTTAACCTCACATTTAATCCCATTGCATCCCTTACTTTTCATCTGATGTCTTCATTTCGTGAGCTGTGTGACGAAGGTGACATGGTAGTGTGTTGCTAGAGCGGTTCTAGTAAAACTTTAAGAGAAATTAAGGTGTGTATATATATATATATATATAGTGATTCTACAAACTAATTTTAATTATTTTTCTTTATTTAATCCTATGTTACTATAGCTAAACCGCGGCTTTATGCTAAGACGGGAGAAATTTTAGGAAACGTAGAAGTGGAAGTTAGATGGGAAAAAAATGCAAAAGAGAAAGAAGAGAAGTAAAATTAAACAAATAGATATAATCCAAATTTTTTGTATTGAGTACGTTATTTGAATTGGCTAGAGATTAATAAGCTTAGATGTTGGACGAGTAGAAAATACTTAAAGGTAAAATTCTAATTTGAGCTTTTAAGTTGTCATCATGATATTAAATTAGGAATATATTTAAATAATAAATTTGAAGTTTTTATTAGGTTTCATACAAAAGAATTCGAGTTCGAGAGGAGCAAGATTATAAATTTGCAATGAGATTGACTAAGTTACTGGGGTGAGATATTCAATTTCTAATATAGGAGGCAAATAAATTATAAATTTGAATTTCTAATGATTTTTAGCATTCTTTTACACTATAATATGTAGAATGGTAGAGAATTCATCATATCAACCATAACTTAATGTTGTTATTGGATAATGTGGAAAGATGTGGATTAAAAAAACTATATTGAATCTATATGTATTTCGAGAAACCTCTGATGGGCAACATATACAAAGGATTACAGACAGAAAAAAGGGCAATTATCTAAAAAAGGAACCTCTAATCGGGGATTCTTGATTTTCTATCACCAGAATCTCTAAATCTAGGAAATAAATATTCATACGATTCTTAGTGCTAATAGACAACTAATCAAGGGAAAAAATTGTATTTTTCCACATTCCCCCTCAAGCTGTTGAATACGTATCATGCATTCCCAGCTAGGTAATAATTTCTTGGAATGTAACACTATTGAGTCCCTTTGTAAAAACATCTACTAGTTGCCCTCTTGTAGGAACATAAGGTGTGCAAATCAATCCGTTCTCTAGCTTCTCCCTGATAAAATGCTTGTCTATCTTGATGTGTTTAGTTCGGTTGTGTTGTACTGGATTATGTGCAATGCTAATTGTTGATTTATTGTCACAGTAGAGTCTCATTGGCTCACTCCATTTAATCTTCAAGTCTTCCAATATGATCTCCAGCCATAAAAACTCACAAACACCTTGTACCATTGCTCTAAACTCAGCTTCTACACTTGATCGGGCTACAACATTTTGCTTCTTACTCCGCCATGTCACTAAGTTGTCTCCAAGGAATGTACAATAACCTGAAGTAGACCTTCAATCCATTGGCAACCCTACGTAATCTGCATCTGTGTAGGCCTCAAGGACAAGCTCGGCGTTTCTCCTGAACATTATCTCCTTCCCAGGATTAGCTTTCAAGTAATGAAGCACATGGTAGTCAGCTTGAATGTGAATCTCCTTGGGATCATGCATGAACTGATTGATGACACTCACAGATTATGCTATGTCTGGCCGGATGTGTGCAAAATAGTTGAGCATTCCAACTAATCTTTCATATATCTTCTTGTCCACTGGTCGGTCTCAATAGCCTCTCCAAATCTATGGTTTGGTTCTATAGGTGTTGCTACTGGTTTGGTTGTGAGGATTCCTGTTTCTTTGACGAGACTCATGACATATTTTTGCTGCGAAATGAAAATACCTTGTCCGGAATGAGCAACCTCAATACTGAAAAAATATATCAACCTCCCAAGTCCTTGATCTCAAATTAATGGATCAAACATTGTTTCAAGGCTTGCTTCTTTCTCATAATTTCTGGTCACAATATTGTCGTCCACATAAACTATCAAGGCCGTGACTCCCCCTGAAGCTGAAGGCTTGATGAAAAGAGTGTTATCTCCTTGACTTTGCTTGTATCCTATAGCCAACATCACGTTAGTAAACCTATGAAACCAAGCATGGGAAGACTGCTTCAGTCCGTACAAAGCCTTCTATATCTTGCACACCTTATTCCCTTCAACTCCTCCAAATCCAAGTGGAATGCTCATATAGATTTCTTCGTCCAAGTCCCCACGAAGAAAGGTGTTATTCACGTCATACTGCTATAAATCCTAATTAAAATCGACAGCTAATGACAATAAGATCCTCACATGTTCATGTTTGCAATCGGAGCGAAAGTCTCTTGATAATCAACTCCATATGTCTGGGTGTATCCCTTAGCAATTAGCCTTGTTTTGTAGTCCTCTCTATTGATCCATCAGCCTTAAACTTAAAGGAAACACCATTTTCACCATACTGTCTTCTTTCCTATTGTCCCATTTTTTTTCAGTGCATCCATCTCAATTCTCATGGCTTTCCTCCATTCTTCCTTAGATAATGCCTCAGATAAAGTTTTTGGAATAGCAAATTTATTTAGACTCGTGAGAAAGCTCCTGTGGGTTGGTGAGAACTTCTTGAAGGATGCATAATGAGATAGAGGGTATAATGGTCTTTTGGCTATGGGTAAATTTTTGTTAGTTGTTTGAGGGTGGTGTTCTACATGTGGAGGTGGAGTAGGTTCAGATACTTTTTTCCTCATTCTCAGAGTCAGGTTGGAGATTTGGACTTGTGCCGGATCAGGAGCTGGACCTTGATTCCTCGAGTACATCTTCTCTTTTCCAAAATGTATACGACCAAAAGTCCTATTTTCCTGTAAAAGAGACAAATCAGGGCGCACAGGTTCTGTATTTTGATTGACTTTGAGTACAGATTTGGATTAAGAGTTTGACGGAGGTGGGGATGGTGAATGTGATGAAGATGAAGGGGGTATAGTGAAATATGGTTCCCTTCTGCAAATGTGACATCAGCTGAGACATAGAGCTTCTTGGTGGGTGGATGAAAACATTTGTAATCCTTTTGTGTGGACGAATATCCTACAATGACACACTTAATGGCTCTAGGATCTAATTTGTCCCGGTTGTTGCTATGGACATGAACAAATGAAGTGTACCCAAATATCCTAGGTGTAATGTTGTTTGTGGTACTAATGTTGGGGTAGAATTTAGAAAGAACTTCCATTGGACTTTTTGACCCTAAAACCAGTGAAGGAATTATG
Organism: Cymbidium sinense; assembly: GCA_021442155.1. Lineage (NCBI taxonomy): Eukaryota > Viridiplantae > Streptophyta > Magnoliopsida > Asparagales > Orchidaceae > Cymbidium > Cymbidium sinense. The sequence continues at coordinate 28,191,423 of CM038228.1, read as the reverse complement.
TTTATGACATAGGTAGAAGTAAGAACTACCTCCCCCAAAAAGTGTTTGGTACATTTTGATGAAATAAGAGTGCCCGAGTAGTGTTTAGGAATGGCCGTTTTTCCTTTCAGCTACCTCATTTTGTTATTGGGTTTTGATGCAAGATGACTCATGAATAATTCCCTTTTTTGTGCAAAGAAAAAGGAGACAAGACTTGATTGAAGTAGTCCATCGCATTGTCAGACCTAAACCTTTTTATTTTTGTACCAAACTAATTTTAATCATTGCATGGAAGTTGGGAAAGGCATTACTCACATCTAATTTGTTATTGAGCCAAAATATTCAAGATACTCTTGTGCAGTTATCAATGAAGGATACAAACCACTATGAACCAGAAACATTTTGGACTGTACAAGGTCCCCATATATCACTATGAATTAAATAGAAAGGTGAAGAACATCTTTTATTGCTAATGGAAAAAGATACACGAGTGTGTCTTGCATGCTCACAAATATCACTATGAAAGTGTTCTAACATCTAATCCCTTAAACAAAGAGGGAAACATGATTTTTAAAACTGCAAAAGAAGATTGCCCCATACGTAAGTGGTGCAACCATATGACATCCTTTTTGGAAGAAGAAAGAAATGAAGTGGATAAATTCTTCTTAATCATACATGAAGAGCTCGGTGTGTCAAGGTAATTGAGTCTATCCTTCTCTTTAGCACGTCCAATCCTCCTCAAACCCTGGTCCTACAAATTCACAATAAGAGGGATAAAACGTAATGTGGCAATGTAAGTCTTTTGTAAACTTTTGAATGGACACAAGGTTAGCAGATAATTTAGGAACATGTAGAATTTTTTTAAGGACATGACTGGGTGTGATATGAACATCCCCTACACCTGATACTCTGGTTGTAGTTCCATCAGCAATAGTGATTTTTCTATTACTTGAGTATGGGGTGTAAGTACTGAACTAGTTTGAGGTATATGCCATGTGATCTGTGCCTCTGGAGTCTATAATCTATGAATTCACAAACAATTTATCAGTAATATTTAGTCCAATAGAGAATAAAGACTTACCCGAGAGAGCTAAACGACACGCCTCTGAGGAAGGTTTCTCAAGAGTTCCCAACAAGTTTCTCAACTTCTCTATTTCTTCGCTGTTGAACCCTCTATGTTCTTGTGTCTTGTCATGACTCACTTGTGAGGTCATATGGGCGTGACTTTGTTGTCGTTGCTGCATCTCCCTTTGTTCCCCAATTCATGGCTGGTTGTTGAAAGTTTTCCATGTAATTTCCAGCAATGATTTGTTGTATGCCTTGGCTTTTTATAGTAGATACACCAAAGATGATCTCAATTTGCCCCATTTGACACTTCTGCCTATCCGTGCTCAGCTTTTGGCCACTGCTCCAAGGTGAGATCTCATTGTTTGCTACTAAAGTATGCAAGTGCAGAGCCATCAATCGGTTGAGGTTCAAGCATATCTCCTCTCCAACTTTCTTCAGCTCAAATCAACAAAATTGTCTCATTAAGAGATGGTAACTCTACTCTGCCTAGGATTTGAATTCTCACTTGATCAAATTCGGAGTTTAGACCTGCGAGAAAATCATAAACCTGATCTCTTTCTATGAAATTTTTTATGAACCTGCACATTCGCTGCATTTTAAATCAAGCACCCGGTAATGATCCAATTTTTGCCACTGGTTTTGTAGGAAATTAGCATGTTCAGTCACAGTTTTACTACCATATTTTGTCGATGCTGTTTTGGTATTGATTTCGTATATCTGTTCTACGTCATGGACTTTAGAATAGGTTTGATTCAGTGCATCCTAGATTGCCTTTGAGTTGGTAGGAACATGCATGTGTTACTAGTTTCGGGTGTCATGCAATTCCACAACCAGGACATGATCATGGAATCCTCTTCATCCCATGCTTCGAAGCTTGCCTTGCCTTTCTTATGTTCATTCCCTAAAAAATGGCTCAATTTTCCCATCCCTTTTAGAATGGTCTGAACTACTTGAGACCATTTCAGGTAGTTTCTGTCGTTGAGATGATATGCTGATTGGATGTTCTACAGTTCAGCTGTGATGCACGACATCTGTTCTTCTTCTGCTGATTTGGATGGTTGAGCCACGAGGGTTGTTGGGTTGGATGATATTCTCTCTGACATTTTCCAAAAAATTTAAGGAACGTGTAGAGAAACAATTGGAGAAACAATTCTGCTGATGGAAAAAGCAGAAAAAAAAATGCAGCAATGAATGCTGAACGAAACACGTGAAATATACTCTGTTTCTAGACCAAAAACAGAGTAAAAACAAAGCACGAAGAAGGCTCGGAAAGGCTGAACAAGGAACGTGGCAATGAAGGCCTGTGTGACAGGATTTTTAATCCTAGAAAGAGCCTAAGGCTCTGATACAATGTGGAAAGAAGTGTATAAAAATATGTATTAAATTTGTATGTATGTACAAAAACCTCTGATGGGCTATATATACAAAGGATCGCAGAGAGAAAAAAAGGGCAACTATCTAAAAAAGGAACCTCTAATCAGGGATTCCTAATTTTCTATCACCCGAATCCCTAAACTCTAGGAAATAAAAAATTCACAAGATTGCTGATGCTAACGGACCACTAATCAAGGGAAAAAAATCATATTTTTTCACAGATAACAATTAAAATTGCATGGTATATAATTACAATTAAAGAAAATTGTGTAATACCAGTTAAAATGTTTAATCCTTGATATTTTTTCTGCACATGCTATAATTTCATTTAATTTAAATGTTTGGAAGCATGCAGTTTTTTACAGGTGTATACAAAGGATAATCACATGTTCATATTTGAAGTTATTAACTTTAAATCCTAAAGATAATGATGCTAAAATTAAAATGTATGAGATGTTATATTAAGTGAGATTAGCTGGTAGATTGTAAAGGTATGCATAGGTAGGTAAGATCAGATATTCTATCTTCTGATTCTAAAATGTTGGTACGATAAGATCAAATCTTGAATCAATAAATGATTATTGAAAGTTGGTATGATACAGTCTAACTCTAAATCAAAAAGGGTGGCTCCTTATTGTAGAAAACTGATATACAGTCCAGCCTTAAATCAAAGTGCCATTAAAAATTAATGAGGATTAAGTAATATAAATGTGCAAAAGTCTATGGATCTTATATGACATTTTTAAGATCAGGAGTATTAAAAATAAGAAGAAAAGGATTGTGAAGCAAGTAGCTTCATATACAAAATGACAGTGCAATATTATAAAGGATTAGACATTTAATAGTTGCATTTAGATTTTATAATTAGCTTCCGTTAAAAATTTATACTCATGTTATACTTTTTTTGATGCAGCGAAACACATCTTTATTTAATGTTATTACTATACTGAATTAGTTATTGTTGACCTCCTTGCATACTACATCAGTCGAGTCGAGCTCACAAGATAAATTCGACGGACTTCAGATGCAACAGTGCACAAATCGGAGCTGAGATACACTCGACGTCGTTGAAAATTAGTCAAAATGATCTCCGATCGACAAACGGACTCACCATCACGCTCGAATTGAATCGAATATACATATGCGACAATTACCGTCATTGATCGATCAAGATCCGGCCGATGCATACGATATATCAAGCCGGATCGAACGATGCCCAAACGACCTCTGTTTGGGAAATCGATCGCGCCGTTAGCATCGAAACGATGAATTCTATCAAATGAGACTGTTTGCGATTGATTCTGATGAGTCTATGCGAATGTCGAGCGATCATAAATGATAATGCGTATTTTTGAGTCGAAATTGATCCGATTCGATTCCGAATTGAACCAAACAACCTCCGTTCACGAAACGGACTGTGCCGTTGATTCCGGAATATCAGAATAATCTAAAATTGACATATATATTAAGCATATGATTTTGTCGTTGCAAAAAAAAATCGAATTATACTTGATTAAACAATTAAAAAAAAATGACACTATATATACATCCTTATACTCAACCCTAACTCCTATTCACGGCCTCGACCCCTCTATCCACAACCGCAAGCCTCCCCCTCCCTATTTTCTCTCGTTCGGCCCGTCCTACTTGAGGAAACGAGCTCCCTACTCGTCCGTTCTTCTCCACAGCAGACCAAAGCCTATTCCTTTCTCAGCCGCTTTCGTTCAAGCCAAACTCCCACCGCCAAAACCTCCAAACTGCCACTTCCAATCCTCCCTCTCGTTCGTCTGTCCGTCATGATTACAAGCTGAAGGATCAGTTCCTTTCGTGGCTTCTCCCAAACCGAGCTAGAGAACTAGTCTGATCTCCCGTTCGCATAAGCAAGCTGGTTGCTCACCGATCTCACCCTCTCTGTTGCTCCTGTTCATTTATCCGATTGCTTCAAACAAGGCCTCCCTTCTCTGTGCTATAGTACCCGAGCCGAAACATCATCGAAACTCCTCATTGACTGGTCAACAGTCATCCGTCCAGCCGGCTGCAATACCGGATCTAGCCAATCAACCCAACTTCCTGTGATTTTTCTCCCGCAGCAAGCTAAAGAGCTGAATCAATACTCCTCGTATTCCCATTTCCCATCCTATCAATCTCTTTCCTCTCTCAATTTCTTGATTTTCTTCAAGCTTATTTGGCCTCTTCCCAAAATCTAGCATTCAGGCAAGAATGGGAGTAGAGCAGATGAAAGATTGTAAAATTTAAAGTGTCTTTGTTGTCCTGTTTGATTTAGTCCTACTCCTAACTTGCTCCTAAAATCCTAATCGCGGCGCGTTCGGTGCGATGAGCGGAACCTGTACGCACTCTTTGTAGCACGACGGGAAAAACTCGTAGGCGACGTTCGCGGCGTGATATGGAAAATTATATGATTTCACTTGTGCAGGTAACCTATACACGCTCTTTGTAGTGTGGTGGGGAAGAAGATTCTTAGGCCATGGTTTATAATACTCTTTATACGTGAGCAAACTCACGGGCAACAAATTAAGGAAAATTATCTCACAAAAGAAGCGAATCCAAATCATGTTACAATTACTCACTCAAAATGCCACAAAGTGACGACCTGCCTGATTTGATTTAGAAGTAGCAATGATTAGACCTCTGCCAGTCACCAAATGACACTATATTATTACTTTACCACGATCATATGTCTATGCTCGCCCGAACTATGTGAGATGACTGATGAAGCAAAAATCCCTCTACTAGTTAAGGTGGATTTAAGCATGTCTCCTTAGAAAAATATCATCCTGCGCCTATAAGGATTTCGACGAATTGCTATCACATGATCGATCGCGTCGATTATTTCCGACTGTGGATTGGGACATGATACATCCGGATATAAACCTGGATCTAGATCGGTATCGTTCTCCCAATTATTTGCTTCAAGTTGAAGAATGATGAATTACATAAATTCTAAATTTCAAAACTCCACATGCATTTACTATATTACGATTTAACGATCTAATATACCTTAATCGAAAGTTCTCTCATCGTTGAGGGTAATTAACGTAGTGCTGCACCTATAAGAAACCTGGAATCATATTTAAAGTCCTCAAAACGAGGAAATCTGCAGTAGTGTCTTATCTACTATTCCATCCGAAAATTTCACCGACATTTAATCTCTCTTCATCGAGGTCGACACGATTTTCTGAGCTACGAGATTTTATGATTTCACTTTCTTTTCATTTTGCTATAAATCAAAGTTTATAAGAATGAGATATAATAAAATTAAAATTTAAAGTTATTTATAAAATAAAATTGGTTGAAATTTAAAATCATTTTTATTATGAATATAATTCTGAAATTTTCTAAATTTTATTTATATATAACTTGCTTTAATATTCTATCATGTTTGTTCTGTTATATCTCTGCATCATGAAAGTGTGAGATGATATATCAATTACTGATTACTAATTATCATGTTTTATTTCGTAGATGGATCTTTAGCACAACGCTATCGCGGTCTGGAGCTAACATCCTCTTTATCGCCACATCAACACCGGGGATGTTGGAGTTACTATACAATTTGGTAGCTTTGATTTCCCAGCAATCACTGCTCGAACTGCTGTTGGGCCACGAGACAATCATGCTCAATTTGCACATCTACCTGTGCAACAGGCTAAGTCTACCAAAGCTTCTGTCGCTACTGCTGCTGAGGTTTCTCGAAAGAGAGCCTCTGTATTCGAAAGGTTGGGACACACCGAAGCTCCAGCCATAAAGAGAATTATAACAATACATCTTTGCGATCAATTCCCGACCTTGCCCTTTGAGCAATGCCAACATGATCCTGAAGCTTCCTCATCCGGAGGAAAGATTAGAGCAGAGAAGAAGAATGTCGAGAGAGCCCATCTGTTACTGCCTTTACAAGTAGAGTGTTCCCACCGAACAAGTTTGAAAATCTCAAATGGGTGAAAAGGAACAGCTCTACTGGTGATATTAAGTAATAATTCTGGGAGCAACGGTACCAAGCTCCTACCCCACAAAGGAGGCATCCTGAGACTCTATCCTCTAGAGTGCTCAAAGAAAGAACAAGAAGAAGAGATATCAAATGCCAATTATTGAGAAGCAATAATGCTCCATTACTGCCGCCAAGAAGGTAGTAAGAACTGAGCGAGAAACAAGCTCTGCGAATGGATGACACTGATCCATCCGTCAGAATCCCCAAAAGGTTGAGTGGAAAATAAAGTATGGAGGCCAAGCCTCAAGAAGAAGTACAGAAAGGCAAAAAGGTGTGACATCCAGTTTGCATATTCGGAGATCCGTTGATGACAGGGCCCAACAAGAATGAGTTCCTAAAAAATATTATAATTAATGAGGCTCGTGGTGGTTGACATCCTGGAGAATCCTCCACGGAATCCCATCACCAACCTAAACGATCTTCCATTGATTTTGATCGTAGCCCTTCGATTGAGGAGATGTTCGTCCCACACTCTGAGCTTGAAATTAGATGGAGACGTCGATCAGAGATAAGGCTGCAAGAAGAAGAGGAAGATGAAGAAGATATCATGGGAGTAAATGTGTATATGGTACAACATATCGGAGAACCATCTGGTGTACGATAGATCGATCCAGCGCCATAGCCGCACCTCTATCCACATCAAGAACCAAAGACCAGTCAAATGGAAGCGGAACCTTTTAGTTCCTCCTCAAGTGATGAGCAAGAAGAGGAACGAGAAGAAGATCACATGCTATTCGCTGACACTATTACGCTTGCTCAGGTGCAAAGGTAAATGCAGCGGCAGATGAAACCAAAGGATAAAGAGATCTCTCAACTGAATTAGATGATAACGCAGATGAATGTCATGATGCAAATGATGTAGAGGAACACTGCCACATCGCCGACACCAGTTCCTCCAGCCAATCATCAAACAACCAACACTGTACCCATCAATCCACCGGGCAAAAGCCGCGACCTCACACAAAAGTGCTCGTGATGGTAGAAATGAAGTCAATCAATTGACTGCTCAACATACTCCTCAACATATATTGAGCACATCTGAGCCGGTGACAACCATACAGCTGAAAACCATCATCAGTGAAAAAATCAAGGTTGTCATAGCTGTAGAATAGATGGAGAAATTGGTGAACAGAGGCCGCCCATATCCTGCAGAATATGACCAGGTGTCATATACTAAAGGTTACTTAGTGCCAAAATTTCATTCATTTGATGGCAAAGGTAACCCAGACCAAGACAATTCAAAGCAACTGTGGTACTGTGACAATGACACGTTGTTTTGCTTACCTAGCTTTAACTTCAACCGCTGAATGAGTTGTCGAACAACTCAGTTAAGATATTCGCCGAATTGGAGGCAATGTTGATCAAAAGATTTGTAGTGCAGTTAGAAAGACTACTATAGTTAACCTCGCCTTGGAGAAAAGGAAGAAGGATGAGTCAGTTACAAAATACATAACTCGCTTGTGCAACATAAGCATGAAGTGCGAGCAACAGCTGGAAGAGGAACATGCAATTCAGCTGCTAATGAGTAACATTGATGATAAAATGACGCCCTGTTTGTGTATGGCTTCCATCACCATCTTCCAAGAACTACTTGATCGGGTGGCGAAATTTGAAAAACTGAATCTTTCCAAAGCTTGAAAGTCATCCAGACAGAACAAAGAAAGGGAAGTTCTCAGAATCAAGAAGTGAATCTCACACTGATTCATACGATTTGAATAGAAGAAGGCGAGTAACCTATAATGCAGATAAGGGGAAACAACCCATTTATTTTGAAGAAAATGTCAAACAACCCTTCAATTCTCAACTAAAGTTAGTTCTTGGAGGCAATGACAAACCTAAAACTTTTCTGGGTAACAGTGACTACCCATGACAATTCTTAGGAGATGATGATCGAATGCATCCATCTCTTAAAGAGAAAATGAATAAAGAATATTCTTTCAAAAGAAAAACTGTAGCTAAAATATTCCGACAAGTACTCAAAGGAGGGTTGGAGTTGCCAGAATGTAATAGATCTGAAGAGTCAGGACGAATTAGCAGCCCAAATAACTGTTCATATCATCGGGTAGTTTGCCACCCTATAGAAGATTGTTATGTATTCAAAGACTGGCTGGAAAAGAAGTACAAGAGGTGAATTCACGCTATCCAATAATGTTCTTATTCACCCGAAGAAAGAATCTACAAGGGTGGTTACATCCTCTTCCGTGCCCTCGCAGAAAAATAAAGCAAAAGAAAAGGTAGTTGAGGATGATAAATAGGAGACTGCGGTCTCAAAGAAAACTGTGAAGATGCTGAAGCAGTTAGAAAGTATTCCTGGTGTCAAGTGGAAATCACCGTTTGAACCGATATTGGAACTAAAGGCAGGGTTTACATTAAAAGGTCATGCTCTTTAGTCCAAGGTGGTTGGTGTTCTCGGACTTGAGAGACAGCCCGTTAGGAGTTCGCCAAAAACTCACAAAAGGCCAGTCAAACAAAAGAAGATGAAGAAGAAATTTACTACTCAAAAGATTATTAATAATATTGAAGAATATCAACAACCAACAAGACAATCAATTAAGCTTGATGATTTCATGCAAGACTTCAAATCATTGAAACAAATGATGAAGGAGATGATGCCGAAGAATCTCTTTTTGGAGAAGTCTGTCAGGTTATCTTAGTATCCTTGGATATTCTTCGACGTAATTTATTTTTTAAAGATAATCCAAGAAGATGAACCACCAATGATGTGGCATTCAAGCCTTACCTGATGGTGAAGCAAACAGATGATAACTCGAAAGAAGACTTGTGCTTTCGGAGGAAGATGAGCTAGAGTCTTCAATATCACCATTAATGAAGGGCATAAAATTGGGAAGTGATTCTGAAGTCTCCATCCGATCCTCTGGCATAAACAATGATTCTGAAGGGGAGACTTCTTTAGAAGAATATGAGCCAGATAGAGCAGCCCCAGTACAACTAAGAAGTGGCAAGATGTTGTCTTCATTACTGAAGAAAGGAACACTATATAAAGACAGCGATAAGAATATAGAAGTTAATGAAAATATCATTCCTAAAGATCCAAAGAAGAAGTCTAACATGGATAAAGGAGTCGATTACAACATCCTGTCGCACCTGAGGAAGATCCCTGCACAATTGAGTGTGTATGAGACCCTCTTGATATTGCAAGATCTCCGTGAAGCTTTAATTCAGGCTTTTAAGAATTCGGAGAAATATGATGTGCACTTTGACGAGCGGTGTATGACTGAAGTATTACAATCTCAAGACCTTCTGATGATCACTTTCTCTGAGGAAGATCTTATAATCGGAACATCAGAACACAATCGCCCGTTATATGTCTCTGCGGAGAGCGATGGTGTCATAGTCAATCGAATCCTAATTGATCCAGGTTCATCTGTCAATCTCATGAGTCTGCGAGCATTGAATGGATTGTCTCTCGACATTCAACATCTAGGAAGAGATAAATTAATGATCCATGACTTCAATGAAAAGGGCAAAAGACTCTCTGATCTTTTACCTTGCCATTAAGATTTGAGAAACTTACACAAAAGCCAAATTCCATGTCATTGATGCTGACACCTCGTTCAGGGCCTTGTTGAGTTGTCCTTGGCTACATGAGTACGGAATAGTCCCATCTACTTTGCACCAATGCATGAAATATATAAGAGACGAGGAATAACACAAAATTTCTGACAATTTTCAGCCATTCTCAGTTCATGAAGCTAAAATCTACGAAGATGCGAAATACTATTTGTTGTAGGAGCCCAAGCCTCAACAATCCAAGGCTTCTACTTTAAATGCTGTAAAACAATCCAAAGAAGTGAAGAAGGAAAAAGGAAGAAAGATGGCAATACCGACTCTTTCTAAAATATCCAATGGATCACATAAGTTGAAAAGGCTAGTCCCTCATATGGGCAGTGACATAAAAGAAGAAGAGGATGATCTTCCTATTGGGCGTAAGAGAGTGAATAAGTCTCTGACGAGAGGAAAGAAAAATATAGAATACTCAGACCCCGATTATGATTTTGAACCTATTTACGAAAGTGAAGTTCAGTGTATATTTTCAAGAAGGACGACAAACCTGTTGATATCAGAAGATTCATTAGTGGTCGTGCCAGTTCCTTTTCAACACTTAAAGGATGTCACTCCACGTGAAGTCCACATTGTTGAAGAGTTAAAGAGTTTTATGTGCCTCATTTGCCGAAAAGTGATGAACGTGAAATTTTATTTTGCAAGATTGTGGATAAATATGTAAATACTTAAATGAATTTTGTACTAATAAGGCTTTCATGCCAAATACACATATAATGTTACTTGAAGATTTTCTTGTAAAACGAGAACGTATTTTCAAGTTATTGCGAAAGCCTCCCCCTGTTAGACAGGAAGTATTTTTATATATTTAGTTGACATCGTGTCGAGAGATTCTCATATAATATATATATATATAATCGAACATTTTATTTATATTAAAGAAGTTCAAACTTTGTAATACATTTCTGAACTAGGCTGCAATCCCCCTGTTAGACGGGACATTTTTTTTAGTTTTTATAAATCCAAGCTGTTCAATCCTTCCCTGTGAAACAGGAGATCTTCTTGTATATGCATTCAAGTTGACATCGAGCTTTATGTCGAGATCCCTGAATATATCTATAACTGTTATTATTAAAGTTTTAAGTTTTATAAGAACAAAAATAATCCACTTCAATGTCAGAAGAACTCATAATTTTGGAAGCTTCAATCAACTAAGTTGGAAAAACATCAACCTCTACATCTTCAAGTCTAGGACACGGGTGAGTTCTAAAGGTCAAACTCAACAAGCCACAAGTGGCTTAGTTGCTGATGCTCTCCTTGCTCAACAAGCCACAAGAAAATGTTGCAGTGAAAGAGCCCCTCTTTATTAGTCTGATGATTAAACCACAAAGCCATTACAACTTAAGTCAAAGACTCGAGTAGGTTTTAAAGGTCGGACTCAACAAGCCCACAAATGGCTGAGTTGCTGACGCTCTTCTCACTCAACAAGCAGAAAGGGTCGCGATGAAAGAGCTCGCTTGCCCAATGATGAGTTGTTCAATCTCAAACCGATTGAATGACTACAAGCAACTAGAATCTAAGAGATCTTTCCACTCGATCAATGGACCTAGACAATCTGAGAAAACTCTCAATTCAAAGATACTTCAAATCAATCTATATATTGCCTACAAGGTGATATTCTAATCTCTTTTCAAGTGAGCTGATCAAACACAAAGCATAGATCAAAGTTAATTTCCTCATCAAGTTCGTCAAAGCAGAAAGCACAGGACCGAGTAGCGATTCTATAGTTCACACAAAGACAATGGCCGAACTAAAAGAATTTTGTGGTTATTCAGTCTGTTAAAGCACACATTATTAGACTGATAACTCAACATTGACCTAATATAAGCAGTAAAATTGGGCCATCTGTATGCACCTTTGAACGAGTCCGTCAAAGCGACAAGCACAGGACTGAAGATATACATACATTTCCTAACAAGTCAATATGGACAGTCAATCATTAATCAAGTCCATCAAGCTTACAACTAGGATAGAAGGAATTTCAAATCTCAAAGTAAACAAATTAATTCGTCCATCGAATTCGATTAAGCACAATGCTAAGGTCGGAGGAAGTTCAAATTTACAACAACATAAGAGAAAGAGATCTTCAAAGAACCCATTGAAAGAGAAAGTAGATGGTGGAAGAAGCTTTTATCATTCTTGATAAGTCAATATTGACAAATCAGGTCAATCCTTTATCAAGTTTGTCAAGCTTAAAGCTATGACAGAAGAAATTTCAAATCTCAAAACAAATAAACTAATTCTTCCATCCAACTAGGTCAAGCATGAAGTTAGGGTCGGAGGAAATCCAAATCTGTAATGACACAAAAGAAAAGATCTTCAACGAACCCATCGAAGCAGAGAGTAGATGGTGGAAGAAGCTCTTCAGTGAATCCATTGAAATTGAAACTGGATTAATTCAAGATCCATGGTCTGCCCAAAGGGTCAATCAATTTTCAACAAACATAACTCGCTACTTGCGCGAATCACATTTGTTGGGGGGCTTTTGTTGACCTCCATGCATGCACATTAGTCGAGTCGAGCTCACAAGAACAAATTCGACGAATTTCGGATGCAACAGTGTGCAAATTGAAATTGAAATACACTCGACGACGCCTAAAATCAGTCGAAATGACCTCCGATTGACGAACGGACTTCGCCATCGTGTTCAGAACGTCGAAATTGATCAGAATATACATTTTGCACAATTAGACGGTCGATCGATCATGAAGGGGGGTCGTCAAAGCACCTATGCACATATTGAGTTCGGGCAGTCGCGACGATGCCCAAATGACCCCTGTTCACAAAATTGATCGCCTCGTTAGCGTAGAAAAGTCAAAATCTATCAAATGAGATCGTTTCGCTTAATTTGACGAAATATCGCGACGAATGGCGACGCGCAAATTTGAACGTAATTTACCCCACCCGGCCGAACCAAACGACCTCCGACGCTAAACGAAAGGCCAGATCCGGAACATCAGAATAATCTATGATCGACATATATGTTGCCTATATGATAATGCCGCATAAAAACTAAATTATGCTTAATTAAAAAAAATTAAAAAAAAATAAATCTTATAAATACCCCCTTATCACCCTAACCCTAATTTTTGATTCTCTCCAAAATCTCCAGTAGACTCCTCTCCTCCCTCTCGCGACTCCACCCGAGCAACACAACCTGCCCCAGCTCCTGCACAACGAAACTCCCATCCTCCGGCGAGTCTCCCACACGCACTCAGTGCGGTCTGCCCCTTTCTGTTCACCCCAGCGATCTCCGCGATCACAGGCAAGATCACATGAGGCTTCCCTGAGCCAGGAGTCATGGGAAGCCTGTGTTGAATATAAGTACCCGTACACGCCTTTCTTGGTGTGGCGGGGAAATCTGTGTTTGCTTTGCAGGTATCTTAGAGCCCCATACATGCCTTTCTTGGCATGGTGGGATGACACATTCAGGCCGTGGTTTATATCACTCATATACACCTTTGGCGTGGCGCTAAGATGCAAGTATCCCCTACACGAGACGCCATGATGTTGCTATCGCCAAACTACGAGAGGGCCTACGACATAAAGCCATGCCGCAATATAAAATTGCTGTTTAAACAAACATTGTAGGTGTATAAGTACCCGTACACGCTATTCTTGACGTGGTGGGGAAATCTGTTTCAGCAGGTACCTTAGAGCCCTATACATGCATTTTTTGGCATTGTGGGATGACGCATTCAGACCGTAATTTATACCACCCATACATGCCTTTCTTGGCGTGGTGAGCAGACCCAGCATACCCGAAGTAGGCCTCTATACGGGGACGACGTCGGGATGTTACCAAAATGCTGTTAAACTTTTACACTAACAGGAGATATAAACAACTTAATAAAAATTCAACTACAAAGCTAAAATTAATGTTTTAACTTGACATTGTAAGTATATAAGGATCTGTATACCTCTTTCTTGGCGTGGCAGGAAAATCTGTGTTATATGCAGGTGCTTCAAAGACCCATACACGTCTTTCTTGGCATAGTGGGATGACGCATTCGGCCGTAGTGGTTACACCACTAATACATGCCTTTCTTGGCATATCGTGCCCAGCCAGAGCATGTGGACGACGCCTGATTTAAATATATTGCAAAATTTTATCTAAAATTATAAACTTGTAATAAAACTCAATCAAAATAGGCAACGCTACTCAAATATCTAAAGTTAAATCAATATTAAATTAAATAACATGTAACATGTCAATGCCAGTTCTTGTGGCGACGAGATTTGGGGACTAGACCGTCTCGGTTAACAAAACCTAGAAATCAAATAATAATATTATAATAATTCCAACTCAATAAGACATCTGAGAAGTTAATTCTGTCATATGACAATATATTTGATCTTCTATTATTAAATTAATAGAGTCGACAAGATCTGAAACAATAAACTAAAAGATCAAGTAAACTTATATACCCTGATGATGGCTGCGTTGAATAGAGATTTTAATCGGAGGAGATATTTTATCAAAATGTGATTGTAATTTCAAATCAAATTAACTCAAATTAAGTATCAATCTAAATATAAAATCTAACATATTATTAAGTATTAAATGCTTAAATGAAATTCAATCGTTAAAGAACTTAAAGCTAAAACTCAATCCACCTTCCGCAATTGTTTGCTAAAGACGACAAATTAAGCAAAACTCTAGCTCATAAATGAGCCAATATCAAATCAAATACACAACTATGTTTACTCTTAATCAATCTCCGAGGATGTGACGTGTCCTCCACGCATGATTTGTCAATAGTCCACATATGATGAATTTATCGAGTCCTGCGTCGCTAAATGACAATATTATATTACGATCACGACCAGAACTCATATGCTCCTAATCTCGCCTTGAGATGTGAACTATATGGTGCACACGATAAAAAAAAGCTCTGCCAACTAAGGTGGATTTAAGCATGTCTCCTTAAACATCACCCCAAGTCTAGGATTTCTTGACGACGAACTCATGGCGAAAGGATCTTTTGTCGTTGGGTCGACTACCTCCTCGACAAGTAGATTGGACCGAGCAGATAACTAATCATGAGATCTAGATTGGGCACGCCATCGTTCCCCCAACCATCCGCTTTAAGTTAAATATAATGAATTTCATAAATATAAATTTCAAAACTCCACATGCTGCTATTATGCATTAAACGACCTAACGACTAGCCTTAATCGAAAGTTCTCTCTCAGCATTGAGAGGGGCAATTAACTATAGGTGCTTGCGCCTATAGGAAACCTGGAACCAGATCTAAAGTTCTCACAAATCGAGGGAGAAATCTCTCAGTAGTGCCTTATCTACTATTCCATCTGTCTTCTGAAAATTTCACTGACGCATTTAATCTACTCTCTTAATCGAGAGGTTGGTGGCGAATTTCTGGAGCCCACATTTATATTTGTTAATGTTAGTGCTCATGTTAATCATAACTAAGCATGTACATTTTTTTTTTTCCTTAAATGTTGGAATCTTATCTTTGAAATGTTTATCCAACTGAGTATTGAGCTCATCAGATAGTATAATTATGTTTTCTGGAAAGGGGAAGAAAGTTATGGTGCAATAGATAGGTGATTGATTCTATTTTATTTTGGATGGATGATATTGGTTATATTATAGACAATAGATGTGCATGTTGTAAATTAAAAATTTTTGATACATATAAATTCACTTTTCATATTGTTTCAGTAACTCAGTATTTTAAATTGAAGATTATCAAATGTATGCTTCTATTTCTAAATCCATCATAAGATTTAGAATGAAATTGTAAATTTTTGTGATGATTTAAATAAATAAATTTCTTTTCATTCGATTATGCATATTAGAAGTTAGAATGAGTGTTGGTAGAAAATGTATTGGACTAGATCATTCACTTCTATCATACCTCATATTAGCTTGAAGTGGTCAAAATGAGGTGTGATAGAGCGGGGATGAGGGTTAAAGGTGTAATAGAGAGGATGTGTGTAGAGAGAGAGAGAGAGAGAGAGAGAGAGAGAGAGAGAGAGAGAGAGATGAATCAATGGTTTGACAAAATGAGTTTATGAACCAATCACTAAGAGAGGAGAGATAGCAATTTGGTATATCAAGGAGATAAGGATTGGTAGATAGATGACAAAGGGGGATGGAGTGAGGAAGGAAATATAGAGAGGTTCGGTGGGTGACTTCTTTAGTTTTGATTGACTAGTTGATTATGATTGTGAAGAAAGGATGACACTGGGTTGCTATGGTTAGGAGGTTGATGCCAACATTGTAGGAGATGGTGGTCGAGCTTGGCAATGTTGGAAGAGAAGTGTTGATTAGAGTAGGGAGAAGAGTTAAAAGTGCATGCGTAGTAAGGAGAATGACAACAAGTGGGTTTTTGTAGGCATGCGAAGAGGTTCAGGAGAAAGATCGAGTTTGTGGGTAAAATAGGAGGGATTGAGCAAAGGAAAAATTTTAATCATGAGCACCTCTCATGATAAATTAAGAAAAGAAGCATTTAAAAGTTAATATATAAAATGGAGAAAAAAATCTAAATGACTTGGGATATTTTGAAGACGCTAAACACTAGCATTTCTCCCTGATTAAAGCAAAAATGAGAATTGATTATAGATTATAGCGAAATAGCTAATTAATTTTTGCATTTTATGTGAAAACATGATGCACTGTTTGGCTTAAATATAATGAAAAGAGTGCAAGGGCAGCTATATTAGCGCCCAAATGCAGTGTTATATAAACAAGAGTTCTTAAATTATGGATAGATGCTGGCAAAGTAGTTCATGAAACTAAAATTAGGATAAAAATTTATAATATAAGTACTTTTATGGATAAATTAATAAAATTAATATAAATTATGGTTCATAGAAAAATAAATATCTTATATATTGTGAAAACTAATTGCATTGGGGAAAATGCCAAAAAGATTGATTGTTCAATTTTTAAACTTTGATATTCAGATAAAAATCATATTAAAAATGATGTAGGTATGATTATAAATAAGAGTTTAAAATATAACATTATGAAAATTATTAGAATTAGAGATAAAATTATAGCTTTAAAGTTGATATTAAAATTATTAATGTTGTAAATGTTTATGCTCCTTAAGTAAGTCTGAATGTATGTTCAAAAAAAAAAAAAAGGAATGACTTTGAAAAATTAATACAGAGCATACATTTTTAAGAAAGATTATTTATTTGAGCAGAATTAAATGGACATGCTTGTATGGTGGTTGAAGAATTTAAAAATATTCATAGTGATTGAGTTTGGAGTGACCAATAAAAAAGATTAGATAATATTAGATTTAGCTTTAGCTTATAATTTTATAATTGCTAATATTTTATTTTAAAAAATAGAGTAGCATATTATCACTTAAAATAATAAACCTAATAAAATGCAGATTGATTATTTACTTATAAGTAAAATAGACTATTTAAATAATAAATATTGTAAAGTCATTCTAGGTGAAAGTTTAAGTATCCATCATCAAATATTGATTTTGAATTTTAAGATGGAGGGTTATAAAATAAAAAATAATATGAAACATTGTCTTAGGATTAAAAAATAGTAAGTGATATTAAGGAAGTTGCAAAAAATGTATTGAAAAATCAAGGGAAAAAACTCCTATTAGTAAAATAGTTAGTTGTGGAGTTAAAATGTATAAGAAAATATAACAAATAAGAAGTTTTATTATTAAAGTTGATTCACATATAAAAACTCAGAGAATTGAGAAAGATATAGAGGGGCTCTTTGAGATTTTAAGAAAATAATATATGATGTAAAAAATTTAGCATTTTATGATTTATATGATAGAGTAAATATTAAGGAGGATGAAAGATGCATGTATAAGTTAACCAAGTAAAAAGATATGAGAAGTAAAGATTTAATTTAAGTGAAGTGTATTAAAGATGATAAAAAAGTACTTTGATGTATGCTTTTTGTTGATGATATTCTTCTTGTTGATAAGACTAGAGAGGGACTTCATGAAAAACTTGAATTATGGATGTTTATGATTTCGTTTGAGTAGATCTAAAATCGAATACATGAAGTATAATTTTAATATTAGTATATCTAGTGGCGAGGTTATGATAATGGGTGATCAAGTCATTAAAAAGAGTGAACACCTTAGATATTTTGGGTCTATTGTTCAAAGTGATGGTGAAATAGATGTGGATGTCATTAGAAGAATTCAAGTTGGATGGTTGAAGTGAAGAATGCATTGGGTCTACTGTGTGATAGATAATACTGCTTAGATTTAAGAGAAAGTTTAATAAAATGATGGTGAGATCTACAATGCTTTATGACATAGAATGTTAGTCAGTAAAAAAGAAGCATAAAATTAAGTTAATTATTGCAAAGATAAGGATGCTCAGGTGATTGAGTGGCTTTACAGTTAGTGACAAAATGCGAAACGAATATAAACATGAAAAGGTTGAAGTAGCTCAACTGATAGATAAGATTAGAGAGAGCCATCTCAGATAGTTGGTCATATGAAACATCAGGCGTCTGATGACCCAATTAAGAGAGTAGATGTATTAGATTTGATCTATGTTAAGAAAGACAGATGTTGACCTAAAAGACTATGTTAGGAAATATAAAAAATGACCTTATTTTATTAGAATTAATTGAGAGCATGACATTTAATAGGATACGATGGAGAAAAAAGATTCATATAGCTGACCACATGTAGTGGGATATAGTTTTGTTGTTGTTGTCGTTTTATGTTAAAACATGAATGCCATTAATGTTTTCTTGAAAATGTAATTTCCATTGGTATTTTCAATCATTACTTAAACAATCATTGCTCCAATGATCTTATCAATGAATTATCATTATACTAAATAAATGTGAAATTTTATATATTAAAAATAAATTATTTTGCTTAAAGTTAATCATCATAATAAATATATATATGAACTTTTATACCCTAAACTTTAAATTCATTTATTAAAATTTACTTATCATACAAATACCTATTCCCTTATACACAATCAAGTCCAAATAATTAAATGATGTTTTCTTCATTTAAATTTTGAAAAATGAATACAATATTTAATAAGGATGCTAATAATTCAAAATGTGTTGTTTTAATATTGAAAAAAAAAAACTAATAATACATAAATGAAAATCTTTAATGATTTGTAATTTTTGTCATCCTTATGTTAGGCACTTATGCATATCATGGGCTCCAAAAATTCGCATCCGATCTCTCGATGAAGAGAGTTTGGATTATGTCGACCAAATTTTCAGAAGGCAAATGAAATACTAGATAAGACATTATCCGGAGATTTCGCCCTCATTTCGTGAGAACTTTAAATCTGGTTCTAGGTTTCTTGTAGGTGCAAGCACCTATAGTTAATTATCCCTCCCAATATTGAGAGAGAATTTTTGATTAAGTCTATTTGTTAGGTCGCTAATTGCTTAGCGTATAATACCAATAAATGGAGTTTAAATTTGGTGTTATGAAATTCATCATCATTTCACTTAAAACGGATGGTTGGAGGGATGATGATGCGTCCGATTAAGATCTCATAATTATCTCTTGCTTAGTGGGCTTAGTCGGATGAGGTAGTCGATTGACGATTAAAGGATATTTGTCACGGCGGTCGTGCATGTCGAGGAGAATTGTAGACTTGAGGTGATGTTTGTTTAAGAAGATAACCTTAAGTTCACCCTTAATAGAGCTTTCTCCATCTCACCATATGATTCAAATCTCAAAGAGCTTGAGAAACTTATTCTACTGCGTGACGTAATATAATCTTTGTCATTTGGTGGCAAAACCACTGGAGGATTTTGGTCGTAATCAATATGTAAACTTTGGTTAAACGCGACAGTGGCCACACCTTACAAGATTTTAGAATATAATTACATTAACGTTGACTATAATAGAGTTTTTTAATTTGTCACTTTTGACAAACGATTACGGATGGGTGGATAGATTTTAACTTTAAGTTATTAAAGAGTGGATTTTATTTAAGCATTTAAATTTGATTTCTTTTACATTCTTCATATTCTTGTGAAATTTAAATTTATCTTGAATTATTGAATTTTGGATATAGTTTGAAGTGATATTCCTTTCTGGTTGAGATCTACGATCAACACGACTATCATTAGGGTGTGAACCACAGTTGATCGTGCACATTATAATTTGAGAATTTTATTTGAGATTGAAACTCTCCGGTTGAAATTCACAATCAATGCGGCCATCATTAGGGTTTAGATTTTGTCAACTTTGCTCATTTACTAGCCAAAGATCTTGTCTATTTTACTTAGTCAGATGAGATAGTCGATTCAACCTGACTAAAGAATATTTGTTAGCAGTCATGAGTTGCATCGTTCAAGGAGAATTTGTAGACCTGGGGTGATATTTGTTTAAGGAGATAACCTTAAGTTCACCTTACCTAATAGAAAGCTTTCTATCCTATCAAGTGCACCCTATGATTCAAATCTCAAAGGACTATTGAGAAACTTCTTGCTACAATCATGACTGTAATATAATGCTGTCATTTGGTGACAAATCACACGGTCAGAGGATTTTGGTCATAATCACATCATATGTGGAGCTTATTAGTTAAACAACGCAGATAGAGGACATGAGCCACATCCTTATTAGCATTATTTTAGAGTGAATAAAGTCGTACACTTGATTGGACATTGACATCGCTTTTTTTATGCGCTAGAGTTTTCTTAATTTGTCACCTTCGACAAACTATTATGGATGGGTGAATAGATTTTAGCTTTAAGTTATTAAAGAGTGAATTTTATTTAAGCATTTAAATTTGATTTCTTTTACATTCTTCATATTCTTGTGAAATTTAAATTTATCTTGAATTATTGAATTTTGGATATAGTCTGAAATGATATTCCTTTCTGGTTGAGATCTACGATTAACACGACTATCATTAGTGTGTGAAACACAGTTGATCGTGCACATTATAATTTGAGAATTTTATTTGAGATTGAAACTCTCCGGTTGAAATTCACAATCAATGCAGCCATCATTAGGGTTTAGACTTTGTCAACTTTGTTCATTTACTAGCGAAGGATCCTGTCTATTTTACTTAATTGTGTTTCCAACTTGATTTAGAGTTTAAATTTTGAATATGAAGTTTCTTCATTTATATCATTAATGGTCGTAAGCAAATGTATAAATCAAATTTTCTTATTAGTATTCGAGCACTTTGACTTGTAATCAATTTTGTCAACTCCAATTCTTGAAAAGAGGAGGATTTGATTAGTTAAGTGTGACTTGCGACTTCGCTATATGAGTTAAGTAGTCTTTTTAGAAGTGTATGTTGTGCACACATATTTTCAAAATAATTATCATTTTATCAAAACATTTACACATTTCTTAGAATAAAAATTGTTTGAGTTAACTTTATTTTCAACCTGCGTAGTACTTTAAACACTAAGTTAAGAGTGTAACACATATGTTGAGACACATGCGGGTTGATTAAGATTGCTTGTGCACTTTTCAAGGCATGAAGTTTGAACATGGAGTGGTCTTGAAGCCATTGCAAAGTCTATCTCTTTAAATATTTTACACGCTTTTCAATATAATAAGATTGGGTAAGGAACCACTTTCTAATACGTGTAAGCATTGTAATCATTTCTTTAAAGTTTACACTAGTCCTGAAACAATTGAATAAGATATGAAACTGTTTTAAAATACGTATAATGGATTTGTTCTCACTAAGTACTTCCACATATTTCAATGTGGTGAATTTGATATCTAGGGTCATCTCAAATTGTTATATATTCCAATTGTTTAAGTTACTTGTACACATTCTAAAGAGATAGACCTAAATGCGTGGCTACTTTGAGATGTGTGCATACTTTAATTCCCTAAATCATTTTCAGTTATACACATATTTCGATGCAAAAGTTTTGAGCCTTCAAGTCAATGATGCATACTTTAATTCCCTAATGCATAGGATTTTAAGTGTACTTGCAAGGCTTAATTATCTGTTTATATTTTAATTGAGCTTTATATTCATTTTATATTAGTTTATTTTTAAGTCTTGTGTCAGTGTAAAGTCTAGCGACATTTTGATAATAATTCAACATCATCCTAGCGTCGTCTCGCATAGGGGGCTGCATTAGGAGTGTTGGGCCCCAACACACTAAGAAAAACATGCATAAGTGGTGTAAATACTACTGCTGAATGCGTTTTCTCATAATGTCAAAAAAGGTATTTATGGGTCTTTGTACTTGCATAAAATCATAGATTTCTCCACCACATTAAGAAATGCTTGTACATGTATTTATGTACTCACAAACAAATACAAATTTTTCCACCATGCTAAGAAAGACATGTGCAGGGTGCTTATGTTGGCTGCCGGAAGTCTCTCTCTTTATCGTACTAAGAAAGACGCATATGGGGGTTTTCACCTGGATGAAAATACACAGATTTCCCCGCCGTATTGGAATAACTCGCATGAGTACTTAATTTGCAAGTTTCCTCATCATATTGAAACAACGTGCACGGGTACTTAAGTGGTTTTGGTATTTTTATGTATTTATACTTTCGGCACGTGAATTAGAGTGGTGACATAAATTTTGAGATAAGTGCG
Source organism: Cymbidium sinense (assembly GCA_021442155.1). Lineage (NCBI taxonomy): Eukaryota > Viridiplantae > Streptophyta > Magnoliopsida > Asparagales > Orchidaceae > Cymbidium > Cymbidium sinense. The sequence continues at coordinate 28,168,868 of CM038228.1, read as the reverse complement.
AAACATATGAATTTCAATGCAAATGCGAGATGAGCCCGTTTGATGGGCGACTGATGCTATGAGGAGGATTTTCCTCTCTCAGCCTCTTTTTTTGGTTGGTGAGGTTCTAGAGAGAGAACGTGGGAGTGAGGTGGCTAGAGAGAGAAACAAGGAGAAAGAGTTTTTTATCGCTCTGTTTAGAGAGATGGAGGTTTCTCTCTCTGATTTTAGAGAGAGAAACGAAGTGGAATTTCTTTGTTTAGGGAGAGAGGGAGAGAGGGAGAGAGGGAGAGAGGGAGAGATGAAGGTGGGAGGTGGTCGTGAGATGGGGGTGGTAGGGTGTGTAATTAGGTAGGAGAAAGCAAAACTCAAGTATGGTTGGAAGAGGAGAGAATTACAGTCATCGTGATAGTGGAGCAGCTTTAACTTCAGCGTCTGAAATAGAGATGAGAGTGGAAAAGGGAGCGATAGTTGGTAAGCTTCTTATGATGGGATAAGCGGCATAAGAGAGAAGCTGCTGTGGTTCTAATTGCGCATGGAAGCGGGCAACAAGAGGAGGCGTGGCGTCAGAATGCTTTGTTTGGCTAGAGCAAGCAAAGCCTGAGAGCCGTGTGTCTCGTGAGATCACACAGAGGAGTGAGTCAGATCAGCTCTTTGCATGTGGCATAATGGGAGAGAGCGGGAGGAGTGATTGGGAGAGGGAAGGAGCTCGTGAGTTGGAATGGGGGAGGTGAGTTCGGTCTTGGCAATGTAGGAGGGAGGCTCGATTGTAGAGAGGAGATGGGGTCGCGGGTGGCTGGGACGTGCGAGACAGAGAGCGGGAGTGAGAGGATGGGATACTCTGTTGCTGTGTGTGCTTGACAAAGAGGTATGGAGATGGGCTAGAGAAAATGGCGTGAGATATGGGAGAGCATGATCAACCAACTCGATGGGACATGACTGGTGGACTGCGACATTAGGCAAATTAGGTGAGGATTAAGCTTATCCTCTCGAAATTTGTGCCGATTTCATCAAAATTTTTTGTGAGAGAACACCAGTCGATGTGATTGTTTATTCTAGGTAATTTCGACATTCTGGATGCAACTCCAATGAGAATGTTTAGTCGATTTTAAAATTAGGTGATTTAATGCAGCGTTCTTATATCGATCGCCGATGCTCATGTGACTTCATTGAGTGTGAGCGATCTCATTAGATAGATTTTGGTGACGTTTCTGTGATAACTACAAAACCAATTTTGTGAATTGAGATTATTTGGATGTCGTCACAGTCTTCCGACTTCGATATGCGTGTAAGGGCATTGATGACTCATCTTATTCGTCGATTGAACATTAGATTGTGCGAGATGTACATTTCAATTAATTTCGATGTTTTGGACGCATCAGCAAAGTTTGTTTGTCGATCAGATGTTATTTTGACCAAATTCAGTGTTGATCGGGGTATTTGGCTTTGTTTTGCACGACACTTCATCTGTAACCCGTCGAATTCATCTTACAAGCTTAATTCGACTTATGGAACATGTGTGGAGATCAACACATATGAGATTAAAGTTGAGTTTGTATAAAGAAGCATTTATGAAATGAACACTTCTCAACAATTCATAGAAGAGTTGAGGTCACAAAAGTTGTGCCATGTGTAATGAAAATGTGAATAAATAGTAAATCTTTTTAGAAGTAAAAAATTTATACTTGAGAATTCTATATGTATGAACCTTACTTTGTTAATATTTTAAATAAAAAAAATTTAAAACATGAAAAAATTGATTCTGAAAGCCAATGTTATCAAACTACTGAAACTAAAAGAATTTAGATTATGGATTATATTTTTTCTTTTGTCAAAATGTTATTCTGACTAAAGAAATTTCTTTCATAAAGATGTCAAGGATAAAGATGAGCTTTCATTAAGCATAGATGCTTTAATTTATTATGTAATTAATTAACTAATAACTTATTAATCCAAATAATTTTTTAATAATTTAATGAATTGACATGATTAATTAATTTTACTACTAATTGTTATAATTAATTATTTTCAACTTATTGATTAATTTAATCATAATTGATTAGATTAATTATATAATAGAAATAATAATTAAGTTCCGATCAGTTTAGCTATCTTCTAACTGTTCTAATTAACTTATGTAATACTTAATTATATTTTATTATTTAAGTAATTCATACTCAATTTTAATTTTATTAATTTCTAAGAGTTTATACAACTCCATTTCAATAAAATATTGGATCCCACAGTTATTTTCATAAATATCATATATTAAAAAGAAGAAATTTTTACAAGTTAAAAATTTTATCATTTAAATTTATTGATAAATGTTTAAATTAAAAAAAAATATTATAACTTTTAAATTTTTTTAGATTGAAAAATATATGATATAAAATGTTATGAAAAAAAAATATTTTAAATACAATTTTATAATGATAAATAAGAAGTCTAATAAAAACTGAACTTCAATGCCAAAAATATCTATGCTAAATTTCTTTTTCTATTTTTGTTAAATGCTATTTTTTTTAGTTTTGAAATTAGTATTGATATGACCCTAAAAATTTTACTAGTCGAAGCACGAATCTTGATGCTAAAAGTAAGCCGATCCGAAGTTGAAACTGGTCGAGATCAAGCACTTAAAATATTATTAAAAATTTTGGGATATCAGTTAAATCCTTAAATAGCTTTCAAACATGGAGTGTTTATAGTTAAATCGAGCGTCTTGACGAGCCGAATCAAATAAGCTCAAGATCTCATAATTTTGACATCATTTGAGCATTCAAATACACAAAATACATCATATGATCAAGAGATTCATCATGAGCCGTCTGATGGAGAAGAGTGGTTCAGATTTTGCATGTATTTATAGAGATCACTCCTCCCCTATAAATAGCTCATTTCTCATATGAGGAGGACGAAGAGAGAGAGAACAAGATCCTCCCTTGATAATCGTACTCGGTGGTCGTCAAAGCGCCGTAAGTCAGCCGTAGTTGATCGCCCGATTCGATCTTTGTCGGTCTCCATCATGATGACTTATCGCGGTGATTATTCGCATTTCTGAGTAATTGTTACTGCGTTTACGCCGTGATTGTTCCTTTACTGCGATTGTATTATATTTCCGGTGATTGCTCACTGATTTCATCTATCTGCATTTACACCTGATCGTTGTCGCGTAAACATTGTTCCTTCATATCTGATTTTGTAATCCGTGTCGGGAAGATCTTGTACTCAGCAGATACATAGTGGAAGGCTTTTCTTGGGGCAGTGGTTTTCCTCTTTTGAGGTTTTCCGTAAAATTAGTGTTTTCTTGTTCTTTAAATACTGTGTCTTTGGATTTCTGATAGTATGGTGAAAATTTTTACTCTCATGGCCCAGTTTTCTAGCACTGTGATTTTGGTTTTGATCTTGTTAGGGAACTTGGTCGCCATACAAGATGATATAATGGGAATCAGTTTATGGAAGAGGTTGAATTGAATCCGCTGAGGATTTTGACCCATCCGAGGTTGTTTGTCAGAGTGTTATCCGATTACGTTAACCTGTGTGGAAGGGGTCGTAGGAAGTCCACCAAGGACCTTTTGACCCTGAAAATTTCACTAGTCGAAGCACGAATCTTGACGTAGAAAGCAATCTGATCGTGAATCAGGCTTAGAGATCAACGTTTATTATCGACTCTTAAATATGAAGTGTTTATAGTCCAAATCGAAGCGTCTTGTGGCCGAATGCTGAATATCATAATTAGAGCATCATTTGAGCATTCAAATACACAAAATACATCATATGATCGGGGATCATTTTGAGCCGTTCGATGAAGTGGTACGGGTTTTGCATGTGAGAGATGCCACTCCTCCACCTATAAAAATTTCATTCCTCATTGAGAGGGGCCAAAGCAAGAGAGAGAGAGTTATAAAGCAAGATTCTCCAAGCACAATCCGCCACCACTGACGGCCGCCAACCACCGCCGCCACGCCACAACCGCCGCCATTGATCCTCGCCGTCGCCAATCTTGTGGTTCCATCATGACGACCTTCATCGCCGGGCCGATGTCCTCGCCGTTTCACCATCATGCTACCACTGAATGTACTAATTAACGCGGTACATTCCTCCATTCTCATACGCAATCTGTAATCTCGTTATTGAAGATTTTGTACTCAAAGATCCATAGTGGAAGATTTTTTTGGCTAAGGTGGTTTTCCTCTTTAGGGTTTTACGTAGTTTTCTTATTCACTCTTTAAATACTGTGTGTGTCTTTGGATTTCACAAAGCTAAGCGATATACTTTCACTCTACTAATCGGTTTTCAAGACGCAATGCGTGCAGTTAATGACGCGTTAACTCATGGAAGATGTCGAATTGAATCCGCTAAGGATTTTGACCTATCCAGGTTATTTGTCGATGTTACCGAGATGATGTTAAAAAAGGGTGGAAGTCCACCGGACTTTTGACCTATCCTAGGTTGTTTGTTAGAGTCTTTACTCGATGACGTTAACCTGTATGGAAGAGGTCGAATTGAATCCGCTGAATATTTTTGACCTACCCGAGGTTATTTGTCAGAGTGTGACTCAATGACGTTAACCTGTATGGAAGAGGTTGAATTAAATCGCCGAGATTTTGATTTATCCGGAGGTTGTTTGTCGAGTGACTAAATGGCGTTAACTCAGTATGAAAGAGGTTGGATTGAATCCACCGAGAATTTTGACCTATCCGGGTTGTTTGTCGATGTGACTCAATGACATTAACGCGTGGAAGGCCGGAAGTCCAGCGACCTTTAACCTATCTAGTTGTTTGTCGAGTGTTTGCCGACGGCGTTAAATGGAAGAGATCGGAAGTCTACCGCCTTTTGACTTATCCTGGTTGTTGTCGAGTTTTCGCCGACGCCATTAACTGTATGGAAGAGGGTGGAAGTCCACAGGACCTTTTTATCTTAGGTTGTTTGTCGAAGTTTTCGCCGATGACATTAACTCAGTATGGAAGAGGGGAAGTCCACGAACCTTTTGACCTATCCTGGGTTATTTGTCGAAGCGCCGATAACATTAACTCAGTATGGAAGAGGGAAGTCCACTAAGAACCTTTTGACCTATCCGAGTTGTTGTCGAAGCTGATGATGACATTAACTCAGATGGAAGAAAGTCCACAAAAAATCGGCCACCGCCAACCATCTCCGGTTGCCACCATCATCGCCCATCGCTGATTACTGGTGCTCGCTCATGCTGATTAATCGCCATTATTGCTGACCACCATCGCTGCTAACCATCAGCGGCTACCGCCGGGCCGTACTACTGCCAACCTTCGCCGGCTACCCCACCATCGCCGCTGACATTCTCGGCTGACTACTGACTCTGCCAGCACTGCCGACTATCTTGCTTGCCGCTGTACCCTCGCTCCAACCATCGTCGCCGGCCACGCTTAATCGCCATCGCATCTCCGGCTACCACCATCGTGCCGATTCTCCTTGACCACCGTCAGGTCACCGCCATCAACACCGCTGCCGGCCAGCCGCCGAGCATCGTGCCAACCTCTTCAATTATCGCGTTGATTCCAAACCCGACGGCCGACGAGGCGACGCTCTTCGAGGGAAAATCGGAACAACGACGTAAGTACCGTGCTGATCGACTTCAACAACCCTCACTCGAAGAAAAGAAGCACTGAGCAATGAAGAAGTGTGCCTTCTCCTCGCCCTGGGGGTTTTATAGACCAGGGCAAAAGGGTAAAAAATCGTCAAAAATTGCTCAAAACCGTCAAAAACCGCCGAAACCGTCAAAACCGCTCGTCATGGCGCTGCTACCAGGCTCGCTTCAGACGCCACCAGGCGGCTGAGTCACGCCTCGCTAACCCGCTGACCACGCCGACCCGCTCCCATCGTACAGAGGTGACTCCACGCGACTGCGTTCTTCGCTTCCACTCGCGCTCGTGACTCCATCACCCGCCGGCCAGATTGGCTCGCACAAGCCACGAGCGTTCAGACTACCGGCCTGCTCAGGTCCTCAACGCGAGCTCAAGACCCGTTCACCATTGTCAGAAATCGGCCGACCGTCAGCCTTTCCATAGGTCAGTCTCTGACGCCAAGAAGGCGCGTAGCTCCTTTCTTGAAATCAGATAGCCACTGCCACTTTACAACCCGTTCTGTAATCCAACCTGTAACCTTATGCAGCACTGCGAATAGTCCATAACTCTCATCTCCACATATCCACGACGTGCTCGGCCAACTTCGATCATATTGTGCTCCCATGTAGACCGTTTCTCTCAAAATGTATGGTTGATGAAATTTTATTGAAGAATTTTATTTTCAAATATTTGATATATATTTTGGATGATTGAGATAATGTCATCCAAAAAATAGAGAACTGATATGACCCCAAAACTCTACTAATCAAGCACGAATCTTGATGCTAAAAGTAAGCCGTTAAATTGGGTCGAGATCAAGCACTTAAAATATTCTTGAAACTTTGGGATATCGGTTAAATCCCTAAAAATTTTCAAACATGAAGTGTTTATACCAAATCGGCGTCTTGACGAAAAATCAAACAAGCCCAAGATCTCATAATTTTGACATCATTTGAGCATTCAAATACACAAAATACATCATATGGTCAAGGGATTCATTATGAGCCGTCCGATGGAGAGGAGTGGTTCAGATTTTGCATGTATTTACAGAGACGCCACTCTTCCAATCTATAAATTTTATTTCTCATATGAGAGGGCCCAAGAGAGAGGAGAGAGCTCTAAAGATCCTCCAAGCATCAGTCTGCCACGACGCCGCCAACCACCGCCACGCCGGCCATTGATCCTTGCTCGTCATCTTCGTTCCATCATGATGACTTCTACCAGTGATTTCGCCGCTGATTGTTGCATTTCCAGAATTGTTCTCAGATTTCCACGGTGATTGCTCCGCCACCATCATTCAGCATTACGAATCGCACCTGCTTGTTCACATACTTGCTTTTCATATACAATCAGTAGTCCCGATATCGAAGATCTTGTTCAAATAGATATAGTGGAAGCTTTTCTGATGGTTTTTCTCTTTTGAAATTTTCACGTAAAATTCCTGAGTTTTCTTGTTCCATCTTTAAATACTGTGTCTTTGGATTTCACAACCAAAGTTAAGTAAAAAATTTTACTCTACCGCAACTGGTTTTCTAGCACGCAATAAGTATGTATAAAATAAAAGTTGGGAATAATTTTATTTTGGGTAATGATATAAATAAAATAGATAAATCAGATTTAAAAATAAAAAATAAGTAAAGATTAGATATATTTTTATTTTGAGAAATAATATAAACAAAATTTTATTTTGAGCAAAGTATTGACATACATATAATAAATTAAAGTCAGATTTGCTTTGTATTTTTAATTTTTAATTTTTAAGCAATTAAATATAAATTAAAAGTTGAATATATTATCATTCTTTGTAATAACATAACTAAAATAGAATAAATCAAATTTAAAAATGGAAAAAATTATATAAAAGTAAAATATATTTTAATTTCGAGCAAAATATTGACATACATATGAAAATTTCTGATTTAAATTTGCAACATAATTAAATTTCATTGACATACATTAAACTCCACTTGACTAAGTAAAAGGAGTTTCTTTAACATAGATAAAATAAAGGTTATTTAGTTTTCAGTTTCTGGCTTGTTTTTAGAAAAAATTCAATTAAAATGAATAATTTGAAAAAGTATTAAAATATTTTATTTTAAGTTAAGATTTATTTACTTAATTAATTATTCTGTTACTCCTATTTTGCTACTCGACTCTCAACTAAAATCCAAACTATACCCTAGCCGCTCATGAGAAAAGGAAAATTGGGAGAATCTAGAAACGGATAAAATTTTTTAATTTTTTATAATAAAAAAGGTTATTGTACTTTTAAAATCTTATCATCACATTATGTTTGTATGCTTCTCGGTTTAATTAGAATCGAATCGAATAAATCAAAATATTGTTTTGTTTGATTTCATTCAGTTTTATACTTTATTTGATAGGTTTGATTATCTATGTTGTTTTGTTTGGTTTATTTGATTTAACAAATATGACAATCAAACCGATTGAATGCACTAACTATAAAGGATAAAAAAAAATTGATTTGTGTATAGTATAATCCATGTTAAATTAAAAACTAACCTTACTAAAATTAGGAGCCTAAATGATGTGATCTCTCTCAAAAAATTGTTAGAAAAGGTATTGCAAGAGTGAATGGAAGTGAGAGAAGGCAGCTAGATGGAGAGGAAAAAATTGCATGTGGCTCAATCTATAGAACTTAAAAATTCTGTTCTTTATACTCATGAGAGATTTACAATACATTGGCATGCTGAAAAACTGTGTATTCGTGGGACGATGAGAGAGGAATCACAAGGGTTATGTATTTTCACAGGCTTGTGAGAAGTCTCGGGAGTTGGATTTTAAATGCCAACTGCTTCGGCGTTTTCTTGAAAACATGAAAACCTTTAGCATTTTTAGAAAATACAAATGCTCTAACATTTTCTTGAAAATGCTAGAGCAGTTAGTATTTTCTGGAAAACACAAAAAAGGGAGCATTTTCAAGAAATTGCTTATTAATTTTGCGTTTTCTTCATCTACCCAAATCATTAAGTCATTTTGGTTTTTTGCTCCTTTTTAAAATTTAAATTTTAGGAAAATTTACATACATAGCACACAATTTTTTTCTTTTAAGTATCTAATATCTAAAATTTGATATTTATAAATATAACATTTTTTTTATGCATGAAAATATGGATTTCATTGATAATATTATTTTTGATGCAATATTAAAGATTTGAGTGTTATTTATGTAAATATTAAAATTTTGGTGCTAGATATGTTAATATATAAGAATTTTGTACAATATATATAAATAGCCCTAAAAAATTAATATATATATATATATATATATATATATATATATATATATATATATATATGCATATTATAGAAAAAAAAAAGATAAGACATTAGCGATGTTGATGGAGGGGCACGTAGGTACAGGGACATGCTGAATTTTTAAGATAGGGTTTGAGGATTTAGAACTTTGGTTTAGAATTTGAATTTTTTCTATTTAATTTAGATTAATTTAATCTAAATTAACAACAATGATTTTAATTATACTTTAATTATATAATTATAAATATATTAAGTACATATTTAACTTAATTTAATTTTAGTTTATTATTATAATGATTTTAATCTTAATTTTTATGTGTATATTTTTCCATGCAAAATTTGTTGTCCACAAGTTTCAAATTTCATATTATATTTTTAGATGTATTTTAATTCTTTTCTTCAGATTGTATCATTAACTGACCCATAATAGTCAAGATAAGGCTAATGATGATAATGATACTGTTAAAGTTTATGAAAAGCGTCAATAAAGTAAAACATTGTGGAGCAAGTATTGGAATATATGATGAACAACTTTCATTAACTAGTTTGTTTCTCATAAATATTGTGTTCATATTTGCCACTGGGCTTGCTTTCTTGATACATCAGCGAAGGCGCAGGTGGTGGTCATGCTCCAGATATCATTAAAGTGTGTGGTGTAAAAAATGTTTTACCTTCATCAACAAATCCAACTCGGCCTTTTACTAGAAACACAGTGGACGAGCACCTTGATATGCTGGTGAAATTTGTTAAGAACATTTAGAAATTTTTACGTTATTGATACTAGTTTGAAGTTGACATCTAAATTCGAGACATACCTCGCAGTTGGTTTGCCATCACCTGGATAAGGACATTCCTGAAGATGTAGCATTTGCTGAATCTCGTATACGAGCAGAAACAATTGCAGCAGAAGACATTTTACATGACATGGGGGCCATCAGTATTATTTCATCTGATTCTCAAGCAATGGGACGTGTTGGAGAGGTCAAATTCACTCTGCTTCTGTCATGAGTACTACATTTTATGACCTAGTTGTTTGCTCTTTGTTTTCTTACTCCTGACCAATTCCTCTGGTGCTAAACTTGTTTCATTCTTGTCAAATATCAATCTGGTAATTTTCAATGAAACAGGTTTGGCAAGAATTTTTTGTTGTTTAATATGTCAAACATTTACAGACATTTTTTTTCCCATTAATGCTTAACAACTTTCAAAATAGACACGTCAACTTAGGAAAAAGTCTCATCTTCATTAACGTTATCAAAAGGGTGGGTATGGATTGTAAAGGAAAACAAGCATGGAAAACAGCCTATTGTATGAGTATTTCACGTTTGCTTAAAGGCAGCAAATTCTAGGAAGAATTTTTACAGTTTTGATAGATGCTTTTCTAGTGAAGGTAAATTATAAGTGCAAGAAGAAGCAGCTTACGAAACATGTTCCGTCATTATGTTAGCTAAGGAATATTTTATTATTTATCCACAAAAGAGAAGATTGGTGGAGTTGAAGATGGGCGGAGATTATGGAGGTAGATACCAAGATGGGAATATTTATGGCAGATTATTAGCAAAAATCTTTATGACTTCAAATTATTAGTCATATTGCATGATTGCAGTGTCAAGTTGATGTACCATGTTTATTTTATGCATCATTTCTTATGTCATTTTGTAATCTCTTTATTTTTTGGTTGTTGATTATTATGTAATGCCTGATTTTAGATTACGTTGATAATTTGTATGTTTCTTAGGGTCGCCAGTCATACTTGAAATAAGGCTATTATTATAATTTGTGCTTATGTTTATGTACTTAAGGCCATGCAATTCAAATAGTTGTTCATTTACTGCAATAGTTCTGTTATTTTTCCTTTTTGTGTGGTTCTTTCTTACTTTGATATTAGATAATCCAAGGTTGTTTACCATGGAACCTTCTGCTGCGTATCAGAACCTTTGGCTATGTTTCAATATATTTATCATTTCACCATGCTAAAAGTCAATTTTTTGAGGCATTCTTCATCTAGCGCGTAAGAACCATACATTTTATTGGTAATACACAATTTTCACTACTTATAAGCATATATAAAACGATTACCTATTATCGACAATTATGTTAAAATCTTGATCTGGGATGACAATTTCTATTATATTATGTATTATAGTGTAAATAAATTCTAAGAGTCACTGAAGTTTGTTCTGAAGTTAATTTTGTCTGTTATACTAGGATTTAGGCATCTTATTTTAGTAGCTTCATTGATCTCGCTAAGAATTTCTTTTCTTTGTCACTTGGAGTCCGATTTCTTTTGTATGCAATCTAGTAAAAAACATCAAATTCATTACAAATTAAAATCTAAAAAATGACATTTCACCTCAAAATATTTTCTTCACCTTCAAGCATTTTAGCCTCACAACTTCAATCCAAACTCGCTTCACGTAAATCTAAAATATTTACAAAATTCTAAAATTTACTTTCAAAACCTAGCATGTCCTTCCTCTCTTATTCTTCTTATTTCCCCTATTTCCTTTGCACAGCTTACTTCCAAAAATCTTCTAATTTGGGTCTAAATGCTGGTTACGGGATTGGAATATAATAAATTACTAATATTTACATTATATCATATCAATATAAGTAATTGTAATATTTTCCGAAGTTTCTCATAGCCGAACCCCCATATTCTTCCCTAAAATCATTTATATCACTCCATCACAGTCTCGCGTGCATCACTAGCTGGAAATGCAAGATAAACAGGAAGGAGAAATTGAGATGTAATAATTATTAATAACTGATTTAATTAAATCTAATGATATAAATATAATTTCCTTTTAAATCCTTGACGTTCAACCTAACACCGATTTGCATGCGGCTTTAAGTGGAATAAGTGGGTTTGATGTAGTGCAAAAGATGTGAACAGTAAAATTAGAACTTAGGTTAATTATTTAATTAATTAAGTTAATATATAATTATTAATATAATCATATTATATATGAACTTCTATGTGTCAAAATGATCCAAATGAATAATTGAATTTTATAAAAATACTTTGATGATATTTGGGATGTGCAAAAAAATGAGAGGCAAAAAGGCAAAATGGGGATTTACATATTCACTCAATTTCTGCTTTTTTTTCAAAATAACTTTAAATCTTTATTATTACATCAAAAATACCACCCTTGTTACTTTTTTCAAGTGAAATGCACTTTTTTGAGCATAGGAAAAGTGCTAGTTTTGTAAATATTCAAGTTTGGGTGTGAAATATGTAAATGCAGAAGAATTGGGTGGTATGTATGTAAATTTCCCAAATTTTATATATCTTTTTGTCTTTTTTTAGACATCACACCCGTCCTTCTTTCCACTCAAAATATTCAAACTCCCACACACCACCTCTTTTCTTAAATATTCTCCTTATTTCTCTTTAAATTCCAATTTATAGGCCACTTTTACCTGCCTCTTAAACTCCCATCAATAACTCCATAAAATCATAAGTTGCAACCATGTCAAAAATTTAAAAGCTTAACGTCAACCTCTCTTATGGCTTTGCACAACAAAGCCAATAATAATACAACCAACCTAACCTCATTGTTCAACCTTGCTGATTTTTTATATAAATGGAGTTTAACTTTACTTAAATAACACTTAAATCTTTATTATTATGTTGATTTACTTTTTTCAATGAAATCTTTTTTTGAGAGGAAAAGTCTTAGTTTGTAAATATTATTTTGTGAATATGTATAAATCTTAAGAATTGGGTGTATGTGTAAATTTCCCAAATTTTATATATCTTTTGTCTTTTTTTTATCACACCATTTTCTTTCCACTCAAAATATTCAAACTCCCACACACCACCTCTTTTCTTAAATATTCTCCTTATTTCTCTTTAAATTCCAATTTATAGGCCACTTTTACCTGCCTCTTAAACTCCCATCAATAACTCCATAAAATCATAAGTTGCAACCATGTCAAAAATTTAAAAGCTTAACAACCCAGTCAACCTCTCTTATGGCTTTGCACAACAAAGCCAATAATAATACAACCAACCTAACCTCATTGTTCAACCTTGCTGATTTTTTATATAAATGGAGTTTAACTTTTTGTAGTTTATGTTATTGAGTAAAATGAGAAACATTCTCTATTTTTACTTGAAAATTTTAGATCATTTGCTTGTATTTTGATGCAATAGATTTAAATACAAAGTCACTTAGAGATGCATGCAAGATTCCACCTTTTAAATTATTTACACACATTTAGGTGCGATAGAATTCAATGCATGGCTACCTCGAAATGCATGCATGCTTCTATCTTTTTAAATTGCTTGCACACATTTCAGTGTAATAGATTTCAATATAGGGTTATTTCTTGATGCGTGCGTGATTCATTAAGTTACTTAAATGAATTTCTAAGCACCCTTCTTGTATGAAAAATGACTCATTATATGTTCAAAGTTTAATTGAAAGTAATGCCTTAATGTCTACTTGTATATTAGGTTGCGAATTCGATAGCATTGGGTAGGCCGGTGAAACATGTAAACATTATTTCTCAGGGAAGGCTGCTGACTTATGTGCTTATGCAGCCTTACAACATGCTTTTTTTGTGGAGAAATTTACAACATGTAAACATTAGTTCTCCTTTTGAGGGTGACACTTTGATAGGGATCATAGACTTTGTTTTGTTTAGATCTTCAAAGAAGATTTAGCTCACATTGCTTAGATCTTCAAAGATGATGTCTGCATGAAAATTGAGCTTGGAGGGAAATCTCAAGAGAGAGGAGGAAGAGGGATAGTGAGATGGCGGTTGTCACGTGTGAGTTGTAGAGAAAAAATGAAAGAGAGAGGGGTTAGAGTAGCCGTGCTAATAATAAGTTGATCTTGACTAACAACATTTCAATATTGTTGAATGAGTTTTTTTCATAATATTACATCTTGACTAGATTTTATTTTCTACGTTTTATTAAGAAATCCCTTTTTGTATCTCACCTCTATTTTGTTGCTTCTGTAGGAAAATGTTTAATTGAAGAAGGCTCGCTGATATGCCATACGATGAGTCTACAAAGGAGGCTGTTTGATCCATCATAGATATGCATGATCCATAGGGGCTTGTTGAGGTTGATGATAGGCTCGAATAGCATGAGGTGCTTAGTGCCCGCAATACTTTTGGTAACTTCTTTGCACGACCATCCATGTTCTCAACTTGCAAATTGGATATCTCCATTTGAAGGAGCCTCTAGAGTGGTGGTCTACTATTAAGATGGGTGACTCCATTTAAATGAGTTTTAGACTTTTTTTTGTCTTGGCTTAAGAGACTTAGGCGTTTGGGGCTGCCACCGCTGTGAAAAACAACGCTCTGCTTTGACTTATCTCCCGCTACAATTTCATGCCGTGAAAAAGCTGCGACTGGGACAATGCGGCCAGCGGTTTCGATTCAATGCTCTCTAAAATACCCTTCATAAATCCCATGGAACAACGCCACTGCACGGTGAAGCGTCGACGACTCATCTGTCCTCGGCGATAAGATGGTCCAACTGAGTCTGGGAAGACGATTCCATTTTCGCTCTTTCGATTTTGCAGTGAAGAAGTTCGAAGAAAAATCATCAAGAAAGCTTTAGAACCCGTTGATCCAAAGCATTGGTATGATGAGGAGGTGAGGACAGGTAGGAGATGAAGGAATTTGGGAGGTTTCTCATGAGGTCTCTCTTAGGAAGGACCGCGATACCTAAACCCACACACATAGATGAGAAGTGCGTCTCTATCGTTCAGTCATTTCATGTTATTTCTTCGTCGGCGTTGCGCTTGCATTCTCCAATTTTTTTTCTGTGAAGCCTGCGGCTTTCTTTCGCTTATTTTAACTTTTGTTTCATTAGATTACTAGTTTATCGAGTTTGTCGCAAATATATTTTATTTGTCTTTGAATATGGATCTATTTCCTTTGAACTGGAATAGAGGTGCATCATTTTGTGTTAATAATTTCCTTTCCTTATGTTAGTTATGATGATTATTGAAATTACAGGTTTAGGGGTTGTTTTGCTACAATCAAAATGTAGTAAATCTAGGATGCTTTAAATCCTAAAAATTGTTTTACCACGAGAAATGTTAAATGTAGCTAAATCCTAGTAACTTGTTTGGTAGCTATTGTTAAGATTTAGGAAGATTTGTGATTAAAATGAAGAAGAAGAAAAGGCACGATGAGAAGAAATGGTGTAAATCTGTTAAATCTTACACCTGAAGCATATAAGGACATTTTAGTCTCATTGCTCGCCAAATCAACATTAGTGAAGGCATGAAGTGATGATGGTCACTTCATGCAAATATGAAACCCATGAATGGAGGCATTTGTCAACAATTTAGTTGTACACTAAAGGAACATATACCATCTATGGTGCAATCTCAACTCGTTCAGATATGTTAGTTTTCTAGCTTGTACAAATTGAATTTTTCTCCCCTAAAATTCTGCAGAATGAAGGACTAGCCCTTTGTTATTTTTCACTATGATTATCTTCTTTTTACTCATTATTTTTAATCATTATTGGAGAACCTGCATTAGTTGTACACTCAAGGAACATATATCATCTATAGTGATGTTTTTTTGTTCTTTAGAATCTAATAACAAGGATTGCTTGGTTTTGCTTGTTTATGTATATATATAATGTTTTGCTAGGTTAGCTTTGAATGATGTGTTGTTGAGTTCTTATTAAAAGTAATGTGATGATTTTATTATTTCTGATTTGGGATGATGGTTGGCTTCTTTTTTGGTTGGCTGGTTAGTTATCTTGTTGTTCTGTTTATGTATCTCGGACGGTGCTTGGTGATCTCTCGATAGGGAAGGAAATGGTGACATTAATTTTTTTCTTTCTATCTTTAAGGCTGATAGCATTTTATCTGATTGTAATCCTTCTTTTTAAAGTTTGGATGCTCACATTATTGTTGCTCCTTGGGATGGATTTTGACTGAGCCTGAGTCGTCCTTATTTACCTTTAATGTATCTCTCTATGCTTGTTTATATCTTTTTTGAGCTCCTTGTAGGTATTTGTACAGGGTGGAGCCTTGCAGTGGTTATGTATTTTTCTCATGAAGGGACTGCTACCTTATTGCTGATTTTCACTTTAGTATTTTCTTATATTCTATTCTTGTATTAGTTAGGGGAATTTCTTCATTAGATTTTTTGTAGCTCTTAGGAGCATTAGTTTTGAGATTTTTTCCCTACAAAGATTGTGTATCTTCTATTTCTGTTAATAAAATTTTTATCATTTTTTTGGGTTAATTATCATATTTTTCTTCATTCTGTTTAAAATTAATCAGCTTATATGCTCATAGGGGCATTGTAGTCATATCTGCTGCAGCATTAGTCTTGAGTTTTCCAATAGAATCAGCAAACGTGACTTCACTTGCCACAGATTCACCATTGCCTTCAAACAGTTCCTTAGTTGAGGGCTCTTCTTGAATTGCCTTAGTTGATTTATTAGGAAAAGTAGCATTTCAGTCCTACATTTTGTGCTTTAATGGATTTATTGAAGACCTTATCTTGGTAAACTAAGATTTATATTTTCCTTTAATTCTAGCATTGTGTCATGGTGGACTCGATGAATGGGCTATCCTTACTTGTCTCGCAAGCAAATGGACTTATCTTTTGCCTCGTGTTTAATGCTTTGATGGGATTGATGAAGATCTGGTTTTAGTGATGTTGAGGTTTAAGGTTCCTTCAATTTTAGACTTGTGTTTGACGAACTTGATGAAAAATTATCCTAATTTGTCTATACTGACTTGTCAAGAAGAATATGCATACCGATGACCTAGTCTTCAGGGATTGTGTTAGGTTGATGACAAGGAGTCGTTAGTCCACTACTCGGTGCTTTGATGGACTAGGTGATTATAAGATTCTCTTAGTTCACTCATTGGTTTTTTACAAACATTGGGATGACTTCTTTGATCCTGTGCTTGAGACATTATTGGACTTGTTGAAGTTCTTTTGTTCTATGTTCATGCTTGATTAGATCTCTTGTAAAGGGGGTTAAAATATTAAGTTGTTGACAATATAGTGTTTGGCTTGGCGCCTTTCTGAAGTGAGGATCATTTCTTCATATTTTGCTTTAATCTGTCGGCCAATTGAGAAGATTTAGATTTCTGTTGCTTCTAATCACCAAAGTTGGATAAGCTTTAGGGTTGGGCAGCTACCATTATCAGATTGATAAGTAGATCTTTCACTATGGTCTTTTTGTGGCTTGTTGAGCGATGAGAGTGTCAGCGACTTGTTCATTTTTTTTAGTTTATTGATTCTGACTTTTTGAACTTGCTTAAGCCTTGACTTAAGTTGTGAGGAATTTGCACTTTCATCTTTGGGCTAGCAAACAAGGGATCTTTCACTACAGTGTTTTTTTGCCGCTTGTCTAGTGAGGAGAGCATCAATGATCTCGACCATATTTGGGCTTATTGAGTTCAACCTTTTGAAACCGTTTAAGCTTTGGATATAAATTATGACTCTTATTTTATTTTTAAAATTTTGGCAAATTTAGGAGATGAATTTTTTTTTCTTGATGTTGTCTTATGTATAACTTAAGGATTATTTGGCATTTTATCTTGCAATCAAATGAAATCTCAACGTAAAACAAGATGTCAATTCAAACATCTAAAAAATACCCCTTGTCTTACAGGGGCAATTTTGACGATTTCTAGATATAAAAATTGAATATATCTTTTATCCAATGGGGGAATTTTCAAATTAACATAGAGTTGTGTTGTGTGTGTTGTGTAGGAGTTGATTTTCTTTCTTATTACTTATATAAGTAGATATGACATTTTGTTAATCATCATAACTATATGTTTAGTGATCTTGGCATAAAACAAGATACCAACCTAAAAAATATATAAAATTGCATTGTTTTATAGGGGGGATTTTTTAGAATAACTTCAAAATGCATTCTTATGTTACAAGAGAGTTTTCAAGTTATATTTAAGTACATATTTTTGACATGAGGAGCTTTGAGTACACTATTTATTCAAACATTTGATTACAAATAGTAATGTTTAGTATTTGTTCGACTATTTAATTGATTGGTATAGTAATAATAATAAATAATAATAATAATAATAATAATAAAGAAAAAAAAATTTTTGTAACCGTGCGGTTAGTTCTGAAAAAAAAAAAAAGAATCTGAGGAGTCGGTTCCCAAAATAGAAGGAGAAAGGGGAGACTCTAACTGCGTGCCCCTAAGTGGAGGAGAAGAAGGAGAAGCGGCCCTTTCTAGTTCTGCCCAGCAGTGCGTCGATGTCTTAGTCGACAAGGAAGGAGAAGAGAGAAGGCCTTTCGCGTGTTCACGGACGATCGAGGAAAACGACGGGAGGAAAGGAGAGTCGAGAGCCTCGTCGCGCGTGAGTGAAGGCCGGCGTATGTTAGCAAAAAAAAACCGAGGTAATGTAAGTATATAATTTATAAAATGATGTTTAATTGAAATTTTTATGTTAATATTATGATCTCAAACTTTGATTTAAAGTTTATAGTTTTTAACTTAAGATTTATTAATTTCAAATAGGTTAAATTAGGAAAATTAATCCTTGAAAAGAGAAGAATGGAATATATTATGTATGTACATAATTTAATAATTAAGTTACAAAATATGATATAATAATAATTATTATTAATTGAAGATTTAATTTTAACACAGAAAATAATTAAATTAATATTTGATTCTATAAGAATTTCATAAGGAAGAAAAGGAAAAGGATTCAAGATAAACCGCAAATTAAAGTGGATAATTATGTTCTTACATTTAAAAATGTCTTTAATTTCTGTCTTTGAAATGCATGTCATACGATTACTTTTTTCCTACCGTAAGATGATTTTTCATGCTTTCTTAAACCGCTGATGTACTCGCTTTTATATTGGATGATAACCGAACGCTAGATCATATTATTAATGCTATCATTTTAAAGTTTCACCGATTTAATTAATCATGAATTAACGCATACGGTATAATCAGATGCTATGGAGATGTTGAATCTGAGCTCACCCCTTATGGTATTGTAGAATCGAATGCACTGTAATACAAAATATCTGCGCCAATGAAATCAAATGACACAATAAGTAATGATACTTGTTCTTTGAATGAGTATTTCGACCGACTTTGGAAGGATGATAAAAGTAAAAGTTTATATGATAAATGTTTATGATACCGACCCCATACGCATCGATAAATGTTTATGATACCACCCCCATATTATCGATAAATGTTTATGTATACCCTCCCATGATTGATTATTTGAGCGATTTCTTTATGCGTGACAATAAAAATGCATACTAGCTTTCTTTCTTGTTTTACTATAGTGTAATAAGATAATCGTATCAATTATATTCATTTGTTATGCTTAAATCTTTTTCGGTAACCTCCCAATTAAATGATAGAAGGAAAGTCATGTACCGTCAGATAGAGGAGATAGTAATTATGTTGAGTTATGTTTAAAATGTGTTTTCTCCTAAACTTTGTTAGAATATTTATGTATGACAAATTGTATAATTATTCGTAGTCTTTTATGATTAAAGATTGAAGATTTTATTTATGATTGAAAATGTTAAGAAATATTTTATTTTATCCGTCCACCGTCTGCTCTCGCAGATTCCAAGCTCTGCCGCGTGACAAGAGTGGTATCGAGCTAGATTTTAGATTTTAGATTTAGGGCATAAGTAATGATTAAAATCAAAGAGCCATTAGGAAGAGGATAAATTTATGAATAAATTTGCATATGATTATATTGATTAATGTGTAATCGGTTATAATTAATTTGGCTTCTCGTTATGGAATCAATTCGGAAGATGATATAAGGGAAAATAGAGACAAACCATCGAAAGCAATTTGGTGCAACCACTTCACTATATAGATGCATTTAAACGACAAAGAATGAATGTGATGATAAAGGAATCGATACCCAAGAAGTGGTGGAGTTTATTGATAAATACTTGAAATTATTTCAAGATATGAGGCCACCTCTTTTCTCAAAGAGACCATAGAATCGAAACCGTCTGAATAGAGAAAATTTTAGATGTCATGCTCCGAGAAGAAGTGGCTTTTGCTTGGCTGTCGTGAGATGGTGGTAAGCAGTACAAGAGAAATTTGAAGGGAGGTCTTGCAATCTTATTTCTTGGGAGGACTTTGTGAAGACTTTTAGATATCGGTTTATACCCCTCTCAGCTAGGAGACAAATGCAGGACAAATTCATCAGATTGATACAGGGAGATCACTCTATAATGCAATATAGTCGAAGTTTACACGCTTGGTATGCACCAATTGATACCAAATGAAGAAAAAAAATGTCATAGGTTTCTAGGATCGAAGGATATAATCGACTTGATTTCTGGGTATCATGACTATGTCAGATAGGAAAGGATAATGGCAAGTACCGAGAAGGAGGAATATTGAAGAGGAGGAATGATGATAGCCAAAATCGTAATGTTCAAACCAAAAAAATCAAACCGAAGAAGCTGAAGTCGATATCTATGCCAGAAGTAACAATATTGCCACATGCCCAAAATGTGAAAGAGCACACAAAGGAGAGTGCCTCGTGCACAAACACTGCTATCTGCCATCAGCGACATATGGCAAAATCTTGCCCTATCTTCGCAGAACCTTTAAGGGATGACAAGTGTTCAACCTCTTCGAGGATTGGAGGAAAGAATGATTGAATCGACCGACGGGCCATCTCAAATTCGAACCACGTAATACATACTGAAGTTTATGACTCACGCAACAAGAAAAAAGACTCACTGATGTCATCACGGTATGTCTTTAATTAAATTAAAGATCGCCATAATTTTGTATTGAGATATATATTTGTTTTATATGTCTTCAATTATAGGTATCATCTTTATTGAAAGTAAATCAGTTAGAGTTTTATTTGATCGGAGCATCACATTCATTTATATCTCAAGAATGTGTGAGGATTTTGGATTACAAATTATAAAATAGAAGTACTTTCAAGATAATGCCAAATGGTCTCAAATGAAGCCGAAAATATTTGCAAATGTGAACCTAAACATCCGTGAAAGAAGCTTGAATACGATTTAATAAGCCAATATATGAATTCAATGTGATTTTAGAATGGTAGCTAAACATTTTGCTACTATAGATTGTTCTAAAAGATATAAATTCAATATTCTAGAAGAATTCAAATTCAGGGCATAAAGGAGTATTAACTATGATGGTGTCTTGCTTAAAAGTTCAAGATGCTATCAAAAGGCTAAGGGTTTCTTGCTCAAATTATTGATGTTATTAAAGAAAAAGAAGATGATGTAATGATCAAGAAAAGAGTATCCAAGTTTTAGATGATTTACCGTGTTTACCTCCGCTGAGAGATAGATTTATCTATTGATTTAATTCAAGGTACAAAACCCGTACAAAAGTACAATTTAAAAAGAATTACAAGAGTTGAATAATCGCTACAAGAATTGTTAGAGAAGGGATTTATCAAGACATCTCCTCGGGAGCTCAGATATTTGTGAAGAAGAAAGATGGGAGCTTAAGGCGCATCGATTATAAAGAGCTTAATAAACTCACATTGAAGAATAAATATCCCTTGCCAAGAATTGATGATCTCTTTGACCAACCAAGGATTTGATTTTCAAAGATTGATTTAAGATCGGTTATCATCATTGAGAATCAAAGAAGAAGATATACCAAAGACCGATTCAAGATAAAGATATGGACATTGTTTGTTGTTGCCTTTTGGCTTAACAAATGCCAAATCAGATTTATGGATCTCATGTTTTAATTCTTTTATCAGATTCATGTGATTTATATTCTCGATTAGAGATAAGAAAAAACCATCTTCGCATTATTTTGCAAGATCTGAAAGGAAATGAATTATGCAACGCTTTCAAAGTGTGAATTTTGGTTTAAAGATCATATTCTCGGCAATTAATATTGAAGGTGTTTCAGATCGAAAAAGTCGAGCAATAAATCGGGCCAATCGCATCACTACGTAAGTCGAAGATTAGGAGATTCGTTGGGTTTTCACAGATTGATGCCACTATCGGCTAATTCGAAAGCCAAATTTGAATGAGCGATGTGAAGAGCTTTTCAAAAATTGAAGAATTGTTTAACGACCGCGCAAGATTAATTATTCCATCGTGACGAAGGATTTCAAATTTATAATGAGACATCATTAAGAGGCCAGATGTGTTTATGCAGAATGGAAGAGTGATTGCTTATGATTGGAATCAAAAAAATCATGAATTATCCAACCCATGATCTGTAGCAAGAAGTGGTATTTGCATTAAAAATTTGGAGGCATTATTTATATGGAGTAAGATATGAAATTTTCACTGATCATCAAAGCTTGAAATATATCTTTACAACTAAATTTAAAGAGAGATGAGAACTCATTAAAGATTATGATTTAGATATTCAATATCCAAGAAATGTAGTTGTTGATGCTTTAAGAAAAAATATCGGTAGTATTTATTGGTTGATCTCAACAGAGGAATTGATTAAAGATTTAGAAAAATTTCAATTATTAAATCTACAGATGATCATGTTTTATTGTTAAATCAAAATTATACAATCAAATTTCAAAGACGAATATGAGATGCTCTACCCAAGATGTGACTTTCAAAATTTTAGATTTGGTAAAAGTAGGCCATACGTAAGATTTTGAAATCGATGAAGAGGATTATCAAGTATCAGTAGGTTTGCATTCCAAATGGAGATTTGAGAAAGTTATCTTACATGAAGACATCATTCAAATTATACAATTCATCCGCAAGAACAAAATGTATCGATCTTAAGAAAATATTTTGCGAACGGAATGAATTAATTTTATAAATGTCAAGTCGATGGTTAAAGTCGAACATCGAAACCAGTGAACTTTTATACTCTTACCGATACCGAGTGGAAATGGGATGATATTTATGGATTTTGTTGGCTTACCTAGATCCGTAAAAGGATGCGATACTATTTGTATTGATAGGTTACTAAATCGCACACTTTATATCTATTAAACAATCGCCGATGCTGAAGGAAATAATGAAATCGTAAAGTTATACTTGTGCCAAAATCTATAAGATCCGACGACGGGATTACATCTAGATCGTGGAGAAAAATTCAAGAAGTTTTAAAAGTTTTACTTTCAAGATCGCATTCCATCCTCAAACCGATGGCTCAAAAGAACAATTCAAACACTCAAGATTTGTTTAGACTTTGTATCCTTGATTTTGGAGGAAATCGGGAAATTCATTTGTCTTTGATTGAGTTTGCACAACAATAAATTTTCAAGCAGTACGGTATGACTCTATGAAGATATGGAAGAAAACGTAACACCGCTTGGGTGGAGGTGAAAGAAGAATCATTGACGCAGATAGTAGATGAATCGAAAAGATCGATTATCCGTGATAGATTAAAAGCTATTCAAGATAAAGATGAAATATTATGATGCTAAACATCGACCAAGAGAGTTTAATTTGTATTTCTTAAAATCACCATGAAAGGTATAAAATGATTTGGCAAAGTTGGAAAGTTGAGCCCACGCTATATCGTCCATATGAAATCTTGGAAAGAATTAAAAAATGACTTATACCTTTACCTTCTCACATGCAGGAGTGCACAATGTGTACATTTCTTTCCTAAAATATATTATCGATGAAGCCAACAAGATTATGTTGATCTTATTGATATTCAACCCGATCTCACATTTATGGAGCCAAATAATTATGATGTCAAGCATCTCAAATAGGAAATTCCATTTGTCCGATGGAAAACATGGATCGATCGAGATTACGTGGGAGAAGGAATCAAAATGCTAGAGCTTTATCCTCAATTGTTTAATTAAAGGTATGTATTTCTATTAATGTCATTTAATTTGAGGACTAAATTTTATAAGAGGAGAGATTGTAATAACCTAAAAATAATAATAATAATAATAATAAAGAAAAGAAAATTTTGAATGCATGTATGGAAAAAGAAAAAAAAAGAATAGGGGAGTCCCAAAAGAGACAGAGAGAAAGAGAAGGAGAAAGGGGAGACTCACCATGCGTCTCTACTGAGTGAGATCGCAAGGAACGAGGGAGAAGAAGGAGAGCCCTAAGACGTCTTACAGCCGGCGTCGTGCGCCCAAGGAAGGAGAAGAGAAGCCTTGCCGTCGACGCGGCCGACGACGGGAAGAAGCGAGTCCGGAGAAAAAGGAGAGTCGAGCCTCAAGGCGCGGCGGAGTGAAGAAGTCGAGCCGTCGATGTTAGGGAAAAAAAAACCGAGAGGTAATGTAAGTATATAATTTATAAAATGATGTTTAATTGAAATTTTAATGTTAATATTATGATCTCAAACTTTGATTTAAAGTTTATAGTTTTTAACTTAAGATTTATTAATTTCAGCAAATAGGTTAAATTAGGAAAATTAATCCTTGAAAAGAGAAGAATGAAATATATTGTGTATGCACATAATTTAATAATTAAGTTACAAAATATGATAATAATAATAATTATTATTATTAATTGAAGATTTAATTTTAACCTAGAAAATAGTAATGAATAAGGAAACGTGCTAAATTATAAAAGCTATAAAGGAGGTTCAAGAGTATCGATTAAATTAATATTTGATTCTATGAATTTCAATAATAAGCGAAAGAAAGATTCAAGAAACCGCAAATTAAAGGTAATTACGTTCTTACATTTATGAAAATTTTAATTTCTGATGAATGCGTTCATTAATGATTTTTTCAGACCGTAAGTCAGTGATGATTTTTCGCTTTTCTTAAACCGCGAATATTTTTCATGTTGATAATAACTGAATGCTGATCATATATCATTTTATAAAAGTTCACCGATTTAATCAATCATGAATTAATGCATAAAGATAATCAGATGCTATGAATGAGATGTTGAAACCGAGTTCACCCCTTATAATCACGGGACGAATGTGTGCACAAAATAATTAAAAGCCAATAAATCGAAAATCCAATGAATGGCAAATGACAATAATAATGATACTTGTTCTTGAATGAGTATTTCGACTGACTCTGGAAGGATGATAAAAGTAAAAGTAAAAGTTTATATGATAAATGTTTATGATATACCGACCCCATATGCTACCGATAAATGTATGTATACCGACCCCATATGCATCATAACGCATACCTACCTCCCATTTGATTGATATTTCTTTACGTGACGCTGACAATAAAATCGATGCATACTTTTTCTTCTTACTATACAAAGATAATCAATCTTAATCAATTATATTCATTTGTTACCGCTTAAAATCTTTTTTAATCCTCCAATTAAATGGTGATAGAGAGAAAGTCGTATTTCTGTAGAGGGACTTGAGATAGGTAATTATGTCATGTTGAGTTATGTTTAAAATGTGTTTTCTCATAAACTTTGTTAGAATATTTATGTATGGACAAATTGTATGATATTTGTGGTTTGTAGTGGCTCTTTTATGATTGGAGATTGAAGATTTTATTTATGATTGAAAAATATTAAGAAATGTTTTATTTTATCCGTCAGGCCCGTACATTCCGTATTTGACTCTCGGTAGATTGACACGAGCCCTTGAATAAATGAGTTGGTAGACTCCTCTCTCATGCAATTTCTCTATAATATAAGGAACTTTCTGGTTGACTTTAAATTGACCACTAATTTTTTTATAAGAGATGTTTGGTCTTCTCAGTACTAAGACTAACTCCTCTTTTATGAATGTTTGAAGACACATCGTATTATCAAAAGCTTTAGATATTTTTGCTCGATAGAATTTTAAATTTTATTGAACTTGGAGTCTAACTTCATCTAGTGCATCAAGTTCTTTAATTCATAGATGGGTATTCTCATATTAAGTGAGATTGAACAATTATTCAATGTGACAATAATTCAACTTCTAGCGACAAGACTGCTTAAATTCTAATATCAACGCATAATAAGTGACTTTAGTTGGTATCTTGTAAGTAGTACAACATACCCACAACGATTATATAATCTTAATATGCCATTTTGTTTATTCTTCATGAGAATCTTCTTGAATAGCTTGACTAGTGTTTTATTAAAAGCCTATACTAAGTCATTAGCCTTTGGATTATATATTGATGAATATTGCTAGTCGATTTCATATCGATCAACAAATTTATAAATCTTCATGCTTTTGAAAGCAAGACGATTGTTTGAAATAATGCGTTGCGACACGCTAAATTTATAGACAACATTAGCGGTGAAGAACTTGGTCACTCGCTCAGTAGTGACTTCTTTGAATGGATCAACTTCTGCCCACTTAGAAAAGTAATCATTTGTTGCCAAGATGAAGCGATGGCCAATTGATGATGACGAATTGATGACTTCATCTTCATTGTTAGTTCTTGGCTTAATTATTCTATGTGAATACCTTATCATACTTCCTTAGGTTTTACAAAGACATGGTCAATACTAACTCATTCTTTTGGGAGATTTCGGGGTTGGGAAAGTTTGATTGATGATGCTCCATCAAAATATATTTTCCAAATTTACAGTTCATCTCTTTCATGAATTAGTGATATTTGTTAATCAGGTAAATCATCATTAAGCGATGAATATGTTGGAATAGATTGTGCAGTGAGAAAGTCTACTAGAATTTACTCTTTCACTACATCATGAGGGATATAAGTTATGTCAAACTATAGAAGTAGAACAACCTATTTAACAAAGTGACCCGTCAATGTTGGTTTTGTCAGTAAGAACTTTAGTGAATCAATTTCTGAGATGAGTGTTTTATTTTGAGATAATATGTAATGGTAAAACTTTTGAACAACGAATATCAACATAAAAAAATGCTTCTTGATGGAGAATATCGTATGTCGCTTATATTAATCTCCAACTAATATAGTAGAGAGCATTCTCTTAGCTTTTTTCATTATATTGTGCCAACAATACTTTGAGGGACTCTTCTAATGCTATTTTATATAGAAAAAGAGGCTTCCCTATGATTGGTGTTGTATAGGCCAGCTCAAAAATATTTTTAATAGTGTCAAATGCTTCTTGACATTCTTTCTTTCACTTGAAAGAAATATTCTTCTTCATCAATTGTGTAAAAGGCTGACATCTACCTGATATGTTCAGTATGAATCTTTTGATAAATGCAAGTTGTCCTTGCAAAGAATTCAGTTAGCGAAGTTTCCTTGGTGGTCGTATCTTGATGTTCACCTTAATCTTATTTGGGTCGATTTCGATTCATTTGTGATATACAATATAGCTAAAGGATTTTCTTGAGGAGACTCTAAATGCACATTTAAAAGGATTCATTTTGATATCATATTTTTTATATTTTTCTAAAATAATCCTTAGATCATCAAGATATCTCTACGGTCTTTGCTTTTAATGATGTGGTCATTGACGTTGAACTCTACTTTTTGATAAATCAACTTATTGAAAATACGAGTTATAGTTCCTTGATATGCGTCCCAACATTCATTAGATCGAAGGGCTTGACCGTGTATCAAAATATACTAATAGATATCCTTAATGATATATGTTTCTCATCTTTAAGTGTCATTTTGATTTGATTGTACCTCAATGATCCATTTATTTAAAAATCATATCATAATTTGAAGTGTTGTCCTCTAATAATTTTGATACTGGGAGTGAAAAATCGTTCTTTAGACAAGCCTTATTAAGGTATCAAAAGTTAGTGCAAATGTGAATGTAGCCATTCTTCTTCATGAGCATTATGTTGGCAATTTTAACCAATTAATATCATAAATTACTAACCCACAAGAACATAGTTAAAGTTATATCTAATGACTAGAAACACATTCTCTTCTCCAATCTTTTATGTTTTTGCATCTAATAGTTTAAAGAGCTTCAACTTAGTTTTGGTATATTGACTTTAAAAATACTATGTCTAATGTTAAGTTAACCAAACAAATTAATTATAGAATGCCCCCCTCTGTGGTCAGTCCACACATCAATCATAAGAGTTTTTGTTGACAATTTTTTTGTAATGGTAAAACTTTTGAACAACGAATATCAACATAAAAAAATGCTTCTTGATGGAGAATATCGTATGTCGCTTATATTAATCTCCAACTAATATAGTAGAGAGCATTCTCTTAGCTTTTCATTATATTGTATAACAATACTTTGAGGACTCTTAATGCTATTTTATATAGAAAAAGAGGCTTCACTATGATTGGTGTTGTATAGCTCAAAAATATTTTTTAATAGTGTCAAATGCTTCTTGACATTCTTTCTTTCACTTGAAAGAAATATTCTTCTTCATCAATTGTGTAAAATACATCACATATGTTCAATATGAATCTTTTGATAAATGCAAGTTGTCCTTGCAAAGAGATTAGCAAAGTTTCCTTGGTGATTATCTTGATGTTCACCTTAATCTTATTTGGGTGATTTCGATTCATTTGTGATGTACAATATAAAAAGGATTTTCTTGAGGAGACTCTAAATGCACATTTAAAGGATTCATTTTGATATCATATTTTTATATTTTCTAAAATAATCCTTAGATCATCAAGATATCTCTACGGTCTTTGCTTTTAATGATGTGGTCATTGGCGTTGAACTCTACTTTTGATAAATCAACTTATTGTATCGAGTTATAGTTCCTTGATATCCGATCCCAACATTCATTAGATCGAAGGGTTTGACCGTGTATCAAAATATACTAATAGATATCCTTAATGATATATGTTTCTCATCTTTAAGTGTCATTTTGATTTGATTGTACCTCATGATCCATTTATTTAAAAATCATATCATAATTTGAAGTGTTGTCCTCTAATAATTTTGATCGGGAGTGAAAAATGGTTCTTTAGACAAGCCTTATTAAGGTATCAAAAGTTAGTGCAAATGTGAATGTAGCCATTCTTCTTCATGAGCATTATGTTGGCAATTTTAACCAATTAATATCATAAATTACTAACCCACAAGAACATAGTTAAAGTTATATCTAATGACTAGAAACACATTCTCTTCTCCAATCTTTTATGTTTTTTGCATCTAATAGTTTAAGAGCTTCAACTTAGTTTTGGTATATTGACTTTAAAAATACTATGTCTAATGTTAAGTTAACCAAACAAATTAATTATAGAATGCCCCCCTCGTGTCGTCCACATCAATCATAAGAGTTTTGTTGACAATTTTTTTTGTAATGGTAAAACTTTTGAACAACGAATATCAACATAAAAAAATGCTTCTTGATGGAGAATATGTATGTAAACATATTAATCTCCAACTAATATAGTAGAGCATTCTCTTAGCTTTTTTCATTATATTGTGCCAACAATACTTTGAGGGACTCTTCTAATGCTATTTTATATAGAAAAAGAGGCTTCCCTATGATTGGTGTTGTATAGGCCAGCTCAAAAAATATTTTTTAATAGTGTCAAATGCTTCTTGACATTCTTTCTTTCACTTGAAAGAAATATTCTTCTTCATCAATTGTGTAAAAGGCTGACATCTACCTGATATGTTCAGTATGAATCTTTTGATAAATGCAAGTTGTCCTTGCAAAGAATTCAGTTAGCAAAGTTTCCTTGGTGGTCGTATCTTGATGTTCACCTTAATCTTATTTGGGTCGATTTCGATTCATTTGTGATGTACAATATAGCTAAAGGATTTTCTTGAGGAGACTCTAAATGCACATTTAAAGGATTCATTTTGATATCATATTTTTATATTTTTCTAAAATAATCCTTAGATCATCAAGATATCTCTACGGTCTTTGCTTTTAATGATGTGGTCATTGACGTTGAACTCTACTTTTTGATAAATCAACTTATTGAAAATACGAGTTATAGTTCCTTGATATGCAGTCCCAACATTCATTAGATCGAAGGGCTTGACCGTGTATCCAAATATACTAATAGATATCCTTAATGATATATGTTTCTCATCTTTAAGTGTCATTTTGATTTGATTGTACCTCAATGATCCATTTATTAAAAAATCATATCATAATTTGAAGTGTTGTCCTCTAATAATTTTGATACTGGGAGTGAAAAATCGTTCTTTAGACAAGCCTTATTAAGGTATCAAAAGTTAGTGCAAATGTGAATGTAGCCATTCTTCTTCATGAGCATTATGTTGGCAATTTTAACCAATTAATATCATAAATTACTAACCCACAAGAACATAGTTAAAGTTATATCTAATGACTAGAAACACATTCTCTTCTCCAATCTTTTATGTTTTTTGCATCTAATAGTTTAAAGAGCTTCAACTTAGTTTTGGTATATTGACTTTAAAATACTATGTCTAATGTTAAGTTAACCAAACAAATTAATTATAGAATGCCCCCCTCTGTGGTCAGTCCACACATCAATCATAAGAGTTTTTGTTGACAATTTTTTTTGTAATCTTTTATATCTTTGATAGTCACTTGCAATTGTTTTTCAAATAGAGGAACTCTTAGCTTATAATAAGATGGTGGTCAAAGATCTAGTTTGTATTGCGCAATTACCTTTATCATATGATCAAAACTCTCCATCTTCACTGCACTGAAAGGGATTTCTTCTTGATATAACCACTTCGCTATGAATTGTATAGTTCTATCTTTGATTCCCTTATCCACATTTTCTTTGATTCTCATTTGTCTTATTTCTTTTCTTCTTACAACTTATTTTTCAGGTTCATTAAATAAGATGTTTCATTGAACCTTTCATTTTAGATATATTAATGCTTTCTTATACATAATTTGAATCATATGCTCTCTTATGATAGTTCGAAGGCAATCATTTTTCTGAGTCTTTGATAATATCAAGCACCCTTTAATTATTTTTTAATGTAATTTATGTTTGAATTTTTTTCATTTTTTAATAAGAAAGTAGGTCATTTGTTTTATCTAAAATTATTTTCTTATGCTTGGTAATGCTACTCTCTCTAAACACATTCAAACGCTTAATAAGATGCTTCTTGGCTCAAGATATACCTTTATTTATCTCTTTATCATAATAAATAAATATATGGTAAAAAGTGCTCGACTTGGATTTCAATTTCATGTATTTCTAAGTTGGATCTTTTTTTCCTTGTGTTGAATTGGCCATACCTAAATTAATTAGTTGTGAGTATGAGTTGAAAAGCTAGACATGAAATAATTTTAAAACACATTTAAAAAAGATATATTTGTGCATATTTAATGTAAAACAATTAACGATATGGGAAAAACAATAGATATGATGCAGTTTAATCAAAACTGCAGATTCCTTAAAGATTTGATTATTTTTCCCTCCACAAAAGTAATACAAACTGATGACCTATGACATTGAAGGTGATTTAGATTAACAATAAAAATAATAATAATTTTTTAAGATCATCTCAATGGTAGAATCCTTGACACTTGTTTTATTCATAAAAGAGAGATTTTATTGATCATTGTAGAGTTACAAGTAAACCAAAAATAAAAGAAGAGTTGTGTTACACGAAATTAGGTTTGATGTAAGGTAAGTTAATATTATCACTATTCACAAAGAATTTTAGTTGTGTGTCCATAGTCCTGGAAATGCAAAAAGATTGTGAGATAATACCTCTTTTGGCCAACATATCAGTAGGTTGATTGCCTTTCCAAAATATATGAGTAAGGTATGTTCAAGTTCTTTAGCACCTCCTTCAAGGCTTTGAGTTTTTTTATGATGAACCAAGATGTGTTATGATCCTTGTTTTCCATTATC
This sequence comes from Cymbidium sinense, assembly GCA_021442155.1. Lineage (NCBI taxonomy): Eukaryota > Viridiplantae > Streptophyta > Magnoliopsida > Asparagales > Orchidaceae > Cymbidium > Cymbidium sinense. The sequence goes on along the minus strand of CM038228.1, from coordinate 28,137,412 downwards.
ATTTGGATGAGAGTCTTGGAATTTGATTAAAGCCAGTACTCATTCAGTGGTTGGATGGAAGTTATCTTGAGTGCATAAAGGCAAGCTGCTACTTCAGCATTTACGGGAGAGGATCCAAAAAATAGCATAGAAAAATAGAGTGAGTATTGTCCATCCTGCATTCTAAAAATTCCACCAATTATGTGTAATATCCAATTAATTCAATAGCTTATTTCCTAATTGCCTAATTAACTTTGTGTTCTTGTAGCATTAGGGGCTGTTGCGGTAGCATGCATCGGTAGGATTAAACCATTACGCGTGGATGGTTGGATCTCTCCATGACTTCTATTTCATTTCCTTCCTCTGGCGGCCTCGATCCTTCGCGATTTCCTTCCGCAGCTGCGAGTTCTTCTCCTCCTTTCCCTTCCACCGGCGGCACGGTAGCTCCGTGACACAGCGAGGAACCAGCTTCCTTCCCTCGGCGTCGGCAAGCCGAGCTAGCTCTGTGGCCTTGAACCCGTCGTGAGCGAGGATTCAGCGTCCTCTCCCCTTGCCGTCCAGGTGAGGTCTGTTATGACCGGCGAGCGGCCGTCAGTGAAGATGCAATTTGGAGTTCGTGAATCGGTATTTCGGATTGGGTCCGGTCTGATAGATAAGAGGAAAGCTTTTGGGAATTTTGTAAGTTCTTAATTTTCTTTCACTATCCTTTTCTTTCGGTCGGCCTTCTTGGTGTTGAAATCGTGTTTGGGAGTTGAATTATTTTGTTCTTGGGTGAGTTCTGAGTATTATTGAATGGGATTTAGGATTGACATTGTTTGTTAATTTTAGTTTGTTGATTGAAGCGGTAATTAGTAGTAGATTACTTTGAATTTCTGGGTATTTGAAAACTTATGAGGAGATATCGATTTGGTAAGATTGGTGTTAATTATGAGTTTCATTTATGAGTTTATGTATTAGAAGTATTTAGAAGAGTTATTTAATGATAGGTTGTGTACTTTCGAGGAGAATCGAGCGGCATGACGCAAACGAGGTGAGACATAATTCTTAATTTAAATTGATTTTATTCTATGTATCTTGTTTCTGCTTTGTATAAATTATACGATTGAACGTATAGATATTTACGTGTATTGTGCAATCTGAAATGTTTATTCTTGTCTAGTATAAATTCGATTTATAATGATTATAAGGCAGTTAATTCAGCGTATGATTTCATTGGACGTATAGAAATGTTTGACAACATGTTAAATGCAGTAATGTGATAAACAGGGAAATGTTAGAAAAATTGTGATAAGAAAGTATGTTATAGAATCTGCCTTGAGATAGGCAAAAGTTACGAGATGGCCGTGATTAGGGGATCTTAGTATTCCGGCTACGACATTTTGAGGTTGGAGTAGTTAAATTTGTCCGATTAGTGTCGAAATTAGGTAAATAGTATGGTTACGGCCTCTGACTTGACTTTAGGCAGGCGGGTACTTTTGTTATGAAGTCAGCGCATCTGATTATAAATGGCATTTGAAAATGATTTGATATAGAGCGAAATGATTTTTGAAAATGCTCCTTTGGCGACATTGATCTGATTATGAGCACTGACGTATTGATTATATTACATTTATATTTTCTGGCGTATTGTTGATTCACGTTGTTACATTCTTGCGGCCACAGTTCTGGGTTTGTAAATTTAAATGTACGTACACGATTATTCTCTTGTCTTTATCTTGACTTCTTTAGCATTCTCTTGTCTTTACAAACTTTAAACTCTCTGATAATTTCGGGAAAAGATGAAATTTGGGTAGAAGCTTTTTTGTTAATTATGTTTTGTATAGTTTGGAAAGATTAAAGGCTTTTGTGCATAAATTAAATGTTTTTAGTTCTCAGATTTATTTACAAACTCAAAGATTTCATGCTTGGTAATTGTGATATGAATTAAGTTAAGTATATAGAATTGCAAATATTTGATGATTTGATTAGATCAAATTTCACTTCAATTCTGATGCTTGTGGTTGGAGCTTGGTGAATCTGTCGAATCATCCTATTACATTACTTGACCAGGATAAAGGTGGGGTCATCGTGACAGAAAAGTATCGAGCAATAAGGTTGATAGAAAAAAAGATTGATGAGCAATAGTTGGAAGCATGATTTGGATTTAGGGATAAGTGTTGAATTGATGTCTATAGGGCGATTAATTTTGGGTTAGGAATAGATCATTCTTAATTTCATGCATGTATGATATTTAATAAATATGTATCATATAAATAATTTTTTATAATTACTGATTAATTTGCAAGAAATGCAGAAAAGGTTAGATTGATCCTCAAGACTCAACTGAACTCCATCGAGATAATTCTAACAGTGAAATACAACCTGAGCAGTGGTGAAGGTAGATGAATTGCGAGTAGTTCATTGATTTCCAGTTGTTGATAAGTAGATCATGGAAAAATCTGCTAGGCACGATCAGTATGGTTGAAGGTGGATCAACATTTGAGGATATTTTAAAGCTCAAACCACCGGCATTCAGAGCGATCCATAAGGTGATTGGTTGCTAAAATTGGAAAAATTTTGGATGGATGATTTGCAAGAAGAGTAGTCTTTACTTTTGTATTAGAAGGGGAGGCGAAAAGGTGAGGCTCAACCAGGAAAGATTTGACCGATACCACTCATCAAATGGGATGAATTTGTCAAAGTATTCAAAGATTGATTTATTCCTCCATCGAGGCTTTCTGAGACAAATTTTTAACTTCAAAGCTTATAATGCAATATGAAGCGAATTCTTCTCTAGATATCTTTCAATTATATCGATGCGGGAAGAGAAATGTCATATAAGATCTCGAGAGATCAATTGGGTTTAGCTCCCTCTCATGAGTTCTGGTGTTAGTTGAAAAGTAGGAATTGAAAATGAGTTGAATTTTTAAGCAGATTGGATTCTGAGCAAGCAGCTTTGAAAGAAGGCCGATTTGCCTTAATTTAAAACGATGATACAAATTCAATTGGAAACCTATTGTGATAAGTGTGGAAGCGACATTTTAGTGAATGCATTTGGATCGAGAAATACGAATGTGGTGATTGGACATCGCATCAGCCTTGCCATTGAAGAAGGACATAAAATCATACAATTATCGGGGGATAGGGTTAACAAAGAAAATTTTGGAAGCCGAAGCGGGTAACACAATTTTGGGAAAACCTTTAATTCAAGAAAAAGGAGAAACGAGCAACCTCAGTAAGCGAGTTTTTCTATCACTCCATGAAGCAAAGGAATCAAATGAAGTGGTGTCGATGCTTAAAATTTGAATCATTTGGGTTCAGTTCTGTTTGATTCTGGTGCTTCGCATTCGTTCATTTTCGATTCCTTTTCCACCAGTTTACGGTTGATACTATTTATTTCATACAGATTGAATGTGGCTTCGGTGATAATTTGAATAATAGAAATGTTGGCATTACATTCAAGATAAACACTTTTTCTGAACTAATTATCTTACCAATCGATATTTTGATGTTATCTTGGTATGAATTGGTTGATTAAATATTTTGCAACAATTCAATCGGAAGAGGAGAGTGAAATTTTGCATGCAGTGAAAAATCATTTTATTTTTCTTGTGATAAGAATATGTCTTCTTTGATTAGTGCGTGAAGTTGAGTAAATATTTAAAGCGGTGAAATTGTATTTCAAAATTAAATAAGGAGGTGTTTGAGGTGAAAAACATTCCGTTGTTTGAATTTTCCGATGTGTTTAGGAGGAATTACGTTACCACCAACAGTGGAGTTTGGGATTGATGTACAACGGTACAACTTATACATAAATCTCCTTACAGGATGGCTCTTAAAGAATTGCGAGGTGAAGTGTCGATTTGGAATTGTTGAAAGGATTTATTCGGCGAATGGAGCGATATTTGTTAAGAAAAAGATGTTATCACGATTGTGTATTGATTACAATTAAATAAAGTAACAATCAACAAGTATCCACTCGGGATTGATGATTTATTTGATCAGTGGAAAGTATTTTAGAATTGATTTGAGATCCGGATATCATCAGTTAAGTTAAAGATCGATATTTTAAAACGACTTTGGACCGGTATGGACATTATGAATTTCTTGTTATGCCATATGGTTTAACTATGCTCCTGCTTATGGACTTAATGAATGTGTTTTCGCCTTTGGTGGACTTTGTTATCATCTTTATTGATGATACGATTTATTCTAAAGCGATGAAGAAAGCAAATCATCGGATTGTTTTAAATTGACAAAATCAATTATATGCCAAATTTTAAAATGTGAATTTTGGATGCATACGTCGCATTTCTCGCGTTATCGATTGCGAAGGAGTTTGTTGATCCTCAAAAGTAAAAAACAATTTTAGAATGGTCCGCAAGAATGTACAGTTAGTTTTGCTTAGCAGTTATTAGGAAGTTTGTCGAGATTTTCTCATATTGCAATGCCTATCTAATTTATTGAAAGATATTAAATTCCATGACAACGAATGTGGCGAGTTTTCAAAAGAGATTTGACCACTTTATTTTATATTAAAGGGTGAGGATTCCAAATATTTAGTGATATCTTTAAAGGTTTGGGTTGTGTTTAATGCAAAATAGAAAATTGCTTATGAGACAATTAAAACCTCACGAAATTATCCCGCGTGATCTAGAGTTAGCTGTGGTTTTGCTCTTAAAATTTGGACATTACTTGTATGGGTGAAATGCAAATTTTCGATCATCGAGTCTTAAATATATCTTTTACAAAAATAATCTAAGACAAGAAGGTGGCTTGAGTTTATTAAAGATTATGATTTAAATATTCGGATTGTCAGAAAAGGCAATGTGGTGATGCATTAAAGTAAATCCATGGAAATGCTAGTTGGATTATTACTCAAAGTCGAGTTGATCGAGAATTGTCTACTAAGTTAGAAGATTCGGTGATCGGCATTTATCTCAATCTGATCAATTTTATTTGATAGAATCAAAGCTGGATATTAGAAATTCTTTGAACAAATCAGTAGTGACGAATTTTCTTGTAGATGCAGAGGTGTTATTGAAGAATTCACAATTATGATGGTGATGCAAATCGAGACAAAAATTTTACGAGGCTCATCGCGGGATATACTATTCATCCGGGTAGTTCAAAATGTATAAAGATTTAAAGATTTTGGTGGTGGGTATGAAGAAAGACATAATGAATATGTCTAAAACGCTTGTCGATTGTTAAAGCGTCACCCGGATTGTTATTCGGTCATTCTATGAATGGAAGTGGGAAGATTATATGGATTTTTTTGGATTTTCTAGATCTAGGCGTGTGATATAGTATCAGGTTGTTGTGGATAGATTGACCGTCCTCATTTACATGAAATGACAATTGATTGATCTGTCCATTATATGTTAAAGAATTGTAAGACTTCATGGTGTACCAAAGTGATCGTCTCGAAAGATGGTAGATTTACTTCAGATTATGAAATTGAGAGGCTTGGCGCTACACTTAAAATGCTTTTCATCCTCGACCGATGGATGTCGAAAGAATAATTCAAGTCTAGAAGATTTGTTGAGGCTATGTGTTTTAGATTTTGGAGGGGAAGATCATATTCTATGATCGAGTTTCTTCTGATAATACCAATCTTAGTATTGAGATGGCTCCGTATGAAGCATTATATGGTCGAAAGTGTAGAACTCCATTAGTTAGTGAAGTGGGAGAAAGCATGTTAGTCGAGTTGGTTGATCAAGCTACGAGAAAATCGATTCATCAGAAGATTCGCCAGATCGTCGCGAGTATTAGACTTAAAACCGGTAGAATTTCAAGTTGGAGAATTTGTATTTTTGAAAGTCAAACTAATGAAATGAATTAACAGATTTGGCCATGGAGGTAAATTAAGCCCAGTACATGGGACCTTTTGAAATCAAAGGATGCAATATGGCTTACAAACTTCTTACCTATTGAATTGGTGACATTCACGTCTTCACATTTCAATGTTGAAAATGGATCACGATGAGCGAAGATTCCATATACAAAGTTTGAAATACAAATTTGACTTATGCATTGGAGCGAAAGATTTTGGAATTTGATGTGAAATTCAGAAATAGACAAATTTCTATGTTAAAATTAAATGGAAGCAGACCGTCAAAGAAGCTAGGGAGGTTGACAAGAGATGAAGTTTCCTTCTTGAATGATTGAGAAGAAATTTGAGGAAATTTTTTTTAAGGGGACTTGTAATATCCAATTAATATTATTCTTGTAGCATTAGATCAGAAATTTAAGCATCGTGGCCGGATTAAGCCATTCGGCGTGTATGGTTGGATCTCTCCGCAGCTTCTATTTCATTCCTTCCATAAGCGGCCTTATTTCATTTCCTTCACGCGTCGAGTTGTCTCCTCCTTTCCCTTCCGGCTCGGCACGGACCGCTCCGTGACACGCGAACGGTGCCCCTCCGGCGTCGGCGTCGGCGTCGGCACTCGCGTGATCTGACGGCGTCTGGCAGGATTCGCCGTCGGCCATTTGAACCACATCCTTCGCTGCCGCCCGCTTCGTCGAAACCGCCATCTGTAAGTCCAGGTGAGCCCGGCGGGTTGAAATCCAAAGCGCCGGTCGGAAATCCGTGACCGTCGGCGGTTGATTTCCTTCTGGCCGATCGGGAAAGTTAGAATTTTTTAAGTTCTTAATTTTCTTTCTATCCTTTTTTCAGCCCTTCTTTGGTGTTGAAATGCGTGATTGGAGAGTTCCAAATTTGTTTTGCTGTAGGTGAGTTCAGTATTGAATGGGGATTTAGGATTGACATTGTTTGTTAATTTTAGTTTGTTGATTGAAGCGGTAATATGGCGTTAGTAGATTACTGAGTAAATCATTTTTATGAGGAGATATCAATTTCGTAAGATTGGTGTTAGTATGAGTTTATTTATGAGTTTATATTAGAAGTATTTAGAAGAGTTATTTCATTATAGGTTGTGTACTAGGAGGAATGAGGAGCACATCGACATTGAACGAGGTGAGACATAATTGATAATTTAAATTCGTTCTATTTACATGTATGCGCTTTCTACCACTTCGTATAAATTGTATGAATGACATATAAATATTTTTGTTATATTGAATGCAAATGCAAATACAAATGCTTATTACTTGACTTTGCATGATTATTGATTCTGATGATTATAAAGTAATAGTTGATATATGATTTCATTTGGCGTATAGAAATGTTTTAAAACTGATAATGTGATAAGCGAAATGTTAGGAAAATTGTGATAGGAAGGATGTTATAAATGCAGAAAAGTTGACGAGATGGGTGATTAGGAGATCTTAGTATCCTCGACATTTTGAGGTTGGAGGTTAAAGTCAATTAAGTAGTAGGGAAGTAGTATGGTTCACGCGCTACCTTGTTTAAAACGTAGGGTCGATACGATAATGATGTCAAACCATGCGATTATAAATGACATTTAGAAAATGATTTGATATAAATTGAAATGATTTTAATGAAAATCGCTCGATGATCTGATATGAACTTCGCGTGTTATTATTGTTACATTTGCAGCCTTTCAAGCGTATTGTTGATTCGTTGTTACATTCTGCGAGTTTACCGCTTTTAAAATACGTAAATGCACGATTATTCCTGTATCTTGAACTTACTTTAGATTCTTGTCTCACAAAGCTTTAGCTTATGATCTTCGTTGATAATTTCGGAAAAGGACGAAATAGTACATTTTGTTGGTGTATAGTTTTGGGAAGCTTAAAGTTTTTTTTTGAATGCACAAAATTTTAATCGATGTCTAATTTTCTGTATTTATTTACAAACTTAAAGATTTCATGCTTCCAGTAATTGTGATATGAATTAAGTTAAGTAGTATATGAATTGCAAATATTTGTGATGATTTGATTAGATGCAAATTTCACTTGCTGGTTAAAGTAGTAGCCAAGTTGGAGCGTGTTGGTGAAATCGTGTCAATCAATCATCTGATACAATTGACCGACCAAGATAAGGGGTCATCTGGGGTGTGATAATTTATCCTACCAATTGCCATAAATAGTTTTGGAAATGGATGTGGAATTGGTTCTACCATTTATAATGAGCTTATCTTTTTTGGCAGCCTCTATTAGCATACTGCAGATTCCTTTGCAAATATGTGTTGGAACTTATTCTTTCAATTTGATTACATTCTATTGTGAATCATTCCAAAATTCAAAAATCTATTGGGATTGTGGTGGTCTTCTCTCCATCTTCAAATTGAAGAGGGCTTCTTCCCCTATCTAGTGATCATTTCATAAATCAATTTTCCCCTCTCCCATATCCCAAAAGGTTAGATCTTCTGCTTTCTCTTTGTGCTTCAGCATGTGCTTCCAAGGTGAAGAATCTGAATTCCTCGGTTGAGTGACCATTGGGTGAGTATGTTGGTAATATTTCTGATGCTTGAATTCAACCCATAGTGTATTCCTCTTTCAAAATCTGATCCACAATTTGATGGTATCACATTTAATGTTATCTCTAGTGTTTTGAATCTTAAACCACCATTGCAGGGTTGGTTTGTTCATTTTCCTCCAGCTGGCCCAGTGGATGGATTTTTGTTTGGGGCTCTAAATGAACCTATTTAATATCCTTTCAATCCTCTTTTGAATAGTTTTGGGAATCTGTTGTACTTGGGTGATGTATAATGGGATTGAGTTGAGGATACTTTTCACTAAAGTGACTCTTCTACCAAATGAGAGGAAAGAGTTCTCCCAAGAATGTATTTTATTTTGTATTTTATCAAGGAGCTCATGGAAGAGGGAGGATGTGAGTTTTCTTTTGTATAATTAGATGCCAAGATAGTTAAAAGGAAAGGAGGAATGGGTGAAGCCTATCCTCTCCTTAATCCATTTAATCTTATTTTTGGAGATCCCCTTCCCTATTACAAAGAAACATTTGTTAGCATTTATGTCCATACCTATCAGTGATGTGAATTCCTGGATGATCGCCATATGTGTATTGATGGATTATTTGTTGCCATTACATAAAAGCAAAAGATCATTTGCAAAGGCCAAGTGTGATCTTGAGGTTGCTGTTGAAACCAATTCCTTTCTTTGATGTAGCTTCCTTGTTTAGATTTCTTGAGAGAAGGTCTAAAGCTTAAGATGAAGAGGGATGGGGAGAGAGGGTTTCCCTGCTTAACACCCCTGCTAGCTTTGAAGAATCCGTGGGATTGTCCATTAAGAAGTATTTTGTAATTGCTATTTACAAAGAGTCTCCATTTGAAAATCCCTTTTCTTTAAGAGATCTGATGATGAAGTTCCAATGTATAGTGTCAAAAGCTTTTGAGGTTAATTTTCATGACCACATTCCCTCTACTCTTTTTGTTAATGTCCTTGATGAGTTTTTGGGCAAGAAGTTTATTGTCAATTATATTCCTTTCTTTCACAAAGGCCAACTGATTGGAGGATATGAAGGTAGGGAGGAGTTTTTGGATTCAATTTGCAATGATCTTACTGATGATTTTAATAATGACGAGAGTTAGACATATAGGTCTGAATTTGTCCCAAGTGTGGACATTTCTTTCTTTTGGAATCAAAATAATAATAGAGGTTGAGAAGAAATTATGGATATTTTGGCATTTGAAGAAACTTTGTATAACATTGATGACTTCAAGTTTCACAATATGCCATGCTTTCTTGTAGAAAAGGGCAGTGAAGCCATATGGTTCAGCTGCCTTATAACCATCCATGGAGTTGAGTGCCATCAAAATTTCTTCTTCCAAGGGAATTAAGATAAGCTCTTTATTGTTGATTAACTCTCTTTAGTCGAAAAGAATTGCTGGTTGGGCAGGTGAGTTGTGTTGTTTGTGTGTGGCTGATTGAGTAAGTTTGAAAAATAATTCATACAATCATCCATAATTCTATCATAGTTATGAATCCATCTCCCATCTATGTCTTTAATTTTTATTACCCATTTTCCTTCTCTTTTCCTCTTAATGCAATCATGGAAGTATTTGGAGTTCCTATCCCCTTGGAGGAAGATGTTTGATGAAGCTTTTTTTCTAAGTAGGTCCTCTTTTTTGTATCAATATATTCTTGTAAGTTTTGTTGAAGCTGTTTTAATTGGGTTTCAAGTTCACTAGTATTCTGATTATCCATTCCAATCATTTCATTCTCGTTGTTGTTGGTTTTTCCCTCTATGATTTTGATCAGATTATGGATGTTGCCGAAAGTTTCTGTATTCCATTTCTTGAGAGCTTGGGTGGTAGCTTTATGTAATGACTATAGAATAATCCAATGATTGTTTTTCTCCTAACCAATCCAAGCATTCATTATGCGTTTATTAAAGTCAGGATGCAAAGTCCACATATTAAGGAACATGAATTGATGCTGGGTCGGCTTAGGGATATGTCTGAAGCTCACTAGGACTGGGGAGTGGTCAGAGGCAATCCTTGCCAGGTGTTGTATCTCCAGTGTGTAGAAATGTGAATCCTAATGTTACGACTTGGCACTTAGAATCGAAATGAGACGATGTGGATAAAAGAAAACTTTATTTAACATTTTCAACAGAAACAAAACTACACAATATATATTTTTTCAAATCATACAAGAGCCATTACAAATCCAATCCACAATTAATAATTTGCCCACACATATAACATATCTACTAATAGAAGTATAAAATTTAAAATATAAACCAAGATAATACCTATTTTTTGAAGTCTCTCTATGACGATAAACATAATTCTCTCTTCTATCCTCCATCTAGTTAGGAAGCTTACTTAAACAATATAAACAATTTGCAATTGAATAAAATTTAGTGGGTAAATTATGCTTTTACAATATAGTAAAACAATAAATCAGAAATAGTATGCATGACAGGTTTTGCTATAACATGTACATAAAAAAAAGTGCTCAAACAATCAAACATATATGAGATATGTACAAATGAATATTTCTTAAGAACTTTATTTTTAATTTATCGCCCATTTCTAGAGTCACCGTCTAAAACTTTTTTTCATAAGAAACCCTTTTCCATAACTTATCCAAAGGATAAGAACCATACCATTTCATTTCCTTTTTTTTATGCGTCTGTATCCCAATACTGATAAGGGGTGAACTCCATTTTCAAATATATACATTCATATCATACAATTTATGCAGCTATATATATTAATTCATAATAGTAAATCAGTTAATTCTATGAAATGATGTAAGTAACAATATGATTTAGCATTCAGGTTGTTCATTCAATATGAAGAAAATCAATCACAATTCTGATCTGAGAAAAAGTCATAATCATGCACCAATGTATTTCATCACAAGAAAATAAAATTTTTTTTATCATAAATTTAGAACATAATTACCCACATTAGTTTGAAGCTTCCTCTTGAATCTCCTTCCTTTTTTACATTTCTTTCCTTAACTGAGTTTTCTATGATTAAAAACTTTAACTTAATCAATACTCATAGCTATCTAAGTGTATACATTTTTGAAACATAACTATCTCCCTTATGATAAATTTATAATTCTATTTCTACACTAGTTCATTAGAGACATTAGATTTTCTAATTAAATTTTCCATTCTTATTTAGGTAATCACTATTTATCTAAAATATCTTAATTTACTTAATTCTTTATCAATCATCAAATTTATTTTATTTATTATTAAATTAAATTTATAGATCTACTATTATGAATGTAACATAATCTTTTAGTAAGAAAAGCTATTTTTTTCTTAATTTTTCAATTAATTATTTAAATTTATTCATTTTTCTTTTATTTGCCTCATAAAATTTATAGTTTTACACCCATAAGAAAAGTAATTTTTATATTATTATAAATTATAATCTAAGATATATTATTTTGTATTTATTTAGCTAAACATCAAGTCAATATCTAAGATTATATTTTATATGTAAATATTTAATGTTTAAATAATTGAATTTGATTTATATTATAGGGGAAAGTGAAATTATGCTCTCTTTCTATTAATAAAATTAATAGTGTTCTTACTACCTCCATCTCATTCATAACCTTAATTTAGATGAGGCTTGCAATTATTTTCTACATAATTTTTGGCATGAATGAAATGTAAGCTATGTAGAAATATAATTATAAAATCATACTTGTAAGTGTGCAAACTTTATTATTCCTCATCGAACTTTTATCTTTCGTTTTAATCTCTTATCAATTTAATAATAATTATTTCAAACTTGGCTTAGGGTTTCTTATATTACATAGAGATGACTAAATCAAAAGTAAAATTTTAATTTACGATAAATAAACTCTTACCTTATGTTATAAGTTCTCGATTTTTTTTGCCATAGACCCAACCCATCGGCTTTTTATTTCACGCACGCACACACGGGTCGGTCTCTCCCTTCTTCCTCCCATCGCTCACTCTCTTTTAGCACAATTCGCATGAGGCTCTGCTCCTTCATCTCTTTTCGTCGGCCTTACGAAAAGCCTCCGACGACTGATGTCGGCGGTAAGCCTCACTCTCTGACGCACAGGTTTCCCCTTCTCTTTCTCCCTCTTTCCCTCTCTTGTGTATTTTGGGAGTTCGATTTGAAAAACCAAAGCCCCCCGATTCTTCTTGAAAGTCGTCATGTTGGATTTTATATTAATTTTCTTTTTTTTTTCATTTTTTCCTGGTTATTAAAATCTCTCTCTTATAAAAAATTTCATCTTCGAAATTTAGTGATAATAATAGAAATAAACATACCTTTAATTAAACAGATGAGGATAAAGTCCTCACATTTTCGATTCCTTCTCCCGCGTAGCTTCTCTTTTTGAATCATATTTCCACAGTACACAGACAAATGGAATTTCTCTATTATTGAGATGCTTAATATCATAATTTATAATTTTTTCTGGCTCCTCCACAAATGTGAGATCAGGCTAAATATTAATAGGATCAACAATAATCTTGTTGGCTTCATAAGTAACATATTTTTCACAGGAGAGAAATATGAAACACATTATGTACTCATTGCATATGAGAAGGTAAAATTAATCTATAAGCCACTTTTTCAATTCTTTTCAAGATTTTATATGAACCAATATAGCGTGGGCTCAACTTTTCAATCTTACCGAAATGTTTAATACCTTTCATGGGGCTGACTTTAAGAAATACAAATTCTCCCACTTCAAACTCTACTGGCCGATGTTTAACATCATAATATTTCGTTTGCCTATCCTGAATAGCTTTCAATCTATCATGAATTAGTCAGATCTTTTTAGTGGCTTCATCTACTACATCAGCACCAATAATTCTTCTTTTACTTATTTTCACCCAACAAAGTGGTGTTCTACATTTTCTTCTATACAATGCTTTATAGGGAGTCATACCAATACTTGGTTGGAAGTTATTATTATAGGCAAACTCAATCAAAAGTAATTGAATTTCTTAATTTCTTTCAAAATCAAGTGTACAAAGTCTAAGCAGATCTTCAACTGTCTGAATTATTCTTTCTTACTGGTCATCAGTTTGAGGGTGAAATGCAGTACTGAAAGTAAGCTAGGTGCCTAAAACTTCTTGAATTTTTCTCCACAATCTGGATGTGAATTTGGCATCTCGATCGGACACTATAGACTTTGGCACACCATGTAACTTTATAATTTCATGAATATACTTACAAATTTTTAAATAGCATCAGATTGTTTAATAGCTATATAGTGTGCAAATTTAGTCAACCTATCAATAATAACTCAAATAACATCGCAACTTCTTCTGGATCAAGGTAAGCCAACTACAAAATCCATAGCAATATCATCTCATTTTCACTCAGGTATTGGCAAAGGTTGTAAAAGTCCACTTGGCTTCTGATATTCAGCCTTAACCATCTGGCATGATGGACACTTGTAGACAAATTCAACTACACTTTTCATCCTTGGCCACCAAAATATTTCTTTAAGATCTTAATACATTTTGCTACTGTCTGGATGAATTGTATAATTATAATGATATGGTTCATGTAAGATATCTTTTCTCAAATCTCTAATATCTGAAATGTGAACTCTGCCCTGATACTTTAGTATTCCCTCTCCATTAATTTTAAAATCTTCTGTATGACATACTTTCACCAAATTTAAAATTTTCTGAAAGTCAGCATCTTGAATTAAAACATCTCATATCCTGTCATTTAAATTTGATTGTATAGCCATTTGAATTAACAATAAAGCATGATCATCTTTAGATTTAATAATTGAAATTTCTAATTTTTCTAAATCTTGAATCAACTCTTTTTGTTGAGAGATCAACTAAGTAGCATTATAAATGTTTTTCTACTTAAACCATCAGTAATTACATTTGTCTTCTCCGGATGATATTGAATATCCAAATCATAATCCTTAATGAGCTTTAGCCATCTCCTTTGCCTTAAATTTAGCTCATTCCGAGTAAAGGCATTTTAAGCATTGATGATCAGTGAAAATTTCACACCTTAGTCTATATAAATAATGCCTCCAAATTTTCATTGCAAAAACCACTGTTGCTAACTCTAGGTCATGAGTTGGATAATTCTTTTCATGATTTTTTAATTGTCTTAAAGCAGGAGCAACCACTCTTCCATTCTGCATAAGTAGACATCTCAAACCTCTTAGTGATGCATCACTATAAATTTGAAATCGTTTTATACCTAATGAAATAGTTAATACTGGTGTAGTCATTAAACAATTATTCAATTTTTGAAAAGCCTCTTCCTAATATTTTGCTAGCATCTTTTGAATTTTTAAGCAAGACACTATCATAGATATTATTCTTTTATGCCCCACAAATTTGAATTCTTTTTCTCCAGGAATATTAGATTTGACTATCTTTTTGCAACAATCTATAGTAGCATAATGTTTAGATAGTCAATCCATTCCTAAAATTACATCAAATTCATATAACAGTAGTGCTATTAAATCTGCATTCAAGCTTTTTTTACAGATATTCAGGTTCACATTACAAAAATTTATAGCATTCATATGAGATCCATTTGACATGGTAAATAACAATACTACAGACATTTTCATAACTTTCAATCCCAAAATTCTCACACATTCCTCAGATATAAATGAATGTGATGCTCCAGTATCAAATAAATTTTAATTGATTTATTTTGAATAAAGATGATACTTATAAATGAGTAGATATATAAGACAAATATATCTAGTATAATATAAAATTTTAACAATGCTAATTTAAATAAAGACATACCTGTAATGACTTCAGGCGAGTCTTTTACTTCATGCTGTGTGAGTGCATAAACTCGAGGCTACGTATTCTGTCGGTTTTGATTTTGAGATGGAACTGATGCAATTGATTCAATCATCTTCTGTTTACCAACAATCCTCTGAGGAGGTTGAACATTGGTCTTCTTATCTACTGAAAGTTTTTGACTCAAGTTAGGACAAGATTTTGTCATATGTCCTGGCTGATGACATCAATAGCAAGTGTTTGTGCCTGAGAGGCATTCTCCTTTATGCGCTCTTCCACATTTTGGACATGTAGTAACATTGCTACTGCTGGAATTAGTATATGACTTAGGCTTCTTACAGTTTGATTTTTCAGTTTGAACATTCTGCCCAGATTTGGACCTATCTTCAATCCTCTTTTTCTGAATATCTCTCTTCCTCTGAGTAGCTTGCAAATCC
Source organism: Cymbidium sinense (assembly GCA_021442155.1). Classification (NCBI taxonomy): domain Eukaryota; kingdom Viridiplantae; phylum Streptophyta; class Magnoliopsida; order Asparagales; family Orchidaceae; genus Cymbidium; species Cymbidium sinense. The sequence goes on along the minus strand of CM038228.1, from coordinate 28,121,878 downwards.
AATTCTATTCTTCTAGCCCTCTCCACCAATACGACATAGTTATTAATACCCATAGGAATCAAGGACTGTCTCACTACATTCTTCAGTCCAGATAGAAACCTATGATATTTCTCTTCTGCGTTTGGTATCAACTGGGGTGCATACCTTGAAAGCATGGTGAATTCAGCTTCATACTGCATGATAGATCAATCTCCTTGTATAAATCTGATGAATTTGTCCTGCATTTGTCTTCTAACTAAGAGGGGTACAAACCAATATTTAAAGGCTATCACAAAATTCTTCTATGAAAAAAGATTGCAAGGCCTTCATTCAAACTTTTCTTGTAATTGTACTCACCACCATCTCGGCTTAAGCCCAAAGCAAAAAAGAAAATTTATCAACTCTTCTTTGAGGGCATGACATACTAAAATTTTCTCTATCGCATCGACCAATTTTACGCTGACGGTTCCTCTGTTCTTGAGAAAAGTGGTAGCCTCATATCCTGAAATAATTTCAGATATTTGTCCATAGGAACTCTACCACTTCCACTAACTTGAGTGTACTGATTTCTTATCATTTCAGTCATTGCTTACATCATTTGAGTAAATGCATCTATAGCTAGTGAAGGGGGTTGCACCAAATTTTGGTGCTCGGTAGTTTGTGTTTCCCTATTTTCACTCATAGCATATTGTTGAATTGATTCCATAGGCTTGATAAACACAAATTAATTATAATCGTTACGTATCAATTAATATAATCATATGCAAATTTCTTCATAAAATTTATCATTTTTCTAATGGCTCGTTGATGATGATCATACTTATCATTTTCCAATAGAAACAAAATTACACAATATATATTTTTTTCAAATCATACAAGAGCTACTACAAATCCAAGCAACAATTAATAATCTGCCCACACATATAACATATATACTAACAGAAGTCATATGAAATATAATTTAAAACATAAACCAACATAATACCTATTTCTTGAAGTCTCTCTACGACGATAAACATAACCATCCCTTCTATCCTCCGCCTAGTTAGGAAGGTTACCTGAAAAATATAAACAACTTGTAATTGAATAAAATTTAGTGGGTAAATTATGCTTTTATACTATAGTAAAACAAGAAAGCATAAATATCATGCATGACAGATTTTGCTATAACATGATGTAAAAAAAAATTGCTCAAACAATTAAATATATAGGAGGTATGTATAAATGAACATTTCTTAGAAACTTTACTTTTAATTTATCGCCCGTCTTTGGAATCACTGTCTAAAACCTTTTCCATAAGAAAACATTTTTCATAACTTATTCAAAAGATAAGTAACCATTATCATCATTATCTTCGTTTCTTTTAGATGCGAATTACATTCGTCGTAGTTAGTCTTAAAGGGTGAACTCTACTTTCAAACATACACATTCATATCGTATTTATCATATCGTAATTAATTAGTAAATCAGTTAATTCTGTGAAATGACGTAAGTAATAATATGATTTAACATTCAAGTTGTTCAGTCAATATGAAGAAAGGGGAAAATCAATCACAATTTATAGTATAGAAAAAAGTCATAATCATGCACCAATGCATTTCATCACAAGAAAATAAATTTTTTTTATCATAAATATAAGAACATAATTAACCACATTAGTTTGAAGCTTCCTCTTGAATCTCCTTCCTTTTTACATTTCTTTCCTTAACTGAGGTTCCTATGATTAAAAACTTTAACTTAATCAATGCTCATAGCTATCTAAGTGTACATTATTGAAATATAACTATCTCTCTTATGATAAATTTATAATTCTATTTCTACACTAGTTCATTAGAGACATTAGATTTTCTAATTAAATTTTCCATTCTTATTTAGGTAATTACTACTATTTATCTAAAATATCTTAATTTACTTAATTCTTTATCAATCATTTAAATTTATTTTATTTATTATTAAATTAAATTTATAGATCTACTATTATGCATGTAATATAATCTTTTGTAAGAAACTCTATCTATTTTCTTCTTAATTTTTCAATTAGTTATTTAAATTTATTTATTTTTCTTTTATTCGCCTCATAAAATTCATACTTTTACACTCATAAGAAAAGTAGTTTTTATATTATTATAAGCAATAATCTATGATATATTAATTTGCATTTATTAAGCTAAATGTCAAGTCAATATTTAAGATTATATTTATATGTAAATATTGAATGTTTAAATAATTGAATTTGATTTATATTATAGGGGAAAGTAAAATTATGCTCTCTTTCTATAAATAAAATCAATAGTATTCTTACTACCTCCTTCTCATTCATAACCTTAATTTAGATGAGTTTTGCAATTATTTTCTACATAATTTTTTGGCATAAATAAAATGTAAGCTATGTAGAAATATAATTATAAAATCAGACTTGTAAGTTTGCAAATTTTATTATTTCTCATCGAATCTTTATCTTTCGCTTTAATCTCTTATCAATTTAATAATAATTATTTCAAACTTGGCTTAGGGTTTCTTATATTATATAGAGATGACTAAATCAAAAATTAAAATTTCAATTTACAAAAAATAAACTCTTACCTTATGTTATAAGTTATCAATTTGCTCTGACCTAACCCGCTTCCCGATGTCACGACGCGACAAGTGTTGGTCTCTCCCTTCTTCCTCCCATCGCTCGCTCTCTTTCGCATGCAAGGCCACACAAAAGGGCTCTCCTTCATCTCTTCGGTCAGTTGTCTAAAGCCTCCGACGACGGATGTCCAGTGGAGTCGCCTCACTCCTAGAACGACGCATCTAGATTTCCCTTCTTCTCTTCTCCTCTCTCCCTCTCTCATGTATTTTGGGAGTTAGGTTTCGGTAAACCAAAATCGAGCACCCCCTTTGATTCTTCTATTTGCGGCTAACCATCGCGGTGGTTGGCTTTTATATTAAATTTTTTTTTATTATTTTTTTTCGGTTATTACCCCCAAGCTGAATTTTCGAGAATTCGGTCAAGTCTTTCATACACCTTACCTCTCCTCTAGGTGAAAGGAGAGCTAATGTAACCTGCATCAAAGAGGTTGGCTTCTATAATATATTTAGCAAAATTTGAAATTATAGACAGGTTAGGCTTCCTGCGACCTTTCTTCTCAGTTGGGCTTGCTATCATATTAAGATCTCCACCAGCCAACCAAGGGCCTGTAGTGTTGATGCTGATTTGTTTGCTGCCATTTCAGAGCTCCATCCTATGCTATTTGGTACAAGCAACATAGATGATTGTAGCATAGGTGCTTACATTGATGTCTTGGATGTGGATATGAAGATATTGGGTGGTATCAAATAGAAATTGAATCTGAAATTTGGATTTCTAGAAAAGCCAGATCTTGTTGCTAACATTTGAATGGATAGTGAATTGAGGAAATCTTTTTTTGATTTTGAGTAGGTTATGATTTTTATTGTCATAATCTATAATTTTTTCTAGCAAACTGAAATCGAGCCTCATTCGATTCTTTTTTATTTCGCGGCCAATCCAATTTTATTTTTATTTATTTATTTTTTAATTTTTCAGTTATTACATCAGATTTATTCTAAAGAAAATGTGAGAATTGATGCTAATGATACGTGTTGAATGGAGATTTCAACCGGAGGGGATACTTGCCATCAAAATGCGCTTGTAAGATCAAATCAGATTAATCTAAATTAATTATCAATATAAATATAAAATCAGATAAATCACTAAGTTTTAAATGGTTAAATGAAATTCAATATATAAAACTTAAAGCTAAAATATAATCCACCAATCAATCGCTTGTCGAGGTGACTAATTAAGAAAATTCTACAAAGAGCCAAATGTTAAGTCGTGTATTTATATTCACTCAATCAATCTCAGTGACGCGGCTCGTGGTCCTCGATCTCGCGGATTCGCCAATGCGCCCATATACGAGTCGCCGCATTAATTATTATGTGTGAGTTGCCAGATATTTTATTGACTAGGGATTGTACTATGTTCTTGCTGGGATTTAAGTTAAGGGTAACTAGATGGCTTAGAACCCACCACCCTGACCACCTGATGATTTAAGGATGATTGGTTTTCTAAACCTTCCTAAGTTAAAGGATGATGAATTTGTAAATCTAAATTAAAATTTATATATATTATACGCTTTTTAAATCTAACAACTCCAGTTTTAATCAAAGATTGGAGAGGTAACTATAAAGTGCAGAAACCTAGAACCAGATCTAAAATCCTCTCAAAATGAGGGCGAAATTTCTGGGTAGTGTCTTATCTATTATTCCATCTGCCTTCTGAAAATTTGACCGACATTTAATCCAAACCCTCTTAATTGAGAGGTTGGTGGTGAATTTTTGGAGCCCACAACAACCTTAGCATAAGAAGGGAGGGCGAGGGGGGGGGGAGGGGGTCCATAACAACAGTTAAAGCAGAAAAAACCTGGGAGGAGCGAAGGTTGTTACCCCAAAAACCAATGGAATAGAATAGGCTAGAAGGAAGAGGCGTACCCGAGAGCGGCATCATCGTCCGGGTCAAGTGTTAACTAATGCTTGTTAAGCTTCCAATTGTTTTTGATCTGCATCAAAATGATTTCCATTGAGCACCAGTTTCTCAAAGAAATATGCATTGTTTTTCATTACCAATCCTTGACATTTAACTATGCATAAATTTAACATATGTACAAAAGTTCTGATTGATTGTCCATGACTAATATTGTACGTGCTTATGTGCAAAATAAATAACATGTGCATATGTACAAAACATTTTAATTGATTGTTCATGACTAATAGTGCATATGTATGAAACGATCTTTCTCATGATAAATGTCATTGAATCAAACATTATTATTTATATAACAAAACATGTGCATATGTACAAAACATTTTAATTAATTGTTCATGACTAATAGTGCATATGTATGAAACGATCTTTCTCATGATAAATGTCATTGAATCAAACATTATTATTTATATAACAACAAACAATAGCAACAACAACAAGCCTTTATCTCATACGTGGGGTTGACTACATGAATCCTTATTCTGCATCATATTCTATTATGTGTCAAATTCTCATTAATTCTAATAAAATAATGTCATATGTATACTTAACTAATTCTTTTTAGGTCTATGTCTATCTTTCTTAACATATGCCAAATCTAATACATCTACTCTCCTAATTGGGGCATTGGACAGTCGATGTTTTATGTGACCAAACCATCTAATACAACTCTCTCTAATCTTATTTGCCATTGGAAGTACACCAACCTTTTCACATATATATTCATTTGGAATTTTGTCTCTATGTGTGAAGCCACTCATCCATCTAAGTATCTTCATTTTTGCAATAATTAATTTAATTTTATGCTTCTCATTTACTAGCCAACATTCTATGCCATAAAGCATTATAGGTACCATTGTCTTATAAAATTTTACCTTAAGTAGTACTTTTCTTTCACACAACAGGTCTAATGTATTTCTCTACTTCAATCATCTAACTTGAATTTTATTGATAACATCTCCATTTATTTCATCCTCACTTTCAACAATAGACCCGAGATATTTGAAACATTCACTCTTTTTAATGACTTGATCACTCAATATCACAACCCCACCACTAGATTTTCTTTGACTAGAATTACACTTAATGTATTCAGTTTTAGATCTACTCAAACGAAAGCTTTTATAGTCTAAGGTTGATCTCTATAATCTAAATTTCTTTTGAACTCCCTCTCTACTCTTATTAATAAGAAGAATATCATCACCAAAAAGCATACACTATGATGCATCCTCTTGTAAATGTCTAGTAAAAACATCCATAACTAAAGTAAAATGATATGAGCTTAAAGCTGATCCTTGATGTAATCTAATTGAAATAGGAAAATACTTGGCCAATCCTCCTTGTGTTTGAACACAAGTAACAGCTCCAATATAAATATTCTTAATGACTTGAATTATCATTTATATTTCATAAAAGAAAATTTTGAATAATAAGATTAAGCAAATTTTAACTTCATTAGTCCACATTAATCATTTGTTATGACCAGCTACAAATTTATTATACATAATTTGCCAAGCTTATTTAATATTTTTTATATAATGTTTAAATTATTTTGAAATTTATCAACATAGATTAATGTTGGACCACTCCTTTGATTCTTTGCAATGCTAGATGACAATGTTAAAAAGATCTTTCAATATGTCATTGTGCTAACAATTATGAAACATCCATTAAAGAGCTACAACCATAAAAAAATATATACTCACAGGAGGTGTGAAGGTTGAGCATGTGACTATTCTTATGTCAAAGGCAATCAATCTCTACTTCAATGATGCTCAAGCTCTGGGTTGACAGTTGAGGGCTCGATCACCTTCGCTCTACGATTTGATTAAGTAAAAAGAAAAAAAAAACAAAGTTACATTAGGCTCTAGTTCAAGATGAAAGTCCTCACCTTAGCTTCGTCTCACTTTGTCTTTGGCTAGTTGGGTGAATCGAAGAAAGCCTCATCGTTTAATAAACCTTAATTTATTGAACCTGGCCTGCTATATATCCTACTACTACTGCACTACTATTTTTTTGCTATCTCTATGGACTCGCTATGCATACACAGCATGCCTTTGCTTTGCTCCACTAGGCAATGCGAGCCGGCTAGCATGCTTCTCAAGCAAGTCATGTGCCTCTCACATAGTCACATCATGATTGTGACAGGTGGGCTTGTTCTGCTTTGCTGTACATCGCATGAGATGCGTACTTTAATTTCACTGGGTAACCCCCTACCTTTACAACTTCAATGAGTTGTATGAATTTACTTAGTCTTAGACTCCAGGGAAATTTTTATAAGATGGTGGTGAGACCTATAATGCTTTATGGCATAGAATGTTGGCCAGTTACAAGGAATCATAAACTTAAGTGTTGTAGAGATGAGGATGCTCAGGTGGATAAGTGACTTTACACTTAGAGAAGAAAGGAGAAACAAATATATACATAAAAGAGAAGCTAGCAGGTAGATATGATAGAGTCGCCTAAATATATAAAGCTACTGCTCGATGACGTAGTTAGGAGAGTATATGTATTAGATTCAACCTATGTTAAAAAAGGTAGAGATAGACCTAAAAAGACTTGGTTAGGAAGTTTAAAAAATAGCCATATTTTATTAAGATTAAATGAGGTTATGACACTTAATATGACAACAACAACAACAACAAGTCTTATCCCACTATGTGGGTCGGTTATATGAATCCTTCTTCTCTATTGTGCCTTATTATGTGTCAACTTCTCATTTAATTTTAATAAATTAAGGTCATTTTTTATACATCTTAATCAAGTCTTTTTAGGTCTATCTGTACCTCTTAACATAAGGCAAATCTTGTACATCTACTCTCATAACCAGGTCATTGGGCGGCCGACGCTTTATGAGACAAAATCATCTAAGGCGACTCTCTCTAATCTTATCTGCCACTAGAGCTACTCTAACCTTTTCTCAAACCTACTCATTTCACATTTTATCTCAAAGAGTAAAGTCACTCATCCACCTGAGCATCCTCATCTCTGTAACACTTAACTTAGTCTTATACTTCTCGTTTACTACTCAACATTCTGCATCATAAATCATTGCAGGTCTTACCACCATTTTATAAAATTTTCCCTTTAGTCTAAGCAGTACCTTTTTATCACACAACCAGATGCATTCCTCCGCTTCAACCATCCAACTTGAATTCTCCTAATAAGATCTCCATCTATTTTACCATTATTTTGAAGAATCGAGTCTAGATATTTGAAACACTCGCTTTTTTTAATGACTTGAGCACCCAAAGTCACAACACCACCACTAGAACTTTTACAACTAAAATTACATTGCATATATTAGTTTTAGATCTACTCAATTGAAAACCTTTAGACTCTAAGGTTGACCTCCATAATTCAAGTTTCTCTTGGACTCCCTCTCTACTCTTATCAACAAGAAGAATGTCATCAGCAAAAAGCATACACCAAGGTACATCTCCCTGTAAATGTCTAGTAAGAACATCCATAACTAAAGCAAAAAGATAAGGGCTTAAAACTGATCCTTGATGTAATCCAATTGAAATAGGAAAATATTTTGTCAATCCTCCTTGTGTTTGGACACAAGTAATAACTCTAGTATACATATCTTTAATGATTTGAATATAACTGATATTAACTTCTTTTTTTTGTAGAACTCTCCAAAGGACTTCTCTTTGAACTTTATTATAAGCTTTCTCTAAATCACCAAATATCATATATAGATCCTCCTTACTTTCTCTATACTTCTCCATCAAACCTCTCAACAAATGTATAACATTCATAGTAGATCTACCCGGCATGAAACCAAACTTATTTTGAGAAATTTTTGTATCACATCATAACTTATGCTGAATTACTCTCTCTCATAATGTTAATGTATGACACATTAACTTAGTTCCTTTATAATTTGCACACTCGTGTGCATCACCTTTACTCTTAAATATAAAAACCAACAAATTCTTTCTCCACTCATCTGACATCTTTTTAATCTTTAAAATAACATTAAAAAGATTTGTAAGCCAAGAAATTCCTTGATCTCCTAAACATTTCCACACTTCTATAGGAATATCATTAGGTCCTACTATTTTTCCACTTTATTTTCTTTAAAACTTCTCCAACTTCAAATTTACTAATACGACAATAAAAATAAATTCTCTATTTTTGTCTAGGTTATTAAGATTGCTAAAATCAATCGTATTCTCAGATCATTCATTACTAGAATCTTTATTGTAGAATCTCCCCTTGTCTTCTTGAGTCAAAGCCTAGGCCGACTCCAGACTGCCCACCTATGGCTTCAATTCTTTGCGTGGAGGCCCCCACACATGGGGCCGAGCCGTCCTCGGCCATCGGCAAGCCCTCGACGACGATCGATGCAGCCCTAGCTTGTCGATCAAGCTTGATCGAGTCACCAGCAGTCCCGATTCAACCCTATGATGACTCCCTCTAGTGTTTCACGATTGCGATGGATGACAGAGACGAGAAATGCTAGAATGTGAAGGAATGGGAGGAGGATCGGGATTAATTATCCAATTATGGCGATTAGCCATTACATGTTACGCTAAGTGGAAGCCGCTATAGTGTCGACAATGTGGATTAAGGTTTTAATTACAATTTTTATTTATTAATTCTTAATTGAAATCTTAATTTTTAATTTCTCTTAATACATACTTATAATTATAATTATAATATTATAATTATAATTATAAGTTTGTATTAAGAGAAAAAAATTAAGATTTCAATTAGGAATTAATAAATCAAAACAATAATTAAAACCTTAAGATGTTATAAATTATATTAATTCACCTGATGATTTTGTAGTATTAAATGTTGGACTGTTGAATATTTAAGGATCACATCCAACAGTGACATTCTGTTATTTCTTTATCCAGTTCTTTGTTGGTTTTGCATTAATGAGCAGCATGCAATGTTAAGGTACTACGCTTGAAGGAGTTGTCTTGAAATGTTAATGCTTGAATTTCCCGGAAACTACACTGTGTAGCTACTTCTATCTTGAGGGTGACCTTTGGAATTGCGCGGTCCTTCCAAATATACTATTCCACTGGATCGTAATGTCCAGTGGTAAGTTATTATTAGTAGTCGCATGTAGTAACTTAAAGACATCATGCATGTTATTGGATGTGCTTGTACCTAATAATCTCACTCCCCCATACCATAAGGTCAAATTGCTCATCTTACATAACAAAACCATGTTCCAAAATATCAACTTCATTGGCTCTTAAATTTGGAATTATGATCACTACTGTTGAACGGTACTTATAAGCATTTGTCTATTCCTGCTAAAGCATAATTTGAGCAAATTAGCATTTGCAGGTGATTATTCGGACATGGCAGACTGCTCACAAAATGAAACTTCAGAGGGGAAGATCAATTGAGCCAACAGGGTTAGATAGTGATAACTTTCGTATCAAGCGCTATATAGCGAAATACACAATAAATCCAGCTATTGCTAATGGATTCTCACAGCATGTTGGCTCTGTTGAGGTTTGGTTTATTTGATTTTTTTATTGAAGTTGTGCGGCTTGCAAACTTCCTTAATATTGTGTTGTTATGGCCAAAACTAGTATGAAATTATTGATTTGCTACTATTTCCATTAATGAATGGTCACGATAGTAGACCAAAAAATGATTTTGACAGTGCATTTGGGCCGCTTGATATGACCTCTTCACCAATCAAGTTGTAGCACTTGGAAACCACATTTTTTCACGATTTAAAGTAACCGTTTCAATGTTGCATGGTAACCTTATTAGTTCATAAGCTTACAAGTTTTATTGGAAATTTTATCCAAAGGATCTGAATTTTTTTAAATTTATATAGAAGACCTTTTAATCACAGACACACATGTATGTATGTATGTATGTATGTGTGTGTGTATGTATGTATTTATGTGTGTGTGCATGTATGTATTTGTGTGTGTGTGTGAAAAATGATACTTTCTCCTTATTGATTAATGTTATACTTTATGATTCTAGAATGATTAGACCTACTTGTGCAGGCTGGGAAGTTTGCCGATCTTGTTATGTGGAAGCCATCTTTCTTTGGTGCAAAACCGGAAATGGTGATCAAAGGTGGTGTTATTGCATGGGCCAACATGGGTGACCCAAATGCGAGTATCCCTACTCCACAGCCAGTACGAAACACTTCAACTTCATGGTTAATGTGATAATTTGTAATATTACTAAATATATTTTCAACTACTTCCCCTCTCCTATTAATTATGTCAGTAGCAGTAATACTTATGATTGATTCCCTGCTTAGAGTTGCATTTAAAAAGAAATTCCTTATTCCATCATTTTGAGTTTTGGGTAGGTTGAACGCTTCAGTAATTGTTTTTATTCTGCATTTCGTCATTTTTTGAGCTTATCATATTCGTGCAGGTTATGATGACACCTATGTTTGGTGCTTTCGGGAAGGCAGGGAGCTCTAATTCTATGGCTTTTGTTAGCAAGGCAAGATAAGTGTCCTTTTTGCATTCTTTTCATTAAGAATTTTGCCACATCATGCTGCATTGAAGAAAATATTATTCTCTTCCTCCTTGACAATACCTACCTGAAGGCCTTTGAAAGGCCAACTGAATAAACTAGGTAAATTTCGTCAGTCCTATTGATTTGCTTGCTTTTTGAATCAGTTAAAAAAGCAATAACTGGCAAACCACAAAACAAAGCAGCTGCTTGAATACTTGAGGATCACAAAGTAGAGCATTAACTGTTACACCTACAGGACAACTGAATTTTGAATTAACAACAAATTAGGTCCATAGGTATAAACAACTTCTAGAAAACTAGAAAAAAATTGTTGAATTAATAACCCGAGAATTAAATATCTCAAATAGATCTGCTATGAGCTTATTACAGTTTCAATTAATATAGTTTAATACTCATACTGAAAGAATGAAAAATATCCAACTACTGCACCATGCTACAACAACTCGACAACAACATGAAATCATAAATCAAGTTTAGTAGCAAAGATCAAATCTGGAAATTAAATACCAAGATAATGAGGTGAGAAAGAAAACCTACCTAACATTCTAATCTTAAACAAAATTTCACAATATGTTTCTCCAATCATATGTGTCACTACAATCCACAACACAATTAAATATTCACATATATACCAAGTAATTCATGGAAATACAATTTAAAATATAAATCAACATAATCCATAAATACATATCTAAGTCTCTAGAGAAAACATAATCCCTTCTATCATCCATCTGTTATGATGCAAAAAAAAATAAACAACTGAATCAATAAAATTATAATTATGGTTACACTATAAGAAAGAAAATAAACAGACAGATTTATAATAATACGTACATAAAAGAAATTACTCAAACAATCATATATATGAGATATAAAACGACATTTCTTATGAACTTTAATTTTACATTTATCAACCATTTTAAGATGCCTAAACCTTACCAAAACTTATCCAAAAGACAAAGAAATATTACCATTCTTAATCGGTCTTTTTTCGCAGATACATTCGTCCAAAGTCTATATGAGAACTCTACTTAACATATCATTCAAGATACAATTTATACAACTACGATATTAATTCATAATAATAAATCGCTTAACTCGCGAAATGACGAATGACAATACGCCTAAGATTTTATTCAATATGAAGAAATAAAAAAATAAATCACAATTTGTAGTACAGGAAAAAGTCATAATCATGTCATAATCATGTACAAATGCATTTCATCATAGGAAATAAATAATTTTTTATCATAAATATAAGAACATAATTACCTATTTTATTTTGCAACTTCCTCTTGGATCTCTTTCTCTTTAACACTTCTTTCCTTAATTGAAGTACCTATAAAATAAAATATTAATTGGATCAATATTGAAAAATAATTTATTTTATTTTATTCATGTCAATACATCGCGATATCTTCTATTATTTAGCGCTCACATTCATCAATATTTTAATGTGTATTTTCTAAATCAAGTTAAATTAACCTTTAATTCATTTAATATAATGATATATCTAATTTCCCATAATATACTCTCTAATTCCTATTATTTTTCTTAATTTAATTTAATTTAAATTTTTTTTATCTTTTTGTCTAATGATTTCAATTTAAGAATCATAATATATAATCAATTCAATTCTCATGATTATAAATTATCTTTATAAAAGATTAATTTTTTCAGAATCAAAACAATTAAGTAAATTCTTTCATTTACTAATTCATTTAAAATTTCTTTTTCTTGAAAATCTATTATCCTATAATAAAATCATTATTATTTAATGGTTTAGGTTGTACAATAGAATTAGTTGTATAAATTCTGAAATTAAAAAAAATATATATATATATATATATATATATATATATATATATATATATATATTGATGTATTTTCGTCAAATTAGTGGTAAAACAATGTTATATCATTATTTGCGAAGCTTCCAAATAAATTTCTTACTGATTTAATAATAACCTAATTAAATCTAAATTTTAAATAAGAAAATAGAAAACTCTTATATATATAGGCATTTCCTCATTTTATAAAATTCAAAAGAAAATATTCTCAATTAATTTCATTACTGAACTTCTAACATCCTTAATCAAAGGTTAAAATAATAACAACAAAAAAAATCAAATTTCTAATCTAAATAAATAAATATACCTTTCTATCCTCGGTTTGCCCTAATCCGTCACTTGGGGCGCATGCACGCACGCTTCTCTCGGTCGCTCCCTCCTCTCTCGGCTGCTTGCGCACGAAAGCCTCCGGCGGCACCCGACTCCCTTCCTCCCGTCGTTCGCAAGGGTTCCTCCTTCTTCTTCCTCGGTCGACGGCACACGGAAGGCTCTCCTCCTCTGTGTCGTCACTTTTAGGCACGCACGCACGCAAGGAAGTCGTCTTCCCCTTTTTCTCCCTCTCTCGTTTCCTCTTTCGCTATTTTGGGGGTTCAGTTTCGGTTTGCCGAAACCGAGCCACCCCCCCCTCCTTTCGAACAATTATTTCTCGGTCAACCGTCACGATGGTTGGATTTGGATTTCATTTTATTTTTTATATTTTATTTTGTTTCCTCTTTTTTTTTTTTTTTAATTTCCAGTTATTACACTGGCCCTCTTATTTTGGTAGTCTTATTCAATACCCATGATATGTTAGAAAGGAATGAGCAAACCTACAGCTGAGTATAAAATTTTCCACCAAGCCCCAGAAGTTCAGAGATTGACTAAGCAATATACATTAATAAAAATTCATATAAATGATTCCAGCTAATAGGGGAATCCATTACAAAGATTAACAATCAACTAAGGTTTTGTTTGATTACAAGTATTATGAATGTAAAGTAAAATGAATGCATTTGCTTATTTTTCAATTTCTTTTTTGGTGTTTGGATTAAAGTAAATCAAATACAGAACATTTGTGTATAGAATTTGGCATACCCTATAAGGTCAGTTTTTTTCAATTCGTTAAAAATTAGGAGAATTTCAAAAGAAGAGAAAACTCAATCTATGATCACACCTTGCTCACTATTGATCACTACCACCATCACCTGTCATTAACGTCGCTTGCCACTGATGCCACCAATCATCTATCACTTGTCTCTACTTGTTGTCATTTTCCTTCGTTGGCTACATTACTCGTCACTGCAAACCACCTATCACTATTACCTGTCACTAGCTAATGCTCCCCATCGACCACTTCCTGCACTCACTATTGTCTATTCATTATCGCCACTGTTAGCTTCAACACGCCCCAACTGTCATCGCTCATAGCCCTTTGCTATTCATTGTATTTCAATGCATTTGAAATAAATCATAAAAATGCAAATAAAAAAAAATTCAATGCATATTTGATTTGCATTGAACAAGATAATTCTTACATTTTTAAAATTTTGTGTGCATTTTGATTAGTCTAGAGTTCTAACATATATGAATTTTAAAAACATCTAACCAAATAGCTTCTAAGGATTCAAACTATGGCATGTTGTAAAACTTGACTAATTATGAATCTTGGGATGGCTACATGGATCCATGCGGAATCGCAATGTGTACTGCCCTTTAGAATAGTCGTGCTTTCACTTGCCTAAATGTAAATACATCCCAATCCAAAGTTATAGGGAATCAATAGCATCACATCTAATGGAAAAAAAAATTATTTGCATACAATCCAAAGTGATCTTTCTTTGGTTACAAAAATATATGGATGACATAACACACTTATCAAATTATTATAAGGTGGTTCACTTGAATAAGTTTTGCTGGAATCTTTACTTCTCATGCAAAATTGAGATAATGTGGAAAATATATGAAATCGGTTTTGTGAAGTTTTCTTGCATATATGCTATGGGTTGCTCTTTCATGCAAATATAATGAGGGAGGGTGATGTTTTATATATGGAGATGCTTCAAATACTTAACACATATTCATTCATTGCATGTGTTCCCTTTGAATTGCTAAGCAAAAGAGGATAAAATATGTAGGGATTGTTGCTTACATAGAGCACCCTAGCTTTATCTTGCCTCTTTCTAGCATTTCACAATCCACCATCACGCAAATAACAATTTATTTAAATTTGAAAATTTTAGATTTGTGATATTAAGCTTAGGGAGAAGTTCATCTTGCCCTGCTTTGTCTCTTTTCATTGTTTGGTTCATTGCTATTATAAAAATGGTCGTTTGCTTAAAGTGAGATTTCAGATTTCTCTAAGCATGTCAAGATCTATTGTGGTGGCTTGCTTAATATGACTCAAAATTCATTTGACTATCATGTAAATGGACATTTAGATCAAGTAGAATTTCATGTCTTTGCTATAATATTCAGCTTAGTATGATTGCCTACTCATATGTACTACTTACTAATGTTGAGTTTTACTTCTTATTCGAATTTTTATTGTTATGCAAGTCTCTTTTTAGTCAAATCTGAAATTTCAAACTTCTATTTAACACGATTATGTGCTTTAAAAAAAAAAGAAGAGATTTTAAACCTTGTTTCCCTTTCGCTATAATTGAAACAAGAAGAAAATTAGTGAAAATTTTATTTGCATGTGGTTGTCCTAGCCCTATTCTTGCTTCTTTCTATCATTTGGCAATGTCTTATCTTGCAATGGGCTATCTATTTAAATGTGAAATTTCAGATTTGTTTATCTTTAAATTAGATAAACTGTTTTGCCTTATGTGGATTGAATCCTATTCAATCATCACGTTGAAATAGAGAATGATGCAAGATATGGATAGGTTTGCCTAACTTTATTTTTATCTCCCTCACTAATTGACATCAAATATTAAATTCATCTCTATGTTAACATTAATTTAGAGATATTTCAATGGCTAAGTTTTGTTGTCATTACAAAATTGGAGTAAACAAAGAGACATATTGGTTTAACATTGATTCAAAACCTCCACTTGTATTTAAACCTCTTGTTCATTATATTGGCTAATTAGCTAAATTGTGCATACATGTAGCCAACTTGTTGCTTCATATGATATGATGTGGGATGCCATTCTAACCTCTATATATCAAGTTGAATGTTTCTTATTGCTAATGATAAATGAAGGTTACATGAAAATTGCAAAGTCCTCTTTTAATTGCAATGCATGCTTATGTTTTGACATCTAATTGCTATCTCACTTGTTGAATTTAAAAAAAAAAAAATTACTTCATCTAGCATGCTCAAGAGGAGGATCATGTAATGATGCTTATATGTAATTGAAAGCTCATGTTAAGCTTGCTACTTGAGACTTTTTAAAGAGATAATCCATTTGACATGATGATGGAAATTATATTCACATGTGAGTTAAAGCTTATGTAATAGTTTACTATTTGGGATATTTCAAAAGCAAAATTCAATTGAAAGAATGATGGACATCATATGTCATGCACATATGAATGTAAATTTGTTAAAATGCTTTGAAATAAGTACCTATGCATATTGTTTCAATGTGGCGGGGAAACTTGCTTTGAAATAAGTACTCGTGGATGTTGTTCCAACGTGGCGAGGAAATGTGCTTTAAAGATAAGGACTTGTGCACGTTATTCCAATGTGGCGAAAAATCTATTCCAAAATAAGTACTTGCGTGCATTGTTCAAATGTGGCAAGGAAATACTATGCCATAGATAAAAATTTGAAAGACATATGCACGCTTTTTTTGGCGTGGTGGGTAAATTATACTTTCGGTTGCGGTGTCTTATGACACCTACCATTTGGTGGGAATGCCTAGTCTCCCGAAGTAACTCTCTACACGGGGATGACATCAGGAGGCTGCCGAAATTTTTATGAATTGCAATATTTGAGCTTCTAATTTGACATGATTTGCTCCAAATATTTAAATTTTAATTATTGAATTATGAGATATTTGGTGACATTTTCAAACTACAATTTGATTTTACACCTGTTAGTGGTGAATACAAGTAGAGCTTTTCCTTTCTTTTTTATAATTCTTTGAAATGACATACATGCTTCATAAGGAAGTAAGAAAAAGAGAAAAAAAGGAAAAAAATGAAAGATTCAAATGACTCCTTTTATAAAGTATGTCTAAGTTGAAATTGAAATCGAACTTAGAATATCAAATGAGCATAACTTATGGGTTAGTACAATGCAGTTTGAAACTAATCCCTATCGTAGATAAGCTCTTTTTGAAATCCTCAAGCTCACAAAGCCTCTTGTAAAAGAGAATATGGGAGAGTGGAAGAAAAAAGAGAGCAAATTCTCATGAAAATAAGATGCTCTCATATTTATAATAAGATTTAGCTTAATACTAAGCTTTTCTTCTAATTAAGTGTCATTCAAATTTATTTAATAAAGTCAAGAATGTCTTAAATTGTAAATGACAAAGTAAGGAAAAGAAATTCTACTAATGTTGAATTTTCATGTCATCCCATTAATATGTTCATGGATTTTGCATGATATTAAGGAGGAGAAGAATATTTCCTTCTCTCTTTTCTCATTACGATATAATGCCATGCAAAAAGATAAAAAATATTAATAAATGGTGACATACATAAATAAAACGAAGAGTAAAGGAGAAAAGTTCACAAATATTTAACTTATTCTTGTCTTTTATATAAGTATGTTCATAAAAATGGGCATGAAATTAGGTGAAAAGAAGAAAAAATGGTGAAGGGAGGCTTCTCACTTTCTTTATGGAATCATGTCATAACAAAAAAAAGATAATATATAATAAATGGTGTTATGACAAAATAAAAGAAGCGGTGGTGTCATGAAGGTTTGAAACTTTTTCCCTCTTTCATGACCCATTTTGATTTTGTTAAGTGGGCTTATAAAAATTGACCTATGCCATGTGATTCTTAAGCCCATGATCTTTTAATTTAGAAGCCCATTAAGCTCAAGCATATATGTGGGCTTACAAAAAAATCTAAGTTGAGCTAGTTTTGATATGCACACCTTCAAATCCTCTTTCTTCTATTTGATTCAAATATGTGATGTATGCCTATGTGTTTACATAAAGAGACTTTTTTTATAAGCATACCTCAAAGCAAATTCTACATGTCATCTTTGCAAGTTTAAAGTATATGCAAGCTTCTAAACCAAATGATGATGAATAAAAATGCTTACATATATTATGAAAGGTTGCATATTTGATTTTATTATGGTGGAATATATATAAAATGTTCAAATGGTGTGGGCTTTATACATGCTTCTTGATATGATATTTCATTTACATCAGTCACTTTATGAAAGTGTTTGAATCAATCAAGCCCATGTATGTGCAACAATTCATGTATGTGAACTCATAGTTTTGGGCCTTATGCTACGTGCTTAATAAATGATTTGCAAATAATACGCATTTTGTGCTTGCCTTATGAGTTGTGGTTCAATTTAATCACTTAACTTATTTAAAAAAAGGGCGAGCTTGTACTTTACAAATAAATTGTTACATTTGATTCAGAGTGTATTTGAAAGATCTGATTTTTACAAGACCAAAGCTACACTTGAGCTATAGCAAATGCTTGAAAGAATCAGACTCATATTCTTTAGAACAAACACGCATCTGACTTATGTCAAGCTTTGAAAGAGTCAAATTTGCATTCTTTGGAACAGATTTATAATTTATTTATGTCAAATATTTGAGGAAACCAAGTTTACATTGTTTAAATTAGATGCACATTTGATTTATTGCAAGTATATGAAAGAATCAAACTCATGTTTTATAAAACATATTTACACTTAAATTATGACAAATATTCTATATTCTCTTAGAATAGATACATGCTTGAATTACTACAAGTATTTATGAAAATTAAACCCATATCTCATTAAATAGATGTTTATAGTTGATCCATAACAGACAATTGAAAAAGATCAACATGTATTTTTATAGAACAGTTTTACACTTGATCTATGTTTGAAGGTATCAAAGATCTCTACTTGCAATTTGACACATTTGTTATATCAAACACAACTTCTTCAACTTAAACATTCTAATGTCCACACAACACTCAAAGAACAGATACTTATGTATATGTTAAAGTAACTTGAACGCTCAAACAAATATGTACAAGTAATCAAATAAAATGAACCCCTCACATAGTGGGATAAAGGCTTGTTGTTGTTATTGTAATCAAATAAAATGAATGTACAAGTTGTGTGCAAAATGAGTGAACAGGTACGTACAACTACTCAAAATCAATTCATCACCCGCATATGCCCTAACACATGTGTTAAAAATTCAAAGTTAGTGTCTGAGAATGTTACGCGGGTTAATCCCTAGTTGAGTCTTAGGACGGGTCCGGGTAAATAAAACCTAAAAATCTAATGATGATATTATAATAGTTTCAACTTGATTAAATCTAAGAAGCTAATTCTGTCATAGAATTGCAAATAAATCTATCAACATCATCGTTAATATAACTTCTCAATTCTAAACTCTCTAGATAAAAATCTCAAACCTGATCTTCTATGCTCAAGCTAGAGTTGATAAGGTTTGAAGAACGATAGATCTTGAAGTAAATGTTAACTTGGACAGGAATCCAAACTCGATCCTCTGCAAGTAAACAAGTAGAGTTGACATAACCATATGATCAAAAAGGCTATCATTATTAAGGCTTTAATGATTAATGACTACATACTCAAATTCAAATCAATTACATGACCATCATATGTTCAAACTAAAAGATATAAATTAAATGAAATTAATTATTTAAATTTAAAGTTAAAATCTATTCACCCATCCGCAATTATTTGTCGAGAGTGACAAATTATGAAAATTTTTACTTACTAAGAGCCAATGTCAAATCAAGTACATAGCTATCTTCACATTCAAATAATCTTAAGCCAATAAAGAAGTGACACGTGTCCTCTACCACGTGATTTTTTCGCCAAATGACACTACATAAATTGCGATTAGAGCTCTAGGGTGGTTTCTTTCAAAATGGCCACTAAATTACGGTCATTTGCGACGTATGTTCTCGAGCGACTTTCTCTTTGTCAGAACTATAGAATGTATTTGATTGGGCAAAAAACTCTCTATTAGCTAAGGTTGACTGATATTTGTCTTCTTAGACAAACTCCACTTGAGGTCTACAAAGACACTTTGGCAAAGTATTTCATGGTTGTTGATAAGGATCTTTTGGTCAGGTTGGGTCAACTACCTGCTCCGACTAAGTAGACTCGGAACCATGACATCCCGGGATGACGGAACCATGAGATCTTGATCGGGCACATCATCATTCCCCCAAACATAAGCTTTAAATTGAAATGATAAACCTCATAAATTTTAAACTCCACTCATTGCTACTATACGTTGTGCATTTAACGACCTATCGACTAGCCTTAATCGAAAGTGTTCTCTCAGTATTGGGAGGGGTAATTAACTATTAGTGCTTGCGCCTATAGGAATTTTGGAACCACATCTAAAGTCCTCGCAAAATGAGGGCGAAATCTCTGGGTAGTGTCTTATCTACAAAATTCATGTGCCTTCTGAAGATTTGACCGGCATTTAATCTACTCTCTTCATCGAGAGTTAGGTGTTGAATTTTCAGAGCCCACATAGAGTTGATAGGATTAATCACAGAATTAAGTGCTCATTTTTGAAGTGAAAATTTTATTTTTATATTTGTATACGACCATCAAAGGCCTTAATCAAGGAAATTCATATTCAAAGTTACAACTCTATGTTTCAAGATATGGAATACAATTATAAATTTTAATCATAAACTCGATTCTCTATTAGCAAATTAGCAGAGTTAACAATTTCTAAAGCTAGAAAATGAAGGATCAAACAAGTCTAAAAATCTAGAAGATGGCGATGTTGATTGTAGATTTTAACTAGAGGGGATATTAGCATCAAAATATATTTAAATTCTCAATCAATAAATTTTAATGAGCTATAAAAATATGATAAAATCAAATTATTTAAAATTTATTATTAAAAGACTTGTCCCATATCTCGTAACTATTTGTTTGAGATGAAAGTTTAGAAAAACTTTAGCTCACAAATGAGCTAATGTTAAATAAAGTATACTATTATGTTCACTCATAATAAATTTCATACAGTAAGGACTTGTCCCATATCCTCTGTCCGCGTGATTTTGTTGTCAAATAACACTATATAATAGTAGTCATTTACGTAGGAGTCCCATTAGGTGGTTTGTCTATGGCCTTAAATTACGATTACGACTGTGGCTCATATATTCTCCAATGGCTCAGCCTCTTGGAGTTATGAATCCTAGGGTGCACTTAATAGCCCACAAAGTTCTCTATCAGTTAAGATAAAATTAAAGTTATCTTCTTACACAAACATCAACACATGTCTGCAAGGTCTTTTTGGTCAAAGCAACTCATAGTTGTCGACAAAGATTTTTGTGTCAAGTTGGGTCAACTATCTCCTCTAACAAAATACCCCAGAATGATAGAACCATGGGATCTTGATCGGGCACATCATCATTTCTCTAACCATTTGCTTTAAGTTAATAATGATGAATTTTATAAATTCATAAACTCTATTTGCTACTATGCTCTAAGTAGTTAGTGTCCTAATGACTAACCTTAATATAAAGTTCTTTCTCACTATTTGTGAGGAGTAATTAACTATAGGTGATTACGCTTATAGGAAACTTGAAACTTGATCTCAAGTCCTCAAAAAATGAGAGCAAAATTTCTAAATGGTTTCTTATTAATAAATCTCATCTGCCTTCTGAAAATTTGACCGACATAAATCTAAACTCTCTTCATCGTGAGGACAAGCACAAATTTTCAGAGCCTACAAGGAAATATGATTGATGGATGCTTCTATGGAGCCTACATTTCCAGCGACATTGTGAATTTAACTTACTAGTGCAAGTATTGATGTTAGTGTAGAGACTCATAAATACTTAATGTTATTTGAAAGCTCTAAGCCGCTTATGTTTACAGAGTGAATGCTAGAGCTGTAGAGGATTAGATTATTAGGGTTGAGAAAATCTAACATGACATGTAATGTCCTATTGGTAGGTGGGTATGGTGGAGGGATCAGTTACACCAGCCAATAATTCCACTTTGTATCAAAGATTTTTTTGAGTTATTGGAGAATACAAGACTAGTGGAGTGTGATCTGGTTATGGTGAGATGAAAAAGAAAAGGCAATAATAAGATGAGGCCAACTGATAGTAGAGGAGATAATAAATTTAAAAATAAGTAAAAGTTTATTTTTAATTAAGCACCAACCATTATAACGAGAAGGTCAATATGCGACTCTAGTGTTTGTTACATGTGAAAAGCCTCATTCAAGAAAATGCTTGAAGAATACTAAAAATATATTATTTATTTAGGGAGCTAGGCCATATAAAGGGAAATTATTGAAGAAATATATTGATGGAAAAGAGCATATAGTAGTCTGGAGGCCAGAGCAGTCTAGAGGTTGAAAGCCTGCTACGAATCAATTAGCATTAAAGGAAAAGGGATAAGTGTCCCAAAGCAATGTAAGAGCAATATTAGCACTAGTATTTGCTTTGACACTTAAGCTAATGTTTTCAAAGGCTGTGACATGTCTGATCAACATTTCAGATATTATTGATAAATCACTTTTTGATTTTGGAACAAAGTATTCTTTCTTGTCTGAGTTTTTCTTTGCTAACCTGGAAATAAAAACTATACACTTTAGTTCCAGTTTACTTATGATATCACTTGCGAGCGATGACATTTTTTTTTTTTGTACTTTATTCTCTATTGATATTGTGACAGCTAGTTGAACATTTAGAATTTAGATTTGAATTGATTTTGTGATTGCTAATTGAGTTTAATGTGACTTTGGGTGAGAATTGGTTGGTGAAATATTATTCTACCATTGAATGCTAAAAGAGCAGAGTTAGATTTGCTTTGTCTAATGATAAGATATTTTATTTTCAATATGAAAAAAAAAGGTGGTTTCATCTCTCATTACCTCTTTTAAGGTGAGCAAATGAAGGAAAAGTGGTGAGTTAATATTTTTGGCCAAATTAGAAGCTATTAAAGATGTAGTGGTTTATAAAAGTGGTATTCCTATGATAAATGAATATATGGATATGTTTCTTGAGGAACTTCTTGGATTACCATTCAAAAAGGAAGTGGATCTTATAATATGAATATTCAGCTTTGAATTACATTGATAGTTCGAAACATCTTATTGTATGGTTACTCATGATTTGTCAAAGTTGATGAGTGAACTATTATTGTTGATTGAAATGGTTTTTTTATGGCCAAGTATATCTCCTTGGAGTGCTTCTATTTTGTTTGTTAAGAAAATGAATAGTACTATGATATTATGTAAAGTAGAAAGAGCTGAAAATGGTGATTATTAAGAACAAATATTCTGTTTTATGGATTTAGGATTCGCTAATCAATTAGCAGAAGCTTTAATATTTTATAAAAGTGATTTAAGATTTTAATATCAACTCATTACAGTGAAGGACATTGATATTACAAAACTAGCTTTTACTTTAAGTATGAGCACAATGAATTTTTAGTTATAGTTTTTCTATTGATGAATGTTACCAATATTTATAAATATGATGAATAGAATCTTCATGTCTTTATCGACTTGTGATTATATTTGGAGGTATATTTATTTATCCTAAGAATGTTGGAGGATAGTAGAATAGTTAAGGTCTACCAATGTAATTGATCGAGTTTTGGAGTTTTTTTAGGATTAGTTGGCTATTATAAGAGATTTGAGAAGGAATTAAACAGATCATAAAAGATGTTACATTTGATTGGACTGAAGGTATAAGTTGAGTTTCCAATAGATTAAGATGTGCTTGACATCTGCATGGATGTAAAATATTTTATTAGAAACTCAGAGATTCCAAATTTACAATAATGCATCTTTAGAGGGGTTTATAATGCATTTTAATACAAAATTGGAAGTTAATTGCTCGTACTTCTAGAACACATGTTAGAGTTGGTTCCAATAGTATTTGCACATGATTTAGAGTTAGTTGCAATAGTGTTTGTTTTCAGAATTTGGAGGTATTATTTATGTGACATAAGATTTCAAATGTTTAAGTACAAGAAAAATTAGAGAGAGTCATCGTAAATGGTTGGTGACATAAACATTAGCTGTCCGATGACCCAGTTACAAGAGTAGATGTATTAGAATCAACTATGTTAAGAATGCTAGAGGTAGATCTAAAAAGACTTGGTTATATAGTATAAAAAATTATCATATTTTATTAGAATTAAATAGTAATTTGACATTTAATAGGACACAATGGAGAAGAAGGATTCATGTAGCCGATCCCACAGTGGGATAAAGGCTTCTTGTTGTTGTTGTTGTAAGATGTGAAATGTTCACAGATTATAAAAGGTTAAAATATATTCATTAAAAAAAATTAAATTTGTGGCAAAAATGATGGTTAGAGTTGATAAAAGATTATGGCCTGAAAGTATAATGTTGCCCTGAAAAGGTAAATGTGATAGTAGATGCATTGAGTATGAAGTTTAGTAGATATATAATCTGGATACTAACTCAAGAAGTAAGGTTGATTAGAGACATTGAGCATTACTATTAGAAATTAGATTGTTGAATGATCTGACCACAGACAACTTACATCAAAGAAAAGAAACAGAGATATATGGCCAATAAGTAATATGATAAGTTGATGATGATATACAAGTAGACAAGAAGAAATATCTCAACATTGATGAGCATGGTGTGATTAAATGTATTTTATATCTTTGGATTCTAAGATATTTTGTGTTGATTCAGGAGATTCTACATAAAACTCCTTTCTTAGGTTATTTGATTCATCCAATTTATATTAAAATGTATGAAAATTTTAAAGTATTATTTGTTGGTCTAAGTACATTAGATGAACATCAAAAATTTAGTAGAATTTTATAATCATTACGAATACTATAGTGGGTGAATATTGTCGATGGATTTCTTAAATCAAAATAGGGGCATAATTCTATTAGGGTTGTAATCAAATGATTAACAAAATAACAAACTTTCAACCTATTCATTAGACTAAATCAACGGTGCCACTAGCAAATATATCTTTGAAAGAAATTTTCAAATTTCACGGAACGCTTAAACTAATTTATCAATCAAGCAGATTGTTAGAAGGCAAAATTTGGGTCCCAAATTACATCTGAATATAACATCTCCTGCACATATCAATGGCTAATTAGAAATAGTTATTTAGGGGATAGAGAATTTGTTGAGACTATGTATTTTAGATTTTGAGGTAGATATAAACAACATATTTTATTGATAAAATTTGTTTAACAATAATGGCTAATTCAATATTAAAATGACATCTTATGAAGTTTTACATTGCAATAAATATAGAACTTCCCTGAGTTTGGCTGAAGTGAGAGAGAGATAATTGATGGGTCCACAATTAGATGTCCAAATTGCAAAGAAAATCAGAATTATTAGAGATAAATTAAAAATCACCTAGGATCATTAGTAGATATCTATGTTTGATTGTGATGTGAGATTTGAAAAGGTTAAAGGAAAATATGAAAAATATTGTAAAAATCTTGTGTTGATAGAAGGGTTTCGAATAAATTTGTAAAATATTTTTCTCAAAATAACAATCTCATCTTTATGTTTTTCAACAATGGTACTTCACTGTTAAATTTCTTATCATTTTGAAAGTGGAGAATAATTATTTGTATTTTAAATTTTTTTAAAGTTTTACCAATTTATCCTCTTCAAATGTATGTCTTACCTTTTATTATGGATTTTTCTCTGCCAACACAATGTTTCATTGACTCTAACCCAACTCAGATAGAAAAACTTATGTTAAGTACTTCATTAATTATATTCCTACCATCTAACCTATTAAAACTCTATAATCCTCAATGCTTAGATTTACTGCCACTCCAAAGGACTTGAACAAAAGTTGCATGAATAAAAATTAGTCCATAAGGATAAACAACTTGTACAAATGTAAATTTAATGTGGTAGATTAATAAGAGAGAATAAAATATTCCACTTAAACCTCTTTTTGTACTCACATTAAAGCTAAGAATAATATCTAACTTCGACTGAGATTCTGTTACTATCTCTCTTTCATCTTGATATAGAAATTTTTACTTATAACATGTTAGAAAGGAATAACTACAACATAATAGGAAATTTCTAGCCATGAATGGGCTATGCAATATGCCTTAATAAATTTCACACAAATCTTACGTAGCCAACAAAGCTTTTGGTTCTTTAATTAAAAAGTGTGGTAAAGAGTTCATTGTTGTGGAGTGCCATCAAAAGGATCCTATAATTCATCCGGTGGCGCTTCAATTCCAGGTTTATCTAAACTTGACTTCTCCCCATTTGTTGTTTAAAATTTGAAATGATGTTTAAAAAAAAAAATGAAATTTGTTAAATTCATCATTTATAGTTAGACACAATTATTTATTTTGAACTCTACAAATTTCCTAAGAACTCTCTCTTAAGTGATGAATTTTTTTTCACATTTATAGGAAGTGAACAAAATAATGGTTTTCTAAATTATGTTTTCATGATGCAAAACAATTTGAACTTAACATTGTGTGTTCTGGAAGATTATGATCCAACACGGGGATTGATGCATAAAGCAGTGGATCCTGAAACTGAATAACGGGTATAGATAATTTCTGCAAGAGTGCATGTTGGAGCACCATCATGTTGCTTTTTTATTGATGATTAGTTCTACTGCTTTATTGAGTGTTTGTTCTGAACTGGAAGTTTAATCCCTTCATGAATTAATTGCTTTAGCAAATCAACTTTGTGGTTGTTTTCAGGCCGCCAAAAATGCTGGCATTGCTCAAGAATATGGCCTTCGCAAAAGAGTTGAAGCTGTAGGCAATGTTCGTAACCTGACAAAGCTTGACATGAAGCTAAATGACACTTTGCCAAATATAGATGTCGACCCAGAGTCCTACAGAGTAACAGCTGATGGCGAGGTTCTCCAATGCGAGCCAGCATCAAACGTTCCCTTGTCCAGGAATTACTTCCTTTTCTAACTATTAATTGGATTTGACCGTCCACTATTTTCAAGTCGCCATAACACTCCTGATTAAGTGGGGAATACTGTCGGATTGGCGAACAATCGGAAATCTGAGCAATTATATACAATTATCACTAGCCTTCGATTGCAGAATAGTCTTATGGGTGCAATTAAATATTTCTCTGCAAATTTGAAATGAAATTTACCATTGAAGGGAAAGATATTTGAGGCAGATATTTGGAGTTTTCTCAAATAGCAGGAACTGACTAATACTGTTGTGTGGCCAGCTGTTAAGCAATTATTTATCAATAATTCTGAGTTGATTTAGTTATGCCCTTCCTTTGTTGGGAATTACGTGGCCTTTGCTCCTTTATTCAAACTCGGATAAACTAAGATTAATAATATTATTGACCAATCTGTTAACGGTGTGAAAAACTTCTCATTAGTTACGGGATTTTTGGCTTTTTAGCTTCTTTCTCTATTAAGCACTCTCCTGACGACATGCACCGCTTATTTGTCAAAAGTTGTTATGTTCTGCCCTGCCCTTTGATGAATTTATTATTTTTATTCATGGAAGAATTATCCATTGCTTCACAGATGTACTACATTATATGTTTTGCAATAGCTTCTATGCTTCCCAATATTAAAGTGACGTCTGATAAAATTTAAAGATCTATGGTCTGCAATGAATTTTTAGTTTGTGAAAATTTTATTTCTTTAGAAGAAAATCATATATTTATTATTATTATTATTATTATTATTATTATTATTATTAATTATGGAGTGCCTAAGTTGAATTATTTTTCTCCAAGAAAGCTTTGATATAGTGTATTATATAATTATATGCTTTAAAAAATATTTTGGATTTGTTTCTATAGCTATCCAAATGTTGAAGTTCTGAAGCTATCAATCGTATGCAATGAGTTTTTAGTTAGTGAAAAACTTAATTTTGCTATAAGAACTTGAGTGTCTAAGTTGCTCAACATGATGCTTTTTTATTCGTATATTCTATAAATCACAGTTGCTTTTAAAAATATTAAATAAGAACTATAGCCAATAAAACCCCTTAGCAATCACTTTTAATTTGAGCTCTTCAATTATTTACCTAAAAATGAAAAAAAAATATATGCCAATTACATTATTTCTAACTTTTGCTAGAAACATTAAAATTTTATAAATTAGAGCTTATTTTGAAATTAGAATATGTATTAAATGTTAAATTTCTAGTAATGAGAGTCCTACCATTCTTTTTTAAATAATAACTGCCTAAAATCTCAATTGAAGCAACCTTATTTTTAAGTTAATCACGGTATTAAATGCTCTTCCGCTTGACATGAAAAAAAAAAAGAAAAATTATATACATAATATTCAAACCTTACATATTTATAAATCTCATGCTTAATACTTCATATTTATGGCCCAATGATTCAATTGTTTAAGCATTATATAGTAATCCACTCATTAACACTTCTTTTAATAGGTATAATCCCGATCTCTTTCATATTTTTCTACATATCACATATGCTAGCAGAGCTTTCTTGTAATTGATTAAAAATATATCTAAATCAATGGACATTGCTACCAAATCATTCGATCTAAATTATGAAAATGACATTTAGGTGATGATCAACACTAAAAACAGAAGGCACTGCACAGTAGTTTCCAAGGATTCTGATTCTGGATGAACTTTGTTATATATATATATATATATATTTATACATGCATGATGTGTGGCTAGACTGTGTACCCTAGAGAGCGCTGGGTCCTACTCTGAATCCATCATGGAACCGGTCGTCCAAATCTGAGATTGCGTAAATTTTCATCTACCTTCTTGCAGGGCACACGACGCACGCTTACCCATATATTATTTATACATGCATGATGTGCGGCTAGACTGTGTACCCTAGAGAGCGCTGGGTCCTACTCTGAATCCATCATGGAACCGGTCGTCCAAATCTGAGATTGCGTAAATTTTCATCTACCTTCTTGAAGGGCACACGACGCACGCTTACCCTTTTGCAGGGCTGCCACCTTTCTACTGTTAATGGAGGAAGGCCGGCTTTCATTGGTCACCAATGGAGAAGAGAGAGATGATTCTTCCTATTTGATTCTTTCTTGCAGCGGTGACTGATGAGAGGTAGCCGCTGAGCTGAAAGCTTGAAGAGCTGAGCTGTCGCCCTCACCTACCAGGATTCTCATGATTAATGGTGGAAGTTTGTCTCTTAATACATGCATAAGTCTCTATATCTTATTGATTTTGTTAGAATATTTAAGAGTTGTAATTGTTTTGTTTTAAAATTTTTGGTTGGTAGAGAGAGTGAGGGTTTACAGCCTTGGTTATAAAGTGCAGCTCATTTAGTTAGAAGGGGTAAGGGATACAATATTTTGTGTGGAAAGAAATGATTTTTTTGAGTTAAATAATGTCTTGAAAATTTCTTTTAAATTTATTTTTTGTTAAAATAATTATTTCTAAATGTATTTCTTGCTTAATAATTTATTATTAAATACATTTGCTGTCAATTCCACTCTATTATAACTCTACTAATACCTCTCATATATCATGGGTTTAGAAAGAAAAAAGCAAGCAAGAAACAAGGGATTTGAGAGGTAAGAAAATTGTAAAAGCTTGTATTATGAGCTTAGCTGCTAGCAACAAAAATTCTTCATAATTTAGTTCGTAACTAGCTGCTAGCAACAAAAATTTAGTCAAAAACCTGTATAAATTTGAAAAAAATATATAAAGAGAACTTCACATATATTCTAATTTTAACACATGCATAAAAACTATATAATAATTATAAATAAAAAACTACAAGCACAAACATTATAGTAATCTATTATAATTTATAATATATTAAAGGATGACATAAATTATACTAAAAAGAGAGACATAAAATTTATTCTAATAATAATCTCAATTTATAAAGGGTTGATTAACTAATAAAAATATGATTAAACTTTAATTTATTTGATTAGATTTTTGTCAAAAACTCTAAGACATATTTCTAATTAAAAATAAGGTCAGCAATAAGAAATAATGAATTGTAGTTAATTTATTTTAATTATTATTGTAAAATATCAAAAATACTTTTAAATTATTTTTTTGATAAGATATTATTAACTCTATACTTGTGATAGAGCTAGTGAAAAGGACTTTTAGAAGTCAATTAGACATACTATTTCTTAGCATCAACATAAAATGAGACTTATTGAGTAGTTAAATGAGTAGTATTATTGAACTATTTGCTTGCTAGCTGAATGAGCTTTCGTACAAAAACGAGTAGTATTATAGAACTGGAAGTTTAGTAAATAAATGAGCTTAATCGAGTACTTTAATGAGTAGTTTTGTCGAACTGCTTATTTGCTAAATTTACTAGCGTATCAAGTAGACTAATGAGCAGTATTGTCAAGCTACTTATTTTTAAACTAATCAAGCTTTATCAAGTTTATAAATGAGTTACTTATTGAGCTTATAAAAATAAACAAATAACTAGAAGAAATACTAAAATAAGTATACAAATGAGCATAAACAAGTAGTTTGTGTTAATGGGTATATGAGTTCTTCTCCTTAGAGAATCTAAGATTGCCTTACTAGATGAAGGGAAAGATGTATAAAGACATTGTTAATTATTGCAATGTAAATACTCAAAAATAGAAATAACAAACAAATAAATAAAATTTGACATCAATATTTATCAACTAAATAATTGCTTATTAGTGAATAATAATTTGCTTTCTCACTACTTCTGATGCATTAAAATAATATGTAACTCCATTATAAGATAATAATTAAACTACTATCAAAAATAAAAATTACCTTAATCAACTAATAACTTGAAAATATTAAAAAGTATTGTAGTTGTCATTCACCTTCACCGAACATAAATCAAGAAATTGAATGCATAGGCTCGATTATTTGATACCGAATCTATATTCCCAATTATTTGATAATGAGTCCATATGCCTGATAAAATGAATCCAAATGCCATAGATTACATCAAATAAATTACATATCAAAATTTTTTTAAAAGCTATAGATTGTAAATTAATTAAATAAGATAACATCTTGGCACCATACAATAGTGCTTCAATGCTGCGAAGTGGACATTTTGACTTTCAGACCTAAGAAGACAGCACTGTGGTGCTAGTCACAGTGCCTCTGCTCCATACCACAACACTACAATGCTGTGAATTAGAGCACTATGGTTCAAAATCCCTAGAGCTCAGTGACGCGACACTGGGTATCAACGCTGTGGAGCTATGAGTCAGAATACTCTATTTTAAGGCAATTTTCTTATGTGTTTTAATGATTTTCACAAATTTTGATAGCATAACAATTTAGAAATGCTAGGTTTCAAAATTTACTAGTACAAAGTGCACTCTTCTCTCTTCTTCCAGATTCAAAATTGACGGAGGAGGGTTTTCATCTCATGTCCGAACCAAGTTTGATAGCAGAGGTCTTGGAGTTTTAAATTTATATTTTAGTGAATTAAAATCCAATTTAATCTTAATTTTGGCAGTATTTTGTTTTAATAATGCCTAAAATTTTGTAATTAATCTGATCGCATTCTTCTCTCTTGCTCCGAATCCAAGATCAACGGCGGGAGGATCTTCATTTTTAACTAAACCCAAAATCAATGGTGGAATTCTTCCAGGTTTTCTTATGGAGTGAGGAATCATATGAAAGAATCATTTCATTTAGAGTCTTACCTAGATTCTCACCTTGCACAAGGAGGAGAGTGTGCAGTGGAGAGAAACATACAGCGAAGTTTACAGTAGAGAAAGGGAAGAGAGTATGGATAAAAAGGGAAGAAGAAGAAGAAACTCAAGAAGGGTCAGCCATTCTCTTCTTGTAGGAGTAGATTCTCAACCACTTCCACTCTCCTAACTGCTCCTGCTCTTCGTTCGGGTGGTTAACGTTGATGAGGAGGGTTATTGATGGGAGTAGTTAATAGTTTTTGGATTCTTTAAATTTAAAGGCTACGTTGGAATTGGGATGTTCATTTTTTTATTATTTATTATTTTTTTAGTTGCAAAAAAAATGCCTCCCAATGAATGGATTATGTAGATTTGACATGATGCATTCATTGCTCTCTTTTATTATATTCATGAATATAAAATAGAGAAAGAGTATAATATTCAAGAAGTCAATAATTATAATATTTATATATCATGTAACAACAAGATGCAGTTGCTAAAAAAAATTTCAGCTACAGATAATTAGTTTGAATTTATCTAATACAAATAGAAGCAATATGAGCTCGATAAGCCATAGTAGTCTGTCTCACTCGTGCATCGTGAAAATGCTGAAAGGCTGCTTTCTAGTCATGGAATAATGAAGAGAGAGCCTACTTTAGTTTAGACACCTGAGCTTCCATCTGTGAGCAATCTTCTTTTATAGATATGACAACTTGTCTCACCATAGACCTTTTCTACAATAAATATTGCCTTTTCTACTGTAACTCTCTCAATTCAACAGATATATCAAGAAGCTCGATCTACGCTCTAGAGAGTTCTCTCTAGTATGATCTTAAAGCTTCAAGTATGTGCTTGAGATCTTGGTGGACTAGAAAGGTTTGATGTGAAATTATATTGAGAGAAATCTCTGCATCAGTGAGTGTGTTTGATAAAAACTCTTCAATAGTAGTGTGTGTTAGTTAAAATTTATGACACCATGTAGAGTTTAAGAATTTTTTATTTGGGTGATCAAATGCATCATTAAGGAATAAATATATTATCTTGAAATATAAACATGCTTTCTTAAAATGGATTCATTTAATAAAAGACTCCTAAGGCTAATGGGTCTTTCATGTTCCAGAGAAATTTCTCCTGAACTACATGGAAAGTAGAATATGATTTATTTTAAACTGGATTCATGGTTCCCTATAGAGGCAAACTCCTATAGTTAATTACTTCTCAAGAAGGATCTCTTCCTAAGAATACTTTAAATTGAAGAAATAAGTCATTATTTCTAAGGCCTTCTAAGTTGGTTTTCAAAGAAATAATCTTTGAAATTATCAATTGGGAATGATACAAAGTGGAAAGAGTTATTTTTTTGGAGACCAAATGGGATGAAGTAGAAAATGATCGTTAATACTAGGATGCCTAGTAAGCAAGTAAGCACTTCAACTATCTTCTCATTGGGCTTTAAATTTTAGAATTTAATTTAGATTTTGAATTAAAATTTTCCTAAAAGTCTCAGGTTTAGATTATAGCAGCACAAGATAGTAGAAATGCCTAGAGTTGAAGACTTACTTCAAAGAAGATGCATTAGAACTTAGTCTATAAGTGCTTCTGACACATAAAAAATGCTTGACCTAATATCATTTTTGAAATTATTGTCCATTCTTCTCACTTGAGGGAACAAACTTATTTGTGATTCTTCTGGACTTATAACCCACATAGATAGGTTGCCAGCTAACACCACCTAAGCATATTTTAAATTCATGATGCCAAGTCTTATGAATGCAAGATGGCTGGGCTATTATCTTTTTAGGAAAGAATTTAAGAATCCTAGACTCACTTCGTAATGCTTAAGATAATGTAGGGTATGAAATGCACTAGCTAATGCACATTTTTTTAGATTTTTAATATTTTGACTTGATGATCATTTTAGGCCATGGGTATACAATTTATGCCTACATGGTATGCAATTAGAAGGAGATCATAGGCCAAATCAATAATGGAAGGCAGACTTCCCCAAGAAGGCGATCATCCTCACAGGTCAGATGCCCCTTATGTGCAATGGGAGAAGTCGCTCAATTCAAGGATTGGAGCAATATGATTGCATGACTTTTGAGAGCTAATTTATTTATAATTTATTTTTTATTATTCCCTAAGACTTTAATTTATGTGAGGTTTTGAATTTTATTTATTTATGTTTGAGTTAATTAGATTTAATTGGATAGAAAATTTAATTTTTCATATGAGCCTATGTCCAAGTATTCATCACAGAAAAGCACAACATAGAAAGAAACCTAAAAAAATAGGTTGATTATATTACCCTCCCAAAATAAATCAAGCTTATTTAATTAAAAACTGATGGTGCCTTGTACACCCCAGAAAATAAAGTGGGTGTAGAGCTGCCTTTTGCCTAGCCTAAAACTATAAGTCTAGATCTATAGGTCTTCTTTCTAGGATCATCTCCTTTTTTAGGGACCTCCATTGGGCTTAACAGGGGACCTCATCTCCTGCTATGTCTTAGACTTCATAGATCCTAACTTAATTCTAAGCTCAAATTTATATTTTAAATTCAAAACTAAATCTTAAGCCTTGTAAAATAAATGTTTGAAAAATATAAATATCATACAATAATTATATTTTATAAACATACGGGCTTAGCATTAGTTGCTTACCAAGCCCACCTATCTTACAGGCTATTCTAAGGGACTATTCAACACCTATAAGAAAATAATAAATTTATAATATATTTATGATGGAAGTCCCTTTAACATAGCCCCCTGTAGTGGAAAATATTAGTTCTAGAAATAACTATTTACCATCCAGACTAATGACAATCAATCCTAGCCATCCAGTCTAAAACAGTACACCACAAAATAATAAAAATAATTCTCATCACAACATCATAGAAAATTATAAAAAATTACATAATGACTTAACCTAAGTCTGAGGTCCATGACCTATAATTCTAGTATGTGAAGAAAAAGGGTTTGTGTGGCAAGACATTATTATGCTTTCAGGTTTCAATTTCAATTATGGATTTAAGTATTGGTTTATCTACCTTTGGATGGTTTCAATTTAAATGATTTAATGATTTAATGATTTTTGTTTTCATTTTAGATGCATTTTATTATGTTAAAGTTAGATTAGGTTTTTAAGAATGAGGAATATAATATGTTTCATTTTGGGTGAAACCCATTCCATTCAACATCCTATGTCCTAGTATGGTTTAAGGGCTTATTATTGTTAGAATATGATTATATTTCATATTTTCTCTTATTCAAAACCCTTACTTAAGATTAATTAGGTTCCTTTGCTTTCAATTTTCTTGGTTATTTTTATTGAAGTGTTATGGTGTCAATTATGATGTCTTAAGTTTGTATTATAGGTTTTGCAATTTCTGTAATTTTTTTGATTTAACATTTCCTATTAAATTGACCTAGAACTTGGAAATTCAAATACTCCCAATTTAGAGATCAATTTGGTTTGAAATTTTTGTGGTAAGTGAGGTTCCTTGCCAATTTGATTTTCTTAAAGTTTCACTTTAATCAAATGTGTAATTAAAGTTTTAATTATTTTATTAAAATCTAAATTAGGCCTAATTTAATAAAGATCAATTAGAGGTTTTATTTTTTCTTGATTCTCCTCTAAAATATGCATCCAATGATGGTTCAATCATAATTTTTGGTGTTATGGTTGATTTATTATATTTTATTTAAGTTTAGGTTGATTAATTTAATTAATTAATTCAATTAATGGCCTAATTAATCTATTTTTATGATTTATTAAGTTCCAATGGGTTTCAATGGCTTTTTTATGTTCATTAGAATGTATCATGATGTTTTAAGTTGATTTGATTAATTTTCATTATTTATTTTATTTATTATTAATTTATTTTATGAAAATGAGAGTTTTTGGTTTGAAATTTCAAATATTAAGATTTATTGCTCAATAAATTATTTAAAATTTACGTAATGTGTATCTTAACATAATTTCAACTTTCGAAAGTTTCATTTCAATTTGATCATTGGTTTGGGATTAATTAGGATTTAAAAATGTTCATTCAAACCCAAATTAAGGCCAAAATACCCCCATATAATTTGAGTATTTTAATTTTAATAGAATCCCCTCATTAAGAGGAATTCATAGAGCCCAAGTTTGCATTTTTTTGGATTTATATTTAATATATTGTAATTTTTTTGAAATTTTTATCCATTTTTTAATTTTTTAATTAGGAAAACTCAAATTTCCCGTTTAGGCGCATCGGATCCATGTGTATCCGATGTGGTGCCACTTTCCAGTCGGTGCCACATCATCGCACCACGCGAGATCCTGTGGGTCTATGTTAAAATGGCAGCGCACATGGGTTAATTATGGGTCATCTGATCGAAGATCAGACAGTCATGATTCAACCCACAGTTCCTCTTATTAGTTTTAAACAAAGATTTGGCTAGATCTCAGCCATCCATTCCTTATAAGAGGAAGGGACGACATAGATTATGTATCCTACAATGACGGCGGGGGCTGAGAGCCGTTTATCATTTTCGCATGATTTTGGGCCATTCGATTGTCATAATCATGCAATTTCGATGCCAAATCCATTAGTAGATGAAAACATGAAGATCTAAATGGTTTGATCTCAATTGAGATCCTTGAGATCAAATTTTCTTTGAAAAGTACCAAAACTGAAAGCTCAGGGGAGGTTGTTAATGGAATACCTCGATCTTGGTCTTTGATGGTGGAATTGAGTCCAATAGTTGTAGAATGATGTAGGGAGCTTGTGTGCTAAAGGAATTGAGTTGCCTCCTTGTTGACCACCTCCTAGACCATGTTCGACTTGGATTCCGTCGGCCTTGGTTGTTCTCTGGCCTCCCGACTATGAGGGGATCGAGGGAAGATGGGTTTCGACTCTGTGCAAGGTGTGGAAGGTGATGGGATAGTTTGTTTCACTTGGGAATGGCTCTTGGTAAATTTTCCATTGAAGCTGTGAGCCTTTTAGCTTGTTTCACCTTCTTTTTAGTTGGCTGAGGATGATTGAAATCCTTGGAGGATAGTTACAAGGATCACTAGCCATTTAACACCTGCCTAAGCTAAAGATGTGGAACAGAGAATGAGGATATAGAGTTGGATTTGGCTTTACATGCCTTTGACTTGCCATAGCATCTTCTTTGGCTTTGGATTTATTTGGACTTAATTAAATGGCTTAATGTTGGCTGGGAATCAACATTAATTTTGTTTGGATAAGATTTGGTTGCATCCCAAGGGGATTAGTTAAAGATTAGGTTTAAAATCCCATTGAATTATGCCATTTAATGATTTTTCAATTAGTTTGATCTAAGTTGCTTTACTTGATGGATTAGCTTTAGATTAATGTTTGGATTATGTCCATTTAATCATAAATGAACTTATTAATGAAAGGTTTTAAAGATTTTAAAATTCATGCAGTGCTTACTTTGGGTTTAGTCCATTTTTATTTAATTAGGTTTGGGTTAGTTTTAATTGATTCAAATGATTTATTTGGTTTAATTTTAAAGTGTTTAATTTTTAATTGGGTTAATCTAAGCAATTTGGAATGTATTGGATCAAACAACTCCAATTTTATTTCATTTTGAACCTATTTGACCCTAGTTGGGCTTAATGGGTTAAGTTTGGGTTCATTTGGGTCAAATGAGCAAATTGGCCAATTGAACCCAATGATGGGTTGGTTTATGTTCAATAATCATTTTTAAATGATTTTGGACAATTGATTTGGGTTTGAATCCAATAAGACCCATTTCAGCCCATTTAGGTCAAATGACCTAATTAGCCTAATTAAGGCCGCATTGGACTTATATTCATTTAAATTCAAGTTTAAGTATGTTCATATCATCATCTGAACAATTTGAGATAATTTTATTTGGTCAAATTTTGGTGGGTTGACCTTTGACTTGGTGGGACCCACATAAGTCAAAGTTATGTAAAAAAAAAGGTAGGCTAATTTGTGACTTTTGGATTGAATTTTACTTTATTCAATTTCATGTCATAGTTTCATGCTTCTAATTTCATTTGATTTGGGTTTGTTTGGTTTTAATTTGAATTTCTTTAGGTTTGTATGATTCTTTGTTTAATTAAGGTTATTAGGTTTAGTTCCCTAATTAAATCTTAATCTAAGCTTAATATATTTCAAATTTAAAGTGGTGTATGTTTAGGTTGAAGATTTGAGTTGAATTTAACTTAATTCATTAAGTTAGATCAATCCAAAGAGGGTGCACTAGATCACTAAATGTGATGTCCTAGGTGCTTAGTTAGAAGATTTCTAATTTAGGATTATGAGTCATAATGATTGTCTTTGAGAGTGTTATTAACCTCATCCAAAAATGAGGTCAACAGTGTGCAGTGAGAATAATCCAAACTCAACATTTTGGCATATGGACTCTTAAAACTATAGCTATCTTACTTCAAGGCCTAAAGTGGCAGTACAATCTAACAAAGAGTTCACCTCCACATAGAAGCTAGAAAGCTTAGGGAGAACTTCTAAGTCAACACCTAGAAGTAGTTGATATAATGTCATCATTATATGACATAAGCTCTTTGAAGAGCTACAATGTGATAAACCTAAAGGTCTAGAGTATATCCTAGAGACGAAGCATGAAAGTTCTAGGCTAGATAAGTGCTTTTAAGCTACATCTCTCAGATTGGCTATCTACAGAGGAGTCAAGCTCTATTGAAGAATCATCCTGGGTGACACTCACTATTACCCAAGTCGAGCTTGACAATAATGATTCACAATCAGTCCTGAAAGCACCAAATTCTTCTATGTATGGATCTTCCTTGACATTCATATGATCATCACTGATAGGCTTAGTAAAATAAGAAATCTGGAAAGTCCCACTGGCATCCTTTGATAATACTAAAGTGACATCACTTTCTATCTGCTCTATTGATGGTTCAACCACTAATGGTGGAGATGAAGCATGACTAGGGTCAAATATTTTTACTACTCTTATATCATAGTCAACTGGAAGAGGGATTCGAGTATCATTTTTAGCCTTTGTACGAACAGGTGAAGGCTCTCCAAGACACTTTCTACCACTATCTCGTCTATATGATGATTCCTTAGAAAGATGAGTTGTGTGTCGAGGGGAATGCACATGCGAAATTCTAGCTCCAAAAAGAAAGAGCAAGTATGACAAATCCATATCAATCATAGGTGGCTGAGTCTTATGTTAACCTTCTATAGAGCCACACAAAAATAAGAACTAATCCTCATGTGAAGTAGAAAAGCCCAGGCCATAAAAACTACCTCTAAACGGACAATGATAGCATCCCGAGCAGTATCTTTATATTAAGTTTATTAGTGAATAAGTGTAGCCTAAAAGTAAATACATCTACTCTAAGATTATATCCCTCTAAAATTATGGATTCATGATAGCGGTAGCAAAGTCAAGTAGGTCATAACCTAATAATATATTTTACTATGTATCTATACCATAGCTTTGATAATAGTAAGGGTGTACCTTTATTAGTGAAAGAATCCATGAGGTTTTGTCCCAAGCTCTGATTAGCTAAGATATGAAGAGATGATTTGAGAGTGATCTAAAAGCGATCTATCATGCATGCTGGCACAAACATAAATGTCAAGATTTGATCTCTATCTAGAGTAACAATAGCTCTACCTAGCTACATAATCAGTGGAAAACACTACCCTTTGAAGTAAGGAGGTGTCTCAAGATAGCTAAAGGCTTCATAAATATGTGTATGAATCCATCAATGTATGTACAAGGAGCCTCCACGTCTTAGTGGAAAGAGTTGGACATGACGCTCACTCTGCCTAATCCATGATATAGAAGAAGTTATAAAGAAGTTATAAAGAAGTTGTGTACATCCTATCCACTGAAGAAGGTTTATATAGCCTTAATGGTGTCCGCTTAATGATGTTCCAAGTTTTTTTCAATAAAACAGAGCTGAGAAGGCATCAAGCCTAACCATTTTTTACCCATCCATTGAATTAAGAGCATTTAGAATCTCCTCTTCCAAAAATATGGAGGTAAGTTCCTCATTATTTATATGGTCTATGTCTTTCTCAAAGATGTTATGAGGAAATTGAGAACCTTGGAGGTTAATATATGGCTAGTCGAGTAGCTTTGAATAGAAATTTACACAATCATCTCTAATATGGTCTTGATTGCATATCCAGTTTCCCGCTAAGTCTTTTATCTTGGTAATGAGTTTCTCTTCTCTTTTCTTTTTTACGCAGCATGGAAATACCTAGAAATTCTATCACCATGGATAAAGTTGTTAAATGAAGCATTTTTTTTAAAAAATATCATTTTCTTTATCAATATAAGATTTTTTTCAATTTGATGTTGTTCCAATTGGGATTCCAGGTCTTTGGTATCATTTGGTTCTCTTGTAGCGATGGCTTACTCAAGATTGTTAATTTGACTTTTAGTTGTAGTAATGAGTTGATGTATATTTTCAAAAACCTCCTTAATCTTGAGTGCCAAAATAGTTACTTTGTGTAATAGCCAAAGTCTTATCCACGGGTTGTCATATCGGTAGTGTGCCATGCCTTCAATATGCAATTTTTTAAATTTGGGTGTAGAGTCCACATGTTTAGAAACCTGATGGGATGATGATTTGGTTTGGAGATGATGTGGAAGTTTACACTGAGAAGAGAGTGATATGATTTCCTGGGGAGGTTTACAATGGGACCTCCTAGAAGACCACTCCCCTTTAGTCTACTGATTCAATGCTTGATGATTATAAGTTAATAGATTTTTCAGTTCTTGGATACCCCTTTGGGCATTCTTCTTTATTTTGCTATGTTATTCATCCATTGCAGCATTAACCAGATCTTCATAATGTCCTCCCTCAAATGGTTCATCTTGAGCATTCAAATCATCCTTTCTCGATTAGCCTATAGTGATACCCTTTGTATTTGTGAAACCTCCTAGTTAAACTCTAGTTTTGATTAGCTCTATCTTCTTATTATGATGAAATTGATTTAATAGGTTTAGTGGGTTCATTGGATTCATTGCTAATAATGAGTATTGGGTGTTTCTCATCTTGTAATGAAAAATTAGGAGATGATTGAGTGACATCATGTGTTGTTTCATTTTTACTAACAGGTTTAGGTCTGAACCCAGTATTCAAATCCATATGTGGTTCTTCTAGATTATAAATAATCTTTTGGTAGCTAATATGCATGGGCTATTGATTATGGGTGTCTACTTGGTCTCTTCTAAAAATTTCATATATTGTATCAATCTATATGGGTTTACCATCAGAATGGTCAATAGCAGCCTATAACAAGGCTTTCCCAAATGTTTGTGGTTGGTTTTTATCAACTCTAGAAACTCTCAATTCAGAGTGAGTAATGTAGAATTTCTCTATTTTATATCCAAACATCCTGAGTTTTTTACAATACAATGATTTTTGTTCAATCTTCAATTTTTGCCAATATCCATTTGATGAGGTTCCAATCCAAATTTCATCATTATAGTGAGTTGTGACATCCATTTATACTAGAATACGAGTAGCCAAAGGTTTTATTAGGTAGAATGTGGAGATATCAAGTTTTAAAGGTCTCCCAAAAATGGCTTCAATGGAGAAGAGTATCTATTTATTTAAGATATTAAATTTTAGTCCACGTAGTTTAATTCAAATGGGGGCTATAGAGGGTTCAATGCTATTGTAAATAATGGAGTCCATTTGAGAAATTTAACTATGATATTTTCAATGTGGTAGAGTTTCTTTGAGAAAAGTATTGCATAGTCTTCCTCCTTGGAGAGCTTAATCATAATGCGTCTCCCATCAAAGAGTCCTACATTCGACTCTCCAAATAACTTAAGCTCAGCAAAGTGCATTCGTATAAAGTCCATCTTATGATGCTTATAAGTGAATTTACCGATTAGTGTTAACTTAAAGGTTTTAGCCAGATTCCAAGAATTAGACTCAAGAAGGATACGAGTAGGTTTACTTCTTTGCAGCCAGCCTTTCTAATGAAAGTAGAGCCATTACTTTCTAAGAAAGAGTTATGATACAATTGTCGGAATACAAGTGGATTGGAATCAAAAGACCTCTCAACAGGGTAGGAGCCTTTATCCACAGCTCTAACATACGAGGGTAGATCCATAGAGATAAATAAAATAATAGAAGGGTGGGGAAACTGGTGGCTATGCCAAGAAAAAATAGGAACATTAATTGAAAAATAGAGATGGACTTACTCGAAAGCAGCATTGCCTTTCATCCCACCATTGAAAATCCTTGATTATTGATGTCCTTCTTAATCTCTTGCATAAACAAACACTCTATCACACTACCCTTACACACTCTCATAACACTTGGAGTGTCACTCTCCATGTGCTTCATAAGAACACACAAACTCTCTCACTCATCTTCTTTCCAAGAAAAGATAAAAAGAAAAAAAATTAATAAAAGATCCTTTTGCCTTGGAAATGTGTCCTATTTATATCCTAAATACAACACTAGTTAGTTGTCTAGATGCTCCTATCATAAGAGCTTTAAAAACTACTCAAAAC
This sequence comes from Cymbidium sinense, assembly GCA_021442155.1. NCBI lineage: Eukaryota > Viridiplantae > Streptophyta > Magnoliopsida > Asparagales > Orchidaceae > Cymbidium > Cymbidium sinense. The sequence goes on along the minus strand of CM038228.1, from coordinate 28,079,768 downwards.
TATCACTGAACCATCTTGAATCTATTTTGTCAGGCTACAACACTGTGGAACTGTTGATGTAGCACTATGGCGTTGTGATCCGAGGCCATGGCTTTATGCTTTCTATTTCTGCTTCGCAATTTTTTCTCTGGTACAACACCGTTGTGCTACTTATGTAGTTCCTAATCACTAAGCTTACTATAAAATTACCCTAAAATGAGCCTAAGATGGCATCGCAGTGCTACTAATATAACGATGAGGCACTGCCTTTACTACAAAATGTCCTAATTTAGGGCACTAGACCTAAATTTCTTCCATTTTTCATTTTTTTGTAATTTCCCTATTACAACATAAAATATACTTAAAATAAATACATTTTGAAAAATCATATGATAAACACAATATAATCACATGAAATTTACATAATTTAAACACTTATCAAATATCCCCAAACTCATTATTATTTGTCCTCAAGTAATTTGATACCTTTGCCCTTATTCCTCTTTGAGTTAATGATAATATAGCAATTCATGGAAGTCTAAAATAATTAACAAACAATTTCAAATTAAAATTAAAGTTTACACTTTAATGTTTATTCTTTCATTTCATCATTCAAAACTATAATAACCGAAATTCTTATTATTGACTAATATTTTTATTAAGTTAAAATTTTCTCTGTGCATATTATCATAGTTGATTCTTATGAAAATAAATAAATTAAATTTCAATCAATAATTATCCTTATAATAGAAATGAGCATAATTTTCATGTTCTCAATTAAAATTATGATAATTATTGTTCTATATTTTGATTGAATTGATTTAGATTATAATAATTTTGAAATTCAGTCATGATACTTAGCCTCAAGTGACACCTTCTAATTATTTTTTCTCCATTATTTATTGTAATATTTATTTTATTTAGAAGTACATGTATTGGCTTTGTAACCCATTATAAATGTGTTGCAATATTTACTCAACTCAATATGACCTTATTTACTTAATAATTTTTCATAAGTTATAATTAATAATAGTTTAAATTATGTTAATTTTGTTATATGAATTTCTATTTATTTTAATATCAATTCATTAAATTCCTTAAGAATCTCTTATGCATAATGTGGGTGCTTAAGATAAAATTTTAACTTAAGAAAAATTACTAGTTTTTCAAAGATCTTTAGTTTTTATTAGTTTGGAATCAATTCAATGATTAAATAAAACCTTAAATCTAATTTATTATTTTTAAGTTGAAATTTTGTTTAATTTATTTTAGCTTCCAATAATTTTTAATTTTTCCAAATTAACTTAAAATTTTAAATTAAATTATGTAAGTTTCAAGAGGTATAATAATTAAAGTTTAGGATTGCTAACATCACATTTATATAAACATCATATTTGAATACTACCCATATGAAAAGATATAAATTTAACATTAAATTTCAAACTACTACTAAAAAATACACAAAAATACATAATAAATAGACAAAGAAAAAAATACACCAAAAAATACATAAGAATTCACAAAAAAAAAACTAAATAAAAACTAACCTAATAATCTTCCTCCTCCTCCTCCGCTTCTTCTTCTTCTTCTTCTTCTTCTTCTTCTTGTTCTTCTTCTTCTTTTTGTTTTTCTTCTTTTGGCTTTGGTTGGGCAGTGACATAGGGTTGATAATGCAATGTTACATGAAATGGAACTTAGGTTGGACCAACATTAAAATTGCAATTTTAAAACATGTGAACGAGTGATGAGTTAAACTCAGCCATATAAGAAAACTGTTGCTACTATTGACCCATATGATGATCGAATTTCCATTATAATTTTTGTTGTCGCCGATTGCTTTCACTAATCCTTTTAGTTAAATCTGTGGGTTCTCCTCTATTTTCTTGGATTTGCTCATTTAAAGTTTTGGAGGATTGAGATTTAGATTGAGGAGCGTGAGCTTTCTCCCTTTTCAATTTTTGATCTTAATCCTTCAATTGTCCTTTTGTGAAGGAAGCCATGTGTATAAGAACATCTTCAACCAGCTCTACCATAGCACCAACCTTATGACATAAAGCATAAATAAGAGAGGGTGACCATAACCAAATGTAGTACTACCCTTAATCATATTAAAAATTAAATTAAAAATGATCTTTTTTTATATCTATAGTAAAGCCTTTTTGAATTGCATAATTCAAAATGGCTCTATCCTTAGTTATCTCACTAACATTACCAGTGGGCATTAGCTTGGTAAAAATGATGTAGTACCAAGCTTTAACCTCAACAATCATATTTTTAGTAGGAAAATTAATAATCTTTTTCTCCTGCCATTCTTATTATACATTAGTATTTCTTACAGTGAGAAATCTATGAATTTTATTAAAGTTTAGATGACTATTGTAATAGAAAAGATATTCATTGTATGAAAAATTTTGTGATTTTTAATATTCATTAATGGCAAAACTATCAAAATTTACACATTTTTCCCTTACAAAGACCTTATTATCTTGACACTCCTTATTTGAGAAGAACTCTCACACTACAAGGACAACACAAACATTATTATTGTAGGCAAAATGTTTCCAACCTCACTCATTGATAATCTTTTCCATGCTCTCACCTAGATTGTAAATTTCATTTTATGGAATGAGATGTTTGTAAATAAGAGCATGCTGGTACCTTTCTTCCACCTCAATGGTAATAAAGTGATCGGAGTTGCCTGTGGCTACCCACTTCTTATTCTTGTCAAAGTACTTAACCAACATATTGGTTTTCTAAATTTGAGAAAATGTTAAGGAGGAAGGGAGCTAGATAATTTGAAGAATGGGACTTTGAAATTAGACTCCTTGTGATCTTGCTTCTCTAATTTGAATTACGGGGCATAGCTTTATGATGCTCAACATACGCCACCTAGGTGCTAGTCAACTGGTCAAGGTGGTTTCCATTCCTATAAAATATTTATATTTAAGGTATTAAATTGCATTAATTATGTAACTGATAGTGTACAAAAGAGCAGGTCAAACATTGACAGAGTGCCTAGGCACTATGATATAGCGTCGCAACATCGATCAATCATTTTATCATTTTGTGATAATTGTGCTTGATTAGCTACAAGATTTTGATGATATTTTTAACTAGCATCGTGATGCTACTTTGGCAGTGCTTAGGCACTGGTCAACTCTGGCCTAATATATATATATATTTTAGAAGAAGAGAATGTTTGCAGGCCTGATCGTATGAGACCATTCTAGAAACTAGAAAGAAGGGAAAGAGCTTTTCCCTTAATCCAATTCTTAAGCCTCCCAGCAATGCAATCTCCTTCTATTGGATCTTCAACTCACTACTAATAAACTTCTAACATGTATATATTGGATAGCCTCCCAACAAGCGCTTAGTTTAACATCCTCAGCATGACATAACTTTTCTAGTTTTTTAGGTCTTCGACTAAATTAATGGACTCTTTAAATTGAGTCCAATTTTCTTTGTAATATGACCTAAGTCATTGACCATTCACTTTAAAAATCTCTTTTGTCTTTAAATCTTGTATATCCACAGCACCATGTGCATAGACTTTAATCACTAAGAAAGAGTCTGACCATCTTGATCTAAGTTTTCCTAAAAATAATTTCAATTTAAAATTAAAGTGTAATACTTATTGTCCACCCTTAAAATATTTTTAATGATCTTCCTATCATGCCATTTTTTCATTTGTTTCTTATAAATCCTTGAATTTTTTTGTATGTGTTGAATTTGATTTCTTCTAACTCATTTAAGTCTATGTCGCACTTTTCTGCACTTATTTTCAGATCAAAATTTAATTTCTTTATTACCCAGAATACTTTATGCTCCAATTCTAATGGTAGGTGACAAGCCTTCCCAAATACTAATCTGTTTGAAGACATTCCAGTAGGAGTCTGGTATGCAGTCCTATGGCCTATAATGCATCATTTAATTTTAATGACTTTAATAGGCCCTTCAATTTATTCTAAAATCTTTTTTATTTTATTAATTATAATTTTAGCTTGGGCACTTGTTTAGGAATGATAAATAGTAGCCATTCTATATTAAATTCTATATTTTATGCATATTTTTAATAGAAATGAGTAACTTCATCACTAATAATAATTCTAAGTGTTCCAAATATTTAAAAATAATTTTCTTTAAAAATTTAATAGTTGCCTTCAAAACATTTTTTTGGTGTAGCCATTGCTTCTATCCATTTTGACACAAAATCAACTCATACTAAGATATATTCATTCTCATATGAAGAAACAAATGGTCCCATAAAATCTATTCCCTAAGCATTAAATATTTATATCTCTAAAATTTAATTTAATGACATTTCTTGACTTTTAGAGATATTTCTCATTCTTTGGCATTTACCGCAATTTTTCACATATTCATGCATATCTCAAAATAAAGTTGGCCAATATAATCTACTTTGAATATCTTAGGTGTTATTTTATTACTTCCAAAGTGTCTTTCATACTCGAGACATGATATAATCTTATAATTTCTAAAATTTTATTTTCAAGAATGTATCTTCTTAGAATTTGATCTGGACACTTCTTATAAAGATAGGTTCATTCCAAAAATAGAATTTTGCATAATGTAATATTTTTTATTATAATTGATTCCACATGGTATAATGTCACTTACTAGATAATTCAATATATTTGTATACCATGGAATAACTTTATGCTTGAATGTAAATAATTGTTCATCTAAAAATTCTTTCTTAATATCTCCATTATCTCTCAACTCTTCCTCAACTGTTAAACTAGACAAGTGATTAGTTATTTGATTTTTAGATCCTTTTTAATTTTAATTTCTAGATCAAACTCTTATAATAATAATACCCATCTAATTAGTCTAGGCTTAGCCTCTTTCTTTTCTAATACATATTTAATTACTACATGATCTGTATATACAATGACGTTTGTTCCAGCTAAATAGGATCTAAACTTATCAAAGGTGAAGACAATAATTAGTAACATTTTTTCATTTGTTGAATAATTTAATTGATTTTCACAGAGATTTTAACTAGCATATTATATCATATAAAAGGTAAATTCTATAAAACTGTAAATTCTATGATCTAAACTTATTTTCATTCTTTGTCCTAAGATTGCCCCTATTGCATAATCATTTGCATCACACATCAATTTATAGGTAAATTCTAATCAGGTGTAATAATAATTAGAGTTGAACTTAATTTGACTATTTGTAGATCAAAAGCCTCTTGACATTTCTTTATAAAATAAAGGATGTATCCTTTTCTAATAAGTTGCATTAAGGTTTTGAAATTTTTGAAAAGTCCATAATAAATCTTTTGTAAAACCCTACATGTCCTAAGAAACTTCTGACTCTTTTAACATTAGTTGGTGGTAGAAGTTTTTCTATGATTTGTACTTTTGCTCTATCCACTTAGATTCCTTTTTAGAGATTTTATGAACTAGTACTATTGCTTCTATAACCATAAAATGTCATTTCTCCCAATCAAGTACTATGTTTTCCTTCACATCTCCTAAGAATGATTTCTAAGCTTTCTAAGCAATTTCAAATGTCAGACAAAAAATAGAAAAATCATCCATAAATACTTTGATGCAATTTTCAATTAAGTCAAAAAAAATATAATCATCATACAACATTGAAAAGTAGCAAGTGCATCACATAAGTCAAGGGGAATTCTTCTAAAAGAAATGGTATCATAAAGACAAGTGAATATTATTTCTCTTGATCTTTAGGTGCTATGGAAATTTGATTATATCCAAAATACACATCTATAAAGCAATAATATGAATATCATGCAAACTTATCTAACATTTGCTCAATAAAAGGAAAAAAAAATGATCTTTTTAGTGGATTTGTTTAGCTTTCTTTAATCAATATAAATCCTCCATCCTGTGACTAAACTCATAGGAATGATTTCATTATTTGCATTAGTAATAATAGTCATTCTTCTTTTTTTAGGCACACAATGGATTGGACTTAGTCATGTACTATCGAATATAGGATATATAATTCCTACATTTGATTTAGTCTTCTTTGACTTTCTATAAATGGTTTATTATTTTCTTACATTTAAATTCTATGCATACATATAGAAGGATTAATTCCTTTAATGTCTGTTATCATCCATCCAAAAGCTTTTACATGTCCTTTACGAACTTCAATATATTTTTCTTCATAATTTTCTTCTAAATCAGCTGAGATGATTATTGGTAATGTTGATTCTTTCCATAGATAAGCATATTTCAAGTGATTTGGTAATCATTTTAATTATAGTTTTGGGGCTTTTATTATTGATGGTTTGAGATTCTTTCTTTCTATAGACATTTCTAATGGTTCAAACTTTTCTTGAAATTAATTGGGTGTAACTCTAAGGAATTGAATATCTTCATATTCTTCCATCATCTTTGTGCATTTTTGTTCTAAAAAAATATTTTATGATAGAAAAATCTAATTTAATTTCTACTTTACTTTCACTTAACCTAATCCTATAACATTCTTCATTTCTATCATCAAAAAACTTAATAATAAAGTTAAAAACATTAAATTTAACTTCCTGATCATTTACTATCATTGTTATTTCCCCTTTTTGAACATCTATCATCATTCTTCTAGTAGCTAAGAAAGGTCTCCCTAAAATGAGTGGTATTTCCTTATCTTCATCCATATCTAATATAATGAAATTTAGTGGAAATATAAATTTATCTACCTTAACTAGAACATCCTCAATAATGTTATTAAAATATGTTAAAGATCTATCAACTAATTGAAAAGTCACACTTATAAGTTGGCATCTCTTAGTCCTAGTTTCTTAAAATTGATAAAGGAATTTAATTTAGACAATCTACTAAGTCACATAATGATTTCCAAAAATTTATCCCCTATAGTACAAGGAATAATAAAACTCCTTTGATCTTTAAGTTTTTTAGGTAATTTTCTTTGAATTATTACACTACTTTCTTCAGTAAGGGATACTATTTTAGTTTCCCCTAATTTTCTTCTTTTATATAAAATTTCCTTCATAAATTTAACGAATGGCATATTTGTGGATTAATTTTTTAAATACTTCTAAGAATTTAAAAATTGATTATCAATATTTTGTTTTTGAAGTCTTTAAGAAAATGTAGGAGGTGGTCTTTATCATATTTTTCTAGATGATTTCTTTCTTCTTTCTTTTTCTTTCCTTCTATTTCTTTCTTTTCATTTTCTTCATTTTCATTTTCTTTACTTAATATTTCATTTTTCTCATTTTCATCATTTAACCCTACTTCTTTTAATTTCTTTCTGCTTCTTAATTCAATTGCCTTACAAAGTTCTTTACCTTTATCTTTAGGACTTATTTTGATGTTACTAAGTAAACTTTTTTGTGGACTATTTGTAAAGTTATTAACCAGTTGCCTGAATTGAATCTCTAAATTTTTAACTAAAGCTCTTTAGCTTTGTAATTTAGTTCCCATTTATATCACTAATTCTTCCAAGGTGGGGGGTTTTTTTCTTTAGTTTGATTTTGTAGATGATATCCTAGTGGAATGATAGGTCTAAAGTTAGATTTTTGAGGGTTATAATTCATATTTATCTAATTTCTTATATTTTCATTTTGATTATAATTTACATTATTATTTTAAGAAAAATCTGGTTGATTCCTCCAACTTTGATTAAATGTATTAGAGTATGGATCATTTGGTTAATTTGAGATAAAATTAAGCATTTCCAATCACTGAATAGTTTGATCTTCTAATACACTAATGTCACCATTTTCTCCCGATTGATTTATATTGTAAATATTTTGATTAATTCCTAAGCTATCTAATTTCTTAGATAAAAAAGCTACTTAGGAAGTTAACATTGTGATCATGTTATTATTGTTAACACTAGCTACTTTAATAGGATTTTATCTATCAGAAGACCAATGAAAATTATTAGTTGTTATTTCTTTAATTAAAGCATAAGCTTCCTCAAAAGGTTTTAACATTTAGCTACATCATGCTGCTGCATCTATGATAGTCTTAAAGATCTTACTAAGCTATCATAAAATGATTGAATTATAAGATAATCAGGTAATGAATGATGATGGAATTTTCTTAATAATTCATTATCTAATTGGATAAATGATGTAATATAATTTTTTAACATATCAATTTTAAATGGTGGAAAATATTTTGCTAGAAAATTTTGAGCTAATTCATTCCAAGTTGTTATAGATCCTTGAGACAAAGAATTCAACCATATTATAGCCTTATCTCTAAGTGAGAAAGGAAATAATCTTAATATAATAGCATCATCAATTACTCTATTTTATTTAAAAGTTGTATAGGCTTTTAAGAAATTGGCAATATGCATATTAGGATCCTTTATAGGTAAACCCCCAAACTAAGAGTTTTGCACCATTTGAATTATAGATGGTTTTAATTTAAAATTATTGCTTAGAATAGTTGGTCTAGCAATACTATGATTTATTTCATCAACAATTATTGTGGTATAATCTCTAAGAGGTCTAGATGGTTCTTCTACTAGTTGATTATCCATTGCTAGTTTTCTCACTTGTTCTCTCTACTCTTTTATTATTTTCTTATAGAGTCATTTAATTTTTAAGTTAAATGGCACAATTTTTACAATTTATCTCTATGCATACAATATTTAGAAATCACAACTTTGAGAGAAAAATTAAAATAACATTATATATCATGTACATGAATATTTCACACTTAACACCTAACACAAGTACTTGTAATAACAAAGTTTAATTAAAAAAATTGAAAGACTAATTTTAACTTAACAAAACTTATTATTTTTACTTCCAATCCCCAACAATGCTGTGAAAAACTTTATTAGTATTTTTTACCCTTATACGCAAGTGCACGTGTCGAATCAAGTAATATAGAATAAGTAAAGTATCATTCTCATAAGGATTAGAGAACAATTAGATATTAATTTCTATTAAGTTAAGTACTAATCTCTTAAATCTAATTTTTATCCAACAAAATTCAAGTGCTTAATTAAAATTACTATATATACTATTTTGGAAGATAATAAAAAGATAAATTTTTATATTTTTATAATTTTATTGGAAACATGTAGGTATTTTATAAATTTTAAAATAAGTACTTTAAATTTATGAAAATTTTAAACTACATATTATATTAAACTATATAGTTGATTAAATTTAAACTTGTAGTGTCAACCATAAGCAAAAGTGCAATACTCTCTACTCTAGACAAGTGTAACTAAACCAATCTCTTTACCTAATTTTTTATATAGTGACAAGTAAATTTTGATCAGTTGCTGCCTTCATGAGCCTCGCCTTATTTGAAATTGATTTTGATGTTGACTTCATGAGCCTCGCCTCATTTGAAATTGATTTTGATGATAACAAACATATGTTGAAATGCTACAAATTGGTTTAAATTCAAGTGATGTAGGAAAATTCTTCAAATATTGATTCTTCAGTCAATTCGAAAAGCTAAAGCTATTCGATGTGAACTGGTTGGAAATTTTCTATGAATTATAATATTAAGGAAAATAAAGAACACAAGAAAATAAAATAAATAATTTATTTAGCTCAAAATATTTTATTTAAAATTTATCCATAATTTTTACATATTAAAATTGTACTATTCCTTAATTTATCCATTTTGGATAATATGAACTAAGTGCATGAGTTCAAGATTCATCAAATAAGCTTCCAAGCTAGATTAATAAATTTATTCCTACATTAAATCATTTTCATGCTTAATTACATTAATTATTTATTTATTTCTTACATGAGAATTAAATTACTCTAGAAGTATCCTAATTATCCTTTTCTCTCTCTTATTATTTTTTTCTTTCTCATATCATTATTATCCTCCCAAATAATGTTTGTGATAATTTCTTATAGAATTTTTGTTACTAAATGATGTGAGATTTATTCAAATTATTTTCATAATAATTCTTCATTTTTCAAATTTTAAAAATTCATTCATTTGAACTTTTGAATTTAATTTTTTTTACTTTAATTGGAATACTTAGTGCCATATCTATGCAAAATTGATTTTAGCCTTTTTTTTATTTGGCCTACCATACCATGATTTATTTCAGCTAATTGGAGTTTAATTGAATTTTTTAAGTTAATTCAAAATTGAATTCAAATAAGCCTTGATTTAATAAACTTACCTTTTTAATTAAATCCATTTTAAGGAACTATCTTTGGTTGGCCACATTTAATCTATTTGAATTATTTTATATAATGTTTATTACTTAAAAGCATCATAATTAATCATCTTAGATTTGAATTAATTAAATGCATTGATTGAGATCATCATAATTATGGAAAATAGTGTTGGCCAAAAATCCTATGGAATTTCTTGTATTTATTTTATTTAAATTAATTCATACTATTTCCATCTTCAACTTTGCTCTAATTAATTCATTACATACTCATCATATCATGCATGTAACTTAAATTGAATCCCTACTTGGAATCTATCTTGGCCATCCACCCTATTTGAAGTTTAAAATTTCTAATTTCTTATTATGTTAAGCTACATCCTATTTATTAAATCTCATCGTGGTTTTCCCTTCTTTTAAATTTTTTCTTGGCTGAACCACTTAACATAAAATATCATTTAATTTAAATTTTTATCTAAGTTTCAATCTAATTTAATTTCAAAATACTACGTAAACTAATCTTCCCTCCTTGGCTGATTTTCATTACGTGAACTTTTAGATTGATTTAGCAATAATTCTCTCTCTCTCTCTCTCTCTCTCTCTCTCTCTCCCAATATTATACTAGGACAAAAACTCTCCAAGAGATCTCTCATGATTTCATTAAAGATTTCCATTCAAATTTTGAATACTTTCCCTGCTTGGATTTCCCTCTGGACCTTGGCCGATCTAATTCATTTTCTTTATTACATGGAACTCAAAATTCAATTTAGTGCTTAATTTCTCTTCCTTCCTCTTTCTATCTTGGCTGAAAATTGTAGGAATAAAATCCTTGTTAATTTGAATGTGATTGCAAAATTAAATCAAATTATTTCTTAAATAATTTTCCCTCCAACTCCATCAAACTTGAACGACCCCTTTATCTCTTCTTTTCTATTTAAAGTGGATTTATCTTAAGGTAAAAGTTTTCTTAGCTCCTCTTCACTCTTGGTCGACCCCTTGTTATACAATTCTCTTGGAGATTCTTGTGATTCAAGTGCTATAATTCTTTCATCATTCCTTCTCTTCCCTTGGCCAAAATATTGTGTTAAAGTTTTCTTGAGAAATTTGAAGGATTGGTGGAAATAATCCCTTGGTTGAAAGCTTGCAAAGGATTATCTATTTACCAAGGTGCTTAACTCTTCATCCTACTTTAATTATCTTCTTGGCCAAAATATTCAATCAAGGTATGTATGAAGAAAGTTAAGTGCTAAGTGTATTCCATCATGGCTTAATTATTTAGTTGGATTGATTAAAGATTTTGTGCTTAAATATACTCTTCCTCTTTTTCTAATTTCATAAATCATTAAGTGGAAGATATCTCTTACTTTGTCTCAAGTTGCATACAAGTGATTACTAAGCTTATATGTACATATCCTTTAATTATTTGCATAGAACATAGTTCTTGTAGTAAAAGATTCTCAAGTGAACTAGTTTGATATAATTTGTCATATCAATTTGCTTATTCTACAACATAAGTTACATTTATTATTTGTCTTTGGCTTATCATTCAAAAATTCAAATCATTATTGTGTGATTCTTTAATACATCATTTCAAGCTACTTTGATACTAAGCTTTCATTTCTTTTAAAACAAATCAAGTTTATTTTTTTATTTGCATCCAACATTTCAAACAAACTCTTGCAATTACCTTTAATATTAAATAAATAATAAGTGTGCACTTTCTTTTATTATTTATCTTAATATTGTTTTAGTTGGGTTATGAGTGTAAAATATATTTAAATAGAGAGTTATATTTTTTTTTTATCTTTTCTCTCATTCTTTCATGATCTTTGTTTGGGTTGTACTTGCCCTTGAAGGAAAGTAAGGTGTTGGGTTATACTTGCCCATGTAGGAAAGTTCTTGTTGGGTTGTACTTGCCTAAAATGGAGAGTACGAGAGATTTGGTGTATTCTCAACTTTGGCTTACTGAATTCCTAGCTTGGGTTGCTATGCATGGATGTAGATCAATTTTTGGATTTGGCTAAACTACATAAATTTTTTTGTCTTTTCTATTTAGCTTTTTTTACAACTTTACTTTTCCTTATTGTGGTTTGTTATTATTATGCTCTATTAAATATAATAATTGAAATGAAATTTTCTACAAAGCATTAAAATTAATTTTTTAATTTGAAAATATTTAAAAAACCCAATTCACCCCTCCTCTTAGGTGTCATAGCTTCATAACATAAAAAAATAAAGTAGTGAACATAGAGATTTTCATATTATTTAGCCAAACCCAGAAACCAGCCTATGTCCACACCTAGCAACCTAGGCTAGAAATTCACTAAATCAAAGATTAGATTACATAAAATCTCTAGTCCTCTCCTTCGTGGGCAACTACAACCCAACATGTACTTTCTTATATGGGCAAGTACAACTCAACACTGTACTTTCTTATGCGGGCAAGTACAACACCAACAAAGTACAAGAGAATAGATAAAGAAAAGATACATAGTATCTAAGTCTAAAATTTTAAAATATTTTGAACTCAATACCCAACTAACACAATATCAAGACAAATCGTAAAGAGAGCTTGAAGTGAATAAATTTCTCATTGATTTGAAGTTAAAATAATGAATTGAACTTTATATGAAATGATTGAAGAAAATAAGTTAGAAGATGTTGTTTTACGTTTAAAAGAGATAAATACTTGAGAGGAAAATAACTTAAAAAGTTATATAAAATCAAATCACAGATAATTAAAACACTTGCATCAAAGTATAACCAAGATATGTTATGCAAAAAAAAAGTTGAAAGAAACAAATTAAAGTTGATTTTTTTATGTGAAATCTATTTGAAAGCCTCATTCACAAAACCTTTGACGTATGAGAATTAAGAATAATTAATGAATTCAAACATTGCAATGTCTTGGAAGTTACTTGAAAAAAGATTAGAAGAATCTCCACTTAATAATTGAAGATGTTTGTAAGGAGGGAGAGGACTTCTATCAGCAAACTTCAAGTAATCCCAATGAAGGGAATTCAACCAAGAAGGAATTCACACAAATCTGCAATTTACAGATAATAAAAAGATCTTTAATAATTTAATTTTCTTGAAAGCATGGCAATCTCATCATCATCTACTTTAGAGCATGAGGCATTCTTTTTACAAGTGACTTTCATCTGCAATGCAATTAATCTTCCTTTCTTCTTCTTTGAAGAATCATTTTGACCTCTTTGTGCAATAACCTGTTCATGAGCTATTAAAGAAAGAAGAAACTGATCAAGTTTATATGTAGTTAAATCTTCAGCTTCACTTATTGTAGTAACATTTGCATCCTATTCTTTTGGAAGGCATCTTAAAATTTTATAAACTAAATCTTGATTCTTATACTTTCTTCCAAGAGAATACAATATATTAATTATTTTCATTAAATGGGTATACAAATTAGAAATGCTTTCATTTGGTAACATGTGAAATAACTCATGTTCATGTACTAATCTATTTATATGTGCATCTTTAACTTCATTAGTACCTTCATAAATAATGATTAACTTATCCCAAATTTCTTTAGTTATATTAAACATAAAAATTCTTATGTAGTCATTAGGTAGTAAACCACAATATAAAATGTTACAAACCTTAGCATTTAGTTCATCTAATTCTCTTTCATATGCAGACCATTCATCAAAAGGTTTATCAATTTTCAAGCTATTTCTTTCAATAGTGGGTGTGTGATATTAATGTAACATATGCCACATGCAAGAATCTTGACCATGAATAAAAGTACTAATAAGATTCTTCTAATAATCAAATGGAACATTATGAAGATAAGGTGGTCTATGTGTAGATTGTCCTTTAATTAGTGCATAGTGAAATACTCAAGGCTGTTAAGCCACAAATTGAATTGAGGCTCTAATACCAATAATTATAAGGCTATGGTACTTAAGCCGGGTGGGGGGTTGGGGGTAGTAAACTGGGTTTTTAAAGATTTTCAAATTTAAAAGTTAGTGTTATAATTTTATAAAAAAAAATAATTTCAAATGATGGTATTTAAGAGAGCAAAGAATTAAACAAGAAAAGTAAGGTAAAGTAAGGAATAGAAAAAGGAAAGCAAAGAACATAGAGATTTTATTTCAAAAAAAAATATGTATAGTAAAGCTAAGAATTATCTAAATTAAAGATGAGATTACAACAAATCTATCATACTCTTATGGAAAGAAATAAACACTTTACATACATGGGAAAGTACAAAAAAGGAAAGAACAAACATAAGAGAATAGAAGAAGAAAATATACAAAGTATCTAACTCTCAAATTCAAAAAGATTTTGCACTCAAAACTCAACTAACATAATATTAAGACAAATAATAAAGAGAACTCAAAGTAAATAAATTTCTTATTAATTTAAAGTTAAAATAATAAATTGAAGTTTATATGAAAAGATTAAAGAAAATAAGTCTTAAAAGAAATTATTTTACTCTTAAAAGAGATGACGACTTGAGATGAAAAGAACTTTAAAAGATATATAAAATCAAATAAAAAAAAAAATTAAAACACTAGCATGAAAGTATAACCAAGATATATTATGCAAAAAAAAAAATAAAGAAATAAATTAAAGTTGATTTCTTATATGTGAAATCAATTTGAAGCCTTATTCATAAATCTTTTGATGTATAAGAATTATGAATAATTAATGAATTTAAACCTTGTAATGTCTTGGAAGTAACTTGAAAGAAGATGAGAAAGATATACACTTAATGATTGAAAATGATTGCAAGGAGGGAGATGACTTCTATCACCAAACTTCAAGTAATTCCAATGAAGGGGATTTGGCCAAGGAATAATTCACACCAATCTTCAAGAGAGTTTTAACTCAACTCCACACCAAGTATCACCCAAGAGAAGATTTGTAAAAGAAAGAGAGCTTAATCACCTTAGAGAAGTTTTCTTAATTTGAGAGCTATTTGACCAAATGAGAAATTGAAGAGAATGAGGGTTTTCAGCCAAGAGAAATCAAGAGAGGGTTAAGAGAAATTTTGCACTTTGAATCATTAAGATCTCCAAGAAATCAAATTTCAAGGGTTTAGACATAATGAAGAAGCAATAAGAGAGAATAACTTAAAGTCTAAATCACATTATATAGAAAAGAAGGAAGGAGGTGGGTCAGCCAAGCAAGAGGAAGATTGGACGAAAAATGAATAATGAGATTATTTAATTTTGATATAATCAACGATCTCATATTAAAAATTTTGTCCAAGGAGAAATAGAATGACACACACACACACACACACACACAGATAGAGAGAGAGAGAGAGAGAGAGAGATCAATCAAGGAAAAATAAATTAGGAGATATTAATTTAAGAAAATTGGCCAATCAAGAGAAAATGAGAGAAAAATAATTTTAGTATGGGTTTCAAATTTGAATCAATTAACACATGATGTAAAATTGAATTCAAATGAAGTTCATTATGCATGAAGATTGGTCAAGAGAAAAGGAGAGGGAAAAATAAAAGTTAACAAAATAAATATGGAAGGACATTAATTTGAAGAGGGAATCAATTTGAGTTTTTTTAAAAATTCAAATCTCTAAGTAATGTGGTTGGCCAAGCATTATTCCAAACAAGTATTCAATTATATTTAAAATAAGTTATATAGAATATTTAATGAATTAATTATAAAGGAATTAATTAAGAAGCTACAAGAATTAATTCAAATAAATTAAATATGATATCCAATAAGGTATTTTCAACCAAGGGACTTTCCCTTAATAAAAGATCTCCAATCAATGCAGCCAATCAATTCAAATCAATGAAGAATAATTAAGAGACATTTAAAACATAAAATAATTTAAATTCAATTAAATGGGGGCAAGCCAAGCACTTTCCATAAATACATTAATTAAAAAAGAATGTGTATAAATTCATGGCTCATTTGAATTTAAATTTGAACTAACTTAAACTAACTCAATTTAGCTTAGTTAACACATGATGAGGTTGGCCAACCTATGCCATAAAAGGAATAAAATTAAATTAGCATTTTTATGGAAATGATGATTTAATTAAGATTTAAAACTATTTAAATTCAAAATTCAAATAAAGGATTTTTGAAATTTGAATAATTGAGAGAAATATTATGACAATAATTTGAATAATTCTAACATGATTTATCATACTAAAACCTTCACAAAATTCGACCAATATAAGAAAATTGATAAAAATTATATGAGAGAGAAAATAAAAGGATTGGAGAGAGAAAAAATAAATAGAAGAATTCTACAATAGTTTTATTCTCATCCAAAAATAAATGGATAATTAATGTAATTTAGTATGGAAATAGTTAGATGAAGTATGAGATAAATTCATCTTACTTGAAAGCCTAATAAATGATAATTATACTCATGTAAGTGATTTAGATTATCTAAAAATTATAATTCAAGGAATAATTAGAAAATAATTCAATTTTAAAATGTAGAAAAATATGGAGAAATTTAAATAAAATATTTTGAAATGATTAAGAAATTAATTTTACTTATTGAACTCTTATTTTCCATGTTATTTTAAGTCCTAGAAAATCTCCAACTAGTTCAGGTCTAATAGCTTTAACTTTCCAAATCTGATTGAAGAATCTAAGTTTGAAGAATTTCTTTCATCACTTGAATTAAACCAATTAGTAGGATTTGAACATATGTTTGTTATCATCAAAGTAAATCTTGAATGAGTTGGGGCTCATGGAGTCAACAACAAGAACACACACACTCTCACTCACCCTCTTGCCAAGAAAAGGGAAAAAAATTGAAAAAAGGATCAGTTTGCCTTGGAAGTGTCCAGATGCTCCTATAATAACTACTTTGAAAATTGCTTGAAACCATCATTGAACCCTCTCAAATATATTCTATCAGGTTGTAGCATTGTTGAGCAATTGATGTAACATCACGACAATGTGGTGCCGTGCTTGTTATTTATGCCTCATAAATTTCCTCTTGTACAACATTGCAACACTGCTTATATAGCACCTAGATGCTGAGCTTGCTATAAAATTTCCTCAAAATGAGTCTGAGATGGCATCACAGCGTTTCTAATAGAGCACCCATACTATCTTTGTCATAAAATGCCTAATTTAGGCCAATTATAGTACCATGGTGCTGGACCTAAATTTCTTCTTTTTGCATTTTTATACATAAAATAAATATATTTTAACATAAACAAATGATAAAGACAATATAGTCACATGAAATTATTATAATTTAAACACTTATCAACTAATAAAAAAGTTTTTTCTTGAAAGAGTCTTAGTTTATGTGCAATCTTACCTCAACTAATCCTTAAGAAAGATTGAATGTGTTTATAGGAGACATAAAATTACTACAAAATACTTTTTTTATTCTAAAGTTTGATTATTTAGATTCAAATTTATTTAAAAAAATTATTTTTTAAATTGATCTAATAATCAAATATCACCAGATTTAAAATAGAACTAGAGATGAATGAAAAATTACTTTTAAATGAGTAGTCATGCTATTTAGATTTTCAAATACCTCTAGCATATTCATAAAGATGACAAATAATATCTTTAAAATATAAGATAAACACAATTTTGCTAACATACTTTGATGATATCTTGTTTTTTTATCTTTAACAAAAGGAGCATTTGCATCATCAACTATATGTTTTTAAGGCATTTGAGAAAAATTTTGTAGTAGATCTTTGGTAAAGAAAGATGGTGATTATTATAGACCATAATGAGAGACCATGAAATTGAGTTATCTTTATTCCCTACAATAGTTGTTTCTTAATTCAAAAATGAATTTTCTTATTTCTTTTATTTTCTGAAATGTGCTTATTTTCTAATGATTAGACTAAGTCAAACTTTATAATTTTGTGTTATCGTTAATGTAATCATTTGCATTTTTTTTGCTTTAATGTTGTTGCACAGTTTTAGTTTATACATTTTTACTTATGATTATCTAGGCATAAATTATAGGTTTCTGAGGTTTATTCAAATTTAAAAGGAAGAGAATAAACTCACCCTACTTAGAATATCAATATAGATTTTATGATAGAGATGTTTATATGAAATCTTGAAATCATTAGAATCCTTATGAAGTTTATTGATTAATAGTTTTTTTATAATATAGTAAGTTCACTATAAAGTTTGATTATAGCCATTCTTGTTGTATTAATTGACTTATGTTATAATTTAACTAATAGAAGTTATTCTTATAAATTTAATCCTTTCATCATTGAATTTTGATTTCAGCTCCTATGATCTTCTAATTTTCTTAGTTAATTTTTATAGTTCTCTCTTCACACCACAACTTTATGTTCATTTGTTCAATTAAACTTGGTACTAAATCAATTTTGATACTTAGTAATATAGTCATAATTAGATGATACTCATATGTATTATTTTATTACATATGCAAATATATACTTTGTGCATGTAATAGTTCTCCCTAAATCAAAGTAATAATAAGCTAATCTATGCTAAGTAAAGCCTAGCATAACCCTACTTGAACAAAATAAGCCCATAGCCTATCCAAGCCAATCATTACAAAGCTAAATCAAACAAATCAATAATAAACTAAGCTAAGCCAAGACATGATAGGCTATGATACACCATACAATTCAAAGCTACTCTAAACCAAGCCTAGCATAAACTTCATTAGCTAAAGAAAGCTAAGCCAATCATTAGATAATATAAAGTTATTAAAAGCTAGGTAATGCAAAAGCAAGCTAAGTGAAATCTAGTTTTGTGAAGTGAAGTTATTCTAATCAATGCTTTGCTAAGTTAAGTAAGAAAAGCTAGCTTGAGCGTGCTTAACAAAGATAATACAAATTAATGAATGATAAGAAGGCAATGCTCAACCAAGTAAAACTAAGAAAAGATAAGTTATATCAAGCCAAATAAACCCAAGATAAATAAAAATAGTTCAAACATAAGCAAGCTTAGCCATGATATGCCATGTTAAGTAACCAAACTCTTGCCAAACATAATTGCAAAGCTATGACAAGCTAAGCATAGCAAAGTAAAGACATATTAAGCTACTTACAAAGAAACCAAGTCACGCATCACCAAGTTTAGCATAATACTAGAAAGTTTTACTATCATAGCTAAGTCCACACACACACACACACACAAAAGCTAAACATCCCAACTCGTTCTGTAATAACAAGTGAAGGCTAGGTCAAAAATCTAGTCTTGAGGTTGACACCAAGCACATGTTTTGGGACATTAACATAAAGGAAAACTAGTTTTAACTAGTTTAACATGTAACTAAACCAATAGTGGTGATTAATAATAAAAAATAGAAGCTTGTTAGTTAGATCTTAAATTAATTTAGCTTCTTTGTGCTTGGTTGCTATCCTAACTAAGAGTTAATACAAAAAGGGCTAAAACTACTTTTCATCGTAAGGCTATCGACTCTTAAACCCAAGAAATTAGCACGATCTTTTCCTTAAAAGATTATTTTTCATATGTTTAATCATAGCACTAACTATTCATAGGCTTAAAAAGTCACTAATCTAGCTTTTATCATCACAAAGCAATTCACCCAAAAACCATAAGAAGGTAAAGCATAGCATGCTCTCAAAAGAGTAATTCACATTCTTTATTTAACTTAAAGTCATATGTAGTCCTAGTTAGACTTCTATCTAGAAAGGCACTAAACTAGCCTTTCACTTTTAAATCACCATGTTATGTTAAGAAATTGGCTCCTAAACTAATGATAGCAAGATATGAGAAAATTTTCTTTTATGCCTTTCCATCATTCATTGCACCAACAAGACCTTAAGCTAAAATATTTTAATCAACAAATTTAGCCACATGTGTATGGAAAATGTTCTTTCTATCATATGATCAATATAACAAAGTGAAGTAGTAATTTTTCTCAAGAAAAATGCTTTGGCAAATCTCAGCCATCTTTTTAGGGATGTTAGGGTATTCATTCTTCATGAGGCAGATTGATTTATATTCAACCAGATTTTCCCTAATATTATGTTAGGGTTTATTTAGATCTGGGTTCTACTTCATATTAATGCAAGCATTCATAGTTTATTACCCCTCTTACCATAGTATGATAGCATTCTCAATTAAGGCTAGAAATAAACATAGATCTCTAGTATGAGTCCATGTCTAGTGGTATGGTGTGGATGACTATAAAAAAGGAAAAAAGAGGATAAAGGATAGTCCTGATCAAGATCCCATGGTTTCTTCATCGGAGGATGACCATTATTCTAGTCTACTAACATCAGAAGGCTATTAACTATAATGTCAAGGGAGTCTGATTAGTAGCCATAGGTTACTTCATCTCAAATATCTCTAGAAGACTAGAGTTTAATGTAAGTTTTATGGTGTAGATATTTATTAAATTATTTGAATTAGACTTAATTTATAAGTCTATCTATAAATTCAATTTAATAAAGTCTACCTTACAAATGTGTGTAGAGCTTATATTAGTTAAAATGTCATATTTTATAGAATGTGATCGAGTGGCTAGGCTTACATCCATTAGAAAGCAAGTTTGAATTTAGGATATACTTATATCCCTTTGGAATGCTAGCAGAATTTAAATTATGCTTGCATTGCAAGCACAGGTTGGACTTACATCTATTATATAGTTGATATATTGGACTTACATCCCTTTGGAATGCTAGTGTTATATATGTTGAGATCACATGGTGAATGAGTGATTGGACTTACATCCATTGGAAATTCATGAGTGATTGGTGGTGCTTGCATTGCAAATGCAAGTCAAACTTACATCTATTAAAAAGCAACTAGATTAGACCTACATATATAAGAAATGCCAAATAGGTTTAGAAGTTCACATAGAGAATAAAAAAATTGGACTTACATCTTATTTGAAATGCCATGGTAGGGTTGATGTTCTCATGGCTAACATATGAGTTAGGCTTACCTCCTTTTGGAGTGCCACATAAAATTTAGAGTTTGCATAGAAAACTAATGGGTTTTTCTTACCTCCTTTTGTAATGCTAGATAGGATTTAGATTTCACATAGTGAACTAATATATTGGACTTACGTCCCTTTGAAATGCCATGTAGATGTAGACATTTGCATAGCGAATGAAAATATTGGACTTACATCCCCTTAGAATGTTAGAATTATAGGTTTAGATGTTCATGTAGAGAATGAAAAGATTGGACATACATCCCTTTGGAATGCCAAAATTATAGGTTTAGATGTTCTCGTAGAGAATAAAAAGATTGTACTTACATCCTTTTGGAATGTCAAAAATATAGGGGTGTTTGAATAGAAAATGAATAGATTAGACTTACATCCCTTTGGAATGTCATGGAAGGGTTAATGTTTGCATGATAAACATATGAGCTGGACTTACCACATTTTGGTGTGCTACATAGAATTTAGAGTTTGCATAGCAAACTAATAGGTTGGTCTTACCTCCCTTTGGAGTGTTAGATAGGATTTAGAGTTATGATACTAAACTAATGGGTTACTTACATCTCTTTGGATTTCCATAGTAGGGTTGATGTTCGCATGATGAACATATAAGTTGGACTTACCTCCATTTGGAGTGCCACATAGGTGTTTAGATTAGACTTACATTCCTTTAGAATGCCCTGACACAACGGACTTATCTCTTTAGAATGCCAAATCGGATTGATTATGTTCGCATAGTGAATGAATGAATTTAATTTTTGCATTTGTAAATGTGGATTTTTTATTCATATTTTTGGTGGGAAACACCTCGACGCTAAATGGTGGAACTTTGGTAGAAATCATAGAAGACAATGCTTAGGGTGGTACCACGGCACTGGCATGGTCCCGTAGCTCTTCACAGATAGCACTATAGTGCTGTAAGTTGGCATTTTGACCTTACAACTTGAGAAGGTAGCGCTGTGATGCCAAGAGGTAGTGCCATGATGCTGGTCACAGTGCTATGGCTCCATACAATAGTGTTGACTTGCTAGGAAGTGGAGCTCCATAAGTCTAAATACCCGAGAGCTTAGCACCTCGACAATGGAGATTAGAGCTTTGGTGGTGCATAGTAGCACTGCGACATTATGAGTCAGGAGTCTTTATTTTAGAGTAATTTATTTTACGTATTTTTGATAGTTCTTACAAAATTTTGGTAGCATAATGGCTTAATAAAGCAATGTTTTGAAATTTTTTAGTGCAACACACACTCTTCTCCCTTGTTCAAGATCCAAGATCAACGGAAGAGAATTTTCATCTCACATCGAAACTGAGTTCGATGATGGAGGTTTTCATATATTAAAACTTGTGATTTAGTTATTTAAATTTCAAGTTAATTTTAATTTTAGCATAGTTTTATATTGAAATGCCTAAAATTTTATTATTAACGAGATCACATTCTTCTCCCTTACTTTGGATCCAAGATCATTGGTGGAAGTCTTCAAAAATTTCTTGTGGGGCAAGAAATCAATTGCATAAAAAAACTTTTATTTCATATTTTATTTGAAATTGACATTTAGAAAAACCTTTTCCTTTGGCTTAACTTATCTCACGTGAGAAGGAGATTCTTTGTGTGAGAGGAGTGCACAACTAAGGAAATGATGGTAAAGAGTGGTTGGAGAGAGTGTTGAAGAGAGTATCTAGAGAGTGTGAAATGTTTGGAGAGAGTGTCCAGACAATGTGAAGTCAACCCTCCACACTTTTTTATAGGAAACTACTCTCGTTCTTACCTTTTGGTGGTTGTCACTGACAAGGATGGCTATTTGAGGCTCTCTTCTTTATATATATATATATATATATATATATATATATATATATATATATATATATATATATATATATTTTCTTTTAGTTTTTAATAGTTAACACTAGCACAAGCATAAATTATTAATCCTTGTAAGATTTTAAAGAACTAAGGTTTGGTAGCTAGCTAGATAGATTATTGATCAAGGAAGAATACAATAAAAAAATAATGCTTTTAGTAGTGTACCATTACCAAATCAAAAGGTCATGTTATCACTAGTAAACTGATAGCTTAGCATTTGATAATAGGTAGTCTACCTTTACCAACTAATACCTTAAACTAATAGTGTGGTGTTATTTTCTTTGGTACCCATGTCAAGTGGACAGCTCCTAAAGAAATGATAGTTATATATGCCAACTTCACCAAAATTTTATTGCCATTTCAATAAACCATTATCTTAGGAAGACCTAAAACTAATAATTTTGATGGTTCATATGGATTAAAATGTCTTAATTCCTTACAAAACTATAAACTACACCTAGTCCTATTCTTAAACTAGATAAGACCTATTATGATGGCTAAGCCAACAAACATGGAGTTTTATACATTACATCAATTAGATTAGGGAGTTATTTATTTTTTGTTGAACTCCACATATATTACATAAGTTAGATTAATCAAATGTGGTAAAATTAACAACCATTAAATGTGAGATCACACAAAATTATGGTAAAATAGTCTTAATCATGATTAAAACTGATCAAAATATTATACATTCACAAAACATAATGCACTAACACATTTCAAGTGTTGAAATTGCTTAAAAGAAGCTTCTCATATCGCCTAACTCAATGAGGAGAATGAGCCATATATGTGCTTTCACACATGACCACATTGGTCTTGGAAGGGCTTAATAGAATCCAAGTGCACTCATTTATGAGACAAATTTTCCTAAAGTGCCTGAAATGTCATAACTTTTTAGGGAAACACCAATGTTGCCTAGTTTTTTACATAAGAAAATCTACAAAATTTGCATGTATATCAAGTTGATGATGTGAAATTAAAATATGCTTGTGTAATAATGATGCTGAGCTCAAAGTTAATATACATAAATGACATTATTTTTATAAATGTTTGAAATCATTTTGATATTAATATTATAATTATTATGAATATTAATATTATTTAACTAAAATCCATGCTATTACTGCTACAAAAATTCTTCTAAAACTCATTAGTTCCTCGGCCATGGAACATGTAATTACCCATGATATCCACTCCACTCAAACAACTCCTTGAACCAACCATCATCTCCTATTCCCAAAGTGCCCACTTTCTCTTTATTCTCCTAGCTAGCTCATCAACTTTTTTTCGCATGGATAGAATAATCCCACACAATTCCTTATACTACTCCTCACATGTCCCTCCTCCCAATCTTTATCCAAATTACTCATGCCTCTCTTCTCTCTAATTTCCACATTAATGCTAGCTTGTCCCTAATAGAATCAGACTTTTTCCAACCCTCAAATTTGTCTCTCCTTTTCAACCTAGGTCTTGATTCCATTGCTCCCATTCTCTTGGAGAGTATTGACTTGAGTGGATGGTCAGTGATGATTTGAATGGAATGATCCTAAAAATATGGTCAAAGTTGTCTAAAAAATATGATAAGTGTGAGTGCAAGTTTTTCCATGATTGGATAAAAACTAAACATTATTTTCCTCCTTCTTCCTTGATCAAGACTAAGTTCATCGAATCTTCTCTAATTCCCTAACATAGTTGTAGAGTCTTTCCTCCTTATAGACTTTACGATAAAGGTGGTGAAGTGAGTAGGCTATTGAGGACATTTAAAAGCTTTCTCACACTTTGATGTTCACTCAAACTTCTTCATGCCTTTCAATACTCAAGTAGTGTTCACTTGACTTGAATATGAATCTACTCAATCCAATGACTATCCTAGTGAGTCACTATACCTCTTTGGTTATTCTTGGAGATGACATATCAAGTATGGCTTCAAAATTATTAGGATTTTCTTTTTTGTTTTAAGGAGTGATCAAGAATCCCAAGAGAATTGCTAATCTAGCATCGTATGTGCATTTCAAGGGATTGAAGTACATATCATACTTCTTCTAAGTAATAAAAGTATCCATCAAATTATCATAATGCTATTTATCAAACTTATTTTTAACTAGTAATTCTTCCACATAAGATTTTATATTCTCTCTTTTTGTTCTTTCAACACTTGATCTATCATTCTTTGGTAAGTAGTCTCAGCATTCTTTAGAGTAAAGTGCATCACCATGTAGCAGTATTGCCATTCTCAAGTCATAAATATTATTTTCTCTAAGTTGGTAGGGTGTATTTGTATTTTATGGTATCTTAAGAATGCATCCAAAAAGCTCATCACTAGGTAACTCACTACCAAGTTGTTGAGTTTATATATTCTATAAGAATTTACCCATGCTTAGGACAAGCTAAGTTTGGATTAGTTAAGTCCATGGACATTCTATACATGACATTAGACTTTTATACCATGATTATAATATATATCCATCCTATAGATTAGACTTCCATGATGAAGTTGGCTTCAAGTAGCTTAGGAACTTCTTTTTAAATCATCTTAGGAAGCAAATTTTCCATTTTCCTCATATTCCACATATCCTTTCTGATGATGAGCCTATGGAAAGCAATACTGATATCAATATTTAGCATCTTGATTGTTGTCTAAGAGAATATGTCTATGTCATCTTGGAAGACCTGAGGGTTCCTTTGTACTTGCTTCTAAAGGTCAAGGTAATTCTTAGCACTCACTCTAAATCTTGAATGGATGTCACTTCCTCATTTTCTGTAGTAATCTCCACTCTAGTGCACGTGACTTATAATTGTAGCACCTTTTCTACTCTATGTAAGTGCTGACTGCTAATAGCCTTGGATTGACTTATGCTTTCCTTAACTATGAGGTGGATTGCTTTATATATGAAGTCGCTAGTACATATGCAAGCTCTTTATATATGAGGCGAATTGCTTTATGTTGGTTGCATGACTTGGATGATCTTCTTTCATGTTCGCCTACTTAGAGTGAATTCTTGTGAGCGAGTGAATTACTTGTTTAAATTCTACTCATCTCATATAAATGCTCCTATGTTAATCTTTTTCCACTCATGAGCACTCATTGGGTTCATGCTTACTCCATGGGTAAACAAGTACAAGAGTGGGTACATGCCATCCTCTAGGCTGGGACTTTGATGATTTTGCACACATTGATAAAACTCTTAGGAGGAAAATTATAGAATGTGCTACCAATTCTATATTTGACTCCAAAACAAAACTCATAAATCAACTAAGTTTAACTAATCAGACCAACTAACTTGCACTAAATTATTATACCTAATATTTCATCCATGATAGTGGAGATCACAGTTTTGTAATTGTAATAGATGATCCATATCATGTGCACTAGAGGATCCTATTATGGAAGTATATGGTATTAAACTAGACAATGTGAAGGTTGAAGTGGAACATTTAATCAAGCACTATAGAAAAACTACTGCTAGAGTGCCTAGGCAAAAATGGTTGAATTTTTGACCTCTCGGGGGAAAAAATACTTTCATAAAAATATACATATTATATAGTATTAAGCTCTTTGTAAATGTATGAATAACAATAGAATGTGTCTCAAGAAAAACTTAGGTCTAGAGTAAACCCAATAAAAATAAAGTCAAGATTACTATCGCTAATTTTCCTAAAAAGAAATAAAATCTAATGAATTTCAATTGTTGGACAAAAAGGTAGAGCAGGAGGAAAAATTTTAAGGATAATATTTCTTTAAAAATCTTTCATTTATAAAAGGTAAGGGATGACAACCATCTTCATATATGAGAAGATATGCCCCTCCTTCATATACTTTTTCTATAACAAAAGGACCTTCCCACTAGGTGCAAACTTCCTAGTTGATTTTGTCACAAAACAAATTGCCTTTTTAAGACAAAGGCAAGATCCCCAATAACAAATATTCTTGGATGAACAAGTTTGGCATTTGCTTATGTTATTCAAGAATGATATAATATAAAATTTCACTGAGCTTGTAAGTAAATTTCATCAAGATTATCGAACTCTTCTAATTGAAGGATAATATTTTGATGTTTACTTTAAACGCTTTAAGGGTGTGGCTTCATCCTACTTCAAAAACTAAATAGTTGTAGCCAAAATAAATTTATAACCATTAGAGGAAGGAGGTTCAATTAACCCTAATATGTATGTGCTGATAGCTTAATGTAGAGCATTTAGAGGTGCATAGAGTTTCAAACCATGAATTTGGCATTGATAACAACTTTTAGCAAACTAAATACATCATGATTCATAGTCAGCCAATAGTAGTGAAGTCTTTATAATTTTATTTTCAATTTGGGACAAGATTAATGAGATCAATGTAATCTCTTATGGACTTCAATCATAACTCTTTGATCTTCTTCTCCATCTAAACTATGTAGCCACATATAATCAAATAATTGTCTATATGAATATCATTCATAAGTGTAAAGGATAATACACACCATTGAATTTGATTAGGAAGTGAATGGTCTCTAGAAGAAATCTATTTTTGAGAAAATTTATAATTTTTTGTCACTATTCATTATCAAGCAATGCAAAGGTAATCATGATTGAGCATGATGGTTATGATAATGAAACCCCCTCAAGACATGCAATATCTTCTTTTGGGTTAGAGAATTCTTTGGCTAGATAAGTTAATGCATCTACTTGACTATTTTATGATATAGGAATTCAAATTAGAGTTACATCTTTGATTTTCTTGATGAGTAACTTGACTCTTGATGATATGAATGTAAGTTTTAAGATTATTTAAATAACATCATCTTGGGTAATGATTAATTGAGAGTCCTTCTAAATCTTTAATTTTCAATACACATATAAATGTAATTTTTTAATGATGGTATAGACCTCATACACTACTTTCTTATTAGTTTTAAACTATTTAGAGCATATGAATACATCATGATCCCTCATTCAAGAGATATGAATATTAGGTTAACATTGGATTTTATATAAGGTATTTGATTTGTATTTACAATAAGAGATGAATTCCCATTGAAGTATAATTCCCATTATCTTTCTTTCATGTATAGGATTTATTCAAGTAGTGCATCATCTAGCGAGCAGTTTGTAGGTCTAGGATGTGCAACTAAAATATTAACCAATACTTGAATTTTTAATGCTTTTAAGAAACATTAGTAATGTCAACTTATGACAAAATTATTACTTAGTGGGCCAATCTTCTAGAAAGTGTGGTCTTAATCATCAAATACTAGAGAGGATTAACTCAAGAAATTAAAGTGATTTTATGAGATAACATATGTCTCAACTTTTGTATTGCAAAATCAATGCAAGGCATTTTTTTCATAGGAGAATATTTTACCTCTACAGAAATGAAATATCAACTAACATAGCAAAGAGAATTTTTTTTACTCTCATCATTGCTTTGAACTAGTAGTACACCGACCAATTCTTCAAAGAGGGTGCGTATAAAATTAATGGCTTTCTTTGTATTAGAGAAGCTAGCACTAGGGAACTGAACAAGCACTTCTTAATATCATCAAAAGCCTCTTGATCGGATTTATCTTAATTTACATTGACATTCTTTATAATTAGTATGGCAAATGGTTGATAACTGCTACATAAATTAGAAATAAATCTTCTAAAAAAACTTAACTTTCTTTACAATGATCTTAATTAGGTAAAACGTTTTGGAGGTTCCCTCTCTAGAATTGCTTTTATTGTTATAGGTCTATCTCAATAACACAATCTCACATGATAAATTATAGAATTTTTTTAAAAATAACTCCAAAATGACATTTTAATGGGTTCACTTTTAACGTGTTTTCACACTCTTTGAAGAAAAGTTCGAAGCTCATTACAAAATGTTTGATTTTCTTACTTTTTGCCATAATGTCATCAATATAACATGTTGACTCCATGAGCAATATTACTTATGCAATTGATTTTGATGATAACAAATATATGATTAAATAGAACTAATATTTTATTTCAAGTGTTTCAGGATGCTCAATAGACTCAATAAGCTTAGTTAAATTTGGAAAGTCAAGATCAATTAGAATAGGATAGTTTGGGAAACTTTCTAGGTTATGCAAAAATAAGATAAATATAAGCTCAATAACATAAAAATATTTTTATTTTATTTATTATAAAATTTGCATATTTTTATCATATTTTATCTTGCATAAATTAATCATTTTTTTTAAAAAAATTTTGATGGATAATTTAAACACTTGCATGAGATTAAACCTAATCCATTATCTCTTATTATATGATAAATTTTTTTCACACTTTACTAAACTATTTCCATGCTTAATCAAATTATTTATCCATTTATTTTGGCATAAAAATTCAATTAGGCTTTTATTATCATAATTATTATTTTTCCCACCTACTATTCTTTTTCTCTCTCATATCTATAATTTCATTCAAAATTCATTTCTCCTCACACATTGCCAAAATTTTTAATGATTTGGCATGAGATGTTTTGTATAATTTATTTAAATTAATTCCATGTCATTTTCATTAATTTATTGATTTTATTATATTCAAATGTTCTTCAATTTTGAATTTAAATATATTAAAATAATTTGAATTATTCTAGGTTAGTTCAAATTCAAATTCATTATGTCTTGATTTTAATCATTTTCTATTTTGGATTTCCATTTTTTAAAATTATTATGGTCAGCCACTCTTAATTTATTTTTGGTTTATTTAATTCATGTAAAATGATTCAAATTTCTTCGTAATTAAACACTCATGATATACTCTTGATTGTTTGCATTGATTGAAATTGAATCATGTTTGAAAACCCCTTGGCTAAAATCATTCTTGAATTTTCTTTTATTTATTTTATTCAAATTAATTACATTATCTTGCCTTAAATAAATTAATTAATTTTATCATCATGTGCTTGATTAAAACTCAAACTGGAAACGTCTTCACTAACACCTATTACTTGAATCTTTGTGAATTCAAATTTTAGTGCATGTGTCCAATTAATTCAAATACTTACCTTATTTATCTTCCTTCCAATTCTCTTTAATCTTGCTTCAACTTCCTTGGGTGAATTCTCTTTACTAGGACCCAACTCAAACATGTTTTGATCGGCCACATCCTCCCTTGGATCTTATGTTCAAAATCTTTCTTAAATTGGTTTCCCTCCTACTCTTCTTTGACTTGGTCATGAGCCTCATTAGATCCTTTCCTATTTGGCTTAAGCACCTATATGCTAAGGATCCTCATCATTCATTACTCATCCTTGGTCGACCCTACGTGAATTCAATCATGTGCTTTTTAATTCAAAATTCAAGTTCTTACCAAATCAAATTCCCTCCTTGGCTTGGCTTAGGTGAAACCCACTTGCTTGGGTTAAACCCTTCTTTCTTACTTGAGTAGCCACCACCAAATGGTATGAGTTCAATTTTATTTGTATTTGAATTTCAAAATCATTATTTCTTTAATTCCCTCTCATTCTTCTTCATGCTTTGACCAAACCTATTGGTTCATAATTTTATGAAAGGAGGACTCTAACCCATTTGAATTCTTCTTGACTTTCTCCACTAGGCCAAACTCTTACAATTTGAATTCTTTGAGGTTCTCTTGTGTTCTATGTGACAAAGCTCACATCCATCTATCATAAATTTCTCTCTTGGCTGAATCATTGCATAAGGACTTCATTGAAGCAAAGTGCAAATTATCTTGCTTCTTGTTTGGGTGAGACCCTTTGTTGACCTCCTTTTTAGGATGAGCTCTCAACCCCTCCATCTTAGACATAGGACCCCTCTTAGACTTTAAGAGATCCTTAGTCTAAAGACACATCTAGTGATTAGGTGGACACTTGACCTTGCCATAGAGACTTAGAAGAGTTAGCTTTAGGAGTAGGTCATGCCTTAGAAGTGTTAGGAAAATTTGCAATTCCCATAGCTTGGACCACTTTCCTTACTTCCTTCCTTGAAGTCAAACTCCAAATCAAATCAACATCAGACTTAAATCAATTTTAGCCTAATTGACTTTCTCCAAATTCAAATCAATGCTAAATGATTGAAACACATGATTGAAATCCATTATTGAAATTCCAAACTCCAAATCTTGCCTAAGCCCTTTGATTTCCCTTCATGGACTTAGCCAAAATCATCTCTAAATCAATTCAAATTCATGAACTTTTCTCATAACTCATTTATATTCTCATTTATATTCACATTTATAAATGAAATATATATTCAAATCAATTAAACTAAATTCAAAATTCAAGTTCAATTCATAAATATTTCCTAAGTCCTTTAATTCCCTCTTAAGGATTTAGCCTAAATCAAATCTAAATCAATTCAAATTCATGAAATTTTCACATAACTCATTTATATTCTCATTTATATTCACATATATAAATGAAATATAAATTCAAATCAATCAAACCAAACCCAAAGTTCAAATTCCTAATTCAAAATCCTTCTTAAATCCTTAATTTCCTCTCTTAAGGACTTAGCCTAAATCATTTTCAAATCAATTCAAACTCATGAGATTTTCTCATAACTCATTTATATTCTCGTTTATATTCACATATATAAATGAAATATAAATTCAAATCAATCAAACTAAGTCCAAAATTCAAAATCAATTCACTAAATCTTTCTTAAATCCTTTAATTCCCTCTTAAAGATTTAGCTCAAGTCAAGTTCAAATCACTTCAAATTCATGAAATTTTCTCATAACCCATTTATATTCTCATATTCACACATATAAATGAAATATAAATTCAAACAATAAAAGCCACTTCCAAAAAGCAAACTCAAACTCATTCAAAATCTAACCTAAGCCTTTCAAGTCAAAATCTTGAACTTAGCCAAATCAACCTCAAATCAAGCCAAACTCTTGATTTTCTTTCATGATTCAATCAATACTTCAATCATGAATCCAAATATAAATACAAACTTCAATCACTTAACCAAAACTCAATTCAAAAATAAAGCCAAAATTCATTTCATGTTCACTCTTTGAAGTTGAAATTGTCAAAGGAATCAAAACCCATTTGACTTCAAACCACTTGCAAATGGATTTATATTTCAATCATAAGTCCATATGTTAGTTCAATCAAACTCAAATTAAGCTTTTATCAAGCCATTTGTCCACTTAGGCTCACTTGACCCAAAGTGACCTAAAGTTCCCTTATGAGCCAAATTCTAATCCTAACGAAATTGGATTGAATCAAACTCACCTATGCCTCTCATCATGATCAACAATCATCATGAGATGATCAATCACTCAAATTGGGTCAAAGCAAGTCAAACCTAAGGGTTGACCAAGCCAACACTTAGCCAAAATGAAACCTAACATAGCCAAAATCCACCATAGGCTAAATTGATTGAAACCATCGATCTAAGTTCATTCATGATCAATGTTTGAACTTGACCAAGTCAAAATTTGAGCCTTACCTTGCCCAATTATCAACTTGACCCAAGTTGACCCAACTTGACCTAAAAAGTCAAAATGTGTCAAAACTTGAAAAGCTAAATTGATTGAAACCAATGGGTCAAGTTCATTCTAAATCACTTGTTGAACTTGACTAAAGCATCAATTGGCCAACTAGGCCTAACCTAGCCCAACTGACCTTGAACCCAACTTGACCTAAAAGGGTCATATTGAGCCAAATTCAAACTTAACCAAAATTGATTGGAAAAAAGATACCAATCCACTTCATATGACTAACCAAACCTAAACCTAGCCATGACCTAGGTCAAATGGGTCAAATTGGTCAACTTGACCCATTTGACCTAAATGAAGTCATATGAAGCAAATTTAAACCTAAATAGAATTCATATTCCCACTCCTCTGGCCAAATCAAACTCAAGGATAGTTCTAACAACTCAAACAACCCACTGAATCAAGGCAATTGGATCAAAATGACAAGCTTATGCTCAACCATCCAATTGCCAAAGGGGGAGATATACTCCCTCTAATTCTTTTGAATCTTCACAGAGCCATTGTCGATTGAAGCCTAGGAAGTCAAAGGAGCCATTTGCAAGTGATCCTAAGCTTCCTAGAGAGAGATTGAAATTGCCATTTCTCAATTTTCATCATTTGAAAATAGGGGAGCTATATTGAAAAGCCAATTCACTCCATACTCAAAATTAGTGCAATTCTTTTTGCTCACTCCATCAGTGAGCCTAATCGAGCTTTCCTAAGCTCTCTTCCAAGTTCTTGAAGTAAGGGAAAATCCAATTAGATCAAAGCTGAGCTCATGCTAAGGAGGAGGTGACCCATAGGAAGATCCACTCAACCTCAGCCCCTCAAACTTTCATCAAAGCTTCATCTCAACCAAATGAAACTTCTCCAAGGGAATCGAGCATCGGTGATCACCTCCGATCATGTTAGCATTTTTTGATCATTAAACTCAATGTGGTGTGGAGCTTTATGAAAGAAATCTTAATCTCATAGGATCTTGACCGTTGGATGTAATCTTCTATGCATGTTGATGGTGTGGGTAAAATTAGGGATCAATCCAAGCTCAATCAAGCTCAGATCATCGCTTAGAACATGGATGGCCTCCATTGTTCACAGGGGAGATCAGGGAAGGATCTCTAGTCATCCATCCGTGCATTTTGGATGGATGGTTGAGATTAAAACACACTATTTATCCATTTTTAATCCTCAGATCCATGGCTTTAATCTCAGCCGTCTGATCCTTGATCGGACGGTTGAGGAGAAAGTGTGTAGCGATGCCGCCACGTGGCGCTACGATGTGATGTTTTAAAAAACTAATAGGGAGGTGTCGTGTGTAAAGTGCGTGTCATGTCAGCTGTATGTGTGGCACCCGTAGGGATTAATGATATAATTAGGGTTTAAATAATTCTAATTAATTACCTAAACTTCTAAAATTCATATCTTAACATAGAAAAATGAAAAAAATATGAAATAAATTGCATTGGATAGATAATTTGATCTAAAATTTTATAAAATTTATTTTAATTAATTTTGGATAGTGTCTTTATCTGATTTTAGGTTTTATTGGAAATATTAACTTGCTAATTACCCTTTAATTAATCTACTAATTATTTTGAAACTTCTTGAGTACATTTTGGGGTATGACTTCTACCTCCCCTAATTTTCTTGGGATTTATTGGTGGCTTAATTGGGGAAATTGCTAACTCATTTCCTAATTACCCCTTAATGTAATTAAGGTTAAATAAGGGTTTGATTAGTGGTTTAATCATTTGATGAAGTTGATTAAGGTCTATTTTAGTGAATAGGAGGTTTAGGGAATAATTTTGGGGCAGTTCCCCTAAGCATTTCCTTAAAACCCCTTTTCTTCCTTAATCCTCTCTTAATTAAAGGGTTAAATCACTAATTACCCTCTTAATTAATTTTTCAAAATCCTAGAACTTTACAGAACTCAATTAATCTACCTGGGGTAGATGCTTAGGTGTTCAAGAACCTAAGCACAATTAAGGAAATCAAAATTCAACTCATATGTGTGAGGGGTGTTTTGAAATTACTTATGTTAAACCCCTTAGCTTAATTAATCATTAATCATGAGCCAAATTGCATTAGATCATTTTCTTCCTAGGTGCATTAAAAATTTAAATTCCTTGTGAAGTTTTAAATCATCCCATTGGCTCATAATTATTTGATTAACTATGCTAAGGTGGTGTAGATAAGGGGTAATTAACATGCTTAATTCATACCTTAGCCTAATCAAAATATAAAATGAATCTAATCATCTAAAGATTGAACAAAAATATCAAACACATGTGGGAACAGATTAGGAACAACAAACTCAATTCACATTTTCCAAATTAAATCAAACTCAAAATCCAACAAATTCACATTAAATAAACTTTGATTTACTTTAAGCTTTCTTATTTCCTAAGATTATCGTTAGGAATTAATTAAAGTGAATGTATTTACATTCTTTCATTACTTTAGTTCTTTCCCAACATACTAAATATGTGTGTCATATGATTTCAAGAATTCATGCTTTTCAAAAATCAAATTTAAAATGAAAATGTTTTATTTATGTTAAATTGCATGTTTTGGCTAAAGTAAGAATATGAGTGGCTATTAATATTATTAAATCTAAATTATTTTCAAAATATATGAATCAATTAACAAAACTAAAAGTGTGTTACTTATATCTTACTTATAAGCTTGCATGTGAGTAAATATGAGGATGTGCTTAATATAGTTTTCCCTTGTCTTCTCTTTTGGTATGGTTTTGAATAAGATTTGACAAAGTGTATAGTTCATTTGAAAAGAACCTAACACTTGCCTAATTCCATCTCCTATTCATTCCTATGCTATTACTTAAGAAGGGTACCTATACTTGTACATATAATTTGCATAAACAAAAATAAATCAACCAACATAAACTTTTTGCATCCTTTCTTTTCCATTCTTTTATTTTATACACATTCTTGTATTTAAGGAAAGTGGTATATTAGTCTAGACAACCCCTAAGTTGTGAGGCTTTAAGTAGCCCTAAGTAGGTCTTGTACCTTACACCCCTGGTTAACAATGGTGTCTTACTCACTTATGCGTTTCATACATTCATATGTGCATGTGAATTGGATAAGAAACCCCTTTTCTACTTAATGATGATCATGCATCATAAACATTCAAATTTTCTTAAGTAACTTACTTAGCATGCATCATAAAGTGTGCTAAACATTCTCATTTATATGTATAGATATGTTTAGGACTCATTCATATGCATGTTATATATGTTGGGAAAGAAACGAAGTGATGTATGTTTTTATGAATTTAGTTTATTTAACTTAATCTTAAAATGCTTTTCTTTTTGGATAGGTTTATTTAGAGTTTATCTAATCTTAGGATTAATTAAAACACATAATAAAACAATCACCAAACAAAACTAAAATATGAATCTACTTTAGAAATTACTTAGGTTTGGAAAGGTTCTCTTCTCTTTCTCTCTCTTTACAATTTAATAATTTATAGGATTCACTTGAACCCAATCAAAACATAAAAATAAAATCAAACCAAAACAACTAAACCATTTGAATAAAACTCTCCTCTAAGTTGAACATTTTTCACACTTAGAAAATTCTAGCTTAAGGCCATAACTAAGCATACCTCACAAACCTCTAAAGCACACACATTAGGCTAAGTCACCACTTCTAGCTTTAGGTTAGGACGATGCATGGTTTGATGTTTACTTTTATTTTGTGATATATGTTTTAGTCTGGATGATTAGGATGTATGTGAGTAGAATTAATGATATGATGATTTAGTCTAATTATTATTTTTTATAGGGGATTGTGCGTAAGGTGCACTGTGATAAATAAAATACATATGCTTTTATTGTGCTGGTGCTTATACCCCTAAGCATAATCCAATAGGCCAGGTGGACTTAGTCACCCATGTGTGGGGTGATAAGTTCAAAATACATGCTTAGGATTTGTGTGATTTGTTTAGCTAATCTCTATTTTATAGGTGTTATCTAGATTTACTTTTTCTTTTCATGAAATAGTTGTAATTAAGCTTTTGGAATGATTATTATGGGGATGTGGTGAAAAATATTCCCACCTTCATCTATCCTCTTTAATAAGGATAAATGAAAATAGAAATATTACTCCTATTGGTTGGGATGCCATGCAGATCTATAGATGTGCTTATTCAAGTGATCGAGTACATCATCAAGGAATAGTGTACTATCTCGACAAATAGAAGTCAATACTGTTTAATGGACCTAATCACCTCAATAAGTACTCCAAAGGTTGATGGGTCTACATATGTACCAGAGATTCTTCCCCTACTTTACAAGGAAAAGCAAAGCAAGGTTTATTTTAAACCAAGTTCATTAAGTTCCTTATAGAGGCAAGCCCCCATAGTTAATTACATCTTAAGGAATGGGGATTCCTTAGGAAAACTCTCAATTAAGGTAAATGATCGTTGTCTTCGAGATTTCAATAGGAAATGACTATCAATTGATTAGTTCATTTTTGAAGATTAAATTGGATTGATCAAAGAGAGGGTTTATTATCGAAGTTAAAAGAAAGATAAGTAGGAGATGCCCACGATGCTAGGAAACCTAGCGAGCATCTCAAACTATCCCATGGTTGGGCTTTATATTTTTAAAATTGATTTAATTTATTTGAGTTTCAATTTTCATTAGAAATTTAGGACTTATGATTCAATAACATAAGATTAAGGAAATACCTAAGAGGTGAGGAATTAAGCCTACGGCCCATAAAGGGGAGAAGCAACTTCAGAACCTAAATCTAGGAAGCTTTGGCGAGGGTCGAAAGCACAACCTAAATCTAAGGGAAAAATGAATATTTAGTTTGCCTCCACAAGAGAGGACAAACCACCTTACTGTTTGGACTTACAGCCGCTTAGGGGTGGCCGCCAACTAACTCCTCCTATGATTTTAAGTACATATAGGCAAGTCTTATGCTTATGCAAGATAAGTTAGACTGTTATTTGTTTAGAAAGAGACTAAGTCCTTAAACTCACTCCTTAAAGGGACTAGATCATGTGAGGACATGCTTCAAATGACCTAAATCTAATGCAATTCAAATTTCATTTTATTTTTATTTTTGGACAATTATTTTGACTCAGGCTAATAGGATTCATATGCCTAATGCATGAGAAATAAAGTTATTGACCAAAATCAGCGAGAAGGGAGGAGGTGTGTTTCCACCATGGCTCTCAAAGGTCAAGCTAAGTTTATCTAGCAAAGGTGGAAGCCCTCCAATCAAGAGTGAAATAAGTTGCTATTGTGCATGATATTATAAAAGAAATATTCATCCAGCTAAGGGGTTGCTAATTCTTTTATCTTGATTTTAAACCAAAGCTTTAGGTGAGGTTATGAATTATTTATTTTTAGTTTTGAGTTGTTAAGTTTGGTAAAAGATTTATTTTTCCTAAGATCTAATCATATCAGGCCACACATAAAGCAAGGAAGAAACTAGAAAAAAATATCTTTATAATGCAAAAATTAGCAAATCAATCAATAATTTATAAAGCTAATGTAAAAGAATAAGAGTCCATTGTGGTCGGGCACCACCGCACAAACCCAAAAATAACAAATTGGGTAGCCGATCTCTACCCTTATACAACTTGGATTACTAATGAATTAAATTACAATTATGCAAAGAATTCACTGTTATGGGGGTCTTCAAGCTTCATTTATTCTTTCTTTTTTCTTCTTTCTTCTTGGCTCCTTCTTTTGGATGGTTGGAAGGTGGATGCTCTAAGGCTTCACA
The DNA here is from genome assembly GCA_021442155.1 of Cymbidium sinense. Lineage (NCBI taxonomy): Eukaryota > Viridiplantae > Streptophyta > Magnoliopsida > Asparagales > Orchidaceae > Cymbidium > Cymbidium sinense. The sequence goes on along the minus strand of CM038228.1, from coordinate 28,041,679 downwards.
TGGTGTATAAGATAGGATCTTATGACCAATGCTCATCCTAATCCATATAACTATCATTCCAAAATCCTAATTGCATAAATTTACATGAAAAGGAAAGTAAATCTAGCTGACACCTGCAAAACAAAAGTTAGCTAAACAAACCACCAAATCCCAAGCATGTATATTGGGCTTATCAAGCCACACATGGGTCACTGAGTCCATCTGGCCTATTGGATTATGCTTAAAGGCATAATCACCTACGAGCAAAAGCATTTATGTTTTTATTTATTACGACGCCCTTTAAGCACAATCCCTTACAGAAAACAATGGTTAGATTAAGATCTCCCTACCATTCCTTCTACGAGCATACTTCCTAACATCCAGTCTAAAACATATATCTAAAAATAAAACAAACATCAAACCATGCACCGCACTAATCTAAAGCTAGAAGTGGTGACTTAGCCTAATGTGTGTGCTTTGGAGGTTTGTGTGGTATGCTTAGCTATGGCTTTAAGTTAGAATTTTCTAAGTGTGAAGCATGTTCAACATAGAGGAGGGTTTCATTAAAGTTACTTTAATTTCTTGGATTGCTTTTATTTCATATTTTGATTAGGTTCAAGTGAATCCTACAATTAATTACTAAGTTATAAAGAGAGGGAAAGAGAAGAAAACTTCTTCTTTCCTTCCCTAACATAAGTAATTTCTAAAGTAGATTCACATTTTAGGTTTTATTTTGTGAATGTTTTGATTAACTCTTTTAATTGATCATAAGTTTAGATGAACTCTAAACAAACCTATTTAAAATGAAAGGCATTTTTAAGATTAAATAAAATGAACCAAATTCACAAGACATACTTCACTTCATTTCTTTCCCAACATGTATAACATGCATATGAATGAGTCCTAAGCACATATATACAAATAAATGAGAATGTTTAACACACTTTATGATGCATGCTAAGTAATTCACTTAAATAAATTTAGAAGTTTAGGATGCATGATTTTCATTAAGTTGAAAAGGGTTTCTTATCCAATTTTTACATGCACACATGAAAGTAAGAAAGGCATAAGTGAGCACAATGCCATTATTAGCCAGAGGTGTAAGGTACAAGACCTACTTAGGGCTACTTAAACCCTCATAACCTCGGGGTTGTCTAGAGTAATATATCACTTTCCTTAAATACAAACATATGTACAAAAGAAATGAATGAAAAAAAAGAAAGAATGCAAAAGTTTTATTAGTTGATTCATTTTATTTATGCAATTTATATGTGCAAGAATAAGTATCCTTCTTAAGTAATAGTGTAGGAATGAATAGGATATGGAATTTGGTAAGTGTTAGGTTCTTTTCAAATGAACCATACATCTTATCAAATCTGATTCAAAACTACACTTAAAAGAGAAGAGAAGGAAAACCTATACTAAGCACATCTTTTTATCTTACTCACATGCAATCTTATAATTAAAATATAAGTAGAACAATTTCAATTTTAAGCATTTGATTTATATGTTTTGAAAATAATTTGAATTTAATAGTGATAATAGCCACTCATATTATTACTTTGGCTAACATATGCAATTTTGACATAAAGTAAACAATTTCATTTTGAATTTGATTTTGAAAAATATGGATGCATGAAGCCATATGACATACACATTTAACATGTTAGAGTAAGAACTAAAGCATTGAAAGCATGTAAACACATTCACTTTAATTAAATCTCAAAGATAATCTTATGAAATAAGAAAGCTTAAAATAAATCAAAGTTTATTTAAGATGATTTTTATTTGGTTTTGAGTTTGATTTAATTTTGAAAATGTGGATTGAGTTTGCTGTTCCTAACCCATTCCCACATGTTTTGACATTTTTGTTTAATTTTTAGATGATTACATTCATTTTAGGTTTTAATTAGGTTAAGGTATGAATTAAGCAAGTTAATTAACTCTTACGTACACCACCTTAGCATAGTTAATCAAGTAATTATGAGCCAATGAGATGATATAAAATCTCACAAGGAATTTAAATATGCAATGCACCTAGGAAGAAAAGGTCCTATTGCAATTTGGCTCATGATTAATGGTTAATTAAGCTAAGCGGTTTAACTTAAGTAATTTCAAAACACCCCTTCACACATATGAATTGGGCTTTGATTTTCTTAATTGAACTTAAGCTCTTAAACATCTAAGCATCTATCCAAAATAGATTAATTAAGTTATGGAAGGTTTTAGAATTTTTAGAAATTAATTAAGAGGGTAATTAATGAATTAACCCTTAATTAAGAGAGGATTAAGGAAAGAAAAAGGGGTTTAGGTAATAGCTTAGGGGAAATATCTCAAAATTATTCCCTAAGCCTCCTATTCATAATAATGGATTAAAACACTAATCAAACCCTTAATTATCTTTAATTACATTAAAGGAGTATTTAGAAAATACATTTGTAATTCCCCCAATTAAGCTTTCAATAAATCCCACAAAAATTAGGGGTGATAGAAGTCATCCCCCAAAACATACCTTGTCTGAGCCCTGTACAAATAATGAAGCTAAATATGAGGCTCTTATAACTGGGTAGATTTAGAAATCCTTATGGATATTAAAAAAAATTAAGATTTTTAGGGATTCCTAATTGATTATTAACCAAGTGAGCAGTATCTATAAGGTTTTGCACCCTAAATGTTTCAGTTATTATTAGTAGACACTGAAAATTACTTGAAAAGATCCCATTTTTAACTCTAAATAGAATATATTGTAGAGATAATTCTATAGTAGATGCTTTGTCAAAGCTTGCCAAATAAATTATATGTCCAAAAAAGGAATCTATTTTTATAAAAGTCCAAAATCAACAAATCTTATCTCCTATAGATTTAGATTACATGAATAAAAAATAGAAATGCAAAGAATAGGCACTCTTACTAAAGGCCAAGATGAGTGTGATTGGAGGCAACCATTCATTGACTATTTAAGTGAGGGGAAGCTCCCTAAAGATAAGCCCCTAGAAAATAAAATTAAGAAATGTGTCTTATCTTATGCATTAATTAATAACGTGTTGTGCGGTATGTCATTCGATTAAATGTGGCTATGTTATCTAGATAAATAGGAAGCCCAGAAGATCATGACTGAGGTACATTATGGATTGTGTGGTGCCCACCAATCCGGGCCAAAAATGAAATTGAAAATTAAAAGACTCGATACTACTGACCATTGATGTTAAATGATTGCATGGAAGTTGCAAGTCATTGTCATCAATGTTAAATACATGGTGTACTCTTACATCAACCTCCTAATGTACTACACCCAATGATTTCCTCTTAGCCCTTTGAGAGTTCAGGTACTGACATCATAGGGCTCATTGATCCTTCTTCATTGTTTCATATTAGCCAGAACTGATTATTTATCTAAATGGGCTGAAGCGGTACCACTGAAAGAAGTAAAAACATATCATATACTTAATATTTTTTTTTTGAAAATATCATATATTGATTTGGTGTTTCACATTGAATCATATCCGATAATTATTTGTCATTCAAATCCACTAAATCAAATCACTTTATGGCCAGACATAAAATTGAATGAAGATATTCAACCATTGATTTTCCTAGGGAAAATGGATTGGCCAAAGCATTTAATAAAACCATTGTGAGGATTTTGAAAAATATATAAGATGAAAATAAGCACCAATGGCATTAAAATTTGGTTGAAGCTTTATAGGCCTATCAGACCACATATCGAACACCAACTAAATCTATGCCATATGCTTTGGTTTATGGAACTAAAGTTATTCTTCCTTTGGAAGTACAGTTACCTTCATTAAAGGTAGAAATTAACAACATCATTACAACTGATTAGAATCACAAACTCTGGTAAGAAGAACTTAAAAGTCTTGAATGAAGATGCTTAAAAGCTCAACAAGACCTTGAACTATACCAATCACATATGGTTCAAGCAAATGATAAGTTGGTATGTCCTAGAACTTTTCAAATAAGAGACTTGGTCTTATTTTTAAATGACTAATTTTGGCTCACTGCAGAATAGGCAGTAAATTTGAACTAACTTGGGATGAATCATTCGTAGTGGAAAAATTCTATGGAAGAGGCTTCTTACCAATTGATTACTTATAATGGTGAACATCCAATGCCACCTATAAATGGATGTTACTTGAAGAAATATTATGTGTAAATTGTACTCAATTTCAAAATAATGATCAATAAAATCATGTTCATCTTTGCTTCTTTTATAATTTGTTCTGATTCAAATTGTTATCTTTATTAAACTTTTTGCACAATGATATTTAAAGTCTTACAAATTTTATACATCCTTCTAAATACAGTTTTCATAGGATTGGAACAAGCCCTTTTGGGTCACCCTTATTATAAATCATCTAAGGTTTGAGGCATGCCTTTTATGGCACAATTCCTATTATTCTCAAGTTTTGAACAAGCCTTTCATGGCACCATTCTTTATCTTCATATAAAAATAGACTATATAGGGGATTAAGTCACTAAGACCTGTTTCCTATTAGTCATAACATGAGGATTGGATTAAGTCATCAAGACCCCTTTCCTCTTTTTTAGTTATTTAAGTTGGATTAAGCCATTAAAATTCCTATCTTAGTAGTTAATCATATAGAAGTAAGTCCCTTAGTAAGCATCCTTCTAAATGGCAAGGATTAGATTAAGTCATGAAGACCCCTTTCTTGTTAGCAAAAAAATTTTGAGGCTTAGGAATAAGTCATGAAGACCTATTTTCCTCATTATGGCCATTTAAGAAGAATTAATCCATTAAAGTACCCATCTTAATAGTTAACCAAATAGGAGTAAGTCCATTCATAGACATCCCTTTTCATAAAAGATAGGGATATGATAAAGTCACTAAAACTCCTACTTGTCAAATAGACTTAAAGGTTAGGATCTTAAAGGTTAGGATCTTAAAGGTTAGGATTAAGTCATCAAGACCCCTATCCTATTAGTTAGAAATTTGAGGTTTAGGAATAAGTCATTATAGCTATTCAAGAAAGCATTAAGCCATTGAAGGCCCCGTCTTAATATTCAATAGGAATAGGTCCCTTAGCAGGCATCCTTATAAGGTTAGGATAAAGTCATTATGACCCCTTTCTTTTTTTCAATATCTAAGTTGGATTAAGCTAATAAAAGTCCCCTTCCTATTAACTAAATTTAGTTCCTTGTGAACCCTCTTCTAGCCTAGAATAAAAATTAAGGAGTGGAAATAAGCCATTAAAGTCCCCATTCCTATGGACAATTTAGATCAGGAATTAAGTCCATGTGACCCTTGGCTAATAGTCAACATTTTGAGGATAAGGAATTAAACTATTAAAAGCCCTTCCCCTCAGCTCAACTATTTAAGTTGGAATCAAGTCCTTAAAGACCCTTGCCCAAAAGCTAACCAGATTAGTGTAAATTCCCTAATGGTATTTTTCCTTGGTTAAAACTCTTATAGTTTAGAAAAGGAGTAAGTATTCATGTTGGTATCCTCTCCAACTATTGTCCCTAACGACATCTTTTCAAGAAATAAGGTCTTCCAATAGATCCTTTCCTTAGAATTAGATAGTCATTTAGAGTAACTTCTAGTTAATATCACTTAGAGAAATATGAGTCACAGGGCTTTATATCTAAAAGATAGCCATAAAAAATAGTCAAGATGAGAATAAGTCTCTTAAAGGCATCTTCTCTCACTACCATGACTATGTTAGGATTAGACCTTTTATTGAGGCTACTCCTAATGACATCTTTATTCTTAGAACCTAGTTCTTAAAAATATATCATTCTAAAATTGAAATAAATTTAGGCATGTTTATGCCTATCTTCACAATCAAACCTAGAATATAATCTAAAATTAGAACAAAAATTAAAGTTCTAAATTTAAAAATTAAACTTAGATTCCTTTGAGCTTATGCTTGACTAATTCAGTCAATGCCCATGCACACGATGTACTTTAATTAGTCCACCACACCTAATGGGGTCCATTTGTTGGCCTCATTTTTGGAAGAGGTTAACATCATTTCCAAGACTAGTAATTAGGATACCTAATCCTAGATTACGAATCTCCTAATTAAACACTTCACTTAGTGAGCTAGTGAAACTTTCTAAGTTCTAACCTAACCTAATAGGATTGGATAGACCTAGACTAAATTCAAACCAAATCCATAATAATTGAAATCTAAATATATTTGAACTTGAATCAAGGTGAATAGGATAATTAACCTAATTATCCTATTTAACCCTAAAGTCACATAAACTTAAAGAAATTCATACTAAATAAAAACAAATAAAAATCAAAATCAAATGATAAGCTTAAAATCAAATCCAAAAGTCAAATTTGGTGACATAAGTTTGACTTTATGTGGGCCCCACTAAGTCAAAGGTCAACCCACCAAAATTTGACCAAATGAAATCATTTCAATTGGTCCAAATGATAAAATAAACATGTTTAATCATGAATTTTAAAAAATATAAATCCATTAAAGACTTAATTAGGCTAATTAGATCATTTGATCTAATTTGGCTTAAATGAGCCTTTTTGAATTCAAATCAAAATCAACTCAAATTAATTGTTTAAAATGATTTAAAAATGATTATTAAATATAAATCTACCAATTATTAGACTTAATTTGGTTAATATTATTATTTAACCTAATTAACCCAATCTTAACCCATTAAGACCAAGTTAGACTAAAATGGGTTTTAAACTCTAAATAAGTGAAACTAATTAATCCAATGCACCCAAATGCTTGGTTTAACATAATTGAAAGATAAATACATTTTAATTGAGTCAAGAAAGTCATTTGTCTCAATTCAATTCAACCAAATTCACTTAATCCATAATTGGTTAAATATGGAATAAGCAAATGATCAATTTCAAATTCCATAAAACCCATTGATTAAAAATATCATAAATGATTAAATTGACATAATTGAAGTATCAATCTAGCGCTAATCAACAAAATGGTGCAAGCTAGATCACGTTGTATAAAAAGGTTCTTAAATGGCATAATTTCAAAAGATTTAAACCCAAGCTTCAATAAATCATCTTGGAATACATTCAAACCTATCCTAAGATGAGTTTATGTTAATTGGCAACCAAGAATAATCAAATTAATGAAGTCACCATGTTAGTCCAAGGAAGGAATATTTCATGGAAATAGAGAAATATATGAAGAAATTTTTTTCTTCCCCAATCCACTCCTTCTCTTTGCTCCTCCACCTCAGCACCCATGGACATGTGTTAAGCAGCCAACCAACCTTGGAGCTAGCCTCCAAGGGTGGAAATAACCTTGGCCGGCCAAAGAAAGATGGAAGCTTGGATAAAGATTTCGGCCACACATGGAAAACCAAGAGAGAGTCATTCTTATAGCCAATTGAGCATCCATCACCTTACCCAAGTAAAATTAAGTTTAGGACAGCTTTTCCCCAACCCTCACACCGTCGGTAAGCTAGAGAATGACCAAACCCACCAAAAAAATGAGTGAAGCTTGGTCTCCACATTAATCTAGAGGGAGGAAATCCAATTACTCCTTCTTAAAGGCTGATCACATCACCACCAAGCTAACTGAGTCATCCCCACTACCTGAAGTCCCCGCTTTGAGGTACGCACCAAACCTGGCCTCCTTTACTTTTGATTTTGGTCTTTTATCAAAGAAACTTGATCTCAAGGGAGATTGAGTCATATAGATGTGATCTATGTGAGCTCTCGATAGATTTGAAATTAAAAATGGGTGATTTTAATGGTTAGATTGTCATAATTTATCTCGAATCAATGAACAGCTCTCGGCTTTTGCCACCATCAAATAAGATAAAATCTCTATTGTTCGTTCCTTTCATTAAGAATGGACAATTGAGATTTAGTTAGAACAATTGTTTAAACCCCCCATAGGAAACCATGGGTTAATCAAAGATAATATGGCCTAGATCAAAGTGCATCTTGCTGCCATTTTAACGAGGGATCTACATGGATCCCGCATCATACCACATGTTGCCGATGCATCTAAACAACAAATTTGGGTTATCTAAATTAAAATTTATGAAAAATTGACAAAAACTTAAAAAAATTAAAATACATATAAAAATGCAATTAAGGGCTCTATGGATTCCCCTCATTGAGAGGAATCTATTAAACCCAAAATCCCCAATTTTCATTAGGTAATTTTGGGTTAATTTGAATTTGAATGAAAATAATCAAACTCAAATTAATCTCAAGCCACTATTCCAATTGATTTAAAACTTTGGAGAAATGAAATTAGGGTTAATATACACTTTAGGAAAAAATTTCTTGATTTATGTCAAAGTGAATCAAAAGATATTGAATATCAAACCTTAAACCCTAATTTTAATGAAATAAATTAATATAAAATTAAGAAAATCATAGAATATTATAAGATCGCCTTAAATAATCATAATAAACTATAATGAATCTAAATAACCCTCTAAAATCTATTAATCTATAAAATCACCTAATTTAGTAATTAATTAAATTAATTAATTTAATTAATCAACTTGAATTTAGAAAATTTATAGTAAATCAACCAAAAATTCAAAATTTTCAAATGAAACCTCTATGGATGCATCTTCCATAGAGGAGTCTAAGAAAAATAAAACTCCTAATTAATTTTACATAATTTAGGCTTAATTTAGTTTTTAGTGAAATAGTTAAAACCTTAATCCTAAAATATTCATCTGATGAGATTGAAACTTTATGAAACTCAAATTATCAAATAACCCCATTTGTCAAAAACATTTCAAGGTCAATTGACCTTTGTATTTTGACATTATTGAATTTTCAAGTCTCTATGTCAATTTAAATACAACAATAAATCAAAAAATTATAAAAAATATATAAAACTTATAATATCGACATTATAACACTTAGTGAAAGTTCTCCAACATTCTAAAGTCAAGAAACTTAATTAATTATAAACTTAGAATTTAATAAAATAATTAAGAATACAAAAATAAATTAAACTTCAAAATTATTTATTGATTAAATCATGATAAATCCACTAATAAACTGAATGTAAGATTTATTAACCTCTAAATTTTATAATCTCTTAACATATGAATCACTTAAACCCATTTAAGTTAAGGAGTAATGTAGTTGCAAATGTAAATAAGCCTACAATGATATCCAAATAATTAATTGAATTAAGAAACCTTAAGAAACATTAACCAAAAATGATAAATCAAATCAATTACATTTAAAATGACTTTAAAAGTTAAAAAAGGCTTAGGATGGGTTTGATATCCAAGTATCCAAGTCTTTGAACTACTTAGTGACTAGGAATAAAGATTCCATTAAATTAAATGATAAAAAGAACCATTCTAAACAATTATGCTAACATTTCCTTTTAGCTAATTAAAGATAATTGAATCATTTTACTTAAGTTCATAACCCATGAATATTAATAAAATAAATGAAAGAAACCATAACTTGAAACAAATTTCATTAATCTAAAATTGACAGAAATAAAATGATAATATTAAAGTTAAGGTTGAATTTAAGATATTAATTAAGTTCATGAAAATTAAATGAACATAAACATTAATAGACATAAATCTTAATTAAATAATTAAGTTAAATAAACATAATCGTTTGAATCAAATCATTTGAAAGAAGTAATGAATGAAATTAATTCAATTAAAATCAAACAAATCAAACAAAACAAACACAATCAAATGAATAATAAATCAAATCAAAATGATTGAATATGAAGATTAAGCTATAAAATATAAACATTAACAAACATAACATCAATAAAATAGAAGAATGAAATTATAACCTGAAACTTAATTAAATTAATTTATCCAAACACATTAACATAACATTAATGAATTGAATGAATGAAATCAATTTAAATCAAGTAAATTAAATAATTAAAACACATGAAAATAAATAAGTCTTTAATCAAAATAAAGTAAAAACTAAAATAATGAATAAATCAAATAGTTTAGAAATTAATCAACATTAATCAAATAAGAAGAAGAATGAATCTTAATGCATATCCAAATCAAAATTCGAACTTAATCACACCAAATCCAACTTAAAAAATTCAAGAAGAGGTTAATCAAGATACTTAGGATCTTAGTTTGACCCTTAGAATGAAATTTTAATTTATGGTAAAGACTTCATTCTACTAGGATTTAGGATGTTAAATAGAATGGGTTCCACCCAAAGTGAAACTTATTATATTCTTCATTCTTGTAAACTTAAAGTTCATTTTAATATAAAATGAATCTAATAAATGAAAATGAAATTATAAATTATTAAATCATTTAAATTAATATCATTCATGATAAGTTAAACCAATTTTAATATTAAAATAAATTAAAAGAATAAAAAAAATTTCAAAAATAGCAACATATGATATATTGTCTGGACACCTGAGGTTATAGAGCTATTGGTCCGAAGGAGGTCTTTTGTATCTCGAATCTCTAATATAACAATGACACGTTCCTATGAAGCAAAATTATAAAAAGTATAAAAAAACTGTAAAATCAAATTAAATTAAATATTGGAAACCCAAATTGAAACTTCAATTTCAAAGACCTAGTATAATCATACCACACAAACCCATCCTTCATACACTAGATTTTTTTGAAGTCACCAACCCTAGATTTAGGCTAGGTTGATTTGTGTTGCTCTATGATGTTATGTGATATATTTGGTTATTTTGTGGTATATTATTTTAGACTGGATGGCTAAAATTATTAGTTAGACTTAATGATAGGGCATTCTTTCTATAACTAGTTGTCTTTTGTAGGGGTTGTGCTAAAAGGGACCGCTATAATAAATTATTAATAAATGTTATTTTTTGAAAATATGCTTAAGTCCCTAAGCATAGAACAACAGGACAGATGGGCTTGGTAAGCAACTAATGCTAAGCCCATATGTTTGCAAATATAACTACTAGTATGCTATTTGCATTTCCGATGTTTGTTTTGTAGGGCTTATGAATTTCCTTTTAAATTTTAAATGTAATTTGAGCCTATAAATAGGTTAGGATCTATGGGGTCTAGGAATAATAGGAGTTGACTCTATTAGATGGTGGTCCCATGTGAAGCTTAAAGGAGATCCCTAAAGAAGGAGATGATCCTAGAAGAAGACCAATAAATCTAGACTTATAGTTCTAAGCCAAGCTATATAAGGGCAGAGCTCGGCTATCCATTTTTCTTTCTTTTCGGGTGTACAACTGTACCCGACCACATTGGCCTATTCTTTTAACTTAAATTTGGCTTGATTTATTTGGGTTACCAATAGATCCTGTGTTGTGTTTTCTCTGATAAATGCATAAATGTTTGGCTCTTAAGAAAACTGAATTTTCTAACCAACCTAAATCTAACCAACTTAAAAAAATTAAAAAAATTTGAAACTTCTCACATAAATTAAATCCCTGGGAATAACTTAAAACCAACTAGAAATAACTAGCTTTTGCCAACCATGCTAGCATATTATTCTAAATTCTTGAATTAGATGCTTCACCCATTACACACAAGGGGCATCTGACCCTTGAGGATGGCCACGTTCTTGCGGAAGTCTTCCTTCTCTTTTTGATTTAGCCCATGACCACTTCTAATTACATCTTAGTATAAGCATTAATTGCATACCCCAAAAGACTTAAATGAATTCTGAGTCAAGATATAAAAGCCAAAATTTGTTAAATTAATTAGGTACATATCATACCCAATATGATCTTAGGAATTAGGGACTGAGTCTAGGTTCTTAAATTCCTTTCTAAAAATAGAACAGCCTAGCCATCTTGCATTCATGATACTTGACATCATGGATTTAAAATCTACTTAGGTGGTGTTAGCTGGTAGCCCTTCCATGCAGATTTTAAGTCCAGAAGAGTCAGGGATAGGTTTCTTTTCTCAAATGAGAGAAAGTGCAAATAATTCCCAAATGTCAAACTAGGTCGAGCATATGACTTGTGTCAAAAGCAAATATAGACTTAGGATCTGAAGTATCTTACTAGAATGAGTCTTCAACTCTAGACATTTCTATAGTCTTGTACTACTAGAATATAATCCTTAGATCTCTAATTAAACTTTAAATCAAAATTTAAAGCCCGATAGTAGGATAGTTGAAATGTCCAGTGGGTATCCCAATATCCCAATTGGCTTCCAAAAGAATTCCTTCCACATTATAGTGCTCCCTATTGAAATTCTAAATTATGATTTTTCTTTAGAACCAACTTAGAAATCCATAGAAATAAATGTCTATTTTTTCAATCAAGAGAATTCTTAGGAAGAGATCCTTATTCCTAAGATGTAATTAACTATACGGGCTTGCCTTTATAGGAAACTATGATCCCAGAATAAAATAAACCTTGTTATACTTTTCCATGTAGTTCAAGGAAAGCTAAAATATTAATAAGACTCATTAGCTTCAGGAGTTTTTATTTAAGTGATTAAAACCAATTATAGAATAATATGTTTATCTCCTAGGATAATATGTTTATTTTTTAATAAAAATTTTGATTACCTAATTAAGAAATTCATAAACTCTATGTAGTGTATCAAATTTTTCCCATAAATATAATCCACATAAATTTGTACAATGATAAAATCTTACCTATATTTTTGAGAAATAAGGTGGTATCTAATCTACCCTTTCTAAACCAATGGTACATAAAAAAATTACTCAACCTATCATATTAAACCTGAATAGCTTATTCCAAACCATATAGAGCTTTCTTCAACTTAAATACATGATTAAGAAATCCAACCTCTTAAAATGACGAGGTTGCTCTACAAAGTGATCTTAATCGAGAAACCCATTAAAAATGTACTTTTCATATTCATTTGAAAGAGTTTAACGTCCTTAAAGTAAGTATAATCAAGAAGCAACCTAATGGCCTATTGTCTTGTTACAAGTACAAAGGACTCTTAAATCTAACCCATCAATATGTGTGAACCCATATGCAACTACCTAGCCTAATTTCTAATAATATAACTTAACTCATCTAACTTAATTCTAAAGACCCATTTATTTCCAATAGTGTTATGATATTGGGGTCTAGGAACTAATTCCAAAACATCATTTCATACAAACTGATTTAGCTCCTCTTCTATAGTAACTATCTAATAGTGATCCATTAAGGCTTCATCAATATATTTTGGTTCAATCTCAAATAAAAAAAATAGAATGATTAATTACATTCTTAAAGTGTCTTCTAGTCACAACACCTTAGGATAGATCTCCTAAAATCAAGTGTTAGGATGATTCTTATTAAATTTTTAATCTTTAGGAAAAGAACTGTCAAATTTATCTTCCAAATTCTTAAAATTATCTATCTCATCATTAATTAGATCATTTTTAACAATATTAATTGAATTTTTATAAAAATTACATGTATTGATTCTTTTACAACTAATTTTTTTTTACTAAAAATTCTAAATGCTCCTCTAGACATAGAATGCCCCTAAAAGATTCAACCATTTGTTTTACTATCGAATTTACCCAAAGAATCTTTTTCATTATTTAAGATAAAACACTTACATCCAAAAACATAAAAATTAGTAATCTTATGTTACTTTCTAAAAAATAATTCATTAGGGCTCTTATTCAAAATAAGTCTCAAATAAAGTCTATTCATAAAAAACAAGTAGTCTTCACTACTTTAGCCATAAAATATTTAGGTAAATTATAAATCATCTGACATAGCCTTAGTCAATTCAATCAAAATCATATTCTTTCTTTCAACAACACCATTCTACTATAGAGTTCTAGGAGCAGAAAAATCATGTTTAATTCTAAATTCATCATAAAAATTCTCAAATAATTTATTTTCAAATTCACCTCCATGGTTTGTTTGAATTTAACTAATTAAAAAATCTTGATCTCTTTGAAAATATTTTACAAATCTTATATAGAAATCAAATGCATCCTTTTATTTTTAAAATATTACCCATGTGCATCTAGATAAATCATCAACTTTCAAAAAACCATAAAACTTACTGCCTAAGCTAATAGTGCTAACTAAACCAAAAAATTTTGTATGTAAGAGTTCAAAATATCTAGATGTGGAAACAATTTTTTATCTTTGAAAGAATATTTTGATAGCTTACCATGTATACATGCATCACAAATATAATTAGAATGAAAATTAATTTTAGAAAATCCATCAACTAAATCTAGTTTTGCAATTTTATTAAGTGAATGAAAGTTTATATAACATAATCTTCTATACCACAACCAAACATCATTAGTGGTACTATTAAAACAAAGTAAATTTAAATTTATTCCAAGTGAATTATTTGAATCAATTAGATAAACATTTTTTTATCTATGTCAAATCAACAAAATATTATATTTAACTTTAATAACTCAAAATGATGTATGAGCTTGAACATTTTAACCTTTATCACAAAGTTTTCTAATTGAAATAAAATCATGATAAAATCAATCAATAAGAAAAAACTTTATCTAAAGCAATTGAATTTTTACTAATATAGCTAATACTATCAATTTTACCTTTAGCATTATCTACATAAATTACAAATCCTTTTTCAACAGGTTCAAAATGTACAAAATTTTCTTTATCACATGTCATATGCCTTGAACATCCACTATCAAACTACTACATGCTTTATTTGATTTTTCTTTGAAGGCTTTCCTATAAAATAAAATCAAGGATTAACTTTTGGAACTCAAACATGTTTGTATCCACATTTTATAGAAAATTTATGCACTAAATGTTGTGTAATATGTGTTTCATTTCTAGTTTTTGACAACCAAAAAAGTTAGATTTTGGAAATGCTTGTGATCTATCTGCATGGCAATCAAATTATGTATGACCTTTTTTAGTATAAAATTTGTACCATACATTAGTGCAAACATAAGCTCAATATGTATTAAATGATCTATCTTTCCTAGATGAAGCATGGGAATGTAAGCTAAAGCATAAATTCAATCTTGCATTTAACAATCAATTTTACTTTTTGTACTTTCCAATATGAAAATATTGATCTTCCAAAGCTTTATATTTTATTTTTAACTCAATGCATACATCTTTTAGAAAAAAACACATGCAATCCCAAACATTTCTTTTCTTTTTCTATGACATTATATTTTCTTTTTAACTTTTATATTCATTAGCTAATTCATTAAAAGCATCATCTAATTCATCATAAGAAATGTCACCACATACCTCATTTGAAGTCTCTCACTTTTTTCATCGGTAGTATGTCACTTGATGCTTCCAAATCTGAATTTGTCCATAAGGCTTTCTTATTTTTTAGGTGGAGTAGGTGGAGAGAGATGATATTTTTTACATCTTATTTTAAAAATTCCTAACTCTATTTGAGATGCAAAACATTGTTATCCCTCCAATATCTAAGTTCATCAAATTATTATATAGAACCAAACTAATTCTATAAGCATATGAAATAAAGACTTAAGTCTTTTAGTTATACCATTTATAAAAGAGTAATAGCAAATTTGCAACAAAATGAACATATATATGATTGCATCATCATTGTTATTACTTTAAATTCCTATTCAACATAGATTATGACATTTATAAACATATTACATTTATTCCATCAGCCCCTTTCCTTTTCCCGAAATGATTAAGACAAGCATGTATAGTAAAGGTAAGCATAAAGCCTAGTAGGCTACACAAACTTTATCAAGGAATTCATCACACACACACACAAAATGTAGAATATAAATGCTTGCTAAGCTTTTAATAGAAAACAATAATACTTATCTATCTTCTTGAAATCAATTTATGTGAGATCATAAAATGCATGAGGATTGTTGTCTTTTTTATTCAAAATTTGGATGCAAATCCATAATTTATTAATATTTCATTCTAAAATGATACATTTAATTCATTTATAATTGATACTATAACATACACATAAACATTCTTATAATTTAATTAATGGTTGTATTTCCTAACATTTATATCATATCATGTAATCATTTAAAACTATAGTTGCTCAAAGGATCTTCTTCATCATGAATAAGATTTTCACCTTGCCACTTATAAGCATCATGTTCATCTTATGTCATTTATATACATTACCCAATGTAATGTATATTTATTCATTCTACTTTACACCATATAAAAGATCCTCCATCTATTCTCTTTCATCATGTAAACAAACACATCAATTTTCCCTTGTACAAGTATAATCATTAGAACTACCCAACTGTAGATCATTCACTTAGCCATCCTTTCATTATAAGCATGAAATTTCAATATTTTCATGATTTATCATTTATTAAATATATGCACATAAGCAAAATAATACATGTCATTATTTACATTAGAAGCAAATCATAATTTAGGTATATTTAAAAGACTCCATACTTTATCATTAAAAGCATGGATGTATAGATTGATCCTGGCATCATAATTGTTTTATATAATTTTTTATTTATATTAGATGATTGCATATTACCATAAATATGATACAAGCATATATAAGAACTCAACCAAAATAAATGTTTACTTTACATGAATTTCTTATATGATATTATAAATTCATTTATGTATTTGCATCATAAATCACACATTAGCTATTAATTTTAAAATATACATCATTATAATAATGAAATATATTATCCATTAGATTGCATTTTCATAAACCAATAGCATGCCTTGGATATATAACATTAATCAACTTACATATTTATGGCTAGTTCAATATTACATATGACACTCATATGATATCTAAAAGATTTTCACATATTTATACCATAAATCATCATTTGTATATCAATCATATGAGGTACATAACCATAATGATAAATTATGACATGAACTAAATCTAATTTAAGGAAATATTAATATGATATGAATAGTTATCATGAAAATACATGTAAAAATTATAACTAATTCATAATTGTTGAATCCAAATCTATCCGTGGGTGGAGAAAGAACCATCTGAGATACTTGGGAAACAAGATTAGACAAAAAAATTACTAGCAGAAAGACAAGAAAGTAGGAAAGGACAGGAAAAGTAATGCTCTTTATTTCTCAGAATGCAAGTATGGGATATGGGGGTCTAAAGTGATAACCAAAAGGTCCCCCATAAGACAGAAGTCACCTTTTTATAATATCAAGGGATGATTATACATAGAATGATACATATAATGTAAGTTCAACACAAGTAAATTCTAGCTTAAGCTAGTGGCGGTGAGCGTGTATGGTCCTATTGGCTAAAGATGGCGAATAACCCACTATAAATGAGTGTTTGAGTAAAGATGAGGTTGAAGAGAGTAGTCACATTGTTCCCTAGCATGGTCATTGGATGCCATCAAGTTGAATTATGCCTTGCCTTTAAGTTATTATTCTCCAAGTCCTCGGCTCATTAGGTCAGATCTATCTTACCTTGTCGGATGCTCCTTCCAGGGAGTATACTTATTATGGGTTCTCAAGTACTCTTTATGCGGGTACACTTGTATTGACATATAGGCTCGCTTAGGTCTATCCCACTACATTAGGTATTCATTTAGCTCCCTAATTATTCTACTCTTTATATAGGTAGCTATAGAATAATATCTTGCTCATTAATCATAGGGAGGCAATGGTGAGTCGATTGGTTTGACTGGCTACCATGAAGGTAGTTGTAGAAGAATTTCTTGCAAAGGTGAGATTTTTCTCTTATGGTGCACTACAAGTCCTTTTAATCTGAGTCTCTTACTTTCTTCTTTGGTCATAGTTGAGCATGACTAGCATTCAAGCCTTAGAAGATGATGTTGAGGGGCACTTGTTAGTCATCCAAGTCATTTCCTCCAACAATCCAGGTAACTTTGTAGAGATGCTTCACCTTTCCAGGGGTGATTTTCTAGGCCATTTCTTGAGTAGAGATGAATTTTACTTATTTGATAGGTGGTTTCCCTTCTCAAGGGTTGGACTTGTAGCGAATCCCCTTATTGAAATTCTATTCCAAGTTTTTAATGAATTTTTTTCTCATCAACTAGCAGTGACTCGAGCTTTGTTGTGGACTGAATCGATAGTGTTGTGCCTAGACTTGGTGGTGAGCTCTCTTCATCTTGGGCTGTCTATTAATGCTCATGTTGCCACGACCAACTTCACTTCCACTGACATTAGGGTAATGATGGTCAGTTTTCCTTCTTCTACTCATAGTGATAGTAGCAAGTCCATGAAGTGTGAGTCTACTCAGTGACTGGGCGACGACATGGAGGAAGAATAATAAGTATTCATAGACTCCTCCAAAGTTGTCACCTTTGGACGGGAGGTCACCCACTTAAAAGAAGCCCTATGTTGGCTATTGAACATAAAAGAAAAAAAAAAGGATCCTTAACCGCTACCATCAATAGCAATCCCGATCAGCAACTACCCAAAGGGAAGAGCACAAGCAGTTAAAAGAGTAGTTTCCTACGAAAAGGGGGGAGGGCTGACTTCATACGATCTGGACATTCTCTCCACACTCTTCACACTCTCTGGATATTCTATCCAGTACTCTCTCCAACCACTCTTCACCATCATTCCCTTGGTCATGTCCTCTTATCATACAAATAATTTCCTTCTCGTGCAAGAGAGCTAAAGCCAAAGGAAAAGGCTTTTGTAAACACTGATTTCAAATAAAATATGAAATGAAAATTTTATTATGCAATTGATTCCTTGCCCCATAAAAAATTTTTGAGGACTCGACTTTTAATTATGGTTCTAGTGTGAGATAATAGTCTTCCTTCCATCAATCTAGGATCTAGAGCAAGAGCGAAGAACATGATTGCATAAATTACAAAATTTTAGGCATTATCAAGATAAAACTTTGCTAAAATTAAGATTAACTTGAAATTTAAATTACTAAATCACAAGTTTTAAAATATGAAGACCTCTACTATCAAACTTGGTTTAAGCTTAAAATAAAATCCTCCCTTCATTGATCTTCGATCCGGAACAAGAGAGAAGAGTGCATGTTGCACTAAACAATTTCAAAACATAGTATTTTTAAGCCATCATGATACAAAAAGTTTATAAGAACTATCAAACTATGCAAGAAAATTGCCTTAGAATAGAGTCTCCAATCTCATAGCACTGAGGCGCTAAGCTCTTGAGTATTTGGACCTATGGCATTCCACTTTGTAGCACCACACCACTAATATATAGAGTCTATGAGCTATGACCAAAGTTAGAGGCCACAATGCTGCCTTCTCAAGTTATAAAGTCAAAAATCTAACTTACAATGCCATAGAATTATGTTGAAGCGCCAAGGCAATGTTTCAACACCATAATTCTGCTTTTATGGTGCCTAAGCATTGCCTCCTCTAATTTTTAAGCCCAAGTCCAATCATATAGCCCCTAAGGTGCTTCCTCTTTAGTAGCTAAGTGTTACTCTTTTAACACCGAGACATTGCCCACCAAAAGTAAGAATAAAAAATCTATGTTTGCAAATGTAAATATTAAATCTATTTATTTGCTATGAGAACACCCCAATAATTATGGCATTCCGAAGGGATATAAGTGCAATATATTTGTTCACTATGTGAACACCCTTATAATTCAATCATTCCAAAAAAATGTAAGTCCAATCTATTCGTTCACTATATGAACACCCTTATAATTCAGGCATTCCAAAGGAATGTAAGTCTAATCTATTCATTTGCTATTCGAACACCCCAATAATTATAGCATTTCGAAGGCATGTAAGTCTAATCTATTCGTTCACTATGCACCCTATAATTTTTTCATTTCAAATAAATTTCAAAGAAATGTAAGTCTAATATAATGGCTTTTTAATAGATGTATATCCAATCTATGCTTGCAATGCAAGCACAACATAAAATCTATCTGGCATTCTAAAGGGATGTAAGTCCAATCTAATAGTATTCTAATATAAATATGTCCAACCTAAGCTTGTGTGCAAGCACAACATAAATCCAACTAGCATTCCAAAGTGATGTAAGTCCAATCCTATTCGAACACCCCTATAATTTCGGCATTCCAAAGGGAGGTAACTCCAAATATAATGGTTTTCTAATATATGTAAGTCTGACCTATGCTTGCAATGCAAACACAACATAAATCCTTCTAGCATTCTAAAGGGATGTAAGTCCAATCTATTCATTCACTATGTGAATACCTCAAAATATGAAATTCTAAATGGATATAAATCTGATCTATGTGTTTTCCATGTGAACAACAACCTAAATCATACTAACATTCCAAAGAGATGTAAGTCCATTCTAACATCTTTCTAATAGATGTAAGTCTGACCTATGCTTACAACATAAATCTTACAAGCATTCCAAAGGGATGTAAAGCCAATATATTCTTTTGTTATGTGAATACCTCTATAACTAACATTATAATGGATGTAAGCCTAGCCACTCATTCATAAATGTAAATTTCTCTAAAATATGGCATTCTAATGAATATAAAGCCCTACACACATCTACAATGCATACTTTATAAAATTGAATTATTGGATAGACTTATAAATTAAGTCTAATTCAAATAACTCAATAAGTACCTATAGCATTACATAAACACTACAACTATAGTCTACTCAGGATATCTGAGACGAGACAACTCATGGCTGCTAACAGACCCCCTAGACATTACACCTAATAGCCCAATGATGTCATTAGAGTAATGGTAGTCCTAGGATGACAGAATCATGAGATCTTGATTTGAACTACCCTTTTTTTCTTCTAGATAGTCATTCACATAACACTACTAGACACCGATTCATACTAGAAATCTATGTTTATTTTGAACCTTAATCGAGAGTGCTCTCCTACTGTGATAAGTGGGGTAATTAGATATGAATATTTATGTTCATAGGAAGTAGAGCCTAGATCTAAATAAAGCCTAACATAGTGTTAGGGAAATTTTGGTTCAATATAAATTAATTTTCCTCATGAAGAATGAACTCCCCCTTATCATCCCTTAAAGATGGTGAAGATTTTTAAGATGTTTTCATAAGCGATCAAATTTCTGGAAACTCCACTAGGGATTACTTCTTTCTCCATTTTTGGTTAAAAAAATTAAAATATATAGTATTGTTGTAGATTTCCTTCTTCTTCTTTTTTTTTTTGAAAGTTTAGGTTTCTAAAATCAAGTAGAACCTAACTTTGAAATCATGATCAGGTGTGAAAAGGTTAATGTCAAACTTGTCAAACATGATGACTATTAAGTTAGGAGAGGGATCCATTATTAGATTCCCTCAAGCTGTAATCAACACTGGCTCTGTCAGAGCCACTCTCTAGTTTGGAATAATTTTTGAAGTCATATAGTTTGTACTTACTGGACCTATGATCAAGCTGATCACTAAGGGCATTGAAATGCTAAAAACATTCATAAAGCTACCATATGAAGGAAAGAGACTAAATGTAACCACTCTCAACAAACCTAGGCAACTAAATCCTAAAGCCTTACTAAATCAAAGAAAGAACTCAACCTCAAAAATGGGGGTTCTATTTTTGATAGGCTATCAAAGGTAACTTCTGATATTGTCTGCTTAAGATAAAAGAGCCATCAGAGGAACTTACCATTCCATAAGGTACTACCTTTGCTCCAAACAACCATGATCTTGAAGCATCTTCCTTAGGCACCAAAATATCCAAGTGAGCTAAGAGAAAGTATAATGTTTTTTTGTAGAGCTACTAGATTACCTATACAAGCTGAACAATAGCATGAGCCACTAGTGGAAGCAAACATACCCACCAATAATAAGTTTGAATTACTTAGATGGGACAAAAGAAATAGCCCTGAGGGAATAATAAAGAAGTCCTTCCAGGATAAACACTTACATACTATCTCATAAAAATAGCCAAAGAAGATTATTTCATCTAAATTCATAAAGTTTTGAATGTTGTTAAAAATAGAAACCTTCAAAGAAGAATTAAGAAACTAGTAAGCCAAGTCACCAATCTAAGATGTGTCTACCATAAACAAGGCAGAAACATTGAAAGATATCTTGCCCATATTGAGACGAGCTAAAAACCCAAGATTCTAATATTCAGTGACCACCGATATTAAGCCCTTCAATATAAGGGTACTAAGTGGCCAGTTGTTGAAAGGTCCTGACAACCTTCATAAAAAGGTAATATAAATCATCATATTTTAATCTATTCTGTGAACACTAGGGTGTGACATCTAGGATACGTTCTTAGAGATCCACCATTGGGACATCCCAATTAATTTGGGTACCAAAAAAACTCCAAATCATCAAAGATGAAATAAACAAATATGAGCAAGCTCAACTAAGTGACAAAAAGGCTGAATCACCCATCATCAATTGGAAATGTCAATATAAAAATAGTCAGCAAATGGTATGCCAAGTTATCCATTGACTCAATAAAAATATTTGCTGAGTTAGAAGCACTCTTCATCAAGAGATTTGTAGAAGCAACTAAAAAAAGTGATGACTGCAGATCTTTCCTTAGAAAAGAGAAGAAATGATGAGAGTGTCATGAAATATTTTACTAGATAGAGAAATCTGAGCATAAAATGTGATCAACAACTCACAAAAAAATATGCAATAGAACTCTTAATGGAAAACTTAGATGATCAGATGGCCACATATCAAGCCATGGACACTATTAATATATTTCAAGAATTGTTAGATCATGTAGCTAAATTTCAGAAGATGCCCAAGAAAAAGGGCTTTATTGTTGACTACAATAATTTTTTTGAGAAAGGAAAGTAATTTAAGTTATATGATTTAAAGAAAAATGATGTAAATATAGTATTCACATTCACAGTTGATACAAAGAGAAATTGAGGTGCAAGGACCTCATGACAAGTGGAAAACTAATGGAAGAAAAGAAAAAAGGTCCTACCCTCCAAGAGAAAATGAATAAGTAATATTCATTCAAAAGAGAATGTACTACTAAAGTTTTAAGCATGCCCTAAAGTTGGGATTATAATTACCAGAGTCACATTGACCTGACCAAGCAGAAAAAGTCAATGATCCTAACTATTGTATATACCATAGATTTATAAGTCACCCAATTGAGGATTGTTTTATCTTCAAAGATTAGGTAGAAAAAAGTAATCAAAATGGTGGCATATTGGTACATCCTAAAAAGGAGAGAGTTAATGTTATTATAGTACCCCCAAGTTAAGATGCAAAAGACAAATATGTCAAGTCAGTCAAAACATAGAATGTAAATAATAAAAGAGATAGAGCCCAATAAGCAAAAAAAAGAAGGAGGTTGGGAGGCATTTATCTCAAATAAGACTAAAAGAATGATTAATATTCTTCCAGCTATAAAAGGCACTTGGTGGAAGAACTCTTTAGAATCAAAAGAAACATATGAAATTCAATCAATCAGTAAAGCATGTCAGGTATTGATGGAGCACCACAATGTTGGTCAAAGTTCTATTCATTTCTATTGAATGTGTCTGCCAACTTGTCAACCCTATGAATGGCTTTTTGATTGGTATTGTGACGCTACTATGGCAGGGCCTAAGCGCTAGTGAACTAGTCAACCTACTTTTTATTATTCTTTATGGTACTTACGTGTTGTGGTACTGGGCCTATAATGTTGAAGCACTGTCCTCGCTTATTTTGAAACTTATATTTCTATCTACCAGAACTATGGTGCTAAACCTTAGGGGCTGAAGTGCAAACTTTCTTGTGCCAAAGAGCTTACCCCTAGCATTATGGTGATACGTCTCTACTGCTGAGGTGCTTCTCCTAGGATTAAAGAAAATTAAACATTTATTCATTCTCCATATGAAAATTCTAAATCTAACCAACACTCTAAAGGGAGGTAAGTCCAACATATATGTTTTCCATGAGAATGTAAATCCTACTAGCATTCCAAAGGGATGTAAGTCAAATCCTTTTATTTTCTATTTGAACATCTAAATATAACTGGTATTTCAAAGGGATGTAAGTCCAATATATTTATTTGTTATGTGAGCACCTAACTCTTTATGGCATTTCAAAAGAATGTAAGTTTAATCTTTTTTTGTTATGTGAACATCAAATATTATTGGCATTCTAAAGAGATATAAGTCTAATCTATTCATTTGTCATGCAAACACCATTGTAAAATTTTTGCATTCCTATGGATGTAAACCCTACATATGTCTTCAATGTAGGCTTCATAGAATTTTAGATAAACATATCAGTTAATTTTAGCCTTAATTCAATAAATACCTACATCATAAAATCTATACAACAACTCTAGTCTACTCGACATATCTGAAATGAGGCAACCTATAATAGCTAATCAGACTCCCTAAATATTACAACTAATAGTCCTCTAATGTTGGTAGATTGAAATAATATGGTCCTGGGATGACGGAACTGTGGGAGCTTGATCTAGACTACTCTCCTTTTTTGCTTAGATATTCATTCCTACCACACTATTAGTTACTGATTTATACCAAAAATTTACATTTTGTTCCAATGTTAATCGAAACTACTCTCTTATTATGGTAAGAGTGGTAATTAACTATGAATGCTCACAATCATGGGAACTAGAACCCAGATCACAAATAAACCCTAACACAATGTTAAGATAGATATAGTTGAATATAAATCAATTTTCCTCATGAATAATGAACTCTCTAACATCCCTAAAAAGATGGTGGAGATTTTCAAAGGTATTTTTCTTAAGCGATCAGATTTCTGATGACTCCACTAGGGGTTACTTATCTCTCCATCTTTGGTTGAAAAAATTAAAATATTCTATTCCATTGTAGATTTGAAATTTTCTTTTTAAAAGTTTAGGTTCTAAAAATATAGTAGAACCTAACTTCAAATTTATAAATAGGTGTAAAAAATTTGATGGAAAACCTAACAAATCTTATGACTATCAAGTTCGCAGAGGAATCTACTATTAGACTCTCTTAAGTTGTGATCAATGTTAGTTCTGCTAGAGCCACTCTCTAGTTTGAGATAATTTTTAAAGTCATACAGTTTGTACCAGCTTGACTTATGGCCAAGAGCATCACTGAAGTCATCAAAATTCCAAAAACATAAAAAAAATTATCTTATAAGGGAAAAAGATCTAATGTTATCATCTTCAATTAGCCCAGACAGCTCAAAGTTAAGGCCTTGCTCAATCATGGAAAGAACTCAACCCTTAAAAGAGATTCCATTTTCAATAGACTATCAAAGGAAACTCCAACAGTGTCTGTTAAAGGGAAGAAGGTCATTGAGCCTAAACTAAAATCTATCATTATCAATTCACTCAATAATCCATTGGAGGAACATATCACTCCATAAGGTGTTGCATTTATTCCAGGAAATAATCATCAAGAAGCATCTTCTTTAGGCACTAAAATATCCAAGAGAGCTAGAAGAAAGTTCAATGCATGTCGCAGAGTTGTCAGATTGTCTGTCCATCTTGAACAAAAGTATGAACTAATGGTGGAAGCAAACATGCTCACCAATAATAATTTTGAACTGCTCGTATAGGTCAAAAAAAAAACTCTGAGGGAACCATAAATAAGTCCATCTAGAATAAACACATGCAGCCTACTCAACAAGATCAACTAAGGAAGGAGGAAATTGTCTCCTCTAAAATCTACAAAGTTTTGAAGGCAGTCAAAAAAAAAAGAATTAAGAAGTTGGTAATCCAAGTCACCAACCCAATAAATTATTACTCTAAAGGAGGTAAGAATATTAAAATAAGTATTATACAAGCCTAGAGTAGAATGCAAATCCTAAGGATCTAATATTTGGTGAACACCCGCAGCGAGCCCTTCAATATAAAGGTACTTCGTGGCTAGTGGTCAGAAGGTCCCGTAAACTACCAGAGAAGAAGAAAATATCAGTCACCTCATTTTAACCCATTTGATGAACACAACAGTTTAACATCTAAGATACATTCCTAAACATCCACCACTGGAAGGTCCCGATCAATTTGGGTACCTAAAGAACCCCAAATCATCAAAAAAAATGAGATGGCTTAAAATAAGCAAGCTCAATCAAAGGAAGAAAAGGCTAAGTCCCCTTTCATTAATTAGAAATGTGGATCTAAAAATAGTTAGCCAATGGCTGATGATGCAAACAATCAACCTTTTTGGGAAGATGATGATATTTTGATTGATAAAAAATAACAAGCTCCAAATTTTCAAAATAATAAAAATATCGATTGCATGAAAGTTAATGTTGTTCACATGGTTGATACATGTTTATGAAATATGATTATAGTACCTAAACAATAAAGTGAGAAATAATATCAATAGGGTCCCAAGTCAATGCCTGAAGGTGAAACTTGAGTAGAACTTGAAGAACTAGCTGATGTTGTAACAAGGTTACAATGATAGATGGGTTCTCAACTCTAAGGAAAAGACCAAGAAATCAGCCAACTCAACAACCATCTCATTGAGTTGAATGGGTTAATGAAATAGTTGTTTTGTCATCTTAACCTAATAGCAATTTCAACACATCAAATACCTCCAAGAAATCATTTTGGAACGATCAATCCAATAACTAAAATTAGGGGCATACAAAATACTTCAACCAACTTTCCAATAACTTCGTTGCAAAGACAAGAACCTCTAGGAGAAGGTACACTAACTACTAACTAAGATATTAATGTCATAATAAAATTCAAAGTAGAAGATTTTATTAGCCAAAAGATCAAAGTGACCATTGCTTTACAAATTGTTGAACAACAAATTAGAAATGGCTGATCACACCCAACTAAATATGATCAAGTATAGTACCCCAAAGGGTATATCTTGCTGAAATTCAATGTCTTTTTAGGCATAGAAAATACACTACAACACTTAGCCTAGTTCAAAGCTACTTGTGGGAATACCAAAGAAAATGAGGCTTTACTGTTATGATAATTTGTTAGTAGTCTTACCAACATAGATTTTGAGTGATATGCTAAGTTATTTAAAGACTTAGTAAAAACTTTTATCGGGTTAGAAACACTCTTCATCAAGAGATTTGCAAGAACAACCAAAAAAGTGACAATTGTAGATCTCATCATTGAAAAGAAAAGAAAGGATGAGAGTGTCATGAAATATATTACCAGATATAGAAATTTGAGCATGAAATGTGATCAATAACTCACAAAAAAATATTTAGTAGAACTCATAATGGGAAACATAGATGAGTAGATGGCCCCATATCTAGCAATGGACATGATTAATATATTACAAGAATTGATGGATTGTGTAGCCAAATTTGAGAGGTTGCCCAAGAAAAAGGGCTCTAATGTTGGCTATAATAATTCTTCTAGGAAAGAAAAGTAACCTAAGTCATATGATTTAATAAAAAAATGATGTGAATACAACATTCACATTCATAATTGACAAAAAGGGAAATGGCGGCACAACAACCTCACAACAAGTGGCAAAGCCAATGGAGGAAAAGAAAAAAAAAGGTCCTACCCTCCAAGAGAAAATGAATAAGCAGTATTCTTTCAAAAGATAATTTTACTGCTAAAATTTTCAAGCACACCCTAAAGTTGGGATTGTAATTTCCAGAGTCACGTCTACCTGACCAAGCAGATAAAGTCAACGATCCTAATTATTATCTATAGATTTATAAGTCACCCAATTGAGGACTATTTCATCTTCAAAGATTGGGTAGAGAGAAGTAATCAAAATGGGGAGCTCACCGTGTCTAATAGCATATTGGTGCATCATAAAAAGGAGAAGGTAAATTCTATTATAGTACCTCTAAGCCAAGATGTGAAAGACAAATATATCAAGCCAGTTATAATATAAAATATAAATAATAATAAAGGCAAAGCCCCACAGGCAGAAGAAGAAGGTGGTTAGGAGACCTTCATCTTAAAGAAGACTAAAATAATGATTAACATTCTTCAAGCTATAGAAGGCATTCAGTGGAAGAACTCTTTATAACCTGAAATCAATCCAAGAATACTCTTTCCCATCAGTAGGCAATTTTTATATAATGTAAAGAAGCAGATGAAAATCAACCAAGCTTCATCATAAAAATCTCAAAAAAAAGCAGATGAAAATCAACCAAGCTTCATCATAAAAATCTCAAAAATTAAGGAAAAGAAGAAACCTCAAAAACCAAAATCTAAAACATAGAAGATAATTGACTCTTTGGAGGAGTACGAGCAATCTCCCCAAAGGTCAGTTAAATTGAAGGAGTATATGCTCCACGTACAACTTGGAACAAAAAATCCTGAATAAGAGGTTTCAAGAGAAATGTGTCTAGTTATAAGCAAATGTGAAAATTCTAATTTTCAAACCCAAAGAGAGGCATATTATGTGATTACAACATTAACCAACTTCAAGGAAGAACTATGCTTTCCCAAAGAAAATCCTATTAAAAGGAAAGGTTAAATTGGG
This sequence comes from Cymbidium sinense, assembly GCA_021442155.1. Classification (NCBI taxonomy): domain Eukaryota; kingdom Viridiplantae; phylum Streptophyta; class Magnoliopsida; order Asparagales; family Orchidaceae; genus Cymbidium; species Cymbidium sinense. Next base: position 28,013,468 of record CM038228.1, on the reverse strand, counting down.
CTCAAAGAAGCTAAGTACTAAACTAGGGAGCAATTTTGAGAGTTTTAAAAGCTATTAAAATTCTAAAAAAAGTATAGAGTTCATGAACTTCCTCTGATAAAGAAGATTTTATAGAAGAAGTAACTCAGATCCAATTAAAGAGTGGAAAGTGATTTTCTCCACCATCATAGAGGAAAGCTAGAGATAAAGGCACAGAAATTCAAATTAATGAAGATGCCTTACTCCCACCACAAGCTAAACCTCAAAAGACCACCAAAATTGGAGTAGACTATAATGTTCAGACCCATTTATGCAAGTTATCAACTTTGTTAAGTATATATGATGCTCTCATATTTTTAAAGAATATATAAGAAACATTGATTAAAGCCTTGTAAAATCTAGAATAATTTAAAGCATTCTTTGCTGAAGAGAGGATGAAAGAGGTCTTAACCTCTCAAAAGTTAGTGGCCATCACATTTAGTGATGGTGACCTATTATTAGGGATGACCGAACATAATTGGCCCCTTTATGTCACAGTTGAAAGCAATTCCACCTGTATAAAAGAATATTGATTGATACAGGCTCTTTGGTCAATCTCTTAACAGCTAAAACACTCCTATCATTAGACTTTGATGTTTGTTATCTAGATTTATTTAGATAAAAGTATAATATTCCTATAAGAATTCAATGAATAAGGACAACAAAGCTTAAGATCTCTTATTCTTCCTATATACTTCAAGAAATTGTATACAAAACCTAAATGTATCTGATTGAAGCTAGTATTTCATACAAAGCACTCCTTGGTATATCGTGAATTCATGAATATGGCATGGTGCCTTCAACTCTCCACCAATGTATGAAATACATTCAAAATTGTGAAGAGTGTCAAATTGATGGAGATATAAATCCATTCTTAATATATGAGATCAAGTTATATGATGATGCTAAGTATTTCACTTCTAATGAAGTAGAAGTAGTCAATTCTCAAAATTAAGTGGCTCCACTTTTAAGGAAATGCTAAAAGGTCATGATTCAAAGAGCAAAGGCACTAACAAATTGAAATAACCCAAAGTAATTCTCCACCTTGGCAGTGATACTGAGGATGATGAAGAAGAATTATTACTTTATCAATCTAAGAAAACTTCAACTGCCTAAAGGAAAGAAGGATCAAGTGCTGATAATATAATAAAATAATTAGAGTAAACTCATGTTTCTTTAATAAGGGTTCCTGAATATCAAATTTTCATGAAGGCTATGAAAATAATCAAAGTGATAAAGGTATATGTAAAATCCTTAATAGCTTTAAGGAATGAGGAAATATAATAACTGAAAATTTTCTATGTCCTTCCTAAAAAAGGTCATGATGAACTTGGGATCCTTTTCTATAAAATAGAAGAGCAAGCCACAAATCCCACATAAATATTATTTGAAGAGGATAATTTTGAGGAAGATGACATTTTAATAATTATTCCTCAATAATTCTTATCAACTCTAAAAAAGTTTGTTAAGAAGAATGTTCAACCTATACAACCAAATATACATGCACAAGTGTTTAAGAAGCTTTAGCAAGGGGATGATACCCAAAATTCCTTAGGATATGGGAAATTCATTACATGGGGATTGGGATATATTGCTTTAGTATTTCCCTCAATGATCTCATGCTATGTCGTATCAAAAAAAGAAGAAGTCTCTTTTAAAATACAAATGAACAAAGGGATGTTGCACATGAAAATGAGAATATACTCAAAGATGAATTAATAATTGAACTCAAAGAGGCCCCAAAAAAAATTTGATGAAGGTAATCAAGCAATTGTCAATGAGCTTCAAGAAATTAACTAGGGTACTGAAGAAGAGCTTAGGCCAACCTTCGTTAGTGCTAACCTCACATCAAAAAAATTACAGGAATTAAAAGCACTACTCTATGCATACAAGGACTACCTTCCATGAAATTATAGTGAGATGAAGAGCATATCGTAAGACGTAGCTATACATAAGCTTAAACTTAATGTACTATCTATAAAACAAGCATCAAAGTGAATGTGATTGGAAATTAAAGAGCAAGTAATCTCTGAAACTAAAAAGCTTACTTAAGCTAGATTTATCTCAAAGAGAAATATGCTAACTAGATCACCAATATCATCCCATTGAGAAAAAAAAGAATGGAGAAATCCATGTCTGCATTGACTTTTGGGATATAAATAAAGTATTCCCAAAAGATGACTTTGCCTTACCTAATGCAAAACTCATGGTAGATAATACATCAAAATATGACACCTCCTTCATGGATGGATCATTGAGCTACATCCAAATTAAGATGGCTCTGAAGGATCAAAAACATACATTCTTCTGTACATCAAAAAAATTTATTATTACAAAGTGATGCCATTTGGTTTAAAAGATACTTGTGCTACATAATAAAGGCCAATGACTAGCATTATCGATGACCTCATACATAAGTATGTAAAATGCTAAATTGATGATTTGGTTGTAAAATACAAATCCCAAGATGTGCATATAAGTGATTTAAGAGTTGTATTCGATATAATTGAAGTTTTAACTTAAAGATGAATCCTTTAAAATTTGCTTTTGGTGTGACTTCTAGAAAATTTCTAGGCTTTATTATATGCCATAAAGGAACTAAAATTGATCCCACTAAAATTAAAGCAATAATAGAGATGCCACCACCTAAGATCTTGAAGCAGCTATGTTCACTATAAGGAAGTTGGCTTATATCAAGAGATTTATTTCAAATCTTTCAAGTAAATGTCAACATTTAGCTAGATTAATAAAAAAGAATATAACTTTTAAATGGGATGATGCTTATCAAGAGGCATTCAATAGCATAAAGCAATATTTATTGCATCCCCTAATTTTGGCAGCACCAATAAAATGAAAGCCATTGGTATTCCATATAGTAGTGCTAGAGGAATCGCTCGAAGCTCTGCTAACTCAAAATTATGAAGAAGAAAAGAAAAATGCTATGTACGACATAAGTTGATGTTTAATAGGAGCTAAAATAAGATATTCTTCTATTAAGAAGCAATATTTAGGGTTGATATTTTCTATTCAAAAGTTATGTCACTATATGTCATTACATAAGATAACTTTGATACCTAAAGTCGATCCTCTCAAATTCTTGATGACCAACTAGCAAGTAGATTAGTTAAATGGGAAATCTTGTTACTTCAATTTAACATAACATATATCCCACAAAAAGCTATATAAGGGCAAGCTCTGGCTGACTTTCTAGCTGCTTAACTTTTACCGATAGATTTTCCACTCAATGATGAATTACCCGACGAGCAGATCTTTGAAGTGAACAAAGCTTAACAATCGTTAGAGTGGGACATTTACTTCAATGGAGCTCCATCAATAAAGTCAGCTAAACCACTAGGATTACTTATGATATAGGTTGGAATTAGATTAATATTTATGGCACAGCAAAGTGGCATACTATGATATTCATATAGCCTAGTTGAACCTTGAATCAACAATGAGATTGAATATGAAGTATTAATTATAGGCTTAGAGCTAGAAATTAATCTAAAAATAAAAAGCTTCATATCTATGGAGATTCCTAACACATAATCTGACAAATAATTAGGACTTTCAAGATAAACAAGCTCAAATTTGGTGCTTTATCAGAAGCATGCTTTAGAGCTCCTGAAGAAAATCCCTAGAACAATAATTACAAAGGTATCACATTGGGAAAAATATAAGGCTGGCATATTAGCTAAATTAGTTAAAGAAATGGCAGATCCTCAAGCAAAGCCAATTATAATAACAGTCCAAAGCAGGCTGGCATTAGCGCCAACACTTCTTCAAGTTTTTAAAGCTAAAGAAAATTAAAAAAGTTTGACAAAAAAAATGATTGGTGAGAGCCATTCATTACTTATCTTAAGGGTGGTGGCTTGCCAAAAATGATAAATTAAAAGCTTATCAAATTTTACAAAGAGCGCTACAATGTGCTCTTGTGAATGAGATGTTATATTATCGTTCATTTGACCAAATATGATTGTGATGCCTAGGACCAAACGAAGCCATGATGGTAATAGCTGAAATCCATGAAGTATGCGGTGCACATCAATCTAGTCCTAAGATAAAAATTAAAATTAAACAAATGGATATTACTTGCCCAACATGGTTCAAGATTGCATTGAACATGCTAAAAGATATCATCAATATCAAATACATGCAGACATGTTGCATAGACCACCTAATGTCTTACATCTAATAGTGGCAACTTGGCCATTTCAATGTTGGGGAACTTATATAATTGGTCCAATAGATCCTCCATCTAGTGGATATCATTTCATTTTGTCAACCACTTATTACATCTCAAAATGGGCAGAAGAAATTTCCTTAGGGGAGGTTAAAGCAAACAATATAATAAAATTCTTTCAAGATCATATTGTCTACCGATTTGGAGTACCTCAATTAATTATATATGTCAACAACACTACCTTTAAGAATGTCAAAATCTATCACTTCATTAAGAAATTTAAGATAGATTGGTGATATTCTTTGATATATAATATAAGAGTTAATGGTCTCATGAAGGCATTTCACAAAACATTGATCAAACTTCTCAAAAGAATTCTCTCTTAAAATAAAAAAGAATGGCATGATAAATTAATAGAAGCCTTGTGGGCGTATCACACCACATACAAGGCCACATAAGCAACACCATACTCATTGGTCTTTGGGGTAGAAGCTATAGTTCCTATTAAAGTTAAACTACCTTTTCTTCATATTACAGTCCAAAATTAACTCACAATCGAGGAAAATGTTTGAATATGACTTAATAAGCTTGAAACTTTAGATGAAACTCAACTACAAGCTAAGCAAAACCTGGAAATGTAAGGAGTAAGGATGGCCCGAGCTCATGGCTGCATGGTTCGCCTAAGAAGATTTAAAATGGTGAACTAGTAATGGTTTGTATAAGGCCTATCATTCCTCATCATTAAGTTGGTGGAAAGTTTGACCCAAATTGGGAAGGACTTCACATTATCAAAAAAGTATACAAAGGGTGAGCTTATCAGCTCATTGTCACAAAGGGCATAAGGCCTTGGCCACCTATAAATGGACGATATCTCAAAACATATTATGCATAACTTTTGAAAGTGATATGCTCTATAAATAAAAATGTCAAAATTGACTCTAAATTGATCAGTCAAAATGATAAATTATTATCGGCATTTAAATTTGAAAAAACATTTTCATCTCAAAAGAAAATTATCTTATTAATAAGGGGAAATTTTTTATTTCTTATCATGCAAGAAAAATTATCCATCAAAGAGAAACTTCATATGATCAAAGAAATCTAAACCTAAATTTAGATCCATCATGTCTAAAGGGGTTGGATTCAAACCAAAATTTAGATCCATCATGTCCAAATGGGCTAGATCTAGACTTAAACATAGATCCATCATGTCCAAAAGGGTTGGATCTATCATGTCCAAAGAGGTCAAACCTAAATCTAAATTTAGATTCATCATGTCCAAAGGGGCCGAATCTAAACCTAAACCTTGATCCATCATGTCCAAAGGGGTCAGATCTAAACTTAAATTTAGAGCTATCATATCCAATGGGGCTAGATCTAAGTCTATATTTAGATTTAGCATGTCCAAAAGGGCCATATTTAAACCTAAATTCAAATTCAACACATTCAAAAGGAGTTGAATCCATCAAGTCCAAAAAATACTAAAAATTATATGTTGAAACAATGATGTTGTATAAGTCTAAAAAAAATAAATAAAATCTCACAAGCATAGCTCACTTACAGATTTATATATTATTGCCACTTTTATAATGTTCACAAAATTTATATATTTCTCTTTTCAAATTTACTATAATATGGTTTGAAAAAGACTAAATAATATGCCTCTTACTGAGCCCACTATGGAGTAGATATGGGCCACCATTGAAGCTTATGATCTACATTATTCAGCTAGATTATAGGATCATTTATTATGGCATCAAGAGATGTTGATGGACATATAAATTTTTAAGATTCATTTTCTCTATCATCTCACATTCTACCTTGTGATTTACAGCTTCCACCTGGATATGATCCTTCTAACTTGGTGATTAATTTAAAATTGAGGCATAGTCATGGTGTTCCTCTAGAGCAACTTATAGATTACCTTAGTTTTAGTGATTAGGATGTACTCTAACTAGTCATAAATAATACTCCTTCTCCAAGTATGATTCAACTTATAGGTTACCGCATATTATATCATGAGGCTTAAGATTGAGACTCAAAGTCTATATTTGGCTCACCACTATTAGGTGTTAGTGGCTACATATATTAGGCCTACCTCATTTATATATTCATGGCAATATTCTCAAGAGAACTAGCATATATTATGCAATCTATGCATCACTCTTTGACTATAATTATCTTACCTTCACTTGGATCCATGGCATAATAGAGTATTGGGATAGGACCACCAATAGTTGTTAGATTGATCCTTATGAGATGACTATTACTTTCACAGATATGCAAGACATAGTAGGCCTCCCTATTTTAGGCATTTCCTATGAAGAGTGATTCCCTCCATATCACAAGCTCTTTCAACCAGCCAGTTGGCTAATGAAGGAGGGGGAGTTGTATTTATTCTTCTAGTCTTCACTATTCTCTAGCTCACCATTAGATGCTATTCAGAGACTGGAGATCAAACCATAGATGATGTGGCACTTTTACTCTTGATATATGGTTTAAGAATTCTCTTCATTCAGCAACACATTTATGTCATTTTATGTGTTTGGATGATTTATTTTATATTGGCTTTCATTCATCGCAGGAATCTTTTAGTATTAGATTTGAGCCTAAAAGATGAACTAGTTCCTAGCATATTTTAGCATGAGGCATCGATGATGTTTTTAGTAGCCTTCATAGCTACATAGCTATGCTACTTTATGTTCCTTGGGTGCAGCAGACTCCTCCATCCTTTGACTCTCATGATGGCTAGTTAACTTGCTCATGGTGAGAGGATAACACTGTCACCTATGGCATTAATCTACTTGTACCATGATTTAGGAAAAGTGAGCATCAAGTGCGACTCATGCCACTACAATATAGAGGCTCTTTGACATTATTTACATGGATGGATTCACGCACATATTTTTTGAGTTTTCACCTATTCTGAGACACCTCCCTCTTTCAGAAAGCAGCATTTTTCATTGATTATATAACTGAGCAGAGCTACAGTTGCATAAGATAGAGATCAGATCCAAACATTTAGGTTTGTGCCAACACGCATGATAGATCACTTTTAGATTATTCATAAATCATCTTTTTATAGCTTGCCTGCTCAGAGCTTGGGAAAGAGATTCATTGCTTCTATTATTGATAGGGGTACACCCTTACTATTATCAAAGCCAATGTATAGATGTATAGCAAAATATCTTATTGGGCTGAGACTTGCTTATCTTTACTACTGCCATCATGAATCCATCATTTTGGAGGGATGCAATCCCAACAGAGTAGCTAGACAGTATGGCTTTACTCAGGCAACACCTATATATGAACTACCATGGATACTTGATATAACAAACACTCATTCCCTATGGACATTATCACTATCTGTTCATTTAGAAGCACCTTCTATGGCTTGAGCTTTTCTACTTCGCCTAAGGACTGGTTCTTATTTTTGTGTAGCTCCATAATAGGTTAACATAAGAGTTAATCACTTATGGTTTCTATGGATTAATCAAATTATTTTTCTTCTTTTTTATAGTTGGGCTTTCACATATATTGTCGTAGACTCGAGAGAGCTAGACTGACATGAAAATTACATTCTCCTCAACACACAACTCATATTTCTAAGGAGTCATTAGATAGATGGGACAATGGTAAAAAGTTCATCGAGGCTATTTACACTCGATATCCATTAGTATAGGTTGAGCTATCAGTAGAGTGAATAGAGAGTGATGTCACTTTGGTATTATCAACAAATGCTAGTGTAAATTCTCTAGTTTCTCATTCTACTAAGCTTATCAATGATGACCATATACACATTGGAAAAGATCCATGTACAAAGGGATCTGATGCTTTGATGACTATGTGTAAATCCTTATTAGGCTTGACTTTGGTGATGGTGAGTGCTACTCAGAATGATTCCTTAGCAAATCTTGACTCTTGTGTAGATAGCCACCCCACTTCTAGTTTGATGGATGTAGTTCAAAAGAGCTTATCTGATTTAGAAATTTTATGCTTCATCTCCAAGATACACTCTATACCTTTAAGATCATCACATTGCGACTATTCAAAGAGCTTATGCCATATAGTGATAGCATTGCATCATTTACTTTTGAGTGTTGACTTGGAAGTTTTGACTGGCTTGTTTAGCTTCTGTGTGAAGTGAATTTTTTTTTTAGATTGTGCTGCTGCTTTGAGTCTTGAAGTAGAGAAGTTGCAACTTTGGGAATCCCAGTGTCAGAATATCGAGTTTGCATTATTCTCATTACGCACTACTTACAAGGAGCTCTTATCAGACACACTCACTGATGTAGAGACTTTACTCGATCCCACTTTGCATCAAGCTTCTCTAATCTATCAAGATCTCGAGCACAGCCTCAAACCCTTGAGATTTTACTAGAGAGAGCTCTCTAGAGCATAGGTTAAGCTTCTTGATATATCTACTGGATTGAGAAAGCTATAGCAGAGAAGACAGTATTTCTTAAAGAAGAGATCTATGGTAAGATAGGTTGTCACAGCTATAGAAGAAGATTTTTCACAAATGAATACTTAGGTGTTTGAACTTGAGTAGGTTCTCTCTTCATTAGTTCATGACCAAGAAGCTACCTTTCAATATCTCCACGATGGACGGGAGAGGTAGACTATTATGGCTTATCGAGCTCATACTACTTCTATTTCTATGAGAGAAATTTTGACTAATTACCTGTAGTTGAAATTTCTTTCAGCAACTATTTCTAGTTGTTACATGATATATGAATATTATGATTATTGACTTCTTAAATATTATACTCTTTCTACTTTTTATATTTTCGAATATGAAAAATAAAGGAGAGTAATGAATGCATCATATCCAATCGACATGACACATTCTTTAGGACCAATTTATTTGCAACTAAAAAAATCATACATGAAGCATCCTGACTTGAAGGGCTTCAACACTGCAATTTTGGTGCCTAAGCATTGGATCCATTATCCCTAGGCCTAAAAAATCCTAAGTTGCTGGGGACTGACACAATTTTTTTTTCTTTTTTTTCTTGACACTCTCTTCTCTCTGCTACAGACACTTTTTGTTGGACGCTCTGTTCTCTCCACTGTATGCTCTCCTTCTTATGTGAGACAATACTGAAACAAGCCATCAGTGATTCCACATAAAATTTAAAATAAAAAAGTTTCTTTTACATAATTTCTTGCTTCACAGAAAAATTCTAAAGACTTCCACCATTGATCTTAGATATGGTATGAAATGACGATCCTCCCTCTTTTGGTCATGGATCTAGAGCAAGAGAGAAGAGCGTAACACGTTAATTACAAAATCTTAGGCATTTCCAAGATAAAATTATGTCAAAATCATTATAAACTTGAGGTTTAATTTATTAAATTATAAATTTAAATTTTCAAGATCTTCGTTATCGAACTTGGTTCTGGCATGAGATGAAAATCCATCCCCGTTGATCTTAGTGCATGTTGAACTAAAAAAATTTAAAAATCTAGCATTGCTAAGCCATTGTGCTACCAAAATTTTGTGAGAATCATCAAATTACATAAGAAAATCTACCCTATAATAGAGTCTTCCGACTCACAGCGCCGAGTCGCTAGGTTCTCAATATTTTAAATATTTCGCTCTATGATTTACAACACTACTATGCTATTGTACGATGTCAAGCGTTGTGACCAGCTTCATGGCGTTGAACCCTAGTGCCACAGCATTTCCTTCTGAGGTTATAAAGCCAATATGTCCACCTATAGAGATGCAGTGCTATCCAGACAGCATTAAGGCACCATCAGGTCTAAGTGTTATCTTCTATGATGTTTAAGTCCAAGATCCCCCATCTAGCATTAAGGCGCTGATCTTCCAGCTCCAAGGCAATGACTTCTCAATCTATCTATTTTTAAGTTAGAATTTTTATCTAATTAATTTTTTAACTTATAATAAAGATTTAAATTAAAAATAAGTTCAAGGGATAACCAACTAATATGTGAAAAAAAATATGAATAAAACATTTATTACAAAATAAAATTTTATTACAAAAATGTGTCAAATAAAATTACAAAGATATAAAAAAATAAAGAGAAGAAATACAAATACAAAACAAAAAGAGGGAAAACTAACCTTGAAGTTGTAGTCATCCTCATCTTCTTTTGGCTCCAATGAGGTGCTAACATAAGAGTGATAATGATGCACTACAAGAAAAGAAAATTGACTCAGGCCAACATTAAAATTGTAATTTTCAAACATCTTAATAAGTGTTGAGTTGAACTCAGCCATGTGAGAAAATTGCACCTGTTGTAAACCCATATGATAATCAAATTTCTTTTTCAATTCTTGTTACTGTCAACTGCTTTCACCAACCCATTTTTTTTAATTCTGAGACTTCTTCTCCAATTTCTTGAAGTTGCTCATTCAGTGTTTTGGAGGATTTGAATATGGATTTAGGAGCATGTAAGCTTTCTCCTATCTCTATTTTTTATCCAAACCCTTCAATTATTCTTTTAGTCAAGGGAGCCCTTATATAAGGACTTCTTCCGCTAGGTCCCTTAATGCACCAGCTGCAACACACGAAGAATAAATAAAATAAGGATGACCATAACCTAAGGAAGTAATATTCTTAAGCATATTATAAATTAAATTATAAATAATCTTTTCTAATTTATAGTAAATCTCTTTTAAATTACATAATTCAAAATAGATCTATCATTAGTTAACTCACTGATATTATCAGTGGGCATCAACTTGGCAGAAATAAAATAGTGTCAAGCCTTAGTCTCGACAGTTAGGTCGGCAACAAAAAAGTTCATAATACTTTCCTCTCACTATTTTCATTAAATATTGACATTTCTAATAGTGAGGAAACTAAAATTTATCAAAATCAGGATGATAATTGTAATAGAAAAAAAAAGTGATCATATACAAAATTCTACAAATTGTAATATGCATTAATAGTAGTACTATCAAAAGATACATATTTCTCCTTACAAAAACTCTATTATTCTGGTTCTCCTTCACTTTGGAGAAAAACCCCCACACCAGAGAGACCACACAATCTTTGTTGTCATAAGTGAAAAGCTCCAAACCTCACTTATTGATAATGCACTCCATGCTCCAACCCGGATTGTGGAAGCTACTCTCCAGAATGAGGTGCTTTGTTGATGAGAGTGTGTCGGTACCTCTTCTTCACTTCCACACTAACAAATCGGTTAGTGTTAATGGAGGTTGCCCTCTTCTTGCCCTTATGGAAGTGCTTGAGAGGCATATTTGCTATCCAAGATTAGAGCGAAGGCTAAGGAAGAAAGGTTGTAAGAATTCCTCGAAGAGAACAAAGGCTTTAGAATAAAATTTTTGGCAATATAGGAATCCTATTTATAGATTAGATCTAGTGTCGTGATGCTACTTTTGAAGCACCAAGGTGCTAGCCTCTCAGTTTTTAGGATGGGGGACCAGCACCGTGGCACTCCACATATAGCACATAGGCGTCGATCAACTGATCAAGACAGTTATTGTGCCTATCAAAAAGATGCATTTATGATATTTATTATCATTAATTTCATAATCAACAGAACCCATAAAGGGCATCAGGTATTGATGGAGCACCGCAGCGCCCCGACATCGTGGCACTAGTCAAAAGTTCTATTCTTTTCAGTTAAATGCATCGCCACTGTTGTGGTAGCATTTTGCGGTGTCGACAATACCGCTCCAATAAACCTATTTTTCGTTGTTCTTTATGGAAATTAAGCGCTGTGGCGCTTGGTCTATAGCTCTGAAGCATTATCCTCTATGGTTTTGAGACTTATATTTTTGCCTGCTAGCATTGAAGTGCAAAACTTTACGCATTGAAGCACCAACTTCATAGAGTCGTGGCACCAACCCCTTAGCATTATGGCACTACTTCTTTAACTTCGAGGTATTGTCTTCTAAGAAGAAAAAAAAATCAAACATCTATTCATTCACCATATGAACATTCTAAATCTAACTAGACTCCAAAGGAAGGTAAGTCCAACTTATATGTTCACCATACGAATGTAAATCCTACTAGCTTTCCAGTGGATTTAAGCCCAACCCCAACATATGTTTACCATGCAAACATTATCAAAATCCTACTAGCATTTCAATAGAATGTAAGTCCAATATTTTTGCTCTCTATGCGAACATCTAAATCTAGCAAGCATTCCAAAGTGATGTAATTTCAATCTATTTCTTTGTTATGTGAGCACCTAAATCTATATGACATTCCAAAAGGATGTAAGTCTAATCTTTTTGTTCCCTATGCGAACATCTAAATATACTTGTCATTCCAAAGTTATATAAGTCCAATATATTTGTTCACCATGCAAACACCCTTATCAATTTTTTGCATTCCTATCGATGTAAACCCTTCATATGTCTACAATGCAAATTTCATTGAATTATTGGATAAACTTATAATTTAAGTTTATCCTTAATTCAATAAATACCTACATCATAAAACCTACACAACAACTCTAGTTTACTAGAGTATCTAAAATGTGGCAACTCATGGCTATTAATCAGATTCCCTAGACATTACAGTTAATAGCCTTTAATGTTGATAGATTAGACTAATGTAGCCTCGAGACAACAGAACCATGGGATCTTGATCTGAACTACTCTCATTTTTTTTTTCCTTTTAGACAGTCATCCACATCACACTATTAGATACTTATTTATACCAAAAACTTACGTTTATTTTCAACTTTAATCGAGAGTATTTTCTTACTACGGTAAGAGGGGTAATTAATTATGAATGCTTGCGGTCATAGGAAGTAGAACCCAGATCTAAATAAACCCTAATAAAATGTTAGAGCAAATCTGGTTGAATATAAATTAATCCTCCTCATGAATAATGAACTCCTAACATCCCTAAAAAGAGGGCAAAAGATTTTCAAAGGTGTTTTTCTGGATTAATTATTAAGTTAATTTCGAATTGATTCAATTCAAGTCTATTAATTTAAAAAATTAATACTAACTAAAATTATTATATTTGAAATTGAGTTGAATTAAATTAATTTTGAAGAAGTCATCTTCAACTTAGAGCAAATCAATTTTGAGATCAAGTAGATTAAACTGTGAGTGATTATGTGAATTTTGAGTTTCTCATATAACTATCAATTTTAATGAACGTGATTGAAATTATGACATTTTGATCTGTCGATTTGGTGAATTTGGGCATGAGTTCTTTAGACGCTAGGACAGTAAGTGCATGGCACAATGGATGAGAAGCTTCCAGACATATATATATAGGGAACTTTTTTTCATAATCATAGAAAAGAAAATAAGCTGAAGCCTATATAATTTATTGTAGGTAAATTTTTTTCTCAACTGAATTATTTAAAGTTTGAGGCGCAAAAGCTCCTTTATTCGGTTCAAGGAGGGCAGTACTAGATAAATTTGAAGTATGATTGGAGTTCTGCGACTTAAGATATCAAAGCCAGACTGGAAATTTTTTTCAGGTTTTTTTGGTGGTACATTTTTGTGGCTCCATCGAAATAACACTGCTAAATGAAATGCGGAGGAATGTTATTTATGTTGATTAATATGATTAAAAAAAGTTGTCAAAGCTTGCGGCGTATATAATTTTACCTTTATAACTTCTCTTCTTAACATGATCAGAGGACAAAGTAGGGTAAAATGATGTATGCAACATTTTTTTTTTCCGGTCAAATTCATTCACAAAAATAACAATCCTTAATTTATTAATATTTAGGGCCAATATGGGATCATTTTTATTTTATATTCTATATTTTATATTTTATGTTTATATTATTTTTAAATATATATCTATTTAGTGTATTTTTAAATATTTTTATTTTATGTTTTATGAATAAATATCAATATTATTAAAAATATTAAAAAATAATTTTTTAAGTGTTTTTAAAATAATTATTACTATTATTTATATTTTTTATTTTGAATGAAAATATAAATAAAATAAATAAAAGAACAAAAAATAAAAATGATTTCTAGCTAAGCCTGCATGTTTAAGATCTTGTTTTTTAAAAGAAATGTAATATTTATCTGGGTGTCAATTAGTTTAATAGGTTAGATTTTTAAAATTATTGGAAAGGTCTTGGAATTAAATCTCTTTCCTTTGGCATTCGATATTATACTTGAAAATTTTTCCATTCCTTGTCCCCGCTTTTTCCTTTCTTGTTCTTGTGGCCATGGATAGTATTCTTCCCCAGGTTATAAAAAAAACCGTGGCAGAGTTGGGGATGCACCTTTTCTGCACAAAAGTCGCCATTGCATCATGCTACATAGATTTTTGGCTGTATATCATAATTAGAGAATCGTAAGTTGCATCACCTGCATTCTTGAATTAATTTTGATGTATTGATGTTGAGAGAGAGAGAGAGAGAGAGAGAGAGAAGAAGAAGAAAGATAGCTTAATAATTAGTTAATTTCATATTATATCCAATCTTTTTTACATATATTGTAATACAACTTAATAATTTTGTATTACAGATCAAATATAGTATACTTTCCTGAGTTAAATGCAGTTAACAGGAATGCATTTTGATCTATGACAATTGGGATATCTGTAGTTTACATATCTTAGTTTTTTATAGTGTCTTGCACAACTTACATAGAGCCTTAAGCTGATGGAGAGAGAGCATAAAGTGTGTTTGTGGTGTCCTTTTTATTGCTCTCATTGTGGCCTAGCGAGTGGTTGTTCACAAATATAAATTACAAGTTAGACAATGTATCAAAAGAGATTAGATATTTTAGTGGTTATATTTAACAACAAAAGTGTATAAAGGAGCGAATCCAGAATTTTTTCTAAGAAGAGATACAATAAGATAAAAAATATATTATAATATTATATAAAATTAAAATTAAAATATCTCATATAATAAAATAAAGAAAAATTAAATATCATAATAACTTAAATTTTTTCTACATTATATATCATCTATAACTTCTTCCTTTGAATTTTACTATTTCGAAATTATTGTATATGAACTCCTTATCAATACTCTTAAATATAGCACCCGTATATTTAGACTATGATTGAGAATATCTAAAAAGTCAATTAAATAATAATTTCTATTTAATTAGTTCACGTAAAAATAATATAATCATAATTAAATTGATTAAAATATAATTATCATAACATAATCTATCAAATCCTCCCCTTCCGCTTCATGGATGCCAGAAGAGAAGGGAGACATTGCGAAGGTAATCCTCGTTTTTCGTCCCACCCTCCTTCATGCACTTCTACTTCTCTAAATCTCGTAAATCTGCCTACCAACAGCAGTGGCCAACAGATTTAACCTATCCAAAAAAATTGTTAGGCTGGATTTAAGTTAAATCCTGCAACTAAACAGCCATTTGCATGGTTAAATCCAAATTTACTAAATCATGTTTACAGGGTTTATGAGATTTATAGAAATTCTGTAATTTGCTAGAGCTACTTAATGTGGGGTTAAATCCAATATGCTTACATTCTTTGAAGCTGAGTATATTGTGGTCACCAGAAAGTCCTTGTGGATCTTACATAGTGCCGGAGTCAAGACCTTAAAGAGAAGTATTCTTTGGGGGAAAATGGGGAGAGTGCTTAGAATGGGAGGAGAGCTCCCTTCATGAATGCTATCTCCACCTCTCATGGCTATCAACACGATAAAATCCACAATATATCTTCGCCCACCATCAATAAGATCCAGCCTTAGATGCTAGTCGCCACTAGTATATTTAATTGCTTTTTTCATCTCAGGATTTTTTTAAAAGTTGATTTTTAATAAGAATTAAATTAAATCTGAGTCTTCCTATTAAAAAGAAACTTCTCAATCAAATTTTTCATAGGTAAAATATTAAGGGTTAAATTTTATCTCACATTTAAAATCAATAACATTTTAACTTCATTTTTTTGTGATGTTTACTACATGCGAATAGCATACAGTAAAAATCAATAGCATCCCTTTTTTTGTTATATTTTATACATACGAGCACCAAACTGGGGAGCATGCTTCTACATATTTTATACGTATGAACACAAGACAATTTTTCTTAAAATTTGTTAGTAATTTTGAGTTGATTTAGGCTAGCTATAGACTGGAGAGTCGTGTGGAATGTGTTAGGAAGCAATTTTTAGAATGGTTTGGGCAGGAGTTTCTGGAATGGGTTGGGGAGCCATTTTTGGATCGGGCTGAAGAGCAAATTCTTAGGGTTAGAATGTGTTGGAGATGGAGTGGGATGGGATACAAGCAAGATGCACCCAACAGACAGTATCTTCAGTTCATCATCTATGATGTCCTTGATTCAACCCAAAATCTAGATAAACATAGCAATGTTAGGAGAATTATCATGCAAGTGCACTTAATAAAAATTAAAATAATTTATTCTGAGTTCCCTAATCTCATGCTGTTGTTATGGAAGAAAAAAAAGATTCTTATGCTTTGAAGATCTAGCCAATGGACTCTATTCACCTCATTATATGAGGCATTAAATCTTTGGCACTAGGACTGAAAATGGTTGTGTGCTCAAAAAATCATTTATATATATAATTAAGTAGAAGCTATTAAATATTAAATTTATAAAGCCCTACTACATGCTAAATATTTATAGAAGATACTTTCGCATCATGACCAGCATCACTTATCCACTCACATAATTAATAGATTTGCCTGTAAAGATGTTACTAGATAGGCCATCAAACTGGGACACCAAAAGCCTCCAAATAGCTTCTAATTATACTGATTGAACCCAATCAATGTTCTCCATAAAAGCTAATAAATTCTTAGGAATCTTATAGTTGTGTAAAGCAAAAAAAACTAAATAAATAAATAAAGGTTTGTTAGCAAGAACTCTATGTGCAGCTTAACAAATTGAGAGCTAGATTATGGCAGCTTAAAGTTTTCTTACTATATTTAATATATATTGCGGTGAGTGTGGGGAACAACTCTCTACTCAATATATTTTCTTTCTTATGATTTGCAACATTGTTAAAAGAGTGACCTCATCGATAGTAAAGTACAATTTGCATCTATGTCGTCAGCACTCTAGCTGGTCACCAATTTATATATAATCAAAACATCCTGTTGGATAGGAGTATTCTCATAAAATGGTTGATTTCCAGCCTTCTTAGAATCTCAACAATATCTTCATTAACAAAGTCAGTGACTTCATTATATACCGACCTAATGTTGAGGGCTAGTATTTCAAAATAATTTTCAGAATAGAAATTTTCTTGCAACATTCAAATAAAACACATAAGTAAGCTTATTACAAAAGTTGATGTGTACACATAATATTAATGAACATGTTGTGTACACAATAGATGTGTATACGACTTCTAGGTACTTAACTATAGCAACTAAGTATATAATAATAAATAGTATGTACATAGTAATACATAACTATTATGTATACAACTATAGAAACTATGTATTCAATGATACACAACAGCTGTGTACTCTGTATACATAGTAACTATGTACACAACAAGACATAGCAAATGCATAAAACACAACACAACAGCTGTGTACTTAGCAATAGACAACATATATGTACATTGTAATACACACCAATTGTGTGTATAGTTATTATTGTAGATGTGTTCACAATAATACACAATAGTTATGCACATAACAATAGCAGTTGTTTACACTACAATACACATAAGATGTGTACACAACTGTAGCTATTGTATATATAGGTATGCATACACAGTTCTAATAACTATCTACACAGCAATAAAAAACAACTATGTCTATAGTTGCATCTACTGTATACACAAGTATACCCAACAACTATGTGCACAACCCTAGCAAGTGCATACACAGCTACAAGATCTATGTACATAGAAGTACACAACAACTATGTACACAAGTGTAGAAACCATGTACACAATTAGGGTTTAGTATGTACAAAGGTCTAGGCTTGTATATAAGTTCAATGATGTCTGTACACTATAAAAGCTATGTAAAAAATAGTTATGTACACAATTTAAAAAAAGGGTGTGTATATATAAAGCTTCAGCATCATCTGCTAGAAGGATTTAACTTAAAACCTAAACCCTAACTTAACACTAAAGCAGCTAATATAGTAAATAAGGACTTGAAATCTTTTAAATCCAAGGCAAAAATAATACCATAATGTTGTAAAGTTGATGGAGACTTCCGTAAAAAATAAAGTACACATCAACAAAAGAGAAAACATAGGAACTTTTCCAATCACAAAAGGTTGGAACACAAAAGGACTCAAAGATGATGAGCTCTTTAAAGTATAAAATATTATTTATTAGCTCATCTAGCTTTTTTATCGCTCATTTTTTTACTGCATCGATTGGACCAAGTCATCGGGCCTAACATTTGTTTCTTATTAAAATTATTAGTGTCAAGTGACGTAATGCTATTGAGGTTCAGGCATAGAGCTACATCCATATTATGTACCTTATAATTCTCCTATATTCAAGGCTTCAAACTTTTCATTCTAACTTGAAATCAAATCATAACAAGTAACATAAATTCACACCATCATTAATTAAAATAATTTAAATGCTTAGGATTTAACATTGCTAAGGACAATTTTTAGCTATTTTTTATATGACCAATAATTATTAGCTATTTTAATTTTAGTCATTTAAAATTATGATGAATAATGAAATAAGTGAGGATAACTGAATATATAATTAAAATAATTAATTTCTTAAAGTTGAGTAAAAATAAAGATGAAAATTTAAATCATTTAAGGATTTAATGATTATATTCATGGTAAATATCAATTAAAATTCTATTAAAATAAAAAAGCTAAAAAGTATATGCTTAAAATAGTAAATCTTTGATTATATATATATTTTTATGAGTAATTTATATATAGTCATATTAAAGTGTAACTCAATATGTTGATACTAAAATTCTAAATATATTACTAGTTAATTCGACGAGACAAATTTTAAATATATGACTATACATAACTATTCAGCATAGCACAAAAATAACTTTGATATATTAGCACATTGAGTTAGCATATAGTGATTGATGTATTGTGCATTTACCTAGGGTTGTTAAGCTATCTTTATTCCCTTTATTTTATTAATAGATTCATTACATTTAAGACCATGGGTAAGGCAACAGTATATTATTATTATTATTATTATTATTATTATTATTATTATTATTATTATTATTATTATTATTATTATTATTATTATTATTATTATTATTATTATTTTATTTTTATTACTATTATTATTATTATTATTATTATTATTGTTATTGTTGTTGTTGTTGTTATTATTATTATTACTATTATTTAATAATGTAACTTTTGAAACTTTTGATACCTAATGTTTTAAGTGTGCATGTGTGTGTTTATTAGGGATTTAAGCTAGTTAAGTTGAGCTCATAGTAGCTAACTCGAGTTAGGCTTGGTTAAATACGTTCAAGCTTCAAGTAGAGCTCAAGCTCAAGTTGAGCTCATATTGAAATCAAAATTGGCTTATTAAATTACAAACATGCTAGACCATGGCTAGTGACCATACGGTCCACAAATTTTTGAAACCCTTGTGTTGGTAGCATGCTAGCATCGACAAGAGATGATGAGAGAAGTTGGAAGTTGTGATTAATAGGAATTTTTTTGCATTGATAGTAACATGTGAGTAAATTGTGCTAAAAACTCATTGGAGAATGTGTCTGGTGAGGAGTATGGTCATGGAGAGAAGGAACGTCACAACAGATGTGGAGAATGAGATGCTCTGATGTCTTCCACTCACCAAAGTGGAAGAGATGAAGGTCTTCCACACACCAAAGTAGAAGAAGTCTTAAGTTCTACTCACCCAAGTACAAGGGTAGCGAGAAATCACCGAACCAAGTTCCAACTAAAGAGTTTTTCACTCAAATTTCACACACAAAAGGAAATAATTTTTTATTTAGTTTGAACTAGTGTTTGAATAGATATGATAATCCAAGGGATGTGTCTCTTGGGGAGCAAACTATCAAAAACAAAAAAAAGTCAAGCACTACCCTTTTATAGTGTCGTGGAACCACGAACCAACGACGCGGCACCACAATCCAATGTCAAGGTGCCAAATCTCAGTGCCAAGGCATGATTCTTGGTCCTAAAATAGTAAAATCTACAGAGTGCAACACCAAGGCACTAGATCAAACATATGAAAATGAACGCATGAACTCACATGTTTTCATCCACAACTCTAATACATCACTTACATATGATTAATTACATCCATTACTACATAATACAACACATAAAGTCTATTAAAGTTTTTATGAGTTTAAGCTTTAGTTTGGGACCTAGTGATAGGTTCTTTTCTCTTTTGATGTGCTACATCAACTCCCTCGGGCCTCAAAGAACTTTTCTCCGAAGAGTTAAGATTCTGAAGCTTTAAGATATTTGTGGGGGAAGCTCTATAGTTCTTCCAAAGTCATCTAGGTATCCTCACTTGGTGGTTTGTCTTTTCACCTATTTAAGAATCTCTAACCAGTACTATCATTTGTCGGTGCATCAACTATGGTGATATTCTCCACCTCAAAGAATATTGGTTGGATTAGTACCTTTAAATATCTTTTATCTTTTTTTGAAAAAGCAACATTTTATAAATTTGGAGATTGAGAAACTCCTTTAAAAGATAATAAAATTTTCATATTAAAAATTAGGCTAATATACATGTGAGGGAGCAATTCAAGATCATATGCATTAGTACTGATATGACACTTAAAATATTACTAGTCGAAGCACGAATTGTAATGCTAAAAGCAAGCTGATCCGAAGTTGAAATTGGTCGAGATCAAGCACTTAAAATATCCTTAGAAACTTTAGGATATCAGTTAAATCCCTAAATAGCTCTCAAACATGGAGTGTTTATAGTCAAATCGAGTGTCTCAACGATCCGGATCTAACGAGCCTAAGATCTTATAATTCTGACATTATTTAGCATTAAAATACTTAAAATACATCAAATGATCAAAGGAATCATTTTGAGCCATCTGATGGAGAGAAGTGGTTCGGATTTTCTATGTATTTATAGATACGCCACTCCTCCAATCTATAAATAGCCCCTCATTCTTCATATGAGGGGAGCCGAAGTAGGAGAGAGGAGAGAGCTCTAAAGCTTGAAGATCCTCCAAGCATAATCGAGCCACCACTCGATGATCATCAACCACCCTCGTTGGTTATCAACCACCGCCGCCGCTCGCCGCCATCAACAGCCACCGCTGATCCTTGCTGTCGTTGATCCCCGCCATTCTCTATCATCTACTACCACTAGTAATTGTTACCACCTGAACGTGACTATATAGCTATTGTTTCCTTCTCATATACAATTCTATAATCCCATTTTCAGGAAGATTTTGTACTCTGAAACAGATACATAGTGTAAGATTTTTACTAGGCTAGGCTCCATGGTTTTTTCTCTCTTTTCGAGGTTTTCCACATAAAAATTTTGGAGTTTTCTTGTTCACTCTTTAAATACCTGTGTGTGTGCTGGATTTCACAACAAAGCTAAGGCATAAAATTTAACTCTATAATAACTGGTTTTCTAGCACACAATAGTTTGGCGCCGTTTGTGGGAAAAGAACCCCTCAATCATAATTTTCGTGAACACCTGTGTCATGGCCAATAGACGCAATACTCATAACATCAGAGCCTCCCGCTCCAACTCCCGTCACTCTTGAAATCAATCCTTGAACCAAGGACGCCAACCTGCTGCCTCACTTCCCCCTGATAGGTGTGACTTTGTCAGTGAAGGCATGACAGGAATCTCTATAGAAGATCGTGCGCCAAATGGAAGAGTCTCAAAATAAGATGATTTAACTTTTGCAAGAACACAACAGCCACTACTGCAGCAGACATATCTCACCCAAGATCGATCGTTAGCTGTGGGAGATCAAAATGCTAATCTCCCTGACGATGTAGTTCCTCCGCTTCCAAACCGTGATGCTGATCTCCTTGACACTTCCAGTTCTACTCATCCATCACATGCAGCTCAATTGACTGCTAATCCACCAATTATTGAGAGTAGCATGGCACGTTCTCCCCCTGTTGACTCCACTCGCTATGTTATACATCCAAAATTATGATGTTTAATGCAAGATGAATTTCACCTTGAAGATAGAAATCATCCTCCCCCTCACCGCGGCTATGAGGAGTCATCACCTTTAGCTAAAGCTATTCTTCAATATCTTATTCCCGTAGGTTTCAAGCTTTCGAGCATTGATTCCTATGATGGGATAACTGACCCGCATGAACACATCGGCCATTACAATACTATCATGCATATCCAATGAGCTCCTGACACACTGCTTTGTCAGGTCTTTCTCGCTACCCTCAAGGGGCAAGCTCGCACTTGGTTCTACTCCCTCCCAAGGGAATCCATACATACCTTTGAACTCGTCAAGATTTTTGTAGAACAGTTCATTGCAAATCAGAGGATCATTAAAGATTCCTCCCATCTCTCTGGAATTCGTCAAAATGAGAGTGAATCACTTAAAGAATACTTCCAGAGATTCTCCTCAGAAGCTCTTCAAATACCTGGGGTTGACCCTGAATTACAAAGAGGAGTTTTTCTTGGGGGGCTCCATCCTGGGCTTTTCTACTCGTCACTAATTCGAGATACGGTCCGCTCATATGCCGACTTGGTTCACCATGTGGAAGCACAGATTTTTGCTGATGAGGCTATCAATGTCCATCAAAAATAATTTGAACAATCCACAGGAAAATATAAGAGTGCTCTAGGAAACACAGATCAACAATCCCATCAAAAGAAGCAACAAGGCAGTCATGATCTCCCTCCATGGCCCCCATTTCAACGATGCGAACCATGACTGGAATACACGCCACTGAACACATCTCGTGTTAACATCTTGTTGGCTATTCGAGATGAAGAGACCATCAAGTGGCCACATCTACTGAAACCAAATTCAGGAAATCATGAGCAATATTGTCACTTCCATTGAAGTCGTGGACATACTACTGAGGCGTGTAAACAACTTAAAGAAGAAATTGAGAGCTCATTCAACAAGGATATCTACGTCAATTTGTGCAAAACCAACTAGCTCAAGCAAACATAACTCTAACTAGGGGAAACTGGGACAATCATCATAGAAACAACGTAATAGCTGCAAAATAGTTAGAGAAATTAAAATGATTGCAAGTGGGCCACTACTATCTAATCAAGTCTTCATCACCACCTTTGAAGAGTCGGAGTTAAAGAAATCTTGTATTAATCATCTCATCACTTTTAATGACTCAGACTTGGAAGGAGTCCAAGTTCCTCCTTATCATCGTGGGATTGGTGACCCTGTTATATTGTTAAGAGAATTTTGATTGATAATGGGAGTTCCGTTGATATTTTATTTTACTCCACCTTTCTTAGCATGGTCCTGGTTAAGGAAAAACTTCAACCTACTGCAGGACCGTTATATGGGTTTGATAATCGCCATGTATGAGTGAAGGGGACAATCACCCTTCCTATTGTTCTCAGAGAATTTTCTCAACAAGTTACTCACTCAGTTTAATTCATAGTGGTCAAGTCAAATTTAGCATACAACACTATCTTTGGAAGACCCCTCTAATCAATCTTTAGTACTATCACCTCAGTGTCTCATCTTAAATGAAATTTCAAACCCCCATGGGGGTTAGAGTGGTCTGTGGAAATCAATAAATAGCACGATCATGTTATCTCACACAAGCTCAACCACGCACTTCAATGACCTTCAACATCAAAAATTTTAATCTTCAAGATAAAGAAGTACTGAAATGGCTTTGCATGTAAAAGACTCGCTCCTCACTTCATTATCAGATGACCAACCGTCAAGCTATGACCAAAGATCCAGAGGAAAAAATCTTCCCTAAAATGTGGAACATGGAGGGTCTCTGAAAAGTGTTATATGTAATCATTTGTGCATAAATATTGTAGCCTTTAATTTACCCCATTTATCTTTTCCTCTCCACCTCTGATCTTTTATTAACTCTCTCTAAAAATGTATCTCGTCCCTTTTATTAAGTTATCTTGTGTCAATATTGTATCACCAATATTATCAAAGTAATGAGTTTATGGTTTTTTCTTACAAGCTTGTTTCTTCTTCATTTAATCCTCCCACTTTAGAAATATACAACTCACATTGTATCTCAATCGGGCATGATCAATCCCAAGGAGACTTGATCAGACCTCTTCCATGCAGGTAAGAAGTCAAGTAACACTTTGGCTGATACCTAGGATAGGTCAAAAGGTCATTGGTGGACATCCCGCGACCTCTTCCATATAGGTTAACGTCATCGGGTAACACTCTGACAAACAACCTCGGATAGGTCAAAATTCTCAACGGATTCAATTCGAACTCTTCCATACAGGTTAACATCATCGAGTCACACTCTGATAAACAATCTCGAATATGTCAAAAATCCTCAACGGATTCAATTCGACCTCTTCCATATAGGTTAATGTCATCGAGTCACACTCTGATAAACAATCTCGGATAGGTCAAAAATCCTTAGCGAATTCAATTCAACCTCTTCCATAGCCGCTATCGAAGTCACACTCTCACAAACAACCTGGATAGGTCAAAATCATCATCATTTGGTCACCGCCGCCACTACTATCGTTGATTACCACCATCGCCGTATTATCCATGACATGGCTCTCCATCATTGACTACCATCGCTGCTTTGGACCACCTCATCCACAACCGCCGGTGCCACCGACACTGCCATCTCTTCGGTACCACCATCATCGCCGCCATCTCTCCGACCATCGACCTCGCTAATTACTATTTCATTCGCGTTGCCTCGCGGACCACCCGCTGACGCCAACCACTATCGTCACCGCTTTCGATCTATCGCCGACACCGCTCTCGACCATCGCCGGCCATCTCCGCTGGCCACCACCATCAATCCTCATCATCGTCAACCACCGTCTCCGGTTAACGTCATCGATCATCGCCTCCAAACCCGATCGGTTCGACAAGCACAGTTGATGCCTCTTTCGAAAGAAAACTGGAGCCTTGCCGCATGAACTATGAGCCTTGATCACCTCCAAACCCGGTCGGTCTGAAGAGGTCAGTTAACACCTCTTTCGAGGGAAAATTGGACCCTTGTCATATGAACTACTGGTCTTGATAGCCTCCGAACGACCTCCTCTTAAGAAGAAGAGGGACACTCAAGCATATGAAGAGTGTGCCTTCTCCCTTGGCCTTAAGGGGTTTTATAGACCCCATATAGGGACAAAAAGGTCAAAACCTTCTAAAAACCACAAAAATTCGCTCAAAACCGCCCAAAATGGGCAAAACGGGCAAAAATGGACAAAAAAATCCTCATTGGCGCCTCGCGGGCGCTCTGCGCCGTCCGCTGCTTCGCCACGCCCGCACGCTGCTGCCGCGAAGACCCGGCAACCGCCGCTGATCGCGACCGCGCGGACTGCACCGTGTCGCACCTCCAACCCATTCAACTCGCCATTCCGATTTCAAGGCGCCGATGCGCAAGCAGCTACCGCGACGCTCGCGGCGCGCCTAACGTCCATAATCGCTAAATGGATCCATAATTCCAAAATCTTACACCGATCCAGATTATCATGTACCTTTTCCATGATCAGATCCCATGAAGATGTTTCTCAAAATGTATGGTTGATGGACCCGCAAATTTCATTGAAGAATATATTTTCAAGTATTTGATGTATATATTTTTGGATGATTGAAATAATATCATCCAAAAATAGGAGACAACTGATATGATACTTAAAATACTACTAGTCGAAGCACGAATCTTGATGCTAAAAGCAAGCTGATCCGAAGTTGAAATTGGTCGAGATCAAACACTTAAAATATCCTTAGAAAATTTGGGATATCAGTTAAATCCCTAAATAGCTCTCAAACATGAAGTGTTTATAGTCAAATCGAGCATCTCGACGAGCCGGATCTAACGAGCCCAAGATCTCATAATTCTGACTTCATTTGAGCATTAAAATACTTAAAATACATCAAATGATCAAAGGAATCATTTTGAGCCGTCCGATGGAGAGGAGTGGTTCGGATTTTCCATGTATTTACAGAGATGCCACTCCAATCTATAAATAGCCCCTCATTCTTCATATGAGGGAGTCAAGAGAGGAGAGCTCTAAAGCTTGAAGATCCTCTAAGCATAATCGAGCCACCACTGACGCCACCACCCCGTTGGTTGTCAACCACTGTCGCCGATCACCGCCATCAGCTGTCACTGCTGATCCTTACTGTCGTTGATCCCCATAGTTCTCCAATATCTGCTACCACTAGTAATTGTTATCACCTGAACTTGACTACATAGCTGTTGTTCGCTTCTCATATAGAATTTTGTAATCCCATTTTCGGAAAGATTTTGTACTCTGAAATAGCACATAGTGTAAGATTTTTACTGGGCTAGGCCCCATGATTTTTCCCTCTTTTCAAGATTTTCCACGTAAAAATTCTGGAGTTTTCTTGTTCACTCTTTAAATACTTATGTGTGTGCTGGATTTCACAACAAAGCTAAAGCGTAAACTTTCACTATACCTCAACTAGTTTTCTAGCACGTAACAAGTACCAAGTTTCTTAATAATTTTAAATGACCCACATGCTCTCACTTGTAACTTTCCATATTTGGTGGAATGAAATATCTTAAGATGGATATGAACTAATACATAATCACTTATCTCATATTCCTTAAAAATTTTATCTTTATTCTTTTGTTCAGTATACTTAGCATTTTCTATTTCCAATTATTTCTTATATATATATATATATATATATATATATATATATATATATATATATATATATATATATATATATATATATATAATCAAAAAATGCATGAGTAGGTATAGTAGCTAGGTTAATAGGCACTTGTAGGTTATATCCATAAACTATCTCAAAAGGTGATTTGTGGGTTGTTCTAGAAATTAAACTGTTATATGCAAACTCAAAAGTTGGTAATATTAAGTTCTAATTTTCTAAATTTTTTTCAACTAAACACCTTAGTAGATTTTATAATATCCTATTGACAACTTTCTTCTATACATATATTTGTAGATGAAAGACAAAGAAGAATTTTAATTGTCTTCCCATTAGTCTCCATAGATTTTTCAAAAATAAGATATAAATCTAACATTTCTATCAGAAACTATAGTAGACGGCACTCCATGCAACTTGATAATCTCTAAATAATAATCTTACTATGTGAGATGCATCATTTGACTTTGCACCAAAATGAAATGTGAAATCTTAGAAAATCAACCTACTACAATGAAGATACTAATGTAAAATTTATGGATAGGTCTTTCCATGGTCTCGATGGAATAGGCAAGAAAGTGTAATAACCTGCCTTTTGTTTAACAGTTTTGGCTTGACGACAAGTGTAATATAAGGCTACAATTCATTCAACATCCTTTAGTAGGGACGATGAATAAAACTTTTATACAACTAATGTTTGGTCTTTAATTTCCAAAATAACTTGATATACCTTCTAAATGTACTTCAAAGATAAGAAATTCCTTATGAGAAATTATATGAATACATAATTGCTTGCCTTTGTAAGGATATCAATCTTAAATGACAAAGGAACTATCAAAAATAAAATACTTAAGATTCACATTCTAAGTATATCATGTAAAAACCATGACTAATCTTATAATCTTCTTTTAATGTTGTAAATCCATGGATTTGAAATTCAAATAATGAAATCACAAGAGATACTCTAGAAAGAGCATCTACTAGTTTTTTTTTCTATCCTAAGTTTATGTGTAAGCTCAAAAGAAAAGTCTTGAAGATATTCGACTCACTTAGCATGCTTATGGTTTAGTTTTTTTTAAATATAATAAACTTTAAATCTTAATGATTAGTATTTAGAACAAACATTTTATTTAATAGATAATGTCTCCAATGCTTAAGAGTTTGAATAATCCCATAAACTCTCAATCATAAGTGAAATATTTCTGCTTATCATCATTTAATTTTTGATAAAGAAAGTAATGGGATGGTTTTCTTGACTCAATATTCTACCAATTTTAATACTTGATGTATCAGAAGTCACATCAAAGACATTATTAAAGCTAGGAAGTCTTAAGATATGAAGAAGTCATAAGACTTTTAATTTGTTGCATGGCTCTTTTAGCTTTTGTAGTCCACATAAATTTATCTTTCTTTAGAATGTTCGTGATAGAGGCTACAACACTGCTAAAGTTATTTATATGCATCCTATAGAAAGTTGGTAATCCATGAAAACTTCTAACATCTATAAAAGATTTCAGAGTTGGTCATTCTAAAATAGACTTGATTTTTAATGGATTAGCTTTTAATCCACCAATAGATATAATGAACCCTAAAAAATAACTTCATATTGATAGAAAAAATATTCTTTAACGTTTACATTTAATTTTGTTGACCTTAATTTCTCTAAGACCATTCTTAAGTGATATAGATGTGATTTTTTTCATCTGGGTTATAGATAAGAATATCATCAAAATAAATTACAATAAATTGACCAACAAAAGGTTTAAAATAGTGTTCATTAATCTCATGAATGTACTATGTGTATTCAAAAGACCAAATAGAATAACTAACCATCCATAAAGACCATCAAGAGTTCTAAATGTTTTCTTCACCTGATCTAATCCTTATCTAATGGTATCCACTTCTCAAGTCAATTTTAGAAAACAAAGATGAACGTGAAATAAGATCTAACATGTCATCCAACCTAGGTATAGGAAACCAATATTTTATTTTTGATCTTATTTACTACTCTGCTATCAATGCACATCCTATAAGTTCCATCTTTCTTATGAGTTAATAAAGCAGGTACAACATAAGGACTAAGACTTTCTTGGAAAAAAACCTTTCTTCAAAAGTTCAACTACTTATCATTTTAGCTTAGCATGTTTAGCTGGATTCATCCTATAATAAAGTAAGTTAGGTATTTGTGAACCAGGAATAAGATTTATAGTAGTTCTATATCTCTTAATGGTGGTAGTTCATTATGTAAGTCATCGAGGCTTAAATCATTAAATTCAAATAATTTATCTAAAACTACAACAAGTATGTTGTGTTCTTTAGTAATAACGAAGATTTCTTGAAAGTGCAAAATAAATAAGAAAGTAGATTCATTGAATTCTATAGCTAAGCATCTAAACCCTAAGGTTGTAATTTGAATTATAAGAGATTCACATATATTTAAATGTATGATAGAAGCATTCTCCTTTTTAGTAGTTAAGGATATCACTATCAATTAGAGTTTTACATTCCTCCCTTAATTGGGTTTGAGTTGTATTTCATAATTGGGTTTGTGAGGAGGCATGGGAAGGATTCCATGAAGGGGTGCAATTGGCCTCTTTTTTGGTAGGCCTTACAGAGAATAATTTGATTATTTTTTTGGTATGTTTAAGGACATAAGTGTTTTTATGCTCGTAATGGATCACATTCAAGTCATAAAGCTATGGTCTTCTTAATAAGATATGAGTCATCTTCATAGGAAGAACATCACACTAAACTTGATCATTATAGCTACCTATTTTAATTGGTACTAGACATCTACTAGTGTTTGGTAGTTATGTGTGATTTATCCAACTGACTTGAAATGGTTATGGGTGTGTTCAGTTATAAAATTGGCACTAGTGATAGCTTGGGTTAATATGACATTCATAACACTCTATTTATCTATTACTAGTTTACATATCTAATATTTACACCTCTTCTCTTTACATAGAATATACATCAAGAAAATATTCCTCCTTCTCCAATCTTCTTCATCTCTAGAAGTAGCCATACACATCATAATTGACATTGTATTATCTATATTTGGATCTACTTTATCACCATACTGGGGTGTTTCATAATGTATCTCTTTAATATCCGCTTCCTCTTATAAATCTTCCAATTCATGTCGGAATATAAATTTTGCTCTATTTTGATTTCGCATATGACTCTTTTTATGACGTTTAATGTAAACAATCTATTTTATATTTTTAGTAGTTGTTTCATTGGGATTCATTTTAAAGGGATTATTCAATGTGGAAGGATTAGGTTTAACATTATACTTTTAAGAATGAGATGTAGGCAAATATTTAGGAGTTATTTGAGCTTTCATCTTGGACGTGGATGTAGTTTTCTTATGCTTTTCTAAGAGTAAGCATAATGAAAGGCATCCTCTAAGATTTGGATATCATGAATTTCTACTTTATTCTTAATATCTCCTTTTATATTATCTATAGTAACACAAATACTTAAGAATTGCCTATCACTAAATCTATAAAGGAAACTACTCAAAATCCAAGGTACTCAAGTAACTTTTATTGGATTTAATAAGGATTATTTATGAGTACTTTCTCCATGACTCTAAAATTTGGGCCCTAATACCAAAAATTAGTGAGTAATGTGATCACAGAGAGAAGGAATGTCATATCAGATGTGGAGAAAGAGATGCTCCGATGTCTTTCACTCACCAAAGTGGAAGTGATGAAGATCTTTCACTCACCAAAGTGGAAGAAGTCTGAAGTTCTACTCACCCAAGTAGAATGGTAGTGAGAGATCACCAAATCTCTTGGCCAACTGGCCACTAAGCTCTAACCAAGGTGTTTTTCACTTGAATTTTACACACAAAATCCAATAGTTCTTCATTAGGTCATAACTTATGTTTAAATAGATACAATACTCCAAAGGATGTGTCCACTGGGAAGAAAACTATCAAAAACTAAAAATAAAAGTTGGAACTATTATTTCACAACATTGTTGCATCACAGTTCAGCACCGAAGTGCCAAATCTCAACACCATGGTGCCAGCTTCTCGATCCCCAAATAGTAAAATATGCAGAGTACATCACCAAAGAACACTAAATCTTATCATGAAGGAAGTAGTAAAAAAGAAAATCTTAAAGTCGTAAGATGTAGGAATTATTTATCTTATATTCGATATATTTGATAGTACATAGGTAAGTCCAATCCATTGTGTGCCTAAGAATGGAGGAATGATTATAGTTACTAAAGAAAATAATGAACTCATTCCTACTAGAACAATCATAGGATGTAGGATTTGTATTAATTATATAAGCTTAAACAAAGCCACTAGAAAACATCATTTTTCTTTTCCTTTCATTGATCAAATGTTAGATAAGTTAGCAAACAATTTGTATTATTACTTTTTTTAGATTGGTATTTTAGATATAATCAAATTGCCATAGCACTTGAGGATGAAGAGAAAATAACATTTACTTCTTCTTATGGTACCTTTGCTTTCAGAAGAATGCCCTTTGGCTTATATAATACACTTGCTATTTTTTAGTGTTTGTATAATGGTTATATGTTATGACTTAATTGAAAATTGTATTGAAGTATTTATGGATGATTTTTTTATTTTTGGTCTAACATTTGAACATTACCTAGAAAACTTATAAATAATTCTTAGGAGATGTGAAGAGAAAAGCTTAGTACTTAATTGAGAGAATTATCATTTTATGGTCACAGAAAGAATAGTACTTGATCATAAAATGTCATAAAAAGGAATAGAAGTAGATAAGGAAAAAGTTTAAATTATAGAAAAAGTTTCCATCACAAACTAATGTTAAAGGAGTTAGAAGTTTTCTAGGACATAGTTGATTTTATAAGAGATTTATCAAGGATTTTTCAAAAATATCAAAATCATTGTACAATATTAGAAAAGGATACACCTTTTATTTCTATAAAGGAATGTTAATAAGCTTTTGATCTATTAAAAGTCAAATTAAGTTCAACTTTGATGATTATAACACTTGTCTTTTGAATTGTTATGTGACACAAGTGATTATGCAATAGATAAAGGAAAGATAAAATTTTTCTAATGATATATTATGCTAGTAAAATTGTAAATAAAAATTAATTAAATAATTCAAAACTAAAAAGAGCTCTAGATGTTGTCTTTGCTTTTGATAAATTTAGATCCTATCTAGTTTGAACAAAAGTTATTATATATACCGATCATCTGCAATTAAATATCTATTAGAAAAGAAAGAGGCTAAACCTAGATTAATAGATGTATTATTGTTGCAAGAATTTAATATAAAAATTAAAGATAAAAGATCTAAACATCAAATAGCTGGTCACTTATCTAGACTAACAACTAAGGAAGAGTTGAGAGTTACTAGAGATATTAAGGAAGAATTTCTAGATAAATAATTATTTGCATTCAAGCATAAAGTTATTCCATGATATGCAGATATTATGAATTATTTAGTAAGTGAAATTATACCTTATGGAATCAATTATAATCAAAAGAAAAAATATTTACATGATCTAAAATTCTATTGTTAGGATGAATCTTATCTTTTAAAAAAATGTCGAGATCAGATTCTAAGAAGATGCATCGTAATAATGAAATTTTAGAAATTCAAAGATCTTGTCATGATTCAAAGTATGGAGGATATTTTGAAAGTAATAAACTAGAAATTAAATATTACAAAGTGGATTTTATTGGCCAACTTTATTTAGAGATGTACATGACTATGTAAAAAATTATGATAAATGCTATCTTTAAGCATCAAGAAATTCTTTTAAATTATATTTTAAAGGTAGAAATCTTTGATGTATGGGGATTAGATTTTTGGGACCATTTGTTTCTTCTTATGAGAATGAATATATCTTAGTAGGTATTGAATATGTCCAAATGGATAGAATCAATAGCTACAGCAAAAATGATTCTAAATAACTATTAATTTTTCTTAAATTTTTTTTCAAGATTTAGAAAACCTAGAATCATCATTAGTGATGAAGGTGCTCATTTCTATAATAAATATGTGAAATAATTCTTAAAAAAATTGAGTACAATATAGGATAGCTACTCCCTATCATCCCAAACAAGTGGCCAAACTGAAATTTCAAATAGGGAAATAAAAATAGATTTTAGAAAACTATAGGGACCATAAAGGATTCATCACTAAAATAAGATGATGTATTATGGGCCTACAGGACTATATATAAAACCCTATTAGAATGTCATCGTATATATTAATATTTGGAAGACCTTTCACATACTATTGGAATTAGAGCTTTAAGCATTTTAAGCAATTAAGAAATTAAATTTTGATATGAAAGGAAGTGCAAAAATGTAACTCAAATTTTTGAATGAGTTAGAAGAAATAAGATTGGTTGCATACAAAATTTGAGGATATATAAAGAATAAATAAAAATGGCAAGATAGGAAGATCGTTAAGAAATAGTTTAAGCCTGAACAATAAGTATTACTATTTAATTCAAAATTAAATTTATTTTAGGAAAACTAAGATCAAGTTGGTCAAGCATGTTTTTGGTCGTTAAAGTTTATGTACATGGTGTTGTAGATATCTAAGAATTAAAAATAATGAAATTTTCAAAGTGAAAGGTTAACAACTTAAGCCATATTATGATGAAATTAGACTCAATTTAAAGAGACAATTTATTTAATTGAAGGCCTTACAAATAAATAAAAAAATTTGTCAAGAGGACGTTATATATATATATATATATATATATATATATATATATATATATATATATATATATATATATATATATATATATATATATATATATAATAAAAAGAGAAAAAGAAAAGAAAAATAATTAGAAGATGTCATTTGAGGTTGAGTATCATGATTGAAATTATGCAATCTAGCTCAATTTAATGAAATTATGGAACGACAATGATAACAATTTCAATTGAGAAAGTAAAACAATTATGCTTATTTATATGGACAACTATTTTGTAAAATCTAATTTATTCATCTTCATAAGAATCAACTATGATAATATGCACAGAAGAAATTTCAACTTAAGAAAAATATTAGTTAATAATAAGAATTTGGTATTTTATAGTTTGGAATGATGAAATGAAAGAATAAATAATAAAAATATAAGTTCTATTTTTAGATAGAAATCATTATTTAATTTTTTAAAACTTCAAAAAATATATATTATCAACTAACTCAAAGTGTCTTATTGTCAAATATATTAAATTACTTGAGGACAAGTAATAGTTTGAAATTTGGGGTATTTAATAAGTGTTAAAATTGTAAAATTTTATGTAAATTAATGCCTTTATCACGTATTTTTATGTTAAAAATATATTTATTTTTAGTATATTTCGCATTGTAATAGAAAAATAGTGAAAAAATAAAAAATTTAGACATAACACCTAGGCATTGCAAAAGTAGCGCCATGACATTATAGATGGCCTAAATTGAGGTAATTTTACAACAAGATCAACACCGTGGTGCTAGATTAGAATCATTTTTGAACAATTTTACAGTAAGCACAGTGCCTAGGTCCCACTTTAGCAGCATTACGCTGCTGTACTAGAGGATAAAATCTAAGGTAGAAGTAACAAGCATAGCATCGTAGTGCCAAATCAGTAGCACCACAGCACTACATCAATAGTGCCACAGCCCTACAGCCCGAGATATTAAATTTGTGACTGTTCGACAATGGTTTTCGAGCAATTTTTGAGCTTATGGGAGGGACAACGACCAAGGATATATCGGGCTATAAATAGACATTTCTAAAAGAAAGGGATCTACTTTTATTTTCATCTTTTTTTTTTTCATCTTTCTGGGTGAGTGTGTGTGTTCTTGTAAAGCTCTTAGAGAATGGCACACTAAGTGCTATGAGAGTGTTGTAAGCGTAGTGTGAAAGAGTATTTTCTTAAGCAAGAGGTGGATAAAGAGATTTATATTTAAAGAATTTTTTGTGGATTGATGGATATTTCTATGGTAAAGAAGTAGAGGATTGTAAAGAGTGGGCTTAGAAGATCTGCTCGGTGTGTTATTTCCTTTCTTTTTGGTTATCCTACATCTATTTTATTATGTTTAATATGATTTCATTCTTTTTCTCTTTATTATGGATCACTAGTCTATAAAGTGCTCTAAATTTATGTGAGATGTGAATGTTTGTGTTGTAATAGAATATGTTTTGTGGATTGATATAAGAAATTTATTTGTGCTTTCATGAAATTGTGTTTGCTTTCCTTCATGATTTATTTATTTGTGATTTGGTTAATTGCAAAGTTAAAATCAAGTGTGATTAAGAGAATTTGATGAAATCCATATATGATGAGGAATAGGAATGTAGTTTGGGGTTGCAATAAGATGTAGCGTGTGAAAACACTGTAGATATTGTTATTTGGGACAAGAAGTGAGATTTAATTTTAGACCAATAGGTCCATATAAAGCTAGAAATCTATAACCTTTTTTATACGGAACTTACAGTAAGTGATGTACTACTAAAGAAGTTATAAGTATATCAATGAAGCTAATTGGAAGTAAGAAAAAAAGGAGCTTAATGTATAAGTTTCTCCTCTTCATGCTATGGTTATAAATAAGATACTTTAAATTTTATTATAATTTATATGCATATATTTAAAACTCAAAA
Organism: Cymbidium sinense; assembly: GCA_021442155.1. Lineage (NCBI taxonomy): Eukaryota > Viridiplantae > Streptophyta > Magnoliopsida > Asparagales > Orchidaceae > Cymbidium > Cymbidium sinense. The sequence continues at coordinate 27,977,947 of CM038228.1, read as the reverse complement.
TTATAATAAAAATATCATGGTTGGAATTGAATAGGTTGTATGAAGCATTACATATTGATTTTATTTCATTTGACACATTTAAATGCATGATACATTATTAATCGTAATATTCCTAGAATCTAAATTTAATATAATTCTTAGCATGAATGTTGACAAGAAATAAGTTAGATTTTTATAACATGTAAAAAGTTATAATTTTGATATGAAATAAGAGTTACATCAAAAATACTAAAATCTAATCAAGAAATTTAATTTTAAAAAAATTATTTAAGCATGATTATATATATATATATATATATATATATATATATATATATATATATATATATATATATATATATATATATATATATATATATATAAGTTTGATAAATTATAAAGATTCATGGCTTAATGTAAGTGTGTGCATGTAAAATAAAGATTCCTTTTATACATTTATTTATACTTTATTATCATTTTTAAGCGTGTAAATAAATCTAAATGTGTTATATATGAACATGGCGTTTACATGATGCAACTCTTTGCATTGCCATACAAGTTTGTATATAAAAATCGTGAATTAGATAAGTTATACAAAAGTTATCACATAACACTAACTAAAAAAAGATAATATACTTTATTTATGTATATGTTATGAAATAATAGTATATTAAGATAATAATGACCTTTATGTATATTACTATGATAAGATTCTTGGGTTAGATGAGCATGATTTCATGTAATATCATGAATATGATAAGTATACATATTATATTCTCTTTATATTATTAACATGGAAAGAATACATATATATTCTTCTCTATTTAATAAAATCTATGATATGCTTTATTTAACCGACTAGACTTTATATTTATCATGGTACACCTCTATTTGTTAATAGTTTTGAGTATAGGTGAGGATCATTGGTGGGGTGAGTAGAGTTAGGTTTAGACAATTGATTTGCTAACAACTCTGGTTAGACTATTATGGGGTCTTCTATGATTTGAGGACTTCATACATTGAGTTATACGAGAGAATATATTCAATTTTTCTAATGTCTTTAACTCTAATGTAGACAACTTTAATAAGAATGTTTCTTATGTTTTGAAAATTTTGAGAAAATTTATTTATGGACTTATCAATTTCAGCTATGAAGCGGTGCTCCTTTTATTTGAAATAAGTGCAAATTTAACATTTAATTTATTATATTTTTTTTTACTTAAGTTATCAACTAATTTCATTTAAATGGTTTAAATTTAGGAAATTTTTTCTGAAAAATTTATATATAAAAAAAATGAAGTCGCGCCTACCGCGTATGACACAATGACCTCGCTGTCGCCTCCAGATTTGACACATGTGACTCTCGTGATGGATTGCTGCTTGCTTCTCTGATGTTCCTTTTTCCGTAGTGTGAATGAGGAAAACAAAAGGTATTTCTCCTCCTCAAATGGGCTAAGATATGGCTGTTCACTTTTTTCCTTCCTGTTCACCCTAACAATAGATACATTCTCCTGTTTACTGAAGAGAGATGTGAACCTTAGAAGATATACCCCTTACTCTGTTGGGCACTACCGGAGCTCTCATCTTATATTTGCTAATAACCTGCTGGCTATTGGAACTATGAACCAGCATACATCTTATATTTGCTAATAAGTCTCACATTTGCTTCTCTAAATACATGGGCGGCTTTGACTATTTTTGTAGGATTCTCAATGTTGTGCAAGACTCCTTTCCAATCAAGTATTTGGGTATCCCTTTGATTGCTGGCCCACTCAAATCTGCCCACTTTAACTCACTATTTGATAAGTTGTATGCTTGGTTAGTAGGTTGGAAATGCAGATTTTTTTTTTCTTTTTAGAGTAGATTTTAATTACTGAGGTCTTCAATAAACAATTACCTATCTTGCTAGCTTCGTTGGCCGGTTCTAAATGCGTCTTGAAGAATATCTCTTCTTTCTCTGCTAAGTTATATTACCACAGTGGGAGTTTAATAAGACACACCTTATCTCTTATAACCCTCCCATGACAAGGGAGAAATGACTAATTTCGCCTCTTCTCAATGTAGGACTAAAACCCTTTTGGAAGATGCTTAATAAGGCATTCACTTTGGCTCTCTAGCTCATAAATGGTTCTCCCTAGAATAGACTTTGGTAGATCATCTCTTCTCTGGAAAGAACTCAAATACTGTGCCACTGGCTTCAGGGAGAATCTTAACTTTCAAACCGGTAATGGGACCATTTCTCTCTGTATTTCGACCCTTGCTGATAGAATAGTTTTCTTTTTGAGGTTCTTGGCCCATGTTTCTTAGCCTTATTTGAAAAACCCCCTCTTGCCACCTTGAACTCCATTATTCTTAATGATAGGTGGGCTTTTTTCATGTCTTGAGTCGAGACACCTATAGTGCTATAATAATATCAAGCGACTTCATTTGAATATGTTGAAGATTATGTTCTTTGGAAGGATAGCAAACAACTCTCCTATAATGATATCAGACATTCAATTTTATCTCTTATCCATTTGTCGTTTCAAAGAAATCTAATTTAAAGGCTATGCAATTAATCACACTCTTTTTCTTTGGATGGTTTATCAGGCGTACTCAAAACCTCTGATGTCCTTTCATCGAAAGGTTTAGGCCCCATACTGGATTGCTATTTTTGTAGCACCTCTCCTGAATCCCACGCTCATATCTTTTTCGAGTGCCCTTACTCTATGTGGTTGATTAAAAGTTTATTACTGAATGGTAGCTCCCTCATTTTGCCAGCCATACTTCAGCTGATTCTTACTGAAGCTTAAAGTATGGACCACAAGGCAATCAAAAGGTTGCTTTATCGCCTATTACTTTCTACGATCTAGCGTGAAAGGAATAACGAATCCACCTTAATGGTGCCTCCTCTCTCCGATCCTTGCCTCTAAAATCAAAAGCGATTGTGGCTTTCAAACTCAAAAGATGGAACTTCAAATCTTCCTGGATAGCATTATCTCTGTTGGAGAAATGAAGAGACATAGGATCGTCTGAATTTGTTTTCTAATTCCTGATTGATTTTTCTAATTTCTGATTTTATTACGTTTTGACTTTAATAGTGGCATTGGACAATAATGAGTTTTTTTGCTATGAGCATGCAATTTTTTGTCCCTCTCCAATTTGAATGATCATCCTTGCAACCATGGACCTCTCCCCAGCATATCACACCTTCCAAAATGATCTCTGGATAGAGTAACCTTACCTTACCCCTTACTCTTATGTTGGATTGGTTCCATAGGAGGGCAAAGTCTGATAACTATTAGAAAGCTGGGATCCCACTGCACTCCATCGCTCGATAGTTTTTGGGAGTGATAGATTTATTGGTGCTTCGGATTAGCTAATTGACGCTCCTATTTAGCTATTCTTATAGGATTTTTGATACTTTGAGTCGATGACTTTTTGTGCTCATCATAGTTCTTTTGCTTAATCATGATTTTCATTTGTTTCTTAGTTCTTTTACTGTCTTCTGTCCTTAATTGGGATTTTATTCTATATTTTTCTGTTATATTTCACCTTGGAATTAAATTGGGCTTTTCGTCCTTAATTTTTCAAAAAAAAAAAAAAAAAAGCACACGACCCGGCTCGGCTCAGCCCGGCCCGACAAAACCCATCTATATGTATCAAGCCGTGTAATATAATTTGATAATCTTCCCTCCAAAGCAAATGAAATCAATCATGACCGTCCAAAAAAATTGCACCGAAGAAATATCTGCAGTTCAAGATTACCATGATGCCTGAGAGCTTCCATCTCTACCTGCCAAAATATTCCCTAATATCTTCTCCTGCGGCTCCATCAAATAGACCCCTCTTCCTCCGTTCTCTCCAGGTCCATTTCTTACTGTAACTTCTGTGAATGGTGGCCGACTCCTTGATCTCTCTCCTTTTCTTCTTCGAAGAAGAGGGAATCCTCGATCGTCGCCCCTTTCGCTTCCTGCATGCAAGGCTGGCACCATCGTTGCATAGGCCTTGACCCTTAGATTGGATTCATTGCTATTTCCTTCTAGATCTGCAGACATTCTTATTCTTTAGGCCGCTGCGGTTGATGTCTTGTCAGCGGCCGCTGAATCCGGCGCCTATGAGAAAGGGGATTTATAAGGAGAAGCTGATGGAGGCGACGAAGGGTGGAGGAAAGGTGAAGATGGATCGGTTTCTGATCACGGTGACTGTGCCGGGGAGTGCTGGGACGATCCGATTCGTGGTGATGGAGAAGGAGCTCGTTGAAGTGGTTATTGGTACGGTGCTCAAGTCGTATGCGCGAGAGGGTCGGCTGCCTGTACTTGGATCTGATTTCAATGAGTTCGTTCTTTACAGCGCGTATGATGGCTCTGTGGGTAATGTCTTTTGATTGATTTGATTTGTTGGGGCTTTTAGAGTCGATGGCTATTTGAAAGTTCAAATTCCTTGCTTGTTTTAGGGTTTGATTGTTTGGTGATGGTCGAAATAAGGGCGATTAAGAGTTTGAAATGAGATTAGGAAAAAAAAAACAAAAAAACAGAGAAGTGAAATGATAATACATTTTCCAAAATAAAAAAGATATACATTTATTTCTGTTTACTGATAGATTTAGAAAGAAAAATAAAAAACAGTGTTATATGGTATTGATTCATGACCAAAGGCTGTATCATTTTGACCGAATTCATTGAATACGAGGACAGGACAGTAAATTTGTTATTGTTAGGCCATTTAGTACTATTTTTTTGGGCTTTTTTTATTACTTTAGGTTTTCTGAAATTAAATGATTTCTTTCATTTATTGAGAGCTGAGAGAATTTTTCGATATTGATATGCTATATAAAGTGCCTCTTAAAGTTAAGTAATTTAATAAATATAAACAAATTTAGATTTGATGAACGTTTTATTTATCCAGGCTCATTTTAGTTGAAGTTGTGCTTAAACTGGGAGAGAAAATAAACAATTTTGTTATTGAATAAAATTTCGTTTGTTTTTTGTCTTTTCCTTTCTATTCATCTTATGCTCCCAGTTTTAAAAAAAAAATTTAATAAACTCGATTATCTTCTGGACAATTCATTGCATTAATTGGATAACAGATTAACAATGCGTTGCAGCTCTGTGGGAGCCTATCGGCTGCAGTGGTAGTAGGAATTTCGTACTGTGCAAAAGCTGTGTCTGGCTACTGAGGAAAAGTCGGATATTCCTGTTACTAGGAGGAGGTTGGAAAGAAAGGAAACGGTGGCTGGAAGGCTTGGCTTAATAAGTCTCTTAGTTTTAGGATCTCTCCTCGCTGAGCGTTTCTTTATTTGTCCACAGAGCTTGGCGAGATGATTCCTCTCTATTTCTGAGATGCAGATTGAGTTGCAATTCTATGGATCAGGAGCTTCAGGTTTTCTTTTCAGTCAAAATTTCCAGGATCTGAGTATTGTAATTTGGTTAGTATGTATCAGTTTGTACTGATTTTAATAATTTCGTGACATTCTGGAAGATTCAAGATGTATGATCAATCATTTTCAGGTAGTGATAATTGTCATCGTTGATATTTGCATTTTAAAAGCATATTTAAAGCATAAGCGATGTCCTTTACAGTTTGTATAATATGTTGTTTGATGAATAGGTAAAGATCCTTGATCATGCATTGGTTTTAATTAAGGGCTTTTAAATTCGGACCAACTTTAGCATGTTCTTGTATCAATCGCATAAATCAACCTTCTTGATGGCAACAGAAGCAACGAAGCAATTTAGAAGGACAGTCTAGTTTTCAGTAGATTTTATTAAAGTAAGATTTAGATTTTAGTTGATTTGTTGGCATCTGCTATGTTGAGTTTCGCATGTTTTATTAAAAAGAGTTTTTAGAGAATAAGTGGTTCGCCGAGATCTGCTGTATAATGCAATTTTTGGCTGGTTTTGTGACATCGTTAAATAATAATTTTTCTAATAATTTTTAAATTTTATATTTGATGGCATGTAAATTTTAATTAAATTTGAAGTCATCTGGATAGTTTTGTTTGTGATTGCTAAAAGAAATGATAAAAAAAAGAAGCGGTGTATATTTATAAATATAAAAAATTTAGATGTTAGATATGTAAATGTATAAGAATTTTGTATGATATGTACATACATCTTTTAAAAGAAAAAAAATAGTCACTGTTTTTTTATTTTAGATTACACAGTTGTTTAAATAAATTAACGTATAATTCTGTTATGCATAATAAATATTGTTATCTAGATAGCATTGCTAGCTGGATAATATTGAACCGAATCTAGTGATGCTTGTGTTCTAGATGAACTTCATATATATATATATATATATAGATATATATAAACAAAAAAAAAAAAATTCAATTTTCTGTTTGTTATTTTTTTTTTTGGTTTCATTTTTTATCTATTCTTCGATTAAGTATCTTACACTATAATGAATATCAGTAAAAGCAAAAAATTAACAACCCATGTATATCCAAATATACGGGTATGTTAGTATAATCTCCACAACAAGCCATTATCGGAATAAGATCAAATCTATAGTAGAGAGCTATACGGTTAAAGGGGAGAAGCTTGAAAAATGGAGTATAAATTAGTTACATATACATATTTGACTGTGGCGGGTGAATGACTAAGGATGACTGGATAGTCTAAATGATCAAAGTTTAGCATCCTTATGTGGACATGTCAATTTGCTACATAAGGGTAGTTGCACATAAGGGTTGCTCGCTCCAAAGGTCCATAGAGCATAGTACTTATTGAAGAGCACTTACCTGTGAAATCATCTGTACTTGATTTGCCTTATATTTAATTGTCTCCTCCCACTATTATAAAAAGTTCTCTTCAAAAGGGGGCTTCTCTCTTCTTCCCTAGGGGGTGCTAGAGTTTTTATTACTTGTACTAGACCTTGATGGAATAATAAAAATTTGAGATATTTTTTTGCATTTTGTTTCCTACTGCTTTTCTTTCCTAAACTTATTTTTCAGGAATCTTGAAAGGTTCTATTTCATTCTATAGACAGATTTGGATTGAACATCTTTTTAGGTGGGGTGAGCATGGATGAGGCTGAGAACTAGGAGTCAGATATAAAGTGAAACAAGACACTCAACATAGAATCATTTAGTAGGCATGGAGCAGAATACTCAACAATTCCCCATGCAACAAGACTTGAGAGATATGGAAGATACAATCACTTGCATGGTACAAGTAGCTATGGAGAAACCCTACCAGAAGGAACCAAGGGCCAAAAAAATGAGAGATCTTCGAGATTGGTGACCCACCAAGCTTGCTAAGTGATAATAGAACTATCTAAAACCACTGCATGGATGACGAGTCATACTACTTGAGTGAAGAAGAAGACATATAGAAGAAGTAAACGAATTCGAGAAATTCTTTCTCAATACAGATAGTGGAGGCTCGACCTTCGTGCAGGTTCAAAATCACACACTTGGAATCATATAAAGGTCGAATAGATTCAACATATCACATAACATACTTTCAATTAATAACATTGCTACCGAATTTGGATGACACAATAAAATACTTTCTTTTTTTTACCACTTTTAAAAGTCGACTCTCAAGTGGTTTTCATGTCTCACAATTGGCATCATAACCTCATTCACTTATTTTAAAAGAATATTTGTCATATAATTCACTTATTCCTAGATACAAGAGTTCCTAGGCTTTTCTACAAATGAGACAAAAATATGATGAGAGTCGTTAAGAAAATTTATCACGACTTCTAGAAATAATTGAAGACTTGGAACGTGGTGGCTTAGGCCACACATGCTTAAGGCTTAAGAGAGGGGCCATTTAGATACACCATCAAGCTTTAACATCCCAAAATCAAACAAACTTCTTGACGAATAATCACATAATGAATGCTATGGAATATAATAATGTCATTCACCCCGGGACATACTTGCATAAAGGATTTGATGAAGAGGACATCTTTAATGCAGTTGCACAGAGATAGATTTTGAGCGCAAAGATCAGAGAAAAGGAGGTGACCCGAAGCACCTGCACCTAGGTGAGATTTCAGAAACCCTGTGAGTCGCTATCAAGGAGCCAATACTCATAACTCACTCTGACTACTCCTTTAAGAGTGTCGATAGCCGAATTAGTAGAAGCCATCCCAAATAAAAAAATATTTTAAACAACCATCTCCTATGAAGGTCGCCACTCCAAGTATTGCGCCTATCACTAAGACCATTAGCACGACATTGAAGAATGTCATCACCTTAGGAACTTAGTTGACGAGTTAGTAAAAGAGGGCAAGCTTAATGAATTCACCAAGAGAAAAGATGAAATCGCTAAAATGGGTAATGAACCTACCCACATGTGATCCATATGAGTCATACCCACTATTTTTTAAGGTGGGAAAAAGTCCTTAATAAAAGCAAGCCTCAAGCTACCATAATCGAGAGATGTAAACTTGGTAGCCATGGTGGGTACGTTCCATACATTTATAGTTCTTGTAAGTTTCTTAGAGAAAGAAAGACCTATCATCAGTAATCCATACAATGATGCTATGGTAGTCACATCATTAATCACCAATTATCAAATTGGAATTATATTGATTGACATTGGGTGATCAGTCAATATCATTTTAAATTCATCTTTGATAAGTTGGATTGGCAAGTTCTATACTCACCCTTAATGGGGCGCTATATAGCATCTTAGGAGAAAAAAGAGACAAAAGAGGTGATCACTCTTTGTGACTTGGTGGGAAGATAAGAAGTAATTCATAGCAATGATTGACTTTGTTATATTAGATGCTCCTACCACTTATAACACCATCTTTGGTCAACCACTACTTAACACATTTAGGGCAGTGATATCGACCAACCACGTAGCTATCAAATTTATCATAGGAGGCGAGGAGATCATTGTCAAAGGAAATTTAAATTAGACTAGAACTTGATACTTGAGAGATGTTGGCAGGCCAGGAAAAGAAGATGAGGTTCTACAATTAGATGTTGCAGTTGAAGTCAAAGTTTTCTAGGAAGTAAAAGAGATTTTACTACACTAAATAATGGACGAGTCCTCAAAATTAACTTCGACTTTTTTATCTTGAGCATAAGGAAGCTCTAATCTAAACTTTCCTAGCCGATCTTGATGTTTTTTGCTAGGCGACGTGAAATATTGGGCCAACTTCGCTTATTATCGCCTTAATGTCCATAAAGATGTCGATCAATAAAGCAAAAAAGGAAGGCGTAACATTACTTATCAAATTCATTAGAAGAAAAAACTAAAGCCAACTTTATTAAATAAGTTTTGTACTAATGGGTGTCGAACATAGTAATGGTGCATAAGTTAAGCGGGATGTGAAGAATGTGCATCGACTTCACTAATTTGGCATGTCCAAAGGATGGATACCCCATTCTTTGGATAAACACACTCATTGACTCAGCAACTAGCTACTCAGTAATGAGTTTTCAAGCTGCATTTTCAGGCAACCATCAAATACAAATGCATCAAGGCAACTCAAAAAATTCAACTTTTATCACCAGAGAAGGATTCTATTACGATAGAGTAATTCCCTTTGAGCTTAAAAAACGACTTATCGCTGAATGGTGGATTGTGTGTTCAAGGAGAAAAAAAGGGAGAAATATGAAAGTTTATGTCAATGACTCCGGTGAAAGTAAGTTGCCCATATAGCACATTTAAGATATCAAGGAAACCTTCTACTTTTAAGAATTCAACATGCACATTAACCCCTTAAAATATACTTTTGGTGTCAGGGCAAGCAAATTCATGAGATTTCTAATCACCACTAAGGGCATAAAGGTGAATCCTAACAAAGTAAAAGCAATAATTAAGATGCCTCTACCAAAAAATAATAATATTAAAGAAGGTTCAATAGCTCACAGGGTGAGTCTCCAAGTTAAATAGGTTCACCTCTAAAGCTAGAAAATGTTGCTCACCATTCTTCAGAGTTCTTAGTGGAGTTAAGAGATTCAAGTGGACATCAAAATATGAGAAAGCTTTCTATGATTTAGAAAACCTGCTCACATCACTTCCTCTAACAAATCCCAAAGGAAAGGAAGACCCTACTTTTATACTTAAGGAATGGAGAGGACTCGGTTAGTTATATTCTCATTTGGAACAAATGTTAAAAGTAGTGGCCTATCTACTATATCATCAAATCTCTGCAAGGTGCCGAGTTGAACTACTCCATTATGGAGAAAGTCACACTTGCACTTATTATCTCAGCTTGACAACTTTGATCATACTTGCAAGCACATTCAATCCAAGTTGTCACAGATAAAGCATCTTAAATCTATACTTACCCATCCCGATCATTCTAGGAGATTGTTGAATGGTTTATGGAATTGAGCAAGTTTGATATATCTTACTTACCCCAGACGGTGATCAAGGCTCAAGTATTCACTGAATTTCTCATTGATTTTTATTAAAAAGCCATGTACGGATCACCATAATGTAGTCGATCAATTTTAGTTTCAAATTAATGAATAACGAATTTTAATATGAAGCTCTACTCATCATATTGAGGTTCTCCTGAGGACTCGGATTCACATATTGCTTACTATGATTCATACGGTGGTGTAAAGCGGGTTAATGGGGATTATAATGTTAGACAGTCATTAAAGGTGAAAGCTGAAATTTAGTAGTTAGATTACATAAAGATTGATCGAGATCTAGAGATAACTTATTGATTTATGATCTAAAGTGAGCGACTTCGAAGAACACTGGTCATACTACTTGCCCAACCAAGCAGAAGGGGACATGTGGAATATGAATGCTTGCAAAGCTTGATTGATCTTATTAAAAGATACTTGCGGAGGTCAAGGAGGTTACGATAGACTCGAGGATAATTAGGATAATGCCACTCGGTACTTGTTGATTGGAGGTGAGTTATCAAGGTGACTTCGCAACCTTAGAGTAATGAGATCGAAGACATAGTTCTTGAAGAAATCCACTCGACCGAATGCGGTAGCCACTCGGGAGGAAGAGCACTCACCCATAAAGTCATAGGATAGTGATACTTCTAGTCCATGCTCAAAAAAGATGTAAAGGCATTCACCAAAAGGTGCATGCAGTGCCAAAATTCACCCACTTCGGCAATAGTCATCGCAATCTTTATAGTTTCTTTCAAGCCCCTAGCCCTTCACCATTCAGGAAATATACTTGATGGGCCCCTTGCCAATAGCCAGCTGGTAGAGGAAGTTCATCCTCATCATGATCGACTACTTCAACAAATTGATCCAAGCAAAACTACTCACTAAGATAACCATTCAAGTAGTTAGAAATTTTATTTGGATTGACATCATCTGCAAGTATGGGCTGCCCATGTCAATCATCACAAATAATGAGCCACACAATTTGTCGATAGTGAGTGGAAAGACTTTTGTAAGTCTCAATGAGTAACATTAAAGTTCAGTTTAGTACATCACCCATAAAGCAATGACCGAGTGAAAGTAGTTAATAATAAAATCCTTAACTTACTAAAGAAGAATGTAGATGGCTCTAATGTCAAATGGGTTAGTATTACTCAGTATACTCTATGCCATCAGAACCACTCCCCCCAATGTAATAGATAATTGACCATTCACACTGTCACTTAGAACATAAGCCATCTTCAAGTCAGAGCTTCATAGCTAAAGGGTTTTAGCAATAGGTGTAGAGATAATATTGGTGAGTGGGAGAAAGTGAACTTCGAAGCAATGGAGGACATATTCAACATGCTCGAAGAGTTGAGGATTGAAACATCACTAAGATAAGAGGAAATAAAGAGTTGAATGACAATATACTATAATTTTCATCTAGAGGAGAAGCATTTCAAGGGTGTCAAGTTAGTACTAAAGAAAGTTAATGCCATAGCTCGGTAAAACAGCTTAAGTAAATTCACCCACATATAGGATGAACCTTACATTATGAAGAAGTAGGTCAGCCCTAGAGTGTGCCAATTGCTGACTCATGAAGGAAAAGATGTACCCCATGCCTAGAATGCCAGAGATTTTATGATGTTTTATTCCTGAAGAAAGTAGTATATTTTGTATTCTATATTCTTAGTGACCCTTATTATTATAAAGTTATGTTCAACAAAATGTATGCTTTTTTTACTTAGCTTATTACCTCACTATATGCCAAAATAGAGAGAGAGAGAGAGAGAGAGAGAGAGAGAGAGAGAGAGAGAGAGGCATGGCACTCAAGGAGTTGTGTGACTAAGGATACTCACCATGCTATTTTTGGCCCAAGAAGAAGGATCCACCCAAAGAGTTGAAAAGAGCCCATGTGAGAACTTGAAGATCTTGGTGCACCATTTTTGGCCTGGATACTATAGTTAAGTAGACAATTTGTGAGTTAAAATCATGAACACTCATCAAAATTTAAAACCCCAACACTCAGTGTGGTTGACAACTCATATGTAAGATCGATACCTTGATAGGTCGGCGAGTATTAACATCACTCTATGTAGTTGGTTACTCAAGTATATGACTGACACCCCAAGAGGTTGTGACTATTACAAAAAGACCAACTCTCTATAGTTGGCAATCAAAAAAGACCAACGCTTCATGCAGTTGACTACTCATGTGTAAGATCGGTATGCCAACCACTATTAACCAAAACATCAACTCGCCAAATTTAGCAAAACAAGAATTGACCCGTATGGTTGGCAATAAGAAAATCATCAAACTTGTTGTGATTAGCATATAAAGGGACAACTTTGTACAGTCAACAATCAAGCACATCCCATAGTTGGCATTCATAATCTCCCTATGTTCTATACAAAGCATAATGGTGAGTACCACGAAAATAGCACGAATAAATTCTTACCCAAGAATAATCTAGTGAGTCTCTATAAAGCAATACTTCTCGTAATTGATCAAGTAAAAACATTTACAAATTCACTCAACAAAGAAAAGTTGTATTTTTCATTCAAAAGAATATTTTATATAGAAGTTTGAGTGCAAAGTATGTATTAACTTCTCACAACTCGCCAAAAAATGGATAGAAGAAAAAAGAGTGTTTTCCTTGTCGTCGTCATCATCGGAATCTAAAAGAGTTGGTACATTGAGAAATCCAGGAACTTGATGTCCAACTAACCATGTTTTATCAACTTAGTAATAACGAAATTGGTGCTTGCATTGAATTTTTATTGTAGTAAGTCCTTGTACTCGTCGAATCACGGCGGTGAGCTTAGCTTTTTTTCTTTTGAAATTTCTCCATCAAATGAGAGAGCTCTTCTTCCAATTTTTTTATTTGGTTCAGCTAGGTGAGTCAGCTCCAAATTGCATTATTATTCTCCTCCTCTTGTTAAGTTGCCTCCACCTAGAGCTTAGAAAATTTGGCTTTAGAGGATTTGATCTTGTCCTTCATAGTAGCTAATTTAGCCATCTCCATGGATAAGACCTTCCTCTTAATGAAGACCTTCTCGCAAATATCCTAGTTTGAGTACCACACCATCGCTTGAATAGTCATAACAACGAAGGGTAGTTGACCATTAGGAGTTTTCTGAAGCCCATCTAGATCTTTAAAGAAAATTTCCTACTTTAGCTCAAAGGCCTAAATGGTTGGCTTAGACATGTCTGGTGTATAATTATTCATAGAAAACTTCTCCTCCTCCTCCTCTTCATGCTTTCTTTCCTTTTCTTCTAGTGACTTCAAGAAGTCAAACTACCCTATTCCTAGATTTAATAGGAACCATACTCATTTCATTGACCTTGAGTGGGGTGACTTATCCTCACCCTCCTCATATTCGCCCTTCTGTAGGAATTGAAATATAGAGGGATCGAGTGGAGGTGAACTGGGAGTGTCATCTTCTACAAGCAAACCAATACAAAGATTAGAATGAGTGAGTTGAAGGATGATGCAAAGATTATAAAGGATGATCAAAGACATACCATGGAAGACACTGGATACTCAGCCAAAATGGAGATAGTGATGATATTTAGAGTTATATCCATCACTTTCTCTAACACCTCCCTCACTTGGATATTCACTTCAGGAGTAAGTGCCTTGCTCGCCAGAATGAGAAGAGGAATAGTCGGCATTGGCCATAATGATGAGCTCTTGACAAATGAGATCTTTAAATGTCACTTTCTCACTTTATTTGTTAGGCAATGGATCTTCATTAAGACCAACAAAATTTGGATGGTCTCATCTTACTGACCCTTCATCAAGAAGGCATGGCTGAAAATGCATAGACTCCATGGCAACTCTTGCTTTCATAGGAATAAGATGAAGCTAATAACACTTGCCATTAAGTTCAGTAGGACTTAGGTAAGAATGACTAGATAAAAATTGAGGATCTCCACCCACTTGCGAGGAAGATAGAATCGAAGGCTGCATCTAAAGTAGTCTAAAGGGATCCATAACTTGTGAGAGTGAGTTAAGTTAAATTGCTCATCTTTCTTTTCACCATAAAGTCGAGATGGCTTTAACAATAGTTGAGGAAGATATGAATCACCAATAATGGATCAAGGTAAGGCATATTTAGGCCTTGGCTTGCATGAACATAACTATTGCTTTCATCATAGCCACCATTCATGTCAATCAAAGGAAAATCACTTTAAAATTGAAAGGAGGCATAATCTACTCATTAAGATAGAATATTCACTGGCTCAAAGTCAAAGCAATAATAAAGACTCAACCAGTCACAGTAAGAATGAATTTATATATGTAAAAGGTAAGGCTCATTAATGTGGATGTCACATCAAACATTAAATGGAGAGATATTTATTCCATCCCATGAAAATCTCAAGCGGAACAAGTCATGACAAAAATAATTAAAACTTTCCACTTGCTTCTTATAAATAAAAGAAACTTAACAAAAGATATGATGAGTAGGAGACAATTACACCTTGTTTATTAAAAAAATAATAATTACAACAAACTCACTATGCCCAATATACATCATTTTTTGAGTTGCTTTGTGATGGGGCCTAAGTACCACTTCGCCAAAGCCTTATCACACATATAATCAAATAAGAAATTAAAATAATAAATGAAAAGAGTAAACCTCGTGACATGATTGAGCGTTGAAGCAAAGTCAACTTGGCCTTCATGGTCGTAAAACTCCTCTAGGACTTTACTTCCAAAAATTGCCTCTATTTCAACTCCATTTCTAGCCTTGACTGATGTTAATAAACTTTAAAGCTTGATGATTATAATTCAAAACAAACTCTTTATGTAATAGATAATGCCTCTAATGTTTAAGGGTTTGAATAATTGTATAAAACCCTCGATCATAAGTGAAATATTTTTGCTTAGCATCATTTAATTTCTCACTGAAGAAAGTAATTAGATGGTTTCCTTAACTTAATATTCCACCTATTGTAATACTTACTGCATCGCAATTCACATCAAATACTTTATTGAAATCAAAACTCTTTCAACTTCTATGGGCAACATAAAGTTTGATATCATAGACTTAGAAACATCCTTTAATGCCCTCTTAGACAAACCCAGGATTCTTTAGTATGGAATGGTTCCATCTTCACTCCACCAGTGTATTAACTACACTTGGGATGGAGTGGAATACATTATAAAAGGTGACATACAACCATTCTTTATTCATGAGATTGAACTCTATGAAGATGTGGCTTACTACAAGCCTAAGAAGTCAAAATATGATTCTATAAAATCTAGCATTATTGAAGCACAAAATAGTACAATAAATGAAAAAGAGAAAAAGGAAAGAAAAGGAGGAAAAAACATCTAGTGGTTCATTATGATTTGGAATCTAGTTTTGATGAAGATTCCAACTAGAAAAATGCCTCAATAAGGTTCAAAATTACTTTAGAATCAGATACTAGCGAAGAAGAAATTAAGGCATTAAAGGATGAACTTGAGCTTTCCACATTTGAGAAGTTAAAAAAAATATGTGGACACTTTGACTTTGGCACCTTTTGTCCAAAATAAAATATCTCTATTAAAAGACAAAGTGGCCCCTAACTTGTCAGGAGAAGTGGGGAAGTTGTCAAAATTTTATTCTGTACCTGGATCTTCATGCTCAGAAGTGGAAGTAAAGCTTGAAGATCCACTTTTTAATGAAGTAATAGAGCTCCCTTTTGACTGGTATTTTGATTGTGTAAAGAATTATATGAAACATGGTTTTATTACAAATGCTTGGCCTAAAGACAAAGCCCAACAATGGAAAGCTTATGGAATACAAAACATAAAGATTCACATTCTGAAGCTAGTGTTGGGTTTGGTTTCATTGAACCATTTGATGATACAGGATATTGCTTAATGATAAGCAATCACCAATCAGATCAATTATTTGAAATTCCTTCTAATTCTTTAGATGAATTATCCATAGAAATAATGAATTAATCTGATGCTGCTCCTGAGTATGAGGAAGAAATAAAATCTACTATAGATGAGTTAAAGGAGATTAACCTAGGATCTGCTGAAAACCCAAAGTTAACTTTCATTAGTACCTTGCTGGGTCCAGAAGACTCTGAAGAGTTAATCACTTAACTCCTTAAATATAAAGACTGCTTTGCTTAGAGTTATAATGAAATGTCAGGCTTATCCCCAGATATTATTGTACACAAACTAGAGATTAAACTTAATGTCATTCTAGTAAAGCAAGCTCATAGGTGAAAGCACCTAGAAATTGAATAGTAAGTAATTGCTGAAGTAAAGAAATTAATTGAAGCTGGCTTTGAACGAGAAGAACAATATCTTGATTGGCTAGCCAACATAGTTCTTGTGAAGAAAAAAAAAGGTCAAATATGCATTTGTGTTGACTTTAGAGACTTAAATATGGCTAGTCCCAAAGATGAATTTCCATTACCAATACTAGAACTTATGGTTGACATAGCCTCTTCCAATGAGATCTTTTCATTCATGGATGGGTCATCTAGATATAACCAGATTAAGATGTCTCTAGAGAATGAAATGCATACGACATTCCAAACTCCTATAGGGATTTTCTATTTCACGGTCATGCCATTTGGTCTCAAAAACTCTAGGGCTACATATTAGAGCTATGATTATAATATTCGATGACTTGATTCATAATCGAAGTTGAATGCTATATTGATGATCTAGTCATCAAAAGTAAAATAAAAAATCATTTATATGATTTACGAATCATTTTTGAATGGTTGCGCCACTATAACTTGAAAATGAACCCGTTGAAGTGCACTTTTGGAGTAACTTTAGAAAAATTCTTAGGGTTTGTAGTGCAAGATCGTTGAATAGAAATCAATCCAGAAAAATTAAAATCCATTATAGAAATGCTGCTACCTAGAAGTCTTACATAATTAAGATCATTCTAGGGAAGGCTCGCATATTTAAGGAGATTCATATCAAACTTATCAGGAAAATGTCAACCATTTGCGGCATTATTAAAGAAAGATTCTAAATTCATTTGGGATGAAAAATGCCAAAAATTGTTTGAAAACTTGAAACAATACTTAATGAATCCTTATATAAGGTTTTGCATCCGAAGCTCTTTAGTTATTATCAGTATACTATGAAGTTACTTAAAAAATTCTAGATGTGACTCTGGATAGAATATCTCATAAAGATAATTCTATATTAGATTATTTGGCTAAACTTGCTAAAGAAATCATATGTCCAAAAAAAAAAATCTATTTCTATAGAAGTTTAGAATGAACAAGTTTTATCTCCTATAGATTTTGATTACATAAATAGACAAGAAGAAATGCAAAGGATAGCCACTCATACCAAAAGTCAAGTAGAATGTAATTGGAGGCTTCTTGATGACAAGTCACTGGCAAATCAATTAAAGAACTATTCCTTGGCTTATGCATTGATTAATGATGTTTTATATCATAGGTCATTTGATCAAATGTGGCTCCACTATTTAGATAACAGAAGCCCATAAGATTGTAACTAAAGTACACTCTAGATTGTGTGGGCTCACTAATATGGATCCAATATGATATTGAAGATCAAAAGGCGGGATATTATTGTCCATTGATGTTAAATGACTACATGAATTGCATGTCATTTCCATCAATGTCGATGATATGTTTTACATCAACCCCCTAATATACTACAGCCTATGATTGCCTCTTGGCCCTTTGAAAGTTGGGGTACTGACATCATAAGGCCTATTGACCCTCCTTCATCAAAAGGACACCATTTTATATTAACTGTAATAGATTACATCTCTAAATGGGGTGAAGCGGTACCACTGAAAGAAGCAAAGGCATATCATGTGTTAAAATTCTTTTAGGAAAATATTGTATATCGATTTGGTGTTCCTCACCGAATCATTTTTGACAATGGTCCATCATTCAAGTCCATAAAATTAAATCATTTTGTGGCAAAACATAAGATTGATTGGAGATATCCGTCCATCTATTACCTTAGAGCGAATGGATTGGACAAAGCTTTAAACAAAACATTAGTAAGAATTCTGAAAAAAGTACTTGATGAAAATAAGCGCCAATGGCATGAAAAATTGGTTGAAGCCTTATGGGCCTACCAGATCACATACATGATACCAACTTAGTCTACACCATATGCTTTGGTTTATGGAACTGAAACAATTCTTCCATTAAAAGTGCAATTGCCTTCATTGAGAATAGCAATCAACAATAATATTACGATAGATCAAAGTCATAAAATTTGTTTGGAAGAACTTGAACATCTTGAAGGAAGACTCTTAAAAGCTCAATAAGACCTTGAACTGTACCAATCACATATGGTTCAAGCACATGATAAATTGGTGCATCCTAGATCTTTCAAAGTAGGAGACTTGGTCTTTGTTCTTAAATGACCAATTTTAGCTTGTGGTAGGATCGGCAACAAGTTTGAACCAACCTGGGAGGGACCATTCATAGTGGAAAAAGTTTATGAAGGAGGTTCTTACCAACTTGTTACTTCTAGTGGTGAACGTCCAATGCCACTGATCAATGGACATTACCTAAAGAAATACTATGTGTTACTTGTAATCTATTCTGAAAAGAAAAAATATTGATTAATAAAATAAAATTTTTATTTCTCTTTATTTCTTTTGTAACTTTGTGTAATTTTTCTTAAATTCTGTTTAATGACTTGAAAACATGTTTACCTTATATGGAAATATAAATTGCAATCACTTTTGGATAGGAATAAGCCTTTGTAAGACACCTTTTATACATTCACTTTAAGCTTAGATAAAGCTTTTCACAACACCTTTCTTAGATATCTTACATAAGTTTGGAGTAAGCCTTTAATGGCATCGTTCCTATTATCTATTGGTTAGTATCAAGTCATTAAAGACACCTTTCCTATTAAATTGGCCATTTAGATTATGAATAAGTCATGAAGACCCACCCCTTGTCCTACTAGTCAAAGTATTGAGGATTGGATTAAGTTATGAAAAGACCATTCCTCCCATTTATCTATGTAAGTTGGATTTAAGGCATTGAAGTCCCCACCTTAATAGCTAATCACATAGGTGTAAGTCCCATAGATGGCATCCTTTAATGTAGCAAGATAAAGATAAAGTCATTAAAGACCACTTTCTTGTTATCTAGACTATTTAGGTAAGGGAATAAGTCATGAAGACCCTCTTTCCTATTAGTCAAAATTTGAGGATTGGATTAAGTCATTAAGGACCATTTCCTCTTCCTTAGCTAACTAAGTTGGATTAAGCCACTAAAGGCCCCATCTTAATAGCTATTTACATAAGAATAAGTCCCATAGCAAGCATCATATTAAATGATAAAGTTAGGACAAACTCATTAAGGCCCCTACTTTATTAGTCAAATTTTGAGGAATATGATTAAGTCATTATGACCCCTTTCCTTTTCATGCTACCAAGGTTGGATTGAGCCATTGAAAGCCCCTTCCTATTAGCTAAACTTCATAAGATCCAAGTTTCTGTGATCCTTTTTCCTAATACAAAATAAATAATAAGAAATGGAATCAAGCCATTGAAGTCTCCATTCCTTATCAACTACTCATACCAGGAATCAAGTCCATATGACCCCTATTTAGTAGTTAAAATGTCAAGGTTTATGATTAAGCTATTCAAGTCTCCAAAGACTCTAATATCTAACCAAACAAGAATAAATCCCCTAGTGGTACCAAACAAAAAGCAAGTATAGGTATATTTATACTTATCTTTCACAATCAAATCAAAATATAAACTGAAACTCATGACTAAAGATAAAACCTCTTATAACATATGTTGTAGTGTTGATTGAACCAATCAACACCAATATGTGCAGTCTACTTTGAATAGTCCACTACACATATTGGGGGTCCATTTGTTGACCTCATTTTTGGATGAGGTTAACACTTCTTCCAAAGGCATTCATTAGGACACCTAATCCTAAATTAAAAGCCTTTTAACTAAGTACCTAGGTCATTACATTTAGTGATATAGTGCACTTTCCTTGGATTAATCTAATTTAATGGGTTTAGTTAGATCCAATCCAAATCAACCTAAACATACATAATTAATTAAGCTTAGGTTAAGGTCTAATTAGGGACCTAAACCTAGTTACCTCGATTAAACTGATTACCACATAAAGAAATTAAAATTAAACCCAAAACAAATCCAAATTAAATGAAACCAAAAACATAAAATCAAGACATAAAATTAAATGAATCCAAATCCAATTCAAAAGACAAAGGTTGTTCAACCATTTTACATGGGTTTGACTTATGTGGGTCCCACCAAGTCAAAGGTCAACCCACCAAATTTGACTAAATAAAATCATTCCAAATGGTTGGAATTATAATATGAACACACTTAAACATAAATTTGAAAGAATATAAGTTTAATGTGGTCTTCATTAGACTAATTAAGTAAACTCACTAGTTTTAACCTAAATATGCCTAAAGGGGTCTTATTGGGTTTGAACTCAAATCAAACTCAAGTAAACTCAAATTAATTATTTAAAATCATTTGAATAAGATTATTAAACAAAAATCGATCCATCATTAGATTCAATTTGGCTAATTTGGTCATTTTACCCAATTGAACTTAAACTTAACCCATTAAACCCAACTTGGGTCAAATGGGTTCAAAATGAAATAAAATTGAAGTTGTTTAATCCAATACATTGAAAATTGCTTGGATTAACCCAATAAAAAAATTAAACGCAAGATAATTAAGCCAAAAAAAAAACTATTTGACTTAGTTAAAACCAATCCAAATTCAATGACGCTAAATAGACAAAACCTAGATCAAATGCTCGATAAATCTTAAAATTTTTGATGCCCTTTTATCCAAAGGTACATTAATGATGAAATGCACATACATTAAACATTAAACCAAGGCTAATCAATTAATTGGGATGACATAAATTACTAATGTAAGGAATAATTAAGTGCTTTAACCCAAAAAGTTATTATTCCCATCCTTAACCAATCCACTTAGGTTGTTAATAAACATTCTTAGACTTCATTAATGACTCATTCTAGGCCTTAAACAAGTCACTTAAATACCTTTTGCATAAATCCAAATCAAAGGATGCCATGAATAGTCAAATGGATGGCATACCACATTCCATTTGCATAACTCAATTCCCTCTCCGCCTCTTCATCCTAGATAGGTGTAAGAAGGCTAGGAGGCATGGTAGCTAACTCCCAAAGAATGTGGTTAGCTCAACCGACCAAGAGAGGGAGAAATAAAGGTTAATAGCTCATGGACAAAGAAGGATACACACATAGAGTAATTCACAAGTGCAAATAACCTTCCCATCACCTCTCGACCTCAAATGAAGTTGAAACAAACTTTCCCCACTTACAACCGTACAAACAACTAAATTCAAATAGGTTGGTCAGGGAGCAATAGGAAAATCAAATTCATTTGGTACACAAGCTCCTTGTATCATTCTGCAACTATTAGAGTTGACCCCACCGATGG
This sequence comes from Cymbidium sinense, assembly GCA_021442155.1. Classification (NCBI taxonomy): domain Eukaryota; kingdom Viridiplantae; phylum Streptophyta; class Magnoliopsida; order Asparagales; family Orchidaceae; genus Cymbidium; species Cymbidium sinense. The sequence goes on along the minus strand of CM038228.1, from coordinate 27,956,203 downwards.
AGATCACGGGACCTAGGTATTCCATTAATGACCTCCTCTAAGCTTTTGGCTTTGGTGTTTTTCGATAAAAGTTTGATAAATCGCTTAGATCCCTTTAAGATAAATCTACAATAAGATAAATGTTCTTTCCGTAAGGACATAAAGATCATTCTTTTTGTTTTAAAATAATTAAGATAAATGGCATCCTTTCATAATTTACAATTTGGAAGTATCAAATATAACAACTTGGAACTATTTGATAATGAAAGAATCATTAATATAAATAAGTTATAAAAGTGGAATGTCATAAATTGAATAATCTTAAAGACAATAAATCAAATATAACTTTATTTAGGTTAATGAATATTAATGAAAATAAACAAATGAAAATAACTTCAAAAGTTTTATATTAATGAAAATCACATTAACTTAACTTGAATAGAGAAAATTCCTACATTTAAGTTTTACCATAAATCAAATAGCAAAAAGTCAATGAATAAACATAAATATTATATCAAATGAACTCAATACAAATAAAGTCATCATAATCAACTAAGTAAATATGTCAAACTAAAGGAATAAATGATAAATATCAATATCACAACCTTAACAAAGAAATTAAAAGAAACTCAAATTATAATGATAGATGGATTAACTTCAAGAAAAAAATAAATTAAATCATCATATTATAATGATAAATGGAATAACTTAATCTAAATGAAAATCATAAAATACCTAAATAAAGAAATAAAATGAAACAAACTAAATTAAGTCAAAACCTCTAAATTCAAGTTTAAATCAAAATACTTAAGATTTTAGTTTGATCCTTAGGATGAATCTTTTAAAATTAAGATATCACCCTATTAGGATTTAGGGTGTTGAATGGAATATGTTTCATTTAGAATGAAACCTATTTTATTCTTCACACTTGAAAACCTAATTTAAATTTTAATAAAATGTACCTAAAATAAAAATAATATATGAAATAATTTGAATTGAAATCATCCAAAGGTAAATAAACCAACATTCAAAACTAAGAAAATAAAAATTAAATCATAAAGCTTAGTAATGTCTTGCCACACAAACCCTTTTCTTCACACACTAGAATTATAGGCAACAGATCCTATAATTAAGTTAGGACGTTATGTGAATTTCTATGATTTCCTATGATTATGTGATGATAATTAATTTTTATTATTCTATGGTGTACTATTTTAGACTAGATTGCCAGGATTGATTGTCGATAGTATGAATGGTAGGACATTATTTCTAGAATTAACATTGTCTTCTGTAGAGGATTGTGTTAAAGGAATTGTTGTCATAAATAAAAATTATAGAATTGTTGTTTGCTTGTGGGTGCTGAAAAGTCCCTTAACATAGTTCATAGGATAAGTGGGCTGGCAAGCAACTGATGCTAAGCCCGCATGTTTGAAAATATAGCTGTTGTGTGTTATTTGTATTTATTGACATTTATTTTGCAGAGCTTATGATTTATTTTTCAATTTAAAAATATAAATTTGAGCTTAAAATTAGGTTAGGATCTATGGGGTTTGAGATTATTAGGAGTTGACCCTACCAGGCAATAATACAAATGTCCCCTGTAATGCCCAATGTAGGTCTCTTAATAAGGAGCCTATCATGGACAGAAGATTGATAGATCTAGACTTGTAGTTTAAGGTTGTATAAGGGCGAGCTGGTGCCCATTTTCTTTCTTCTGGTGTACAGTGGTACACGGTGCCTAGTGGTGCCCAACGACATTGACCTATTTTTATAAATTTAAATTTGCTTGATTTATTTTTGGTGTGCAATAGAATCAACCTACTTTTCTAAGCTTCTTTCTGTGTTATCTTTTTTTTGATGGATGCCTCGACATAGGCTCATAAGAAAAAGCTAAAATTTCCACCCAATTAAATTTAATTAATTCAAACATAAAAATAAAGGCAATTCAAAACTGAATATAAATAAAGGCATAAGAAATAATTTAAAATTAATTAGAAACTAATTAGCATTTGAAATCATGCATCATATTATTCCAATCCTTGAATTGGGCAACTTGTCCCATTGCACATAAGGGATATCTGACTTGTGAGGATGATTGCCTTCTTGGAAAAATCTGCCTTATATTTATTGATTTGGCCTACAAATTTCTTTCTAATTACGTACCATGTAGGCATAACTTGCATACCCATGGCCTAAAATGATTATCGAGTTAAAATTTATAAAAATCTGAAAAATATGCATTAGCTAGATGCATTTCATACCCCACATTATCTTAGGGATTAAGGAGTGAATGTAGGTTCATAGATTTTTTTTATTAAAATATAACAACTTAACCAACTTGCATTCATAAAACTTGGCATCATGAATTTAAAATGTGCTTTGGTGGTGTTGGCCATCAGCTCTCTCCAGGCAGGTTGTAAGTCTAGAAGAGTCAGGAATAGATTAATTCCCTCAAGTGAGAGGAGAGGCAGATAATTCCCAAAAATGAAATGAGGTCGAGCATCTAACATGTGTTAGAAGCACCTGCATACTAGGTTTTAAAGCATCCTTTTTAGAAGTAACTGCTAGAATCTAAGTCTTAGACTTCTAAAAAAATGTCAACTCAAAATCTAAATTAAATTCCTAAACTTAAATCCCAATTACAAGAAAGTTGAAATGCCTACTGGGCATCCTAGTATCAATAAGCATTCCTACTTCATCCCATTTGGCTTCCAAAATAACTCTCCAATTTGAACCAATCCCAATTGAAAATTTCAAAAATTAATCCTTTAAAAAACCCCTTAGAAATCTTTAAGAATAATAACTTATTTCTTTAATTGAGAGTATTCTTAAGAAGAGACCATTCTTAAGATGTAATTAATTATAAGGGCTTGTCTCTATAGGGAACCATGAACCCACTATAAATTAAACCATGTTCTACCTTCCATGTAGTTCAAAAAAAATCTCGTACGAAAGACCCATTAGCCTTAGAAGTCTTTTTTTATTAAATGGTGAAAACATTTTTATCTTCTGAGATAATATGTTTATTTCTTAATATGCATTCGATCGTCCAAATAAGAAATTCCTAAACTTTATATCATGTCACAAATTTTCTCTACAATTAGCTCAAGCGATAGCATGGGTTGATATGACATTCATAGCACTCCCTTCATCTATTACTAGTTTACACCTCTTCTCCTTACATAAAATATACATTGAGAAAATATTCATCCTCTAATATTCTTCTTTCCAAGAATTAGTCATACACCTCATAACTAACATTGTATTGTTTATATTTGGATTTACTTCTTCATCAAATAAGGGTGTATCATCATGTATCTCTTCAATATCATCTTCTTTCTCAAAATCTTCTAGTTCATCTAAAAACATGATTTTTGCTCTACATTGATTTTGCATATGACCATTTTTATTACACTTAAAGCAAACTATCTCTTTTATATTTTTAGGAGTAGGTTCAGTGGGGTTTATTTTAGAGGGGTTGTTCAATGTAGAAGGATTAACAGTAATGATTTTTGAAATTATTTGTATGTGGATTTTATAAGTTTTTTGAGCTTTTATCTTGGATGTCGATACATCTTTCTTTTCCTTTTCTAGGAGTAATGCATAACGAAATGCATCCTCTAAGGTTTGGGGATCATGAAGCTTTACTTCATTCTTAATATCTCCTCTTAAACCAATGACAAATTTATCTGCTATTTGCCACTCCTGATCGGTGCATTGAGTTCTAGAAATTAAGTCCTCAAATATATTCATATATTGCATTGCTGACATAGTTACTTGCTTAAGAGTGGTTAATTATCCATGGAGTCTTTTATCATGATTTCTAAGATAGTATTTCTCCCTTAAGATTTCTTTCATTTATACCCATGTCATGATGTTTATACTATATCTTTCTTCTTTAGCTAAAATGTTATTCCACAAAGTTTTGCACAACATATTAGTTTTACTTTAGTGAATGATATTCATTCATAATCATCCATATGATACTAATTGAAGAAGTCATCCACTTGGGTTAACCAATCTAAAAGGCTGTTGGGGTCATGAACGCTATCATATGTTGGAGCATCTATCTTATCTTATTTTGTTGGTTCTTGTGATGTTTCCTAGACCCTATGATGATCTTGTTTAATGGTGTTCCTTAGGCCTTCTCACAAAATATTCATCTCTAAGAAGTTCATAAATTTTCTTTACCATGGGCTTTAAGTCATCCGTACATGGTATAGTTGGTGGGGTTTTAAGCCTAGTACTCAAGTTTTGAATTTGTGTGGTGAGGTTCATGAGTAGGTCTTCTTCCAAAGTGATTTTTTTCTTAACTTCTCATAGAAATTTCATTAGTTGGAATGAAATGACAAGTTCAAAATTAAATATTTTAATTTTTTATAAACAATATTTTGATAATGAAACTTGACATAAAATAAATCTATCAAAGAACTTAAAATTCCAACAAATTATTACTTATATTCCAAACAAAATGATGCTTTAAACAAATGAAAAGATCATAAAATACTTAAATACAATTAGTATAAGATAGATTTTAGCAAACTAGTCAAGTTTATGGTTAAAATGAAACATCGAACAAACATGAAAGTATTTTTAGCATAAAATAAAATATAATAATTTTAAGTAATTATACTTATAAAATAGATCTAAAGATAAATGATCTTTCAAACAACACCAATGAAGAAATATTTTAAGAAACCAAAAGATATTTATTAAAAATATAAAAAATTCAATAAGATAAAATACCTAAGAACTATCATAAAGGTTTTCACAAATATGATTAGACTTAAATGAATGAAAAAAATTTAATGTGACCAACTTAATTTATGATGTTCAAATACTACACCAAAACATAAGATTTGAAAGAATAAATATATGGTAAAAATAATATGGACAATTAAGAGAGATTAAAATCAAGAGAAAAAACTATAGTAGTTTGAGAAAGATTTTTTAATTGAGAGCATTGAAGCATCCAAACTAAAGAATTGATCTTGTAGTATTTGGAGAGCACTTGGAAATAAAATCTAATGATTTTTCTTAGGTTTGGTGTAGAATTTGAATTTGAATTTGAAGAGTAGCCCTTTCCTGATGAGAATGAGAGCTATTTATGAGCAAAAAATAACTCTAATTAATTTTAAAATATATTATCATAAATTTATTTTATCATATAAAAATGTCTTATTCAATAAAGAATATATATATATATATATATATATATATATATATATATATAAATATAACTAGTCATATGGGGAAGTCTAAAAAATCAGAAATGATTCTTAATACATTCACAATGGCCTATCTGCAATTAAATATTAAAAATAGCTAATATTTGAAAAACATAATAAATTAAATTTTAAACAAAAATAGGTCATGTAACCTACTGAATTAAAGGAAAAATCTAAGGAATCTAATAAAGTCAAAATCATATCAACATTCATTGATTATAAAATGACTTTTGCCAAAATACAAATTTTCATGGATTTTAAAATATAATAAATGACATTTAAAATATATGATATAATTTAGATATAATCACACTTATGTTAGATAATTATTGTAAAAATACTAAGTTAAAATAAAATTTTAATTATATTATATGAGCTTCTAAATACATAAATTAGTTACAATCAATAATCATAATTAATTATCTTTTATTATTTTGACAAACTAAATGTTATATATGAAGCACAACAAATTTCTAAAATTATGAACTTGAATGTTAATTAGTTGAGGATGACTTATTTCTAGAAATTTTTAAGCTCATTATAAATAATTATAAATATAAAAATTAAATTAAAGAAATATGTTAAATTATGATTAAATCAAATCATGTTAATGAACTCTTATGGACCTCTAAGACACTTCTAAATGCATATAACTTGAAAGATTGTATCTTGAGCTCCTGACTATCCATCTCAATCAACCTTAAAGTCTTCCATACATGCATTAGATAAATATATGTTGTGAGATGCATGGGTTATGTAAGTAAAAATCTTGCACATCTTCAGAATCAATGTATCTGAAACACTTAACACATATGTTAAAAAATACAAGCATATATTTGTTATTATCAAAATTAATAGGATTGAACATGAGGATCATACAGCTAACAACCATTGATTATGGAAATCACATTCTCTTCTTTCTTTACTTGGACACATCCTCTATAATCTATAATACTTTTTGGCATGACTTCTTACCTAGGTTCTTAGAAGAATTTTCTTTTCAATAATTTTGATATGAAATGAGAAAAAAATGATAGGCAAAGGGGAGACCTTCTATTTCATTAGAACTATCAAACTCTTCAAGAATTGTTTCAACAATTTCATTAAGTATAGTATAAAATAGTGTTGATGTTTATTAATATCCTTTTATTAGATCATATAAATGGTCTTCAAGATTGATATCTTAGCTATATTGATGGATGAAAAGTTAAGGCAATATTTTTTTTGGGATAGGAAATTCAATACTTTTTTTCATAAAATTTTTTTAATTGATTACTATAAAAATACAAGTACTCCATTAGAAACACAAAAGTAAAGGTCTTACAAAATCTAGTTCTAATGTAAGGGAAGTTGATGTTGTCACTATACACGAAAAAAATGCAAGCTTAGGATCTACTACTTTTGTGATGTTGCTCCTCTCCTGGCCAATAGATCAGTAGGTCGATTATCCTCTCTCCAAATATGGGAAAAGGATACCCAAAACCTTCTCAACAAACACCTCATAACTCTAAGGTCTTGAATGATGTACCATGGTGCATTTTGTTCATAATTCTCTAAGAATAATTGAATGAGGTTCTTGAAGTCTAATTTAATCCAATAGTTGTAGCTAAGCTTGCTATAAACAATCTTGAGTGATATTAGACACATATCCACTTCAGCATGGAAGGGAGAAAGAGCATCAAATGACAGAGAAATACAAAAGACATCTACCATCTTTGTCCCTAATGAGCCCATCGACCCAAGTATTCTTGGTTTTTGAATCAAAATTTCCATCAATGTTTATTTTGAGAGTGCTTTTAACTAGCTTTTTCCAGCAAACTATTTCCCACATTTGTCTTAAGTTATCTTTGCTCAATCCAAATGTTTCCATGCAATGTCTGCTTCCCATGAAGTGTGAGTTATTGTGATGGTTTCACCTTTGATTATTTTTGTTATATACCCTTTGATCAAAATAATAATGATATCTAGTTTTGTGATGATGCTATTGTGTTTTTTTTATTCCTTGCAATCCAGATGAAACAAAGAATAAGCAATGGGGTAATAAGGTTAATATTGGCTTTCCATGTGTCTGTTGGCTACCAGCTTCTGATCAATTCTTGTATGATGTTAGCCTAGTAGTTTATGCCAATCTTCAGAAGGTCTACAAAACTTCTTTATATTTGAGTACTAAAGTTGCATTTTATAAAACTATGTGTTATGCTTTCATTGTCTCTATTACATAAATGGCATATTGGTGGCATCCATAATCCCTTGAGATTTAATATGTCATCCATTGGGATAAGGTTGTGGAAGATTCTCTAGCAAAAGAAAGATATTGATGTCTTGATTGTTAAGTTCTAGATTGCTTTACCCTATGGATTTTTTTCAATTTCCTTCAACTAGCTGCTATAGATACTTTTGGAGGTTGTTGATGTTTTAGTCTTCCCTTTCACAATGATCTTGTCTTTTTTGTCACTCTCAATTGGTAATGTGCTGATTTTAGTGCAAAATTTCAAAGGCAGGTGCTCTTTTAGATTATCAACATTCCAACTCTAAGTAGTCCAGAAATCTAAGATTTTTTTGTGTTTGTTTTGGTCATTCTTCACTTATCATGTTGTAAAGAGATTCTTCACCCATCTAATTATCATTCTGAAAGTCACTATTGCCTTCTCCAACATCCTAAAATAGCAATTATTTTGCTTATTCCCTGTGCAGCAACATATTCTTCTATGTTTGAGAATCTATCAAATTTGGTTTTATAGACATTGGGTGCACCTTATGGTGATATTTCTAATTCATGAAATCAGCTCAAAGAGAAGTTTTCTCTCTGAATCTAATCCAAATCCACCATTGATGAGTGGTCCACTCATTTTCTTTCAATTGACCTAATGAATTAAATTTTTTTTGTGACTCCAAATGAATCTATTGAACATTATTTCAATCTTTCTTCATATGTTGAAGGGTATCTGTTGCACTTGTGTGGTGTATAAGGGGATATAATTGAGGATATTTTTTTTATCAATGTTATTCTTCCACCAAATGGTAGGAATGAGTTATCCCAAATGAATCTATTGAACATTATTTCAATCTTTCTTCATATGTTGAAGGGTATCTATTGCACTTGTGTGGTGTATAAGGGGATATAATTGAGGATATTTTTTTATCAATGTTTTTCTTCCACCAAATGGTAGGAATGAGTTTTCCCATGAGTGTAGTTCTTTTTGAATCTTGTTTATGAGCTCATTAAAACGAATTGATGTGAGCCTTCATTTGTATAATATGATTCCAAAGTAGGTGAAGGGAGTTGTGGATATAGAGTTAATCCAATCTTCTCCTTGATCCAATCTCTTCACTTTCTTCTAATCTGTTTACCTATATAAAGAAAATTTGTTAGCATTTAAATCCATAATTGATGGGCTTGTGAATTCTTTGATAATTTCCATATGTTTTCATATGGACTTTTTACTCCCACTACAAAATAGTAATAAGTCATCAGCAAAGGCCAGATGTGTGATAACAATGTTGCTCTTTGTGTGATAGCCAATGTCTTTCATGGAAGTGGCTTCTTTATTTAACATCCTTCATAAGTATTCCAATGCTAGCATAAAGAGTGTGGGTGAAAGTAGGTTGCCTTATTTAACACCCCTATTTGCATTAAAAAAACCATGACATTGCCTATTTATGAGAATCTTATAGTGGTTGTCTTCTAGAATTTTATTAATAAGGGAGTAGAATCTAGTTACCTTTATCTTTAAGGAAATTTAGAATGAAGATTCAACTAATAGTATCAAAGGCTTTTTTATGTCAATTTTTATTATCACATTATCACCTTTACCTTTTCTATCAATGTCTTTGACTATTTCTTGTACAAGATGAATACTATAAGTGATGTTTTTCTTTTAACAAAAACCACATGGTTTGGTGAGATGTATGGGGGAGTAATCTTCGGAGTCTATTAACAATGATTTTGCTAATGATTTTGTTAATGACAAGAGTAAGGCAAAAATGTTTGAATTTGTCTCATGTGTGAGTATCTTTCTTCTTTGGAATGAGAACTATGGATGATGTGGGAAAACATTTATGTGTAGTTTTCTCTTTGAAGAAGCTTTGGATAGCTTCAATGGTCTCCATTCTCACTATGTGCCATGCCTTCTTATAAAAAATATCCTATAAACCACCTAGGTCCATAGCTTTGTATCCATCCATTTAGTTTAAAGCTGCAAAAATTTCCTCTTCCTTAGGTGCTAAAGTTAGATGCTTACTTTTAATGAATTCCTTGTCCTTCTGAAAGAAGTTGTAATTGGGATATGGATTATTTTTATTTTTTTCCAGTGAGTTAAAAAGATATGAATAATATTTTACACAATTATCCATTATGTTTTCTTGATTATAAATTCATCTTCCATTGGTTTCTTTCAATTTCGTAAGGATTTTACCTTCGCTTTCTTCTTAATGCATGCATAAAAATAATTTGAATTCCAATCACAAAGGATGAAGTTTTTTGATGATGCTTTTTACCTCATAAGTTCTTCCTCCCTATCAATGTGCATTTGCAAGCTTCTATGTTATTACTCTAATTGGATTTCTTGTTCATGTATATCATGAGGTTCATTTTCAGAAATGGTTCTAGATTTATTATTTTATTTTTAGTTAATCTAATGAGATTATGTATGTTTCCAAAAACATCATTACTCCACTTCTTTAAAGCCATGATAGCTGCCTTGTGTAATGAGCACAGCTTAACTTACGAGTTGTTGTTAACTTCATTCTTCTAAGCATCAATGATACATCTATTAAAGTCTAGGCATAATGTCCATATGTTAATGAATCTAAATGAATATTGAGCTAGTCTAGGGATGATGTTAATACTGATAAGAATTTAAGAATGGTCTGAAGAAATCCTGGAAAGGTGTTGTACCTTAGTTGAACTAAAATAATAGTTTCAAATTAAATTTATATAGACTCTATCAAGTCTTTTACAAACCTTTCCTCTCCTCCAAGTGGCTGGTGTGCCACTATAAATAGCATAAAAAAGGTTGTCCTTTTGAATATATTAAACAAATTCAATAATGACAAATCAATTTGTTTTTCTACCTCCTTTCTTCTCCATAGGGTTGGCAATCATGTTTAGGTCTCTTCCAACCATTAAAGGGTTGACATGATAGAACAGATGTGGCTTATGTCACTCTATATGTCCTTTCTTTGTTGCTTACTATAGATAGCATAAATGATAGTGTCATGTATTCCAACATTTATATCTTGAATGTAGATGTGGAGATATTGAGTTGTGTCTAAAAGAGCATGGATCTGAAACTTTGGTTTCCAAAATAGCTAGATTTTGTTACTTTACATTTGGATGAATTTTGAGAAGAGGGAATTTTCTTTTAATTTTGGGTATGTTTTCAATACTAACCAAAGGCTTAAGAACATCATAAATTTGAAGCTTGTGATGTCTAATAAAGTTCTATAGTCTATTATTCATTGATATTGAAATGCGGGGAAAAATGGCACTACTTTCAAGTAAGTGCTCCTTCCCTCCTCAGATTACTATTCCACTAATTCTCTAGACCCTCTGACTACCTCCCCTCTTATTCTTCCCCTCTTCCTAGGCTATGGACTCCACCTCTTTTTATGTCAATGTGGTGGTGGTTCGGGCCTATCGAGTCTCCCTACATCCTACTTTTCCCACAGAGCTACCATGACTTGCATTCAGATAATTCTAACTTTTCTTTACTAAAGAAGGCCTCTAGAAAGGGTGGTAAACATGTTATTATCCTCTCTAAAATTGAAACTTGGAGTCTTGCTGAACCTTTCAAGTTCACCCTAGTTGGAAAGTTCACATAGAAACATTATAAGATGGATACCATTAGGAAGCATTTTGAGGAACTTAATTTGGTTCATGATTGGAATGTTGGGCTTTTGGATGGGAGACACATCATGATCAAACTCTAAAAGGAGGAGGACTATGCTAGACTCTTCTCTAAGAAGCTTTATTACATAGAGAATATTCATGTAAAATTTTTGAAATGGACACCCTATTTTGATTACAACATAGAACTATTTATTACCCCCAATTGGATCAAGCTACTTGGGCTGAAACTCCATCTTTTCAATAAGCGGATCCTATATTCAATTATTGCCATATTTGGTAGACCCTTGAAATTTGATACACCTACCTTTAACCGGTCTAGGCCATCTTCTACCATAATCTTAGTGGAAATGGACATAACAACTACTTATAATGAGGAAATCTTGATTGGTACAAATTTCATGGCTACTGGCAAAAAGTGGAGATTGAACAAAAACTTCTATACTATAGGAAATGCATAATGTTTGGGCATAGCTTGGATAAATACTTTATTGCCCATCCTATACTAAGGGACAGTATAAATGACAAGGGAAAATAGTCATTTGATCCAAGTAAAAAATAAACTCCAACCTTCTTTCAGTTTGAAACCGGGCCAACCCATCAAAATAGCATTCAAGAAACCCATTTGGTTGACACATGTAATTAACAACCCCTCCTCAAATGTACTACAAATGAATTAGATTTTCAAATATAGCCCCCAGACAATAACCTGAGCCCATGACTAATAACATTTGGTTAGAGAACATAATCATTGTTCTCTTATCTCCCATCTAAGATACTCAGCAAGCCCCCATTCACTCTATGTATAGAGAGGTAACTGCCATTGATGAGCAAGCTACACACATGACCAGCTCCATAACTGAAACAACTTTACTCGAGTACAATAAAGATCATCAAACCCTAATAAATATATTTGATAAAGGTAATACCCTTCAGCTTACAATTCTAAATCAGGACATTGAGATAGAAGATGGAACTCAAACCCAAGAAGAGAACTTTAAAGAAGAACATTATAAAGACATTCTCCACCCAACCATGGAAGAATGGCAATCCCAAAGGACAAAAAAGTATCAGGAAGGTACCAGTGAACTCAAAAATCTATTGACAAGTAAAGTCCATAAAATTATTAACAATTCAAATGGGGAAGGGACTTTTAAAAGGCCATTTAAGAGTAAATTTACTCTTTTATGCTAAACATAATGATTTGGAATATTAGGGGCATTGATATGGCCAATGCCACTAACAGACCTAAGAGCCTTGCAAGATTACATAAATTAGAACTCTTTGTAATTCTGGAACTCCTAGTTTGCACTCAAAACTTACCAAAGGTCAATAGATGATTCCCCAATTCTACATAAACTTCAATATTAGTAATAAAATACGCTTTTTTGGAAACCCCGATTCCAAATCCAAGTTCGTTGATTCTAGCCAATACCTACATATTCATATCTAGGATTCCAACATTAACATATATGCAACCATTATCTATGATACTTGTAATAGACAACATTGGATGGAGCTTTGGATCGACATAAACAAAACACATACTATTTGGCCTTGGATTGTGGGTGGTGACCTCAATATGATTGCTAGTCCATCTAAAAAAAGTAGGAAAGAAGCCTAACATTTACGTCATCATAGAATTTTGCTAATTACGGTGAGGCTAATATATTTGTGATGTTGGTTTTAGTGGCATGCCTTCACATGGAAGAGAGGGAAGATTTGGGAGAAGCTTGATAGAATCCTTAATAAATTTACTTGGCACTCCACCTTCTTCACTTTAGAGGTTCAACACCTTGCCAAGATTACTTCTGATCACTCCACTCTCCTAGTCAGTTTCAGCCATATCCCCAAACCAAAATATTACCCCTTCGGGTTCCTTAATGTGTGGACTACACACTCTGACTTTACCAAGCGCATCTATGCATTGGGTGGTGCGAACACCCAATCCAGTTACCCTATGGACTCTACATAAGAATTTAACCAAAGCTTTTAAAAAATGGAACACTAAATTCTTTGGAAATATCCATCTTCAAATCAAGTCCACTGAGGATAAAATTAATAGCATTGAGAAAGAATTATCTATTATGGACACCCAAACTGCTCCCCAGCTTCAACTTCAATTAGAATAGCTCCACCTTAACTTGCAAGGCTATATTGATAAAGAAGAGGATCTTCTTAGGAAGAAAGCATCAACTCATAACTTCCTCCAGGGAGATAGAAATTTCAAATACTTCAATGTCTGTATTTGAAACAAAGAGGAAGGAAAAATTGGTAACTTGGATAAAAGACTCAAATAACAATTGGATCATCAACCAAGAAGCAATTTTGGAGGACTACAAAAACTATGTCATCAGCTCTCTCAACAAACCAACCATAAACAATCCAACCCATCAACATAGCAGAGACTTCTTTATGTTTGATAGAGTACCAATCAATAATGAGGAACTTACCTCAATTCCTCTAGAAGGTGAAATTAGCTGGTCCAGATGGATTTACTGCCCTCTTTTATAAAAAAGCATGGCACATTGTCAAGAAGAAGGTTACTAATGCCATTCAAACCTTCTACAAGGGTAAGCCCTGCTATAATTTCTTCTCCAATTTTGATTCCAAAAGAAAGGAATAGTCATACCTAGGACAAGTTTAGGTCTATTTTCTTAACCCCTGTCATTAGTAAGATCATCAGTAAAATCATTTCAAAAAAACTTCAAAAGCTCCTTCCAATTCTCATTTCTCCAAACCAAGCAGCATTTGTCTAAGGAAGGAATATCATTGATAACAATTTACTTGTGCAGGAGTTAATTAAGGACATAGATAAAAGAGGAAGAGGTAGAAATATAATTATGATTGATATAAAGAAAGCCTTTAATACTATCAGGTGGAGTTTCCTTTTCAGATCTCTTAGAGAGAGGGGTTTTTCACATAACTTCTATAATTTGGTGGAGATACTTTTAGCCAACAACCATTACAAGCTCCTTCTCAATGGACAATCAAATGGTTTCTTTCAAGCTAATAGAGTAAGACAAGGTGATCCACTATCCTCCACCCTCTTCATGTTGGCCTTAGACCTCCTCTTTAGAAGGTTAAACCAAGTGACTTCTTCCAAGGAGAACATCAAATTCCACACATCTGGGAGTTTAAATATTACATACTTAGCATTTGTTGATGACCTTTTACTATTCAATTATGGAAGCAAGCATGCAATTAACACCTAGTTGGCAATTTCCAAAGACTTTATGGCCCTCTTAGGTATGAGTTAAAACACTAACAAATGCCATTTTGTGATAGGGAAATAGATCAACAAAGCCAAAATAAACTAGATCATAGATAAGACAAGTTTTTTTCACTCTAATCTTCGTCTTACCTACCTTGAAATCAAGCTATACAAAGTCAAGCTTACATGTTCCCTCTTCTATGATCTTATGGATAAGATACAACACAGAATTAACTCTTGGGAAAACTCATTCTTATCCTTTGGAGAGAGGATCACCTTAGCTAAAAGAATTTTTAATTCAATTCCTTTATACACTACTCAAGTTCAACAAATTCCCCAAAACATTCAGCTGAAGATTAATAGAATGCTCAATAAATTCATTTGGAGCCATAAACATAAATATATCCACTGAACTAGTTGGAAGAAATTAAGCAAACCAACCATCAGAGGTAGCTTGGGATTCAAAATAATTAAAGATAACATCAAGTAAAATAAACTTAAATTGTGGATCTAGTTTGAGAAAACAAGTCACTTTGGGCTGAATATATGTTCCAAAAATATTTCCTTAATTTGTACACAATGATAATCAAGTTCAAAAAATTTGACTCTACAACTTGGAAACAAATTGTGTAGCATAGGAATGAAGAATCTAATCTTAGGATTTAGGTGATGGACACATTGATTTTTGTAATGATCATTGGTTTGGAGATGAATCCTCTCGGAGGGAATGCAAAAGATAGACCAACACAAAGAGAAATGAATTTTGGACTACATCAAACTAGGACATGGACAAATTATAGAAGTATCTCACTCTGGACACTTGCATGCTATTATGTAAAATCCCATTTGAGACTTATAGGAAGGATAATATTATCATAAAGGGCCTTACCAATAACACATCCATCCATAAAACTACATACAACACCTGCTAGAAGGACATCAGACCAACATCTTGGGATGGGAAATATGGGCCTCCAACATCAAGCCCACTATATCCTTTTTCTGCTAGTGACTACTTCATAATTTCATCCCTATGGATGAAATCCTGAAACCTAAAGGCTTGAGACTCCTCTCCAAATGTTCATTATGCAAAGAAGAGCAGGAATGCATCTTACATTATCTCATACAATGTAAATTCAGCATAAGATTATGGAAGGTATTTATAAGCTAGCTACAAATGGAAGTAATTAACAATGCCACCTCATTAGATGATTTACTTGAGAGTTGGCAAACAAAAGATTGTTGGAAGGCCAACAAAAATGAATATATTCTTGATCATTTTCTGGTTTATATGGCTAGTAAGAAATGAAATGAAGCATAATGATATTACCATAACTCCAGAAGTTACTGCACTAAAAAATTAAAGGCTACTTGCAAAAAGCAAAATGTTATGGAACTATTAAAGACAACCATGATCGAATAGATATTCAAACATTAGGGGATCAGTTGGATATATTTATCATAGCATAATTTCATTGGCAAAAGCCACCTACATATATGATTAAGATTAATATAGCTGGAAGTTATAATAAAATCAACGAGAGGACTAGAATTTGATGGAATTTTTTAGAGATATGAATGCTAGCTATCATATCTATTTTTCCATGCTATCCCTCGCCTTTTGAGGTAGGCTTGTTATTATATTCTCTTGCGGTCAAGAATCCAAAATAAATATTGAATTGAATCAAATTCATTGATCCTTATTCAACTTCTAAAAGAGGAAAGGCCCCAATCCTCACCTTGGTCCATCATTAATACCCTAAAATTTATTAGATGCATGATTAAGAACCATCATGTTTCCTGCACCCACACTTGGAGAGAAGGTAATAGGCTAATAGACTTGCTGGCTAGATGTGGCTCCCAACTTCAACATTTCTTCCTCTCCTGAACACTAGATAGAGAATCACATTTACTTGTGCATAGTGACAACATGGAAATTCCTTACATTAGCTCTAAAGCTTTGTAATTTTGCTTTTATGACAATGTCTTTTGTATTTGGGATTACTTGTACTTTATTCAGTAATCAATGAACTACCTAACCTCATGAAAAAAAGGCTCAATAGTCTATTAGAGGCATTCGCTTTGCCAATACCCCTAATATTTTGTATCATAAAGTTTATTGAGGAGAAGGCTTACCTCTAGATGACCCTTTTAAGGACCCTTCCCCATTTGTGTGATGATCTATCATTTGAATTTTGCTTGCAATTACGCTTTTAAGTACCCTTAATCCTTTTTATTTTTGCTTTTTGGATTTGTGGATTTGTGAGTCTACCATTCCCCCATGGTAGCATTGATTATATCTTCATAATGTTCCTCCTCTAGGGAATCTCCCTAGGAGTTTAGTTCACCTTCATCTTCATTGGTTTAGATTGAGTCATCATCTCTTTATCATTTCTAACAATCAAGTCCAAATCAATAGCTTCAATTAATGTTTGTTGTGGTGCCTAGTTCAAATCCTCTAATAATTAGGTTTAAATCATTGAGTGCAATAGTTTGTTTAGGCTCATCTCTTTTATCCTTTTAAGGAATCTACACATCTTGTTATCCATTATTTTCTATGTGGTTGGGTTGGTGCAGGATGTTACTTGATGATGTTTCATTGCAGTGTACAAATTCTGAAAAATTTCTCTTATTTTGGTTTATAATTGGATGTTCCATTTGAGTCTCTCTCTATTATTATAATTGGTTAGTATTTATTGGCGGTCACCCAAATTTCCTTCTAGGTTATTGCAAGGTAGAGACGGGTTTAAGTTTGTAGTAGGAGCCTGATTGTAGTGTTTATTGATTCTACAGTTGGTTGCAAATTTTTATCAAGAAGTTGTTGTTTATTTGTTTCCACTATATTGTCTCTTAACTCAGGGTGTGCAATGAAATATCTCTCAAGGCTATTTGAACATTTTGCATTTCCCATAATATAAAGGTTTTGTTCTATTTAAACTCTTTGTCAATAACCATTTGAGAGAGTTCCTATCCATATTTTATAATTATTGGTTGTTACATCCATTTCCACTAAGATTCGTTCGATATTCTTGTCAAGTTTAAAGTAGGAAAATCAAGCTTTAAGGGCCTACCAAAGATGGTAGTAATTGTATAAAGGATCTATTTATTAAGTAGTTTTACATTCAATCTACAATTAATTTGAGTTCTTCAAAATGCTTCGGATAAAGTCCATCTTAGGGTGCTTTTAGTTGAACTTTCCAACAAATGTAAATTTGAATGGCTTAGCAAGTGTCCAAGTCTCAGCATTTGTGAGGAGAATCAATGGTTTCCCACCATTTCAGATGGCCTTCCTAAGAAAACCTGAACCACTCCCCTCAAGGAAAGAGTCGTGGTAGAAATATGGAAAAAAAAGTTCAAGTTCTCCTCGATGAGGAGAGAGCCTCTAGCCACAACATTAGCATATGAAGAAGGATCCATAGTATCAATAATAGGTAAGAGCAGTAAGAGAGGACATGTAGTTACACAAAAATCTAATGGAATAGTAATGGAGAAGCAACAATGGCAGAGAGCTTACCTGACAATAGCAGCACCCTACATCACCTTTCCCTTGCCCCCATAGATTGAGATGATATGATATGTAAGTTGAGTGATTTTCAACACTTGATATGAAATTGAGTGATATGATAGTGTTGAACTACAAATGTGCTTGTAATATTCAGTGTAATTAACTTTTTCAGAATTCTTGTTACCTTTGAAATATAGTGTGTTTTCGATGTTTGAACAATTATCATGAAGTATTATTTCTCCAAATGGGATTATAAGAAAATTATCTCTCTCAAACCTTCTTTTGATTTAAAGCCGAAAAAGTTCCCTTTTTGCTTTTTTTAGGATAAAAAAGATAGAGGTACTTGCTTGTAATTTGTTATAGTTAGTGGAATTATAGAACTAGATGGTACATTTTTGGGAAGAAAGTATTCTAAGATCATATTTATAAAAAATGGTTATATATCAATATGAATGGAGAATTATTCTCTTTTGTAGGTGTACTTGGTGTATTAGTGCAAAGTAGAAAACATCATTTCATATACATGTAACCAAGGTTGCCCTAGCAATGCCCTAAAAGATGTATAAAACTCATCACATAGAATTTAGCTTTAGTCTTGAAGTCACCAAATTCTAATAGTAATGTGATTGATAATAAGATTTTTTTATTTATTATTGAATCCATATAATATGAGTCTATTGGAGCATAGCGTTCTTGTATTCTAAGATAGGGCTGCAAAGTTCACACAATAATAATATTGGCTTAGGACTCAAGATCTATTAAAAATTATTAAGAGTGTTCTCATAGACCACTATTGTTACATACAAGAGTGTACTATGATTAATGGTTTTTAATAATAGGTCTTCATATGAAAAGTGGTAGATAGAAGTTTATTTAAATGAATAGTTTCCATAATCTTTTCTTTTGCAAAATAAGCTTAAAAGACACCTGGTTCAAGTAGACATTAGTTAATTTTGTACACATCTTTGGTGATAATATGAGAGTGTCATAAATAATTAATAAAGTAGGGAGCTTTTTTAAGTGGTCTAGAACATTATAGTCCATTTTTCTTTCTTTTTTAATCCTACAAAATTTTGATTCTCTTCTTCTCGGGAGTTATCAAAATTTTTATTTATGATTTCTTTTTCTTTATTTTACTATTCTTAGGAGTTGGAAGAATTTTTTCACTTCTTAACTAAACTTCATGGATTTTTTTCACTTGAGGGGTAAGAGTCAAATTTTTTATCTAAATAATTAGCTTTAAGTTTTAGCAAGGAAACACACTCAATCAAAATCAACATAGGTTCTTCTTCAATTTTTTTATCAAAGGAGTGAATCATATAAATAGATCTGAGGAAAAAAAATATGATGAAGCCAACTCGTCCACATCTTTAGAAGTGAATATGCATTTGATGGTAGAAGTTAGTTATTCTAAAAATTTGTTAGGAATTTCAACCTATTTATCTTATTCCAATGCTCCAACCAATCTATGAATGTAATACAATTTGTGAAAGTATGTTCTAAACAGAAAGGATAAGAGAAATATGTCACATGTTTAGTTTTCTAATCTCTTTTGATGTCTTCAGCTCTAGGACTTGCATCCGAAACTATAATAGCATTTTAAATATTTTTTTTTGATGAAAGCCTTTTTGATGGATAAGCTTTCTCAAACTTATCTTAGAAGGTTAAATTTCTTCGATGGATGAAGGTATATGTGGTTTAAAAGAATCAGTGGCTTCTCTTTCTCTTTAATGTGAGATTCTTTGAGGGGACATAGTAGTTATTCCTTCACTTCTTTTAGAAGTTTGAAAAGGTTTATTTTTCATTTTTTTCTTATAACTATTTTCTTTAATGATTAACAAATATGTCTCCCTCGTAGAGACTAGAATCATTCATGTGTACTTTTCAAAAGTATGAATAGATGAAAGCTTGAAAAGCAAAGCTATTGTACTAGTAATGTGAATTACTTAAACTATAGGTGCTAGTTTCTATTTGAAAAGATATTTAGGGTAAGACTACCTTTGCACCTATAGATGATTCAATCATGTCATTCCTGTTAGTCATTTCTAAGGGAACATTCAATTAGTTTCTTGAAATGAGGGTGTCCAAACTATTTTTAACTGAAATCTTACTTGATTTAGTTTTAATTTGGTGAGTTAGCTAATAGGAATTTTGACTATTGAATTAAAGCTTCGTTGCTAGAATTTAGATTTGACAACAAACCAAAATTTAATTTTTATGCATTGAAAAATGGTGAGAGAGATTGGGTCCCACATGACATATGAGATTATTAGGAGGTGTAAATGTATTAACTAAGATGTCATTTAGGATCAATTTTATTATTTATTTTGCATTATGTTTCTTATTTTTTAATATTTTTTTATCAAAATAAAATATATTTGATGGTGATAGTTATTTTAAAATACTTAAAACATCAAAAGTTATTTTGAGTATTTTTAAAAATAATAATATTTATTTTAAAAATTAAAAACAATTAAAAAACATTAATAAATATATTTTGAAAATAAAATATAATTTTTTTTAAATTGATCCTAAACAAGCACTAAGTGATATTATTTATAAATAAGATATTTCACAAGGAAGAGATAAAAACTAGAATATAAACTAGATTCTATCTCTTATCTAAACTTGTGATCAATATCTATTTATAAGTATTCCACTATGTTAATGAAGAAAAGAAGATTGTGGGTTATCCATTTTCCTAGGAAGATGTGTAGACCCAAATGAATTACACTTACTAACATCTCATCGGTATGAGACTCTTAATTAGTGAAGGCAAAATATTTATTTTGGTTCATTTATATTTAACATTTTCAAAGGAAACGGTTATAGTGTAGCATGAATTACCATAGTAAAGCAATCCACATATCAAATTTCAAATAACAAGGTAGAGGGTAAATCACAATAACTAGAAAATATGATGGTATGATATATGAAATATTTACATGATAATTACTGCTAAGCCAATAAATGCTTTATAAATAGTATGATAGCTCGAAGCTATAATGGGTAAAAGAAAATGGATAAAGAAATGGTGGAAACAAACTTAGTATAGTTCTTATGAATCCATTATCTTAAGTTATTGTGCTTGTAATCATTTATCTTGGGAAGGTAGTCAACCTAACCCAGCCAATAAGTGCTCTCGTAGCTTCCATGAGTTATTACATCCAAAAGTGATCTCATAGCCTAGACCAAAGAAACAAAATAGGAAATCCTAAATGGGAATTTCTATGTCAAAAAGGCTAGAAAGGTGAAAGACTTGTGATATTTACATAAGTAAATATTTGCTTATGGATGGAAGAAATGAGTGATAACCTAGCCATAGATTATCGATACTAGACCAACACTTTAGGTCAATCACTACATAGCATATAAAGTCTTTCTTACCATGCATACTTAAAGTTTTTTCCTAAGTAGGTTATGTATGATATGCAAGTTATATGTTCTTAAAAGAAATTTCCAATGAATGCTTAGGTCAATGCCATGTTATAATGGGTGCAAACAATGAATTCTAGAAAGGCTCAATTATATGCCTCTCCAAATAGATTTACAAAGTATTAAGGGGTTTTAATAAAGAAAAAGGTGGCTAGAGAGAGCAATAATTTTATTATTTAAAGATCATTATGATTTATTTTTAATGTTTCATAAAGTTTATTAAAGTTAGTAGAAAAATAATTTTATCTTAAGAGTCTATCTTAGCATACATATCCCAAACAAACATATTACAATGATAAAAATAAAAGAATAGAGCAAAATAAATAATTAGATTAAACAATCACTATGTTGTGATTGTTGTAAAAGAAAAGAATAAATAGGATAATGCAGCTAGGTAGTCTACTTATATATAGCTAAATAAAAGAAAAGTACTTAAAGGTAGTCCAGCTATACTCACAAATAAAAGCTCAGACAAATTTCATAAACGAAATATAAATTAAGTTTTCCCTTGCTCCTAGTCCTTCTTTTAGTTTAAAATACATATTAGTCATTTTGGGTTTGGTGTCTCCAAGTAGTAGGTCTAGAAATTTGGTTCAAAAGCCTAAAGAGTGTTGTAATAAAGAAAACCTCTAAAGCTAATTGGAGTAATCATAGCATAACTTATGTAAAGTAACACATTCATCATAGAGTAACATCATAGAATTATAATTTTGTTGCTTAACCGCTTATAAAGCAAAGTAACAACATTGATCATATGTTTTCCACCTATAAAGAATCTTACTAACCAGCAACAATAAAATACAAGAGTAGTGCAACACATCATAATTTGCACAACATTGATTAAATAATCCTATTATTAGATGAATTCTCATTTAATAATATAAATTAATCTTGGCTCTAATAGGTTGTAGTCTAACCTAAAGTGTTGACTATCATGTATATGCATCAATATGACAAACTAGTAGTTGACTCAATCAACCATTAAATAAAAGTTTAATATTCAAGAAAGGCTTGAATAACATAAGTCCTAAATAAAGAGATACAATGATTATAATGTTTAGTGTGTAAGAGAGAAAAAGAATAAATATCATTCTTTGATAGGAAAGGAATATGACTAAGTATAGATGTAAACTAAATTCTTGATTTATTTAGTCATAATGATTGACTTAACTAAAAAAATAATCTAATCATGTGTGTATGACTAAGTCATGTAGAGACTAACCAATAATTTTTTATCAGTTACAATTGAACCTATTCTAAAGGGGTGATCATGTTCATCAGATAAATCTAGTAAGTTCATAAAAATTAACCACACTAGAAATGTGTTGGCTCATATGGCCAACTCATGAAGATTCCTTAGTCATATAAGAATATGATTGAGGGGAATATTAAAAGTAATAGTTCAATATATGTTTTATATATGTGAGGAAACTTGGAAAATAGATAATCTTAAGTTTATGAAGGAAGACAATGCATGTTATAATGAAGTTGCCAGTAAAGTTGGTTCAAAGATTAATCAAATTCTAGATTGTTGTGTAGGGTGATCCTAATTTGTGTGTTTCTCCAACATGTTAATCTATCTTAGAGAGGTGATCATTCTATATGCATAGGAAATAGTGTAAATGGGGTTGATTGATATAATCAATCCCATAAAGAGAAAAAGGTTGATAATCACTCAATGAACTATTATGCCAGTATGTGCATATGGTAAATGTCTAATTTATTGCAATGCATGCATATGAAGTTTTGATAGACAATAGTATTTTAAGATTTTTTATTTTGAGTTGTTTAGAATGTTCATGGCTTGAAATGATGAAAATTATGACTCAAATATGATATTCTAAGTTAACATATGTTCAAGGACAATATTTAACGGTGGACTCCACTTGCTAACTACACATGATCATGAAGTATTTATCATAAATTTTTTTAAATCAACTAATATTTAAATTTTTAAGATTCCCACTAATTTTGAGATTTTAAAGATTAATCGATTTTACTTAATTTTTAATTGATTGTATGTTATTTCATATTATCTTAAAATATTTTATTATTATCTTGTATTTAGCCTTGCATAGTTACTTTTAAATATTCAGGGTTATTATATATTATGCATTTATATTTTTGAAATTGATAATTTTATTTGAAAGTGCTTAGATAATTTTATAATTTTTAATGATATTTAATAATTATTAATTATTCTGAATTAATTTAATTAAAAATCTAAAAATTTACATTTCAAATCTTAAATTCTAACTAACTTGAGAAAATTTTTCTTACTTTATGATAGGTTTTAACAACGTATTATTATTTATCATATTTTTATAAATTTTTTATAATTACTTGTGATTGATTTAATTTATTAAATTGCCTATTTTAACTTTAATAATGGTTTCATTATCAAAATTTATATTAAAATTCATGCATTTTTTTGTAATGTTGTAATCATCCATATATATATATATATATATATATATATATATATATATATATATATATATATATATATATATATATATATATATATATGTATTTCTACATTTATTTTTTATTGTTCTTAATTTTTTTTAATTTTGGTTAAATGAGTTTGAAAAAAATATTAAATTTAAATTTTAATCTAGAAAACATTATAATTTTCATAGGATTCTCAAATTGATATTTTAATCATTATATAAACATTTTATAGTTATCTTTAATATATTTTTAATTTTATTTAATTTTTAATATTTTGATAAAATAGTTAATTTACTTTGAAAACTTATAATTAATTCATTTTAAGCCAAAAAATTATGAAAATTTTTAAGTAAGCTTAAATGTTCATTCTTAAAATTCCTTGATTTATTTTCATAAAATTCTTAAATTTATTTATTATTATTTTCTAATGAACAATGATTTTACATAATGAATTATTCATAATATATTTATTTTGGTTTAGAAATTTATGAAAATCTTTTATGATGTTGTCTTGATATCCTAAATATTTCCATAAATTTCATAATTTTTGTTGGATATTTAATTTTTATTTATAAATAGTAAAAAATTGGTTTTTTTTATTTCTTCTTTATTTTAGTTATGATTAACTTAAAAAAAATATGTATAGGATGTTTTCATCATTGTTTTACATCTTTTGTTTCAATTTCATGAATTTTAAATTTGTATTTATGCTAATAATTTTAGTTTTCAACATTTTTTAAGTTCTATGTTTGGTGAGGTGTTTACTATAAAATTTCACGCCATAATACACAATGGATAATTTAAATGATAAATCTATTGAAAATAGCTAAGGTATTGAGCTAGGTGTGATTAGAACTTAAATTTAAATAACTAAAATCAAATGGTTCCACCATCATCCCTTTTATGGAGATGACCTATGAACCAAGAAACATGAACCAAGTGCGATTAAGATCGAAGACCATACTAATGTAAAATTCTCTCCTCTCAAAGCTTCATAATCCAATTCTTGCAATGGAAAGAAAAAGGTGGTGAAAAGGAACCAAACCCATGGCTCATCGAGCCATGAGATAGACTTAATAGCTCAGTCGACCAAGCCTTAGAACTATAGACCAAGAATAAGAACAAGACAAAGAAAGGAGGCTGATTTCTCACCTTAAAGCATTGAATTAAGGTTGAAATTTATTTTAGAAGCTTGGAGGGACTAAGATGAACTCGCCAAAACCTTTATCTAGTTTTCCTCCCAATGGTTCATGATGTAGACCAAATTTTGTCATGTTATATTTCTAAATAACCCTTGGGTGGTTGAGGTGGTAGGGAAGTGTTTTGGTTTTCTTGTGGAGGAGCTCAGGAGTGATGTCTAGCCCTTTTAATCGATTGAATAAGGGGCTTAATTTTAGGTCTTAGTAAAAATGAGCTCAACCAATGCTTATGCTTTCGATTACTACTAGTAGTGGATTACGGCTTGTAATATTTTGTTAAAATTATTTATTTGTTTGGACACCACACAAATCTTAGTACTTATTTAGGTAATCAAATATGTCATTAAGAGATAAATATATTATCTCGAATGATAATCATATTTTCTTATAATGGATTTGATTACTTAATAAGGATTCCTAAAGCTAATGGATCTTCGATGTACTAAATATTTTTTTCCCCTGAACTACATGGAGAAGTAGAACAAGATTTATTTTATTGCAGGGTTCCCAATTACCTATAAAGGCAAGCCCCTATAGTAATTGCATCTTAGGAATGAAAGATCTCTTCCTAAAAATACTCTCGATTAAAGAAATAGTTTACCTCTATGGATTTCAAAGTTGTTTTGAAAAGATGGTTAGTTGGAAATTCAATAATGAATGCTTTCAAAGGGAAAGAGTTTATTTGGAGACTAAGTGAGATTAAGTAAGAAATACCTATAGAGACTAGGATGCCTAATGAATTTCAACTAACTTACTATTGGGCTTTATAATTTTGAAATTGAATCTAGAAAATTTGAATTAGCATTTTATTAAAAATTTAGGAATTAGATTCTAATAGTATAAGACTATAGAAATGCCCATGGTTAAAGACTTATTCTTAGAAGGATGCTACTTAACCTGAATTTACTGATGCATCTGATAGAAGTCAAAGGCTCGACCTAATTCAACTTTTGGGAATTATCGACTCTTTCTATCACTTGAGGAAATGAACTTATCCCTGACTCTTCGGGACTTATCACTAGACTGGAAGGGATGCCAACTAAACCACCTAAGTGCTTTTAAATCCATTAGTTCAGTCTTCATGTTATGCAAAATAGTTAGGCTATTGTATTTAAGAAAGAGACTAAGAACCTAACTTATTCCCTAACCCTAAGATCATGTCAGATATGATATGCACCTAACTAATGCAACAAATTTCATTTTTTTTATGTTTTGACTCACAATTCATTTAAGTCCATAGGTATGCAATTTATGCCTACAATGATATGCAATTAGAAGTGGTCATATCTTGAATTAGAAGAGAAGACTTCCCCATAAATGGTGGTCATCCTCAAAGGTCAGATGTCGCCTTATGTGCAATGGGTGAAGCAACCCAATCAAAGAGTATGAATAATATGCTATCATGTTTTGCAAAAGCTAATTATTTCTAATTGCTTTTAAGTTGTGCCTAAGGGCTTTAATTAATGTGAGGTTGTGAGTTTGTTTATTTTTATCTTTAAGTTGTTTAGATTTAAGTTGGCTAAAACATTTTCTATTCTAAGAGCCTAACATTCCAAGTAATTTAACAATACAATCACAGAAAGAAACTTAGAAAGTATGTTGTTCCTAATGTGCATAAAAAAATCAAACTAATTTAATTAAAATAGGCCAATGCAGCTAGGTACCTCTATACACCCCGAAATAAAAAGAAAAATGGGTAGCACTCCCTTATATAGCCTCTAGAACTAAAAGTTTGATCTATTGGGGTCTTCTTTCTGGATCATTTTCTTCTTAAAGGACTCCAATGCTTCATAGGGGACCTCTGCACCCATCTAATGGTAGGGTTAGCTCTTGCTATTTCTGAACCCCCCCATAGATCTAACCTAATTCTTTGCTCAAATTACATTTCAAAAACCAAAAATAAATTCCTAAACCTTACAAAAATAAACACTGGGAAATATAAATAGCATTACGATAGTTATATTTGCAAACATACGGGCTTAGCATTTGTTGCTTGCCAAGCCCACCTGTCCTATTGGGCTATGCTAGGGACTTAAGCATACTTACTAAACAAATATATATATATATATATATATATATATATATATATATATATATATATATATATATATATACAATAGTCCCCTTTAACATCAGTCCCCCTACAAAAAATAACATTATACTAGAAAGAGCATCCTACTATCTAGACTAGCGAGCAAACAATCCCACCATCTAGACTAGCGAGCAAACAATCCTAGCCATCCAGTCTAAAATCATACATTACAAAATAAAATAAAAAATTTCACATCACATCACAAAATATCACAGATCATTGACTTAACCTAAGTCTAGGATCAATGACTTGATAATCTTGTGTATAATAAAATGAGTTTGCATGATAAAACTATACTAGGCCTTTTAAGTTCAAGTTTTGTTTTGAATTTCAAATTTTATTTATTTTATCATTGGATGGTTTCAATTCAAATGATTTAATAAGTTTGTGATTTTTTTCTATTTCAAAATTCATTTTATATTAGAATGAAGTTTAAATTTTAAAGAATGAATAATAAAAAAAATTTCACTTTGGTTAGAACATATTCTATTCATCATCATAAATCCTAATAGAATAAAGTATTCACCCTAAGGTAAAAAATCATTCTTAGGGTCAAGCTAAAACCTTAAGTATCTTTAAATTCATTTGAATTTGATTTGATTTTATTAATGTTTTAATTTTATTTAAAAATTTGATTAAGATTCATTCTTCTTTTAATTTCTCTTATTTTAATTAAACATTTCTTAATTTGATTAATGATTTTGTATTTATAATACTTGACTAAGATTTAATATATTTCTATAATAACTAAGAGTTTAATGTTTATGTTGTTATGATTTAGTTTGATTTACTTTTCATTTTAAGTTTGATTTTAATTTATTTATATATTATTGTATTCATATTTAATCATTTTGAATTGGTTCATTATTTATTTTATTTTATTTTATTTATTTATTTATTTTATATTGATCTTGATTATTCATTACATTAATGTTTATTAGTTTGAATGAACTTAATTAACTTAAGTTAAGTTAATATCTTAATCCAAGCTTGGTTTTGATTTCATCATTTAAACGATCCATTATATTTCAATTTCATGATTTATTTATTTATATATTTCCAATTTATCATTTAGATTTATTTGATTTTAATTAATTTCATTTATTCATTTCATTAATATTTCCATGTATGCAATGCATTTGGATTAATGTAATTGATTTCAAGTTATTACTTCTTCCATTCACTTCATTAACATTTACTTGTATGATTTTAAATAAATAAATTCAATTGTTTCCAACGAATTTGGAGGAAGTCTTAATTTTATTATTTAGGGAATTCTTTATCTAACTCATTAGTCTTAATGTAACATTGCATGTTAGAGTTTTTATCACTTAGTTTAACTTATTATGATAAAGTTTTGTTTTCTAATCACGATCCAAGAAGCCTAAAGAATTAACTATTTTGGGCATCAAACCTATCCTCGCCCATTTCAAACTTTTGGGTTGTTTAAGTTTAATTGATTTTATTTATTACTTTTATTTGCATTTGGAATTATGTTATTCATTAATTTAAATTTAAAATATTCCCATATTGATGGATTTCATGTTTGATTGTAAATTTCAAAAGTTAAATAATGTATAAATTTCAATTTATTAATTGAAATATTATACAATTAATGATTTAAGATTTAAGATTAAATTTTAAATTTTATTATTTTATCTAAACCCTAAGTATGTTATTAATCAAATTCTTTTATGTCAGAGGATTTGAAAATTTTTCTAATGTGTTCTATTATTAATGAAAATAAATTAAATATTTTTTATACATTTTTATAATTTTTATAATTTTTTGAATTAAAAATTTCTCTTAAACTAACATAGGGATTAGAAATTTATCAACTCCTAATCCAAAGGTCATTTGTTCATGAAAATTTCATGGAAAATGAGGTTCCTTCCTAATTTTAGTTCCCTAAATTTTCACTATAATCGGATGAATAATTTAGGGTTAATTAAGATTTTAATTATTTTAATAAAATCTAAATTAAGCCTAAATTAATAGAAATTAATTAGAGATTTTAATTTTCTTGAATTCCTCTTTGGAAGATGCATCCATAGAGGGTTTATTTATGATTTTTAGAGTTTTGGTTGTATTATCATAATATTTTAATGTTCAAGTCAATTAATTTAATTAATCAATTAATTAAGTCATTTTGGGATTTATGAGGTTTCAGTGGGTTTTAATAATATTCTTAAACTCATTAAAGTTTATTCTGATGATTTGAGTTAATTTTATATTTTCTCATAACTTTATAACATTAATATTAATTAATTCCATTAAATTAAGGTTCATAGCTTGAAATTTTCATATCAATAGATTTATTTTATAATAAATATTAAAAAAAACTTTCTAAGGTGTGTTTTAATCTTAATTTTAATTCCCCAAAGTTTCAAATTAATTGGATTAATGATTTGAGTTTAATTTAAGTTTAATTATTTTCATTTAGACCCTAATTAACCCAAAAATACCCAATAAAAATTGGGGATTTTGAGTTTAATGGATTTTCCTCACTAAGATAAATTTATAGAGCCCTTATTTGAATTTGTTGGTTTAATATTTTATTTTCTATGAATTTTTAAAGTTCAAGCATTTTTTTTGTATTTTTATTAATTAAGTTGACTTTCTTACTTGATCCAATCACCACCTATGCAGCACTGATTGAACGCCCTTTTACACATTATGTAACACTATTGGACCACATTAGATCCATATGGATCCCACATCAAAAGGCAGTGTGAACGTGGGATTATTTAGTTCGATCATGAATCGACGATTCATGATGTTCTTAAGAGATTAAATTGAGAGGTGCTTTTAAATCATAGCCATCTGTTCCAAATGAAAGGAATGGATGGCAGAGATTATCTCCTTGTCCTTCGCCACAGAACCGAGGACCGTCTACCCTTTGGGGATGATCTCTGATGATCGGGACAAAATCATATAATTTTGATTATAAATCGATCAAGAATCAATATTCAATCCATCTAAATAGCTTGATTTCAATGTAGGTCAATTCAACTTCACAAAGGACCAAGCAATGCATGAAGGTTGTCGGTTTGAACTCATACCTTGCCAGTGTTGATCCTTGGTAGCCAAAATGGTTCATACACCTTCTCCTCAACACAATGATGATTTAGTGAAGAAATCTTGGCTTGCTTCCACATGGATCGTTGTGGAGACCAAGCTCTGTCCCCTCCCCATCGGGTTTGATGGTTCTCCAGCTCATCGGCAGTGGGATACTCGAGGAAAAAGTCATTTGAGTTCGCCTCTACCCATAGAACGTGTAAGGACATCCAATTTGTGGGGAGGAATAGTTTTCCTCCATTTCAACCTTTGGTTGAGAGCTTGGCCACTAGCTTTGGCCAATTTCAAGCTTGCTGATAGTGGGTAGCTCAGAGTAGATCTAAATCTTCCTCTTTCTCTTTCAGGAGCATGTTGGGATGATTGGATTTATGAGTGAAAATTTCTTTCTTCTCTTTCCATATATGGCTAAGAGCCATATAAAGAAAGTTTAGGGTTGGAAGAATCTGGCGACTAGTGGAGATAGCAGTGAGGGGTGGGTTGGTCTCTCCTCTCCTTGTGAGTGTATTGGGATGCATAATCTCAAGAGAAAATGTCCCCTACCTCTCTTTTCTCTATTGGCCATGAGCATCTCTCCATGGAGGTAGCAAATTTTATTTTTCCATGGTGACTTTCACCCTTGAAGGCTAGCTCCTAGGGGTGGTCAACTTATTTGGATTAGCCTAAATTAGTTGGGATAAAGAGGTGGATGAGGTATGGGGGAGAGAAATGGGATTTTGCTTCTCTTTGCATGGAAATTTGTTTCATGTTTCCCATGGCTATGGCTCATCTCCCATGGCATCTTATATGGAATCTTTTTTACTTTTGGCACCATTATAACACTCATTTGCATTGATGGTTGCTTGGCCAAGTCAAACCAAGATGAGTCATGGGTCAAAATTATGTTCATTTGAGTTAGATTTGGGAATTGAACATAGTTTGATGCCACTTGGATTTAAATTGTTTTAAAGTGGTTTAATTGTATTTTTTTATTACTTTGTTTTAGATTTAAGTTCCAATTAATGTTGACTATCCAATGGATAATTTGGAGGTCAATTAATTTATGTCATGTGAGGGTTTAATTGAGTTTTATTTTAATTTGACCCATTTTAACTTAAATGAGTTAAATTAAGTTCAATTGAGTCAAATGACAATTTTGACTTAATTAAAGTTTGTTTAGACTCAATCTTGTTTAATCACATGTGTAGAATGATTTGGAATGATTAATTTCATTTGGTTTAAAGTTGATTTCAATTTTACCTATTTAGGTTTAAATTATTGTGTTGAACTCATTTGGATCAATTGATCAAATTGGTCAAATTAGGCCTAATGATTTGTTGGTTTGTGTTTCAAGATGATTTTCAAATGGTTATGGATAATTAATTTGAATTAATTCCAATTTAATTTAAGTTTGAATCCAATAAGGTCCATTTAGGCCTATTTAGATCAAATGATCTCATTAGCCCATTTAAATACTTATTAGGATTAAATTTATTTAGTCCATATTTAAATATGTTTATTTAATTATTTTAAGCCTTTGGAATGATTCAGTCAAAATATAGTGGTTGACCTTTGACTTGGTGGGACCCACATAAGTTAACCTTATGTTCAATGATTGACTTTCAATTGACTTTCATTTGGATTTAATTTTAGGTTCGTTTTGATTCTTGCATTAACTCTAATGCAATTTATTTGATTTGATTTCAATTTTGATTTCATTTAAATTTCCTTAAGTTTTAAGTGACTTTGAGCTTAAGTGGGATAATTGAATTAACCACTCCAATTATCTTGTTTTAAACTCAAATAGATTATATTCTAATTAGAATGTGTTTGGCTCAATTATTTATTTAGTTTTGGGTTGATTTTTAAACTCAAACCCTAGGAGAGTTCACTAGGTCACTTAGCATAGTGTCCTAAGTGCTTAATTAAAAGGCTCCTAATATAGAATTAGGTGTCCTAATTATTAATTTAGGGATAATGTTAACCTTATACAAAAATGAGGTCAACATAATATGGGAGATGTTGGGAGAATTCCATCTAATGGATGAGGATCAATTAAAGTGACTCCAACAACCTCTCACCACCATTGGAGGAACTTGCCATCCTATTAACAAATATATTAAGAAATTTGTGACCCTCTTAGACTCAACGTGAAATGAGTCAAAACCATTATTATTATTTTTTTTGGATAAAGGTAGCAAGGAAAATTTCTTCTTGAAGGGATTGAAGCAAACTTCTATAAGAATTTTAAAGAATTTAGCTTAATGGATCAATTTGATCCATTATGTGTCACCTTCTTTAATATGTTTATTTGACACAAAGATTTGGTCAATTGAAGGTGGTGAACCGATAATGTTGTTGTAGACATTCACATTTAGCCTTTAGTCAAGCTTCATAAAGAAATTGGACCATTTAGTTAGTCAATTTGAATTTTGAGGTATGATCATTTGGGTTGAAATTGGACGCTTTGACTTGCATGATTTATTTGGCCCACATAAGATGTTTAAATCATCTTAGATTGAACTAGATAATTGTTTAAGGTATATTTGGCTATAATGATGCATATGTGTGTTGGATTTATTATAAAGGTTAGGTTGGTCTAATTAAATTCTTCAATGACATATATGTGTTAATTAGTTAAAGTTATTTTCAAGATCTCTTGGACTTATACCAAAAAGTAATTGGACTAAGTAAGCTATGGAAGTTATATGAGGTATCAAGAGAAATAGATAAACTTAATTTGGGCTAATTAATTTAATGTTTAAGGCTATTTCATTATTATTAACCCAATAAGATAAGATGGATTAAAAGGATTAATTGGGCTGATTTAATTGGATTAAACCTACCAATAGACCCATGAAGTGTCCACTTACATATATAAATTAACTTCATATATAATCTTATCAATATATTAATGTAAACTCAAATTTAATTGAAGTTTAATGTAGGTTTGACCTATGCTAGAGTTAGGTTTTATTTTATTATTTATCATTAATCTATTCTTACAACCATTAATTTTAATTATTTAAGAATTTTAGAGTTGAAATTGATTATTAGGGTTCATAGAGTTAATAGAAGAATGTACCTTCCTGTGAGTCGGGGTATAAGGTGAGGGTAGGTAGTTTTACTTTGATTCAACTCTAGGGCAAATTCCCTGAGATATTTTGAGGTTGAGCAAGCCAAACCTCAAAATTTTATAACCAATTACATGACCAGCTTTATCATGGAGATGTATTTGTTTGCTTAGGTTTAACACAAATGCCCTCTTAGGAATGGTTAAACCCAAGTAAATGAAAGAAGTATTCCATAGAGTTAGCTAGAGTCAGCCTTAAATTGTGACAAATATATAGTAAAAAAATCCTCTTACATGGTTTCCCATTAAGGCTTATTAGGTCTAACCTAATGGGATGAGTAGGTTTGTTGTGTTGGTTGCGGAAAGATTTTGAGTTTAACTCTGATGAAATTTTGATGTCAACAACTTTATCTTGTCACAATGGTTATTTTAGCCAGCATTAAAGAAAGATGTTAAGGAGTTCTTTAGAAAATGTGCACAATATTAAAAATTTACATTAATGTAGTTGTAATCGTCACTCCAGTTGCAACTAACCAACAGACTCAACCATCGGTGTGGGATATGGACTTCATCATCCCTTTACAACTTTTAGCAATCGAAGATAATTCATTCTTATCAAAATCAACGCATTTCAAGTTGACTGAAGCTAAAGCATATATGCCAAGATCACGGTATAAGTTTTCAAAATTTTTATCTATTCTAACATTATTTTTGAACAATGAATTCTGATGATATTCATAACATATAATAGACCCAATTTGCTAGCAAAACTCTCAAGGAGCTCTATGAGTCATAAAGTATTTTCCACTAATCCACCTATGTTCATTACCCATAAACTAATGGTTAAGTGGAAGTGATAAACAAGTAAATCCTTAATTTTTTAAAGGAGAAAATTATAGGAGCAAAGATTAAGTAGCCAATGGCATTGCCCTAAGTCCTATGGGTACATAGAATAACTCTATCTTAGTTAATCAATTAGACATTAATTGCTCTATCTCACATAATTGAAGCACTTTTATGTATTAGGTATGAGTTGTATAACTAGTGAGTTAAGAGGAATGTTGATTACGATTACCACCTTATAGAGTTGGAAGAATAGAATATGAAAGAATGGAGATGGCACTCAACTTATTAAAAAAACTCAAAATGCAGGCTTCTCTAAGGCACGAGGAAACTAGGATAGAGAATGGAAAAATAATATCATACTTGATATTAAAAATGATGGATGTAATAGCACAATAGGTGGCACTCAACATGCATGTATGAACCTTGGATGAGTCATACATAAACAAGAAACATGTTGGTTAAGTGCCTATAAGCTATAAACTAATTCAAGAAATGAGGTAGCAAGGACATTTATTGCTTACATCCTCAAAATAGTGTATCCATAAAAGAAGGTTTGTCTACTTTTTTCTTGATCATTATTTGTAACAACCACTCAATTACATACAAAATAAGATAAAATATTAATTAGCCAATAATAATAACTTAGCTAAGAACTAATAGAACCTACATTATTATTTCAATGTAAATTATTTTACTTACACCTCTATATGACAACTCTATTGATATCAAAAACATTAATAGGAAGTCATTTCATGTCATCCTTAAGTATTATGTACAAATTCTTTAATTTAATAAAACCCATCATGTTGAATTTAGAAAAGCATTAGAAGAAATTACTATATGAGGATAATTTGTAGATCTTTCCTATTTAATAAGATTGATTCTAGCGCCCCTAAGGTTGGCATCTTTACTATTTAAGCTCAGTCATTATCTAGTGGGTGTAAGTATTAGATTTAAGTAGTCAATCTATCTAATTAACTCAATCATTTTTATAATTGATCATGAGTCTCCAGAGATTGGCTTGACTATCCATAAATTTAATTTGAAGGTTTTGACTTCTTGCTAAGTTAAAGGTACCACCTATTCTTACACATTTAAACCCTTAACTAGGTGACTATCCCATATAGCCTAATTGACTAATCACCCAAAATAATTAACATTGTGATGTTTTAAGAATGGTTGCTATTTAAAAAAGTGAAATATAGATTAATCTTGAGCTTATGTTAAATTTAAACAATATGGACATTTTATTAATCAACAAATATGTTTGTACATTAAAATTATCTTAATTTGAATACATGATATTAGGTCAATTGCATGTGAGTAAACCAATTGACTCAATTGTGCTAATTTGACCAAATTGGCCAAACCTATCAAATTAAATAAACAAAATTGACATGTAAACTCCCTTAGGTTTCTTAAACTTGGTCAAACCTCATTAAGGCAAGTTACACAGAATATTTCTTCTTAAACTTGGTCAAACCTCATTGTGCTAATTTTACCTCGTATTATGGGTACCTTAGATATTCTTCTTAACACAGAATATTTCTATCATTAAGTGTTCATATCCCACTTGAACACTTGAATCATGTACCTAATAGTTGAAAATTCATATATTCTTATCACATTGATGCAACATAAGCATACAAAGTCATGTCAACACTTTTGATTAGAATATGCCCTAATATAACTAAGACATAACTTTAATTTTAATTAATTATGCATTATTATTACTTAACATTTTATGTAATAATAAAAATATTTTAATCATAACCATGCTTAATGTAATTATTTAAAATATACAACTAGCTCGAAGCATGTAACTTCAATTGATAATAAAATGATAAGTCTTAAGATATTCATGCTTTTATAAATGTCTTAATTTGCTATATCATCAACCTCGTATGAGTCAACCCTATGATACACTAACTCTTACACACACTTAGCAATGTGATAGTTTTTAACCCTTTAGCTACTTCGCATAAAAAGATTGTAATTCAATCATTTTGGCACAAGCTAGCTCAAGAAGGGGTTGCAACTATAATTTAATATTGATTAATATATTTTACTTTAAGATGACTTGCACCTCTTTATTATCTACAAATTAAGTATGAGATAAACTATACATGCAAGAGTGCATGATTGCATCAAGTGATAAAGTGTGAGTAGAGTATCGTTCCCATGAGGATTGCATATCAAAAACTAAAATTAGGATGATTATATATTATTGGGATGTTCAAAATGGGGTGTTGAGGAAAACAAACTACAAACTACTTCTAAGACTACCAAAATGGCTAAGTAGATAATAAGAGCAAGAAATTGTAGGGGTAATATCAATATAATTAGGCCTAGGGAAAAATGTTGTTTGGTGGAGTTAAGATTTTAATAATGTTAGAAATTGATTTTACTAAAATCTGACCAATGTGTCCACAACCTTTCTCTTAGAATATCAGGGACCTTATTTTTCTCACATAACCTACCTACCTATTAGTAATAAATTCAAAGAAAGAAAAATCTATTAAAGCCTTTTGAATCTTAAAAAGGACTACATGACTTCATCATAATTATCTCTAACCTATGAACCTTTACCATAGTATTTTGCCAATGATGACTCTATTTTCCTCTTCTCAAAATTAAATGCAACTCATAACTCTTTGAGAATAATATCCAATTAATTCATTAAGTGACAAATCTTAAAGTAAAATATGTCTGTTGGATACAAATATGTTTGAAGAATGACTCCAAATCTTACTAGCAAGTAATGAGTAGGAGAGGTCAAAAAAGTATAATAGATAAGCTAAAACTATATGAAAAGCATAACGATTAAAAAAGTACAAAAGCTAATTTTTATGAAGTCCATAGAATGGGAACATATAAACAGTAGGAATTCTAAGAGTCTAGAGAAAATACACAGTTCACCATTTTTATGAAGTCCACAAAATTGGTATATAGAGAGAGTAGGAAGTCTAAAAACATAGTAAAAGGTCAAAGTTCCCCCCACCCTACAAAAGTCTAAAATGATTTTGACTTTATATTTATAGGGTCAAAGGGCTACATATGTGGCTATAGGAAGATCAAGAAATAGTAAAGTACAAATTCTAAGGTCTAATGACACGTGGAATCATGTACACCATATAGTTGGTATGTGATTGCTAGATGATGTTGCCTTTATCTAAAGTTACTCTCTTGTGTTTTAATGATAACGCGAGTTTAATGTGATGGTTTTATGTTGAATGAGCCTCTAGCAAGTTGACTCATAATAAAGTGGTATGCTAACTGAGTAGTCCCTAGCAAGTTGACACATTCTTTTGACTTGGCTTTTGGATGAGTCTACTCCTTGAGATGTTAACCCTTGGTATACATTCGATTTTAATTCTCTAATTTATTATAGAGGCTACTTGAAAAAAAGGATGACAGAATTAGAGATATGCATGGGTTAAGTCAATTATAGTTATTACCAATATTTGATATTTTGATTATTTGGCTAGAATCTCTAGAGAATAGTGTCACAACTCTTTTTGATTTGATTGTTGCCTTGATAGTTCATCTAGTCCTTGCCATAAATAGAGCCAATAAATGATGTTGTTGAACCTCACTTCACTTCTCCCACCTCCCATCGAAGTTCTTTATAGAGGGATGGAGTCTATTAAGATGATAGGTGATGTTGACAACCCTAAGTTGTGGATGGGCCTTTGCAAAGATAATAAATGAAGGGTGGTTATTAAGAGGAAGTAGTAAAATGCCAATCTCCATGAAAAGATATTTATTGTTTCAATAGAGGTGGTCACTAATTTCAAGGAGACTATTATTATTTTAATGGCTTGGGAGGCACTCATCGAACCTTTTGCTATTTCTACTAAGCTCTTGGTTACTCTTATTCGTATCAAGAAGAGTGATCCCTTGGAAGAGGAGGGAGTACTGCCAGTGTGGTGTCGACAAAAGGTAATTGTGTAGAGGAGGGCACTATCACCTTCATGCCAAAAGTTGGTGGAGGCTTACTTCACTGAGCTCATATCCTTCTTATCTTACATCTTGCCATTTTTTACAAAACACATTTATTTTTTAAATTATTATTAACCTCACTATTAGAGTGAGATTAACTACCTTTATTCTAGATTTAGGACTCTTTTAGACACTAAGAATTCCCTAGTGGTAGGACACTTCTAGTGATTAACGGACACCAAACACAAACATAGAGGCTCATAGGGTACAACCCTAGAACTAGAGCTTACATTGGGAAAAGTGAAGCCTCACCTATTATAAGACTCAACCAAAGTCTATGATCAGTCAAATAAATAAATCCAATTCAAATGAATACAATCCATGCCAAATGCCAAATAGATTTACTCAACTTGGCTATATAGGCTATGTTGACTCAACCCAACCTAACCTATTTGGATTCTTCAAAATCAAACCAACTTGATTGAAACTCAACCTATCCAAACTCCTTTGGACTAAAATTCAACATTTTTAAACCTTGATTGCAATCTAATTGAATCAAGCCAAGTCAATTTGGGTCTTAACCCAAGTTGGTCCATGTGAATTCCTTAAAGATAAAATCCCGATTTAATTTGAATCAAGCTAATCCAACCCAATCCAAATTCCTTCATTATTCCAAGCATCCTACCAAACAGTATAACCTATCCCAATCCACTTAATTGAGCCAATCAACTCCATTGATCCAAGTTGACCCATTTGACCTAAAAGGGTTCAAATGAGCCAAAATTCAATATAACTCAAATAAATTGAAATCAAAGCCTCCAATCAACTCTAAATCCGTCATTGAATATGTTTCAATCTTCATATAGCCTAAATTGGACCCAATCAACCCAATTGATCCATCCAACCCAAATTAACCAAAATGACCCAATTGAGTTATGCTTCAATCAAACCTCAACTGAACCAAACCAACTCACCCAATCTCTTCCAAAATGATTGTTGATCGCTATTGATAATTCAATTACATCCAATTAGGCTTACCAATGAACTCAGATAATCATGAATTGAGTATTGCACACAATTCAATCACCATTTAAAGTCAATTTGACTAAGTGAACTCAATTGACCAATTGACCCAATTTGACCTAAATGATCAAATTGAATCAAATCTCATATTAATTTAAATCAATTCAAATTGGCACATACAATCAATCTCAAATGATCATTCATACATGAACTGACCTTCCACTCAAACTAATTTGGCCAATTTGACCAAATTGGTTAACTTAACCCATTTGACCTAAATAAACTCAAATGAGCCAAACTCAAATCCACTTCAAACTAGATCAAACCAATTGCACCAATGCATTCCAAATATCCAATCAAACATAATACAATAACCTTCTTGACCAAATTTGGTCAATCAGTTAACCTATCCCAAGTAAACCTAAATTAGCTTATATGAGTCAACTTAAGCCAAATCCAACCAAACTTGGCATGACTCAAGTAAACCAAATCTATGGTGAACTCAGTTTGAGTCAAATCAAGTTAACCAAGGATTCCAAAGTAGATAAAATCCTCATTTGGAAGGCCTACCCATCTCCTCTGCCCATGACAGCCAACTTTAGCCATTTTAGAATAAGCTAACCTAACCCAAAGTTGTTGGGTACAGCCCTTGACCAAGGGGAGGCCCTCGTCCCCTTGGATGGTCATTGGTCTAGCTCAAAAGAGGTGTACACCCCATGAAAGGCCACCAAGCTCCCTCAGCCACTCAAACACCTCCACATCACTAATCCCCTGTCACCTCCGGTCACCCACACCAGTTGGACGACTACCAAAGGTTGAACCAAAGAAGTATACCCCTCCTCTCCCATTCAAACTCAAGCCACACACTCCTAGACACTCCCGACAAGCATCCCTAAGCCCCTGGTCGGGTCATCGAGACCAAGCTCCACTTGAACCTGAGCCTCCTCTTCATCCAAAGTCACCAAACCTAAATTAATTCTTCCCATGCCTTCCTCTTTCCTCGAAGAGCCAAAATGAATTAATTTATGTTCGATTTGAACACCGAAAACCACCAAAAACCAACTCTAGCTAGTTTCACAGTGGTGTTTGGTCTACAGAGCAACAAACGGAGAGGTAATTCATAGACTTCTCAACAAGGCTTCATCTCTTTAAGATGAAGCTACCTTAGTCAACAAATCACCAATCTTGAGCTCTAGCAAGGTAAAATATGGAAAACCATAGAAATTTCAAGGGTTTTTGGTCTTTTGTGAAATAAATTGTGATTTTATGTGAATCTCACCTTATGATCTTCTTAGATTTCTTTCTTGATCATTTTAGATTCATTTCTACCATCAAATGAACTATTGTGAGCTTGAGTCAAGCCATGGAAGGCAGACAGTGTTAGTCTTCCAGTTCTCATGGGATAATGGATCATCTGCCATCTATTCCACATGATTAGAACGGATGATCGTGATTAATCGTGTTAGGTTTTTTTATTTATTTTCTTTAGAATCACAGGATTAATCTCGACCATTTGATCCGAGATCAAATAGACAAGATGAAATCGGGTCCGTCAACATTGAGTTAGTTGCCATATTGGACATTTTAAATAACTAATCTACGTGGCACCAACTGTGTAAATAGGTTAATTGGGGCGAAACATGCGGTTACATAACCAGAACTTCAAAAAAGCATAACTAAATGTAGAAAAATAAAAAAATATACAAATAACCCTCTATGGAAAGCTTAAATAGAGGAAACCCCAATAAAAATAGAATCCGTAGGTTTCATCCAATAAACAATGAATAATTAAGATTTGAAATTTTAATTAATTATCTTAATTAAGCCCTAATCACTTAGCTAATTAATCTAAAACTTGGCATGTTGAATACATGGGATGACCTCTAGCTCACATTATTTTCTTAGATTAATTTGCCAAGTATTAGGAAAACCATAATTTTAAGCCCAAATAGCCACTTTTAAGTAATTTAATAACTATTAAAATTGAGAAAATTATGAAATTGATTAGGGAAGGTTATCTAATCTTCATAATAGTAATGATGATCAAGAAAAATAATTAGGACCCCTCCTCCTAATTATTTTCTTAAAATCATCCTTAAGGCCTTTAATAAATGATTAAATAATTAAATGAACTAAAAAAGAGAGAGAAGATTACAATAAATAAAATTTGCATCATCATAATTAGTACAACCAACAAGATTGATTTAATTAATCCTCCTTATGTGCTTAGTTAACATAAGGGTTTTAATGAAATTATTTTTCATAGGCTTGGAAAATTATAAATGTAATTAGCTTAATTCTCTTAATTCAATTAATTATTTAAACATGGTCCTAATTGCATTACAATCTTTAGTACATTGCTAATTTTATTTTCAATTGCATCATCATATTTCACGTGCCCTTGCTTAATAATTAAATTAAGAGACTCTTTAGGAGGGTGACTAATTGACTTGCTAATAAGCTAAAATCAAATTAAGTCATTACTTAATTTCTTTTGAATGCATTAACTTTCCAACATGAGTATGGGTTAAATAATTTGAACTTGCTTCTCCTCTTTAGGATTAAATAATTCAAAACATAAAATTTAAAACTTAAAGAACTTTTGACTAGGCTTAAGGTGTGTTTATTTAATATGATTGTCCTTGGGTTCTAATGAAGCTAAGTATGTCATTTGATGATGTTTAATAATCTTATTTCAATTATCATAAGTTTGAAAGCCATGTGTTTCATACATTCATATTTAAATTTAAAAGAAAAGGTTGCATCTAATTGCATGATGTAGGAACTAAACTATATGGAGTGGCTATTATCACTATGTAAATCTCAAATTATTTTTCTCCTTAGGTAAGAATTAGGTGCTAACTATCAATTAAATAATTAAAAAGCAAATATGTATATTTCCAACTCTTATTATAAGTAATAAAACTCAAATGAAAAATTCATTTGTTAAAAGATAATAAGCTACAACTTTTCATAATTTCATTTTATATTCGTATATGTATGCATGTGTATCTGAACTTACAAGTATTTAGTCTGGATATCCCGGGAACACGAGGCTTTAAGTAGCCCCAAGGAGGTCCTAGATATCTCACTTTTCTGGTTTAACAAAGACACGTACTTGCATAGCTTTCTTATACACTTGTATGCATATGATTGGATATGAAGTGAGGTTTTCTTTGTTACAAAATTCATGCATATTTATGTTTAAGTGTGTCAAAATGAATATATTAAGCAAATTTTTTTGAACTTGCAAGTATATAGTCTGGACATCCAGAACATAAGGCTTTAAGTAGCTTCAAGGAGGTCTAGATAATCTCACTTCTCTAGTTTAACAAATTCATGTACTTGTGAAGCTTTATTATACACTTGTATGCATGAAGTGAGATTCCTTTGTTACAAAATTCATGCATACCCATGTTTAAGTATGCCAAAATATGTATAAGATGTATGCATATGTATTAAATTGAAGTGAAGTAAAATGAAATGAGGTTGTAATGTTATTGATAATGAGATTAAAATGATAAAGAATTATACATTTGATGGTGACTTAGCTTCATTAACTTTAAGATGCTTTATGTTTAAATAAAATTTATTAAGTCAAATCCAAACATAGGATTGATTGAAATTGATGGTCCATTAGAAAGTTTAAATCTCATAAAATTCATCTCTTAGAATTAACTTAAGGTAGTGATTAAAGGGATTCAATTCTCTTTCTTCTCTTTAGAATGATAAATTATAAGTATAAAATAAAATAAAATAGGTGATTTCAATTCAATTAAAGTCTTAAATTAATTAAAGTGTAACCACCTTAATTAAGGGGGTTTAAATATTCAAACATTAAAAAATCTTAATCTTAATGCCTAAGTGAGACATACCACACTTTGGCTATTGCACACACACATTAGAATACTAAGTCATCGATCTTAGTATTAGGTTAGTTGATTGTGGTGATATGTTTTATTTAGTGATGTAATACTTTTTAGACTGGATGTTAGATTGCTTCGTGCATAAACTCGATGTTATGTCGTATTAGTCTAAAAGTTTTTTTTGTAAGGAATTATGCTTGAAGGACTATTGTAATAATAAAATATAAAATCATTTTACTTGTAG
This sequence comes from Cymbidium sinense, assembly GCA_021442155.1. NCBI lineage: Eukaryota > Viridiplantae > Streptophyta > Magnoliopsida > Asparagales > Orchidaceae > Cymbidium > Cymbidium sinense. The sequence continues at coordinate 27,913,201 of CM038228.1, read as the reverse complement.
GTGCTACTTAAGTTTCTAAGCACAATCCAATTAGGAGAGGTGCTTGGTTACTAAAGTGAGTGCTAAGTCATGATATGTAAAATTTAATTGTTAGGCTTATACATTTATTTAGCTAACATCTATTTTGCAGGTGTTGCTAGAGTTACTTTCCTTTTTTAAATGTAATTTTATAATAGGATTTGGATTAGTGCTATTGGGTTTAGGATGAGTTGTGGTTAGAAGGTAAAGACTAGGAGTCCCTGTGAAGCCCGGAGTAAGCCAATCCAAAGGAATAAAGAACAAGAATTGAAGACCCCATACATTTATTTCATTTGTCAAATTTAATTGTAATTCAGTTGTATAAGGGTAGAGCTCGGCTACCAAATTTTTTTCTTTACTGGGGTGTATGGTAGGCGGCATTGGTCTTTTTTTCTTTTATGAAATTCAAATATTTGATAATTTTGTTTACATTGTGCAATAGAAATCGCATGATTTTTATAAGTTTCTTAAAATGTGATGATTTGATGTGTTGCTTTGGATATAGTGGCCTCTTTAGGATAAAATTAACTTTTCTATCCTCATTAGTAACTCATAACTAAAATCTTTATCAATTCATAACCTCACTTTAAAGCCTTGGTTTATAATCAAGATAATAAAAGATTTAGCAACCCCTCGGATGTGTTATATGTTATCACATCATGCATATCATATTGTCTCACTCATGAAGATAGGGGATCTCCACTCTTACACAATTAGGGATATGCTTGACTTATGAGGGCAGTCTCTTATAGTGGAGAACACCCCTTCTATCTGATTTAGCCCTTTTTCTATTTTGATCGTGCATTTAGGCATAAATTTTATTAATCTTGAGTCCAAAATGATGAGTCAAAAATGAAATAAAAATTTGTAAATTTCATTGCATTAGTTTAGGTCATAATGTGCACACCAATCATGATATAGTCTCTTGGGATTAGGATTTTAGATCCCTCCTAATTAACAATAGCTTAGCTATCTTGCTTTTACATATGACTATCCTACATAGTTTTAAAATAATAGGAGGTGTTAACTGGTAGCAACTCCACGCAGTTGCAAGTCTAGAAGAGTCAGGATCTTTCTACTCTCCCCAGTGGAAGTGAATTAATATATCACATTCTCCCAAGTAAAATTAGATTGAGCTAGCTTGTACTAGAGCACTCTAGATCTAGATGCTGAGGTGGCTTATTTCTTTTTTGCTACAAGTATAAGTCCTCATCTCTTAAGCATTTTTACAATCTTGTGTTATTAGGTATAAATTTCAACTCAAATGAAAAATTCTCTCTTTCAAAAAATGTAAAGCATCACCATAAAGTTGACTGAATCATCCACTAGGCTTCCTAGTATCTTTAATGATTCTTACTTATTCTCTTTTAGAATATGTGAAGAATTCTTTCTATTCGAATAATCTCATTTGATTTCCAATAACAATCAATCCTTTGATAGTCTAGCTTTGTGATCTTTGGAGAAAATAGTTGACTATTTTAATCAAGAGTATTCTTAAAAAATTCTCCATTTTCTAGGATGTAATTAATTATGGAAGCTTGCTTCCATAGGGAACTAAAGAACTCGACATAAAATAAACCCTGCTTTACTTATCCATATAAAAAAGTGGAAAGATCTTTAGTATATATATAGACCAAACTGCCTTAGGAGTCATTATCAGATGATTGAATTCATTATAAGATGATGCTTCTACCTTTCGAGATAGTACATTATTTATTAATGTCATACTCGATCATTTCAATAAGTACCCCCTAAGATCTATATATATTGTCCCCATGACTCTAAATAAAAACACAACACTTATAGTCTATGATTATTGTAGATTGATGACTTATTTCCCTCATGAATCTAACTTCTCTCTTTCATTATTAAGGTGGTGAGCTCCCATTCTTTAATATAATTAAGAGAATTAGGATCTGCTCACCATTCTTTGGCTTGTGGCTCAGATGGAAAATTAGAAAAGGTGAGTTTATGCTAGTAGATAAGAGTGATGGCCACACATTAGAGAAGGTCTAATTTACTATGCTCTAAATTGAGCTTATCTTCATACTGAGAAGAGTATATCTCCTTGATTAAGGTGTGAGTCAGGTGATTGTATTTTCCTTAAGGTTCTCTTTCTTATAGGAAGAAGTGGGGGATCTATGCACTAAGCTGATCATCATCTGCCTCCATGATGAGTTTACTACATTTGTATAATTCAAAATGAGCACCCATATTTTAGAGTGACTAAGGGACCCAAGGGGGCGGGTGGGCCTATCATTATATCTAGCTAGTGATGATATTTGGGATTAGCACCAGCCAAAGGATTAATATCTTTTAGCTCTCAATTCCTTTTTGCTTATGCTATTTTTTTTCTTACTTTTGGACAAGCCATTTTTCCTCCATTTCTTAAATTGTGTTGTTGAACATCTCCACATTGGTGATAGTATGTGGTTTGTAGGTTTACGGTCATATTGTGTGTCCTCCCTACTTTTTTTTGCATTCCTCTTCATCCCTTATTTTTTTCCAATTTGTAATAACATTGTTTACATAATCTACAACTATCTATTCGCTTTATCCCCACTTGGAAGTTTTATTCTCCCTTTGTCAAAGGTTGATCTGAGTCTTGTGTAGTTTGGAATGAAACTGGATTCTAAATATGATCATTGTATCTAGCTAGTGATGATATTTGGGATTAGCACCAGCCAAAGGATTAATATATTTTAGCTCTCAAATTCCTTTTTGCTTATGCTTTTTTTTTTTGCTTTTGGACAAGCCATTTTTTCTCCATTTTTTAAATTGTGTTGTTGAACATCTCCACATTGGTGATAGTATGTGGTTTGTAGGTTTACGGTCATATTGTGTGTCCTCCCCTATTTTTTTGCATTCCTCTTCATCCCTTATTTTTTTCCACTGTAATAACATTGTTTACATAATCTACAACTATCTCTTTAGTTTTATCCCCCACTTGGAAGTTTTATTCATGAATCCCTTTGTCAAAGGTTGATTTGAGTCTTGTGTAGTTTGGAATGAAACTGGAGTCTAAATATGATCATCTCTACAACTGTGTTAATAGCTTCATTATTATTAAAATGATTTGTGTTACCTGGAATTCTACAATCCACCTCTTTAACAACTTTCTTCCATCTTAGTTCAAGGTGGGAAATAAAATAATTGTCCAAATAATGCCAAAACATCCTACACTTGCTACAGTACAAAGGTTTTTGTTCAATAATAATAGATTGTTCATACACATTAGAGGGTGATCCTATCCAAAATTCTTCAACATATGATGTAGTAATATCCATCCTAACAAGTACTCTACTCGTTGAGGGCCTTGAGAACTTGAATGTAAGTAAATCCAGTTTTGTCAAATATGGTTGCAATAAAATAAAGCACTTGTTAGTTGAATATATGCAATTTCAAGTTAGTAAACTTTATCCAATCGAGATAATTGGAAGCTCAACAATATAGTCGAACGTAGGAGTCCATTATAAAATCTTCATTGGAACATTATCAATGTGGTAGAATTTCTTAAAGAAATCCTTACATGATCCTCTTCTTTATTAAGTTTTATGGCCATATGCCTTCCATCCAAGAGACCTACACTCCAATAATTAATTAATTTCAGCTCATCAAAATGTTTCCTTATAGTGCCCAACTTTGGATTCTTGAAACAATGAGAGCAAACCTCAAAGGTTCTAAAAGTTAGGAAGTTTTAGCATCTATCAAGAAAAAAGCTGGTTTGTCATTATTCCTATTAGCTCTTTTGATGAGGCCATTGTCTACATCTTCTTTAAATTTATAATGGCACATTTGAGTGAAATAACTTTGTTAAGAATATCAATTGTGTTTTCATTGATATTGCTATATTGTTATAGAACACATCGACATATGATGTATTCTCCATAATGAAAATATGGAAACCCAAACTAAAAGCTACCAAACATAATGGAACGGTGATTACAATAATGTTACAATAACCCTAGACCACGTGAATGACATGCCTCATAGAACCTCCAACACCTTAATTTGAATACATAATAATAGGAAGATTTAAATTTCTTAGAAGAATAGCATTAACCTTGTTCCCTTTCCTTTTCATGGAACTCACATTGTCCCTACTTCTACTTAGCTCTCTTCTTTGCTAAAGTCTCATCAAATATAATTTCTTGAGAGTGAGAAGCCCCATCTTTTTTAGGATGAATACTTAACTTTATGATCTTAATGTTGAGAACTAAGGCTGATAGAGAGTAGATAGCAAAGGTTAGGTCAATGATAGAATAATTTATTTGATGATATGCTCTAAAAAGAGGGGAGCCACAAAAGAGTGGTATTCAAGGACTTCTAGCACCGTTAAAGGAGTGAATAAATGCACTAAAGTAACCATTGCTACTAAAAGTATAGATGAACCCATGAAAACATTAGGAAGAAGAACATGTCTAATGTTTAGAGGCATGACATTTGAATCCTCTCTTTTTCTCACTTGTTCAAAGACCAACACCAATCCCTTGATCTATCTTTTATGTGATGGGTTAAAGATCCCTCCTCTCAAGAATATTATGACCTCAAGATCATTCAAAATATTATAAATATTTGGCTCATCTCGAGATGATGATATTCATAAAAACATCTCATAGAGTCACACCACAAAAACTATTGAAACATAAGAAAAACTAAAAGGTAAGTGACTTATTGCAAAAGGACTTCCTTTAATTTCCAAAATAGTATATTGATTGACCAATAAATCCAAGCCCTAAGTCAAAGGTAGGTTTTGTAATTTTCCACCCCTAGTGTCGAGAGGTTGATATTATCCTTATTGAATATTAATGGCCTCGTCTTGCTTGACAATCTAATTCTTAACTTCAAATAATAAAAATATTAAAAAAATCAAACTATCTTTTAATCTAAATCTTGTTCTCTAAACTAATTCACATATAGTAGAAAGAAAACATAAAACACCCATCCTTAAATGCCTTAATAATGATAATATGATAAATAATGATGTAATACTTCATGGAATCTTCTTCTCCACATATAAAATTATGGAAATATTGCTTGCAGAAGAATTTGACAAAATCCAATGAGGGATGACTTTATAGAAACTCAGAATGTTAATTACATCAAAAGATATTGGAAGTCACAAACCTAACTTAAATTGTTTGAAATAAGAATATATTCATCATCATAAGGAATAGTGTCAAAGAAAGCACCTTTCATTGAAACTGTCATTATGAAGCTCATATCATTAAAGAAGTAGCCCCAATGTATCCTCTTTGTGAACATCAATGGAAACCATGGAGGGTTGAGGGTGTTCAAATATTATGAAGTCCCAAGAGCTTTTCTTCAACAAATTAGCCATGGTGGAGGAAGTCAAAGATAGGACAAAGGAGATGAAGATGCAAGAAGAAAAAGAATAAGTGTGAAGGAGCAAATGAATGCTTAAAAAAGTCCTCAAAGGATCCAAGAGCTATTTTTAAAAAGGCGATGAGAGTTTTTAGAGGGAGTCACATTATCATAAATTTTTTAATTTTAAATTTCAAATAAATTTTTTTTATCATTATAACAAAATATTTGTAAATCTTCCTACCATTAAAATTATGACTTTTGAATAAGAAAAAAAATATGCGACCAAATAAAGTTGGCACACGAACAATGTAATACCCACACATTTTAATTACATGAAAGGAAAATATAATTTTTTTTCTTAATTGCAATCATTAAGCCTTGCTCCTACTCGTTTCCTCTAAGAAAAATAAAAATAAACTCAAGCATTACAAGGGGAAATTGCCCTACTTTTCATGAATTGTTGTAGGATGAACTTACCTCTCCTAAAAATTGGCTTGATTTGAATAACTCTAAAGTCTTAAAAGTTATACATTCTTGGCTCAAGATCTTGGACTTTTAGTAGATAGAATCATTGACTTTATTAGAAATTATGATAGAAGAGCCCTCAATTAAACTAGCTTCTTTAATAAAATTAGTCTCTTCTTTACTTTAGCATATATCCCCATCATAGAAAGTTAATCCTTAAGAGTGCTCATGTGACTTTGTGTAGAGGGAAAATATGGGTTCACATTGACAATCTAGACTAGTATACTTTTAACTTATTTGAGTAAAGTAGAATCATGAAGGTCAATAGGCATTGGAGGCAAAGAATTATGGACCTTGTGACTCTATTTTCTTATATGTGGAATCAAAGTTGAGGGTTCCTGTTCTTAGCCCTTATGCCAATCCAAAAGGCGAAGGCAACTTCCCTTATAATTTTAAGAGCAAAGTCACTTCCAAGTTGCTTGCGAGTTTTCAATGATGTTATGTTTGTAGTATCCTTTAATCAAGGGCCATTCATTGAAAAATTAGTAAGATAGAGGAAACTATCAAAGAAAAACTTCTGCAAAATGTTGTTGCAAATCTCATAGCTAAGGTTGAGTTTGTGAAGCCAAACCCATGATATTTGCAAAATATCTAACATTGCTAACCAATAACATAAAATCTACTATATAATGAATTATTATATCACACATAAAAAGTAAAAAATAAACATTATAAGTTCATCTCCTTTAGAGTAGCTAATTGATCAACCTTACCTCATACAAGAACTTGTTGCATGAAATTCATAGAAGTCATAAGCCTCTTTATACTAAATTTTTGTGCTTAAAAAATTTTCTTTTGTACTCATTCATTTGTAGAGATAAAAAATTACCTAAACTAGAGTAAACAAGGGACTAAGCTATGCAATCACTAACTTGATTATCAATTCAAAGATAGACATAATTGTAGGGATGTCAATGAGAGCCTCCATTAAAGTGTTTCCATCACACTACGTGCTTCACCTTAACCAAACTCCTCTTCCTTGTAGTTGGCAAACCAATCATAATCTTCTACCTAAAATGACAATATTTATGCTTCCAAAAAATGCTTTGGAATAACTTGTGATTAGGAACATCCTCGACTTACTATTGGAGTATTAGCCATTTCAAGTTAAAAGAGGAAGAATTGCATAGCTACATAGAAGAAATAAAGACGATGGAGGGAGCTAAGCAATTAATGAAAGAGTTTCATTAATATTTATAGGCTATTATAGATGCTGATATGTGCACTTGATAAATCAACAACATTATTAATGGAATAAGTTAGAATCATTTTAAATATGATAGTTCACCGGGTATTAAATATCTCACTTTCTCCTTTTTAATTAAAATAAATAAATGTATTATTTAGATTTATTATTCTTTTTATAAATTTCAATTACTTCAGGTCAACAGCAGGTACGGCTTCGCCAAAAATATTGGCAACATCATTGATATATCAGCAAACAAGCTAAAGGCGATGATCCACATCAACTCATAACAGGCACAGATAATCAACTCATAACAGCTACACTCATTTCCACGCACAGATCATATAATTTCTATGTTTCTTATGAGTTCAAATTTTAATTTTTCATGTATCTCTAAAATCCTATACCACAATGGAAAAAAAGAGGAAATTTTTTAGCACGTTAATTTCAGTTATTTAGAGCAAATAATAATATCTCAAACTTCCTTACTAAAAATCTTTTTTTTTTTCACTCTTTCATCTTGCATACTTAAAACCTTGAAGGCCTTGTAAGATTCTAAAATCACTTGCAAATAAATTTAGATTCAATAACAATAATTAAAACTCAATGCGAATTTTTAGCTCCATGATGGACATGCACAAGTAAACATAAATTATTGTTTTTTAAATAATCTATTAACATAAACCCAGATAAGCCGTAAAGAAAAATAAGAGTCAAGATCCTAATCATAATTAATCATATTAACTTTTTACAACCATCCAAAATATCATAAACTAATTTTAATTATACTATAATTAATTAAATAATAAATAAAATCACTTAAAATTTAAAATAATAAAAATTCATAAATCCAGAAGCCATTTAAACTACCAATTTAAGAAAAAAAAAATTTATCAATTTCTATTAAACCTAAGTTTATTCTCACATTAAACTTATTTCGAGATTAATATTAAATATATGAAAGTGTAACGCATTAATTTCAAAACAAATTCAATAATTGTTAAGATCATTATAATATAATTTTGATTAAGATATCCTAGTGCAACTTTTATTTAAAAATGCTGTCATTAACTACCTTTGCTGTTAACAAAAAGCGGACCCAAAACTTCGCATGATATAATGTTTCTAGAAAGTCAAGTACCTATGAGTAGAATTATTTTAACTAGAGAATAAACCATAGATTAAATCCCATTTCAGCAATCAGCACAATCTGAGAGAATCAAGGCGAACATGCAGCGAAAATAACGTGAAATACACAGGGTAGCAACCAATTTCAAGCATCTGTATATAGATTAACTACTAAAGAAACTTGCAGCAGTAAAGATTAATCTGCAGTTTTCGGATCCAGCAACCTAGAACATCCAACACGCCAACCAAAGCTAAATTATAAGTGTATTTCTTAACAGCAGCATATAGGCAGTAATCTGTTATAGCCATAATAAAACTCAGACTATGCACCTGTATTAAGACAATCTAAGGTCTACGAGCAGTGTTAATGGCAGTGACAGTTGAGACCATGGATTCAACGCCACAAATGTTGTGACCTCTGCAGATTTTATAATAGCCATGATCACCCCAGTTCTCACCCCAAGAGTTCTTTATGATCCAGTATGGCTTCTCCTTAAAGCGGATAGGAGCATAGCCCGCAGATCCATAGCCCACAAGAAGAACACCATGATTTTGATTCTTACTGCATATGTAGGGGCATGAAACACCGTGGATATATGTTTGCATGAAGACAGCATTGATAGCCACTGAATGGTTCACAATAACAGATCAGTAACAATCAATTTTTCTCATGAAACAGAAAAAAGACAATCACATCAGCAAAATTATAGCTTTTCAGCTATTAAGGTTAGCAAGATGGAAAATTTTAGGCATCTCGATTGGAGCGAATATCCTTGACAGAACATTATGCCATACAGGTCCATGTCAGGGGTGCACAAATCTAGTACTATAAAACTCGTGCAGCCTTAGATTCTCCATTCTTTTGTTAACCTTTTCACACACTCCCTGAAGACAAGAGAAAGGATGGAGAGCAAATCAAGAACCAATTAGCCCTCTAATTTGTGGATTTGATGTGGATGCTTGAATGGCAACAGATGAGGTGGACCCTTCTGCCATGTTAAGTGCATTTTCCCTCCAGAGACGAGATATATCTACATTACTCCTAGAAGTTTCTCACAACAATATAGCTATCTGCATTCTACAACACTACAGAAAACACTCAATTAAATAAATATACAATTTAAAATCTTCCATAACCTTCAAGAACACTTTAAAGTTCTAGAGGCTAAGGAGCCTCATTTGGCTTTGGTTAAAAAATATACATAACTGTTGAACTTTTTTCTCCTGACAAGCCTCCTGCTCTTGCATTGCAAGAGCAGCAAATTGAAAAAAATAAATAAATAAATTATATGAAAACTTGATTGATCTGCAGCAAATATTTTGTTGGATATTGATAATTTCACTATCATGACTACTCTATTAAATTTAACTACTATTTTGTTGGATATTGATAATTTCTTAGTTTACAAATCTTTTTAATGTTATTTTAAAGACTAAAAATGTCAGATGAGTAGAGAAAGAGTTTGCCGGTTCTTATATTTAAGAATAAAGATGATGCACATGAGTGCAAATTATAGAGGAATTAAGTTAAAGGAGAGAGTAATTGAGCATACACGATGTGATACAAAAGTTTCTCACAATTAATTTGGTTTCATGCCAGGTAGATCTACTATGGATGCTATATATTTGTTAAGAGGTTTGATGGAGAAGTATAGAGAAAGTAAGGAGGATCTACATATGATATTTATTAATTTAGAGAAAGCTTATGATATTTCAAGAGAGGTTCTTTGGAGAGTTCTAGAAAAGAAAGGAGTTAATATTGGTTATATTCAAGTCATTAAGGATATGTATGCTAGAGCTATTATTTGAGTCCAAACACAAGGAGGATTGACAAAATATTTTCCTATTTGAGTTGGATTACATCAAGGATCAACTTTACCCTTATCTTTTTGCTATGATCTTACTATGCATTTACAGGAAAATGCATCTTGGTGTATGCTTTTTGCTAATGACATTCTTCTTGTTGATAAGACTAGAGAGGGAGTCCAAGAGAAACTTGAATTACGGAGATCAACCTTAGAGTCTAAAGGTTTTTGTTTAAGTAGATCTAAAATTGAATATATGGAGTGTAATTTTAGTAGTAGAAGTTCTAGTGGTAGTGTTGTGACATTAGGTGAACAAGCCATTAAAAAGAGTGAACGATTCAGATATTTAAGCTCTATTATTCAAAATGATGGTGAAATAGATGGAGATGTTATTAGTAGAATTCAAGTTGGATGGTTGAAGTGGAGGAATGCATCTAGCCTATTGTGTGATTGAAAAGTATAGCTTAAACTTAAGGAAAAATTTTATAAGATGGTGGTAAGACCTGCAATGATTTATGGTGAGAATGTTGGCTAACAAAAGCGTAAGCATAAGACTAAGTTAAGTGTTGCAAAGATGAGGATGCTCAGGTGGATGAGTGGCTTTACTCTTAGAGATAAAATGTGAAATGAGTATGTTCGGGAAAAAGTTGGAGTAGTTCTTGTAGCAGATAAGATTAGAGAGAGTCACCTAGATAGTTTAGCCACATAAAGCGTGAGTTGTCCGATGACCAGTTAGGGGAATAGATGCATTAGATTTGCCTTATGTTAAGAAAGGTGGAGGTACACCAAAAAAACTTGATTAAGATTTATAAAAAATGACCTTAGTATACTTGAATTAAATGAGAATTTGACACATAATAGGACATAATGGAGACGAAGGATTCATGTTGCCAATCCCACTTAGTGGGATAAAGGCTTGTTGTTGTTGTTGTTGTTGTTGTACTTATACTTAAGTTACTACTAAAGAAAAATTAAACTCAAACCTCAACATTTAATGAATCATGTTTATAAATGACAGTATATAATACATCACGTGCATAAATAGATTGTTTCACTTAAGTTTTGTGAACCTAGTGAACTGAATTGATCTTTCAAAATTATAAAGGTGCAATGAATAGTGTCTCATATTATAGCTTCTTACTACTTTGTTTCATATATTCATGCTAGTGAACTCATTCAAGAGAAGCATAATCCATCTAAAGTTCTCTATGATTTGTTACTAAAATTATTAAGAAAATATATCCTTTTGAAACCCAAAAGGCCAACATCATAAAACATGCTGAATCAGGGTGAACGATTTAAAAAAATAGCAATGCTAAACTATAGTCACAACACTAACATTGGCAGACAGCATGCATCATATCGAGCTGCACAATATATATAAAATAAATTCAGCAGTTTTATGCATAGACAGGTTATAGGAATTTATAAAATGAACACTAAAATAAATAGCAAATATAATTCTATTTAGAAAATTCTTGCAAAGGAGCCATCTTTTCAAGTAGGGGTGACATGCAGTTTAGTTTAGAAAGTCAACCTTAACTCGAAATTAAAAATTTTGGAGCTTGACTTGATACAAGCTCGAGTCAAGTTGAAAGTCCTCAATTTTGAGTCAAGTTTCATACTGAGTTGGTTCAAGTCTATTATTATTATTATTATTTTTTTGAATGTTATTAACTATATATATTAATAATATTTATTGAAAGTTGCATCATGAATTATAATATATATATATATATATGTACACATGTGCATGTATGTTAATATATGTATAGCTCAGATTTCAAAGTGATTATTATTACACTATTGCTTAGCTTGAGTATTCACGCATACCTGCAAGAGGGCCATGGCTAACAAGATTTGCAGCAATTTGATCGTCATCAGCAGACACGATGCTGTAGTTAGAAACATAAGCTGTAATTTTAGCCTTGTTAAATTTGCAGCCTCCACGATCAGTCCCAGAATATGGATAGTCTTTCTCGGCCTCAAGTCCACCTGATTTCAGCAAATACTCAAAGGCAGTTGTCATCAACCCCCCATTGCATCCTGAATCACATGAATCTGGTTCTGACTCATCACACTGTAAAGATCAAGAAAAAAAAAGTCAAGAAGATGAGCTATGTAGGTCAAAAAACATCCATTATGTTTCCAACAAAATCAATAGCTTAGTTCTAAAGATATTAAAGCGCATGTACAAAAAATAATGGCCATCTAAACACAATAAAAACAAAATGCATTGTTAATTACAAGTCAAAAAACCACCATGAGTATCATCATATAGATAATGTGTACTGTGTATAAAAACAAACTCGAATTATCAGTGGAACACACCCAATGAACTTGTCCAATCATCCAAGTGAGTTTTCCAAGAGAATCCCTAGGAACTCGTCCAAGGCACTCTTCTAGGTGTCTCATTCAAAAAACTCATCCCAGGAACTCGTTCAAGGCACCTGTCCAAGGAACTTGCCATGGAACTTATCCGAGGGCCTCGCCTTTGGAACTCATCCAAGAGTGCTCATCTTAGGAACCAACTCCACATGCTCACCCCATAAATAACCTCAAGGATCTTACCTCTATAGCTATAATCATGATAAAAAGTGAGTGTGTACCTGTCTATATGTAGAGTAGTCCACATGTCCACAACTATCATAATCATTTATTGCTATAACATTTTTTTCATATTTAGCTTCTCTTGTAACCTTCTTAACCTTATAAATATGGGATAGAAGGGCATTTTTAAAAGAAAGGTCATTTTGCATTATTCACAAATTACAACAAATTATAGAACACTTGTTAGTCACAATTTTGTTTCCTTTTTCTTGTTTTCTATATTTGGCTAGCTAATCTCATTTAGAACAATCAGGGTGTTGCTCATGAACAAATCTAAATTCAACATCTTCTTAATTGAGGTAAATATGGGTAGATGCCATTGACTAGAAACTAAGCACTATGAGAATTAAAACAACTAAAACCTCTCAAATAAAGGAGATGCCAAGGACTTAGAGCATCAACAAGTTGAAAATTTTTTATCCATGAAGGAAGGAATTAATGTACTTGTATTATATTCTCAATTGCATTAATAAAATATCTTTACCTACTAATTCTTTTTTTCAGCAAGCCCTTCGAGGATGCAAGTAACTCACCCAATGAATTTGCCCCCTTATATTCACTACACTCGATGAATTCACCACTATTTTTAAATCAAACTTAGGAAACTTACACCTCATCATAAGTCTTGGAGCAAGCGAGATGAAGAGTACTCAAATAAGGTTATGTCTTGTCAAAACTCACTAGAGTTTGAAGTGGCCCAACTTCAAATTTGGCCAAGTGACAAGTCCATCATTTGATAAATTTTTTACCTATAAAGTCAGTAGGCTAAGGATGAAAGGTAGACAACTCGAGTTCATGGGCAAGAGTGATCCCATCTCAAAGCCAAGCTTAAAGGTGCCAGAACTACTCGCTACAGGAGAGCCAAGACTATTAAGTAAATAGTCTATAAAAGAGCAAAAGCCTCCAAAAACAAGGATAGTTTGTGCTTAATGAAGTCACCCTCTCTTCTAAGCCTAATCACTTCATATCTTGAAAGAACTTAGTGAACACTTGGGGACAAAAAATCCTCCTACCTAAAAATAATAAATTTTTTAAAAACTCAAGTGGTGAATTACAATTGTTGTACTCACTCTTGCCTTTCAAAGGAATCTTAAGTCACCTCCAAAGACAAGTCACATTCATCTCCTAAATAGCTTAGTCCTAGAAGGCAACTCCCTCCTTTGTGATAATATCTATAAAAAGTAAAGTACATGTTCCATCTGGTTGACAAGTTTTTATGGGTTCTCCCATGAAGAAGGCTTGGTGAAAAATAAGATCCATATAAGACAATCTTATTACAAAATACTAACATAAGAAACAATCATTGCAGATGAAACAAAAGGAATAATAGAGCACTCTCTCCAATCTACAAGTCCAAAGACAAAGCAATAAACTATATTTTCTCTTCACTCACAAGTATAAATAATGAATAATTTATTTAATTCTCTTATCCTTTTTGTAAGTTATTTTTGAAAAGAGTAAGAGAATCAAGAAAATAAATATGTAACTTGTATACCCTACTAAGCAAATAAAAATAACTCACGGGAGTTAAATGAACTTATTTAAGACACTCGTCTAAGAAGGGACTCAAGGAACTCACTCAATGGACTTGTCCAAGGCACTCATTTAAGAGACTTGTCCAAGGCACTCATTTAATAGACTTGTCTAAGAAACCCATCCAAAGGACTCACCCAATCAACTCATCCAAGAAACCAGTTCGATGGACTTGCCTAGAAGGACTCACCCTAGGAACTCGTCCAAGAGTTCTTATCTTGGGCACCAATTCTAATAATTCGCCACATACATAACCTCTCTGATCTCATCCCTGCAATTGTAATCATGATAAAAGAAAGGGTGTGTACATGTCTACATGTAGGGCAATCCACATATCTATAACTATTAGAGTTATTTATTGTTTTAGCATTTTTTTACATAATGCAGCTTCCCACACAGCCTTCTTCATCCTATGCATTTCTAAAAGGAAGTTCATTTTGTATTATTTACATAATATAAAGAATTTTAAGCTCTTCTTCCTAATCATCAGCTCCTCTACTTCTCTTTCTTCCTCTATTTTCCTAACAAGTTTCGTTATGTATTGTTAGGATGTTGCCCACAGACAAATCTAAATTCAACAGATAAATCATAAATAGACATAACGAATAAAAAAAAGAAGTAACACAAGACTTCTTATAACGAAAATGTACAAAATTCAACTGCTAGAAGAAAAAAAAAACCAAGATTAGTAATGGGAAGGAATTTAGAAACAACAAGATCAGTCCAATAAATAAACAAAATGGAAATTGAAAAATGAATAATTATAAATTCATGAATCTTTAGCATGCAAAACCACCAATTGACAGTTAATATCCTCAAAAAATATTATTGATAACAACTTTTTAAATACTGAAACAAAAGTCATAGCAGAGCAAAATTCCTTGCTAATTTAATATCCTGTTTGTTCATAGTGGCATAGGATTTATACAATCAACATGTCCAACTATGTAATATTGTTGAGAGAATATTTAGTATTTGGAAAAGAGATTTAAAATGTTGACTGACTGAAAGATCCATGAACTCCAATAAAATGTTTTTATCAATTCAATTAAAGATCAGCCATAACTTTATAAAAAAGATGCTATCTAAAGCAGATCAAAGCTCATCAAATCAAATCAACCAAAAGAACTTGGTAATCTTTGGGCTTAATTTTGGATGTCTAACTTTCAGACAGCCACATTTATCAGAATTGCAAAATAGATGGGAGTTTGAGTACATATCTTACACAGAAACTAAATCAATAAAGGTTTCAAAAATATATTTCTACATCAAATAAGCTTGACTAGATATATTTAAAATTCATTACATAAAAAGGAGCTACTAGATATTCAACACGATTGATAGCTCTGAAAATGAAAGCCTATGAAATATCAAGATAAAAGAACCTACAAAAAGAACGAGCCTTTCTAGATAATTGCAAATTATCTGAACATAATGATACTTTTTGCATTTTAAAGATAAAGAAAGCCAAGAGGCAAAACCACAAATGTGCATGGAACTAAAAATTGCATAATCAATAACATCATTTCAAAATAGAGCAAAAAGTAATTATATTTTTCTACTTCAGTTTCCCAAAAGCAAAATCATTACATCAACGTAAATGAAACATCCCTACAAAGGTCTTAAAATTTTAAAACCAGAAGTTATGGTCCAAATAATCTTTTTTAATCCATTTCCATTCATTTCGGCTTCCAGAAATTGAAAAACAAGAAAACAAAAAAATATCAGGAAAGCTTTAGATATTTAACAATGCCAATAGCATCCAATTGAGCAATAGATGTAAAGCGCCATTTCTAGATAGTCAGCAGAAATAGGAGCAAATACTACTGATGTAAGAATAAATCAGATGTTTTGAAAACTAAATAAGCATAAGACTATTACATTGAAACAACATGAGGACATATCGTATAAATCCATCCCTGCAAAAAAAAAGAGAGAGAGAGAACAGCCAACATGCATGATAGCACTGATACTATAAATCCATGTAGAGTTGAAGGTCTTAAAAGTAAGGGATGAGCTTTCCAAATAATCGCAAATGGCTACACCAAATGAACAAAGTGACACCATCTGAATGAAAAGAAATCATGATGGCAAGACCAAGAAAACATGAAATGAGCAGTGAACATGAAATCACCAATCCTCTTCTCAAGAAATAGAGTTTGCAGCATGCATAAGAAAGTTTAAGGTATGGTTAAGCATTTTATTTTTTTCTTTTATGGGAATACAAGAATACTTACGACTAGCATGCTCACAATTTGCTTCCATAGTATTTTACTTTTGTACTGTAATGTTGGAGAGAGACCTTGAGAGAGATTATAAGGCTTTGGATAAACTTTTGGTTGGTTTCCATTTAATTAGAAAGATACTTTATTTCTGCATTTAGACAAGCAAGTCCCATGAAAATCCACCACCTACTTAGACAAGAAGACAAGGATATTCATTCCAAAAGAAGAAAACAAGAGAATGACCTTCGAACAACCAGTTCACCACCAGGCCAACGTTCAAAAGTAATTTAGAAAAAAAACTTATGAAAACAGGTATAAAAATTTCCATAAATTTCCATGCTACAAAGTGACAAACAATATTAATGTAATAACAGCTAGTGAAAAGTTCAATATGTATTAAACAAATTTATAATGTAACCACTTAACTACCAATGAGAGAACAACATAAGAGGGCAGAAAGGGGAGAAAATATATGGTCTCGTTAAGCATTATCCTACTTCAGCTGAAAGATTCATGTAGCATATAAAAGAGGACTAAATAAATAGTTCATCATCACCCCATTTTTCTCGCAAAGAATTCCACACACACACACACACACACACACAACAAGGATCATGACATCACACGAATATATGATCACCAGCTAGAAGGAAAAAAAAAAAATTTCCGGCAACTGGTCACTGTGTTGAATAACATAACCAACAAATATAGCATCCAATCGGCCTATAAAAATGAAAAATAAACCTGTGGTAAGAACAACAAATAAAAAACAACCAACCAATTCAATCCGAGAGAATTCCAGTCAACAATATAAAAATAAATATTCATCATTTCACTTCCTTCAACCAAAACAAGCAATTTAAACAAAAAAAAAAGAAAAAAAAAAGAAAAAAACACCAGGATCTCTCAAGAGAAATGATCAAAAGAGAAAAAGAGAATAACATTTGATTAAATTTATGAGATACTGTAATTTTGAAGAAATACAACACAACTGTTCTTTACTAAAAATGACACTCAAACTCAATTTTGTCGTAAACAAAAATGTATTGCCTTGTATTTATCATCAAATACCTTTCTCTTCTGATCAAATGTTGTATCAGGAGCTCCTGACACAAAGTTTCCATCAGCATACAAACAGCAAGGAAAGAAGACACCTAAAAAAAAGGCCGGGAAGGATGAGTTTAATCACGAACCATATGGTCGCAGTCAACCATTTGCTGCTCGCTAAGGCTAACTAATTTTCCAGTTGCAAGAAAATTCGCCCCTTCTACAGCCGCTGCCGCACTAAACGACCAACAAGAACCACAAGACCCCTAAAAAATCATTATCATAAGTTTCAAAAAATATAAATCACCCTTGACACAAAGCTTCTTATCAAAAAACCTGAAATCAGTAGGGAGATTATTCGTCGGTAAAATCGGCGCGTCATGAATGTTCCCCAATAAGCGGCTGCTCTGCCTGACCCCAAGATGCTTCCGGCGGAACTCCGCCGGCGTGAAATCCGAGAATTTCGTAATTCCATGAACAGCCGAAGGGTCGAGTTTCTGGTGCCTCATCGCCCGCCGGAGATTAGCCTTAAAGACTTTGAATCGATAGGCGAGCTCGTCGGCGCCGGAGTAGTTCTTCCCGAAGGTTCGGAGGAAGCTGGAGAAGTGAGCCTCCGCGTTAAGGATAAGATCGTTCCCAATATCGTCGGAGGCGGCGGAGCCGTTCACCACTTGCCGGATCAGGACATCCTCCTTGCCAACGGCAGAAGTGGCAACGAAGAGAGAAAGGAGGAGGATTGGGTGGAGGAGGCGAGCCATGCGATTAGAGAACTGAGATTTGGGAATACGGGTCACCATCGGTCCCTCTGGATGAATTTATCAATGATGGTTTCTGCGTGGTAGGTTGCTCGCTTGTAGGATTAACTCAACGATGACACGTGTATATTCTTATTTGTAAACATCTTCTACTCGCACCTAAAATTATATCCTCAAATATGACGCATATTAAATATATTATTGAATCTAATTTTATATGTGAACATAATAGAATCTTTATATGCATATAAAAATAGGATTAAGATAAATAAAATAATAGATAAAAGATAAAAATAAAAGAGAAATAAAAAAATGAGAAATTTTACTATATCAAAAAAATTCAGCATAAATAATTTTTTTTAATCTTTTAAAAGGGATGCTATAGTACAATAAAAGTATAGATATCTAAGAAAATCAACTAAAAAAAAATCCCCTTGTCCCACAATCTATGAGGTTCCCCTTTATAGGATTTGATAGGGGACCATTACACATAGTCTGAAAGCCTAGAATATGCCAACTGGATAAGAAGAATGACTCACCCGTAAGAGACAAACTTATAGTGATCAGGTAGCAAGTCCCTTGATGGGGATAATTGGAACTTGATGAGATGATCCATTCATCATGCACTCCATGCATGTATGGGTGAGTTATTAGATCAATGGTGAGTTGTTGAGCATCGGTTGCCCAATGAAGTATTTCTACTAACACATTCATTCTATGTGAGGCTAGTCTGTGCCCCTGAGGCTAATCGTTGTGCTTTGGCCATTTGACATTGATTGTCTTCCCGATCGCCTCATTTCTAAGGTGCATTTGGGTATAAATTTAGCTCATCAATTCGTCTACTCCTTGTAGAGATGACTCGTAAAAAGGATAGAAGAATGAAAGACAATTAGTTTCAAATGCTTAATGTATCTCAGAAAGAATGTAGCTTTCATGTCATTAATGTTACATCACCTTTGACTGGATTCTTTTCTCGACATTTTCTATGCCTTAGGCTATAAAAGGGTTCTAGCATAGGATTAAGATCTCCTCACCCAACTTTGCCATGGATTGTATATCGCTCTTTCTTTTGTCAAGTCTTTTCTTCTTAGTGAAAGGGTGTTTATTTCATCATGGATTCTAAGAGGCCCCATGATTATATAAACATGTATAAGCTTTGGGAGGGACTTTAGAAGATGAGCATCAAGAGATTCACAGAATCCATAGTTGCCTCACTAGCTAAGATGAGCAATTTGATGACTCCCGTTTGAGTCGATGTTGTTGCTTCAGCTAAGGACAGTGACAAAAATTCACTGGTGAAAAGCGAGTGTTCCTCCTCTTTTGATTGAAGAGAGTGCATTTGACATGGTAAAGCCATCTTTTGCCTTGCCACTGGTAGAGACAATCGGTACCCTAGAAGAGGAGGATGATGCCCCCCTCATTTGGCAAAGGAAAGTGGTAAGCAAGCGGGCAAAAACTACCTCCGTGAAAAGGATGGTGGAGGAATATCTCGCCATGGTAGGACTCGTTATTATTCAGTGATTTCATTATTTTTCACACATTTTTTGACTTCTCTTCTTTTCATCGCAGTTAAGCATGACAAGTATTTAAGCATCGACGGAGGGTGACAATGGACACTCATCAGCCCCTAGAGTCATCTCGCTGAATTCCTCAGGTAGTTCTAAAAGAATGGTTCATCTCACCATGGAAAAATTTTAAGACATCGTTCAAGTGGCAACAAAATTCATTTGCTCCAATAGTGACTTCCTTTCCCAAGGATTATGCCTTTATCAAATCATCTTTTTGAAATCCCTTTATCCTTTTTTTTGAGGACTTTGCTTCTTGCTTTATAGGGGTGACTCCAGCTCTTTTGAATACTATCGTAGCACCTCTGAGTCTTCAGTTGAGGGTCAACCTCTTCACTCCAGCGGTGGATGTTGCAACCCTGGCTTTGTCAACAACTGGGATGGCTAGCTTCATCTCGATGGACATCCAAGAAATGTTGGCCTCTTCTATGTGAAGTTCTTTATAAGCTTTTGCTAAAGGCGAGTGGATGCTATAATTATTTTTTATTGTGACTAGCTTCATTTTTTATAATTTTTGTAGGATTTTATATTGATTTCTCCATTTAATGTTTAATGCGACGTCCACATTACCGAGCTCTTGTTACCATTTTTATAAATTACTTTTGATCATAGTTGGTTGAGTCCATATTATATTGTACTCTTTGTTCTAAGTGAGTTATTTCTCTTTACATGAGCTACATTACTGTTCTCTTACTTTCCTACCTGATCTTTTGCAAGTGATTTCTCAACAGGCATGGTAATGGTGACTTTGAAGAAAGTAGCCAACATTTTCATGCGAATTGAGGCCAAGGATTTGCCTGACCTCTAGTGCAGTCAATGAAGGTCAACCACTAAGCTCCAACCAAGAGCTTTTCACTCATAGTTTCACAAATGAAACATCAACTACTTCATTTCTACATTTACAAATATTTATACAACCTACAATGCTCTCAAACCTTCATAATAACTCTCAAGTAGTTATGAAAATTTATTCTAAAAAATGAACTAGGCAACTTGTGGTGCTTAGCTACCAAAAGCCAACACCTTAGTGATATCTTCTCCATCCCTGAACACAATGTACAACAGGTTTGGCGCACCACACTAGATGATCAACGCCTAGGTGCCAAGATGACTATTATATACTAATACCTAAATTCATCCATAATACACATACAATACTTAAACTTGATAAACACATCTTTTAATATAAATTATAGCACAAAAAATACATACGATGACTCATTGACCATGTCTTATGGCTTGGGACCTTGTGATAGGCCATCTTCTTTCCTTTCTTTCTTAATGTGCTACATCAACTCCCCCAGATTATAAATAACTATTCTCTAAAGAGTTGGGATCCTAGAAGTCATCAAGTAGTTTAGAGGCAATGCTTTGTAGCTTATCCAAAGTCGACTAAGTATCCTCACTTAACGATTTATCTTTTCACCTAATTAGGAATCTTTGAATAGTATCATTATTTGATGATGTTTTAGTTATGATGATGTCCTCTACATCAAATTATATTGGTTGGATAGGTACTTACAAATTATTTTTATCTCCTCCTATAAAGGTGTCATCCTATAAATTTAGAGGTTGTATAACTCTTTTAAAAGTTATTAAATCTTCTACATTGAAAATATGGCTAATAAATATATGAGGAAGTAATTCAAGAACATAAGTAATAATACCATGTTTCCTAATATTTTAAAATGGCCCATGTGTTCTTACTTGTAACTTTTATATTTGTGGAAAGAAATCTCTTAGGGCAAATGCGTACCAAGACATAATCACCTACTTTATATTCCTTAAAAATTTTACCTTTGTTCTTTTATTTCTCGTACTTAGCATTTTATTTTGTTAATTATTCTTTTATTTCTTCATAAAGGTTATGACAATTACATGCCAATGAATATACAGAATCAGAGAATGCATAAGTAGGTTGGCTAGTGAGATCAATAGGCATCTTATGAATGTATTCATAAATTATCACGAAATGTGACTCGTGGGTCCTAAAGATAATACTATTGTAGAAAAATTCAGATGTAGGTAAGATCAAATCCCAATTTCCTACGTTCTTCCCAACTAGATATATCAATAAGTTCTCTAAGGTTCTATTGACTACTTCTATTTATCCATCAGTCTGTCAGTGAAATGCGAAGGAGAATTTTAGTTGTATTTTCATTAATTTCATAAGATCTTCTAAAAATAAGATAGAAATTTAACATCTCTATCATAAACTATTGTATCTAGGAGTCCATGTAACCTCACAATCTCTCTAGAGAATAATTTAGGTATGTGGGATGCATTATTTTATTTTGAATAGGATAAGAAATGTGTCATTTTAGAAATTCTATCCACAACCACAAAAATACTATCATTCCCTTGAGGTGTTCTTAGCAATCCTATCATGAAATCTATGGATAGATCTTCCTATGGTCGAGAAGGAATAAGCTAAAATGTGTAACGTCTTACTTTTTTACTTTGTAGTCTTAGCTTAATGAAAAGTATAACAATAAGCAATAACACATTCAACATCCATTCATAAAGATAACTAATGAAACTTTTGTTCAACCAGATCTTGGGTCTTTGTGATGTAGCATATTAAAGGAGAAAATGGACTATCACAAGGTCCCAAACCAATGCATGAACTTAAGAGGACTCTTATTAAACTTTAAGTGTTGTGAATTTATATTTCATGTGTTGTATTATGTAGTAGTGGATGTATTTGATCATATTTAAGTATTGTATAAAAGTTGTGGTTAAAAATATGTGAGTTCATGTGTTGAATTGCATGAGTGTCTATATGGGCCTAGGCGTTATCTTTCTAGCACTTTGTCACTATATTCTATAGTATTTAGTGCTTGGAGATAGAGAAGGTAATGCCTTGGCATTGGACTATGGTGCCTTAGCGCTAGTAGGTGGCGCCTCACGCTAGTATGTGGTGCTTCGATGCTATAGAATGAAGGTTTTGACTTTTTTTGGGTAGTTTTTTTTCCTAAGGGACACATCCCTTGGAGTATTATACTTATAAAAATACTATTTCTAACCAAATATAGGAGACTTGGTTTTTATGTTGAGTTAAAACTCTTTTGGTTAGAGCTTGGTGGTAGCCATCTGAGAGATTCGGTGATCCTTCACTGTAGTTCTACTTGGGTGAGTAAAAGTCGATTGTATCCCTTCCACTTTAGTGAGTGGAAGATCATATAGTATTTTTTTTTACACTATCCACTATGAAATCTTCTCTCTATAATCTCACCCTTATTCATTTTGGTATTAGATCCCATGGTTTGAAGGCATGAAGAAAGTGCAAAGCAATCCATATCAAATACAAGCAAGGTTAGTTCTGTATTTTAGATTTTATATGATTTCCTTTACAGAGTTAGTAATTTTTCTTGGAAACATATGCTAAATTTATATTGTAGGCAGTTTTATGAATATTTATGTTATTACAAACTAGTTATCTCCACTTATAAAGCTTAGTATTTTTCTACTTAACCTTACTACAAGCCAAAACACTTGAGTGACAAATTGAGTAAGGGAGAGTTCACTAAATAGCCTAAACTAGTATACAAACCTTACATAAATAATCAAAATCATATGCTTAATATTTATTTATTTTACAAGTTTACTTAATATTTAGTAATATCCATGAGTAACTTTGTGTTTATTGAAGGCTAGTCATTTTTAAAATTTGTGCATCTCATTTGTGTTAAATCTAGTTCACTCATCATATAATTAAAAAAATTATTTATATTGTCATATTTGCTTCCTTCTTCACATCATCTCACTCAAATTCATTAATTTGGACCAACTAAAGGACCTAACTAGGAGGGTAGATAAGATCTCAATGTGAAGCGAAGAGAAATTCACTAAGTGGAAGGCTTCCTAATGAACTTAATCGCATAAATTCAAATCTTGAGTACTAAGCTTCAAACCCCACTGACCATGCCACATTTGGATGACTTAGAACCCATAGAAAGAGATAACATTGAACTTCCTAGAGATTAGTATCCTATGAGAAAGCTGAACCTAAGGATCACCCTTAGACAATACCATCTTAGGGTCCATGAAACATCTCATGAACCTATGAAACAAGTTAAAATAGAATTTCTAACGTATCATGTTGTTCATGACCCTAATAATTTTTTAGATTGGTTGACCCAAATGGACGATTTCTTTGATTGGTATCATATGGATGATTATCAACTAACTATGTTTGCTAAAATAAAACTAGTAGGTCATATGAAAATCTATTAGAATAACATTTTAGCTAAGGAAGAGAGATTCAGTCGAAACCTCATGACATTAGTAGACATGAAAGAAATTCTTAGGGCTAAATATTGTCTAGATATAATGATTAAAGGCTCCACGAGAAATTAACTACTCTTAAATAAGAGAATATGTTGGTAGTAAAATATATGAACACATTTGAGGACTTAATAGCTAGAACTCGATGTACTGATTAAGAGTGACAAATAACTAATAAATTTATCATTATTTTAAGTTACGATATTAGAAATGAAGTAGAGCTTCACGATCCCCAAACTTTAAAGGATGTCTTTCACTGTGCCTTACTCCTAGAAAAGCATAAGAAAGCTATATCTACATTCAAGTTGAAAGCTCAAATATCATTTAAATACCCACTCACATCTTAATCCCAAAAGTTTATTGCTAAAACTAATCTTTCTATATCGAACAATCTCTCTAAAATGAACCCCATTGAATTTAATTTTAAAAATATGAAAGAGATAGTTTACTTTAAATTTCATAAGAAGGGTTATATGCAAAATCAATGTAGAGCAAAGATTGTGTTCCTAGATGAATTGGAAGATTTGGGGAAGAAGAGGACATTAAAGAGATACATGATGATACACAACTATCATATGAAGAAGTGGATCCAAATATTGATAATTTAATATCATATATGACATGTTTGAATGCTTCTAGAGAAGAAGGAATTTTTTCTCTATGTATATCTTATATAAGAAAAATAGGTGTAAACTAGTAATAGATGAAGGTAGTGTTATGAATGTTATATCACCTAATGTTATCACTAGTGCCTC
Organism: Cymbidium sinense; assembly: GCA_021442155.1. Lineage (NCBI taxonomy): Eukaryota > Viridiplantae > Streptophyta > Magnoliopsida > Asparagales > Orchidaceae > Cymbidium > Cymbidium sinense. Next base: position 27,888,434 of record CM038228.1, on the reverse strand, counting down.
TCTTACAACTGAACCACACACAGAACTATTCCAAGTCAGTTGGATGAATTACACATCTCTACCTATCACTAACAGATGTCTTATTCTAATTAAACTAGGTAACTATAATAATCAAATTTGGCGTGATTACTAAATTCACTAATTTAATCCCTAGATGATGTTTCTAATAAACTACCACCATTAAGAGATATACAACATGTTATAGACTTGGTTCGTGGTTCGTAACTCTTGCATGTTTAGTTATCCTATTATAAGATGAATCTAACTGAGCATGCAAAGTTAAAATGATAAGAACTCTTAAAGAAAGATTTTATCCAAGAAAGCCTTATTCCTTATCCTATACCAACTCTTTTAACCTCTAAGAAAGATGAAACTTGAAGGATGTGTATTGATAGAAAAACAATAGTATAAGATCACAATAAAATATAGTTTTCTTATATTAAGGTTGGATGATATGTCAAATCTTATTTTTTGTTCATCTTTATTCTTTAAAATTGATTTAAGAAGAATCATATAAGGATTAGACTAGGTGATGAATGAAAAACAATGTTCAAAACACCATATGGTCTTTATGAATGGTTAGTCATGCCATTTTAATCTTTCAAATGCACATAGTACATTCACGAGACTAATGAACACTGCACTAAAACTTTTTATTGGTGAATTCCTCATGGCCTATTTTGATGATATTTTTATCTATAGCCTAGATAAGTCAATTTATAGAACTTAAAATGGTCTTAGAAAAATTGAGAGTAGTATTATTATATATAAATAAAAAAATATTTTTTATGTCGAACTAAAGTTATTTTCTTAGGTTACATTATATCTACTGATGGATTAAAAGCAAATCAATCAAAAATTAAGTCCATTATAGATTAGCCAACTTCAAAGTCATTTACAGATGTCAGAAGTTTTCATGGATTAGCAACATTTTATAGGTGGTTTATAAGAAATTTTAGCACTATTGTAACCCCTATCACTAACATCTTAAAAAGAGACAATTTTACATAGACTGCAAATGCTGAAAAATCTATACAATGAATTAAAATCCTTATGACTTCTATTTTAAGAATACATAACTTTAATAAAGTATTTGAAGTGAGTTGTGATGCATTAGGTATTGAATTTTGTGAAATATTAAGTCAAGAAGACCACTCAATTGCTTTCTTCAATGAGAAATTACATGATGCTAGACCAAAATATTCTACATATAATTGAAAGTTTTATGTGATTATTCAAACTCTTAAGTATTAAAGGCATTATCTATTACATAAAGAATTTATCCTGAATTATGATCATCAAGCTCTAAAGTTTATTAACTCCCAAAAGAAACTAAATCATAGACACGCTAAATGGGTCAAATACCTTCAAAAAATTTTCTTTGTTCTTTAACATAAACTTGAGTTAGAAAATAAACCAACAAATGATCTATCTAGAGTATCTCTAATGATTTTATCCTTTTAATTTCAATTCCCTAGATTTAAAACTTTGAAGGATGATTATAAAATTTATCCTAATTTTTATATGATATACTTAGAACATGAATCTAAGCCCTTAACTTTTGAAAGCTCCTTTATCTTTCTAGATAAATATCTTTATAAAGTCAAGAGATTATGTATTTTTAAAACATATCTAAGGAAATTCTTTATTTTTGAATTACACTTAGAAGGTATGTCAAGATATTTTGGTAAATTAAAGACTTAAACATTAGTTGAGCAAAATTTTTGCTAGTCATCTCTATGAAAGGATGTTAAATGTACCGTAGCTTAATGTTACACTTATCATCAAGCTAAGACTATAAATATCTATTTCTTCTAAATGTGATGACCTATTCATAGATTTCACATTAGGTTTACCTAGGATGTGCTCATGGACATATTAGTATATTTATCATTGTAGATAGATATTCTAAGATGGAACATTTCATACACTATTTAAAATCAAATGATGGATCTCAATATCAAGATTGTTCTTTAAAAAAATTATCAAGTTACACGGAGTCCCGTCCACTATAATTTTTGATAGAGGCATAAAATTTTTATCCTATTTTTTTGGAAAACCTTATAGAAACTAATGGAAACACAACTAAAATTCTCCTCTGCATTTCATCCATAAATTGATGTATAGACAAAAGTCATCAATAGGACATTAGGAAATCTACTAAGGTGTTTAGTTGAAAAAACTTTAGGAAACTGAAATTTAACATTACTTACTTCTAAGTTTATGAATAATAATTCTATTTCTAGAACAAACCATAAATAAACTTTTGAGATAGTTTATGCATATAACCCTAAAATTCCAATTGATCTAGACAATGGACTTACTCATGAATTTTTTGATTCAACATATATATTTGCATGTGATTTTCATAGCCTTCATGAAGACATAAAGAAATAATTTGAAATACAAAATGCTAAGTATGCTGAACAAGAGAATAAAGATAAAAATTTTATGGAATATAAGGTAGGTGATTATGTATTGGTTCGTATATGTCTTGAGAGATTTTCTTCTACAAAATATAAAAAATTATAAGTGAGAACATGTGGGTCATTTAAAATTATTAGAAAACTTGGTATTAATGCTTATGTTCATGAATTACTCTCTCACCTATTTATTAATCATATTTTCAATGTGGAAGATCTAATATCTTTTAAATAAGTTACTAAATCTCCAAAATTATAGAATAATACTTTTACTGGAAGAGATAGAAATTACTTATAGGTACCTATCTAGCCAACATTCTTTGAAGTGGAGAATATCATTGCAATTGAAGCACTAACATATGATAGCACCAGTCAAATATTCTTAGTTAAGCACCAAGTGAGGATACCAAGATGACTTTGGAAGGATTATAAAGTTTTGCCCCTAAACTTTTTGAAGACTTTTATAATCTTATTTTTTTCAAATAAGAGTTATTTAAGGTATGAGGGAGTTGATGTAGCACATCAAAGGAAGAAAGGATATGTCACAAGATCCCAAACTAAAGCTTAAACTTAAGATGACTCTTATTAGACTTTATGTGTTATGGATTTATATTTCATGTGTTATATTATATAATAGTTGATGTATTTGATCATGTTTGACTATTGTATAAGATTTGTAGTTGAAAATATGTGAGTTCATGTGTTAAATTTTATAGGTGTCTGTCTGTCGCCTTGGCACTACATTCCGTGATATTTAGTGTTTAGGGATAAAGAAGCTTCCACCTTGGCTCTAGCTTGTGGCACCTCGGTGGTAGCACCTCGACATTGGGTGTGATGTTGGTGGTGCCTCGGTGTTGTGGTGCCTGGTCTAGTATGGCACCTTAGCGTTGCAAAATGAATGTTCCAACTTTTTTTTGGTAGTTTTCCCCCAAGGGATACATCTCTTGGAGTATTGTACTTATAAAACAAAATACTATTTTTGATCTAATGAAAGAGACTTAATTTGGTGATATTTCACTATAGTTCTACTTGGGTGAGTAGAACTCCTTCGTATCCCTTCCAGTTTGGTTAGTAGAAAATCTTGGAGTATTTTTTTCTCCACTATATGCTACATTGCCTTCTCTCTATAATCCCACCCCCATCACTTTGATTTACCAAAATGTCCCACCATGCCCCTAGAATGAAGTTCATTGATAAAGAATTCTCTCATGGATGTTCAAGGGATACATAATCTCTTTTCTTTGTTAAGATAATCATTAATGATGATAAAGAAGCTATTAAAAGTCAAGGATTTGATTTCATGCTTTAAGTAAATCATATGAAAATTTGGACAAATCCTATAATCTTTATGCAAAGTTTTAAATCTAGAGATTTAAAATTATAAGGATAAAATTACTAAAGACACCTTAGATAAAGCATCTACTTGCTTATTTTCTAATCTAAGTTTCTGTTTAAGTATAAAAAAAATTTCTTAAATTCAATCTACTTAAACATGTCTATAATTTAGTTTCTTTTAAGAATTGATGAATTTCAAAGCATGATAATTTGTATTCAAAATAAACTCCTTATGTAAAAGATAATGTCTCTATTGCTTAAGAGTTTGAATGATTACATAAAACTCTCGATCATATGTAGAATATTTTTATTTAGTTTCATCCAATTTCCCACTAAAGAATATAATAGATTAGTTTTCTTGACTTAATACTCCACCAATTTAAATATCTAAAGCATCATAAGTTACTTCAAACATTTTATTAAAATTAGGCAATTTTAATATTGGTGAAGAGGTCATAACAATTTTGATTTGTTCTATGGCCCTCTCAACATCAATAGTTTAAGTAAACTTATCTTTCCTTAAGACATCTATAATAAAAGCACAATCGTGCTAAAATTCTTAGCGAATCTTCTCTAAAAGATGGCTAGTCTATGAAAGCTTCTAATATCCATAAAAGATTTTGAGGTAGGCCAGTCAATAATAGATTTGACTATTGCAAGATCTGCCTTTAACCCATCAACAAACACAGTAAAATCTAAGAAGATAACTTCTTGTTGACAAAAAAAATACTTTTTAAGGTTTATATATAATTTTGTCACTCTTAAATTCTCTAAAATCATTCTTATGTCATGATAATGTTACTCTTCATTAAGACTATATATAAGAATATCATCAAAATAGACCATAAATAAATAACCAATAAAAAGTTTTAGGATAGTGTTCATCAATTTCATGAATATATGGGGCATGTTTGAAAGGCCAAATAGCATAACTAGTTATTCATAAAAACCATTAGGAGTTTTGAAAGCTATCTTCTATTCATCTCCTAGTCTGATCCTTATTTGGTGATACTCGCTCTTTAAATTAATCTTGGAGAATAAAGACAAACCAAAAAATAAGATCTAATATATCATCCAGCCTAGGTATAAGAAACCAATATTTTATTATAATTTTATTCACTGCTCTATTCACAACATACAACTTCTAAGTTCCAACTTTTTAGGTCAAAAGAACGGATACTACACAAGGACTTAAGTTTTCTTGGATTAAACCCTTCTTTAAGAGTTCATCTACTTGTCATTTTAATTATGCATGCTCAGTTGGGTTCATTATATAATGTGGTAAATTAGATATTTATGAACTAGGAAATAATTTATGGCATGTTGTATATCCCTTAAAGGTGGAAACTTATTAGATAAATTATCAGGAGTTAAATCAACAAATTAAAACAACATATTTGAGACCATAGCAGATATGTGGTGTTCCTCAATTTTTAAGAAAACTTTCTTAAGGTGTAGGTTAAATAGAAAAATGGGATCAATAAATTTTCTGGTTAAGTTTTTATACCTTAAGGTTTTGATGTAAATTATAGGAGATTCATGTCTATCAAGGTATAGATTAGAAGTATCTCTCTTATCACTAAGAAGGGACATTATAATCAATTAGTGTTTTACATTTTTCTTTAGACTAGGTCTGGGTTGTAATTCAAAATTGTACTTATATGGAGGTGTAAGGAAAATCTTATATGGGGTGTGTTCCGCCTTTTTTTAGTGGATCATATTGGAAATAACTTTATGGTCATGTCAATCTACTTCAATATATAAGTATTTTCTTGACCATAAAGGATCATGTTTAAATAGTAAAGCCTAGGTCTTCCTAATAGTATATGTGTGATCTTCATATGAAAGATGTCACACTAGATTTGCTCAAAATAACTACCTATCTTAATGAAAAAAAGACATCTACATGTGATAGGTAGAGATTGTGATTCACCCAGTTGACATGGAAGGTTTCTAGATGAGGTTCAATATTGAGATGTGCTTTAGTAATAGCATGGGTTGATATGAAATTCATGACTCTACCTCCATCTATTACTATTTTATACCTCTTTTCCTTTCATAGGACATACATTAAAAAAATGTTTCTCTTTTAGTCTTCTTTATCCTTAGATGTTGTCATACACCTTATTATTAACATTGAATTATCTATAATGGTAAGGGTATGTCATCATATATCTCTTTTATATCCTCACCTTCTTCTAATTCACCTACCTCATCAAAGAACATGATTCTAGCCTTACACTGATTCTACACATGACTTTTTCTATGACACTTAAAGCAAACTATCTCTCTTATATTTTTAGAGGTAGTTTCAATAGTAGTCATATGGAATTAATTATTATATATAAAAGGGTTAGCTCTAGTAGTAGACTTTTGAGGTTGAGATGTGAATGAGAATTTAGATGACATTTGGGCCATCATCTTAGATGTGGATGTAGCTTTCTTATGCTTTTGAAGAAGCAAAGTATAGTGAATGACATCTTCTTAATTATTATATATAAAAGGGTTAGCTCTAGTAGTAGACTTTTGAGGTTGAGATGTGAATGAGAATTTAGATGACATTTGGGCCATCATCTTAGATGTGGATGTAGCTTTCTTATGCTTTTGAAGAAGCAAAGTATAGTGAATGACATCATCTTAATTATATAAAGGGTTAGCTCAGTAGTAGACTTTTGAGGTTGAGATGTGAATGAGAATTTAGATGACATTTGGGCCATCATCTTAGATGTGGATGTAGCTTTCTTATGCTTTTGAAGAAGCAAAGTATAGTGAATGACATCTTCTAAAGTCTTGGGGATCATGAAGCTCTACCTCATTCTTAATATCCCTCTTTGGCCAATGACAAACTTATTGGCTAATTGGCATTCATGATCAATTTTATCTTTTACTAGTGCTCAAATGTATTCATATATTCCACTACTTTCATATCTCCTTGTCAAAAGATTCATTAATTGCTTATGGATAATCATGGTTCCTAGGATGATATTTAGGCCTTAACATATCATTTATTTCTACCCATGTCATAAGATTTCTACCAAACATTTTCTCCTTAACTAAAATATTATTCCAATAAATATTTGCATGACCTACTAATTTCATTTTAGTAGATATAGTTCTTTGGTAATCATCTATATGATACTAGTTAAAAAACTTGTCCACCTGGGTAAGCCAATCCAATAACTTATTAGCGTCATGAACACTATTATATGTCATGGTTCTTATCTTAAGTTATTTTGTAGGTTCATGTAGGATTTCATGAAGCCTAGATGATCATGTCAATGAATATTTCTCAAGTTTTCCTTCTAGGAGGGTAGTCCTTTCTAGGTAGTTTGATAAATTTCTCTCTTGTGAGTTTTGGGTCCTCCCGACGTGGGATAGTTGATGAGGTTTGAATCCACAAGATTTTAACTTGGGCAGCTAAGTTCATGATAAGGTCTTCTACCTTAGTGAGCTTCTCTTTTTTTCACATAGTGATCTCATCTACACTTCTAGTTAAGCCTTTTAATTGATCCATACTAACAAACTTGGGTGACATAATTGAAATAATGGAAATGTAAGTAAAATATGTCACAACCAAATGATATCCTAAAAGATGTTTTATGTTCACTAGTTTGGAATGCATTAAGATGCATGAGTTTATAAATAATTTAGCCTTCAATAAACACAAATTAGATAGTAACAATAAATACTTATAAAGAGACTATCACACTAGGATATGAGTTCTAATGCATGAGTTTGCAAATAAAAATCACTAAAAGTAGTAAATAAAATTACTTAAAATCTAAAATATAATGACTACTACTATTTGAATTCAATATAAATCACTTACAAGTTCTTTCTCTATATCTCTAAACCTTGGGCTCTAATAACAAACATGGTGCAATCACTAGAAGAGGTTGTGCATAGAAATTACATTCACCAAAGTGGAACAACAGCAAAGGATCACAAAATCTCCTAGGATGGTCAACCACCAAGCTCAAACCAATAGTTTTTTACTCAAAGTTTCACAAACAAAACTTCAACTCCTTTATTTCCACACTTACAAACATTTATACAACATGCAATACTCATAAAGGGTGTGTCCCTTTGGAATAACTATTAGCTAATTCTAAAAATCATTCTAAAAACTAAATTAGATGACTCGTAGAGCCAAAAGCACCATAAGTCAATGCATTAACACTGTCTTCTCTATCCTTAAACACAAAGTATAGTGGTTGTGGCTTTCGAAATGATCGTGTTTGAGCTCAAAGATGACTATTACATACTAATACCTAATTTAGATGAAAACACACATACAATAGTTAAACATGATAAACACATCTTCTAATATAAATTGTAACACATAAAACACATTTGATGACTCATGGGCCATGTCTTTTGGCTTGGGTCCTTGTGATAAGCCCTTTTCTTTCTTTCTTCTTTGATGTGCTACATCAACCTTCTATCGGTCACCATATTTATATTCCATGGTTACTATCATGGTAACTTGGACATTTTGGTGCAATTGGATAATGAAGACAAGTGATTGAACACCATAAAATAAATGGTGTGTCACAATCACTTCAGGTTTGGTATCTACTTCCCTTTTATTCATGAGTGGGTGGACATCCTCAACTTCTACAAAGGGGTGCCCACTTATATTATGCTGAACTCAATAGTGAGCATCACCACCTCTCTCATCATCTTAAGGGAAGAGGAAATGGTGTTGAGTGTGATCTCTTTCACCATGTCTTCTCCATCAAGGGGCACCAAGATGACATAATCTAATTTTTGGAAATTTTAAAGAAGATTTATGGCCGTCCAAATAAAGAAAATGGTGTTCAAAGTGATGCTTCATCAAGTGCTCGGTTGTGTGGTCAATGCTGACCATTCACATCCCTTTCTCTGTGAGGAAGGTGATGACTCCAGAGACGAGTCCCTAGTTGAATGGGTTTTAGAGAGAGTGTCGAGCAGAAGCTTGGATATTCATCACTATATCTACTTTGGAAAGATTCATGAGTTCATTTATAATAATTATTTTCTATGGTTGGTGATTATTACTGAGCTATGAATTCTCTTTTTTTTTTACTTTCTTGCTTATACGGGATAATGTTTCTACACTTGCCTCTGGATACTAAGGTCATCAGTTTCTTTAACAAGCTTGAAGGTATGGTGGTCGCATGAAAGCCTTTATGATTTTGAAATGAAGTATGGGTAATATGAACCCATTTTCAAGGTAAAGATTTTATCTTAGTCCCAAGATGTGGGTCACATGGATTTGATCTTTTTCTTTTCTCTTTTTTTTTCCTTTTCTTTTCTTTTTTATCATTCATTTTTATTTTTTTATGATGTTAGCTAACTAGGATGAATGTTTTCTTCTCATGTAAAGACATCACTTTCTAGCTTTTAATTTAGCAAAATTTTGCTTTTCTTTTGGAGTTTGACCATAGTCGTCAAGGGACTCAGTTTATTGAAATGGCATGAAACTTAAGTTTATAAACTACTACATCTGGAGATCATTTCAATTTATTTCTAGATAAAGTAGTCATTAAACTTGAAGGATAGCTTGCTCAAGCCATCAATATCTAGCTCATTAAAGAGTTAGATTATTGATATCAGTTGTAGATCAATTTCTCTTATTATTTTTTTATATATGTTTCTTTCATCTTATCAATTGTGGATTTAGATTCCTCTTTGAGTTCTAAGGGTGCATCCTAAACTTGAAGACTATATAGATCTCTAGAAACATCTAAATAACATTAATTCAATATGTTATAGTGCTTTTGAAGAGAAAGTTAAGACCCTGACTACTTAACAATTTCCAACTTGCAATGGCTCTATGGTTCCATAAATTTTCTTGTTTATTGTTATAGGCCACTTACATTGGAATCAAAGTATACTCAATTGAATCTTTGGCATACAAAGGATATGGTCCCCTAGAAAAGAAGATCCATTATCTCTTTTAATGTACCAAGAAAGATCACCCAACATGGCTAAAGTCGTGATGACAAAGTATCAAGCATTTGACTATTTTTGTTTTAGTTAAGGACAGTTCTTGACTTATAACCCTACCATTTTATTTTGATGTGGAGAAGTTTAACGTCAAAATGTCCACTTACTTAGAAATTTTAGACTCCATCCCTTTGCTCTTGGATATAGTCCTTCCATCCCTTTACTTTTCTTTCTTTCTTTCTTTCTTTCTTTCTTTCTTTTTGTCAACATTTCTATAACATTTCAATTATTTGTGAAATGTTACATTAGAAATTTTTCTTAGTTATAATATTTACTAAAAAATGAGATGTGTTTAACTTTTTATCCAAATACAATATTTGATTGATTGACTTTTTGATATGATTCAAGTCTTTATTTTGATTGATTGATCATAGAATATGATCCAACACTTCAATTTCTTTTTCATCATTTATTGGAACAACAAATTTAATGAAGTCATTTAGGACTGACAAAATGACTTTACTAAAGACGTTACACTTCTAAATTTTGAATAATTTAGTGGAATCATTTAAGATTGGCATAATGACTTTCTTGAAAACTTTACACTTCTAAATTTAGAATTATTTATTAGAACTAAATATTTAGTGAGGTCATTTAGGATTAGCAAAATGATTTTCCTAAAGACTCTACACTTTCAATTTAGGTTGAATATGAACATCCTTCCATAATTAATATTTTTCTTCTTTTTCTTTTATTTCATTTCATTTATTTCTTTATTTGGGCTAGATTGGACCATCCAAGAGTATTAAAGATGTTCCTGAATTCTTAAGTTTCTTTTCTAATGTTTAAATTTTTATCTTCAATCAACTATGTGATTGAGGTTAAGTTTTTCTTCTAAGTTGAGTTTTCAAGATTAAATTTTCATTGAATTAAAAATTCATTTCTTTACTTTATTGAGTTTTCATGGCACCATCTTATCAAAGCTTGATTAGAATTGGGCCTATATAAATTCACTTTCATGTTTATAATTAATGTTGATCGATGCACCCAGATCAACAAGTATTTTGGGTATTTTCTTCTTTTGAATTTTCCACATCAACTAAGATGTTGATAAGTTCCTAGTAGTCTATCTTCATCGTAGAAGATAACCCTAGAACTTCTTTATAGTGGAATGCCACAATAGAAAGTTGCTTATAATTAAGTAAGACAAATTACATGATGACGTAATGCATTGCTTCATTTTCATTCTTTTCATTTTATTTCTTTTATTTATTTCATTTTCTTTTTTTTATAGAGCATTACGATGCTTGTTTTTGCAAGCAACTTCTTTAAGATGGGCAAGACATCATATTTTGAAGATGACTTATTTGCCATTTCTTTTCAATGTCATTTGAGGTGGTATGACTCTACCATTTTCAAATTGATTTCAATAATTTCCTTTTTATATGTAGGGATGGTATGTCTAACTCTATCCTCAATAGATCAATAGACCTCATGATCTATTCATTTGGAGAATCATCATTTAAAAGAGGACCCTCTAGGGTAGATGATGTGCTATTAGAAAGTCAAATATGACTTATACTTTTTTATAGCACAAACAAGATTAAAGGTAATCTCAACTTACAATGAAATCTTTGATCACCATGTTAGACATTAAAATAATGTCAAACGGGTTAAAACATTGCAAAGGATTCACCTTAGATTCACTTTGTATCCAAAGCATATAATGCCTTAATTTTTGAGCAAAGAGAACTAAGGATTTCTTCATTAATTTGGATTGACAAAGTCATAAGTGATTTATGTATCAACTTACCAGAGATAGAAGTTTCATACTTTCACACTGAGAGATAGGAATATCACCCTTAGGACCAAATCCTAAGGTTATGATTTCTTTAGAATGATTATAATCTTCATTTATTTTCTTTTCATGATTTGTCCTTAAAATTAAGTAAGGCCATTTATAAAATATCAAGGATTCAATGGGAGAAGGCTCCCATTAAGGAAGTTGATTTAAATTTATTAGGTTTAAATTTTATTTATTAAACTTTATTAGGAGAATCATAATTCTCTTTAGCTACCCTCTCTTTTCTTCTATTGATTAGGAGAAAAAGTGAATCCTATCACTTTATTTTTGTTATGTCATGTCATCTTCCTCTTTTGACTCTCTCCTAAACTCTTAAGAATTTAAGGTTTTTGAAGGTCTAAAAGAGGGTTACCTCCAAGTCACTCCCTAGAACTGGCCAATCAGCTTGAGCAATTAATTTTCAAAAATCCTAATGGACATATGGAGATGGATTTTGATTAAAGATGATTTTCATTCATATAAATTTTCTTTTATAAGGATAGAAGGTTTAAATTTAATTCCTTAATCGACCTCTACCTAAGGTCAATAAGGCATTCTCTTTTTGGGATGATATTATTTTTATATTTATCCCTCTTTTTTAAATTTTCTTTTGAAATGATTCTTTTGTTTTTAAATGAAATTCAAGCTTCAATCATAGTGGTAAGGGGCAATAGGCACATCTATGCCTCCTTCTTTTGATTTGGTTTTTCTTAGGATTTGTTGGAAGTTCTTTGTTTCATTCTACATCCATAGGTATTTATTACCTTTGAATGTAGTAGAACAAAGGGAATCAACTTGACCCTGTCCTCATTCCCTTTAACATTAGTATAAAGCCAAAGTAAGATCAAGGACAAGTTTAACTTTGAGATTTTATTCTTGAGATTTACTTTTCAAATTTTGAAGTAATTTTCAAAATTTTTGAATTTAACATTTCTTTCCCACATTGGAATGGTTTCAAATCCATTTTGACCAGATTTAGGTCTTAACAAAAATTACTTGATTTACATTTATTTCTCTCCCCCTTTTTTATTTTGGGATTTGGTTTAGGACCTAATCATTTAAAACAAACGAAGAGTTTGAGAACCTAGTTCAACCATGAAATGGAGAAGTATTCATGGAAAGAAAGGCCTTCTTGAGAGTGGCAAAATATTAGATAATAGAAATAATAACTTATTTCTAAAGAGAGAACCATAGAGAAATCTCTATGAATCTATAAATGAAAATATATTTTTGGATGAAAATCATGAATCAATATTAATAAATATATTATCTCAAAGATAAACATGTTTCTTTATAAGATTTGATAAACATTTAATAAAAATGATCTTTTGTTTTTTTCTAATGGATGGAAATAAAGAATGGTAATTTAAATAAGGTTCATGGTTCTTAGGCAAACCCCTTATTACAGAAAAGTCTATTAAGATTTAAGTTATTTTTTTTAAATTTCAAAGTTGGTTTCAAATTGATTTTAGTTCTTTTCCAGAGAGTTTTTTTATATGAAGTCAAATTTTCTTTATTTTGCATTTTAATTTTTAAATTTTTAAAATTTTATTTTTTTGAGTTCACATTTGCTTAGTGGACTTAGATTCTACAGAAAAGAAACAAAAGAAATCTTGAAAAATTTAATTTTGTGCTTTTAACAATGATTAAGCTTTATTTTGAATCATTGGCCAATTGATGGGTAACCTATTGACTTAAGAATAATGATTCTACTTTCTTATAACCACTTAAACTTAACACTAGTCTCTTTAAAGGATATTTTCTTAAATCATTCTAAGAATAATATTTTTTTAGATTTTATAACTTACAAATTAACTAATCACTTAATTTTACATTTTGATTTTAAAATAATCCAAATCAAAAATAAATGTTAAGAAATATAAACCAAAATAGGTTATATTTCAAAATGGGTAGATTAATGTTTCAATGATATTTTAGTATGTTGTTTAAGATTTATGAAATAAATTTTAGTTTTATTTATGATAAAATTTTTTTATAGATATTGGGAGATTTAGATTAGAAAAAAGTTAATATTAATTTAAAAAATTAGAATGTATCATAATAGAAAAAAATGTAATTTACATATCACAAAATATAAGAAATCATAAAATTGAAAACTAATAATTTGGTTTACCATATCATGTTAAGAAATTTTTAAGCTTATTTGAGTTTTTAATTTAAGTTTCAATTTTTTAGTTTTCATTTTACTTTTATTTTAGATTAAAATTTAGTTTATTTTATTTTTAGTCATTTTATTTTAAATATGTTTTTTTAAGCAATGAAAATAATATTTAATTTTTTTAAAATCTTCTATCATTAACATCTAATTTAAAAAGAAATCACCATCTAAGATAATGTTTTAAAAGGTCTAGCTAAGATAAAGACTTTAGTTAATCATTTCATTTCATTTAGTTTTATTTTATTTGGATTGATTCTTTTCTTTGAAAATAATTTGATTTTTTTCTTTTTTAAGTTTCAATTTGGGTTTGAGTTTTAATTTTACTTTGTTTATTTTAATTTTAGATTTATTTAATTTTTCATTTATTTGGTTTTTTTAATTAGTTCATTTGGTTTCATTAATGTTTTTAATTAAATTAATGATTTCATTTGATTTATTTATTAATAACACTTAGTTAATTTTTTTTTCATTTTTTTTTTAATTTGGATTGATTTTTTCAAAAATTTAATTTGATTTTATTCTTGGTTTAATTAGCTTGAATGATTTATGCTTTTAATCATAATTGATTTGATTTAATTTGATTTCTGGTTTTGTTTGAAATAGTTCATTTTTTGATTTAATGTTTATGATTTTTTATTATTATTTGATTCATTTGACAGTTTGGTTAACCTAAAAGATCTTGATTTAAAATTTTTTATTCAATTGGGGTTTAATTTAATGTTTTAAGTTTCTTGATTAGATTTATGATTGGTGTAATTAAGTTTTGATTTCATTAAAACCAAAATTAAATTTATGTCAATTTTTGATTTCATTTTTTTTCATTGATTCATTATGAAGATATTTCAAAAGAAAGTTTAATCATAATTTGTCATTTGGTTGATTTTTATGATTTAATTGACTTAGTTATTATTTGAATTATTTAATTCATTTAATAGTTAATTAAGCCAATTTGATTTTAATTCTAATGATTTCATTAATGTTTTATGTTAATTGGTTCATTTAAGTTGATTTAATGTGATTTATTTTATTTTCATTAATTAATTCATTTTACATTAATTTATTTAATTAAAATGAAGGTTTTTGATTTAATTTCATTTCTCATGAATTATTGCATTAATTCATGAAACATTTTTAAGGTATTCTTTAACATCAATTTTGGTTAAAGTTTAATCTCATATTTATTTGAGATTAATTAAGGTTTAATTAGTTTTAATTAAAAATTAAAACTACAATACCTAAAATTAATTAGGGATTTTAATTTTTTATTGATTTCTCATCTAGATGAATCCATAGAGCCCAAGTTTGTATTTTTTTGTATTTATATTTATTTTTTATGAATATTTGAATTTTTTTTGGGATTTTTAATTAATTTTTAATCAATTTTAAAGGAAGAATTATCGTTTGGTAATAGTGGGATGATGTGGCACCTCCGTGGTGCCATCGCCACATGGCATGGCGCCATTTTTCCATGCGGATTCTGTGTGGCATCTGCATCAAAAGTGGTGCCATGTGAGATAATCCCTGACTGTCCTATCTTCAGTCGGATGGTCCTGATTCATTACGATCGTCCGACAAAATCAAGATCGTCCATTCTTAATAGAAGAACCGACGATTCCAATTCAATCTCGCATTTTGTCAATGAGAGACAGACGTCGTCCATCATTTTTGTCTAATCTCTAGCGATCTCCAACAATTTTCATCATAATTATGATTATAAATTGATCGCAATCGATTTAGGACTCATCGATATGGTTTGATCCACTTGGGGATCGAATTCCTTTCGAAAAATATCAAAATTGATGGCCTGGAGGCTTGGTGAGGGAGCGTACCTTGATTCCGGCAATCATTGGCGATGAGAATGACTCCATTAGCTTTATGTCAGCTCAAGAAAGGTGTGGGTGAAGTTTGATGGCTTGCCTCCCCATGGATTGATTCCTAGACCAATATCGAGTTGGTTTTTTTGGCAGTGTCGGTTGATTTTTCGGCTCGCCAGCGGTGAGGGGTCGGGGTGGCGATTCGTTTGAGGTTGCCTTGACTTCTAGAACATATTGAAACCTTCAATTTGATGAGAAAAGCACTCCTTTGGATTTTTCTATGAGAAAAGCTATATTTTCATCCGTTCACCGGCATGTCGGCGGTGAGAGGCCGGGGGAAGAGTCCCCTCCTTCATCTCTTTCCTTGGTGGACATTTTGAAATAAAAAGGGGGAGGGAATAAGCTCCCTCTGCCCTCTTTCCATGGATGGAGCCTCTTTTATGAGCTTTTTGGTGTCTAGAATCTGGCCACCGATGGCGGCAAGGCCAACCAAGGATTCAATCCCCCTTGCCCTTGTGAGCAAGCCTGGATATAAATTGGGCAAGGAGGATAGCTTCTTACTTATTTTTCTCCCTTGGTCGAGCCCTCTTCTCTTCTTCTTCCTTCTTCTTTCTTCTCCTTCTTCTAGGTTCTTCTCTTGGATAAAGCAAAGTCTCTTTTTGCTTTTTTATTTTGGTGACCTTCAAATGATGGCAGCCATCTCTTACAATTAAGAGATGGAATGAGATAAGAAGAGGGGAATTGAAATTTCCTTTAATTTTTTTCTTATGAATTTTCAAATCTTCTTCTTAATGCTATTCTTCTTTTATTTTTCTTTATTGTTTTATGGTTTATTACATCACCATCAAAGTATTTAGACTAATAAGCGGTTGGCCATATCAAACTCAAACGGATTTGAGTTCAAGTCTAAACCCAATTTGACTAGGTTTGGAAAATTGAATCCAAACCCACCATTTGGATTCAAAGTGTTTGATTTTAATTTTGGATTCAATCATCTTTAATTGATGATTGATTGAGTTTTGATTTGATTAATTAATTTAATTTTGAATTAATTTTGAATTTCCTTTTATTTTAACCCATTTAAACATAAATGAGTTAAATTTGGTTCCAATTGGGTTCAAATGACCAATTTGACTCAATTAGATTGGGTTTGGACACCAATCATGCTTGATCACATGTGTGAGCTGATTTGGGTTAATTGATTTTATTTAATTTCAATTGTATTTTAATTTGAACCCATTTGATCCAAAGTGGCTTAATGGGTTAAGCTTGGGTTTCATTTGGGTCAAATGACCAATTTTATCAAATTAATCCCAATGGTGGGTTGAATTATGTTTAATTATCACTTCCAAATGATTTTGAGAAATCAAAATGAGTTGATTTCAATTTGATTTTGGTTTGAACCCAATAGGACCCATTTTGGGTTATTTAAACTAAGTGGTCTAATGAACCCAATTAAGGCTTAAATGAATTTAAATTTCTTTAGATTCATGATCAAACATATTTATTCAATCATTTGAGATATTTGGAATGATTTAGTTTGGTCAAATTCTTGGTGGGTTGACCTTTTACTAGGTAGGACCCAACTAAGTCAAACTTATGTCAAATGGGTTGACTAAATTTGGCTTTGGATTTGGTTTCCTTATTTTAATTTGATTTTATCTTGATTTATTTGGATTTCATTTGAATTAATCCAAATTTGAAATTTGGGTTGATTCCACCTAAGCCAATTAGGTTAGATCAAACCCAAAGAAGGTTCACTAGGTCACTAGGTATAGTGTCCTAAGCATTAAATTAGGAGATTCCTATTTGAGATTAGGACATCCTAATTACTAATTTTAAAATGATATTAACCTCATCAAAATATGAGGACAATAGTGGCAAGTTAGCTTCTACGAAGACCACTCTAGAGGGATCAACATATATGGTAGGGCCGAGTTTAACACTCGAGAAGTCCAAGAAAAGAGTTGTGAGATCAACTCCTCATGGTGACTCGAAAAAAAGGAGCAAGACTGCCAAAGAATTGAAGGATGAGTATGTTGTAACTTCACTCTAGACCTAGTCAAGATAATGAGTGAGACTTTTGAGCTGAGGAAGAAAATTTTCTCTAATATGCTAGACTCACTTCTTGACGAACTTCTTAGTGGTTGTTTGCCTTATGTTATGATGATTGCTCAAGGTATCACATGGAGGTCAACTTTGGAGGTCTGCAGAAAGCTCTTGCTCAAGAGATAAGAGCTACTAGCAGTGAGGACAAAGTTCACAATAGTGAAGAGATATGTCTTGGAGTTGACTAGCCTCAATTAGGCGAAGAAGGAAATAAAAGTGGAGCCCTCTCCTCATATTGAGTTGTTCCTAAAGAAGGAGGTTGAGTTATTAAGCTTCCTTGATTCTAATGAGAATAAGAGCTTATTATAAAAGAAGTTCTAGGAAGGCATTGACCACATCATTTCCAATCTAGTGAAGCATAGTTAGTTGAATAAAAATTCTTAAATTTTGACAATGTACTTGTATTTTTAGGACTAGAATCTGATGAGAGCAGCAATGAAGGGAGTACTACCCAGATTTCTTCTCTCTTTCTCTTCCTATTTTTTTTGCAAATTCAAAGATCAAAATATACATAATAGTTTTTGTGTACTTGCATACTTATATATGTAACTTTAAAGAAAATAAAGCTCTTATTTGCACTTATTTTCTTTTTGTCAAGTATGCTCATTTCATAAATGCGCTCTCTTAAAATGATTAATGGTTGCTAAATGCAATTTGAAATATTTACTATGCTATTGGAAAGTATCTATTTATATTCATTCGTTAGGTATTCACGCTCATCATATGTAATTTGAATACATTATAGAATAAGTTTTCCAAGTTTATTTTATCAAATGATAAATGAAGAATTTTATTCGAATAGTTTGCTTAGCAAATAATTATGTTCATACTCATGATAGCATAATTATTTTTACTAATCATTTCATTGCATATCATGGGAATATAAGGGTGCCAACTATGAAGTGTTGGTATTATTTTATCATTGTCGATCTCACGGGGTGTCAATCTTGCACTTGATTCACCAACTACATTGAGAGTTGATTTTTTATCATTGTGGATCTCATGGGGTGTTTTCCTTACACTTTAGTTTTCAATTACATGAAGTGTTAGCCTTTTATTAATGTTGGTGTTGGTCTTACACTTGAGTCGCCAACCACACAAAGTGTTGGTCTTTTTTATCATTATCAACCTCATAGGGTGTCGATCTTGCATTGAGAATGAAGTGTTGATTTTTTTATCAATGCTAACCTCATGTGGTGTCAATCTTACACTTGAGTTGCCAACAACACGAGGTTGGTCTTTTTAATTGTACTCCTCTTGGTAATTCATGAAACATTTTATGTGAGTATGATGCATTACTTTGTCATGTGCATCACTAAGTTGATTTTGCTTGTTTTGACCAAGAGTGGCACATAAAGTTTATTTCATTTTATGTGGGCTAAAAATGTTGCGTTGAGCAGCTTGAGTCAATATGCAGCTCCTAGAGTGTTAAGCAAGTATGGTGTATTTCATGCTATAGGGAGGACTTTCACCACCTCAGATAAGAGTGGTGCACAAAGTTTTTTCTTTCCATTGGGGCCAAAATAGAATGCTAAGTGGCTTGAGTCAACATGCAGCCTCTCAAATGTTAAGAGAGTTCAGTGTATTTCATGCTATCAAGTTAACTTTTGCAGGTTTCTTTTTTTCTATTTTAACCAAAAATGGCCTACAAAGTGGCTTGAGTAAACACACAATCTCCCAAGTGTTTAGCTTAGTGCCAAGAGTGACACACTAAGTTTCTTTCTTTCCACGTGGGCTAAAAATAGTGCATCGAGTGACTTGAGTTGACACGTAGCTTCCTAAGTATTAGCTTAAACCATCAGTACTCCCCTAATGGGCTTGGTAACATTTTTTTAATGATATGGAAAACTTGAGCATCTCATTCGCTATATGAAAAGTAAGGTTTATGATGTCATAAATAGCAAATTACTGGAAAGTGGATACAGAGGAAAGACTTATCATAGGGGTAAAATTTCTTTAGATTTTTTGTATATTAACTATGTAGCACATCCTACCGAGAGTGTGTTTATAGTTGATATGTTTCAGGGCTGACCTACCTCTTAATTATGTAAAGGTCATCCCATGTATGAGTGAGTTTACCCATTATGTTATGGCAGGCCACTACATCTACTTTCTTTAGTACCAGGTTGCTAGCCTTAGAGCATCTTTCTTTGACGTGGTGATTGTAGTACTTGACCATTTGCCTTTTAGTCTCTTCTTTTCTAAATAATGCTTTGATCCTTAGCTCTTCTAATAAGTCAACTGTGGTTTCCATGGATTCAACATTTGACCTCTCCCACTAGCTGCTTTATTCACCCAACTTGATAGTCATAAGGACCCTTTGTGATATAGCACATCAAAGGAGGAAAGGACCTGTCATAAGGTCTCAAACCAAAAGCTTAAGCTTGTGAAGACTTTTCTTATATTTTATGTGTTTTGATTGTGTCTCATATGTTATATCAATGTTAGGCATGTATTTAGTCATGATTATGTGTTGTATATAAGTTATGGTTGAGATCATTAAGTATTTAAGTGCTAGAAGTACATCAGCTTTGTAACGCTTAAGCTCTACGCATTTGATGCCATGGCACTATACCGCTATGCATTAGTCTGTGTATAGAGAAGCTGACACCTAGGCACTAGCTTGTGGCACCTAGATGCCAAGAAATGATAGGTTCTAATTTTTTTTTCAAATTTTTGATGGTTTTTGCAAAGGGACACATCCTTTGGGTTATTGTAACTTATATAAACATTTTATTATATGCAATGGAGAAGATTAGACTACTTTGTGTGAAAAACTTGAGTGAACAATCTTTGGTTGGAGGTTGGTGGCTAACTGTTCAAGGGATTCACTGATCTCTTACTGTCTTTCTACTTGGGTGAGTAGAACTTTTCACAATCTCTTCTACTTTGGTGAGTGGAAGATCCCACACTTTCTTCCTCCATCTACTGTGACACTTGCTCGTCATGATCTCACCATCATTTTGGTATCAAAGCCCAAGATTTGGAGGTGGAGAAAGTACTCGTAAATCCATATCAAGTCTAAGCAAGGTTAGTTCTGTATTTTGAATTTTGTATAATTTTCTTTACAAATTTTAGTAAATTCATTTGGAAACTCACACTAAACTTATATGGTAGGCAATCCTATGAGATTTTGTTATACCACCAATTAGTTGTCTCCACTCATAAAGCCTAAACTTTCTCTACTTAACCTAATAATAAGCCATGATACTTGAGTGACAACTTTAGTAAGGGAGAGTTCACTATAATTGCAAAACCTAGTATACAAACCTTACATAAAAAAACTAAACTCATATCCTTAAAGACCATATGTTTATGTGTACTTAATATTTTATAGTATCCCAAAGTTAATTTGTGTCTACTGAAGGCTAATCATTTTAAGAATTATGCATTTCATTTTGTTAAAATTGGTTCACATAATGCATATTTAAAATTTTATTTGACAGTTGCATATTTACATTCTCTTTACATTAATCATGCAACCAAAGTCTGTTAGCCTAGATTTATTTGAAGATTTAACTAGAAAAGTATATCAAAACACTATTGAAATTGAGGAGAAACTTATTACAATAGAAGTCCTCATTAAAAATTTAGCCGACCAAATTCAAACTGTAAATAATAGGGTTCAAACACAACTAGCTATTCCACATAAAGATGACCAATAAATCATAGGAGATGAAAATCTTGATATTCCTAGAGAAGACTGTCCCTATAGAATACCAAACATAAGAAACAATTATAGGCATAAACATCTTAGAATCCACGAACTATAACAAGAGCCAACAAAACAAGTTAAAATAGAAGCTTCAATATTTAAAATGGTATTCATGACCCCAATAAATTTTTAGATTACGTAATTTAAATTTAAATGGATGTTTTTTTTATTGGTATCATATGGGTGATTATTAATCAACTATGTTTACTAAAATGAAATTAGTAGGACATGCAAAAATTTATTGGAATAATATTTTAGCAAAAGAAGATAGATTTGATAGAAATCTTATGACATGGGTAAAAATGAATGAAATTTGAAGGGCTAAATATTATCCTAGAAATCATGATAAAAGGCTCCATGAATAATTGACTACTGTTAAATAAGAAAATATGCCAGTAGTGGAACATATGAATATATTTAAAGATTTAATAGCTAGAACACACTACATTGATCAAGAGTGGCAGTTAGCTAAAAAGTTTGTCATTCATCTAAAAGGAGAAATTAGAAGTGAGATAAGACACCTTTCATTATGCTTTACTCGTAGAAAAATATAAGAAAGTTGCATCCAAATTTAATATGAATGCTCAAATATCTTCTAAATATTCAACCACGTGCCAACCTCAAAATTCTATTTTCAATCTTGCTTTGTGTTTAGTGTGGAATCAATATGGGTTGCAATGAATAGATAGGGATTGAGTTGAGTATGCTTTGTAGTAAAGAAATCCTCTCTCTAAAAGATAAAAAAAGTATTTTGTTGTAGTCTTAGATATATTATCTAAATTTTTTGATTTAATCCTCGATGACTTACCTAATGAATTTCCACTTTTAAGTGATATACAACATGCTATAGACCTAATTCTTGGTTCACAAATACCTAACTTACAACATTATAGGATGAATCCAACTGAGCATGTAGAATTAAAATGTTAAGTAGATGAACTCTTAAAGGAAGACTTCTTCTCAGAAAGCCTTAGTCCTTGTGTTATACCAGCTCTTTTAACTCTTAAGAAATGAAATTTGGAGGGTGTGTATTGATAGTAGAGCAATAAATATGATCACAATAAAATATATATTTCTTATACCTAGGTCAGATGATATTATGGTGTTTATATTTAGAGTCATAGGGACACCATGCAGATCTTAGGGAGACACTATAATGGGCTCAATCATCTAATAAGGACTCTTAAGATAAATGGGTGTCTACGTATGCTAGAGATCATTTCTCTACTTTACATAGATGAAGTAAAGCAGAATTTATTTTATGTCAGGTTCTTAAGTTCCCTATGGAGGAAAACCCCCATAGTTAATTACATCTTAGAAAATGGAGATTTCTTAAGAATACTCTTAATTAAAGTAGTCAATTAATTTCTCTAAAGATTTTAAAGTTTTGATATCAAAGGATTCATGATTAATGGTAGATCAAGTGAGAAAGTTTGAATGGAGAGAGTTCTTAGTAGATTCTAAAGGAGGATAAGTTGGAAATACTCATGATACTAGGAAGCTTAGTGAGCACTTCAATCTATCTTATAGTGAGGCTTTATATTTTTGAGAAAAAGGATTATGTTTATTTGAATTGATATTTATTAGAATGCTAAGGCATAGATTCTAACAACACAAGATTAAGGAAATTCCTAAGAGGTGAAGATTTATACTTATAGCAAAGTAGCCTCCAAACCTACATCTAAAGTGCTCTACCATAAGCTAAGAGTTCAGCTTAATTATACTCAAGGAAAGTAGAATGTATTAGTTCACCTCCACTAGAAAGAGTGAACCGATCCTAAATTTTTTGTGCTTACAACCGCTTGGAGTGGTTGCTAGCTAACACCTCCTACGATTCAAAATCATGTGGGTTCGTCTTATGTAAATGCAAGATAGTTGGGTTGTTATTTATTAAGAATGAATCTAAAATCTTAAACTCACTCTCTAACTAGTGTGAAAATCATGCCCTAGACTAACGCAATAAAATTTATGAGTTTTATTCCATATTGACTCATTATTTTGGACTCAAGCTTAAGAAGGTTTATACTTATGTACATGTTGAAATTAGATTATGGGCTAAATTAGATAGAACTAGTGTTCTCTATTTGAAGGGAGCTACTCTCAGATGCCCAGGCTTGTCCCTTATCGTGCAAGAGTGGAGACCCCCATTTGTAAGGATGAAAGCAAGATGTATGCAGGATATTATAGTATACTATCATACAGCTAAAGGGTCACTAAATATTTTTTTTAATTAAATGCTTAGGCTTTAAAGTGAGGTTCTGAATTATTTAAAATTTAATTAAAGTTGGTTAATTGGGATATAACAATTAGATTCCTACTGAGCCTACCACATCTAAGCCACACATCAAACAATCAAAATTTAGGAAATCTATGAAATATGTATTATACAATCAATGTAAACAAATCAATCTAGTATGATTGATTAAAAGAATAAAATGTTGATGTGGCTAGGTACCACCGTACACCTTGGGGAAAAATAAAAAAGATGGGTAGCCAAGCTCTACCCTTATACAACCTAAGTTACAATTAATTCTATAATGAAAATAAAGCTAGGAGGGGTCTTGAATCTTCATCTTCTTCCTCACTTCACTTCATGGGTTGGTATTCTAGGCATCATAAGGCCTCTTAAGCCTGATTCTTCTAGTCATTGCTCATCCTAAACCTTATAGCTCTAATCCTAAGCCTATTATAAAAATTATAATTAAAAAAAAAATCTAACTTCACTTGCAAAATAAAGGTTAGATTAATATACATACACATCAAGTAATTATATTTCATACATTGGGGATTAGCACCCTACCTTAGGTTACCAAGCCCACCCGTCCTAATGAATTATGCTTAGGAACATAAGCAACACCTACAAGCAAAGAGCATTTATAATTTTTATTATTACAGTGGTCTCTTAAGCACAATCTCCTATAGAAATACCATTAGTTTAATATTACCTTAACATCCATACTACATACATACACCCTAATACTTACTCTAAAATATTACTTCATAAAATAAAACATCAATCCACAATAAAGCACCATCTTAACCTAAGTCTACTTAAAGCATTCTGTGTGTGTTGTGATATGACAAGACTAGGCTACCATGTTTGAATTAATCTATGGGTAGATGTTTAAAATTTTCCATTAAAGATGATTGTAGTTCAAGTGATTAATGATTTCTTAAAGTGGATTTTGGATTTTAATTTATTTCTTTTGATTTCATTTGGGTTTAGAATTTTAAAGAGAAAGAGGCAGAATGAAATCCACCTCAAACCCTAACTTTATTTATAGATAAATTTTATGATTTTTAAACCATATTAATGAAGCATTATAAATTTTCCTATTAAATCAAATGTTTGGATTTGGCTTAAGTATTTTTTTCTTAATATAAAAGAACATCTTAAGATTAATGGATTCAAATCATAATTAATTTAACAATATTTTCTTTGCTTTGCTTCATCATCTCTTAATATTAGTTTAATGGTGTGGTACACTTGATGAAAATGATTAAATCTAATAAGTGTACATATACATCATTTAAATATTTCACACATCGATGCATGAATAAATTAATATACATTATTTATTAATATTTAATATAGGATCTAAAAGTATAAATACACATGATGTATGAATTTTGTAGAAAAAGTAATTTAATAATCCCATATACATATATATACATATTAGTATATTGAATTTATATAAGTATAGGCCATTGTTGAACCAACAAAGTGAGATAATCAGAGGCCCCCATGGGACTACTTAAAGTCTCACACTCCCGAGATGTCTAGATTATATACTAATTAATTCATATACACATGCACATGTATATAGGCATAAGGATGAATTGTGTTGATTTTAAGATGTCTGAACATATATATATATATATATATATATATATATATATATATATATATATATATATATATAGGCATAAGGATGAATTGTGTCGATTATAACCTACTATGTATTTTACTACAAACTTTAAAATATGTATCATTGTTAGACCATCAAAGTGAGGTAATCAATGACCCCCTTGGGACTTTATAAATTTAAGTAAAGTACGATGTTGGGTTGTACTTTCTTATGAAAGTGAGTATGAGAGATTTGATGTAATCTCAACTTTGATTTAGTGAATTCCTTGCTTGGGTTGCTGGGCATAGACGTAGGTTAATTTTTGGGATTTGGCCGAATGATATAAAAATATTTCTACTCTCTTTTTACTTTTTCTACACCTTTGCTTTTCTTTATTGTTACTCATTATTATTATGATTCATTAAAGTATAATCATTTAAGATTAACTTTTCTAGAAAGCATTAAAATTAATTTTAATTTAGAAATAATTTAAAAACCCAATTCACCTCCTTCCCTGCCCCCGCTCAATTTATGGCTTAACATTCTTGAGTTAGATCACTATGGCACAAGTATTTCCTAAGAGTACACTACTTGAAGGACAGTGTATACATAGGCCACCTTTACTTGATAATGTTCTATTTCATTATTAAAAAAATTGTATTAGTACTTTTATTCATGGACAAGATTCTAGAATGTGGCATATGATGACTCATCAATACCACACACACACACTATTGAAACAATAGCTCAAAAGTTGAAAAACTTTTTGATGAATGGTCTTCTTATGAAAGAGAATTAGATAGAGCATGTTAATTTGATTTAGTTCTCTTTACTGAATGGCTTATTATGTATTTTTTAAATTAATCCTAAGATTAGGTTCACTTCCAATAATTTTATCCAATATGAAAGGCATCTTAAGATTAATCTAATTGAATTACTATCACATAATACATGCTAAATCATTCATTTCCATCACATGTAACATGCATATGATTTAATCCTAAGTTTATCTATACATGCAATACATTTTAGCATACTTATATGATGGATGTAGATATGTATTTGAAGTTTATATTCTTTTATGTAATTGAATTATTTAATCATATTAGTTTAAAACTCTATCTAAATTCTTATAAAAAATACCTAGGTAGTGTTTAATATTAAGCCAAACTACAAAAATTAAACACAAACTTCTTAGAGACAAGATGCACGAACGAACCAGGAATCAATTGGTGCATATTACTGATCTTCATTTATAATGTTGATTGATATAAACACAAACTTCAATTTTTGTAGTTTGGCTTGATCTTAAACATACAAGATATTTTGTTTATATTTGGATTCATATTGTGTAAGATGAAACATTAAGAATGTAAATATTAAAATTTTAATACTGGACATGAAAAAAAAATATGATCAAATCATATTTATATAATTCCTCAAAAATTATTTGTCATCGTAAAATTAGCCAGCAACCATTTTTATTTATAATTTTAAAAAGTGTAATAATAATAAAAAATGAAATTTATCATTAGATAATCTTTAATCTATCCATTGAAATAGTTCCTGCGCAGCCGGAGGCAACAATTAATTATATTAATTTAACCTAATATCACCGCCTACTCGCCGTTACAATCGAGGCCCCGATTAAAAGTCACCAGCGATGAAATAGAATTTTCTACGAGCTTATTCTAACGAAACATTTCACGATACTCAGAAATAAATTGCACCCACCAATTACCATCCGCCACATAAGCAAATTAATATGATTTCTACACGTGGCAGCATCTGTCGCTCTCTTATCTGTTCTCGAAGTCGCCGTGCCGGCGCTCTGCCGTGCTTTCCCTCTAGTTTTTTCTTGGATTATTCATCTAGAGCTCCAAATTTTTATCAAGAATAAAGCTTCATAATTTTATAAATAAAATAAACTAATATCATTTTTAATATTTTATATTAGAATTAAAATCAACTAATATCATTTTTAATATTTTATATTAGAATTACCTATTTCCGGAATCTATGACAGTTCCAAACAAGGATTTAATCAAATTTAATGCATGATACCAGTGTGTGAATTGTGGGTTTGAGTCGACTGGACCACGAATAGGGTTGACTAACCGACCGTTTATGAAGCAGTCAAAATCAAACCCGATTTCCGATTGACACGACCCGAATGATCTATTTCTGGTCAAAATCGAGTCAAAATCGAGTCAAATTCGGGTTGAGGTCAAATTGTTGAGTCAATTTGTCAAATTGAGTTGTGGGTCAAAGCGAGTCAATTTCGGTTGGAGGGTCAACCCAAAAGAAAATTAAGTCAATTTCTTCAACCCGAACCCGACTCAATTTTTGGTCAACCCAAACCAATTTTTAGTGGGTTAGTTTAGGGTCAATTTTTTGACACCCCATACATTGATGATTTAATGAAATAATTAGAAAAGAATTTGAAAAGAAACTACAAGACTTAATTAAACTAAATTAATTATGATAAATCCATTAAGGAGTTTTGCCAAGGGACATACCCTTAATAAAAAGATCTTCAATCAATGCAAACAATCAATTCAAATCAAGGAAGATTAATTAAGAGACATTTTGAAACATAAAATAATTTAAATTTAGTTAAATAGGGGCTGACCAATCACTTTCTAAAATTACATTGATTAAAAAAAGGAATGTGTATAAATTCATGGCTCATTTCAATTTAAATTTGAATTAACTTAAAGTAATTCAATTAAACTCAAATTAGCTTAATTAAAGTATGGTGAGATCGACCAACCCATGCCATAAAGGAATAAATTCAAATTAGCATTATTATGACAATGATGATTTAGTTCAAATTCAAAACTATTTAAATCAAAATTTATTATTAGTTTAGTTTTTAGGTTTTTATTAGTTATTAGTTTAGTTTTTTAGTTATTGATTTAGTTATTATTAGTTAGTTATTGTTAGTTATTAGTTTAGGTTTTTATTATTAGTTAATTATTAGTTTAGGTTAGGCTTTATTAGTTAGTTATTAGTTATGAGTTTATTATTAGTGTTATAATTAGTTTTAGTTAGTTTAGTTAGTTATTAGTTATTTAGTTTAGTTATTTTTTTAGTTTATTAGTTATTAGTTATTAGTTTAGTTTTAGTTTTTAGTTAGTTATTAGTTTAGTTATTAGTTTAGTTATTAGTTATTAATTAGTTAGTTTTATTATTTTAGTTTTTTAGTTTTTTGTTATTAGTTATTATTAATTATTATGTTGTTATTAGTTATTATTTTTTTAGTTATTAGTTACTTAGTTTAGTTTTTATTTATTATTTTATTAGTTTAGTTTATTAATTTATAGGTTTAGTTAGTTTTTATTAGTTATTAGTTATTAGTTTTTAGTTATTAGTTTATTATTATTATTATTATTATTATTATTATTATTAGTTTTAATTATTAGTTATTAGTTTAGTTATTTATTAGTTTTATTAGTTATTAGTTAGTTTATTTAGTTATTATTTAGTTTAGTTATTTATTATTAGTTATTAGTTATTATTAGTTATTAGTTTTTTAGTTTTTTAGTTTAGTTAGTTATTTAGTTATTAGTTAGGTTTTTAGTTTATTAGTTTATTAGTTTATTAGTTTATTATTATTAGTTAGTTATTATTTTATTAGTTTTAATTAGTTTTAATTTAGTTAGTTATTATTAGTTATTAGTTATTTAATTTTTAGTTAGTTATTAGGTTTAGTTATTAGTTATTTTAGTTTGTTAGTTTATTTAGTTTTATTTAGTTTATTATTATTAGTTATTATTTATTAGTTAGTTAGTTAGTTTATTAGTTATTAGTTATTATTTATTATTATTATTATTATTTTAGTTAGTTATTAGTTTATTATTAGTTATTATTATTAGTTTATTATTTTAGTTATTATTTATTATTTTATTAGGTTTAGTTTAGTTTATTAGTTATTAGTTATTAGTTATTACTAGTTATTAGTTTATTAGTTATTTAGTTTATTAGTTTATTTATTATTAATTTTAGTTATTAGTAGTTATTAGATTTTTAGTTTTATTATTTTATTAGCTATTAGTTTAGTTAGTTTAGTTATTTTATTTTTAGTTATTACTAATTATTATTTTATTAGTTTTAGTTATTAGTTTTTTATTAGTTAGTTATTTAGTTATTTTATTAGTTTAGTTAGTTTAGTTATTATTATTATTTAGTTTATTAGTTATTAGTTTATTAGTTTTAATTATTAGTTATTACTTTATTAGTCATTATTAGTTAATAGTTTTTTATTTAGTTATTTAGTTTTATTATTAGTTATTAGTTTATTAGTTTTAGTTAGTTTTATTAGTTATTTACTTATTGTTATTATTTAGTTATTAGTTAATTTTTATTTAGTTATTAGTTTAGTTATTTATTAGTTAGTTTTAGTTATTATTAGTTTTAGTTTAGTTTTTAAATTTTTTTAGTTAGTTATTATTATTAGTTTTAATAATTAATATTAATTATTTATTAGTCATTTATTTATTATTATTTTATTAGTTATTAGTTAGTTATTATTTGTTATTTTTATTAGTTATTATTAGTTATTAGTTTAGTTATTATTTAGTTATTATTAGTTTAGTTATTTAGTTATTTATTAGTTAGTTTAGTTTATTAGTTAATTATTAGTTATAGTTATTAGTTTAGTTATTTATTATTACTTTTATTAGTTTTTATTAATTAATTATTACTAAGTTATTTTATTATTAATTTATTATTTATTTAGTTATTAGTTTTATTATTTTATTATTTATTATTAGTTTATTAGTTTTATAATTTTATTATTAGTTATTAGCTAGTTAGTTAGGTTTAGGTTTTTAGTTATTATCAATTATCAGTTATTATTAGTTTAGTTATTATTATTAGTTATTAGGTTTAGTTATTAGTTATTATTAGTTATTTAATTATTATTAGTTATTATTAGTTATTAGTTTATTAGTTTTTTAGTTAGTTTATTATTAGTTTAGTTTTATTTTTTTAGTTATTTAGTTAATTTTGTTAGTTATTAGTTTATTAGTTTTTAGTTATTAGTTTAGTTATTATTATTATTTTGGTTATTAGTTTTTTAGTTTTAGTTTTATTAGTTTATTATTATTAGTTGAGTTTAGTTTTATTAGTTTATTATTTATTTGTTTTTAGTTTTAGTTAGTTTTAGTTATTAGTTTAGTTTAGTTTTTTAGTTATTAGTTTAGTTTTATTATTAGTTAGTTATTAGTTTTTAGTTATGTTTATTAGTTTTATTTAGTTATTAGTTAGTTAGTTATATTATTAGTTAGTTTAGTTTAGTTTTTTTAGTTAGTTTAGTTAGTTTTTTAGGTTATTAGGTTTTATTAGTTTTTATTAGTTAGTTAGTTTTATTAGTTTAGTTTAGTTTTTTTATTAGTTTTATTAGTTTAGTTAGTTAATTTATTAGTTTATTAGTTTAGTTTTAGTTAGTTTAGTTAGTTTAGTTTAGTTTTAGTTTAGTTTTAGTTTTATTATTACTTTTAGTTATTAGTTATTTAGTTTAGTTAGTTGCTTTTTATTAGTTATTAGGTTTAATTTTATTAGTTTTATTTAATTAATTTAGTTAGTTATTAATTTAATTAGTTTATTTTATTAGTTAATTATTTAGTTATTTATTATTAGCTATTATTAGTTAATAGGTTTTATTTATTAAGTTTTAGTTTTGTTAGTTTTATTATTAGTTTATTAGGTTTAGTTTTTAATAGTTATTTACTTTTTTAGTTTTTAGCTAGTTTTATTAGTTTTTATTAGTTTTATTATTAGTTATTAGTTATTTTAGTTAGTTTTTAGTTTTATTAGTTATTAGTTTTATTAGTTATTAGGTTTATTAGTTATTATTATTATTAGTTTATTATTATT
This sequence comes from Cymbidium sinense, assembly GCA_021442155.1. Taxonomy (NCBI): domain Eukaryota; kingdom Viridiplantae; phylum Streptophyta; class Magnoliopsida; order Asparagales; family Orchidaceae; genus Cymbidium; species Cymbidium sinense. The sequence goes on along the minus strand of CM038228.1, from coordinate 27,857,357 downwards.
AGTTATTATTAGTTAGTTTTTAGTTTTAGTTTTTAGTTTTATTAGTTATTAGTTAGTTTAGTTTTTTATTTTATGATTAGTTTCTAGTTTATTAGTTGCTAGTTTTTTAATTTTATTATTTAGTTAGTAAGTTTAGTTAGTTATTATTTGTTATTTGTTTAGTTTTTAGTTAATTATTAGTTATTAGTTTATTAATTTAGTTTTATTAATTTTATTATTATTATTTATTATTTATTAGTTTTTATTTTATTAGTTATTAGTTTATTAGTTAATAGTTATTTAGTTTTTATTATTAGTTTTAGTTATTAGTTTATTATTATTATTAGTTTTATTATTTATTAATTTATTATTATAATTATTATTAATTATTATTATTATTATTATTAGTTAGTTATTTTAGTTATTATTAGTTATTATTATTATTAGTTTTTGTTAGTTTTTAGTTATTAGTTAGTTTTAGTTTAGTTATTATTTATTATTATTAGTTAATTTTCATTAGTTATTTATTTGTTATTTTAGCTACTAGGTTTTAGTTATTATTAGTTACTAGTTATTATTATTTATTATTAATTTTATTATTAGTTTAGTTATTAGATTTATTTATTATTATTAGTTATTATTAGTTTATTAGTTATTAGTTTATTAGTTTATTTTAGTTATTATTAGTTTATTAGGTTATTAGTTTTAGTTTATTTATTTTATTATTTACTTTTATTAGTTTTTAGTTTAATTATTTTTTAGTTATTTATTTTTAATTATTAGTTAGTTATTATTATTAATTATTAATTTATTTTTATTATCTAGTTATTAGTTTAGTTATTTTTAGTTTATTATTATTAGGTTTTAGTTTTCTTATTTAGTTATTTATTAGTTTAGTTTTATTAGTTTTTAGTTTAGTTTAGTTATTATTATTATTAGGTATTATTAGTTTATTAGTTTTAGTTAGTTTATTAGTTATTAGTTTAGTTATTAGTTATTAGTTTTATTAGTTAGTTAGGTTATTAGTTATTAGTTATTAGTTATTATTAGTTTTAGTTATTATTAGTTAATTAGTTTTTATTATTATTATTTTTAGTTTAGTTATTATTTTTAGTTAGTTATTAGGTTTAGTTGGTTTATTATTTAATTAGTTATAAGTTTATTATGATTTTAGTTATTATTAGTTATTATTAGTTTTATTATTTATTATTTATTAGTTTATTAGTTATTAGTTAGTTTATTAGTTATTTGTTAGTTTATTATTAGTTATTAGTTTAGTTTATTATTAGTTTTTTAGTTATTTATTTTAGTTATTATTAGTTATTATTAAGTTTTATTAGTTATTATTAATTATTATGATTATTTAATTATTAGTTATTAGTTTTAAATATTAATTATTATTAGTTTTTATTAGTTATTATTAGTTTATTAGGTTTTTGGTTTAGTTTCATTATTATTATTAGTTTTTATTAGTTATTAGTTATTGTTTTTTAATTTAGTATTATTTAGTTTTATTAGTTTATAGTTTATTAGTTTTAGTTAGGTTTATTATTTAGTTTATTAGTTAGTTTTATTAGTTTAGTTATTATAAGTTTAGTTTATTATTAGTTTAGTTTATTATTAATTATTAGTTTTTAGTTATTTCTTAGTTATTTAGTTATTATTAGTTAGTTATTTATTTAGTTATTATTAGTAATTTTTTTATTATTAGTTTATTAGTTATTAGCTTAGTTAGTTTAGTTAGTTTTTTATTAGTTTTTATTATTAGTTTATTATTATTATTATTATTATTATTAGGTTTTAGTTATTAGTTATTAGTTATTAGTCATTAGTTTATTTTAGTTAGTTTATGAGTTTATTAGTTAATTGTTATTATTATTATTAATTGGTATTAGTTTATTATTTTAGTTATTATTTATTAGTTAGTTAGTTTATTAGTTATTAGTTAGTTTAGTTTATTAAGTTTTATTAGTTTTTATTAGTTTTTTAGGTTTTAGTTTAGTTTTTAGTTTAGTTAGTTTTTTTTATTTAGTTTAGTTGTTAGTTATTTTATTATTAGTTTATTAGTTTTATTATTATTATTAGTTAATTTTAGTTTTTTAGTTATTATTAGTTTTAGTTTTATTAGTTTTTTAGTTTTTATTATTAGTTATTAGTTTTTATTAGTTGTTAGTTTAGTTAGTTATTAATTTTATTTAGTTATTAGTTTTTATTATTTATTAGTTTTAGTTTTATTAGTTAGTTAGTTAGTTATTTTGTTAGTTTTTTAATAGTTTAGTTTTATTAGTTAGTTTAGTTATTTAGTTTTATTTATTAGTTATTAGTTTAGTTATTTAGTTTTATTATTAGTTATTATTTAGTTAGTTTAGTTTTTATTAGTTATTATTAATTAGTTATTAGTTTATTATATTAGTTATTAGTTATTAGGTATTATTATTATTATTATTATTAGTTTTATTTATTATTTTATTTATTATTATTAGTTTAGTTATTATTAGTTTATTAGTTTTATTAGTTATTGGTTTATTATTTATTAGTTATTAGTTATTATTTATTATTATTATAATTATTAGTTATTTAGTTATTTAGTTTATTAGTTTAGTTATTATTATTATTTTATCATTAGTTTATTTATTATTAGTTATTAGTTTAGTTAGTTATTTAGTTTTAGTTTATTAGTTTTAGTTATTAGTTATTATTAATTAGTTTTATTATTATTAGTTTATTAGTTAGTTAGTTTAGTTATTATTATTAGGTTTAGTATATTATTATTAGTTTTATTTATTAGCTTTATTAGTTTTATTATTAATATTAGTTAGTTTTATTAATTTTATTAGTTATTAGGTTTTATTAGTTTTAGTTTATTATTAGTTTACTAGTTATTAGTTTTATTAGGTTTTTAGTTTTATTAGTTATTTATTAGGTTTAGTTTTAGTTTTATTAATTTATTATTATAATTAGTTATTATTAGTTTTATTAGTTATTATTAGTTTTTTGGTTTAGTTTTTTTATTAGTTATTAGTTTAGATAGTTATTTTTTATTATTTATTAGTTATTATTTATTATTTAGTTTTTATTAGTTTTTTATTTTGTTTTTATTAGTTATGTTTAGTTTGTTTTCTTAGTTTATTAGTTATTAGTTCATTAGTTTCATTATTATTAGTTATTAGTTATTATTTTAGTTTTAGGAGTTATTAGTTATTAGTTATTATTATTATTATTATTATTATTATTATTATTATTATTATTATTAGTTATTAATTTAGTTAGTTTTAGTTATTATTAGTTATGTTTAATTTTTTGTTTTTTATTATTATTATTATTATTATTATTATTATTATTATTAGTTATTGTTTATTAATTAGTTATTATTTATTAGTTATTAGTTATTTAGTTTATTAGTTAGTTTTAGTTAGGTTTTTAGTTATTATTAGTTATTAGTTTTATTATTTTTGGTTAGTTTTAGTTTGGTTTAGTTTATTAGTTGGTTATTTTTTTTAGGTTTTAATAGTTATTACTTGGTTATTTATTGGTTATATTTGGTTATTTATTGGGTTATTACTTAGTTATTTATTAGTTATATTTAGTTATTTATTAGTTATTATTAGTTTAGTTATTAGTTTATTAGTTTTATTAAGTTTTCGTGTTTAGTTTTAGCTTTTAGTTTATTATTATTATTATTATTATTATTATTATTATTATTATTATTATTATTATTATTATTATTATTATTATTATTATTATTATTATTAGTTAATTATTATTATTAGTTATTAGTTATGTTATCATTAGTTTTATTATTATTTTATTCTTAGTTATTAGTTATTAGTTTAGTTTATTATTTTATCAATTTTAGTTTTTTTTTAGGTTATTATTAGTTATTATTACTTTTATTAGTTATTAGTTTGCTAGTTTTTATTAGTTATTAGTTACTAGTTATTATTGATTATTATTAGTTATTAGTTTATTAGTTTATTATTTATTATTATTTAGGGTTTAAGGTTTAGTGTTTAGGATTTAGGGTTTAAGGTTAGGGTTTTTTTTATAATTTTTTTATTTTTTTAAATTAAGTAAACCTGTAGGTTTAGGTTTATTTATTTTATTTATTTATTTATTTTAGTTTATTTTAATTTTAATTTTTATTTAGGTTCATTTTTAATTTTATGTAGTTTAATTTATTTATTTTAGGTTTATTTATTTTAGTTTAGGTTTTTTATTTTAGTTTCTTTTTTAGGTTTAGGCTTAGGTTTAGGTTTATTTTTTAGTTTAGTTTTATTTTTATTTTATTTTTTAGGTTTAGTTTTTTTCTAAGTTTAGGGTTTAGGTTTTATTTTTTATTTATTTTCAGGTTTATTTTTTAGGTTTAGATTTTTATTTAGTTTTTATTTTATTTTATTTTAGGTTTATTTTTTTTATTTTACATTTAGTTTTTATTTTATTTAGGTTTTTTTATTTTGAGGTTTATTTTATTTTTTTAGTTTAATTTAGGTTTTTTATTTATTTTATTTAAGCTTAGTTTTAAATTTTAATTTTATTTTATTTTTAGGTTTAGGTTTTTATTTATATTTATTTTGTTATTTTATTTAGTTTAGGTTTTATTTAAGGTTTTATTTAGTTTAGGTTTATGTTTCTAGGTTTTTGAGGGTTTAGGGATTAGGGTTTAGGGATTAGGATTAAAGGTTTAGAGTAGTAGGTTTCAGGGTTTAGGGTTCTAGGTATTGGGTTTAGGGTTTAGGGTTTAAGGTGAGTTTTAGGGTTTAGTGTTTAGGGTTTAGGATTTAGGATTTTTAGGGTTTAGGGTTTAGGGTTTAGGGATAAAATTATTTATTTATTTATTTTATTATTATTATTATTTTTAAATTAAGTAAATTAGTAGGCTTAGGTTTATTTAGTTTACCTTTTAGTTTAAGTTTTAATTTTTATGTTTTAGTTGAGGTTTTTATTTATTTAGGTTTAGGTTTTTTTATTAATTTTATTTTTAGGTTTTATTTAGTTCTAGTTTAGGTTTTTATGTTTTTAGGGTTTAGTTATTATTAGTAATTAGTTATTAGTTTATTAGTTTAGTTAACATAATTATTTATTTTATTATTAGTTTTTAGTTTAATAGTTTATTAATTATTATTTAGTTTTTAAGTTTAGTTATTAGTTATTAGTTTATTTGTTATTATTTAGTTATAAATTTATTAGTTTTAGTTTTTTATTAGTTAGTTATTAGTTATTAGTTTTATTAGTTTAATTATTTAGGTTTTTAGTTTTTTTATTATTAGTTTAGTTATTAATTTATTAGTTATTATTCTTTTAGTTAGTTTAGGTTTAGTTTATTAGGCTTTAGTTTATTAGTTTATTAGTTTATTTATTTTAGTTAGTTATTATTTATTAGTTTTTTATTATTTAGTTATTAGTTTAGTTATTATTAATTATTACTTTTATGAGTTTATTTTTATTAGTTCTTAGATTATTATTTATTAGTTTATTAGTTATTAGTTTAGTTATTAGCTTATTTGTTTTATTAATTTTTATTAGTTATTATTAGTTTTAGTTTATTAGTTTTTATATTAGTTATTAGTTATTAGTTTTTTAGTTTATTTATTATTTAGATTTTTTTAGTTTTTTAGTTAGTTATTAGTTTAGTTTAGTTATGAGTTAGTTAGTTTTAGTTTATTATTAGTTATTAGTTATTATTTTATTAGTTTTTTAGTTATTATTATTAGTTATTAGTTTTATTAGTTAGTTATTAGTTTAGTTATTAGTTATTATTAGTTATTTTTTATTATTTTATTATTATTATTATTATTTATTAGTTATTAGTTATTATTATTAGTTATTAGTTTAGTTAGTTATTTAGTTATTTAGTTAGTTTAGTTATTTAGTTTATTATTATTAGTTATTAGTTTTATTTATTATTATTTATTATTTTGGTTTATTAGTTTAGTTAGTTATTAGTTATCAGTTTAGTTTAGTTAATCATTATTTATTTAGTTTTTAGTTTATTAGTTTTATTTAGTTTTTTAGTTTATTATTATTATTAGCTAGTTATTAGTTTAGTTATTATTATTATTATTAGTTTTATTTTTTAGTTTTATTAGTTAGTTAGTTTATTATTAGTTAGTTAATTTTATTAGTTATTAGTTTATTAATTATTACTATTAGTTATTAGTTTTAGTTATTAACTTAGTTATTATTAGTTTAGTTATTAGTTATTAGTTTATTAGTTTAGGTTATTGGTTAGTTATTTAGTTTATTAGTTATTAGTTTAGTTATTATTAATTATTAGGATTAGTTTATTAGTTATTAGTTAGTTTTTATTAGTTATTATTATTAGCTAGTTATTCTTATTAGTTTTAGTTATTAGTTATTAGTTTAGTTATTTATTAGTTAGGTTATTAGTTTTATTTAGTTATTTAGTTTATTAATTATTAGTTTATTAATTTATTTTAGTTTTATTAGTTTATTAGTTCTTAGTTTTATTATTATTAGTTAATTATTAGTTAGTTAGTTTTATTTTTTTATTAGTTATTATTATTAGTTATTAGTTTTTTATTAGTTATTAGTTTATTATTCTAATTATTTATTAGTTATTGGTTATTAGTTATTAGTTAGTTAGTTTATTTAGTTTTAGTTTATTAGTTTAGATATTAGTTAGTTTAATTATTTAAGTTTATTTATTAGTTTAGTTATTATTATTAGTTTTATTAATTTTTAATAGTTATTAGTTTATTTATTTAATTTTAATTATTAGGTTTTTAGTTTAGTTAGTTAGTTTATTTATTAGTAATTATTAGTTATTAGTTAGCTAGTTTTATTAGTTTAGTTAGTTTTAATTTAGTTATTATTAGTTAATTATTTAGTTATTAGGTTTAGTTATTAGTTATTTTTATTAATTATTAGTTTAGTTATTAGTTAGTTTTATATATTAGTTTATTAGTTTAGTTATTTTTAGTTATTAGTTATTATTATTATTATGAGTTTAGTTAGTTTATTAAGTTTAGTTTTTGGTTTTAGTTAGTTTTTATTGTTATTATTTTGGTTAGTTGGTTAGTTTTGGTTATTAGTTGGTTAGTTATTATTGGTTTATTAGTTTATTGGTTTTTTTTATTAGTTTATTAGTTTTTTATTAGTTTTATTAGTTTGGTTGGTTATTTTGGTTTATTGGTTAATTATTGTTAGTTTATTTGGTTTATTATTATTGGTTATTGTAGTTTATTGGTTTATTATTTATTTATTACTAGTTAGTTATTATTAGTTTTGGTTATTTTTAGTTATTTATTAGTTAGTTTTTTATTAGTTATTTGGTTTAGTTATTTATTATTGGTTAGTTATTATTAGTTTAGTTTTTAGTTTTATTATTTGGTTTTAATTATTATTAGTTAGTTAAATTTTAGTTTAGTTATTATTAGTTTTATTATTATTAGTTATTTGGTTAGTTTAGTTATTTAGTTTTTTATTAGTTAGTTAGTTATTAGTTTAGTTTTATTATTATTAGTTATTTATTATTTATTTATTAGTTTTATTATTAGTTTTTAGTTTTTAGTTTTTATAGTTATTATTATTAGTTTTTGGTTATTAGTTTTATTATTAGTTTATTAGTTAATAGTTAGTTAGTTATTATTATTAGCTATTTAGTTATTATTAGTTTATTAGTTAGTTTTATTATTAGTTTAGTTAGTTATTAGTTATTAGGTTTTATTATTAATTAGTTATAATTAGTTATTATTATTATTATTATTATTATTATTATTATTAGTTATTAGTTATTAGTTTATTAGTTAGTTATTAATTATTAGTTATTAATTTAGTTAGTTATTAGTTAGTTTATTAGTTTAATTATTATTAGTTTTATTAGTTATTATTACTTAGTTATATTTTTGTTTAGTTATTAATTTATTAGTTTATTTAGTACTTAGTTTATTAGTTTATTAGTTATTAGTTAGTTTATTAGTTATTAGTTTTATTAGTTTATTAGTTTAGGGTTAGGTATTAGTTATTTAGTTTAGTTAGTATTAGTTATTAGTTTAGTTATTATTATTATTATTATTAGTTAGTTTATTTTATTTAGATTTATTATTATTAGTTTAGTTATTTTATTAGTTTATTAGTTATTTGTTATTAGTTTAGTTATTTATTATTAGTTTTATTAGGTCATTATTTAGTTATTAGTTATTGGATATTAGTTTATTAATTTAGTTATTAGTTTTTATTAGTTTATTAGTTTATTAGGTTTAGTTTTTATTAGTTTTTAGTTAGTTATTTAGTTATTATTATTAGTTAGTTAGTTATTATTAGTTTATTAGTTTTATTAGTTTTTTATTATTTGGATAGTTAGTTTTATTAATTATTATTAGTTATTAGTTATTAGTTTATTAGTTTAGTTATTATTATTATTATTATTATTATTAGTTAGTTATTTAGTTTATTAGCTTATTAGTTAATATTAGTTTTTTTTTTAATTATTAGTTTATTAGTTATTAGTTAATTATTATTTTATTAGTTTAGTTTAGTTAGTTTTATTAGTTATTAGTTTAGTTTTTAGTTATTTAGTTATTAGTTTAGTTATTAGATTTAGTTATTTGTTAGTTAGTTTTTAGTTTAATTATTAGTTAGTTATTAGTTTAGTTATTAGTTATTAGTATTAGTTATTAGTTTATTAGTTTAGTTTATGAGTTTTAGTTTTTATTAGTTATTAGTTTAATTTATTATTAGTTATTAGTTTTAGTTAGTTATTATTAATTAGTTATTAGTTTAGTTAGTTTTATTAGTTATTATTAGTTATTAGTTTAATTATTATTTGTTTTTTTAGCTATTATTATTAGTTATTAGTTAGTTATTTATTTTATTAGTTTATTAGTTTAGTTATTTAGTTTTAGTTATTATTAGTTATTTATTTAGTTAGTTAGTTTATTTAGTTAGTTTTTATTAGTTAGTTATTAGTTTTTAGTTTAGTTAGTTATTATTAGTTATTATTTTAGATTTAGTTATTTAGTTTTATTAGTTATTATTAGTTTATTAACTTATTATTAGTTTTTAGTTAGGTTTTTAGTTATTAGTTATTAATTTATTATTTTTATTTTTTATTTATTAGCTTAGTTATTAGTTAGTTATTAGTTATTAGTTTTTTATTATTAGTTAGTTAGTTAGTTTTATTATTAGTTATTAGTTATTAGTTTATTAATTATTATTAGTAATTAGTTTAGTTATTTAGTTTTATTAAGTTATTAGCTTATTAGTTTAATTATTATTAGTTTAGTTTTTATTATTTTTAGTTAGTTATTATTATTAGGCTTTTTTATTAGTTATTAGCTATTAGTTTTTATTAGGTTAGTTAGTTAGTTATTAGTTATTATTAGATTTTAGTTAGCTAGTTTTTAGTTTAATTTTTTAGTTAGTTTTATTAGTTATTACCAGCTATTTGTTTATTAGTTTTAGGTTTAGTTAGTTATTTTTTTAATTTATTAGGTTTATTATTAGTTAATTTTAGTTATTAGTTTATTAGTTTAGTTATTAGTTTATTATAGTTATTTAGTTTAGTTTTTTAGTTATTAGTTTAGTTTTATTTTTAGGTTTATTTATTAGTTTTAGTTTATTAATTAGTATTAGTTAGTTTATTAATTATTTAGTTTTATTTGTTAGTTATTTATTAGTTTATTAATTATTATTAGTTAGTTATTTTATTAGTTATTAATTATTAGTTTAGTTCTTTTTAGTTATTAGTTTTATTAGTTACTATTAGTTATTAGTTATTAGTTTATTATTAGTTATTAGGTTTTAGTTTATTGTTAGTTTTTATTTAGTTATTAGGTTTAGTTTAGTTTTCAATTTAGTTATTATTTATTAGTTTATTAGTTTAGTTATTTAGTTTTTTAGTTAGTTAGCTTATTATTAGCTAGTTATTTAGTTATTATTAATTTAGTTAGTTATTTAGTTAGTTATTTTATTAATTTTATTAGGTTTTATTAGTTTGGTTTGGTTATT